>CM076578.1:1168111401-1169377730 GCA_034641835.2 Pinus albicaulis
ACCCAAGTCGGGAGAAAACCACCGCTACCATCGTCTCAGCCTTCAATATTTTATTATAGAGAAAACATCTTACAACATATGTGTTGGCGCAGCCTCCTACCAGCACGCAGGCACCCACCTGCGCTCGTTTACCAGCCTCTCCTGGAAGGGAGCTACGACCCCTTGCTCTCGTTTACTAGCCTCTCCTGGAAGGGAGCTACGACCCCCTGATCTCGTTTACCAGCCTCACCTGGAAGGAGCACCACAACCCGGCGACTACAACACTGACATCTTCTGGACACGTTTCATCAATTTCCACACTTGGATCCAAAGCTTCAACTTTTAGAATTTAACTTACTGGAGCCCGTTTCATCATATTTTTTGAGCCCGGACCCCTCCATACATTTGAGCTCGATCATATACATCATCAACAGATAGAAGTAACACAGCAGAACAGATCAGACATTTGATACTTCATACTTCAGCAAACCCTAATCTTCATACGCGCTTTCCTTTCACTGATCTTGTGTATATATGCATCTTCGACCATACAAACCCGCGTATACTTCTGTACATATTACAGAGCTAATTTTACTGCCCATACGCACTTTCTCTTCAGCAAACCCATGTATATACGTGCTTACTCTGCGGCGAACTAGTGTATATTTCTTTAGACATTTAGGTCATTGCAATTATTTATAACAGATACATCACTCAGATTTTACCCTTTACTTCAGACAGATGTTTGCCTCATCTCAGATCTAATCATTCCATAAATAGATCTAGCAGATACAAATACATTCCAGATCTAGATTCCCTTCTTCATCATTTCTTCATTGGTGCATCATACATTCAGATCTTTCATTCAACTGTAACCCTTTCCATTCGAGATATGCTTAGGAGAGGAGTATTCATTCAAGCTCAGACATCTTGCACCCACACTCATTTGCACAATGAATTTCTTCTCCTTATATGGGTTTTCCTTTTTCAATACCATGAGCCCCTTTTTTCAATACCATGGGCCAAAACAATACCATGAGCCCAAAACTACCTGGACGGGGTCAATTAGGCGGATCATTACTCAATACAATGGGTCAATACCATGGTGGTTACCCCTGGTTTTACATATTTAGAGCGCTTTTGCCCATATGCGACTTCGCACGTTATTTCCCGCATGCATACGCTACTTTGTCTAGACAAATCCGCGTATGCCTTGAGACATACTCTTTTCATCATGTTCTAGCACATACTGACATTCCTTCCATCATTACCTTCTGTACTCATTGTATATAAATCAGATTTACATCATTTAACAAGTTCATCAAGACATATTCCATCAGGGACAACTTCATCAACTAGGTTGCCATCATCTTTATCAAGTGGGTTGCCATCAAGGACAACACTCAACATCATATTGCCAACATCAGGTATTGGTACAGCTGGTTGAGAAACCAAGTGCAATGTAGTTTAACACTTAATTTCTCATTTTGATAATTACTTGTGAATATTAGATGTCTTCTTATTACTTATTATGTTTTCTTCATAAAGAAATTATACAATTGTTCAAAAACATGAAGATCACAATGAGATAAGAGACTACCAATAGCCAGTGAAAAACCACAAGGGGAAAACCCAACAATCCTTCTCTTATAGAATTAGATAACAATGGGAGATATCCAAGACCAAAACCAAACTGCCACAAGATACCAATTCCAAACCTCCTCCAAGTCACCTCCAAGAATCAAAGTCAACGCTGATAAAATATGCTCTAATATAGTCAAAATTCATCTAAGTTGGCTTGTTTCCTTTATCCATGCCTCACTATCTGTTGTTGGCATAGCATGATGCACTTATTCTCATTCGGTTAATCTAGTTAAGTGTCAGTGAGAAAATTTTCTTTTGTTGTAGAAAAGAGACTTAAACCTGTTGATTCATTTGTCTATTAGAAGAAAAATGGAGGTTTACTATGGTACATCCCAAAATGTTCAATTTATTTGCAATTCATCAGATTGGATCAGTAATGCTCATTTCCTCATTACGCCTTGATTTTTATCTTCCTTCTAGGCGTGTGTTACCAGATGAAAACCTTTTTTTTTTATGTTTGCAATAGTAGCCCCTCAAACTTGTTGCCTAAGCTGAAGGTATTCTGTTGTAAGTCATGCATCCCCTTGGAGCCTATTTCTCAATGCACTTCCAACTAAATAAAAACATTATGCTCTCTGTGTAGGCTGTTTACTTTTCTCCTTGTCATCTCCCCATTCTCACTTTATTTTTCTTTCTTTTGATAAATACATTTCACTGTGACTCAAGTACAACTATGAAGGTACTTAAATTTTGCAATGATGATGATTCTATATTTTTATTATGGTAATGTCAAATAGTTAAACAATTTATTAGAAATTTTATTCTTTTCTAGGATATTTTATGCAGCCCATAATATTTTGTGTTTATCATATTTGTTTTGTTAGTCATATTTTTTTTTAATTTCAATTGATTGTGTGGTTGGAATCTTATGTTCATTATAAGCTCGGAACTGGATTCAAACTCACAAGAAAAATGAGATATGTGCTAGAACCTTGCAAGAATAGAATGAAACATGCTCTCTGCACTTGTGATCTCTGACAAAATTTACTCAGGAACAAAATATAAAATTTCCATGTCTGCTTACAAAATTTCTCAGTACTTCTTGCTACTATAGATTTTATAATAAAAGCCTAATATACCAATATATTTAAAAGAAATTTACTTAATGAAATATGGTGGCTTGTGGCCTTTTTAGGGCCTATGTTCGTCAGTATTGATTCCTTATCCCCAATTTCTGTATTCTTGATGAGCTGGTTCACAGTGTCCTTTTCATTCAGTTTCCTTGAACTGGATTTGCAGACAACTCTCTATTGGATGCCCCATGCTCTGCATATTTGTGCATATTTACCACCAGGTACCATATAATGTTACATTTTGCTTCAAGGATGCCAGGTTGATGTTTTAAACTTTTACCGGAACCAGATTACTAATTATAGATGTAATTTGTGAGAAACACTATTGTTCACTATCACGAGCTTTCAAAGTAACATAGAAAATATAATTTATGTTGGTTTGAATCATTTATTTGTCAGAACGGATAATTCTACGAATTTATTGCAAATCTTTGTAGTGCTAATCCAGAAATAGAGGGTCAATACACAAGGAAAACCCATGACTTGACAGGTCAACAGGATCCAAGTGCCAAACCCAAGGTTTATTCTCATAAGCCAATAGAGAAAGAGGAAATACACCAGAGATCATAATATCAGAGCCAGATAGCTACGAATTCCAGAGGGATGTACTTAAGAGATCTGAATAGATCACCCACATAACCAAAGTGCCAACCCCAATTGACAGATGCAATTGCACGTTGAGACATATCAGGCTCAATGAACCAAAAACCCCAACACTCAAAATTTTAAATTCAACATAACTAGAAGCTCACAGAACAAACATGATTGAAGAGGAACTGACCAAACTAAGGAGAGCCAACTTGAAAATTTGAACACGTTCTAAGTGATGGCTGAAAAAGTTGGAAGCCATACCGCAATTCTTCCAGCACCTTGCAATGTGATGATTCTCCATAATCCTACCTCGCCTGCGATATATGTTCTAGCATTCAATTTTTCGATTCCCCTAGAGCCTGAAGACGTGCGAGGGGAGTTGCGGCATCTCATTTACCATGTCTTTTTGGGAGTGGGAAAAGCGCGTGATAGACATGTGTCATGTTAAATTATTAGTACTTGGCATTGAGTGTTTGATTAAGGTTTAGCTTGGGAGCCTAATTAACAATTATCCATAAGCCCCCCTATTTTTAAACCAACAGGATATTTAGCAAGAGTCTGCTTGACTATTGTTTCCCATTAAGACTTGGTAAAAGGATATTTTTTGATATCTAGTGATATCCTATTGAGCTCATGCCGAAACGGAGGCAGGATTGTAATTAGATGGAAGGGATTTCTTTTTCATTCACTAAATGATTACTCATGAGTCTACCACTACTGTTGGATATTAAATTATTGCAGCAACTGCATGCAGTCCTTGTAATAATGTGTATACTATTTTTCTTTTTTATTGGATGAGATTTCCAATCCCCAGTCATAGGACAAATCTATTTTCCTCTGGTATCAGTAAGGATACCCCTACACACACTTTTTAACCATTGAAAAATATCATGTTATAAAGAAAGGGAGTGCATTGTATTAAACACTTAAATATGAATATTTCTTTGCACCTATTTTTAACGATTAAATATGAATATATCTTCAATATACTTTGGTAACTAAGTTTGCCTTTTTGGGTTTGTTCAAAACTAATACTAATACTAATCTAGTATCATCTTGTTTCCCCTAGGGGTTGTGAGGGAGTGCAAATTGCGCCCCGCCCCACCCCCCCCCCCCCCCCCCCCTCCCCCCCACTCCACCCCACACACAATTCTCTCCTGAAGCACGCTTGAGGGGGGGCACATCTGGATCTCCCCCTGGAGCATGCTCCCTAAAAAAATTTACACCCCCTAGAAATTCAGGAGCTATTGAAGATTGGAAACAAGATTGTTTGGGTTGGCAACCTAATATTCAAGCCAATGGCCCTGGTATTGATAAAAGTGACATTTTACTTTATCTTTAATTTTCATATTTTTAATAAATTTTCAACATTACCATGAAATGACTGTGGATGTTTGAGAGTGGTTCTGACCTCATTAGATTTCATATGGAGAAAGTATAATTTTAGATCTCACTCAAAGTCCAACAAACTTATCAGTTTTTCATGATTTCAGGATTGTGATGTTTTCGTTGGATTTTTTCATGTACTAAATTGTCCCTAATGTTTAGTTTACTCATAATCATGTGATTCTAATACATATCTTGTTGTGAATCTTCCTCAAGCAGTAAATCAAGTGTAAGGATTATTATTTGATATTAGCATCTATCACATGACACAAATAGGATTTGTCCTCAAGCAGGCCCATAAGATCTTGGAATGACCCTTTTATGATGAGAGCAACTATGATATACATCAATACATTACTCTTGTTATATATGTGTTAGAATTTTATAGTATTTAAGTGCTTACACTATACACACTTCCTATGATTGATACTAGATGTGGCCTAATGAATTTAGGTGTTCATTAAACTATAAATCATTCGTGCCTTTTTGTGGTAATTGTGGATTTTTCTTGAAAGGACATAGAGAGAGGTGATTACATTATATTGATAATACTTTATTGTTTTACATACAATTTTATTTTTTCACATTTAAGAAAGTAGCTCACCCTTCAACCGGTAAGCAAGGTTGATTCATGGCTCATGAAGAGCCTCAATCAGTAATTGGCTCACAAAGAGTGAACATGTCACAAATGGGATTTGAATTTGGGTCAAGAGGGTAAGAATTCTTCCTCTCAACCGCTAGAGTTAGACCCAATTGACTGATTTTACTTTTACTCCCGAGTCTATATATGAGTTCCTTATTTTCCATCAACTCTATAAAATCCATTATGTTTTTCTTGTTTCTTGTCATGTCTTCTTTATTTGAGGTTGAATTTCAACATTAACACGTGACATCCAGAGTGCTTAACAGTTAACTACATACCCTCAATTCTTGTGGCATAATAATAATGACCAATTTGATGCTTCAATAAATATCATGAAACACATAATGCTACATATTATTTTAATTATTTGGGCACAAGCCAATGGAATATTAAAATTGAATTAAGGCAGAAATAAAACTTAAGTGGCTTCCTTGACATGAAGGAATTTCCCTTGTGACCAGTTGTATTCTAATGTTGTGAATTCTGGAAAACTACAAGACGGTGCACTATGTATAAAGAAAACAATATGAATAGTAGACAAAGTTTCAATTTCTGGAAGGGCATGCCCCATTAAAGAATGACAATATGATGCAAATACAAGTATTATTCTAGACTCTACCATGTTGTGGTCTACTAGTTGAGTTGGGTTGTTTCCATGTTAATGTCCCAGGTTCAAACCTTCGCAGGCATAGATCCCTGAATTATAAGTTGGCTGAGTTTGATGGGATACATCTGAAATTTTCTATATGTCATGTTGGGTGTTAGATATACTTCTAGTAGACATTGATTTTAGTCTCTTCTATCCCTACTATCTAGCTCGTCTAAGGGCTTCCAAGCATGGTCTATGATGTTGTTAACTGTAACATGACTAATACTTTCATCAAATTTCAACTTCCAACTGCATAGTGGTGTATGTATACATTCGTAGATTGGAAATTGAAATTGTTGGATGGAGGGGTCTCTTGTCCTACAAAAAAGGGGGCCTGGGTCTCTTATTCTACAAACAAGGGGGTCTGGGTCTCTTGTCCTACAAATAAGGGATCTCATGCATAAAATTTTGTGTCTTGAAAAGATGTGACCTTAAAATTAGATTATTAATAATATTATTGTTATAATATAATTGGGCCATAATAACCAAGAATATGATTCCAATTTCTTCCAAAATCATCCATATATCTCGCTCCTATCTATCCCATGTTCTTTATGAAAACTCAAAAGAAATGCATATACAGTTTTCTAAAGGTAGTTATGCCTTTCTCTACTCTTTGGAAGTGATTCCTAGAATCATGCGCTAGGGGTTGCACTACTTAGTATGGACTTCCATCAGCGTGGATGCTAGGTTATGAGGGGTATCCATTCTCTGCTAAATTCCCTTGGGACTTACACATGGATTTAGTGTAACATTGAGCTGGGGCATACCACAATGTCAATTAATTCTAGTTGATGGGTGCAGATTCCATAACCTCACTGGTAAACCAAATTCTTATTGGCATTTTCCTCTGTTTTATGGAATCAACAAAATAAAATTGGGCATGTTGTTTGACTTCTAATGCATTTCATGATGCTATTGTTCTCATCTTAGCAAGCAACTATATTTTCTAATTTGTTGAACATTTTTCCACTTACTATATAAACATGGATGAAAAATCACAACTACTTTTTAGTATAAGGCGTCCAAATAGTAAAAAAGCAAGTATGTCATCATCTTTTATGTCTAGTGACAACATGCATATCGACGTTCTTGCTGCAACAACGCATGAAGCTTCAAACCATATCCCATTTACCATTTTCTATGATTTTTTGGCTGTTGATTTCCTTAAAAGGTGATTTTAGAATTTCTTTGTTGTACTCTACAATAGGGAAAGGCCTTCAGAGTTTGTCATTCCTCTGTCTAAGTACAACAAATAAATCTATGGCACCCATGTTTTACTTGGCATGTGGTTTAAGATGATGTTTGAAACTAAGGAATCAGGTGTGTGTAGGTAATTTTAGTTGTTTTATTTATTTATTCTGGCATTTTGAAGATAAAATTGAAAAAATGTATAATGATTCTTCCATTAGCAACAAAGATAATAGGTGTAGGAAGGGGCACAACACAAGGTTAGTAATAACCTTATCCAAGAAGAGATCCGGTAAGACCAGGACCAATTTCCGGAAAGGACCAACCCTACATGGTAATACTAGCACATGACCTTAAATGACTGCTCCAAGGTAGACCCAGCCAAGGCTAACCCCTGAAAGTTGGTGAATGGATAGGGTGCAGGAAATTTCCTAGATTCTCTAACATTGATCCAAAATCAATCCAGTTAAATTCCGTGCAAGATTTGATAGGAAAATCCAAAACCAAGTAAAACTTTTCAAAAAATAATCCAACGATCTACTTAACTAAATAAACATGGATATTTCTATATTAGCACTATAATATCGAATAACTCTCATTTACCATCTTGAATGTTTTTAGCTAGCCAGTTTAAATTATTCCTATTGATTGTTATAGAACCAAGCCTCAAATGTAAGCAATTTAAGAACATAAATAAAATCAAATACTTTGATGCTAGTTGGAACAATTCAATTCATTTAACAACCCTTCTAAAAAAAATGCAAAGCCACTCAAGTACCGACCACTCTTGGGAAAAGTAGCAAAACACAGAATACAAATGTTTAAACAATCATACTTATGGTTTATAACTAAAATATTAGGGATTTACACACACATATACCAAAAAGACATACACAACAATAATGTTCTAATGCTTACTCAAGCCTAGTTGGAATTATACTAAAACATGGGCTTCTTGTCAAATTGATTGACGACTAAGAAAATTATTAACTAAACGAGACCACCCACTTTAGATACCAATTTTTCAAGATTATTTATTTGGGTTAAAATGCTCTCAACCCTCTTATATGTTTAGATATTTCCACAATCAATAATAAGCCACCAATCTACTTAACTGAATAAACATGGAACTTTCTACACCTATGGTTACTAGCTTGTAGTTGTTGTATAGTGGTATTTGTTTCCAAGAATGGTAGGGTTTCCCGTGTTATGTTATCATAAGTTCACGTGTATTGAAAATCCATAACAGATGTTGAAATAGATCGAAAGTTGAGATCTACCAATTGAATACAATTTTTAAGAGGTCCAACTGGAGAAATTAATAATTTTTAAAGTTAATTGTTGAATTCCATATGGTTTGGCATATTGAATTTGTACCTATTTGTTGGATGTTTAATTTCTTTGTGTATCTGTGGCCTTATTTGTTCCAATACAAATATCTATCTAGTGTAGAATAAACATAGCTATGACAACCTAGGAAAAGTTAGATTCACTCTGGCATCCAAACTTTGAGTTGACATAGAAGGAAAAAAATTATAATAATCCAAATCCAATATAAGTTTCAGATGGGCTGGTACAATTCACACAATTTGTTTCTCAGGCTTGTGGCTAGGTTCTCAAAATGACACATTATATTATATATGCTTCACTTTTTGTGGAGTTGACAGTGAATTGATATTTTGAGCAAAAAACTCCTTTCTTTTCTAACCAACCTTGACTAATAATGTTATTTTCAGCCAAACTCAAGGTTAGTTCTTTTTTCTCTTTCTGGAATGTTGCTTCACAAAATACACAATTGGCCTTGACTTTCTTCAAACCCCATCATTTTTTACACATGCCATTTGGGTTGGGCTGACTATAGTGAGAAGGGAACTCAGGTGGATGGCTTGGTAATCACTGTCAATATTTTCAGCTAGATAATTGGTCAACCTCACTAATGAACTAATGGCCTATTGGCAAGGAGGGCTTGTTAGACCTTGTATTTATTGCTTATTTACTCTGGAAATATTTCAAGAAAGATTAGGAGATGGCCAAAATTAGTCATGTGATCTAGTACTGACATTAATATTATCTTATTATATCTAGTGGCTTGTTCACATGCAACGATAAAATCAATTATCACCGCATCCACATTGGCAAAGATAATGGTATGTATATTGTGGGAGGAATTAAAAGAAATGTAAGATTTCTACAAGTAACAACATAAGTCAGTTTGAATTTAAAGTACATTGATTCTTAAATATGCCTAGTTGAAGAACACACCCCAATAAAAGTAGTTCCACTTTCTTAGATATATCTATCCATGCATTTAAATATTTTTTCAATGATTTTTTTTTTTAATAAAAATATTGTTTCTTTTGCAAGGTGTTTCCACAAACTAGATTCAAATTTTGGGGCTGCATTCCATTTCAGTATTACTTTCGACTCTGTATCCTTAGTTTGGTTTTGATACATTTTTAGCTTCGTTTCTAATTATGTATAAATATTTTCATCCACATTATGGTCCAAATTACTAGTAGCATGTAGAATTCAAAATTTGATATAAAATATATTCATAGAATTTCCATTGTTAACAATGATTTTCATTGTTGAAGGACAGTTGGATCCAATAACAATGGAATCTTTTGATGAATTTCCACAAATCTCTGCATTGTTGGAACATCGAGAGTTCTATGCAAATGAGAGAGCAGTCTTACAAAATCAATCAGGAGAATCAAAGGGAAGAGAATACCAAGGATACCAAGAGTGAAATTATGCTATAAACGAAGGTCATTAATTTATTTTGTTTGTTCTATATTCATCATTTTACACAAACTCTTCAATCTATCCTTTATGTGCAATGTTTTTATGTTTTTCTCCATTTTATGGCAATGTTGTATTGGAGCAGTTAATCTTTCTCATAGTGTTTGAATTGCAAGTGAAGTCTATTTTTCTAGTTAAGTGGTTTTATTCTATTTGTACTCTAAAAATAGAGTGTTGTTAGCATCAGTCTGATATCCTTTGTTGTGGATTACGTTTTTTTCTGTCTATTGTATTATATTTCCTTTATTTGTGGATTCTTGCATTCTAAAACATTTGTCATCTTATTACCAATTAAATTCAAATTCATATTGAGAATATATTATTATGGTAGGAATTTTATTTATGTTCAAAATGTTATAATACCAGGAATCTTCGCACATGAATGGTTTCAACATATTGTATCCTCGCGGAATGACTAAGAGAGCAAGTGTCAGTGGTGGTAGTTGGACATACCAAGAGACAATATTTCTACTTGAGGTTCTAGAACATTATGGGGACAATTTGAATGAAATTGCAGAACATGTATCTACAAAATACAAGGATTAGTGTATCTTACATTTTATTACGCTTCCAATAGAAGATATGTTTTCAGAAAAAAAGGAGATACCTGATACGATCATCGAGAGAAGCTTGGAAACTAGTTTAGCAAGAAAAGATTCATAAGTTATGGAAGGATGCCATAACCAAGTAGTATAACACTATAACTTCTTTCTTGAGAATGGTCTCTTGAATATTTTCCAAGACCTACTAAGGAATCAACGATTGATTTTTGATAGCTCGACAAGATAAAGCATGTAGTTGATGGGAGCATTAAAAAGTAAAAATCTAGGTTTCTTGCCAGAATTTGTCAAAAGGATGAAGTTGACCCTAAGGAGGATTTCACTCTAATTGCAAGAGGTTTTAAGATCCATGGGTGAGATATCCATATATATCAATTTGCAGGTGAATTCTGCTTTAGACAGGGGAAGTACACTTTGAAGTTTCTGAAATATTTCTAGGTACATAATGCAGTGGTGGTCCTTTTTTATGTTCCTTCTATTTACAAGTGGCCAACCTTATATCAAAGATCCTAGCAAAGGGGAAGTTTGAGATAATAACAGAGGATCTTGGTTTGGTGAAGAACTTGCTCCTTGAAAATAGTGGTTGTTAGTTTACCATGTTTTCCATTAACCATCATCAAGTGGAGAAGTTGAATGCTTGAATTTCATTGGAAAGGAGGTACACCATTGAGAGTATTTCTCATTCCTGGGTGGCATCCAAGGCCTACAAGATCTAAATTAAAGTTAAACTAAATAAATTGGTTAACAACGATATGAATTTTGATGAGTATGAATGGTCCTCAAAATCATAGAAACATCCTATAAACATCCTATAGTGATTAATGAATACAAAAAACTTGTTCCAGATTCTATTCTAAAATTGAAAAAGAAATCAATGTCAGATCAACAAGATTATAATCAAGGAACATAGACCTCATCACTTACTAGTTTATCTTGGAAGTTAATATGGCTTACTTAAACATTGTAGGGTGTACAGTAACAAGTGGGAGCATCTAAGTCCACATCTCACGCAATTCATCAACATAAAAAATTTCCTACTCATGTTGCACTAATGTCTTCTATTCTTGAGACATAGCCCTCCCTTTTTTACTTCGATTTCATCTTTGAGAGAGGATGTTTCCATGGAAAAATTTTGTCATTGTATGTCAAGGCTATTTGCTAAGCTGAGGAGATAAATGTGGCACTTGATGAGCAGTCATCAGTTTAATTGAAGTATACAAAATCAAAGGTGAACTAGCTTTCAACAGAAAACACATGAAGAGAGTTCCTCCAAATGATCATTAAGAAATGTCTTTCAAAGCTGCTGAAAAAAAAAATAAAAAATAAATAAATAAAAATAAAAATAAAATAAAAAATAAAATAAAATAAAATAAATAAAAAATAAAAAATAAATAAATTAATTAATTAATTAATTAATTAATTAATTAATTAATTAAAAAAAATAAAAATAAATAAATAAAAAATAAATAAAATCTAGTCACAAAATTGGACTAAACTTGACATTGTTGTTGTTCCCTTGGGATTGATTTCTTTTACATGAAGTTTATAATTTGTAGATATAAGGATGCCATTTTGATATCATTATGTGCAGATATCCTAAGCTCACATATTTTTGGTGAATGAAATAAGAGGTAATGGTGGTACTAGTGTGAGAAAGAAATACCATCCTCCTTTATGAATTCTTCCTTATAGGTATAACTACTATAATAAAGTGAGTTCTAGGTGGAAATATATCTTCAGTAAGCTACAATGATCCATCAAAGTGTCTTTCTATTAGTTCTATTGCCTGATTTGGAAAGAGATAGCTCAAAATTATTGCAAGTGATCCACCAAATATTTATCATGGAGAATTATCAACTCAATGGATACAATAGAAACTAAGGGATGCATCAAGGATCTGATTCATGATGTGTGGTTGTTTACCTTGTTTTTGTAGCTGATTGGACTGTTTCCTTAAGGATTTCATGCTATTAAAATTCCTTGTGGACCCATAATAGAATTTTTGTCATAATCATTTAAATTCATTTCATGTAGGTTGTCATCTAAAAGGACTTACCCATGGCATGATCAATGCACCCATAACTAAATAAAAAAGAAAAAACTTCTAAGCTTAATGAATTCTTTCCATTTCTAAGCTAGTCTTATTCGTGGGAGATCTGTTTAATGTCTTTCAGCTGATTTTTTTTTTGCTGGAATTCAATTCATAAGTCTCACATAGCCTAAGCTAGGGGAACCCAGCCCTAGTATGTGTTAGTTATGCACTGATGTGCTTATACAACATTCTAACTAAGCCCCCTGTGGATTTTCTTGATCTGGGATTTTCATCACTCCTAACCTATTTGGTTTTTGCTCCTCTTCTGGATCCTAATCTTAGATCTTCTGATCTAAGGATCCCAAGGGCAGTAAAATCC
Source organism: Pinus albicaulis (assembly GCA_034641835.2). Classification (NCBI taxonomy): domain Eukaryota; kingdom Viridiplantae; phylum Streptophyta; class Pinopsida; order Pinales; family Pinaceae; genus Pinus; species Pinus albicaulis. The sequence goes on from CM076578.1 coordinate 1,168,124,331, forward strand.
AAGGGAGTGTGAGAAAGCCCTAAGTATTGTGTTTCACAACTCTTCTATAGACAGAGTCTGGAACGGGCCAAGAAGCCTCTGGTTCTCACCCTCTCTTTAGAGGTGACATAACTAGTAAATGACCTACCAGCCTATCTCTAGTTTAGATCTGTTGGTGTGATCCCATCTTGTTGTGAACCCATAGTGGAATATCTTGAGATATTCCCTATTGAGCTTATTCTTCACCATTTGGTTCATTACAGTGGTATCAGAGCACCTTTCTTGGCTCAGCCTGTGGCCTTCAAGCCAAAGAAAGAAGAAGGAAATCAGAAGATCAGAAGATGGATAGGATGAGATTACTCTCATCAATATTGTGATCTAAGAAGAGCCTCTCCACGGAGGCTGAACAATTGAGAAAAGAGAAATGCATTGAAACTCCAAGAGGGTTTCAAGGAGGAGAGAGCTGCAGTGAGACCTCTAGAAGGTTTCAAGAAGAAGAAGAAAAAGAGGCTGTGGAGATCTCAACGCTACACTTGGAGGGGCAGCCATCTGTAGCAGTAATTGAATCAGCCCACACATGGGAAAGAGGAACTCTTGCAGTCTTACCAGATGTTCCAAAGGTTCACCAAGGTATGCATGAAACCCCATTCACTTTCATTTCAGAAAATTTTGTGGAAAACCTTGGGAGATTACCGTCACATGATCAAGGATCAAAACACCTTGTTTGTGAAAAGCAACAAGCTTGCACTACGTTGTACAACTTGGGTTTGATCCAAGGGGGGATAAAAATTCATTCCAATGCACCTTTGTTGAATTACATGCAGTATGATGAGTTGGGGTGTAGAATATTGAAGGGCATGCTGGGTGTTGTGCCACTTTATGGGGGTGTTTTACCTTCAACACTCTTGATTTCTTATGAAATGAAGAGAATCATGGAGGAGAGGTCTTTTCTAAAAGATCTCCAAGAAGGTGCATTTCAACATATCATGAAATGAAACGGAAAGAAATTGCTGCTTTATGAGGTTGATAGCCCACATTGGAAGAATACCAAGTTGAAGAATGATGAGAGGCTTCCACAAGGAGTTGAGTGGATGTGGGTGGAGAGCAAGAGGTTGGTAAGCCACTTGCAAATCCATGATACAGGGCAGCAAGAGGCAATACTGCGTTGGATACTCTTGAGAGAGTTTGGTCAACCAATGACATGTCCTTTCCCATGGGGTGTGAAGAGGGGAGAAGATTGGAAGGATACTTGCATCATGGGACATCAAGAAGGATGGGTGCATCATGATGACAATACTATTCTCACCCCATTCATTATGACACCATCACATGTTTTGCATGATGGAAGTATGGGCCAGCAGCAAGCACTTTTGTTGCTTGAATTGTACTTGGAGGAGCAGGAGCAAATCTGCTCTCACACATTTCTGGATGCTGCAGAAATAGGAGGTAAAATCTTGCTTTGTATTTTACACTTCCTTATCTATGTGAGCAGAATATCATGTCAAGAACAATATTTCCTTCTTACATATTATATTGTTATGTACTTGAGGCCACTTGCAGCGTTTATGATGGCCACTCTATTTGTGGATTATGGGGGAATGCTACATGGTTTTCAGTGTGCATCATTGGCACCAAAGTATGCTTTCATGTTTCCATTTTGTAGAATGAATGTGGCAGAAAAAAAGTGGCTGAAAAGACACTTGTTGCACTATGTATTGAGGCAAGCAAAGAATGCCCTACATTGGTTCCATGATTGGGACTATGTTCTACCTCCTTATTTCCATGTATATATGCTTCCATATTTTGCTGCTAAAACATTGATCGTAGGGAGCACTATTGGAGGAGTGGCACAAGAGTTAAAGATGCCCAATAACCATCTGATTCCTTATGTTTCTCAAGGTGCATATTTCAGAAAGAGAAATGGCCAGTCCTTGGTTACTGTATTACACATCTTGCCTTCAAGGGGAAGGACTCATTTTGGAGGCTCAAGTTTTGGAGGAGACACCTCATGGGTGTTGGATTTGATGGGGTGGTTGGGGTCTCTCTTGGGGACCATCATGTTTCAGCCATATATCAGTAGCAGCCCCATATGTATCATAAGTGGAGAATGAAATAGCGGGAGGAAGATCTTCTTACTCCACACTTTCATCCATGGAGCCCACCTCCTTTGCCAGAACTTGAGGTGGAGGAAATGTTCCATGAGTTACCATGTTGGAGGTGACTTGGAATTTTGTGGATGATTGCTTGGGAGGAGATGCCTCCCAAAATATTTCAGATTCATTTCCTCAAAAGGGGGCCCTAGATCACATGATGATTGCCTCCATGTATATCCTACTTTCATTTTATGTCCATTGAGGAGTTTTTTTTATTCCCCAAAGGAATGCTTATGCACATTGGAGGAGTAGCTTGAGGGCATGGCATCTTGATTCTTTGGGGAAATATTTCATTTGGAGATGCTACAGAAGAAGGAGGGAATGATTTTCAGTTCTATCCTTGTAGTTTCTTGAGGACAAGCAACATTTGGGAGGGGAGGACTGTAATGTTCCTAAATTTGCATCCAAGAAAATTGGAACATAAGATTTTGACACTCTCACTTAAAAGAGGGATGAAAGGGGAAGGAGGCCATGAAGAATAAAAAAATATGAATAAAAACCACTCTTAGTATGAAAAAGGGATCTAAACCACAAAGGGGAATCTGATTTGAACAAGTCAACAGTGCAGGTTAAGTGCATTGCACCTCCTTGGAAGACTACACAGTTCTAGAAGAGGTTCCTAAGTGTGAAAAGGGGTAAAATATGAAGTGGATTAGGGTTTTCCAAGACTCCAAAAAAATATAAAGGGGAGGAGAAGGCTCATGAGAGGTTGTTGATGGATTATTTTCTGAAGCTATTTGTCTGCTTAGACAAATAACAATATCTACTGTTTAGTGGAGGATTGTGATTGGAATTCCTATTTAGGGGTTTCATATCTTCCCTTGAGTATCATTGGAGGAGTTCTTTTCCGAAGTGATCCACTATCTGGTTGGAGACCAAGATTCATTTTCATAAGCAGCGCTGTACCATTGAGGGTTTTGCAACTGCTTTGATTTGCAGCAAGTGGTGTTCTAGATCTGCTTAGATCTAGCTTGTATTGAGGGCCTCTGCTCTTGGAGTGTGTTTTTTAGCCTACAAGGAGAGTGTTTCTTCAAATTTTGTATCAGATCTACAATTTATTTCAGTTTATTCAGTGTATTCAACCCTCAGCGCAGTTTCAGTCTCATACTGTGTTATTTTGCAAGAGGGTTTTCTGTTCTACTTTGATATCAGATTTGAGGGAAGATCTCTTGGTGTTGGGCTTGCCTTTCCCTTGGTGATCCATGGATTATATTTCTGATCTATGTCTCCTTAGATCTAATAGTTTCATTAATAAAGTTCATCTTCATAAATTCTTGTGTATTCTGCAGTACTGTAACTTGTAATTCAGATCTACAGTTTATTATACATGCTTTTGCTAAAATTCCAAAGGGATCTTGTTAAGAAAGTTATATAGTTTCCAGATCTATAATAGATCTGATGTTTCATCCACATATTTTTCATAGATCTATAATATAAAGTACAGTAGTGGTACCTCCTGAAAAATAACGCTGCACATTCTTGTTGCAGTCTAATACATTGTTGCAACCCCCTTTCCAAGGGATTTCTTCATTAAATTCTCTGTCTTTTTCATGAAAATTGTATGGGCCATGTCTTCGATCTGATTTATCCATGTTAAAACCCTATAGTATTTAAAATATTCAGTAAATCACGCTCTCATGCTTTAGTAAAATTCTGCAGTAAGTAAGTCATGGGGAATCAGGGTTTTTATGCCTAGTTGGGGAAGGAGGAACCGTTTAACTGAGCTAGGATTATATGTTTGAGCCCAAATTTAGAGAATAGGTCCCTTATGACCTAAGCTAACATATAAATCCATCACATTCCTCTTTTTTTACGCAGATCTATGAATATATTAATTTTTGGGTCAAAATCATTGTTTTTCCCCGTCCCTTGTGAAGAGAATTAATCTTGTTTCTTGCTGCTGTATATATAATTGCTACTGAAGTGTTTCCAAACCCATTTTAGAGTTGTTAGCTCGCTGATACTCCAATACAATGTTTATAAGTTACTACAACCCTTCCCTTTGGTTGATTTCTAGCTAGTCTTATTCGTGGGAGATCTATTTAATGTATTTTAGTTGATTTTTTTTTGTTGGAATTCAATTCATAAGTCTCACACAACCTAAGATAGGGGAAACCAGCCCTGTTCTGCATTATTTCTGCACTGATCTGCTTATACAACGTTCTAACTAAGCCCCCTGTGGATTTTCCTGATCTGGGATTTTCATCACTCCTAACCTATTTGGTTTTTGCTCCTCTTCTGGATCCTAATATTAGATCTTCTAATCTAAGGATCCAAAGGGAATTAAACTCCAAGGGAGTGTGAGAAATCCCTAAGTATTGTGTTTCACCACTCTTCTATAGATAGAGTCTGGAATGGGCCAGGAAGCCTCTGGTTCTCACCCTCTCTTTAGAGGTGACATAACCAGTAAATGCCCTATTAGCCTATCTCTATTTTAGATCTGTTGGTGTGATCCCATCTTGTTGTGAACCCATAGTGGAATATCTTAATATATTCCCTACTGATCTTATTCTTCCCCATTTGGTTCATTACATAAGCATACCAAATTTCAAAAAATGTGGCTTGGACCATTTCAGATTGCTGAAAAGATAGGCTCATATACGTTCATATTGCAAGACTTATCAGGAAAGAGAGAATATCTTCCTGTGAATGGGCTTGTCTTAAATAAATTCTTTTCATAAGGAGGTAACCCCTTCTTACCTGTACATATTCCTTTCTTCAATTTTGTTTATTCTATAAATAAGGTTGTGAATAGTCTTTAATTGGCTTTTTACTATTTGAAAATATCTTCAAGAAAATTTTATAAGTACTTATTTTATGTAAATAAGAATTTTTATAGAAATGATTACAATTTTGGGTAGTTAAAATAAAAAATTAAACTTTGGAAATTTGTAAAAACATTTGCAAAATATTTTGAAAACTTGAGGAAATTGTAAATCATTATAAGTTTATTGAGCAGAGAAAGGTTATCCATAAAAAGTAAAGACTTTTTCAAGCTTTGGCATTTAAAACTCTAAAAATTGTTATCCATTCATTCTTAAGGAGAACAATCAGTTCACCCCATCCATTAAGGTTGTGATTTTTTAGAATGTAATTCTAAGAAATTATATGAAAAAATTAAAAGATAAGAGGTCTCATCACGAGCCTGCTTACCATGATCATAAGAAGTAATAAAATTGACATTACCAACACTGCATACCAAACAAGGTAATGGCTTATAATTATAAAACAAGGGGTCTCATCACGAGCCAACTTGTTCAGTTTAATTACACGTAGTGAATGGCATTGTTATTTACTGACTAACAAACCATAACAATGGATTTTAAATTAAAAAATAAATAAAAGAGAAAAAAATGAGATAATATGTCTTATGAATTTATCTTTTAAAAAAAGTCATGATCTTAGTTGGATGGGACAATGAATGATTGATGGTTAAAAGGTAACCCTGTTGAGACTATAAATGTTTGCAGGCAGCAGAGGAAATACTTATGACAATAGAGTACACTACAAAAGCTAAAATTGGAAAGGACCTTACTTTATCATTATCAACCAATCAAGGCTTAAGAAAACCCAAAAATGTTTTTATTCTTGAGACATTAGAAAGAAATTGTAAGTGATTTTTATTCTTTTTCCAGAGTTAGATTTTATTTAAATTTCTCTACGATAGTTTTCATTATCTTTAAAAATTTTTACTTACTACAAGTATAGTGTTCATTTTATTTTTTTAGAGATAACCGTTTCTTCCAGTGAATCGCAAAATGTTGTACGGTACAACAACCCTCCTCATTTCAAAATTTTAGAATAAATTTTACTTTAGAAATAGGTCCCCTTTCCTTTTAGATAGAAATAAAAGACTTTGAGGAAATATGATTATTTTATATAAAACAATAAAAAGATTCATTGTTTAAAAGTCATATATCGCATATCGCATATATCAGATACAAGTGAACAAGTGTGACATTGAATTTTTCCAATCCGATGAACTATCAAGTCTTATATCGCATCGACACAAAGCATAGGAGTGTTCATGTTAAAAATCCCGATGTGATAAATTAAATTGCAATCGCAAATCGGTAGTGTCTTAAAAGTTTCACTTTTATTTTGCAAAACTCCGATGCGATGTAACCTAATCGCACCCGCATTTCAAAAAGTTATCCTTCATTCGACCTATTTCATAAACTCCGATGCGATGCGATTCATCGGAATCACACTTCAAAGAGGCAACATCACATTTACTTGATTTATAAAATCGCGATGCAATAGAACTTATTGCAAATCACATTTCTAAGAGGATACCCTTCAATCGGTCTATTTCATAAACACTGATGTGATGCGATGTAACCTAATCACAATCGCATTTTGGAGGAACAACATCACATTTAGTTATTCTACAAAACACCGATGCGATGGACCCCACCATCATCGCAATCGAAAATCGATGGAAATCGTATACAACTTAATTCCTTTGTGAATGTTCGATGCGATATACTATCATCACAATCACAAAATTGATGAAATATATGAGATGAAATTTTATTCCCTTTCGAAACCTCTGATGCGATGGATAGTTAAGTCTTTGTTTATTTCTATTTGCGCCGCGCATATATTATTTATCAATCACAATCGGAAAATCCAAAAGGAAAGTTTTACGTTAACACTTCAAATCGCCGATATCCGATTGTGCGATCATTATTAATTTTAAAATCAAACAATTTATGGTGATCGATCCTATATGAATGCGTGAATGTGACTCTTATGGAGGGCATTTAATTTTAAGACAAGTTAATCAATTGGGATCATTAAAAAAAAAAATTTCACACAGTTGTTCTTCTACCATCGTTCCTTCCTGTTCTGAAAGGTTTTTCTCTTTTCAGAGCCATAGACCATCCAACCCTCTCGTTCTCCAAGCCAGTGAAATGATACCAGATGGGAAAATGTCTAAGAAATTTAAGAAAGCAAGAACTACTGTTGCCGCAAATATTATTCCTTCTCCCACAATACTGAAAGAAAACCAGCTAAAATCAAGCTGGTTACAGATACGACATGCCAGGGTCTCGGGAAGCTTTCCTGGGAAGAAGTGTATAATTTAATTGAAGCAGAAAAACCCACTGTAACAGAGGTAAAAGCGATAGTACCAGATGAAGACGACTCAGATTCTGGTTCTAAGACTCCTCTCAAAGCACTTGCAAGTTCTTTTCTTCACAGAATTGCAGCTCGGGCGAATATGTTCCCCTATTATGATGTAGTACGATGGGTGATAGACACTATCACCATCACAAACAGAACCTTTGTCTCAGCTGCAGGAACAAGTTTTGGGTCTTTTAGAGTGGAAGATATCAAAGCGATGTACCATCTCCCAAATCCACAAAAGGTCTACAACAAAGCTTTCATAGCAGATTTTTCCGCAAGCAATGAAGTTCAATCATACCCTATTAAGGAGTGGAGACGAACTCTGGAGAAACATAAAAGTGAAGCATCAGGTATGTACTTCGTGGAGTCTCTTGCACCCCCATATTGCTATGCTGCTGCAATGATGTGCAGACTCTTTGGGAATGACAATTCTGCGAGGTTTTCAATTCAGATGGTACCTCTTATTCATGTTGCTATAAATTCTAAAATTATGGATTGGTCGGTTATCCTTCCTGACAAGATAGCTAATAGAATTCTGGAATATAGAAAGGATAAAGACACTGGAAATACAACTCCTTTCCATTTCTGTGGTTATATCTTAGAAGCCCTATGTTTCAATTCAGAATTTCCTATTCTAGGTTGGAGATGGACTCCACAGGAACCTGTTCTGATCCACATTTACCATAAACTCTTGTGGAAAGTCCATTTTAAAAGTCATGTATACAAGATTTGTCACGGTTTTTTGTTGCCTATCTATCAAGTAAATTTTAACCAGTTTCCTCCCTGGCTCTCTCAAAAAGCAAAGAATGATATATCCCTTATTGGCAATTGGTTTGGAGAAGAGAGATTTACTTACATCAGAGTTTTTGGAAGCATTGTGGAACCCCATATCTTACCTCTATATGTCCCTGACAAACTGTTAGCCCAAGAAATTTCTTACCAGTTGACAGAAAGAAGGATGTCAAGATGTTTAATGCCAAGAAATTGATGTGGCCTACCTTCCCCTTTCATTGTGGAAATTGTACTCTGAATGATTTCAAACATGCTGAGAAGGAAGTCATTAAAATAAGAGATCTTAAGCTTGCAACTGTCCCAGGGAGACAGTATGATCCAAATAAAGTAGCTTTTGATTTCACAACTTTGGTTCAAATTGCTAGGTTTGAGCATGAACCCAATGAATTTGATGATTTATTTGTCTCTATTGAGAAATTTTCCCAAGTTTACGACTTGGCCAAATCCAAGTTTCAAGTAAAAGATATGAACAAATTTTTGTAGTTCAGAAGTCAGAGATTGCTGAAAGCTCCCCTTGACTAGCTAAGAATTCCTTTGCAAGAAGCTAAAAATATAGAAACAGAACAAAAGAAAAATGAAGACACGGCTATCAAGACAGATAAAGAAGTGTCTACCAGTAAAGATGATATGCATACTGAGAAGGAAAATACAACTGGAAAACATGATGTTCAGACAGAAAAGGAGAATATAGTCAACAAAAATGATATGCAGTCTGAAGAAAGAAATACAGATGATAAACCCAAAGATCAACTTGAAAGAGAAACAACCACGAAAAGAGTGGTAAATTCTACTGAAATTATTGTCACTCCCTAATTGCTAAGACAATATGAGCAATTTGAACAACAAATTGGAGGACAAAATAATCCTTAAGTTGATAGTTTGAATAATAAAGATATGGAGATTATCCCTGAACATCCATCAGAAGAAATTGTGTTGAAAGTTGAAGAAATCCCTCCTTTGGATATCTTTTATAGTCCTAAGCATAGGGCTGTTGTTAGGAAACAAAGGAAAAGAAGGAGGACAGATCAAGAATCACTCTCATCCCCACAGGTTGAATTCATGAATATTGTCTAGAAGAATACTGAGGTAGATCCTTTAGAGGATCTTACTAAATTATCACAATATGCAGGTCCCTACAGTGCAGTCACTATAGATAAAGCTACTGAAGTCAATCAAATGATCAAACAAAAAGACAACTAATGATCAGCAAAAGATAATGCAATTGGAGCAGCAGTTATCTGAAGAAAAACTCAGAACCAAGCAAATGGAAGAACAAATGAGTATGGAAAAGAAAAAGATTGATCAAAAAGCTTTGAATAAGCAACAAAAATTGTCCCAAGAGGTGTCCAAGTTACAAAACCTGTTGCAAAATGAGAAAAATGCCAAAGAAAAGCAAGGAAAAATATTTCAAGCAAAATTGGATAAATTTAAGGATTATCCTAAAATTGACCAATTTAAAACTGAAGCTTTGGAAACAAACAAGCTATTGTCTCAGCAGTTAGATGATATCTGTCAAAATATTGCACAAACAGAGCCTTTATGTGAAATAACATCTTCCCTTATTGATGAATTAGTCAGCCTCAGACTTGAATTTGAGAATTTAGATGACAAGATATCAGAGTTTCTTTCATGGAAAAACTCAGAAGAAGGAAAGAATGCAAATCTTCCTAGGATCGAAGAAAGACATAAAGAAATCTTATTTGCTGAATGGGAAAAACAGTTGATTAAAGAAGAACAAGCTACATCAAGGGCCAGAGCTATGATGAATAATCTGACACAATTAGTTAATGATAGCTTATATGCTATTAATTTAATTTCAAATTGTATTCCAGGTAAATTACCAAAGGTGAAAGAAGTTGATACCAGGTGGAAGCATGAATTAATCAACAAGAATCAGAAAATCAGAAAAATTCAAGACATTACATGGGATTTCATGTGGACATACTTAATTAAACCACACAGTCAACAAATGAAATGAATACAGGAGAAAATCAATGAATCTTTTTTATTTTGATATCACAAGTCTTTTTCAGGATCTCCGATGATAGTTTCTAGGATAAGTTATAGATAATCTGTTTTGTTAATTTCGTATTTAAACCCCTTTCATGCATTTAGAAAGGGGTCCTAAATTTATAATAATTTTGACTTGGATGATACATTTCTGTACTCCATTGATTATTTTATTTTTATAAAGGATCACATCCTGTGATTTATGGCGACTTATCTTTAAGAATTGCATTTCTGTATCTTGGAGGTTATTTTAAGTTAAAGCACAAGATCTGGATATTGAGTTGCATCAAGAAAATATCTCAATGAATTGGTATTTCTATCGATTTACTATTATTTTCTTTATGTTATGAAGTATTCTCTTTGAAATTGGTATCATTTATATATGCTTGTTTTCAAAAATATTTCTTTATCATATCATTTATGAAGATATAGAAATATTCATTTATCATAGTATATGAAAATGATATATAGAATTATGAATGCGATGTGTTATTCTAACTCTGTTTAATTTCTTAAACAGAGTTATCATTATATGATACTGCATCTTTCTATTGAATAATAATACGTTTTCATGGTTATTTTTTTAACTGAAACCATCTTTAAGCTGTATTCATAGTTAATGCGCGGGTTAGTTTTAGAATTATTTGCAAGTTATAGTTTAAGTTAGATAGATTATATCAGTCATTTAGTTCCATTATTCACCTACACAACCACTTCATTACTAAACCATTCACTATTAGGAAACTGGTCCTATAAATCCAGTGGGAGCCACCACACCAAACGGAAAAGGAGCTGTCCTAAGGTCCCAACCGGGTGGTTTTCCCCCAATGCTTGAAGCAATGATTTTCGAGGCTTCAACAATAGGGCATATAAAATTGATGAACAAGACTTTGTGTCTTTCTTTTCTTGCAAAAACTAGACTTCGATAGGCACGCAAATCACAGACTCCAAATTGGACAAGAATCTTGTGGTGTACATTTACCTTTTCTTGAGTAGTGTTTGATTTACCATCATACTCTGAAATATTTAAGCTATCATTCATGGCTGCAAGTTATAAACTCGACTATTTTTTCTTTTTTATGAGGTAACATATCCTTAGAAAACTGCGTAGGTAACAATTTTACCTCATTATCACTCAGGTTAATCCCAATTGACCTATTGTAAACTATATTAATTTAAAAAATTGAATGCTTAACCCATAGATAGCTCCTCTAGAGAACTGGGTGCTAGCTAAAATTCTCATAACATCAGTTTTTAAGTCTATCCCAACATCTTATTTAGTGTGACAAAATATGTCTATGGGATTGTTCAAGACTTTGATTTTCCCCAGAAGATGTGACTCTACATGTTGTATGATATCATCATGCATAAAAATCACTATATTTCTGCTTCCTCTAATAGAAAATTGGGAAGTTGATACGAGTTTGTTTAGTTTGAAAATTTTGAAGCTAAGCTAAGTCTATCTCAACATCTTGTTTGTTGTCACAAACAAAATATGCCTATAGGTTTGTTCAATACTTTCATTTGCCCCAACACCTGTCACACTCTGCATGTTGTATTATATCATCGTGTACTAAAGATACAAAATATTTTATTCCTCTAAATAGGATCTAGGGAATTTCATACAAGTTTTGTCAGACTACAAAATTTGAAGCTAAGCTCCAACTTCAAAGTTATTTTTCTTAAATGACAAAAAATGGTTTTCACTCTTCTCGTTTTGATTGAGTTAAATTTATGAAATGCAAGATATGTACATTGTGTTTTGTTGTTGAATTTTTGGATATAGCCTCTGACTAAGCATATTCTTTAGACACTTAATTGAAAATAATTCCTCTCACTAGCAAATCATTGACAGGTTGGTCTCTAGACTCCCTATACTTGAATATTGTTATGAGTTAGATATTTCGACTCCTTGTACTTGAACCCTGTTATACCAAAAGGGTGGAGATCAGGTCAGATCTCTGGATTCCCTTTAACTGAACATGACTATGCTAGAATGGTAGAGGTTGGATTAGTCTCTAGAATCCATATTTTTTGGTCATTGGGACAATCTTCAAGTCCTAGGGGGTGAAAAATTCAATAGCAATATCTGAATGGTTGGGAGGAGAATCATCAACTATGTCTCAGTGTCCATACTAAATTGCAATCAATCCCAAATCATTCATTGGACTGGAAACCATCCATGGGTTCGAAGGATGGCTCTAGATCGTAGGAACTACATGCATTTGGTAGATACAAGTATGGAGATAGCTAACAAAGTGGGATTTGTTGATATTGTGGGACTATCAAGTATTTTAAATATGAAAATGAACCATATCGCCAATTGAGACAATTGAAAAGGTAGATTCCAACTTGGGAGCTTCAGATATTGAAAAGGTAGGACCTTGTGTTTGGCGCTTCTTGCAAAATTAGACTTTGATGGGTACGCAAATCAAGGAGAGAACGTAAAATTGATGAACAAGACTTTGTGTCTGTCTTTTCTTGCAAAAACTAGACTTCGATGGACACGCAAATCACAGACTCGAAATTGGACAAGAATCTTGTGGTGTACATTTACCTTTTCCTGAGTAGTGTTTGATTTACCATCAAACTCTGAAATATTTAAGCTATCATTCATGGCTGCAAGTTATAAAATCGACTATTTTTTCTTTTTTATGAGGTAACATATCCTTAGGAAACTGCTTAGGTAACAATTTTACCTCATTATCACTTAGGTTAAGCCAAATTGACCTATTGTAAACTGAATTAGTTTAAAAATTTAAATGCTTAACCCATAGATAGCTCCTCTAGAGAACTAGGTGCTAGCTAAAATTCTCATAACATCAGTTTTTAAGTCTATCACAACATCTTATTTTTTGTGACAAAATATGTCTACGGGATTGTTCAAGAAATTGATTTTCCCCGGAAGTTGTGACTCTACATGTTGTATGATATCATCATGCACAAAAGTTACTATATATCTACTTCCTCTAATAGAAAATTGGGAAGTTGATACGAGTTTGTTTAGTTTGAAAAATTTGAAGCTAAGCTAAGTCTATCTCAGCATCTTGTTTATTTTCACAAACAAAATATGCCTATAGGTTTGTTCAATACATTCATTTTCCCCAACATCTGTCACACTTTGCACGTAGTATTATATCATCATGTACAAAAGATACAAAATATTTTATTCCTCTAAATAGGATCTAGGGAATTTCATACAATTTTTGTTAGACTACAAAATTTGAAGCTAAGCTCCAACTTCAAAGTTATGTTTCTTAAATTACAACAACTGGTTTTCACTCTTCTTGTTTTGAGTGAGTTAAATTTATGAGATGAAAGATATGTACATTGTGTTCTTTTGCTGAAGTTTTGGATATAGCCTCTAACTAAGCAGATTATTTAGACACTTAATTGAAAATAGTTTCTCCCTCACCAACAAGTCAATGACAAGTTGGTCTCTAGACTCCCTGTACCTGAATACTGTTATGCCAACAGGGTGGAGATCGAGGTAGATATTTGGACTCCCTGTACATGAACACTATTATGCAATAAGGGTGGAGATTAGATTAGGTCTCTAGACGCCCTGTACCTGAACCCTGTTATACTAAAAGGGTGGATATAGGTTTGGATCTCTAGATTTTCTTTAACTGAACATGACTATGCCAGAAGGGTAGAGGTCAGATTAGATCTCTGGAATCCCTATTTTTTGGTCATTGGGACAATCTTCAAGACCTAGGGGGCGAAAAATTCAATAGCAATATCTCAATGGTTAGGAGGAGAATCTTCGACTATGTCTCAGTGCCCATACTAAATTGCAATCAATCCCAAATCAGTCATTGGACTGGAAACCCTCTCAAAAGTATATAAGTATAACCATGGAATAAACTAAATTTAATACATTTACATATTATTTAAAGTACCCTCTTAATGAGTCAAAATGGCTCTAATGATTTTTCCAAATCTTGTATCCAAGGAATGAAGACATAAGGTTTTCCTTTTCCATTGTGTTGCTTACAATTGTTGCCTGAAAATGCAAAATATAATGTTGATGCCTTTCATGCTAGATAAATTTAATAATAGACTAAATAAAGGCACATATATAACTGACAAGACCTCCTTCCACCTCCTTCCAGGGAATCAAAATGGAAAATTCACCACTTAATGAATTACAAATTTTCCACTGAAGTTCAACCTAGATTAAATCACTTGCTAGGAAATGTTGATCAGGAAATCATCAACAAGAATTCAGATGGGAGAAGATAACAGTCGAAATAAAAGATTGCTTCAAATGCACTCTTCCAATTTCTAGAACAAGAACAATGCTTTTTGTTATATTGTGGGTTTTTCAAGAGAGGATAACAATAAAATTTTATTATGCAGATTCTACCTTCCTCTTAAGGAATTTAAAGAAGAAATCATTTAAAGATAGTTTTACATTTTAAGGATAAAATATCTAGAACCTTTCATTATGACACCTATAATTCCATTTAACAGAGATTGAGTTTTGCAAGTTTGATCTTCAGGTTAGACCATTGTAGAGCATAATTTCCAGGGGCATATGCTAACATTATAAATATGATCCTGGGGATTTGCTAATAACTGTAAATTTATGTATTTGTTATTTTCACACAGAAATGGATTCCCATTTGAAATCAAACCCAAATAAGCTACAACAATAGGGAAGGTTTAAACAACATCTCATCTGCAAGATCGCTCCACAAATACAATGACGGATAAATGAGGCGAGGAAGGCTTCTGAAGATGTAATATAGGGTTATATGTTTTTATTTTTTTGGGTCAAATTTAATATAATTCATTTTTTTAAAATGGGTCCACATCAATAACTAATTGTTAGAACCTTATTTTCCATCCTGAGGGTTTACAAGAGACACCCTTGCATCACCTTGCTGAAGCACCACTTTTCTACCCTAAGAAACAAAGATTAGTAGGTTCATTTCTCCGTGTACACTAAAAAGGAACATTGCATCTCCTTTTTCCTTACTGCAAGGAGAAATTATTGCTTAATGCCTTCAACAATAATGACCTGATCAAGCTTTTAGATTTGCTTATTTTTAGGGGATCATATTGAAAAGGTTTGAATTACCTCATCTAATGGCTTGAGAAATTATACTAGATCTTAAATTCAGTAAGACATAAGGGTCTGGATTCTTCCTATCCTCTCCTCACCAAGTACATGTAGTGAAGTTATTCCTAAGGGAGAGAGATAGAGAGATACGTAACTACATGCTGCTTAAAAATATTAGAAAGAGCTTTCCTACTGCCATGAGTTTTCCTATGGCAGAAATAAATCTCTCTCTAAGATTTTTCAGTAGTATGTAGTTACATATATCTCTCTGGAGTGGCTTCATTATATAGATTTGGTGTGGAAAATATGAATCTAAACCGCTAGGTCCTGGTAAATTGAGAGTCCAATATGTGTTACCAAGCCATTAGATGAGGCAATTCAAAACTTTTCAAAATGATCCCTTTGAAAATGAGCAAATCTAGAAGCTTGAACAAGTCATCACCTTCTACTAAAGGGAATTAAGTAATCATCACTCCTTATCAGTGTACAGGGATTGTTGAACTTGCTAATATTTGTTTCCAAGTGTAGAAAAATGGTGCTTCATGAAGGTGTCTCTAAGGTAGACCCTTAGGATGGAAACTAATATTATAACATTACCATTGACTTGACAGAGTCATTATGTGACTGGATGGAATGAGTCAACTCATACCAGGCCAGTTGTTGGCATGTCTTCTGTGAAGTCAATTAGATAAATTCAATTTGTTTTGTGACCAAGCTCAGTCAAAATCAGCTATTTTTGAGTGAATTGGCCGAGTTTGACCGCACTGCTCTACAACAGGAAAAAATCTCAAGCATGTTTTACAAATAGTTACTATTTTCGGTAAAAAATTTACAATTTTTGTGGCCTTTCTTCATTTGAATTCCCAAGAAATAGTGCAACTCACCTAAGTTCTCCATGTCAAAATTACATGAAAATTGGAACTTGATTTCCTTGATTAGTTTTTTTATTATGACTAATCAAACTTTTTGTCATCAACATATAAGCTTATAATAATGAAGTGATTATATTGTCGCTTGAAGAAAACACACTAATTTGCATCACTCCTTATGCAGCCTTATCTAACAACATATTTCCTAAACCACTGGTACCACTATCTTGGCACTGCTTCAATCCATATACTGATCTATTCAATTGAAACACCATGTCTTCTCTCCATTCTGTCATAAATCCTTTCCTTCTAGTTGCTTCATGAATATTTTGTTGAGATTCAACAAGATGATGATCTTAGTGAAAATTAAGCACCTACACTAGGTGGGGCCCGCAGGCTATTTTTAGGTGATATGTTTATTTTTAGAATTTGGGTCAAAGTATATTTTTTGCAATAATCTATTTAAAGATGGTTGAGAAAATTATATGGATGGATGGGCATCTATTTTTGGAATGCATGTGTGAAGTTGTTTCGTGGAATGCATGTCTAAAAATAGAATGCATGTTGATTATTGTTAGCCCTTAACAATAATTAGACAATAAATAATAATCTATTCTCTTGAAGCACTTGATTTCAGTTAACTGATGTGGCAAACCAGTTAACTTAAGGAATTTTGAGTTCTAAGGTTGTTTGGTGGGACATGCTAGTGGACCTCGTTGTAACTGAGTGATACAAAGTTGTAACAGAGTTGGATGTGTAGTTATGTGAGTTGTAAGGTATTTTAACTCAGTTAAGTGAGTTAAACTCAGTTGTGCTAGTTGTAACTAATGATAGGCTAGTGAGAGATCAGTGAATTAAATATTAAATTGATTCACATGGAGTGATCTCACATGCAATTGAAGATTTACTACTGTTAAGTACATGCATGTAAGATCTAGTGGAGGCCCAATTGAGAGATAGGTGAAAGGGACAATTTGACTATCTGTTGTGACTATAGTGGTGCACAAGTGCAACCAAACACACATTGGAGATGCAAATAAGGATTGCACAATCAAGGCAAGGCAAGATCGAATTCATTCAGGGATTGTGATTAGCAGGGATTGCGCAGTGGAGGTAGGCTGTTAGGAGGCAGTAAATTGGTGCATGTGTGAGCCAATTTTTGTATGACAGTGTGAGACGATTGTAAATTGTACTGAGAGCTCTTTGAGTAATGTTTTGTATGAGATTGTTTCATGATCCATGATATATACATAATATATGATAGTGGGATTTTTAGCTTTATTACTTCCCGGTAAAAACATCTGTGTTATGTGTGATTGATCTTTCTTCGTGTGTTTTCAATTGGCGATTAAATTTACGCAAAGATTTAAGTAGAAGGATTATATATTTAACAGTGGAATATAACTGTTAGATCAGGAGAACCTGGAAATACATAATTTTATTAAAATTTCAACATGGTATTAGAGGAAAGAAAATTGAAATTTTGAAGCAGCAGCTGAGTTTTGTTGGTGGAAACAATTTGAATTTTCTGCAAGAATTTCTTGGTGTGACAATTGAGTAAACATCGAAATGGATTTCAATGGTTTGTTGTTAGAGTATGCACTCGAGGGTAGCTCGAACTACATTGCATGGAAGGATAGGATAGAGGCGGTGCTTGAAGATAATGGCTTGAAGGAATTCATCGACAGTGATGTTCCTAAGGCCACTTCAACGGATGTTGCATTACTTGACGCCTAGAAAAAGGAAGTAGAGAAGACGAGAAGGATTCTATTGGAAGGTGTGCGAGACCATATTGTCTCAAGCCTTCATGGGAAAGCCACTCCATTTGCAATGTGGAAGGCTTTGACGGATCTTTTCCTAAGAATCATTGACCATAGGAAATTGGCACTGGAGGATAAACTCAGAAAGATCAATATGGAGAAGGGCGAAAATATTCCTAAGTATCTCACAAATTTTTTCCAATGTTAGGATGAACTGGGGAGTGTGGGAATGACGGTTTTTGATGAATATTTGGTGATTTTGGCTCTATTGGGACTTCCTAAGAGTTGGCACAGTTATCAAGACTCTGACAATGGACAAGAAAAATTGCCAGATTGGGAATGACTGTGGTCAGATATAGTGTAGGAGGAGTTCAGGCGGAACACCAGGGATGGCTCTTCATCAAAGCATGATGATGAAGAGGATTGTGCTTTGGATGCCAAAGCAAGGAAAGGGAAGGGGAAGAAATTACACTCAAAATCTGAGGCTAAAGGAAAGAAGTTGGATTTGTCCAAGGTGAAGTGTTTTCACTGTCACGAACATGGGAATCTTGCCACTAACTGCCCATAGAAAAAGAAGAACAAGAAGGATGCTAGAGCTGCAGTTGGTGAGGCACTTGCCTCAAAATTTGAAATTTCTTTCTCTTTGATCGCATGCTTGGTTTCAAGCATAATGGGATCGGTGTGGTACCTTGATAGTGGTGATTCCTTCCACATGATGGGAGATAAGGAGCTTTTCAGTGACTTGGAGGATAAAGATCTCCAAATGCATATTGAGATGGGCGACGATGGATGATATAGTGCGACCGAAATTGGTACCATTACCTTTGAGAGGGAGTTAGGTAAACCATTTCTGTTGAAAGATGTTATGCATGTTCCACGTCTAAAGAATAATTTGGTCTCAGTTGCGATGTTGGAGGACAAAGGTTATGACATTGTTTTCAACGATGGAAAAGCTTTCTTGCAAAATAAAACAATGGGTCAAACCAAGAGGATAGGGATTCGAGTTAAGAATCTCTACAAGTTGGATGTAGATGGCTGTGCTGCAATGGTGGGCAAAGCATAAGAAGTGGTGAGCCGGGATGAGGGCGAATTATGGCATAGGCGATTGAGCCATCTTCACTATGGCGCCCTGAATATTTTGCAGCAGATTTCTACTGGACTTCCCAAGGGTACACTTACGTAGTTAGATCAGTGCAAGGGATGTACTATGGGTAAGTTTGTGAAGAACACCTTTCATGAAAAGGAAAACCGTGCTTCGATGATCCTAGAGAGAGTTCACACAGACGTGTGTGGACCATTCTTGGCTGCTTTAGCAACAAAACACATGTATTATGTTATTTTTTTTAATGACTATTCTCATAGATGTTGGATCTTCTTCATGCAGAAAAAGGATCAAACATTATCAAAGTTCTGTCAATTTAATGAATTGGTGGAGAAAGAGTTAGGGAAGAAAGTGAAGGCTTTGCAGAGCGATAATGGTGGTGAATTCATATCGAATGAATTCAAAGTATTATCTAGCAAAGAAGGAATTCATAGAGAACTCATAACGCCTCATAACCCACAGCAGAATGGGGTCGTGGATAGGAAGAATAGAACGATCGTGGGTGCTGCACGACCTATGCTACATGATTAGGGCCTACCAATGCACTTTTGGGTGGAAGCATGCAACGCTGCAGTTTATGTGCAAAACCGTTGTCCTCATATAGTATTTTGCATGAGTACACCTGAAAAAGCTTTTATTGGTAAGAAACCGGATGTTTTTTGCTTTAATATTTTTGGCTCATCTGTTTATGTTCATGTGACCAAGAACGCTAGGAAGAAGCTAGAGTTGACTGCTGAAGTTGGGATATTTGTGGGGTACATAGAAACAACCCATAATTATCATGTGTATTTGCCAAAAAATCGAATGAATGTGGTGTAACGAGATATAAAATTCAATGAGGAGAAATCCATGAGGTTGTCGCTTGAGAGGGAGCTATATTTACATGTAGAGGAGGAACTTTGGTTCCCAAAGATGAGTCTCTAGATGTGGATCAGCCATAGGATGAGGTTCATGGAGTGGAGGAGTCCACTCACGCAGAGCCAAACATCAGAACAGGCAGAAGGCGTACCATAGAAGCTAAGAGGTTGAATCTTGATGTGGCAAAGAATGTAGGAGTCCCTACTTCAAAACACAGATAGAGACAGTCTCCTGAACATTTCATTTGATACATGGCTCTCATGAGAAAATGTATTGTGACAGAGCCATCTTCCTTTCAGGAAGCAGTGCAGGAGCCCACATGGGTAGATGCAATGGTGGAGGAGTATGACTCCATTGTTAGAAACAGTGCTTGGGAAATTGTTCCAAGGCCAGTTGATAAATCAGTGGTAGGTTCAAGATGGATCTACAAGGTAAAGCAAGCTACTGATGAGAAATTTGAGAAGTATAAGGCAAGATTTGCCGCTCGGGGCTTCTAACAGATTGAGGGGATTGATTATGAAGAAACCTTTGCACCTGTCACATGGTATTATTCCATAAGGACCATCCTTTCTCTCTCAGCAAAGATGGGTTGTCACATTCATCAGATGGATGTGAATACTGCGTTCCTTAATGGGATCATTGAGGAAGAAATGTACATTGAGCAGCCTGAAGGATTTGAGATCTTTAGCATCGAGTCACATGTGTACAAACTCAAAAGAGCGTTGTATAGGCTGAAGCAAGCACCCCGTGCCTGGTACACTCGAATCAATAGCTATTTCATTGGACTTGGCTTCACCAAGAGTGAGGAGGATGAAAAATTATACCAGATTGTGGTGGAGGGTAAGCTTTTAATCATTTTTCTTTATGTTGATGATTTAATACTGACTAGTGATGAGTAGCTGATACACTCATGCAAGGAGGACCTTGCAAAGGAGTTTGAGATAAAGGATATGGGCGTCCTTCACTATTTCCTTGGATTGGAAATATGGCAGCAAGATGGTGAACTGTTTGTGTCTCAAGGAAAGTATGCAAAGGAGATATTCGGTAATTTTCACATTGCAGGATGCAAACTCATGGATACTCCTCTTCCAGGAAATTGGAGGAAAGAGGATTCTACATCGACAGAGGTAGTGGATGCTACGTTCTATTGATAGTTGGTGAGTTTGCTCATGTATTTAGTCAATACAAGACCAGACATATGCCATGCGTTGAAACAACTTAGTCAAGTGATGGTTAAGCCTACCAAACTCTTTTAGAAGGTGTGAAAGCATGTCCTGAGATATCTCAGGGGCACATCTGAGTATGGCTTATGGTAAAAAAAAACATATGAGGTGAAGTTTCATGGCTTCACGGATGCAGATTGGGCAAGAAGCCCAACAGACAGAAAGAGCACATCAGGAGGGGTTTTCAGTATCAGATCTACAGCTGTTTCTTGGTACAGTGGGAAACAAAGATCTGTGACACTCAATTCAGAGGAAGCAGAATACATGGTAGCAATTCAAGCTGCATGTGAGGCTATCTGGATGAGGAAGATATTGGTCTATTTGTTTGGTTCTCATTTAGATCCTATAGTGATTCATTATGATAATCAGAGTTGCATTAAACTCTCGATTAATCCTGTGTTTCATGATAGATCTAAGCATATATATATCCAGTATCATCATATCAGAGATTGTGTGTAGTTGAAGATCATGTTGCTTCAGTACATTCCTATGGAAGATCAGGATGCAAATATTCTAACGAAGGTGCTCACCAGGAGAAAATTCGAATACCATAGTGGTAGGATCTGTTGGGTATGTGTTATATTCTTTCCACGACTAGTCACCCACGGGGAGGGGGGGGGGATAGCCCCCCCTATATGTTGCGTCAGGTGCAGTAGGGGGGTCATAGGTGGGACAACAACCCCACCTGTTCAGGGTCACCCCGAGAAAATTTTTTTGCACCTTATTTTTCGGTGGGGAAACTTGCCCATGGTTTTGTGCATGGGTTTGCACATGGTTTTGGGGCATGATGGTTTTTGACCCCTGGTATTTTGTAGATCCGGTCAAGGGAACTACGATTATGTTCTAATACAGGGTTAATGGATTGGGGTTTATGTATGCTTCGACATGTATATATATGTGTTGTAACACTAAAAGGAATATAATGAAAAATCAAGCTGGTCATCCCGATTTGGGATTCAGGGGAAAATCTCTGTGTTTATCTATTTTATGTTTTATGCTCTCGTTATTGTTTATTTTCTGTTTTTAATATTCGTTTGCAGATAATTTTTGTACAGGTTTAAAACCTACATTTGGTATCGGGGCTGTTTCGGCTTCAAGGGGACGCCTTTGTTGCTGAGGGGTTTTTTGCTCAAGCCTGAGGTAGACCCTGTTCAGAGGGAGATCTGCGGGATCAATTCTTGTTGTGAAAGAAGATGGCGAGCGGCAAGAAGATAGAGATCAAGAAATTTAATGGTCAGAGTTTTGAGTTGTGGAAGCTTAATATGGAGGATCTACTAGTGGATAAATATCAGTGGATTGCGGTAGATCCGGGTACTAAACCAACAAAAATGCCAGATGAAGACTGGAAGAAATTGGATCGGAAGGCAAAGAGAAAAATATGGTTGTGTGTCTCAGATTCAGTATTGTTGAATGTATTTGGGGAAGCTACAACGAAGACCTTATGGGACAATCTAGGGACTCTGTACCAATCGAAGTCTCTGGTGAATAAATTGTTCCTGCGAAAAAAGCTGTATAACCTGAGGATGAAGGATGGAGACTCGGTGACAGAGCATCTGAACGCCTTCAATACTGTGGTAAGGCAGCTTTCATATGTTGATATTAAAATCTCAGATGAAGATAAGTGCATTAGTTTTTTGTGTTCTCTGCCAGACTCATGGGACAGTCTGGTTATTGCAATAGGTAGCAATACAACTACCTTGAATTTTGATGACATTGTCTCACCCTTGCTATCAGAGGAAATGAGACGGATAAATATGGAGGGTCAGAATGGAGATGCCTTATCTGTACGAGGAAGGTCCCAGAATAGAAACAAGAATAAGGTGTCGAGTGGGAGATCTAAATCTAGAGGGAGATCTAAATCTCCTAGAAAGTTTGTAAAGGTGTGCTGGAAATGCGGAAAGGAAGGGCACTACAAAAAGGACTACAGATCTAAAGCTCCTAAGGAAGGAAAGGGATCTGATGATGCTCCTTTTGCAGAGGTAAAAACCACCTCAGATGAAGGTGGGGATGTGTATTTGGCTTCTTCTTCAAATACACATGTAGATCATGAGTCATGGTTGATTGACTCGGGTGCATCCTTTCACTTCACTCCCCATAGGGAGTCATTCTGTGAGTATGAGAAATATGATGGCAGTGATGTCTTCTTAGGTGATGATAGGAAGGCAGAATCGTCGAACGTGGAAAAGTCAAGCTAAAGCTGCAAGGTGGAAGGATTAGAACACTTCCTGGTGTTCTACACATTCCTGCATTGGCCAGAAATCTGATTTCTGTAAGCAAGATGGATGGTGCAGGTGTGAAAACAGTGTTTGAAAAAGATACCTATAAGATGGTTCAGGGAGCACTGGTATTAATGTGGGGAGTTCGGATTGGAACTCTATACAAGCTTCAGGCCAGCACTTTTATTGATGGGTGCAACAGTTCTGTGATTCCCGAAAGTGGAGCGGAAAGCCTAGCAGTCTCTGGAGAAAAGACCATGCTATGGCATCAAAGGCTTGGACATATTGGAGAGAAGGGCCTTCGGATACTGCATGGAAATGGTATGGTAGAAGATATGTCTAATATCTCTTTGGATTTCGATTTCTGTGAACATTGTGTATATGGGAAGTAGAATCGAGTGAGTTTTCCTTCTGGTGCTAAGAGGGCAAACAATATATTAGAGCTTGTGCACAATGATGTGTTTGGACCTGTGTCAGTTCCATCACTGGGTAAGTCTGTGTACTATGTTTCATTCATAGATGAATTATCAAGGAATACATGGCGATATTTCTTGAGGAAGAAATATGAAGTCTTTGACAAATTTAAATAATTTAAGACTTTGGTGGAAAACCAAATAGAGAAGAAGATAAAGGTGTTGAGGATAGATAATGGTGGGGAGTTCTGCAAGAAGGAATTTTAAGAGTTCTGTAAGAAGTGTGGTTTAGCACGGTAGAAGACTACTCCATACACACCTCGGAAAAATGGAGTTGCAGAAAGAATGAACAGAACACTAATGGAAAAGGCAAGAAGCATGCTCAGTGGTATCCGGTTAGGACAAGAATTTTGGGTAGAGGTAGTGGAGACTACATGTTACTTGGTTAATAGATCACCTTCATCAGCGTTGGAGGATAAGACCCCACATGAGGTATGGACTGGTAATAAACCCTCTCTTTCACATTTGAGAGTATTTGGATATGATACATATCTACATGTTCCAAAGGAGAAAAGTACCAAGTTGTATAATAAATCTGAAAGCTGCATCTTTATTGGGTATAAGGATGGTTTAAAGGGTTACAATATTTGGAACCCAAAAACAAGGAAGGTTGTGTACATTCAAGATGTGGTGTTTAGAGAGGTGAAAGATGTTGTTAAACATGAATTCCTACCAAAGGAACCTGAGAAGATAGAGATTGAGCTAAAGGAGGATGAATCAGACTCTACAAAAAAGAAGACTCAGAAGAGGAAGAGCCACAAACTCCAGTTGTGAGAAGATTAGTTTGGGAAAGAAGACAACCAGAAAGGTATATTCCATCTGCTTTATGTTCAAATTTTTCTTTAACTATAACTGATGATGATCCCAGAACCGTCAGGGAGGCAGTAGATTCAGAGGATGGAAAACTCTGGAAGGAGGCCATGGCATCCTTGATAAGTTCTAAACTTTGAGGACGTTGTCCAATAGCTCTAATTGCTGTGTGTTCAGGTTTAGTCTCACAAGAATATGTATGTTTAAACTCATATAACTTATAAATAAGATGTGGTTTAGGGAATATTTATTAATTAACACTATTATATGAAGGACACTTTTAAGATATTTATTTTTTAAAGACTAGAAATCTTTTGTCTTAAAAAGTCACTTTTTATTTTAGTCATTTTAAATTAAAATTTAATATCAATTGAATTGTTTAAAATATAAAATTTAAGAGACAAAAAGAGTTTGAGACAAAAAATGTTTTAAGACAAAATTTTATATTTAAGACAAAAATAATTTGAGACAAAAATATTTTAAAACAAATCTTTATATTGAAGACAATATTTTAAGACAAAACTTTATATTTACGACAAAAACAATTTGAGACAAAAATATTTGAAGACAAAAACAATTTAGGACATAAATATTTTAAGACACAAACAATTTAAGACAAACATATTTTAAAGACAAAACTTTATATTTAAGACAAAAACAACATGAGACAAAATTATTTTAAGTCTAAAATTTATATTAAGTCAATGACCACTTAAGAAAATGAAAATTAAGACAAAATTCATTTAAGAGAAAACTTTATATTTGAGACAAAAATATTTTAAGACAAATCTTTATATTTAAGACAAAAACAATTTAAGGCAAAATTTTATATTTAAGATAGGAGACAGAAATATTTTAAAACAAAAACAATTTAAGACAAAACTTATATTTAATACAAAAATCATTTGAGATAAAAATATTTTAAGACAAAAACAATTTAAGAAAAAACTTTATGTTTAAGACAAAAACAACTTGAGACAAAAATATTTTAAGACGAAATTGTATATTAAGACAATCACCACTTAAGACAATGACAATTAAGACGAAATTCATTTAAGAAGATTAATAATTAAGACAAAACCATATCAATTGAAGACAATATTATCTAATATGACTTGCAAAATTGACTCTGATAGTGCACACTAAGTCTTGCCAGCGTGCACGCTACTACTGTCTCACACCTATATCAAGGTTGTTATTTCACCTATCATTCACATTATCTTATATAAAGACAACAATTTGTTGGGTTCTATGTTTTGGTGGGGTAGCCGACTCTAAAAACGCGACAAATTTTCCTAAAAAGGTTTCTCAGACATCAATCCCTCTTATGTCCCTTTGATCTCTATTTATATGATTATAGACAACTTGTACATGTCATTGCATTCGACACTACTACACATAGGGGGCTTTTAAGACAAAAGAAAAAATTTGTCTTAAAATTTTCGATACAAGGCGCTAGTAAAAAAGGCAAAAGCAAAGGATTGGGGGTTTTTATTTATTTTGTTGATGAGTTCTTCAGGAAGAAGAGCGATGGAGGCCAGAAAAAACTGATGGGATTTAGGGCAATGGAGGCCGACAATAGAGGTGCTCGCTAAGAGGAGCGATGGAGGCACTTTTGCTGAACATGGATATGTAGTAACATACTTGGAGAAATTTTTAGCGTCTCCATTGATAGTGTTTTAATTTGTGTTTTTTTACTGTTTCATTTATTTTGAATGCTACTTCTATCTGTTGGTTGCTGCTATCAGTACATTGTTGTGTTGAAACTTTTGACGGTCATCAACAACATGGATTAGATTCACTTAAAGGATAGTGGAGAAAAATTATAGAATATCCGTTGGTAGATAATATGCCTACTTCAAAATCTCTACGACAAGCAGACACTAAGGATAAAAGATAGGATTGTGAAAGCATTAGTCACAAAATTCACGGGCAGTAAATTTGTTTGTAAGTGTGGAGGTAGATGGATTAAATGTAGTGCAATAACTGGTGTTGTTTGGTGCAATGCATCTAAGCATAATTATCTGAGCTAGATTAAGTTTTTACCCTGATTCTAAAAGATATCAGGGATTTCTACTTGTTCTTTTATTTCAAGGTACACTAATAACAATTTATTTTCCACTCTAGTTGTGTGTATACTCTGTGGTCTATCTGAGACACACTAGCTAGTTGTTTACAATGTATTTCTTTTGAACCTTTGCTCATGTGGATATTCCTGCTCCTTCCCTAGTTTGGGAATGGTCAATCAGAGGATTTTCGAGGATCTTAGCTGCTATATTTTGTTCTTCTCTATGGTCTATTTGAGACACACTGGCTGGTTGTTTTACATGGTATTTATTCTGAACCTTTACTCCTATGGATCTTCGTGCTCCTCTCTGGGTTGGGATTGGTCGATAGGAGGATTTATGAGGAACTTTACTACTACGTAAGTGCATTAATTTTGATTGGTGGAGTTGGTAACATATTTCAATTTTGAATTCTATCACGAAGGAGTCTCTTAGGGTCATTAATTGGTCCAGGGGGATATTTATTCCAAGTTGGTCATTGATTATATGAGGGACAATCCATTAATGGTTTGCGCCGCCATTGAAGATCTTTGTTGATTGTGTGCTTGATTAGATTTTATGAAGGAAATTGGTCGATGGTGATTGGCCAGTCTATTTTGTTTGAAGTGGTTTCCTAGTGGATTGAGTTGGTGACAACCTACATCGAGTGGTGTCAATAATTGATAAGTGAAATTAATTTACCTTGTCTACATATTTTATCGAGGTTTTTTCAGAAAATACTACATAAGGCATGTTTTAGTAATTCTCTCTACTTTGGTGCACATATAGGTGGGATTGTAGAGTGTCGGAGGTGTCCGTTGTACAACTGGCATTTACATATATCGGTAGAATTTCATTTGATACTAAAGGAATCTAAGGTAGTGATGTGCCATTACTTGATGTGTTGGTACATGCGACTATTGAGGTAAAGAGTCTTGGCTGCCCCATGTCAGGATTCTATCCCTTTTGAACATCTCATGTACATGAAACTATACACGTGGATTCGAATTTTTCAGTATCCCCACTTGTTATTGAAATCAATTTCATGATCCACGGAAAATGTTTTTCCATCATCCGTGGAAAAATAAGAAAGCTAATAAAGGTTGATCTGGATTATAAGAAACTCGTTTTTTATTTCGATGTTTTTTGGGACTGGGTGGTAGGATTACAACAATGGGATTTGGTGGGTAAGTGGTTTTATCTGTGAATGGATGAATCTCAAATGGCGTCCTCGGTTAAAGAACATTGGTACCCCATTCTTAAGTACTCTCCTCTTTTCAACATTTTATATGATCAATGGTTATGCTTCCACTTTATTAATGATGGAATTGCTGCAAATATTTTGGCATCATATTAGGTTCATAGTTGTGGTTTCCTCCCTTTAAATCACTGACATGTGTTATTTTATCCATATCTGGAATTTCCACGAAAGAAATTGGTTTCAAGATAAACTCCTTGGTTTATCGCTTGTATTATAGTCATGTGTGTCAGGGTCATAAGTTTTATTGTCAAATTTTTTTCGTTATCCTTTAATTTTCAGTTTTGAGTAGTTGAGCCTATGACTACTGCTTTTTTTCACAAAGGAAAAATTTGTAATTTTATTAATGAAAACAAAATTACATGTTACACTTTGCATATAATAGTCAAACATCAGCTAATAGGTTACATCATAGCATCATAATATATGGGGAGAGAAAAAATAAACTTTTCTCCCTTTCTTCTTTTCAACGTTGTGGCCAGCAACAACCCCCCTTTTTATTAGTAATCATACTAAATAAATGGGGACCCTTAGTTAAAAAATCCAAAAAAATCAATTAGTATTTGTTTCCCTTTTCAAATAAAACTTTCTATCATAACTTAGGGAAATTCCGTAGAAAATCCTTAAGAAACACTTAAGTTTATGATAAATTACAATAAAATCTTTCTTTGAGCGAAATAGCGCATCCATTGCAAATGATAGATATCTTTTGTAAAACTGAATCTTTTAAACTGAGATTTTGCGATATTGCGATCCCAAAAAGCCTATACATTAAAATACTGGTCGCAAATCGCATATCGCAGAAAAATGTTAAATGAATACTTTTTATATGTGATATTTGTGATTTGCGATTTGCGATATTTGCGATTTGCGATATGCGATATTTGTGATATTTGCGATTTGCGATTTGCGATATTTGCGATTTGTGATTTTGCGATTTGCGATTTTGCGATATTTTCAATTTTGCGATGGTTACGCTTTGAGAAAATTGCGATTTGCGATATTGCGATATTGCGATATCGTCCAGCAAATCGCAGATTCTTAAAAGCTCGTTTTCCAATGTAAATCTTTTCATAAATTAATATCTGTTATGTGCTTTAAATGATTGAATTAATGAATGGATTGTCAAATATCAATAAAAAGGATTTTGTTTTGATTGAAAGGTTGTTTCCGTTAGAATAATATATTTCACCCGCCGTTTGCATTTAAAACTATCTCATCACCCTTCTCACATCATTACTCTCACTTAACTCGTAAAACCGCAGGCGCGAAGGAGAAGAAGACTATACAAATTGTTCACAGAGCATTATGGGTAAGAAGGAGAAGATTTCAAATTCTGAAAACAAAGAAATGGCTTCACTGTATGTGGATACTGCTTGCAATAAGGATGCCGGTATCACCACCTGGGAAGGAATGTATAATTTTCTCGAAGAAGAAAATCCCAAGGTAATGCAAGTTGCGGCTACTGCAGGCTCAAGTAATTCATTTGAGGCAACCCTTAAAGACCTGGCTTGTTCATTTCTGCACCGGATAGCGGCAAGACCAAGAATTCTTCCGTATTCAGACATGGTAAAATGGGTGTTGGACAGCACCGATATTTCAGACAGGCAATTTAGAACTCTAGATCAAGAGCTCCTCGGGTCGTTCACTACGGAAGATTTGAGGCTGATGTATCATTTGCCGGAACCTCAAGTGACTTATAATAAACAATTTATGGAGAATTTTTCCAAAGAACATGCAAATTTGGCGGAATGCACGCAGGAATGGACCAAAAGAGATGAACCATTGAAGAAAAACAAACACGGTATGTACAATACTGGTTCACTTACCTCTCCATATTGTTTTACTGCTGCTATGTTATGCAGGCTTTTTGGAAAGCCTGACATAAACATGATCTTGCCTGAATGGCTCACTTTGTTGAATGCTGCTGTTAACGCTACAATTGTAGAATGGGCCAAAATCTTGTCTGATAATTTGGCCACTGCTATTTTTCATTACCGGTCTAAACGAATTGTTTCTCAGAGGATTTATCCTTCTTTTTATCTATCTGCTTATGTTATGGACGTTATCTGCTTTGTTTCTAAATTCCCTTTGATGGGTTGGCAATGGAAGATTAAAGATCCTTTGCCTATTCATGTGTATCACAAGGAATTGTGGGAATCCAAGTTTATTCCTCATTTTTACAAGATTTTCCACGACATAATGTTGCCTTTGCACAAAACATTGTATAATAAAGATGCTCCAAGGTTTTCTCCGGAAGCACAAGTCGATATTCTCCCTGTCGCACGATGGTTTGGGGAAGAGTGGTTTACCTATGTGAGGGTTTTTGGTAGCTCTGCTTCTCCTCATGTTTTACCCTTATATGTTTCTGATAAAATTTTAGCTCGGGAAATTGCATACCAAACCTGTGGTGAAGGAGGTTTGACAAAGGAATTAAAGGATAAGAAGAAGGATATTTGGCCACAATTTCCCGTAGCTTGTGGGACATTTTCATTATTTGATGTTGGACATGCATTCAAGGAAGTAAGCAATATTACATGCTTACAATTGATTAAATTTGCAAAAAGGTTATTCGACCCTAATGAATTTGCTAAAAATTTCACCTCTGCAATCAAAGTAAGGATATTTTCCGGAGAAGAGGACCCTTTCGATGATATATTCCTAGAAAAATCCACACTGAAAGAAATTCTACATTCAGCACAGATGCAGTTATCTCCAGAACAATTTCAAGAATTTAAGGTTTACAGGGAAAGAAGACTGACCACCATCCCTTTGGAAAATTTGCGTTTGGAACCCGCAAGGGAACCAACTCCTAGTGTCAGTATAAGTGGCAGTTCAGGTACAGATATATCTAAGTCAAAATCTGAAAGAGAGACTTCTGAACGTTCCAATAAGTCTAATGAAGAGCAGGATAGAAATGAAGAATTAGTGAAAGATACTGCTCAATCGAAAGAACTTTCACAACAACAAATTTTGACTTCTCAGCAGATACCTCCTCCTCCTACCAATGTACAGAAACAATCAGTCACAATTGAATTAGACAAAGAATGGGAAAGCTTTAATCAATTGCTTAATGTGGAAGGACAGAATATAGAGACCCCTGTACAGACAACAAAAGTTTTGAGCACAGGAATAAGTGGCACAGTCACAGAAACTGAGCATATACCTGTCACTCCCTCTTCTGAAATTGTACTTAATGTAGAGGACATTCCTCCTCTAGATGTATTCTACAGCCCAAAGTACAAAGCAGTAATGAAGAAACAAAGGAAAAAGAGAAAATTAGAAGGTGCAATTGCTACTGAAGCAGAACAATTAGACGTTTTGTGGAAGGATCCTACCACAGAGCCTACTGATAATCTTGCTAAGTTATCTCATATTACAGGAGCTTATGCTTCTGCAACTATTAACAAAGCATTTGAGATACAACTCTTATTAACTGAAAAAGAAGAACAGATACAAGTTCTGCAACAACAATTGCAACAGGTACAGGCCAATAATGAAGCACAGATGAAACTTGAAAAGTTACAGCAACAACTTCAAGAAATGCAAATTGGATATCAAAAAAGTCTGGCTGATAAAGAGAAACAAATACAGATTATCCAAGATCAGCACAAAGATGATCCTAAGCTTCCAGAGTTTGTTTCAGAAAATATTTCTTTAAACAATCAACTACTGCAACAAGAATAAGTATTATGCCAAAAAATATTGCAATGGAATTCTTTTTTTCAAGAAAGTGATAAGATCACTAATCATGTCGTAGATTTATGAAATGATTATGATTTAATTAATGAAAAAGTTACTAATTATTTGGTATGGCAAAAAACAGAGGAAGGAAGAAAAGCTGGTGCACCAATTATTAATGAAAGCCATAAAGAAATACTTTTCAGTGATTGGGATACACAAATCAGAAGGGCATAGAAAGCAGTAGAAGAATCGGCTACAGTAGCAAGCAGTCTCACTGATTATGTAAATGAGATTTTGCACAAAGCAAATTTGATTTCAGAAAATGTTCCGGGATATCTTCCAGAGGCGCATCAATTGCAAGCAGAATGGAGACAAAAGGCGGAAGAAAAAGCAAAATCAATCCAAGGGTTGACAAGATTAAACTGGGATTCTTACTGGACATACCTAGTGAAACCACATAGTCAACATAGTGCGCTTAATTGCATCATTAATTCTGCTGAGAAGATTGCGCCTACACTTGCCGATTCTGTCTTTTTAGGACAGTTGAAATATGAAGTCGGTCAACCACATCTTCTCAAAACAATGCTAGATGCCTGCAAGTTTAAAGATCAAGTTCATAAATAGTTACTTAATAGTCTTTATTTTTAGATTTAGTTTTAGTTTTACTGTATTTTTGCTTAGGAAAAGGACTTGCATTTAAACCGAATCCTTAATTTTTGTAATAAACTATTTTTAGATTTAGCTAGTAGTATTTAAACCCTTCTCATGCATTTAGAGAAGGGTCCTGAATTATTATATTTTTGACTTGGAGATTGCATTCCTGTACTCCACTGACTCCTATATTTTATAAAGGATCACATCTGGTGATTTTATGCAGAATTATCTTTAAGTGTTGCATTTTTGTACCTTGGATTTGATTTTGTATCAGAATTACTGGATTAGAGTATCAGATTTCATTTGAAAGCTTTTAAGATGAATAAGGTATTCTATCTGTTCACTATTGATTTCTTTTGTCTTATGATATTCGCTTTAAAATTTGCTATCATTTATATATATTTGGTTTTTCACAACATTTCTTTGTATATCATTTTTTAGTATAATTGAAATGTTATCTTTCATAAAGTGTATATAGATGATATACAATGATGAATGCAATATGCTAATATAACTCTGTTTAATTTCTTAAACAGAGTTATCTTTAGTTGTTACTGCACAATTTCAATTAAACTTTAATACATTTTTATGGTTATTGTTAAATTGGAATAATTTTAAGTTGTATTCACATATGATTGCCCGGGTTAGTTTTAGAATTTCTTTATCAGTATTTAGTTTAAATTAGAGAGCTTTATTTCAGTCAATTTAGTCTCACTCTCACTCATCCGAATCAACCCATCACCAACCCATTAGTTATAAGGAAACTGGTCCTTTCAATCCAGTCGGAGCCACCATACCAAACGGATAAGGAGTTGTCCTAAGGTCCCGACCGGGTGGTTTTCCCCAATGTTTGAAGCAGAGATTTTCTAGGCTTCAACATTTTTGGCGCTAGAAGGAGGGCCTGAGCTATGAATGGCAAGTAAATCTTTACCCACAAGCCATTCTGAGAGCAAAACATCCTCATTAACTTCTTCAATTTCTTCTGAATTACAAAATCCTATAGAAGGAATTGAGAAGAATATTCAGACACCCACTACCAAAATCTCAAAACAATCAGACAATCAAAATCGTGAGTCTCCTGAAGTACAAGATTTAATTCATAAATTGAAAGGATTCTCATTATCTCTAGAAGAATCTGAAATATCTGAAGGTAGTGTAAGCTCAAAATTTGTTCCTTCAAAACCTCTTACTAGGCTTCAAAGTGAAAAACTTGGTATTTCTCTGAAAGAATTCCCTTTACCTAGTAGAGTCAAGACAAGAAAAACTCAATTGGAATCAGTAAGTGATATAAGTTCTTCATCTCATATTCAATCACCTGTTTCCAAAACCCCAACTCAACAAAGTGCAGTTGTTCCCACATCATCTACTCAATTATCATCTGCTCAATCATCATCAATCTCAACATCATCTATTCCAACAACTTCTGTTCAGACACCACCAGTCTCTACTACTTCTTCAACAGTTGTTACAATAATGGCTAGACCATGGGCTACTCCAGGGGCTGTCAACATGCCTGCACCTTTACATGATTTACCTGACAATCCTGGAAAATGGCTTCCAAAGTTCAGTCCAGATCTTAACATTCAAGCTGAAGAACACATCAATAATTTTATGCTGGCTGTAAATTTGAATGGAGTCATAGAAGAAGATGTTGTAGTCAGACTATTCCCTTATACTCTTCAAGGGGCAGCAGGATCCTGGTACTTTTCATTACCTTCAGGATCCATAACAAGTTGGGCCATTTTTGTAGATCATTTTTTAACCAAATTTGGAGATGACAGATCAATAGCTACTTTAATCAATGATCTCTCAAATTTGAAGGCAGAACCCAAGGAGCCCATTAAATATTTCAACGCTAGATTCAACAAACTCTTGAACAAAATCCACACAGATTCAAGGCCTAGTGAACAGGTCAGAAGTGAATGGTACATAACCGCTTTACCCTCAAACATAGCAATTTTTGTAGATAGAGCCGCAAAACCTACGTTAGCCGAGAATATGAAAAAGGCTATTGCAGTAGAGAAACGAATTATTTCTCTAGAAAAGAAAAATGCTATTGAGGAAAGGAAATCCAAGAAAGTCGGCTTCAAAGATGATTTGAGGAAAAAGGCCAAAGACCCATACGACATGGAAGGTTTACAGAAAGTTCTTAAAACCATGTCAAATGAAATGGTTGAAATAAAAAAACAAGTAGCTGAAACTTCTACCAAAAAACCATTCCGAAATTTCAAAAGAAATCAACTTGAATCTAAACCTCCCAATTCAATCTCTAATGTAGAATCAGAAGAGGAAGAAGAAGAAGATACTCCTCCAGTATCAGAAGAGGAAGATGAAAATGAAGAAATAGTTGAATTGCATGGAATGTGGGATTTTATTCTCCCTAATTCTGATAGTGAGGTAGAACAAGAAGCTATGCCTGTAAGTACTAGGAGTAAATCTACATCGGAACCTATACAAACAGTTCCGAAAAAGAAAATTACAACTCCAAGTACCAAAGACAAATCCCCTGCAAAGAAAACTTCTCCGTTACCTACTCAAAATCAGCCATCTTCTTCTAATCCTCCTACATCGACAACAAAGACTTTAGTGGTGTCAGATCCTATGGAGTATAACATTGTTGAAGACATGAAAAATATTAAAGCCAACATTTCCTTACATGAACTCAACAAACTAAAACACCAGCAGAAGTTGCTATTAAAAGAATTAAATGCTACACCAATTGCTCCTTTACCAAGTGGTGTAGTTGCAAAAGCAGCTAAAGGAACTGGTAAGCCACCAGACAAAGTAGATGCTACTGATACTGTACTCATTGGAGAAAGATCAAATTCTCAGACTCCTCCTTTTCTTTTGACTTATGAAATGTACAATAAAAATCTGCATAATTGTCTAATCGATTCTGGAGCATCCTCTAATATAATGCCTACTTCTGTTTGTGCCAAATTGAATATTGAATCACAGAAATCGGCAGTTCATATTGTTCAATTGGATCGCTCTAAAGTTCAAGTTGTAGGAGAAATCAATTCAGTTACTATCAGACTAGCTTCCGATCCTAGGATTGTCCAAAGAATTGATATTTTGATTGCAGATATTCCTGAATTCTATGGATTAGTTTTAAGTAGGGACTGGTCTGCAAAACTTAATGGTTATATCGCAACTGATTATTCACATATGTGGCTTCCTTACAAAGGGAAACCAAATCAAATCAAAGTTGAACGAGAAAAACATATGATGCACACCGTCACTGAATTTGAACAATCTAATGAACATGTGGCTTTCAACAACAATATTCTTGGAGGTTATTCTATTGAGTCATTCCTTGGGAACTTCAAAGCACCACAATCACCCTTTTCTGTAAATAATTTTGTTTCTCAAATAGAAAATTTTTCACAATCTGATTCTTCCAGAATTGTAAATATTTCTGATGTAATTGTAGATAAGCCAATAGATAAATCTTTATTTTGTTCATTATATTTTGATGGATCAAAATCTAGTGATGGAGCTGGAGCAGGATGCATCTTAATTGATCCAGATGGAGAGAAAACCATGCTATCATGTAGGTTAGAATTTGAGTGTACTAACAATACTGCAGAATATGAAGCCCTGATTCAAGGACTTTATAAAGCTATAGGGTTAGATGTTAAATACTTGAAAGTATTTGGTGATTCCGAAATTGTCATAAAACAAGTTAGGAATACTATTCATTGCCTTTCAGGACATCTTAAACACTATCAAACCCTAGTACAAGATCTTACCACTCATTTTCTAGCATTCAATATTTCTTCTATTCCTAGGAATCAAAATACAACGGCTGATTTGTTAGCTAATGTTGCATCCAAACTCATTCCTGCTGAAGATTGCAGTCCTGATAGATTTTCAGTAGAATTGATTTTTCGCCCATCTGTCCCAGATAATGTCACAAATTGGAGAGTATTCTATCATGATCAAGAAATTTTGAATTTCATGACTTCAGAGAAATCATATGATGAACAAATTATTGATGAGGATGATCATGATTTACAAATTGCCTCAAAAGGTAATGAAAATCCCATTCCAAAATCTGTTGTTAAATTAGAGGATTTATATGATATTAAAGACAGATTCAAGAAAGTCACTAATGCTAAACTTCAAAGTTCCACTTTGAAGTTTGAATTAGTAAATCTTGGTTCTGACTCTAATCCTCAAAATGTTAATTTAGGACTCAATTTAACTCCAGAGGAAAGGAATGCTTTCATTAAACTTCTGAGTAGGTATAAAAATATATTTGCTTGGAATTATGATGATTTAAAAATGTATGATACTTCTGTTATTCAACACACAATTCCAATGCTTCCTGATATTAAACCTGTTCAACAAAAGTTAAGAAAGATTCATCCAAATCTCGAAGGTCAAATCAAATCAGAACTTAATAAACTTTTAAAAGCCAAAATCATTTTTCCTATAAGGCACTCCAATTGGGTTTCCAATATGGTACCTGTAAGGAAGAAGAATGGTGATATAAGAATCTGTATTGATTTTAGAAATTTAAACAAAGCATGTTTAAAAGACAATTTCCCATTGCCAACTATGGAACAGATACTTCAAAAGGTAGCTGGTTCTGAACTCATGTCCTTTCTTGATGGATTTTTAGGCTATAATCAAGTTTTAGTTCATCCAGATGACAGATTGAAAACAACTTTCAGAACAAAATGGGGAACCTATGCTTATCAGAAAATGCCTTTTGGTCTAATAAATGCAGGAGCAACTTTCCAAAGAGCCATGGACATATCATTTAAAGGTCTGATCAATAGATCAGTTGTTGTTTATCTTGATGACATAACAATATTTTCAAAAAAGAGAGCCAATCATCTACATGATCTAAAACAAATATTTGAAAGATGTAGAAGGTTTGGTATTTCCTTAAATCCAAAGAAATCTTTCTTTGCTTTGGATGAAGGAAAACTTTTAGGATTTGTTGTGTCAAAAGATGGTATATATATTGATCCAGATAGAGTGAAAGAAATTTCTGATATTTCTTTACCTCATAACAAAAAATCCATGCAATCATTTCTTGGGCAAATCAATTTTGTAAAAAGATTCATTCCCGATTTCTCTCAAATTGTTTTACCTATGAAAAATATGATCAAGAAAAATTCAGTATTCAAATGGGGGCATAAAGAAAAAGAAGCCTTTGAGGCAATCAAACAAGCAATCATTAATGCACCAGCATTGAATACCCCTGATTTTTCTAAAGATTTTACTTTGTATACTTTGGCCACTGAAACATCTTATGCAGCTGTGTTAACACAGCTCAATGATCAGAAAATTGAAGCACCAATTTCTTTCTTTAGCTCAAATCTGCAAGGAGCTGAGCTTAATTATTCCGATGTTGAAAAACAAGCCTTTGCCGTGTTTAAATCAATCAAACATTTCAAACCTTTTCTCTTGAAAACACATACAAAAATCATTGTCCCATTCTCTGCAGTGAGACAATTATTAATTCAAAAAGAAGTAGGAGAAAAGAGAGCTAACTGGGTAACAGCTTTGCAAGAATATGATATTGATATTAAACCAGCTAAGATTGTTAGAGGACAAGGTTTTTGCAGATTATTGGCAGGAGCTCATAACATACCAGAAAATCAAGATTCAAATAAAGATATTCAAGTAAGTCAGATAAGTGTTACAAATTCTGAATCTCAGTATGCTGATCTCATCTATTACTTGAAAAATGGGTATGCTCCTTCTAATCTCAGCTATAAGAGCAAACATGCTTTAAGATTGAAGGCCATTAAATATGAGATCATTGATAATGTGTTATTCAGAAAGAATTATGATTCAATCCTATTAAGATGTCTTGAAAAGACTGAAGCTGAAAAGGTGTTGCAGGAATTACATGATGGACCAGCAGGAGGTCATTTTGGAGGTGATACCACAACTCACAAAATAATTCGTGCTGGTTATTACTGGCCTACCCTTTTTAAAGATACGCATGATTATGTAAGGAAGTGCAAAGTTTGTCAAACTGCTAGTGGAAGACAAAAGAAACCAACTTTTCCTTTGCAACCGGTAAATATTGAGCAACCATTTGAGCAATGGGGGCTTGACATTATTGGTGAGATAGTACCTCATTCTTCCAAATAGCACAAATACATCCTTACAGCAACAGATTACTTTACGAAATGGGTAGAAGCAATCCCTTTGAAGGTAGCCAATTCTGATACAATTATTGATTTCATAGATCAATTCATCATAACTAGGTTTGGTGTACCTAACGCTCTTGTCTTTGATAATGCATCTTATTTTTCTGGAAACAGTATAATGGAATTTGCAGTCAAAAGAGGTTTTAAATTAAAATATTCAGCAAATTATTATCCACAAGGTAATGGTTTGGCTGAATCCACTAACAAAAATCTTATCAAAATAATTAAAAGGACCATTGATCAAAATCAAAAGAATTGGCACAAGTCTTTAATCTTTGCATTATGGGCTGATCGTATCACTGAAAAAGCTTCAATAGGAACTTCACCTTTCAATTTAGTTTATGGAAAAGAAGCTGTGATACCATCAAATTTAGCTCTTCCATCATTAGCCCTAGTGCAATTTATTGAAGAAAATCCTTCTTCATCTATTCAATTGAGATATGATCAAATCCTTAAATTAGAAGAATATAGAGATAAAGCAAAAATTATTCATGAAAAACATCAACAACTTGTAAAATCTTCTTTTGATGCAAGTTCTACCGGCTCAAAGATTTTGTCAATTGGTGATCTTGTTCTGAAATGGGATAAAGCACACGAAGAAAAAGGTAAGCATACCAAGTTTCAGAAAATGTGGCTTGGACCATTTCAGATTGCTGAAAAGATAGGCTCAAATACATTCATACTCCAAGATTTAACGGGAAAGAGAGAATCTCTTCCTGTAAATGGGCTTGTCTTAAAGAAATTCTTTTCATAAGGAGGTAACCCCTTCTTAATTGTACATATTCCTTTCTGCAAAGTTTTTAATTGTTTTTGCAAATAAAGGTTGTTAATAAGTCTCTAATTGACTGTTTACTATTTAGAAAATTTCTTAGGAAAAATATTATAAATATTTATTTTGTGTAAATGAAAAGTTTTAAAGAGATGATCACAGTTTTTGGATAGTTTAAAATAAAATGTTAAACTTTGAAAGATTATTCCAATCATTTGCATGATCTTTTGAAAACTTGAGGAGAATGTAAATCATTATAAGTTTATTGAGCAGAGAAAGGTTATCTATAAAAGTAAAGATTTTTCGAAGTCTTGGTACTCAAGAAACTCTGAAAATTGTCATCCATTGATTCTTAAGGATAAAACTATTTCACCCCATCCATTTAAGTTGTGATTTTTTAGAATGTAATTCTAAGAAATTATATAAAAATTTAAGAGATAAGAGGTCTCATTATGAGCCGACTTACCATGTTCATAAGAAGTAATGAAACTGACATTACCAATACTGCATACCAAAACAGGGTAATGGCTTATAAATATAAGACAAGGGGTCTCATCACGAGCCAGCTTGTTCAGTTTAATTATAACTAGTGAATGGAATTGTTATTAACTGGCTACCAAACCAGAACAATGGCTCTTAAAAATAAAAATAAATAAAAGACAAAAACATGAGATAATAGGTCTTATGAATTTAT
This sequence comes from Pinus albicaulis, assembly GCA_034641835.2. Lineage (NCBI taxonomy): Eukaryota > Viridiplantae > Streptophyta > Pinopsida > Pinales > Pinaceae > Pinus > Pinus albicaulis. Next base: position 1,168,164,054 of record CM076578.1, read on the forward strand.
CTTTTAAAAAGTCATAATTTTAGTTGGATGGGACAATGAATGGTTAATGGTTTAAAGGTAACCCTGTCGAGACTATGAACGTTTGCAGGCAGCAGAGGCAATACCTATGACAATAGATTATATTATAAAACCAAAACTTGGAGAAATCCACTTACTTCATTATTAACACCAATCAAAGCTTGAGATAACCCAAAAATGTTTTTGTTCTTAAGGAATTAGAAAGAAATTGTGAATGATTTTTATTTCTTTTTCATAGTTAGATTTTATTTGAAATATCCTAAGATAGTTTTCATTATCTTTAAAAATCTTTACTTACTAGAAATATAGTGTTCATTTTATTTTTTCAGAGATAACTGTTTCTTTCAGTGAATCGCCAATTGTTGTGGCCAGCAACAACCCCCCTTTTTATTTAATATTAGTAATTATACTAAATAAATGGGGACCCTTAGTTAAAAAATCCAAAAAAATCAATTAGTATTTGTTTCCCTTTTCAAATAAAACCTTCTATCATAACTTAGGGAAATTCCGTAGAAAATCCTTAAGAAACACTTAAGTTTATGATAGATTACAATAAAATCTTTCTTTGTGTGAAATAGCGCATCCATCGCAAATGGTAGATATCTTTTGTAAAACTGAATCTTTTAAACTGTGACTTTGCGATATTGCGATAACGCGATCCCAAAAAGCCTATACGTTAAAATACTGGTCGCAAATCGCATATCGCAGAAAATTGTTAAACGAATATTTTTATATGTGATATTTGCGATTTGCGATTTTGCGATATTTGCGATTTTGCGATGTTTACGCTTTGAGAAAAATGCGATTTGCGATATTGCGATATTGCATAGAAAATCACAGATCGCAATATCGCAGATTCTTAAAAAGCTCGTTGTCCAATGTAAATCCTTTCATAAATCAATATCCGTTATGTGCTTTAAATGATTGAATTAATGAATGGATTGTCAAGTATCAATAAAAAGGATTTTTTTTTGATTGAAAGGTTGTTTCCGTTAGAATAATATATTTCATCCGCCTTTTGCATTTAAAACTATCTCATCACTCTTCTCATGTCATTACTCTCACTTAACTCGTAAAACCGCAGGCGCGAAGGAGCAAAAGACTATACAAAGCGTTCACAGAGCATTATGGGTAAGAAAGAGAAGATTTCAAGTTCTGAAAACAAAGAAATGGCTTCACTGTATGCAGATACTGCTTGCAATAAGGATGCTGGTATAACCACCTGGGAAGGAATGTATAATTTGCTTGAAGAAGAAAATCCCAGGGTGATGCAAGTTGCGGCTACTGCAGGATCAAGTAATTCATCTGAAGCAACCCTTAAAGACCTGGCTTGTTCATTTCTGCACCGGATAGCAGCAAGACCAAGAATTCTTCCATATTCAGACATGGTAAAATGGGTGTTGGACAGCACCGATATTTCAGACAGGCAATTTAGAACTCTAGATCAAGAGCTCATCGGGTCGTTCACTACGGAAAATTTGAGGCTGATGTATCATTTTCCGGAACCTCAGGCGACTTATAATAAACAATTTATGGAGAATTTTGCCGAAGAACATGCAAATTTGGCAGAATGCACAAGGGAATGGACCAAAAGAGATGAACCATTGAAGAAAAACAAACACGGTATGTACAGTACTGGTTCACTCACCTCTCCATATTGTTTTGCTGCTGCTATGTTATGCAGGCTTTTTGGAAAGCCTGATATAAATATGGTCTTACCTAAATGGCTTCCATTGTTAAATGTTGTTGTTAACGCTACTATTGTAGACTGGGCCAAAATATTATCTGACAATTTAGCCACTGCTATTTTCAATTACCGGTCTAAACGAATTGTTTCTCAGAGGATTTATCCTCCTTTTTATCTATCTGCTTATGTTATGGACACTATCTGCTTTGTTTCTAAATTCCCTTTGATGGGTTGGAAATGGACGATTCAAGATCCTTTGCCTATTCATGTGTATCACAAGGAATTGTGGGAATCCAAGTTTATTCCTCATTTTTACAAGATTTGCCACGGCATAATGTTGCCTCTGCACAAAACATTGTATAATAAATATGCTCCAAGGTTTTCCCCGGAAGCACAAGTCGACATTCTCCCTGTCGCACGATGGTTTGGGGAAGAGTGGTTTACCTATGTGAGGGTTTTTGGAAGCTCTGCTTCTCCTCATGTTTTACCCTTATATGTTTTTGATAAACTTATAGCTCGGGAAATTGCATACCAAACCTGTGGTGAAGGAGGTTTGACAAAGGAATTAAGGGATAAGAAGAAGGCCATTTGGCCACAATTTCCCGTAGCTTGTGGGACATTTTCATTATTTGATGTTGGACATGCATTCAAGGAAGTAAGCAATATTACATGCTTACAATTGTTTAAATTTGCAAAAAGGTTATTCGACCCTAATGAAGTTGCTAAAAATTTCACCTCTTCAATCAAAGTAAGGATATTTTCCGAAGTAGAGGACCCTTTCGATGATATATTCCTAGAAAAATCCACACTGAAAGAAATTCTACATTCAACACAGATGCAGTTATCTCCAGAACAATTTCAAGAATTAAAAGTTTACAGAGAAGAAAGACTAACTACTATCCCTTTGGAAAATTTGCGTTTGGAACCCGCAAGGGAACCAACTCCTAGTGTTAGTCTCAATGGCAGTTCAGGTACAGATAAGTCTAAGTCAAAATCTAAAAGAGAGACTTCTGGACTTTCTGATAAGTCCAATGAAGAGCAGGATAGAAATGAAGAATTAGTGAAAGATACTGCTCAATCGAAAGAGCTTTCAAAACAGCAAATTTTGACTTCTCAGCAGATAAATCCTCCTCCTACCAATGTACAGCAACAGTCAGTCACAATTGAATTACACAAAGAATGGGAAAGATTTAATCAATTGCTTAATGTGGAAGGACATAATATACAGACCCCTGTACAGACAACAAAAGTTTTGAGCACAGGAATAAGCGGTAATGTGACAAATACAAAACATATACCTGTCACTCCCTCTTCTGAGATTGTACTTAATGTAGAGGAAATTCCTCCTCTAGATGTATTCTACAGCCCGAAGTATAAAGCAGTAGTGAAGAAACAAAGAAAAAAGAGAAAATTAGAAGGTGCAATTGCTACTGAAGCAGAACAATTAGATGTCTTGTGGAAGGATCCTACCACAGAGCCTACTGATAATCTTGCTAAGTTATCTCAAATTACAGGGGCTTATGCTTCTGCAACTATTGACAAAGAATTTGAGATACAACTCTTATTAAATGAAAAAGAAGAACAGATACAAGTTCTGCAACAGCAATTGCAACAGGTACAGGCCAATAATGAAGCACAGATGAAACTTGAAAAGTTACAGCAACAACTTCAAGAAATGCAAATTGGACATCAAAAAATTTTGGCTAATAAAGAGAAACAAATACATATTATCCAAGATCAGCACAAAGATGATCCTAAGCTTCCAGAGTTTATTTCAGAAACTATTTCTTTAAACAATCAACTATTGCAACAAGAAGAAGTATTATGCCAAAAAATCTTGCAATGGAATTCTTTTTGTCAAGAAAGTGATAAGATCACTAATCATGTCGTAGATTTACGAAATGATTATGATTTAATTAATGAAAAAGTTACTGATTATTTGGTATGGAAAAAAACAGAGGAAGGAAGAAAAGCTAGTGCACCAATTATTAATGAAAACCATAAAGAAATACTTTTCAATGACTGGGATGCACAAATCAGAGGGGCAGAGAAAGCAGCAGAAGAATCGGCTACAGCAGCAAGCAGTCTTACTGATTTTGTAAATGAGAATTTGCACAAAGAAAATTTGATTTCAGAAACTGTTCCGGGATATCTTCCACAGGCGCATCAATTGCGAACAGAATGGACACAAAAGGAGGAATAAAAAGCAAAATCAATCCAAGGATTGACAAGATTAAACTGGGATTCTTACTGGACATATTTAGTGAAAGCACACAGTCAACACATTGTGCTTAATTGCATCATTAGTTCTGCTGAGAAGATTGCGCCTACACTTGCCGATTCTGTCTTTTCAGGACAGTTGAAATCTGAAGTCGGCCAACCACCTCTTCTCAAAACAATGTTGGATGCTTGCAAGTTTAAAGATCAAGTTCATAAGTAGTTACTTAATAGTCTTTATTTTTAGATTTAGTTTTAGTTTTACTGTATTTTTTCCTAGGAAAAGGACGGTCATTTAAACCGAATCCTTAATTTTTGTAATAAACTATTTTTAGATTTAGCTAGTAGTATTTAAACCCTTCTCATGCATTTAGAGAAGGGTCCTGAATTATAATATTTTGGACTTGGAGATTACATTTCTGTACTCCACTGGCTCTTATATTTTATAAAGGATCACATCTGGTGATTTTATGCAGAATTATCTTTAAAGTGTTGCATTTTTGTACCTTGGATTTGATTTTGCATCAGAATTACTGGATTAGAGTATCAGATTTCAATTGAAAGCTTTCAAGATGGATAAGGTATTTCTATCTGTTCACTATTGATTTCTTTTGTCTTATGATATTCGTTTTAGAATTTTCTATCATTTATATACATTTGGTTCTAACAACGTTTCTTTATATATCATTTTTGAGTATAATTGAAATGTTATCTTTCATAAGTATATGTAGATGATATACTATGATGAATACAATATGCTAATATAACTCTGTTTAATTTCTTAAACAAAGTTATCTTTATTTGTTTCTGCACATTTCGATTAAATAATAATACATTTTTATGGTTATTGTTCAAACGGAATAATCTGAAGTTGTATTCACATATGATTGCCCGGGTTAGTTTTTAGAATTTCTTTATCATTATTTAGTTTAAATTAGATAGTTTTATTTCAGTCAATTTAGTCTCACTTTCACTCATCCAAATCAACCCATCACAAACCCATTAGTTATAAGGAAACTGGTCCTTTCAATCTAGTCGGAGCCACCATACCAAACGGATAAGGAGCTGTCCTAAGGTCCCGACTGGGTGGTTTTCCCCAATGTTTGAAGCAGAGATTTTCTAGGCTTCAACAGGACCATAGTGAATGGGCTTGAGCTTTTTACCTTCTGCTTGCTCCCTTTCTTTGCTTATGTGCAACCATACCTCATCTCCTTCTTAAAACTTGTCATCAAATCTATGTTTGTCATGCCTCTCCTTGTATTTGCTTTGAATCTTCTCAAGTTGTTCTTGAACTTGTTGATGTATAATTTGAATTTTCTCAATGAAATTTCAAGCCTTGTCAATATCACTATGCCCATCAATTGCAACATCCTTCTCAAAGATGAATTCTAATGGCGAGTTTGGAAAATATCCAAAGAATGCTTCAAAAGGTGATGTATTTGTAGAAGAGTGCTTTGCACAGTTGTAAGCATGCTAAATGTAATGCAATTGTTCATCCCACAACTTAGGATGTTTGCTGCAATATCTTCTCACTAGATGCACGATGGTTCCGTTCACCACCTCAGTTTGGCCATCAGTTTGCGGATGAAAATAAATACTCTTTTTTAACTTTGTGGTCATCATATTCCAATTATTGGACCAAAAACTCCCAATGAACCTGGAATCCCCGTCACTAACATTAGACGTTGGCAATCCATAATGAACCCATACATGTTGAAAATAAATTTCAACAGTTTGTTCAACAGTTATGGTTTTCTTATGTGGCATAAGTATACACATTTTACTAAATATATCCACAACTGCATAAAGATAATCATGCTGTTTTCTTGATATAGGTAGACCTCCAACAAAGTCCATGGAGACACTCTCCCATGGCCTTGATGGTACTGGTAGTGGAGTATACAACCCAAGCTTCCTATTGCTAGGGTTGCTTGTTGCACACATAGAACAACCTCTTATAAAACGTGACACACTATCTATCATGCGAGGCCAATAGCAATACCTCTATAGATGCGCCACTGTTTTTCTTACCCCAAAGTGTCTAGTAATTAGAGATGAATGAGCCTCTCTCATGACACTTAACTTCTCTCCTTGTGGTATACATAGCTTGCCGAAATGAGATAGCAAATTTTTATGCATGTGATAATCATTTTCCTCAACTTGATTCCTTTCACTCAAACTAACATACACATCTTGAAAATCAACATCATGTGCATATTGTTCTATGTAACTCTCATGTACAATAGAATCATTTTTAAGTAAGGTAGAAGCACTTATAATTAGCCTTGAAAGCATATTAGAAAATTTATTAAAAATACCTTTCTTGTACCTTATAACCAAGTGAAACTGTTGAAGGAAACCCACCCACCTAAAATTTCATGATTGCTTCAATTTTGTTTGTGACTATAAGTACTGTAATGGTTGGTGATCGATATGTATAATAATCTCTTTACCCATCAAGTAGTGTTTCCACTTTTTGACACTTTGTACCAACACATACAACTCTTTTTCATATGTATGATAATTAGTTATATCACCATTGAATGTTTCATAATGAAAAGCGATAGGATTACCATGCTACAAAAGAACTACGCCCATGGCATAATCACTAGCATCAGTTTGTATCTCGAATGTCTATCTCAAATTCGGTAATGCAACGACTAGAGCTGAAATTATCTTGTATTTTAAAGCTTCAAAAGCTTACTACTATTTTCCTCCCCATTGGAAGCCTTTCTTCACACTTGTCATTGCATGCATATGAGCTGCTATGGCAGAAAAGCTAGCAATAAAATTTCTCCAATACTAAGTTGCACCTAAGAAACTTCTTACCTCGATTGTTGTTTTGGGAGTGGGCCAATTCACAATGGCTTCCACTTTATAAGGATCAATTCTCAACTCGCCTCCTCCTACAATGTGTCCCAAATAAACCAAAGAAGTCTTTCCAAACTCACACTTTGACATCTTAAGAAACAATTTCTCTTTCTTCAAAACATCAAGCACCCTATTCACATGCAAGACATGTTCTTCTCTTGTTTTGCTGAAAACCAGTATATCATCTAAATACACAATCAGAAATTCATCAATAAATGGACTCAAAATACTATCCATAACATGCATGAAAGTTTTCAATGAATTACACAAACCAAATGGCATAACCAACCACTCAAAGAGTCCTTGTTTGGTATTGAATGCAATCTTCCATATATCACTTTCTGCAATTCTTACTTGATGATATACACTTCGTAAATCTAAATTATTGAAAAAAATTTCTTCTTTTAGCTGATCAAGCAAATCATCTATCCTTGGGAGTGGGTATCGATTATTTACTGTTATCTTGTTCAAAGCTCTGAAGTCTACACACATGTGCCAAGTCCCATCTTTCTTCAGAATCAAGACTATGGGTGAACAACATGGAAAAGTGCTTGGCCTTATGAGTCCCTTGTCCAATATGTCCTTGATTTGCCTCTTTATTTCAACGTTCTCCATTATCAACATGCGATACATGCCAATGTTTGGAAGAGGACAACCTTGCTGCAACTGAATCTCATGTTGAATCTCTCTTTTTGGAGGCAATCTTGTTGGCTCTTGAAACATCTCATGATGTGCATCAAATACATCATATAAATATGATTTCAACTTAGGATCACAATCCTCAAATGATTCATGATTAACATTAGCTTTAGGCTTAATCATTAGAAGAAAAAAATTCTTACTTGAATTGACCAGCGTCTTTACCTGTCCAGCATTTACCATAACAATGTTTGTCTTCTTGCGATGTGTTCTAACAATGTACTCATTTCCATATTTGAATAAATGGTATTTGTTCTCATGGTGATGGAAGGTCACTTTCCTGTCATACAAGTAAGGACTGCCCAACAAAATACCTTTTATGTCAAGCAGAACAACATCTTATTCAACTGTGTCAACAAAATGTGCAGTTATTGCAAAGCGCAATATACACTTCTTTGAAACCTGTAAATTTGCATCCTTCCAAATCCACCTAAGTGGATATGGTTTTGGATGTGGAATGGTCTCAAGATTAAGTTTCTTGACCAAGTCTTCAGAGATTAAGTTTTCTTGTGACCCACTGTCAAAAAATGTGTCAATCTTGGTATGTTTGGATATGACCCTCACATGAAAAAGTTCAATTCTCTCTTCTTCATTTGGAGCTTGTATGTGACAGTTTGACGTACTAGTACTGGGTTTAGTTTCAATTTATTTCCCCTTCATGTTCTTCAATCCCATGGCTGTAATTTTAAATTCATCACCTGAATCCTCTCCTAAATCATGTTGAGTTGTAGCTGCAGTTTTATGTTTCCCTTTGTTGTATAGATGTTTGGGCCTCTTTTCAGGATGCAATTTCCAACAATGATTTTCATCATGGCCTTCTTTTGAACAATGTTTACAAACCACTTTTCCTCCCTCTTTCTTGACAGATGCATTCTTTTTTCCTTTACCTTTTTAGGTATTTTCTTTGTTTTTACCCTTAAAAGGTTTGTTCCTACCCTCATCTACGTGTCATCTAGATTCTAGATGTGTGGCCTTAACACATACCTCATCTATACTTGTGGGGTTAAACATGAGAAAAGTATGTCTTAGGTAGCTATGTAAGCCTCCTATGTACTTGAGCTAAGTATCTTGGTTTTGCAAATCTACCCCTAATAAGAGAGCTCTTCTCCTAAATTATTGGGTGTAAACTTGCACATTCTGTCCTTTCAATTGTCTAAAATTTTTCTAATTCATTATGGATTTATGCATATGAGCTAATGGATAAAATGTTGTTTTATTGCAGTAATGAAATCAGTCCATGATAGGATAATATTACCATGCTTCTTGATCTCCTCCTTTGACTTGTCTTCCCACCAAACAACTGCTACACCTTCCATTCTCAATGAAGCTAATTGGATTTTGGTATCATCATCATGAAGGTTATGAATTCTCAAATAGAACTCCAATTTCCTAATCCAATTATCAATATTTTCTGCATTGACTTCACCATTAAACATAGGAAATTCAAACTTAACATCAAGTTTTAGAAAAGGAATTTTACTAGTGTTCTTTGACTTGTGTGGCTGATGTACTGAAGATGAAGTAGAGGATGATGATGATGAGGGTGAGGATGGTGACTTCACACTGCCTCCATTTCCTCCATTTCACTTCTTTGATTTATCTTCATCATTTTGACCTCCTGGTGATCCTTTTCCTTCCTTGTGAAGTTTGGATCCTCCTCCTTCTAGTTTCTCATTCCTTTCTTGATAAAGGATTCTCACCATCTCAGTCGTGTCAAGGAATGCTTTCCTGAACACTCTTTCTTCTTCTTTGGGATCCACTTCTTCATGGATTTCTCCTTCCTCTGGAGGCATGTTTAATGCTACTTTTGCTTCTTTAGGAGGTGAACTAGGTGGTGGAGAATGTGGCAATCTTGCCCTCCTTTGTTATGGTTCACTTTGAGACCATCTTGCTTCCACCAATTTTCCTTCTCCTCTCTTGAGCTTGAGCCTAGTAAGCATGTGAATCTTGCAAATAGTTAAAAAAATATTTTCACACAACCACAACAGAGAATACAATCTAGCTCTGATACCAACCCGATCTGAAAGGACTGTATTAGTTTGTTGTGCTAAGATTCTTTTCAGTTACAAAATATGTACATATTTGTCTCCATTTGTTTGCTTAAGGATTGAGGAAATTAACCATGAAACATAGATGAATTTGTGAGATTTAAGCATGAAAATAAGCCTACACTAAAAAACAGTGTATAACAGAGAAACAAAACCACACATAAGATTTGCACAACAGGCATGATGAAGTAGTTCACTCCTCCTGGGCTACATCTGCTGGTCGAGCTCCCGATGGCATGTCCATCTTTTATTATGCTCAAAATTTTGCAAATACATGTGTTTAAAAGCCTCCAATGGATGTTTTCTCTACACCTATGGCTCCATAATGCTCAAATTAATCTAGGTAGACTCTTGTTTCACCCAAATTGGTCGAAAATTGACCCTGCTAGGCTTTTTCCCAATATCTCCTACAAAACCTCCACTAAAATTGGAGGACTGCAGTTAAGTGCAGTTAAAATAAAAAATATACACTTTTTTGGTTACACTCTATTAACTTTGCCAGTCAAATAACAGTAGCATTAAACCGTTAAGTTAAGGGGGAGGGGGTGGCCACATGCCGACCCCCAAACCCACGATTTATTTAACTTTGTATTTAAATGGTGGAGTGGAATATGGATTTATGGCGAAGTTCCACTAACTGTTGGCATACCCATAGCATCTAACTGCAAAACCATCATAGCCATGTGACAAGTGTTGGAAGTTACAATTTATATGCTGTAATGTTTATCTGCATCCAAAATTATAGGCTGCAGTTTGTTTTGTAGTTCATGTGACCATCTCCAATGGGGCCGGCGGCGGGTTGGGAATGCTGGCGGTCCCACCCCCATAAACCAAAGTTTCAAACTTTATTTATATGTGGCGCACTATAGTGGTAAGAACTGCGTGATATCCGGGATGGTAGAGAGCATTGTGGGCACGACGGAGGTCATGGGGTCGAACCCCTCGGACCTAACACAAATTTTAATCAACCAAACAGGGGACATGTAGCAGCTTAGGGCTAGCCATGTGTCACCAAACCATTGGCCCTCAAATATAAGTACCACCACATCAAACGAACCAGAATGTGCCACTTGACGAAATCTTATAATCTTGGGAAAACAGAATATTATCAAGAATATTCCCCTTTTTTGCTAACTATACACCTGTCTGCTGACTGGGCATCCCTGTCAAACTTGTTGCAATTTTAGTTATTTGGGAAATTGATGAGAATGCAATAGATCCCTCATACGACATTAGTTTTTCGACCCGTTCATGGCATCAAAATCAAAATGATGAGATCTACCTGGTCGCTCATGCTCGGTACAATTTCAAGCACTTTCAATTTTAAGCAAAATTCATGAACTCCTGATCATTGGTTGGTGTATGGTTGCCGGGGTGGTTCTATTGTATCAACGTTCCTAGTTGAGTATTGGTTCCTCTATAGGGGGGGGGGTATGACCCTCCCTAATGTCGACGACATGACATCACCCTTTTCATCACGTTCTGCAGAGGTGCAAGGTGACTTTGGTGGTACTCGGGTTGTGATATGTTCTGAGTAGAATCGTAAGAGTGTCCTTGGTACTGATAATTGTTGGTTGGTTGACCTTGGGCTAAGGTCACTATCAAACCGTTAGTGGTATTAGATGCTGCTGGTAATTCTATATAAGTTTGTAGGTGTGGGGAATTTTGTTGGACATTGTATATATATCCTGATTGGGTATAAATAAGTTGTTGGGTTTTGCTAATGGTGTCTTCCTCTGAGGTTGGTTTCTACATCGCCACTTCTTTTGAAATCTCAACAAAGAGGGTTTTCAAAAATAATTCCAACAATAATCTATCGTTGAGTTTGGATTTACACAAACTACGACATCGTCGCCATTCGTGGAGATGTTCCGATATATGGACGGTTGTTGTTTGTCTGAAATGTGTCAGAAGTTCCATTCCCAAGTCACGATGAATGGGGAGTTGGAAATATGTGAGGAATGCAGTAGCGAGGGTGATAAAGGTTCCATCACTGTGGGCCCTATGAGGGTGCGTTGAAATAGTCTCAGTTGGATGGTATCATCAATGATACTATTCGACGAATACCACAAGTGGAAAGTCATTATATGATTTCTAGGGTCTTCATATTTCTTCCCTTAAAATTTTGGTATATCAGAAGGGAGCTTTGTGGGCATGGGGGGCCAATTAAGGAGAGTCTTGCTTTTAAATTGTTGAGAGGGAGAGTCCCACAATTTGACTAGAACCACATTACAGAACTCCATAAAGGCCCAGAAATCAAGCATGCTAATCATATCAGTCACATTTTAATCAACTCTTCGTTATTGGGAAACTGATTAACAATATTTCTAAACAAGGATGAAGGACCCAATACATACAAAACAACAATTATCTTCATCACAAAGGTAAACTTACCACGGAGAAAATTGAATACATACCCACGCAAAAGATACGTCGAGGTTGCTAGAGCTGGCGCCTGATCCCCTTTCTTCTTCTCTGTGTTCTGCAAGTGTTCTGCAATGTCGTTTCTGTCATACTCCAAGAACTGACAAACATAATTTTTTTAACGAACCCCCACATCCTCTTGTGACGACGCTTTCCCCTAGACCTATCTGAAATGCTTCCTAACATGCCTTGCTATTTGGTGGGTTCCTTAAATGTGATCATCAATCTCCGTGGGTGGAGCCTCCCTCCTCTGTCAACATGCGTCATATGCCACTGCAGTTTTGTGATTGCAATATTTCATATGGACATAAATATTTTATTTATGGTTGTAATATCCCTTCAACACTCATGAAAAAATATTAATTATCGTGTTAAATTACCATGTTTAGCGTTGATCAAATAGTTGATAACAAAATTAGTTTTTTGCTAACTGATTTATTAAAATTTTTGGCTCTTTCTCACCGATTCTAGACAACCACTACCTAATTATTTATTCAGGGATTGGTCTATGAAAATATAAAAGGTAGGGGATTCATTCGTAAATAATGAATGAATTACCATCACAGTCATTTCCTTTAAAAGTAATTTGTCACTGTAAACTCATGGTGTTGAGAATTTGGGTTTTGATTCATTGGTTGAACTCACTAACGTCAAGGGGGGATAGATTACAGAGTTCATGAAGTGCACGAAATATTTTGTCTCAAATCTACGTGCGTCTGGAAAAATCTACGGGTACAAAGACACATCTTTCTCTCTCTCGTCATGAAAAAAATCTCGGTCTTTCTCTGTAGGGATTCCCTAAAGGAAGTGCAGCTATTATAAATGGAAAATATCAGTGATATATGGAGAGTTATATTTCCACTAGCGTGGTCATTTTTCTATTAGTCTTGGAGGATTTCTATTATGTGCTCCCCAAAATTTTGTTGTGGAAAGAGTCACAAAGTCCAATATTTGTACACTAGGAGTGAATATAAAGATGGCTAGTAAGCCCGGACCTAAAAATAAAAATTTAGATGTGGGTACAAATATTAGTCAAGCAATTTTTTTTTTTGAGGTGTTCATTATCTATACTAAATTATGGAAAGACATGTTTTGAGGTATGCATTATCTATAATAAATTCTAGAAAGACCCTTTACGAATTCGGGTGTGCAAAAGATAATAATTATTGTAATTATTTTCTTGGTAAATTATGCATGGACATAATAACTGTTGTATGAATGCATATGATATTGACTACATAAAATATTCACCACATTATTTTCTTTGGAAAAACTACATAGTAAAGGATAAATTAACTATGTTAATCTTTTGAGAAAGAATGCAAGTAACCAGGATATTTCTTGAAGGGTTCTTTAGTAATTATTACACATGAGATGGGAAGATTCAAGGTAATTTTTTGGAACCTTGCATATAGAAAGATAGAGAGGCTATGTTTTGGTTCATGAAAAGAATTTATGAGAATAAAATGACAAGTAGCCAACTTTTCTTTGAAATAGAATATGTGATTTTTTTTAAAGGAATATGTGATTGAAAAAATTATCATAATAGTTATTTTTTAAGTTTTTTGTGAAAGAAACATTGTTGCATTTATGATAATAATAGCTATTAAGCTAAATTTTATTGAAATAATATATGACTATTTTGATTAGTTATTGAAAAAAATGATTGGAAATGAAAATATTTGTTTGCTAGTTGTTGAAAATGAATATGGGTGAGATGAACAAAATTAGAACTATTATGTTTGATATTTTTTGAAAAGAAATAAATTAATTACATGCATAAAAAAATAACTATTAAGTTTGATATTTCTTGAAAATAAATAAGTTATTCACATGCACAAAATAAGACTATTATGTTGATATTTCTTGAAAAGAAATCAAGTTATTTCATTTAAAAGATTACCAGTGATATTCTCAAGATGCATATGCATTAAATTTTTAAAGAGAAACATTTGAATCTTAAAGAGAATATGTGCTTATGTGCATAGAAATAATATCTAGTACATTTTATCTACTAGAAATGAATATGTGATTTTACATGCATGGTAAGCTTGAGTCGTACAGAAAGAAATATGTAACTTTTTTTGAGAAATATTTCACATAAATTTTTTTCATAAAAGAAAATTAGATGTGTTATTTGAGAAGAATTTGTTAAAAGTGTTATTTCCCGAGGAAATATTGCAAATTTTGCTGATGTGTGAAATGATAGGAAAACAGATTTGGTATTGCGTGCATAATAGCTAGTGAGTTAGATAACTTTTGGAAAAAAAAAATAGTTTGTTAGATTCCTTGGAAAGTAAATATATATATTTGCATGAAAGGAAGAATTTATTGTGCTAGAACTCTTAAAAGCTAAGAGAAGATAAAAACATGTCTTGCATGCATTATTGAATTATATTCTTGGAAAAGAAAATTCGTAATCACATGCTTTAATGGTGTTAAGTTTCCTTTTGGAAGATTATTTAGAGAAACATATGCACTTGCATATATGGAAAAGTATAGTTTTGGTACTAGATTTCTGGAGAAAAGAGAGGTGTGATCGCATAATATTGATTGTGTTAGCTTTCTTTTGGGAAAAAAATATGAATTTGCACGCATAAAGGGATTAGCTATGGTATTAGCTTTCTTTTGGGAGAAGATTGTCTATAGTTATTGGGCTAGATCTTTTGGTAAGAGGAAAATGTATGCTTGCATGCATGAAATAATCGATGTATGCATTTGATCCATTTAGAAAAAAACATAATAGTAGGAACAAAGAAAATTTGTTTATTGGGCTAGTTCTCTTAAAATATTATAATGGATTTGCATGCACAAGAACAATATCTAGTATGTTAGCTTTCTTTTGGAAATAATATGAAAGTGCATGCAATATTATGTTAGCGTTTTGTTGGTAAGATGGCACTTGATAGTGATATTCTTGTGAAATGATGTTAAAGAAGAAATTTCATGATATTTTGTTTAGGTATGAAAGGAATAGACGTTAAAGTGTCACTAATAAAAATTTATTATTGGCTGGTTAATATTTTATATAATCATGATATCAAAGTGTGTTGATGACAACAATGGCAAGAAAGGATGGTAACTTGTGCAAAGGATAGATTATGTTTAACAAGATAGATGGTACATGCAGATTGGGGAGTGTGAGTTGCAGGATGATCCACTGATGGAAAAACTAGGCCACAAAGATGTATATTGAATATTTGTGGGTAAATGATATCATGATGATTGTAATAGATTTTAACGAGATATGTTGTATTAAAATGATATTTATTTGTAATATTTTATAACAATGGTTAAGGCATGGACTCCCTTAACAACCATTGAGTGAGGGTTGAACACCCACATGAGCGTTCAATGATAAAATTAAATGTTTTTTGGTTTAATGATAAAATTAAATCATGTGATCCTTGGTATGGGGATTTCATCATTCATCTCCAAACACAAACTTTTGAACTTGATACCTCTCGCTCTCAATAGCGACATATTGGATACCAAGCCAAAGATTATCCGATCGTCAGTGATACACTTTATTGTCGTGGTGTCGATACCATTTTAAGCAGGTGCCTCACTGATGAGGAGGCTGAAAAAGTTTTAAATGTTTGTCATGCTGGAGCTTGTGGTGGAAATTTTTCTGGATATGATACTGCACAAAATATACTCCGCGCTAGTTACTTTTGGCCTACAATTTTTTGAGACTAGATCATCACAGTTAGAAGTTATCATGTGTGCCAAGTTTTTTATCGTAAAATCCGCAAACCACCAATGCCAATACATCCTATTGTCTTTGTGGGACCATTTTTGAAATTTGGTATTGACTTCATGACCTGTAACCCTTGTTCATCTGTGGGGCATGGTTATATTATTGTCGGGGGGCATGGTTATATTATTGTCGTAGTCGACTATTTTACCAAATGGGTTGAAGCAATGCCTACATTCAACAACACAGGACATAAAACTGCATTGTTTTTCTTTAATCATGTTATTTCACGGTTTGGGGTCCCATAGGCTATAGTTACAGATCATGGGAAGAATTTTCGCAATCACATGATGACTAAATTGACTGCCAAGTTAGGATTCTCACATGATAATTCTACTCCTTATTATCCACAATCAAATGGACAAGTTGAGGCTATCAACAAGATTCTTAAATGTATGCTTCAACGAATGATAGGAGTTCGTAAAAGAAATTGGCATTTGATCCTGTAATCTTCCTTGTGGGTGTATCAAACCTCGGTGAGAAATGTGACTGGCTTTACTCCTTTTCAATTGGTGTATGATCTGGAAGTTATCTTACCAATCCAATGTGAAATACCATCATTAAAACTCGCAATTGACTTGTTACCTGACACCTCAGAAGAAGAAGTGTGTCTCCTTAACCTCATCCATCTTGATGAAACATGTCATGAAGCCCAATTTTCCAATGAAGCGCATAGGAGACGTATAAAGTCGCAATACGACAAAAATGTCCAGCCTCACATTTTCTCATAGGGCGACTTGGTCCTTATTTACGATCAAGAAGATGATGTAATAGGTACAGGAAAATTTGAGCCATTATGGCATGGCCCCTATATTGTCAAAAAATTTCTTGCTAAGGGTGCCTATGAGTTGGTTGATTACGATGGAATTCCATTGGCACTGCCTAGAAATGGGTTGTATCTCAAATGCTACTATGCTTAATCATGAGCGTAGTAATTTTTTGTATTATATTGTATATATATGGTGTTGATTTGCATTCACTATCTTAATCTATTTTTAGGGTTTTCTTGAGATTAGTAATCCACTTTACATTTCATCGCAGATGTCTGAATATTCGGAACCACTTGTTGGATATGCTAATGGTACTAGTCGTAGTACGCAGAATCTATCCTCTGTAGCGTGGGCCATTTTCGCTCTGAATGGCGAGTTAGTGATTTTTCAAGGGATTTGTATTGGTGTATCGACGAACAATATCGTTGAGTATAGTGCGTTGATCGAAATTCTCTCTAATGCCATTTCATTTGGTATTAACCATATCATCATAAGGTTAGACTCACAACTTGTGGTATTACAACTTACTAGTGTTTATATTGTTAGAAATCCAACACTGCATAGATTGTTCCTAAGAGTTCGACTTTTGGAAAGACACTTTGATTTTATTCAATATCAACACATTTCTAGAAATTTGAACACATTGACTGATTCTTTAGCTAATCAAGTTTTCGACATACATTTGCAACATATGTAAAGAAAACATTCACATCATTGAATGGGATTGCACAATAAAAATAGGAAAATGCTGAAATCATATAGATAGATAGTTATAGGTTTTTACAAAAATTTGTGCCCAAGACATATTGGTCATCTGACCTCAAAATGTATGCAAAATTTCAAAATTAAACTAGTGGTGCTCGTGGTAACATGCTATAGATCTAGCTATCCTACGTAGTAACCACATCCAACGGTTAGGAACCCCAATAGTGTGTCACTGCAGTCGCATGGGTAACTCTTCGATCTAACAATATGGAATCTCGAAGGTTAAACCCTCTATGTGCCACTGAAGCTCAGCTAGAGTCTCAGCCATATCAAGATCCTAAAGGACTGCTCTCTCGACAACCCTCTCTACTGGCACATCTGCTTCACGCTCTGGTTCCTCTACTAGTTGAACACGACCAACATCTGAATTACATAAAACATTTAGTTTAGTCTTGGGAAAACATCAAAAATACAAAAAACATTATATAAGCCCTAGGAAAATCAAAAAACATTGTCAAAACATTCTTACCCATTGCACCCCACTGAGCACCTTTTGGTAATGCTAAATCAACGCTTGCATATGCATACTCATCAATGGCGACAATCTGTTGCCCAAACTAGGAAAAGAACACAGTTGAGAACACAATGTTTGATTGGCCTACATGCCTCCCCATGAGTTCTACCCATCTCTGCATCCACAAATCTATAGGATTAGACACATCCAGTGTCACATGTTGTGACTGCATCAGTGGAATCTGTTCGAAGGCGAAGGATATAAGGATCGAACCATAACTTAAATTCTTCTTACTTCCTCCCTTTTCTTTGTTCAGTTGTTCCTTTATCAAAGAAAGAAAAAATTCATACCAGTTGAAGACTGTTAACTCCATACACTCTAGCGCATACTGCATATGCGATCTATTCGCTACATGTAGTGTAATGGTACCGGTAAGTTTTGTGATTGTGAAAAGGATAGTTCTCAAAGGAAAATATCTAACATCCCAGATGTTTATATTTCCATATTTTCTTGGCTCTGCCCCTGGATAACAATGTTGCAAAACATGATCTCTCACTGTCTCTCCTGCAACAACAAACCCTGAGAGCAAAATAGGAAAGCCTCTCCTCAACAAACCTGTAAGAAAGTATACATCCTCGACTGTTATGGGAACCACTTGGTTCTTAATATTAAATTCCTCGATCGATGGATCCCATGCTCGAACTAAGAACTCCAACAGTTCTATTTTTTGCCTCATCCCTGACAACCTGAAGTACTTTAGCAGTCCACACTCTCTTAGGGTTCTTACTGTACCCGAATAATTTAGGGAAATCATATCCTGTTCTTCATGTTCTCTTTCCCTCCATGTAATCGTCATTGTAATCTGATGGAAACCTGAAATACAACCATAAGAACCATTAGATTCCATTCATTGCAAAAAATTAGGCAGATTTTGGGCATAATGCGAAAAAAAAAAATCTAGATTGCACCCAATGCACTCCCTAACAAGAGACAATGCGTTGTGTATGAAATTAGCCTTCAATTAACTTGCTATGCAACGCAGGTTTCGACATCCAAGGGCGTGTTTCCCTCTTTTTGGGCAGAATTTACCCTAGGGAGCTCAAAACCCTGAAAATTTGTAGAAATTGGGAATGAAATGATTAATGAAGGAAAGAGGAGGTTCATATCACTAACATGGATAAAAAAGAAATGAAATCCATTTATAGAAACGATCACAATCAGCAGCTGAAGTTCGGGGGAAAAATCAGGTTCAGAGCTCCAAAATGAAAATGGTAGCTATGGAATGGTAAAAATGAATAGTAAAACACTTTTTAATAGTCATTTAATTATTTGCAAATAGAATTTATTGCTATGACTATAGTTTTATTATGTTTTTTTATCATGAAACAAGTATTTTTAATCCGTTTGATGTTGTTCTGAACATATCTTACAACTAATGAACAAATTAGTCATTTAGATTTATTTCAAGAATGATTTGACCACAAGGCATACTTTTTCTCCTTATTTTTCGAGCTTTGTTAAAAACGAAAAAGGATTTGAACCACACTTTTATCTCTTTTTCGAGCTTCGATAACAGCGAAAAAGGAACCCCTGGAGTCTTCTTTCAGCTCTTTTCAAATTCCGATAATATGAAAATATTGTCAAGCACTTGTCTTTTCGAGCTCGTAAAAGTAAATGAATTGATATTTACTCAGTATAAGTTTAACCCTTTTCCGAACTGAGATAGATTATTTATGAAAAAGGAATACCTTGGTCGAACATGACTAAAGAGGTTCTCTCAAATATTATTTTACACTTTTTCAAATCTGAGCGAAAACTTTACGAAAAAATCATTTTGGAGTTTTCTTTCATCCTCTTTTTCAAACTCTATAAATATGAAAAATGACCAGGCTATCACTGTCGTTAAGCTCGTTAAAACATAAAATAGCGATGGGCTTGTTGAGCATGGCAAGAATCGAGTTTCATTCATAACTAGACTTGTTAAATTATTAAATAGCGATACTTTATTTGCTCGAAGGGTTGAATTATAGATCAAGAAAATGTTATCCTCCTCAAGCTTGTTAAAAAATAAAGAGGTACTGGTCGATAAATGACCAGGGAAAATTTGGGAAAAGCAAGCAGAATTATTTATGGTAGAAAGTCGCTCTTGAACATGACACTTCACTCCATTTTCGTGCCTATTTGGGTTGGGTAATCTTCTTGATGGTTCATTCATACCTATGGTTCATCATACCTTCACTTCGGTTTTGGGTCAATGTTTCCAACTCATCTTAGTGTCGCCGATATGTTCAAGATAAGTCATCCATTGAATACTCATCCTTCTGCAATACTCATAAACCTTCATTCTCATGACCTTCATCCCTGAAAATTTCTATATCAAATCATACCTTTGTCTCCGAAATCAGTAACTCTCGTTTCGCAATAAGTTGGCTTCATGTAGAAGAAAAATAATTATCTATGAAGTTCACTTAGAAACATCATATTCCAGTACTATGAGGCTTGTTACAACATCGACAAGATTCTCGCTTCCGGACTTTTGACCGAAATATTTTTTTCAGCGTTCAACATCAAATCATCTATTCACGCCTTACGAAATGTACTGCAGTACCTTGAGGGCCATTGACATCAATGGTGGTTCTCTCACATTTGTTAAAAACTCACATCATTGGTTGGTAATCAAACGATGTCTTTCCATGTTTGACTACAAATCATATATTCGCATGGCTAGACTTGTACCTGAATGATTGAATGAATGAGATAAGAAGACCTCGGATCTAGTTTCAGCCATCTGGGCTATGATTTCAGGATTGTTGTACACATCATCTATATGGTGACCTTACATACAAATCGTCATTCGAACATGGGCCTATATCTGTAGGCATGTCTGTATTGGGAAATTATGATAAAGAGGATATATCATGATGTAATGTATTGTAAGATTGATGTAGGCCACCACTCCGCTTCATCTCCATCCCATCATAGTGTAAAGCATCTCAATCAAAATATTGTTATTATTATTCTGACTTCATGTTTTAGGGGGAAATTGTTATAGGTCAATTTGGGCACCATTCCCAATGACCTGGTTAACTGGGCATCATCTTCATGACCAATGAATAGGGTCTATCATCCCCTATCATTTTAGTTGCTACATGCCATAAGACAAAGAACAAGACAAGTCATTCAAGACTTTCATCTACAAAGGTTTCCAAGATTTGAAGTTTATAATGTATCATATGATATCTCACCAACGCTGCCTCTAAAGAGACTAAGTGTTTTGCATATGTAGGTAGCCCCATGCAAGGCTTATTAGGCAAAGCACTTCCTAACATCCAAGGGTGCGTTGGTCACATTGGGAGCGAAATTTTCATTGTTCCAGAATCTCCACTTCGTCAGTGCCTTCTAGAAGAGTTCACATGTGTCAAACTTTGAATCCATGTGTCCATTTGACATCTACAAGATTGGGAACATGTATTTCCTATTATTGGAAAGTCATTGATTGTAAAACTACCTTCAGATCCTCTATAAATTGAGCACATATCTTAGTGTTTGATAAGGAAGAATTTGAGTAGAGAAATGCTGGTGGAATTTCAATTGAGGATTTGATTTGAGTGACATATTTATGGAGATATCTGCATTGTGATGAGGCTGGGATGTTGCTGCAGATGGTGACACTAAATCAATCACTGGGTTGTAACCTCCCCTTCTATCATCAATAAAGATTACTACTTATTTTTCCCTGTATGTATCTGTATAAGCTTTGATTTTCCATATCATTCTTTCTAATTTGATGTATATGGTTTATGATTTATTGATTTAGCTAAATAACTTGAATAGACATCTGTATTATTGCTATCTCTTGTTGTTTAGTGTTCATTCTTGCAGGAAATATTTTGCACAACCGGCTGGAATTTGAAGCTACATCAAAAGTGATAGAAGGAGATTTTGGAAGCACTTGGACTCCAAGTAAGCTTCTTGTTTCATTTTGTGTGTTTGTTCATAGTTAGGAAAGATAGTCGTATTTGACTTGTTGTTCTAGATTAGCACCTATCTAGGGAAGAATGATTTATCCGTAATTCATAATTCCGCATAACACTGCCTCTACCATTGTTTAATTGATTCTCTTTATGTGAATCTTTTCGCACAATGAAAGCTCTGGCTACTTCCGTGAATATCTACTTCCGTACTAAGTAATTTCTTTCGGTCAACCTTATTATTAATTCATTAATACATTCGCATTAAAGGATTTTATTCCTAATATTTTAGTAAGTGATTAACATATATGATATTATTGTTAATATTTTAAGTGTAAATAATGATTATCCTTACATTTTTTAATATCTATTTGTTTAGGCCCTTGTGTGGATGTGCACAAGAAGTCCATTGTGTGGAGAAATATTTATTGCACAACGAAATCTCTGGCCACTTCTACAAGTAGCTACTCCCATATTTGATCAGCCATTCTCATTGGAAGATGTTATTAATTGATAAATACATTTGCATTAAAGGATTTTATTGTTAATATTTTAGTAAGTGGTTGACATATATGATATTATTGGTAATATTTTAATTGTAAATAATGTTTATATTCATATTTTTAAATATTTCAAATATCTCTTTATTTAGGCCATTGTGTGGAAATTCTCTTGGTGTGATCTCTGCACTTTGCACTAAATACTTTTATTGGTAATATTTTAGTTATAAATAATGCATATCTTCGTATTCCCTCTTTCTCGAAGAGACCTTAGAAGATCATGGTATTTTATAGATATCAGTATTCAATTGAGTAAAATTTGTGCGGAGTGCACACAAAGTTCTGTACAAAACTGCATTTCATTAAGAAGAAGCTTTGTTTATAGGAGGTGCAGAAGTGTGGAGAAATTTCATTGCGTGGAAGAAGCTTTCAATTTTTCAATGTGTGTATCTCTATATTCTACACTGAAGGATTGCATTGCTAATATTTTAGTATTAAAGCATAATCCATTTTTTTTATTCACAATAATATTGTTTATGCTTGTATTATTGATAATATTTTAATTGTAAATAATGTATATTACTTCTAATTAATTTATTCCATAAAAAAATGCATTTCATTAAGAAAAATATTTTTTATGGGACTTTGGAAGCACAGAGAAGGTTCATTGTGCGGTGGAAGCTTTCAGGATTTCATTATGTAGATCTTCACACTATGCATTGAGGACTTTCATTACTAATATTTTAGTATCAAGACACAATCCATATTTATATTCACAGTAACATTGTCTATGATTATATTATTGATAACATTTTAGTTGTAAATAATGCATACTATTTCTATTTAATTGATTCATTGTATGGAGGGAGCTTTGAAGCCTTCAATGTGTGGACCTCTGCACTTCACAATGAACGTTTTCATTGCTAATATCTTAGTATTAAAAAATAATACATATTTTCTATTCGAAATGAATTGACTCACTTCGTTTTACCGCACAACGTAGTTTATTAAGCACTCTCGTCTCTGCAAAAGAGCCCCATTTATTTCCACACAATGAAAGCTCTAGGAACTTCCTCAGATACCTAATTTTGTATTCAATAAAACTTTTCAGTCAACTACTAATTACACATTACAATGAAAATATCCCTCTACACTTCTCTCATTCAACACAAATTCCGCCCATCCCTCATTTGGCATATGTATTTTTACTCTGCATAACCTTCGTACACGCATAACATAATGCATTGTTAGTACTAATTTCCCCTTTTTTGTGGCATATATTGTTATCTTATTTCATTTAAAAATTCTTTTGACATTGTGCCGGGATGAAGATTGACATAAAATATTGCTAATATAGGAGTTGAGATTTGATTGTGCGGAAATTTTCGCTCCTCAAAGATTCATAGCTCTATAAAATCAGAGCTCTACGTAATTCCTCTCCCGCACATACTCCATCTTACGCATAGTAAAATATCTGCACATGGAAATATTTTAACATTAATTTTGTTATTGTCGAAAAAAGTTCCTTATCCAACCGTGTTCTCCCATACATAACCCATTATGCGCACAGTAAAATCTCCGCACGATGAAACATAATAATATTCCTCGCTCTCCCACACATAACTTGTTCTCCAAAAACATTCATATGATACATGATATACGATGTGGAAATTTGTAAAATTAGTAGTCATCTCCACACAATATGCATCACTGCATTTTAAATAAGGAACATCATACTCATTCTTCATCAATTGGCATATTGTGAAAAAATATTTTAACGATATTTTTGTTCCTGCCAAATAATATTCTCTATGCACCCTCATTTTCCTGTAGATGCCCCGTCTTGTGCACTGTAAAAGCTCTGCACAATGAAACATGATAATATTAATTTGAAAATTGTTCATAGCTAAACTAACTAAAGTTTCCACTGCATCCTCATAAAATGATTTCTTTATGCAGATATTTGCACATGGCACTAAAAGCTTCTATTGAAATTTTTTATTATAATATTTTAGTTGTAAATAATGGGTATCTTTGTACTTCATTTTTGCTCAAATATCCCTTCGGAGATCTCGTTATTTTATAGATATTAGTAAAAAATTGAATAAAGGTTTTGGAGTGTGTGGAATTTTTTTTGTAGAAAACTACATTTCATTAAGAAAAATATTTGTTTATGGTTATGTTCTTGAAATTAGGAAGATGTTTGGATGTGCAGACAAGGTCCATTATGCATATTTTTACTAATATTTTAATATGAAAACACAATCCATATTTTTCATTCACAATAATATTGTTTATGCTTATATTATTTATCTAATTTTAAATGTAAATAATGCATATATTCATATTTGGACATATGTTTCAAAGTAAGCACATGTGCAAAAGTGTTGATGAAGCTCTCATCATATGCAAATGTCGAGGAAAAATATTATCAGAGGAACTACTAAGTTGATGGGTATTCTCTATTATTGTAAGTAGTATTTTAGTATTAAAAATGCATACTTTATGTTTATTTTATTGATAATATTTTAATTGTAAATAATGCATATTTTCGTATTTCTAAATATGATTCAAATTAGGCACATGTGCAGAGGTATGGAGGAAGTCCATTATGTAGAGAAATATTTCATTGTATGAATCTGCGCACTTCCCACTAAAAGCTTTTATTTTTGATATTTTAGCATTAAATAATTCATATTTGTTGTTTGCCAAAAAAATGAAGCAAGCATTGGACTTATATGATATTGTTTCTAATATTTTAGTCACAAATAATGTGTATCTCCAAATTCGCTTTTGTTGCAAGAGCACTTTGGATTATTTTTCATAATATAGAGGTATCACTTGTTTATCAAGCACATAATTGTTCACATCTTTAACCACAAGCTTTGTTTATGGATTTTTTTTTTTAAATTAGGCATATGTGCGAAAGTGCAGAGAAAGTCCATTGTCTCACAGGAAGATTTGAAGCACCCCTGTGTATGGAAAGGACCCCTATTTTTGCAATAAGACTAATATAAGTGGTGCACCTATACAATATTATTGGTAATTTTTTAATTATAAATAAGTCTTTTATAGTTAGTATTTTAGTATTGAATAATCCAAATATTTGTTATTTGCAATATTTTAGTTATAAATAATGAAAATTTTTGTATTCTCGAATATCACTAGTCAATTGAGTAAAGGTTGAATTGTTCAGGAATGCAAAGAACCTTTAACCCCATCAACGTTCGGATCATTGGGCACAATCATTGTTTATGGTGATCTTGCTGAAATTAGGAACATGTGCGGAAGTGCGGAGGAAGTCCATTGTGATAAGGAAGCTTTCAAGCTTTACATGTGTCGATCTATGCACTTCAAACTAAATAATTTTGTATATTTTTTCTCAAAACATGTGCGTGAGTGCGGAGACTAACTGCAAAAAAATTCAAAGCTAATATACAAAGCAAAAAAATCACCCCATAGCCAATATATAGTATCAATTTCCATTTATAAAATTTAATATTTCATATTGTACTCATTATTTATGCAATATAACATTACTATTTATAACATATTTTATTACGTAATTGTTGTAATGATAACCATTAACGTACAAAATGTTGGAAGCATTTAGTTTTTTTTGCGGTCAAGTTGTGTTAACTATGCATTATTTGGATATTATTTTTGCAATTTTAACCAAATTTTTAGGGAAAATGTTTAATATTTCTATTTGTTCATATATTAAAATAAATTATTGAATTTTAAGTAAATTTTGTTTCTACTTTCTGATTGTATGACAAGCATTGTTTATGGCTATCTTTCTGAAATTATGCACATGCGCGGAAGTGCTAACAAAGTTCATTGTGCAGAGGAAGCTTGGAAGATTTCATTGTCTAGATCTCCAGACTCTACATTGAAGGCTTTTATTGCTAATATTTTAGTATTAAGTAATCCATATGTGTTGTTCGCAATAACACCAATGCGAGTGGTGGACCAATAATATATTATTGCTAATATTTTAATTATAAATAATGTTTTTATCACTAATATTCTAGTATTAAATCATCCATATCTTCTCTTGGAAATATTTTAATGATAAATAATGTGTATCTATGTATTCCCAAGAATCAATAGACAATTAAGTAAAGGTTGTGCAGAGTGCAATTAAAATTGGATCATTGAGCACAAGATTTGTTTATGGTTATGTTGCTGCAATTAGGTAGATATGCGGAAGTACGGAGGAAATCCATTATGCGGAGGAAGCTTTCAAGCTTTCATTTTGTAAACCCCAGAAATTTGGACTAAAATATTTTGAAGATTTTTTCTCGAAATAGGTAAATGAGTGCAGAGTCTGACTCTGGAAAAGTTCAAATCTAATGTATAGTATCAGTTTTCATTTATCAAATTCAATATCATATATTATATTCATTATTTGTTTAGTATAAAAATTATTGTTTATAACATATTTTATAACATAATTACTATTTATTCTACCTAGTTAGTTGCAATGGGAAATGAGAGATCAATGAGACACAATGGTTAAAATCTCAGGCCCACCTGAAAGGGGTTGTTTCCAGTTGAGCTATGCAAAGCTCTATTGTCATCAGTCATAAATGTTAGTCGTAAAATTTCAATTCCACGCCTATAAACAATGAATGAGCACATATCATGTACTCTAGGTTGCAGGTGAAGTGATAGTTATGTGAATCGACATGATTTAGTTTCTTTGATGCCAGATTAAATCTAGTTCGAATGTTATTTTTTGACTAAAAAGTTTCAGAATTATTTCTATTATGATGTGCCTATATGAAAATGCAACATGGAAATGGAAAGTATTATTCAGCCATAGTTTTGTGGTAATGTTCAAAGAAAATGGTTTTTAGACATGCAATGATCCTGCAATTTTTTCGGATACTAAAAGTTTTGATCGACTAGTGCAAATTTTATCTTTTGTTATGCATAAAATCTTATAATAGTTCTGGAATGCTAGGTTTTACCTTAACGCAAAATGACAGAAACCATATGAAGTTATAAATCGTTACCTAATTTACTTATTTTAGTGAAAATAGCTCATTTAATATTTGGATAATGCAACAAACGAAAAAAGGCATTCAATTTACGAATTAACAACTAGAATCTGAAATTACTTTTGCAAAGTAAAAGTTGACCGATAGCAAGGAAAGTATACATAGTAGATATATTGGATACAAGTCAGTTCAGTAAATAATTATGGAAAATACTATTATTTATTGGAAAACGAACTTTAGTTAATGAAAATAGATTGTAAGTTACGATATTAATAAAATAGTTTTCCGATATCGATTTCTAAAGTGTGTAAGAAGGATTAATCATGAAACATAATTTTGTTAATTGGAATATTTCAAATTAGAATTTAAGTAAAACTGACACATCATATAACTGAAAAAAAACATGACTTCTAATAAGAAACTGACAGCTGCACCTTTAAAAAAACATTTCCTAATAGGACTCAGGTTGTTGTGTTGTTCGAGTCGAGCGATTCAGATGGAGATCTGTAATAGGATTTGAATTTTACATTCAGCTCTGTAATAGGTACATTTTTATTTCACATCATAAATCTAGAAAAGTCACTTGTTATTAAAGGTCCACCTGTAGGTCTTCAAGGTTCGAATTCATGTTAGGTCTAAGTTCAGTAACAATAAATTAATGTAAAATGAATATAACATAGGGGAGGGATGCCTATGTTAAATATAAAAGGGAGGGAGGCCTATGTTAAATATCAAAAGAACCGTTGCCACAGACCAAACCATTATTCCGATATTCATCTAACATTCATTGATATATGCAGGTTTCCACAGACCAAACCATTAATCGGATATTAAAATAACATTCTTTGATATTTGCAGGTTGCAAACAGATAAATTTCTTCTTCAAATATATGAATTCACAAGTATTTATTAACCTATCCATATCTAAATTTCTTATTCAAATAAGACTGAGTTTCTATTATGCATGTTTCAAGTATTGATTAACCTTTTTATATTTAAATTTCTTATTCAAATAAGATCGAGTTTATATTACTGAAACAACTTCCAATGAAAAAAATAAATATTAACAATATGCATGTTTTCGCAGCCATGCCACGAGTTTCAATTGAAAATAGTATAAGGAACAGGAGGAGGTGAGGGACGAAGGGTGCCCAATTATGATGCACTTCATCGGAAGAGGAACTGGTGGATGATGTGAATGTTTCCAATGCTCCATTTAATGATGTTGAGAATTCCCATGTGGTGTCATGTCCTACTGTCTAACCATTTACCACAGAGCCTGTTGGCGAGAAAAAAGGTCTCGCGGGCAAGACCCAGGTTCAGGGATTGGGGCCAACAAGGGAGTCCGCTGTAGTCTAGAACCACGCAGACATTTTCACCCTACTCCGAAGAGTAGAGAGTCTCACCTGAGGCATGCCGCGACCACAAGCAGAAGGGGAACAAATTGATAGTGGCGGATGGATCCGTAACTCGAGATTAACATAGAACCGTTTGCGTAAATAACATCATATACGTAAAATCATTTCAGAACATTGTGAAGATACTAAGAAAATAAAATTTTAAGATACCACAGACATCATGCATGCATGTAAATCATATAACAAGACAACAACTTGCAAGTATATTAATAATCTTCAGCTGGATCCACGGTTACATCGCTCAACAGGAAGAGCTTACAATTATGTTACAGACGTCCCATAGGATAGAGAGATAGATAATAGAAGCCTAGGAACTACAAGGATGTCATGCTCGGGACAGAGCTCTTCTGTAGAATCCACTCGATCCTCTTCAATCCTTCTGCATCCGTGCGTCTCTTCTTTCGGCTGGGTGATGGGCTATTTATTTACCCGCCATCGCAACTGCTAGTTCCTCTTGCGTTCTTCTTCAACTGCTTTCGGCTTATTTCTGTTGTTTATGAGTTCCTCTATCCATCCTCTACCATATCTTCTCTTTGTCTGCACTTATCTATGTCATCTTCATCAGCTATCTCCTGTTCCTCCGCAACCTCGGTAGCTCCGCTACTCACCGTAGTTGCGGCTGCCATGTGTCGATCCGTAACCCAAAATCTGCTCTTTATTAAAAATTCAAAACAAGGGCCCCAACAGGCCCCGACCACAGTTTCTTGACTTGTCGCAAGTCAATCACAGATCACTGTCTCCAATTCCATCACTCCACCGGACCCCGTGCCGTGTTCTTGTTGTGCACCTTCAGTCTGCTATCCAAACAAGGGCCCCAACTCTGGGACCTTGCTCAACAATGAAGCCTTAAGCTCGTTGAAGGTTGTCATAGCTTGCTACCACCCTTGTAACAATGCATCTATCTCTGCGGCGATTTTGGTGACAGCTGCCTCCCCAACGGGCGCCGGTACAGTTCCGAATACCGTGCTGATTTGGGTTTCGGCTTTGGCGGCTAACTGCTGCATTTTTCGGGCGCTGAGTTGGAGGGGCTAGTGAAGCTCTCGAATTTATTACTTGGGCATTGCTGAGCTGGCCTCTGTCTGCTGGATTTGGACCTCTAGAGCATCCGCCCGGGCGTATAGCTTGTCCAACTGCGAGGGGTCCGTGGCATCCCGAATCTCTTTCAAAAGTTGTTGTAGCTGCACTGAAATGGGCTGAGTCTTTATTGTAATGGCCATCAAGAATTATTGGAGACCTTTCAGGAGGTCATAAGCATCGCGCGCTGCAGAAGTGAGATATTCCTGCATCTGGGTGACCTGGACTTGTTTCTCTGTAATTTGTGTTGTGTAGACTGCCTCTGGATCGGGCAGCGCTGGTTGTGCTGCTAATGCTGCTTGGAGCTCTGCATTTTCCTTGTGGAGGTCAGTGAATGCTACCCTGAGGTGGATGGCCCACTGTAATATATCTGTTTTTGGCACATCTGCAGGCATCTGAGTGTAGTGAGTCTCTACGTCTGGCCATAGTCCCGTAAACACCATGGCCACTTCATTCATCTGGCCCTGGAGCTATGCATGTGTTGCTGTGAGTTGCTCGTGCTGTTCAGTAAGCACGGTGATTTGTTGCTGTTGCTGTTCACACTTCTGTTGCAGTTCAGAGTGAAGCCTTTCTGCCTGCTAGGCTACCCTCTGAATAAAGTGGTACAACTGAGCCATACCCCACGTCTCTAAGTTGTCGACCCCCAAAGAACTTTTATCTGGTCGATGTTCCTGCAGTGGTTTCCCACTGGCAACTGATCTGGTGGAGTGTTCTTGAGGGGACAGCGGTGGAGTCGGATGGGGGGTGGAGTCCGCCATATTCAGGTATGGCTGCTCCTACTGATTTGTGTAGATGGTCTGTGGAAATGGAGTAGGCTCGGGCTGTGCCACAGCTGTGTCTGCAACGATTTGTGCCATCTATGTGATTAAATAAGAAAAAGTGACCTGGGGGTCCCTAGCGAGGTTGAGCGGTGGTACCACTGCTATACTTGAGTCGACCTCGGCCCCCTAGTCCCCATTGATTAGATCTCGGATTACTGGGTCTAACACGGTGGCGGATGAGTTGGATGGTGCAGATGAAGTGGTAGGAGGAGGTGGGGTGGTACGTGGTGGTGAAAGCTAAATGTTGATGAATTCGAAGGGGTCAATGGGAGGTGGAGGTGGAATCCCTCCTATTACCCCTGTGTCGACGAAAGGTTATTCCTATATAGGCACCCCTGGACTCAGTGGTCGGGGTGGATCCTCCTCAGAGAGGTCCAACATTGGACTCGACTCTATGGTTCGGGCCCTCTTGGCCTGGGGAGCTTCCAAGGGGTTTGTGGAATTGCTCTTTTCCCCCATCGGGGTAGTCATCGGACTCGGTGAAGTAAATAAAACATTAGGAATGGGGGAGGTGATGGAGGTCGTGTGGAGAAGCGGGTTGGACTGAGAAAGCTGAAACTCAGAAAAAACAGGGAAAGGAGTGGCACCGCTTGAGACAACCCAGACCACTTCGTTGAGGCTACATACCTTAGTATTTAATTGGAAAATGAGTGGGAAGAGCTACAGGTTGGAGACCCTTTGTGCCGCCTCTGCTTCTGATTCGCCAGGAAGTTGTTGTGAGAGCATATTATCGAAATTGTATGTGGGTACCCTTCTTTGGACTTCCATCGAGATCCCCAGCCATGAACAAACTTCATTGTGGAAGGCTGCGTTGTCAAATTGGAACTTCAGTGGCCGCATGTGAAATGTCTCTTCTGGCACGCAAGTAGGTCGAAGGAAGGCATGCCTGTGGCTGACCCCGAACCATACCTGCTCGCTGTATCCGTCCAGCAAATTCCTGGGCACCCTCTGTTGGCCTGTTACCACATCTGTCATTAAGCCATACCAACTCCATAATGCCTCTGCATTGACCTCTTTGGTGCTGGGATCACCCGACACCTTCCACGGGATGAATTTCATTGCCAGAGGCTGACCCTCCACTATTTCTGTCAGTAGCCTGATGGGGGGAGTATGCCACTTCCACATGGAAAATGAAACTATCAAATACCCATAACTAAAGCTCGTGGCCCTCTTGTAATTGTCCTCGCATGCATCGAAAAGCTCCTTCAGTAGGAAGGAGCACCAGTTCAACTAAGCCCCCTGGACGCAGTGCTCCGCAATGGAAATAGTATCTAGGGTACATTCTCCCTTCTTGTAGTGCCTCATTGCCTTACTGGCAATGAGGTAACATGCAAACTTGACTTCGGGCATGTTGATAAGTTCCATTTTTGCTCCCTTTCCTCCCCGTTGTGTGCCATATTTTTCATAATATTCCGCATCTCCCGACTTCTTTGCTCTTTTGGAAGTGGTCTGACATGCAGAGGATACATCCAGGCCGTTCTGTGAGAGCCCTGTGAGCCGGTGGATATCTTCGGCATGGATTGGAATTTCTTTTCCCAACCACAAGGACCCGTTATGGATTCGACTGAGCAAGAAATTGGTACATTGCATGGCTGCACCTGTTGTCCTGAATACTGGAAGATTTCTTAAATTCAGAATGGAGGATTGCTGGAGGCCTTGGAACTCCAGAAAAATTATGTTTGCTGCACACCTTGCTTCTGTGGTATAACATTCCATATACACCTGGTGTTTAAGCACTGGGAAATCGAAAGAGTCCGTGAGGTCTGCATCTATGAGGGTAGCACTGTCATACTTCCCTACGAGGGAATCTATTTTATGAATCCGACTATCGAGCTGCGGTTCTACTGCTGCTGGGTTGGCTCTTGTCATCTTTTCTTGGCGTTGATACACTTTCAGAATTGGTCTCGGCCCATTCTCTTGGCTCTGTGCTTTTGGATACTTCTGTTGCTCTCGTTCTGCTCCAATTTCTAATTCTAAGTCGGATGCCTCTGGAATTCTCGTGCTTTTCTTCATGCAAGCTATGTAATTAACCAGCATAAGTGAGGTTGATGAGACCCCATAACGAATTAATTCCTGCTGGCATCCTCCACGGCGATAATCGTGCGATCAGTCGCCTGCTGAGGTGTGTTATGACATCTGCTGACAGTGGTATGGGGAAATGGGCAGACGTGACGGCTGAGGTTACTTCAAATTATGGAAAAATGATTACTGCAAGGTTACTTCTAATTATGGCAATTTATGTTGCAAATCTAGGCGATCCTACGGACTGACACAAGTACTAACTGAAATGATATGGACTGACACTTGACACGTTTGCGTATCCTACGGGGATGAAACGCTGGGCACACCCTTCCCCGACCACAATAGGTTGAGGTGCGGTCCCCGCAACATAGTGATTATTGACGACCTATGCATGGACAATGAACACGACCTATGCTCATCCCAGTTGCGGGAGAGTTATTCAACTACGCTACTCTACGACTTCACTCGGGTGTGAGAGTTATTAACGAAAAGAGAAAGAAAATTAGTCATGGTAGGGCTTCAGGTGTGTGCCATTCACCCACCCAGGTAAAACTGTACCGTCCAGTTGAGCCAACTGAATGGCTCCGGAATCCCTAATCTCGACGATGAAGTAGGGTCCCAACCAGTGCACCTGCAGTTTTCCCGGAAACTTCTGAAACCTACTATCGTATAGGAGAAAATTACCTCCAACCTAGAACATTTTGATCTTGATGTGGCGATCATGCCACGCCTTCTACCTGTCCTTCTAAACCTTTTGGTGAAACTCGGCCAGGAACCAAGCCTCATCCAATTCTTGCAATTCATGTAGGCGCTCCTGTAGTGATTCCTCTTCCGAGAACTTTAGGGATGTGGCGATTAGAAGACTCAGTAGGGTGAAATCGGCGGGAATCATAGCTTCACGCCCATACACCAGCTGGAACGATGTTTGATTGGTCAAACGCTTCACCATTGTTCGGTAAGCCCATAGTGCGGCTGGCAACCGCTCGTCCCAATCATCCCGCTTAGCATTGTAGATCTTCGTCAAAACCTTTTCGAGGATTTTGTTGAACGGTTCAACAGTGCCATTGGCCTGTGGGTGGTATGGGTTGCTTTTGTGATGTTGGATCATGAAGGTTTCCAGCAACGATTTGATCATTTCATTAATGAAGTGCGTACCTTGATCACTGGTTAAGCTCCGTGGGCAACCAAACCTGCTGATGATGTGTTCAAAGATGAACCGAGCTGCTGTATCGGCTGTGTAGTCCCATACTGCCACTACCTCAGTCCACCAGGTGAGGTAGTCAGTGGCGGTAATGATGTACCAGGCTTTGAAATGCCTGGATACTGGGGCGATGGGGCCGACAAAGTCAACCGCCTATTTCTCAAATGGCTGCAACACATTCACCGGGTGTAGCAGTAGCTCATCTCTGTGAGAGGGCCTCCCTATTCGCTGACAAACATCACATTTCTTAACAAAGGATTTACTATTTGCAATGACCTCACGTTCATGGTCGAGGAAACATCTTTGCAAAATCTCATCTAGGCCAAATTTATACAACTGTCTCATAATCAGTTGATATTCGGTGGCACGGATGACCAAGTGCCGTTTCTGGATCGTAGTGTAGTGTTGAGGGCACTGCCCCGTGGTTAGGTAAGTTGCGATGTCGGCCAAGTAATCTGGGATGGCTTCTATCCAGAAAAGATCAACATTAGGGAGCTTATCATCGAGAGAGCCCTCATTCTCCCCCATCTCTAACCTGGATAAGTGATCGGGCCCGACGTTCAGCCTCCCGGGCTTGACAATCACCTCGAAGGTGAATTCTTGGAAGAGTAGAAGCCATCGGCATATTCGTCCCTCCAACATAGGTTTATTGACTAAGTACTTCAATGCGGAGTGATCAGTGAAGAACTTAAACTTACCTCCTAGGAGGTAGTGTCATAACTTATGGAGCGAGTACACCATTGCAAGGGCTTCCCTTTCCGTGGTGGTGTAATTCCACTCCGCATTGGACAATTTCCAGCTGGAAAAGTAGACTGGGTGGTCAACTGTCCGGAAGCATCGATATGCATGTGGAACTACTTATCCCAATATGGATGGACCAGAAAGGGTGTCGTTTCTAGCTTCTCCTTTAGGGTGTCAAGGGCTAACTTGCAGTCATCCGTCCACTGGAACACTTCTGATTTCCGTAGTAACTTTTCCAGAGGAGCAGTGATCTTTGCGTAATTCTTGATGAACCATCTCTAATAACCCGTGTACCATGGCAGTGAACGCAACTGCTTCACCGTTTCTGGGGCTTCCATGTGGATGATCATGGCTACGTTGGTGGGGTCGACGCACACCCCTTGCTTGCACACCACATGTCCTAATAGCGTTCTGAAGGGAACCGTAAAGATTCATTTCTTCAAGTTCAAGGAAATCTGCAATTGTCGACACCGATCAAACATGATGCGTAGTAGGGTGGCGTGGTCTTTCAGCAAACTGTAGACGGTCCAATCATCCATGTAGACTTCCAGGAACTTATGAATGTACTCCCGGAAATCAATGATGACGATCCGGGAAAACACAGCAGGGGTGTTCTTCAACCCGAATGGCATCACGTGGTATGCAAAAGACCCCCACTCGATCATGAACGTCATCTTCTTTTTGTCCTTTTCCGCAATGCGCACCTGATGGTAGCCCGAAAATCCATCAGTGAAGGAGTAGGCCTCATTTCTCGCAACATTGTCCAATAATTCGTCGCAGAAGGGGGTGGGAAACAGGTCATGGATGCAGGTGTTGTTTAAGCTTTGGTAATCCACACAGACGGGGATTTCTGACTTGTCCTTCTTATTCTGAATGACGATGGGACTCACCCACTCTACTTCTTCCATAGGGAATATTAGACCTACTGTCAGCATTTTATTGATCTCCAACTTGAATTTTTCCTTGATCCGCGGGCTCAACCAGTAAGGTCGATGCTCCACGGGCCTAGCATCCGGTTTCAGCACAATGCGCATTTCTCCGAGGTCCCCTTTGATGCCCTTTAAGTCTGCAACCGATGAAGGGAATAGGTCTTCATATTCCTGGAGGAGGCTAAAAATTTCCTTTGTCCTCTCCTCGTCCTAGTAGTCCCCAACTGTAGCCAGTTTGGGTTTTTCCTCCGTGCTGATGTTTAGCTTCTTTGTCTTCAGTGGGAGCAGATGGACTCCTTCAGTGTTCGGCTCTTCTTTGACGTTTCACTCGCCTTTTGTCTCTTCAAAATATAGGTGCTTTAGGTCCTCCAAACCATCATCATCTAGCTCTACGTCGATCCATTGGCAAGCTATCTCACGCTTTCCCTCAGGATTTAGTGCTAATGTGCTCCCTCCAGTCCCCAGATCGCGGAGAAACAGTACCCCCTTTATGGCCTGTAATTCTTGGGACACCAGCTCTGTCTTCCCTTCAAATGAAAAGCACCAATTTTTTTTTTTTGCAACTTCCTGCCAAGAGTTGGTCCCTCTTTTTCTCTATTCTTCTAAGTACCAGGCATGGGAAATGGTATCCAGGGAGTGGAAAAACCGATGTACCCACAGCTCCTCTGGGTACCCTATGCCTCGCCACTAATCCTGATAGGTCTTTAGGTGGTCTCTCGGATTAGAAGTTCCTTGGTACCTGTGCTTGCTCCGAGGTCCTTCGTCTTCCTTGAACCACACTCTCAAAGCCGCCGCTACACAACTCCATTGTGACATGGAGTTGCAGTGATTTTTCCACCACCTTGTGGATGTGGACTAGAGTGCTACGTCCAGAAGTTGTATCCTGTCCTCCTCT
The DNA here is from genome assembly GCA_034641835.2 of Pinus albicaulis. Classification (NCBI taxonomy): domain Eukaryota; kingdom Viridiplantae; phylum Streptophyta; class Pinopsida; order Pinales; family Pinaceae; genus Pinus; species Pinus albicaulis. Next base: position 1,168,200,342 of record CM076578.1, read on the forward strand.
GGTACCTGGTCTTCCATCTTTGCAATGAATGTGTTGACTGCGTGCATGTTGGATAGGGTGGGGTACTCCCTTATCTCTGCTCCAATCCAATGGAATTTGGCAATGTTGGCACATCTCCGCATGCTAGTCTCATACCCCCTGTGCTGCCAGTCTTCCTAGGCTAGTTCTGATCCCAGCTCCGAGCTCTGGACACTGCGCCAACTCACGGAGCCAGTCGCTGTCGGGTTAATATAATCCTCCCGCTTCCTTGCCGTCATCTGATAGAGGTTGTCCAACATCTGAGAATCCTCCCTGTTATCCACAATTTCTGTATACCTGGGGCATTGATATGGGTCAAGAGGCTGAGTGACTCGAACCTCTCCGTCTTCAAAAATCATCAGCTCCTTTTTGAGGTCGATGATGGCTTAATTTTCAAAAGCATAGTCGATTCCTAGCAATGCAGGGTAGGGATCCTTGTCTCCCATAATATCAATGACCTCAAAGTCTGTGTAAGTCTTCACCCCTGTAATGTCAACCTCGACATCTTTGAGTCGGCCGATCGACACAATGCAGTACTGGTTCGCCATCCTAAGCTAGATTGGCGAGTAAGTTAGCCGTGGCCACCCAAGAGCCTCCCACGTCTTCCGAGGTAGGATATTGACGTAAGATCCTAAGTCGAGCATGGTGTCTTTGATCTGAAATCCCGCAACCTGCGTGTTGAGCCAGAACTCTTTTCCCATTCTTTGTTTGTTCTGCTTGACCCTCTGTACGTACTGGGGTGCTATGTTCGAGGGTTCCCTTGGCCCTGTGTTCCCCTGTAGTACGTCCTCCAAGGTATGATTGAGCTATTCCCGCATTGAAGCATTGTCAAAAATTTTGAGGAATAGATGGAGCCATTCCTCAATCAAAGCCCCTGTAGCGCTCTGTTCCTTGGTATTGGTCACCATGGGTACCTTATGGCCTTTGTCTCCCCCCAGCTGGGAAAATGTCTCCACCGCCTCCTGGAAGTACTTCTTCTGTGCTTTCGGCCTGACCATTTGTTTTGGGGAGGCGGGCTTGATCCCTCGTATCGGCTCCTTCTCGCAAGCATCCTCCCCCATTTTCTTTCCTCCTCGTGTCACGATTGCTACATTCTACATGGCAGGAGTCGTTGTCCCCTGAGGTTTTGAGTTTACCAGATTCGTGCCCCTCTGCCGTGCTTGTTCCTCCCACTTCTTGATAAGTTCAGGGCAATCCTCTGTCACATGGGTGTTCACGCGGCACTGGGAACACCATGGTATTCTAGGTAGGGGGCATTCCCGGGCCACATGACCCTCCTAGTCACAGTTGTAGCATTTCAGCGGACCCCGTCCCCCTGTGCTGTCTCTGTGCATACCGCCTTCTCTGCCCCTGGAAGCCTCGTTCACCTTGTAGGAGGTCGATCCAATTGGTCCGCCAGTGCATCGAGAGCTCTGCACTGTTTAGTGTTGTGAGTCGTGGAAGCACAAAATTCACAGTATACGTTTTTTGGGACGTTGGATTACTTCTGCAAAATCGGACACGTCCGAGGTTGATGACCCACCGTCCGAAAAATTTTGCAATACTCTGTGACGGTTTGGTTTGGTTGAGGTGGGAACCCTGCGTAAGGTTGTTGCAGCTGATAGACCCCCTGCGGATTCCTCGGCGTGCCACCCGCACTAGGTGGACCCCCCTGTATTGCCGCGATTTAGGGCCCCACTCCTGGGCTACGCAATCGAGGACACTCAGGTGCCACGTGCCCTTCGACCAGGCAGTGTGTGCACCGAACGTTCGTCCTGGATGGTATTATAGGTTGCATCTCCTTAATTTTTTCAGTCAGATTGGAAATATGATGTTGCAATCCCAATAGGGAAGGATCCTACAGGGCCGGCCCTCCCTGATATTCCTGAGGGTAGCCCGCCATTTCCTCTATCTTCATAGCCTACTTCAGAGCATCCTCCAAGTTGTCGATCTTTTGCTGGGTGAGGGGGGTTCGTGTCAAGGGAAGTAGAGCCTTGATGAACCAGTCCCTCTGATGGTTTGGGTCGATCGAGCAGCTAAGTTTCCGGATCGCATCTTTTAACTTGCGCATCAGCTCCCATGCAGTCTCTCCTTCTCTCTGCTTAATCTCCCATAGTTCGAACAGACCCTGCTAGTCTGTTTGGGGAAGCTTAAATGCTCTGAAAAAATCTCGCTTGATGTCTGCAATTGCTATATTCGGGTGGGCCTCTAACCACTTTATGAACCATCACAATGCCCTTTCTCTTAGCATGGTTTGGAATTATATTAGCTTCCTTGCGTCTGGCATCTGTCGAGCCCTCCATATGGCTTCACAGAGGTACCAGTGTTGCTCCACATCATCGTTACCCTGGCTAGAAAATTCTGGGTACCAGTGAATGACCCCACCATATTTACTTGCGAAGGTGTGACTAGAATAAACCCTCTGGGTCTTGGTTGCGTGAATATACCACTAGGAATTGCAATACCACTAGTAACGTTGCTATTAACATGCATCGCTGCTGACAATGAACTGTTGTGCAATCAAGTCAATTCTTGTAACTTAACGAAAATATCACTTAAAGGTTTATAGAGTACCAGGGGAAGGTAGGGATCCTTTCCGTTCAAACTTTGGGAAGTAGGAATACCTGGAGATATGAATTCTGGTCGTTCTTGGAATAACCGCTGCATCACGATGTACCATTCACCATCGGAACCTTCTTCGAGGTGCACACCTGCATCTTCTTCATCAGACATTGTCTCCCTCTTTCTCCTAGCTGGGCTCCCATGTACCCGCCGCACTCCCACAATGATCCCTTCCCTCTCCAGGGTATCCTCCTGGCCGTCCATATTTACTATCCTCTGAGGCGCCTCCTCTTGATCCTTCCTATTGTTCCCTCGTTGTTTCAACTCCCGCATCACCCTTTCTCGCCACCTGTCGGCGATCTGCGCCCTTCGATGTGCACATCGCTCCCTCAACCTCCTTGCGGTCTCAGCATCCATTTCCCCACTCCCCCACTTCAAAATTCATGTAGCATCTGTCCCTTCGGCCCTTCCCCCAACACTAGAGGTTTACGCTTCCATGCCCGATTTCTGGAATTCCATCAGCCTTTCGTCCACCATCAGGGCCTTAATCCACAATGAAATTTCCTTAAGAAACTTCCCTCTTAGTCCATATCAGAAGATAGCCTCAGCCTTAGAGAAGTATTTGTAGCACTTTGCGGAAAACTCCACAATATACCCATTCAAAGTAGTCTCTACCTAGAAATATACGGCGTGGGTCAACTCAGTATCCAGCCGATGCAGTGCCACTAGATCTCCGTGCACCCACTTGCAGTGGATCTTCCACAAGTTGTCCCTAGTCACCTTTTTATGCAACCTCCGCAACCAATTATAGAGGTCGCTAGGGAATTTTCCCCAGAGGATCTCGTAGGTATCACTGGCAGAATCAGAGAAAAGGACGATATCCTTAAGCACCTTCTCCTTTTGATTCATCAGCTCCGCTTGCTGAGCGATAAACTGGTCCAGGTGGTTATCCCACCATCTCCATATTTCTCCTTCGAAGACCCTTGATACCATGATCTAGTTCCCCTCATAAAGTGTAGGGTCCTGGCAACAGAACCATTTGTTGGTGAGAAAACTGGTCTCACGGGCAAGACCCAGGTTCAGGGATTGGGGCCAACAAGGGAGTCCATTGTAGTCTAGAACCACGCCGGAATTTTCACCCTACTTCAGAGAGAAGAGAGTCTCACCCGAGGCGTGCCGCGACCACATGCAGAAGGGGAGCAGATCGATAGTGGCGGATGGATCCACAACTCGAGATTAACATAGAATCGTTTGCATAAATAACATCATATACGTAAGAGAATTTTAGAACATTGTGCAGATACTAAGAAAATAAATTTTTAAGATACTACAGACATCATGCATGCATGTAACTCATATAAAAATACAACAACCTGCAAGTATATTAATAATCTTCAGCTGGATCCACGGTTACATCGTTCAACAGGAAGAGTTTACAATTTTGTTATAGACGTCCCATAGGACAGAGAGATAGATAATAGAAGCCTAGGAACTACAAGGATGTCATGCTCAGGACAGAGCTCTTTTGCAGCATCCGCTCGATCCTCTTCAATCCTTCTGCATCCGTGCATCTCTTCTTTCGGCTGGGTGATGGGCTATTTATTCACCCGCCATCGCAACTGCTAGTTCCTCTTGCGTTCTTCTTCAGCTGCTTTCGGCTTCTTTCTGTTGTCTATGAGTTACACTATCCGTCCTCTGCCGTATCTTCTCTTTGTCTACACTTATCTGCGTCAGCTTCATCAACTATCTCCTGTTCCTCTACAACCTCGATAGCTCTGCTACTCACTGTAGTTGCAATTTCCATGTGTCGATCCACAACCCAAAATCTGTTCTTTATTCAAAATTCAAAACAAGGGCCCCAAAAGAGCCACCCTCAACCACAATACAAAGTACAAGCTCAAAGAAGAAGGTTAGTGCCATAAGAGGGTGTACAAAGGAAGAAATTTTAGATGCAATTGATGACATAGATTTCAGGGGATATTCAGTACATGCATCTACCAAAAACATGGAATTTCAACCTCAAGCATACATTATTGGATTAATGGGTTCACTCATACAAAGCGTAGAGAGCCTTTTACTATTATTACTGAAGAGGATGAGGTCGAGGTGGTTGTGTGGTGTAAGGAGATGGCCCAAATGGGACATGGATTAGATTTTATACAACTCAAATCCAAAGTAGCTCAAATCTATTAGGGGATGCCAAACCCCTTCAAATATGGGTTTCCTAGAAAATCTTGGTGGAGTGGGTTTAAAAAAAGGCATCCATACCTTGTCTTATGAACATTCAAGGGTATTGACATCGACAGGGATTTAAATTACGCCCTGCAATTGTGTCTAAGTTCTATGACACCCTTTCTCATGCATATGAGAAACACTCTTATTCCCCAAACCATATCTGGAGCTGTGAAGAAACAGGCTGGAAGGAATTGTGACATGCAGGTAATTTCCAAGAGAGGGAGCATAAATGTGCCAAAAATAATTCCTTGGAGTAGGGAGTGGATCACTATACTTTTTTATGTCAATGCAATTGGTTCTTCAATCCCACTTTTTTATTTATTCAAAGGAAAAACACAACTTAAAAACTATATACATAATCTTGAACCAAGTTCATGCATGGTTGCATATCCCTGTGCATGAATGACAAAGGAACTCTTCTTGAATTTTTTTTTCACTTTTTTGCATCTATGCCAAGTGGTTTCTAGCCTAAAAATAGACACCTACTAATTTGATATGGGCCTGGAAGCCACATGGTTATGTAGACAATCAAGGAGGCCAACCATTTTGGCATTGACCTATTAACACTGCCAGCTCATACCACTCACATATTGTAACCCTTTTATGTCAGTGTGTTTGGGCCTTTCAATTATTTCAGGGCATAGCAAGCTTCATGCATGGAAAAGAATCCAGGGGTGGAGGTAAAAATATTTGAGCTAGTTGAGCTTTCAAGTAAAGAATTTAAAAGGGATATAATACCTTCTAATATCAAGGTTGGATTTAGGAGGACTGAAATTTTGCCACTAAATGTTGATTTTCTTGTTAATGATACTAGTTCCATCCAGGAATTTTTTGTGTAAGGTCATGAAGCAGAGGAATTGCATGACCATGTTGATGCCCAAGAAGATGTGGATTTGCTGGAATAGACTATTATTGTTGAAGGTGTGATATCCCTTTCTCGAGGGAAATTCTATGATGAAGAACATGTATGTGAGACACAATTTAGTAATGAACAAATTTTCAATAACATGGAGGCTTCTAGACCCACTGAAGCACCTACTAATCATGTATCCTATATTCAAAATGAGGTAGTTGATCATGAAAATGAAAATGAAAATTTGGTTTCAAATGAGAATGTAACAAGAATAAAAAATGACCAATTTATCATGCCAACCCAATTAACCCCACCATCATGTTTTGCAGAGGCCGTGATTAATAAAAAAAAACATAATGTGTCATCCATAAATGATGAAAGCATGGTCATGCCTTCACAACTAGTAAATTTGAGCATTGAACTTGCTCATTATTTTGTGGAAAATAGATCACCCGAAGAAGAGTCTATTGAGAATGAAGTACCAAACGAAGACAACAATGGGGTTCAATAAGGTTTCCATGAGGTTGAAAGGCATGTGGCAATCCATCAGGATCATGTGAAAATGAACCAAAAAATACTTGGTAGGTTCCTAAAGATAAAAGTAGAGAGATTGAAGGCCTCATCAATGCAACAAAGAAATGGAATATATTCGGTTAGAGAGGAGTTAAAAATTACTCACCTTTGAAGAATATATGAACCTAATTTTTAATTATGACCTTGAAAAACTTGAAATTCAGGAATCTAAACAGAGAAATAAGGAGTTGGCCAAGAAAAAGAGAGATTCAAGGATTGCAAGAGCAACAAATAAGGAAAAGGAAAGGCTTGAAAGACAAAAATGAAGGGAAGAGAAGGAACATCAAAATTAGTTGGAGAGGAAAGAGAAGTATACAAGAAAGACTCAACAAGTGTTGGAAGAGGGAGGAGTTACAGACAGAGAAGAGTATAGTGCAATTAAGTTGGAGGTAAACATGATGATGTCCAACACTTTGGACCACATTGTAAATCATACACCTTCGTAGCAGGACCTGATTAACATCCAAGTCCCCCACTATCATTTGAGGGTTATACCCACCCCCTATACACCTACCAGTGCAAGGGTAAATCCTATGTATTATAGGCCACCTCTAGTTAGTGTTGGTTGGTAGCACAAGTGGAAAATTCAACTACTCGATTCACCCATGGTTACAAGGAGTAAACTGGAGTCAAGCATATGGTAGAAAATTGGTTCGGAGGGACACTTCAACAAGTTTGGGAAATTTAGAAAATGGAGACCATCAAGCATAGGGGTGGCATGAATTTTTTGTTTGTAACCAAATTGCAATGTAAGTTCCATAGTTTATTTGGATATAGTTCAAAAGACAAACATACAGTTTAATATACTGGCTGAATATACACTATGTTAGAGAATGGTTTATAATTTATAATATTTCAAAAACTAACTAACTGACTAACTAAATTGCAATGTTACAAAAACTAACTGACTATATAACCCCTTCATAATTTGTAATGTTACAAAAACTAACTAATTGACATGTTACAAGAGCTAACTAACTGACTAACTAAATTGAAATGTTACAAAAACTAACTGATTACAAAAACCTTGCATTATTTATAATGTTACAAAAGCCAACTAAGTGGCATGTTACAAAAACTAACTAACTGACTAACTAAATTTCAATGTTACAAAAACCCTGCATAATTTATAATGTTACAAAAACTAACTAACGAACATGTAACAAAAGCTAACTAACTATCTAACTAAATTTCAATGTTACAAAAACTAACTAATTACAAAAAACCTACATAATTTATAATGTTACGAAAACTAACTAACTGGCATGTAACAAAAACTAACTAACTGACCAACTAAATTGCAATATTACAAAAACTAACTGATTAAAAAATCCCTACATAATTTATAATGTTACAAAATCTAACTAACTCACATGTAACAAAAACTAACTATTGGCTAACTAAATTTCAATGTTACAAAAACTAACTGATTACAAAAACCCTACATAATTTATAATTTTACAAAAACTAATTAACTGACTAACTAAATTGCAATGTTACACAAACTAACTTATTACATAGAGTTAGTTGGGCATGTTCTTCCTTTGCACTCATAGACATGTTCTTCCTTGACATTCATGGTTTATTACACATACAAGTAGTTGGACAACATACCAGAAAACAAAAAGAATACAATTAATGGTTGACAAATGAATCATAATCCTAGAAGCACAACAAAGGACTCATGATATACCTCTTCAACTTCTAGTTTTCGAGGGCATTGAAAATTATAAACAATAAAATAGTTGACATTAGTATGATCAGTATGCATGAAATGGTGTTAAAAATTGATACAAAGTGATTATAAACCCTATAATTATATGAAGAGAAAAGGGTGTCAAAATCATGAATGTTAACACGGGATCAAATAGATTACATTGTACCTTGAAATTTTTATAATGTTACAAAAACTAAATAAAAGAAACTTTCTGAACAAAGAATTCGACATGACATGACTTGAATACAGAGATATTTTCATGGTTTATCACACAGAGTTGTAGTTATGCCTTGAAATTCATGATTTATTACACATTCAAGTAGTTGGACAACATACCGACAAACAAAAAGAAGACAAGTATTGGTTCGCATAAGAATCACGATCCTAGAAGCTCAACTAAGGACTCATCGTATACCTTTTCAGCTTCTAGTTAATGAGGCAATTTAAAATTATGAAAAATAAAATAATCGACATCAGTATGATCAATATACATGTAATGGTGTTACCACTTTATTAAGGATAAATTGGAATGGATATAATTTTTTTAAACTACTTTACATTAGTGTAAACTGATTTAAAGGGGTTGATTCGACTATATTGGCTATAACCTGTACAATTTATAGTGTTACAAAAACTATCTGAAAGCAAATTTATTAACAAATAATTCAACACGACGTGACTTTCATATATCAATCAAAATTAAGAATTAATCAAATATATTATGCCAAATTATAAACCCTATGAGTAAAATCTCTTCCAAGTCACATTTTATATAGAATGATTTTGCAAAGTTTTTCTATTTTTGAAAGAACTATGTAGTTGAATGGAAAACACAAACTGGTTTTCTGAAACCGATTCCTTGCTCAAGCAACGAACCCATGCAAAATCATTGTTGTTCTATGAGAAAATCTACAGCAGTATCAAGAAAACCAATTCTAATTCCATCCTATGAAAAGGTTGGCATAGTTTTCTTAGCTTGGAGAGGAGATGTTAATTTCCTTCTCAGTCATTTATTGAAACATTGTACATATATTTTCCATTTTTTAAATAAGTAGATTATAAAAATTAATTGGTTTCGTGAAACTCTTTGTTGGTCAATTATCAAAGATGAATAATAATTGCAATCACTATAATGAACATGGAAATCAGTGAAAAGTGTTCACAGTGCAGGTTATTCTTAGGCTTAAGATACACTCTTAAGAATAATTACCAATTTTGGCAACCACAAAATCCACATAAAAACCCTTCATCCACAGAAGCCACAGAAGCCACATAATAACCCAAAAAACACACAGGAAAACCCAAAACCCCACATTTCCCATAAAACCTTTTAACCAGTGCAAAAACCCCAAATTTTATCTCAACCTCATCCACAAAAGCCACCAATTGAAACCAAAAAAAAAACCTACATCCACAAAAGGCACAAAAGCCACAAAATAACCCACAATAAAAGCCCAAATCCCATATTTCCTATAAAAAATTTTAACCAGTGAAAAAATCCCATTTTATTTCAACATAATTCACATAAGCCACCAATTGAAGCCACATAAAAAACCTACATCCAAAAAAGGCACAAAAGCCACTCAATAACCCACAGAACCCATATTAAAACTCTAAATTCCATATTTTCTTTAATACCCTTTAACCAATGCAAAAACCCCAAGAATTGTTTCAACCTAAGCCACATAAGCCACCAATTGAAGGCACAGAAAAACCATACATCCATAGAAGATGTAAAATCCATAGAATAACTCATAGTAAAACCCCAAATCCCATATTTCCTTTAAACCCTTTAACTAGTGAAAACCCCCCAAAAAAATTTCAACCTAAGCCACGGAAAACCCTACATCCACATAAGGCACAAATACCACCGAATAACCCACAGAACCCATAGTAAAACCCCAAATTCCATATTTGATTTAAAACCCTTTAATTAGTGGAAAAAAACCAAAAATTATTTCAACCTAAGCCACATAAGCCACCAATTGAAGCCACAGAAAACCCATACATTCACAGAAGGCACAAAAGCCACAGAATAACAAAAAAAAGATGAATTGTCTGAATACCGAGAAAATTGATGTGTTGACAAACATAGTTGCAGGTATGGCTGGTAGGATGAATAATCTTACCAAGAAACAAGGATGCCAAGATCCAAATGCACGCTGCAGTGAGCCGACCATTGTGTCCAGTGTCGAGTCTACCATGATTGAGCAAGCGAGAGAAATAAAAAAAAATTCCCTCCATTTATGAACCATAGTCGATGACATACAACCCTGCAACAACACGATGCCACCCAACAAATGAAGCCCTTTACTGTGCCCACAACCCACCTCTGCGGTTGAACAACACACCCCTATGACTGAACAACACAACACAATATTCAAACAAGATGCCATAATGTGTGAGAAACAGAGGTTCACCTGACCAGAAACAAACACCTCCCACACAACTACCAGTGGAGTAGAATGAAATTTTTTTGAGCCTGAACAACAATTAATGGGGAGTGAAACAAGTTCAATAAGTGGCTTCAACAAGAACCCTAAATTGTGCCAAAAATCAAAGTTGGGATCCAAAATATGAAGGGGAAATATGGAGGCATGTGGGGGACATGTGTCTTACATCCAAGTCACTCGCCACGTGTCATTTTTTATCCATGTAGGGAGGCGAAAAAAATATTGGCATCCCTCCCCTAGTACTTATTCAGTTATGTTTTCTTGGTTGAAATCAACCCTTTGCCATTGATGTCAAGGAGGGAGTGAATGAGGTTTCTTTGGTTGACCTAGTTGGGGTTGACATCAATGCCAAAGGGGGGGATAGGGGGAAAATTTATGTTTTGATGAGTTGTTTGGTTGGCATTAATGTCAAAATAGTAGCATGGCATTGGAGGATTCATTGGTGTTGGTTAGAATTGATGTCAACCTTCTTGTATGTGATTATGTACATGCTAGTGATATTGTAGTTGGATTGTGCATTGGTTGTATACCTTAGCTTGATGGTTGCAGTTGTTAGTGAAAATTGTTGGCTTGTGTGTGGATGCCTTGGGAGGATATGGAGTGGCTACATGTATTCAAGCATGTTTATGGTACTTGGTGTATGTATGAATGGGTTTCAGCTTGTATGATTAGTTTCAGGGTCTTTCATTTAGGGTTACATATTTTGGAGTATCTGTGGTGATGTTTGATGGCTTGAGAGTTAGTGCAGCTAATGGGTGGCATTCAAGTCAACCTAGTTTGACTTGTGATGATGATGGAGTTATTACAATGGATTGATGGAGTGTTTTAGAGGCTACAGTGGCTTATAGGTGATGGTCAAGTTGTGGAGAAATTCTGATGCAAGTTTGAAGGAAAATAATTATCTTTAAAACCATGTTTATCCCCATTCGCACGGAAGGAATATCATGAAAGAGACTAGAATGCTCCAGTCACTGGGAGAGACTAGAGCTTTCCAGTTGAATCATTGTTGTTCTAAGAGAGCTACTAAGGAAGAAAAACCCTAGTATCATGGATGAAGAGTTGTGGGAGCGACTGGAACTCTATAGTCACTGGCGTGCACTTACTGTGTGAGCGACCAGAGCTGAGATTGTCCAATGTTATCCTTGAGACCAAAGAAAAGCATGAAAATTCCTCTGCATTCCTCATGCTCATTGATTGTTTATTTTATTTTTCAGCTTGTATTGTTTCGGACTCATTATATAAATTTCATAAAAAGGTTATTTTTCTTCTAGAAGATGATTAAAAAGGAATATTCATTAGTAAATGAAGTTAGTGGATTGATTGAGTCAAGAATAAATGAACCAAATCACTTCCAGCATATGAATAGATATCCACTACAGAATTGGAATTAATTGTTCGAAATATTACAAATAGATGGAGATCATGAATCTATTTGTTTAGTTTACTTGTGAATAAAATGTGATAGTGGTGTGAGCTTGGAGAGCGTGTGTGAATGAAGAGTTGTGGGTGCATATTGTGTAGGAATTTATGCATAATATCTTTAGTAGATCACAGTAGTAGAAGATGACAACAAAATTATGTTTCACCCTAAATCTTATGCAGTAGTATGGTAAAATAGTAGGAAGGATTGTAAATCATTTCTGTCATTCTTTCTTATCATGTTTGGATCAACTTATGTTTTTTGCATGTGTTTTTGTTTGAATTTGTAGTGATTGAGTGAGTGAATTATGCAGATTTATTTTTTGAGATTATTATGATGTTTTGAGCCTATATTGACAGATTTTACTATGTTTTTCTATTTGAGCGATTCATATTGACTTCAGTCTGAAATATTGTGAAACGAGGGTCACATAGAAGAGTAGAGTGGGGGTTTCTAAAAATTTAATACAGAGAACATATTTCTTCATGAGTATAATCAGAGTTGGGTGAGGCTCATTGGTCATGGTGGCTTCCAAAATATGAGGTTCGTAGAGTTGTAAGATGAGGATCATATTTCTTCATGAGTTCAATTGCCGTTGGGCAAGGCTCAAGCAGGTATTTCATGATTCTCATATATTTTTCTAAATGTTTTAACTTACTAATGGGTTAATGAAGATTTTTTTGGATTAATTTGAAAAGGAACTTAAAATATAAGAAACACATTCATTTTTTATTCCCCCCCACCCCCCCTTCTCAGTAGTGAATACATTTCCAACAATATTACCTTTTGAACGACATTTTTTTTTGTTGTATGTTTTTTCTATGCAAGTATGATATGTTTCATTGACCATTTCTCTAGAAATGCTTCCTATAGTTTAGATATATTTTGGCTCTTAGAATCATTGAATTTATTTTTGTGTTGTAAGTAGAGAGTAGGTCTATACGTTCATTCCACTAGATCCATCATCATTTTGTTCCTTTCATTAACCTTCAACACCACTCTAGATGATATAAGGACCAACTCATTGTCATTTACATGTTATATAATTTTTCTTTTCTTAGAACGACATTGATCTTTTCCTTCATTATTGCTCCCTATAGAACATTAAACATATATAAATTAATAGACTGTTTGAAACATTTTATCTAATATTCTTAAGTATATTATTAATGATAATTCAAAAAAAAATGTTATTGAATAGTATTTTTTCATTCACTTTATTCATCCTTATGCAATTTTACTATCAATCTTTTATGCTCTTTCCACTTAGAATATAAATAGTATTATCTACTTTCTTCATTTTGTGGCTATGCATGACACACCAATTTTTTTTTTTTTTTTTTTTTTTTTTTTTTTTTGTAGTTTAGACTAATCCTAATCACCCACGGGTTTCGAACTGGTGACCTTGTAGACAAATTTCCTTAACAGTGCACCCCATCACCGACTTCTCTACACCACGTGGGCTACACACACCAACCATTACATATTAGTTAAACTTACATATATTTCAAACATATTAATTTTGTAAAGAATTTACAAAGAACTTGTCTTCTCTGCTTTTTTTGATGCGCTATCATTGTGTCAATCAGTATTATTGTTACTTGACACATTATCAGACATTTTTATCAATACAAAACATGTACCATTCAATATAGAAGCCATTAAATATATTTTACAAATAAATCAAATAATTTTTAGCTAAAAAGAGCTCCGGTAACTGGTGTGTTTATCTGAATAAATGCACTGGTGTTTTTATCCCATTAAAAGCATTGGATGTTTAATTATTCAGTACCATCATGGAATTTTTCTTTTTTTAATAATTTTAAATTATCATGGTGTGATTTGTAAGGCTAAACACACCGCAATTATTTAATGATTTTATTTGGAAGAGGCGTGTCGGTGCGTTATATTACATGGGGAGCAACGATGAAAAAACTGGATAGAATCGATAGTGTTATAATATATTGGTGTGTTGTATTACAAAGGGTGCACCGATGTGTTACATTATACATGGCACACCACAGAACATATCTCTGTTTTTTTTTTTAAACGTACAGGGCCGATATGGTTTGGATATAATGCAATCAATTATTCCCCTACTTTACATGTCAAATGCCCTATATAAAATAAGTACACAAATCCATTAAATCTAAAATTCCTAAAAAATAAAACCTGTATTCTCAAGTGGTAGAGGAAGTTAAACCCTAAGGTGAAATTTTGTAAGAAGAAGCAAGGGTTTAAGGTAAGAATTGAATTTTATTGTTTTTTTTAAATTTTAATTTAATTTAAATAGGAACAAAGATCGTAAAAAATTTTACTAGTAAATCAATAGTAAATTTTGTATCATACAGGGTTTTTAAATTTTTTTTTTTTAATTGTGAATAAATGTAACAAAAATTGTAAAAAAAAACTAACAGTAAAATTTAATTTTTTTTCTATCTAGTGCTTTGTGTGAATCACTATACCTTTCAAATTATAATCATTCTGTGGTTCGAAAGTATGTTTTTGCTCCATGTTTCTCTGATTATGTCTCTCTTGCAAATGGTCTCTCTTTTAATTAAACCCTAATATAAATTGTAAAAAAAATTATTAGTAAAATAAACAATAAAATTTAAAAGTTTTACTATGCAGGGGTTTGAGTGAATCACCATACCTTTTAGCTTCTGATATTTTGAATAGTTCTATTTCTCTAAAGTATTTTGTTGATGCACAGTGCTCCTAGTATGTCTCTCTTGCAAATCACTCCCAAGAAATTTTGGGAAAATTAATGAAATAGTGAATAACTTTTTACTATTTAAAATACTTTATGAAATTAGATTTCGAAAAATCAGTTTTCGCTCATTTTTTAATTTTAAAAAAGAAAAGAAAAATCATGCTATAATTTTTTTTAAAATTTATCTGAACATTAGTTTATTCGATAGTCAGTCATGCCAGTGCATTTATAAGAAAAGTGCATTGACATTGCCACGGAGCAAAAAAAAAAATCAACTCACCGACATGATACAATTCTTTTTTTATTTTCGAAATCCTAAAATTGTGCGAATATCTTTTTCAACACATGAGTGCACTTTCTATTCAAAAGCATCGATGTTGTAATTGTTGTAAGAGCACCGACATGGTTGAATTAAGTTTTATTTTATAAAATCCATAAATAGGGGCGTACTGCTATTGTTTTTTTTTCAACACATCAATGTGTTTTTGTACAAGAGAACTGATATGATAACATATTTTTTGCCAAATGTGAGAAATCAGTGAGGGTAAATTTTAAATGCCCTAGTGATGGTATTATTTAAACGCATTGGTGTTATTCGTTATGATAAGCGTACTCATCTGATTTAAAAATTATCTAAAATTTTATTTTCACATAAAATGGCATATTAATCTCAAATTATCCTATATGATGCATCCACATGAATTACAGTAGTTCATAGTACACATTTTCTGCTTCAAGTTGTCTTATTCATGAAAAATAGTTTGAAAAATATATTCATATTGTGGTTATATGGTTCTCAAGGTTAATTTTAGATATACACATAAAATTTTATTTCTGATTTTCTCAAAAGAAGGGACAAAATATCAATAATATCATATGGAAAATTCTTCAAATTCTTGCTTGTTCCATATTGTTTATCAAATTAATTCACACTGTTCTCCCTTTCCACGTCCAATATGTTCAGATTTTATTTATATTTCAATTATCTAATTAAATTTGTTTTTTTTAATCCATCTCAAGTTGAATAAAAATGTATCCAAATTTTCAAGATCCTAATTCAAAATCGAGTTTAGATGCCAAAAATTTCCTCCATTTCAAAAACATCAGAATATCTTATCAGGAGCAACATATTGAAAGCAGTTGGTAGATGAAAATGGACAACCTCTTCACCTTGCCAATTGGAACATGGCATCTTCCATCTGCAATCCTGGATCAACGATGGTAATAATTTTTTGGTATAATGTAATTTCAACAAACCATTTGTATTGGCATGCTTACTAATATCATTGATATTGTACTAATAAAGTTCAATATTTTTTTATATTAGGATTCTAATCATGATGAGTGACCCACGTACCATCTTCGGGTAGATCCAGTACAACATCAACTAGAGAGAAGGTTGCATTAAGAGAAAGACTTGGACAGGAATCATACAAAGGATTCATTTAATTCCCACTATGTCTAGATTCACCAATTAGGAATGAATACAATAGTAGTAGTTATTCATCACAAGTTGGCAATGGAGGCAATCAAATAGAGGTTTATATGGATGATTACTTACGAGATACAATTGCCATGGAGGCAATGTTGTTAGATTCGTTCCAAAACGATGAGCTAGGAGATGATGCTCATATCAATGATACTTTATTAGAAAGCCTGAAATATGATTCCACCACCCCTCTCTTTGGACTTGGTGGCAAGTCAAACTCTACTCAGTTGGGGACAATGATGTTGTTGTATAACTTGAAAGGAATTTTTGGCATGCCGAATGCATGTTTATCGACAATATTGAGGTAAATGATCTATACTTATGCATGAATGCAACAAAATACATATATAAACATAAACATAGAGATGCATCATAAATAAAACTTCATTTCATTAATATCAAAGAACTAAAATATGCTTACATACATAATGAAAATAAACTAGCTCGGGCAATGGTAGCTTATCAGTGAGAAGAGATGTGGCGACTACATGCCTATGAACTATGTTACAATAAGGATCAAGGGAATTTTTACTATTGAACATCAAAGTAAAACCATAAATAACAAAAACCCTAACCTTAAGAGATGAAATACAAATATTTTTTGGGCCCCATTGGGGTTAGATGTGTAGCCAACTTCTTGGGGTCGTAACTTTGTCATATGATCTTCGTTTGGAGTGTATGATACCTCATTGGAAATGTATCTCTAAGTGCTACAAGATTTTACATAGGCACTTCCTATGGCTATGGGTCTACTGCAAACCTCAAAAAAAAATCGTTTAGGGGGTCAAAATAGCTCCGGAAGTTCAGGACCCAAAAAACTGCTAAAAATAGTAAATGCTGCAATAATCAAGGAAAAAAATGAAACTAACTAGGGGTCTAGGCGGAATAGGTGGGTAGCCACCAATATCCACCTAGATCATTCCTCCCCCCTTAGGAAGCAATGGTTCCCATTGCGTTCAGAGTCTCTATGAGGTGAGGAAATTTTTGTTGAACCTGGTCCTTGGTGAAGGGTTTGGCCTACTTTGAAAACTCAATATAGTTGGATCCTCTGCTGGTGAGTGTTCTTGATATGTGTGTCCATGATCCTATAAATTTTTTCATGTTCGATGCAGCTTGGGTTGAGCTCTATTGGTTTCAGCTTCTCGGCAATGTCAGATGTATCCAACAATGGGGGAAAGTATGTTCGCAGTCGCTTCATGTTGAATATTGGGTCCAAAAAAAGGATTGGTGGAATGTTAAGCTCGAAGGAACTGTCCCCTACAACCTTGGTGATTGTGTATGGACCATAACGATGTGGGAAAAGCTTATGGTTGGGCTTAGTGAGGTTCTCCTTCTGTAAATGTAACCAAACTTTATCGCCCACTTGGAAGTTGTGTAGAACATGATGCTCATCATGACAGTGCTTGTACTTAGCATTGGCTATGTCCAATATTTCATGAACATGTTAGAGGATTTTCTAAATGTGCTCAATGAAGCTGTTAGCCCTATCAAATCTGGACTGGACATGAAGCAAATATGACTAAGTAGCTCCAAATGGTATGGCTACATCAATGGGAAATAGTGGTTGGAATCCCAACCCCACTTGAAAGGGGTTGTGGCTAGTTGAGATATGGAGAGATTTTTTGTAGTTTTGTTGAAAATAGGGGTTGATTTAATCCCAAGTGCGAGGATGCTTAGAGTTTTACATGCGTATAATTTTCACGATCATTCTATTGATAAATTCTGTTTGGGCATCATTTTGGGGGTGGAAGGTCATGGACTTAGTGAGCTTGATATCGATAATTTACCAGAGACTTGACCAAAATGTACTTAGAAACCAATTTTATCCTGATATGAGATAATGTATTGTGGGATACCAAAATGTACCCACACTCTTTCAAATAAGAGCTTAGCAGTGGCTTTCGCGGTGATACTCTTTGTGTAGGCCGTGAGAATGACCATCTTAGATATTTGTCAACAACCATGAAAATGCAGCCATTGCCATGTTTTTTATAAGGAAGGTCAGACATGTATCCATGGATATGGATTCCTAAGGCCAACTAGGAGTAGGAAGAGAAGTATATAAGCCTTGTTTTTTTATTTCCGGTTTGGGAATGGAGAAGGAAGTGCAGGATCTGATGTAATTCCCAACATCCTATCAAAGATTTTTCCAATAAAAATACTTCTAAAGAATTTTCATTGTTTTCTCCAGTCTGAAATTTCCAATGTCCCAACTGTAGTGCACCTCTCAAATCATATTGGAAATCTCGCTTGAATGAACACAGAGGTGTCCCAAGTGGCATAAAAGTGTGCCCTAGAGATGAAAATATGGAACTTGCATGCCTTCCAGGAGCATCTGGTATGTGTTTTTGAATTATGGATCGCTCTTATAAAGATGCGGCCACCCAAAGTATCGTGACCACAAGAGTCAAGCACAATGGTAAATTCCATAACCATTGGTTAGTTGAGATAGTATGAAACATCATTGGCATTGAAATTCTTGTACTTGATGTTAAAATGGAACTATTGCAGATATATGGATCGTTTCTGATAGATATTGGTCTGCAACTTTCCTTGTGTTGTATGAACTGGAGGGGTCGGCGGTCTGTGTGGATGACCATTTCCCTCCCCAGAATGTAATGTTCCCATTGTCAACAAACCTGCATAATGGAATACATATCTTTGTCATAAGTGGTATACTTTCGAACTGTATCTGAAAGTGTCTCACAGTGATATTCCACTGGATGCCCCTGCTAGGTAAGAATTGCACCAATAGAATAGATGGAGGTTTTTGTCTCAATTTCAAATGGATGTTGTAGGTATAGCAATGTGAGCATTGGTGCAAAGAATAAGTGTTGCTTCAACTCAATAAAATCCCTCTATTTGGATTTATACCAAAAGAAATTTTCTTTCAATCCACCCTTGGTGACTTGACTCAAAGACCAAGTAATATGAGAGAATCTCAACACGAAACTGCGATAAAAATTGGCAAGACCAAGAAATTTGTGGAGCTATGTTAGAGTGGTTAGGGCTACCCAATCCTGAATAACTTGTATCTTTGATGGTTCCACATGCATAGCTCGTTCATCAATGATGTACCCAAGATATTGAACACGGTTCGAACCAAAAGTACATTTCTCCAAATTGGCACACAATTTGTGTTCTTGTAGGGTTTGGAGGACCTGCCAAATATGTTGAAAAGTGTAACTAGGTCGGTATTCATATTGAATATGAGATTATGTATAAAGAACATGTCAAAGATAATATAATGTATTTTTGGTATACTTGCTTCATGGGTTTCATGAGAAATATTTTATTATGTATATAGACTTCTTCTTGATGTCTATTAGGTTTATGTCTTCTAGGAATGAATATAATTAGGTGTAATATTCATGAAGGATTTAGTTTAGGTTTTTGTGCTCCAAAGACCTTGAGAAGAAGCTCTCAACAACCCTCATACAATGTTGAAGACAAGCTCCACAATACAGTGAAGAAAACCCCTCAACACTGTTAATGAAACACTTCTTGAATTATTGAAGGAATTACAAGTCATGTCAGCCTATATAATTCGGCATAAATTACATTTGAAGGTTGGCCTAAAAAGTGAAAACAATTCACTATATATAAGGCAAGACTACGGATCATTTGGAGAATAAGAAAGTGCGGATATCACTGCATTGAATACGGAACCATCTCAGAAGGAATTGCGAGTTAAACATCAAGAATATTTGTGGATTTATCTAGGAATAAAGTGCGGATAAATCTTAGGAATAAAGTATAGATCTACCTCAGGAATAAAGTGCGGATTTGAGACATAAGTGCAGGAAGCAGATTGTGGTAGAATACAGGAAAGAGACTGCAGATAAGAGGATAAAGACTGTGAATAATTAGTTATAATATTGCATGGTACTAAAGTGTGGATTGATGCAACAAGACTTCGGATTAGTAGAGCAGACTCAAAAATATTAAGTACAAGGATAAGTTGTAGTTATATTATTGTTAAGGGCAATTGAATTGAAGACATAATTTGCAGAGGTTGAGATATTGATTATAATTAGAAGAGGTATTAATACTGAGGAAGGTAAATCTATGATTTACCTTCCGATAGTTCAAGCAATTCAGCCACATGCATATGCAAGGTTAAGATCAAGGTCTCTAGTGTTGATGCAGAACTAAGCAAATTGGTGAAGAAAATAATTAAGGTTGAAGAAGCTAGATCAAGGTCTTGGAAGCATATCTATGTCAAGGGTCTAAGTCTTAGTCATGGTACTTTTCATTTGAAGATCTATAAGAAGAATTCTTTGCAAGTTTTCCTCTTGAAGAGGGAGAGGTTTTTCCCTGGCTCTAGGAGCTTAACTTCTGTGTCTTGTGAATTTTTATAATTGACTTGATGAAATATTAACTAAGCTAAAAGAAGAGAAGACATAAGTAACAAAAGAAAGCTCACAAGTAATTATGAAGAAGATAATTTGTATTAATCACTAGCCCTCCAAATTCTCAGCATGGTTTCAGAGCTAAGGTGCTAAACACAAGGGATGATTGTCAACAAAGACAATCAAAGAAATGAAGATCTAAGTTTGGGTTGGAAATTCAAATCAGTTTGCAAGAAAGAATATATAGCTACTTCAAGGTTCAAGTACACAAAAATTGAAGAAGCTCCTATCTTAAAGGAAACCCTTTACTTCACTTTCAATTATCATCAAGGAAGTTGCAAGCCAATCCACTCAAGTAAGTATCCATGACCCTATCTGTCAAGATGCATTATTGTAAAGAAAGAAACAAGCTGGTTGGGTCATCAAACTTTAGTGCATGGAAGAGGGGGACAAACTTGAATTAATTTGAAGACAAAGTAATGGAATATATCAAAGGATCCACTATTCAACCCCCAAAAGAAGATGCTCTAGCCCATGCCAAGTACACGAAGGGATAAATTAGATCCCAGAGGATTCTCATAGAATCCTTTAAAGACTCTCTCATTCCCTATGTATCAAAACTAAATATTGAAAAAAAACATATATGAGAAATTGGTGGATCTATTCTCTGTGAGTACTACAGGAGAAGAAATATCTCTAAGACAAGAAGTATGAAAAATTAAATTATCAAGGGAAGAAGGAATCACTCCATACTTTATTAGGATTTCTGAAATAAGAGATCAACTGTAGGAACTAGAAGAAGTAATGTCTGACACTGAGATGACTACAGTGGTGCTGAATGCTCTACTAGAGGAATGGGGAAACTTCACTTCTAGTTTATACGAGAAGAAATAAGCCACCCCATTCCATGATTTATGGTCTCTATGTAAAATAGAGGAAACAAGAATAAAGGCCAAAGTTGATATAGGACCAAGTGAAGAGAATCATGCCTTTGCAGCCTCATACAGGAAGAAAGGAAGATTCGGAAAATTTGGCCCTCAAAATAAAAGAAGAAATATGGAAAATGTGTGATGCTTTGGATGTAATGAGCTTGGGAATTATAAAAGAGATTGTCCTAAATCTGGAAAGGAAAAGAGGAAAAAGGAAGAAGCCCATGTCACTAATGAAAGAGAAGAACATGATGCTAAAATATCTAAGGAGGAAGCGAGAGATCTCTATTATGATTGAGATCATCTTTCTCTTTAAGTGATCTCTGATTGGTTGTAAAATTGTATGATAGAAATCAATGTGCATTAAGAATCATCTCGATAGAAGCATGGAAGGAGCTCTCGGAGAAACAACTTCTGGAAAAACTCTCTACTAAAGTAAAGCAGTCATAAGATCAAGGATCATAATGGAGACAGAATTATGGGATGTGATGACATATTGATGGAGTAGGCCAAAGGAATGAAGCTCTTCATTCTAGAGAAATTTCTACAGGATTACTTAGGGAAATAGATATGAGAGAGGAAGAGATCATGAAATGTAACCATGTCAAGAGGAAATTATCATCCAGAGGCCAAGAAGAAGTGACTAGGAGATCTCCTGGGAATATATGTAGAATCTGACGGAAGTCTGGTAAAGAAGAAGACCCTTGGAAAAACATATCATTAGGAGATGTGTGAATCTGTATGAAGGATTTCAATGCCTACAGGAAGATGTTATGATGAAAGATCATCACTAAGGTAATTGTTTTTGTAAAATTTCATATGTATATGTTTATATGGATGAATTTATGCAGGGCTGCTAATCATGAGAAAGGATGTATGATCCTTGGAGATGACTCGAAGGAAAGAAGCACGACATAACGGTGGACCAGATGAGAAAGACTGATGAGTCATTTTATGATAGTGGAAATGACTCGTGATTAAAAGCGATGAATGATATGTGCCCTATGAAGCCAAAACTTGAAGATTCCTCAAATATTCCATGACATCAAGGGAAGGAATTCTTCATGAGCAGCTGGGTTGCTGCTGTAGGACCCTGGTTGAGAGGGAGCATAGTGGTAAGTTTCTTACTTGGAAGAAACTTGAAGTATGTATGTAATTCTATATTACATGTGTCATGCAATAGACTAGGACTAACAGCCATAAGTCTTATTGAACACCATGTGAAGAGAATGGATAGACACATCATTATGGTCTTCAGTTGGAAGACAAAATGGAGGATTGGGTAATCATCTAGAATTCGATACTCTTTGAGAATGAGATAGGGTATTCAAGATAAGAGTAGTCGCGGACCGATATTCTTTGAGGGTTGGCTACCCAAGAGAAGAATAGTCCAAGGGGGTCATACTCTGGGAACACCTGGGTGGGGTATGTACCTTGGAGAGACAATGAATATGGTGTCTATTAGTCATGTGTCTCGCGAACATTGTATCCCATTGTCTTGTTGAGAGATGGGGTTGTTAGTCAAGGCCTTGCACTAGGACAATGTTGGTTGATATGATGCTATAAAGATGTGATTAACAATTCAATTCTTCTTATCATATTCTTCATCTTGAAAGTAACCATGTACCTATATAAATACCTCCCTAGTTAAGAGGGAGTGTTGAAAAGTGTAACTAGGTCGGCCTTCATGTTGACAATGTAATTATGTATAAATATACTTCTTAGATAGACTTCTTCTTGATGTCTATTAGGTTTATGTCTTCTAGGAATGAATATAATTAGGCATCATATTCATGAAGGATTTATTTTAGCTGTTTGTGCTCCAAAGACATTGAGAAGAAGCTCTCAACAACCCTGATACAATATTGAATAAAATCTCCACAATACAGTGAAGACAACCCCTCAATGCTGCTGATGAAACACTTGAATTATTGAAGGAATTACAATTCATGCCAGCCTAAATTAAATTTTATGGTCGGCCTAAAAATTGAAAATAGTTCACTATATATAAGGCAAGAATGCAGATCATTTGGAGAATAAGAAAGTGCGGGTATCATTGCAGTGAATACAGAACCATCTCAGAAGGAATTGCGAGTTAAACATTAGTAATATTTGCAGATTTATCCAGGAATAAAGTGTGGATAAATATCAGGAATAAAGTGCAAATAAATGTCAAGAATAAAGTGCAGATATACCTCAGGAATAAAGTGTGGATCTGAGACATAAGTGCAGGAAGCAGATTGCAGTAAAATACAAGAAGGAGACTTCAAATAAGAGGATACAGACTGTGAATAATTAGGTATAGGATTTCAAGGTATTGAAGTGCAGATTGATGCATAAATACTTTGGATTAGTAGAGAAGACTTAAGAAGATTAAGTGCAAGAATAAGTTGTGGTTATATTATTGTTAAGGGAAGTTGAATTGAAGAAGAAATTAGTAGAGGTTGAGACAGTGATTATAAGGAGAAGAGGCAGTAATAGTGAGGAAGTTAAATCTATGATTTACCTTCCTGCGGTTCAAACAATTCAACCACAGACATATGCAAGGTGAAGATCAAGGTTTCTAGTGTTGATGCATAACTAAGTAAATTGGTAAAGGAAAGAATTAAGGTTGAAAAAGCTAGATCAAGTTCTTGGAAGCATATCTAGGTCAAGGGTTTGAGTCTTGGTCATGATGCTTTTCATTTGAAGATCTATATATAAGAAGATTTCTTTGCAGGTTTTCCTCTCCAGGAGGGAGAGGTTTCACCCTAACTCTAGGAGCCTAACTTCTGTGTCTTGTGCATTTTGATAATTGACTTGATGAAAGATTAACTAAGCTAAAAGAAGAGAGGACATATGTAACACAAGCAGGCTCACAAGTAATTATCAAGAAGATAATTTGTATTAATAACCAGCCCTCCAAATTCTCAAAAAAATATGGTGTATGTTCTATTCCCATCTCCTTCTAAATATCGGGATGTTGTCCACATTCACTTCCATGAACGAGTTGGTGAAGGTTTGAAATATGTCATCCATCAACCGCATGAAGTTTTTGGGTCATTGGGAAATACGAAAGGCATGACAAATCATTCAAAATGACCCTCCTTGGATTTGAAGGTGGTATTCCATATACAATAGGTTTCAATAGGTACCTAGTGATACTCGAAATTCATGTCAATATTTTCTGAAGTAATTGAAACCCTTCAGCTAGTTCAGAAGGTCATAAATCTATGGGATTGGATACCTATTCCAGACAACGTTCTTATTCAATGCCCGATAGTCAAAACAAATCCTCAAAGTTCCATCCTTCTTTTGTACCAACACGATCGAGCTCCCGCAGGGTGATGAACTTGGCCTGATGTTACCTTTCATCAAAAGCTCCTGAATCTACCTTATGATCTCATAGTTCTATAGACCAGAGCATTATTAGATTGGTCCATTGGGTAGTGGCGCACCTTGGCTTAGGTCGATGGAGTGCTTGACTTGACAGTGTAGGGGGGGGGGGGTGTTGTGGGTGAGGTGAATATGTCCATATAATCCCCCATTACCTTATCCATCTATTGTTGTTGTGTTGAGGAGCCTTGTTTGGAGGTCATGGAGGTGGCCACAATCTTCTTCTTTCCTTGGGGGTGAATCACGAGGAAGAAAAATTTCCTTGTCTGAGAAATGATCTTATTGCATTTCTTTGTACAGATCAAAGAGATGGCAGTAGGTGATGCTACCTCTGATATCTTATACAAATTATTTCCCAAAGTAATAATAGTATTGCGAGGCCTAGATTCATACACAGCATGATGCTTACACAAGTATGGTTGGCCTAATAATACATCACAAACTTCAATAGGAACAACATCACACAATACCTCATATGTGAAGGGCTTGATATTGTAGGGGAGGCGGCACTACTGTCTGACACAGAGATCTCATCCTTGGTGAATCCACTTAATGGTGTACAATTGCGGGTGTGGTGTGGTTTGTAGGCCTAGATTCTTCGTGAACTCTTCTGAAATGAGGTTATTTTATCTCCCTTTGTCGACAATTAACTACATTGGGTAACCCTTCACCCACATCTGTGTGTGTAAGAGGCGCTCCCCTTCCTCTATATCTTCAGGATCAATCTTCTGGATATTGGTGGTGGCAACAATGGAATTGTACTCCGCATCAATAATATGCTTCCCCTTTTCATTCCCTTTCTTAGGTTCTGACTCAGAGTCATAAAATGAATCCAATTCAGAAGCCTTCAGCATGGCCACAAGTGACTTCTTGGCTTGACACTCACTCATGTTGTTAGTAGAGCTCTTATGGAACTCACACCACTTTCTCATGTCCTTATTTGTCTTCATGGTGTTGTAATTTTCTTCTGGCTTCGACGAGTTGTCCCGGGTTGCCCCGCTGTGGCTTTGTTATTTGTTCTGTGGTTTCGGGGCGCATTTCCCTTGCCTTAGATTCGTAGATCCAAAATATTTCTTATTTTATTTAAACTTCTACTCGATATTGACGGCATATCGATATGTGGAACCTAACGAGGAAATTTCCAAGAACTCCATTTCATCTTGGATGTACTTATGTATACATCCACGATACTTGAGTACTAAATTCCACTCAGAATCCTTTATACCAAACTTCATGTGAAGAGCATGAAAAACATTTGTGAACTCCAACACATCATGGTCCCTTAACTCTCATAGCATGGTCCACTTTATGTATTTATCTTCATAGCTCCTGAAAGAGTAATATTGTTCCTTGATGGCGTCTTAGAAATAATTATAGGTGGGTATATTTGAAAAAATTGAGGATTCCCTCTCTTATTTTTGCTCACATTAGGTTTCCCAATAGTCCTTGACATGGGGATAATATTTGGGGAGTGAAAAAGTAATATTTTCCCGATTGGAAAATTCATGAACTGGAAAATATCCTTCCAACAAATTTAATTATCTATCTGTGGTGTCTGCAAATATCTGGCCTTCAAATATGGGAATGTAAAAAATAACTTGTACCTTAAAAGGAGTGGTGCCTCCAAACTGATTGTGGGAAGGCCATGGACTTAGTGAGCTTGGTATCCATCATTGACTAGAGTATTGACCAGAATGTACTTAGAAACCTATTGTCTCGATTTGAGATAGTGGATTGTGAGATCCCAAAGTGTATTCACACTCGTTCAAATAAGAGATTAGCAATGGCTTCTGAGGTGATACTCTTCTTGCAAGCTGCCAGAATGGAAATCTTAGATAATCTGTCAACGACCACAGAAATGCAATAATTTCCATGCTTTGTAGAAGGAACGTCTGACATGTAATCCATGAATATGGATTCCCAAGGTTAGCTAGGATTAAGAAGAGGATTATATAGGCATTTATTATTTATTTCGATTTGGAAATGGCGTAGGAAGTGAAGGATCTTATGTAATTCCCAACATCACGTTGAAGGTTCAGCTAATAAAATTACATTTGCAGCACTGCCATTGTTTTATCTACTCTGAAATGTACAATGACCCGACTATAGTGTGCCTCCTAAATCATCTTGGCACGCTTTCTTAAAGGAACATGGAGGTGTCCCAGTTGGCATAACAATGCACCCTGGAGATGAAAATATGGAACTTTCTTTCATTATAGGAGCATATGGTACGCGTTGTACAATTATGGATCATTATTGTAAAGATGCATCCATCCCGAAGTCTCGTGCCCACAAGAGTCGAGCACAGTGGTGAGCGCCATAACCAGTGGTCGACTAGGACAATCTGCAACATCATTGGCATTATCATTCTTGTAATTGATCTTCAAATGGAACTATTGCATATATGTGGACCATTTATGATGGTGATCGTTCTGCAACTTCCCTTTTGTCTGTATGAATTGCAGGGGTCAGTGGATGAACATTTCCTTTCCCATAATGTAATGTTTCCATTATCGGTAGGCCTGAACAATGGAATATATCTCTTTGTCATAAGTGGGATACTTTTAATCTTTATCTAAATTTTTCTCATTGTGATATGCCATCAGATTCCCCTGTTGGGTGAGAATTGCTCCAATAGCATAGTTGGAGGTGTCTTCCCCAATTTAAAATGGTTGTTGCAGGTCTAGAAATGTGAGAACTGGTGTAGAGAAGAGGTGATACTTCAACTCAAAAAACAACTTCTATTGGTAATTCAGACCAAAATATATTTTCTTTCGCTCTGCCCATGGTGACTTGACTCAAAGGCCTAGCGATATGAGATAATCCCAACACAAACCTGCAATAAATATTGGCAAGACCCAGAAAGTTGTGGAGCTCTGTTATAGTGGTTGGGGCTGGCCAATTTCAAATAAATTGTATCTTGGATGGGTCCACGTGCACACCTCGCTCATCAATGATGTGCCACAGATATTGAACCTGGGTCATACCAAAAGTGAATTTCCCCAAATTTGCGCACAATTTGTGTTGTTGCAGGGTTTGGAGGACCTCTTAGATATGGTGTATGTGCTCTTCCAAGATCTGACTTAAGATCAAAATGTCATCTAGGTACACTACGATGAACGAGTTTGTGAAGGGCCACAATATGTTGTCCATAAACCACATGAAGGTTGTGGTGGAAGTTGGCTACCCAAAAGGCATGACAAACCATTCGAAAAGGCCCTCCTTGGATTTGAATATGGTCTTCCATACATCAGAGTGTTCAATAGGTACATGGTGATACCTAGAGTTCAAGTCAATCTTGTTGAAGTATTTAGAACCCTTTAGTTGGTCCTGAAGGTCACAACTTGTGGGATTGGATACCTTTTCTAGACACTAATTGTATTTAGTGTTTGATATTCAATACAAAGCCTCTAAGTTACATCCTTATTCTATACCAACACGATAGGGCTCCCACAAGGTGATGAACTAGGCCTGATGTGCCCTTTCTGCAACAACTCCTGAATCTACCTTATGATATCTTCATTATCCATAACATAGTGTCGGTGGATTAGTCCTTTGGGTAACAGTTCGTCCAAGGTCATGTCGATGGAGTGCTTGACTTGAAATTGTTGGGGTAACCCTGTGGGTGGGGTTAATATGTCCCTCTACTCCTCCATGACCTTGTTCATTTGTTTTTGTTGTGCGGAGGAGAAATGTATAGAGGCCAGGGAGGTGGCCACAATCTTCCTCTTTCCTTGAGGGCGAATCATGAGGAAGAAAAATTTCCTCATCTAAGCAATGATCTTATTTCATTTCTTTGCAAAGATAAAAGAGAAGGAGGTAGGTGATAATACCTCCAGTATCTTGTACAAATTATTTCCCAAAGTAATAATAATAGTGTGAGGCCTAGACTCATACACAACATGATACTTCCACAAGTATGGTTGGACTAATAATACATCACAAAATTCAAGAGGGGAAACATAAAATAGTACCTCATCTATGAAGGGCTTGATGTTGTAGGAGAGCCGGCACTGCTAGCTGACATAGAGATATCGTCCTTGGTGAAGCCACCTGATGGTGTACAACTGTGGGTGTGGTGTGTTTGGTAGGCCTAGACACTTCATGAACTCTTTTGAAATGAAGTTATTTTGCCTCCGACTTTCGACAATGAACTATAGTGGGGAACCCTTTACCCACTTATCTGAGTGGAAGAGGCATTCCCCCTCCTCTGTATATTCGAGCTCAATATTCTGGATCTTGGTGATGGAAATAGTGGCACTGGGATTTGCATCAATAATATGATTCCCTTTTCCATTCCTCTTGTGGAGTTCTGACTCAGAGTCAGAACATGCATATAATTCGGAAGCCTTCAGCTTGGCCACCAGTGATTTCTTGGCTTGACACTCACTCGTGTTGTGAGTGGGGCTCTTATGGAACTCACACCACTTTCCCATGTTTGTATTTGTCTTCATGCCATTTTTCTTTGCTTGTGGATTCAATCGGTTGTATTATGTCACCCCGCCTTGTCTTTTTCCTTTGTTCTACGGTTTGGGGGTGCCTTTCGCTTGCTTCAGATTCACAGATCCAAAGTCTCGCTTATCTCATTTAAACTTATTCTCGACCTTGACAGCATATCAATATGCAGCACATAGCGAGGAGATGTCCAGGAACTCCATTTCATCCTGGATGTACTTATATAGACAGGTGTGGTACTTGAGTACTAAATTCCACTCAGAATCCTTGATACCCAACTTCGTTCGAAGGGCATCAAAAAAATTTGTGAACTCTGGCACATCTTGGTCCCTTTCCTGCCACAACGTGGTCTACTTTATGTATTTATCTTCATAGCTCCCAACAGGGTAATATTGTTCCTTGGTGGCATCTCAGAAATAATTCTAAGTGGGTGCGACTGAAAATAGTGAGGATTCCCTCTCGTCCTTTTTATCACAATAGGTTTCCCACCAGTCCTTGACATGGGGGGTGGCTTTGAGGAGTGCAAAAGTAATATTTTACTGATGGGAAAAGTCATGAACCGAAAAATATTATTCATACAAATTTAACCATATATCTATGTTGTTTGCATCTATCTAGTCTTCAAATATGGGAATGTAAAAATTAAATTGTACCTTAAAAGCCGTGTTCCCTCCAGAGTGGTTATTGGATGAAGATGCGTCACTTGTTGGTGGTCATCAAAGGATCTAGGCGAAACTATCCATCATTGCATTCCTTTGTCACTCGAGGGCCTCCTCGATCAATATTTTGAAAGGATCTCCTGCTCCCTTATTTTTTTTTTCTTCCTCCATGGGAGGTCGTTAGGGTTTGTGAGGCCAATCTTGCAAAGGTTCAACCAGTTCGTGCCCTAACTCCTTATACCCTGATCTTGGTGGGGATATGCAAAGAAAAATAGAGAAAGAGCATACCACTCTGGTACCACTGATCCAGACTTAAGCAGGTATGCAAAAAAATATAGATATAAACATAAACATAGAGATGCATCAAAAATAAAAATTCATTTCATTAATATCAAAGAATTGAAATATGCTTACATATAGAATGGAAATAAAATAGCTCAGGCGTTGGTACCTTATCTCTAAGAAGAGATGCCGCAGATACATGCCTCTGAATTGTGCTACAATGAGGCTCAAGGGCCCTTTTTACTATTTAACATCAAAGGAAAACCTTAAACAACCAAAACCCTAACCCCATGCGATGAAACACCAATAATTTGTGGGCCCCATTGGGGTTAGTTAGGCAGCCAACTTCCCGGGTTCGTAACTTGGTCATATGATCTTTGTTTTGTGCATATGATACCTCATAGGAAATTTCTCTTCGATTACTACAAGATTTTTCACAGACCCCTTCCTATGACTATGGGCTTGCTACAGACCTTGAAAAACGTCGTTTAGGGGGTCAAAACAGCTCCAAAAGTTCAAGACCTGAAAAACTTCTAGAAACAGATGAAACCAACTGGGGTCTAGGTGGAATCAAGGAAACAGATGAAACCAACTGGGGTCTAGGTGGAATAGACGAGTGGCCACCAATATCCATTTGGATCAGTAATTCACCTACATGATTAAAAAATTCCCTTATATTTTGATAAATATTGTCACACAAGTCAACATTAAAAATGGTTGATTTTACGAACGTTAAATATTGACATTGTACAATTATATTCCCCACCAATTATAGGTTATTCAAAGATAAGGTTCTTCCAAGTGATAATGTCTTGTCATGTAGTTGAAAAGAGGTAAAGCAATTGTTGAACATGTTGGGTGTTGAGTACATATCATATCATGCATGCCCAAATGATTTTATTCTATATAGAGGAGAATATGCAGACAAAGAGATATTTCCAAAACGTGGGCATGACAGGTACCGTAATTTTAAAAAAAAATGGGTAAATCACATGCTCCTCCTCAAAATTTATTGAGGCACATGCCTATAATCCCAAGGATTCAAAGGCTCTTTTGTTGCAAAGAATTATCTATGTTGCAGGGATGGCATGCCTCACACAGAAGTGAGTCAGGAGTTATGTGAATCCCAATAGATTCAATATCCATGAAGCATATAGAGGATATATGGCCTCATAAATTCAAACATGAAGTATGAAGTCTACGACTCAGCATAGTCATGGATGGCATGAACCTATATTCCCTCCAAAACAACAACTATTCTATTTGGAAATTGCAGAATCTGGATTATCCAAAGTATCATAAAACAATGGTTAACATTTTGAATCCCAATGGGGATCCATCTTTAGGACGAGAAATGAATGAAGAATCATTCTTCATTCATTTCTTGTCATGAATATGGATCCCCGTTGGGATTCGAAACGTCGACCATTGTTTTATGATACTGTGGATAATCTGGATTATTCAATTAATGACAACCACCAAAGTTTGAGAACCATAATTATTCTATTTGGATTGTATTAGTGTATAATAACAATACCCCCCCATGGTTTTCCATGAAGAATCAACTTCTTACGCACAAAAATGTTGTATATTTATTACTAGAAAAAATTTCACTTGCCTTTTGAAGGGAGAAATTCCAATAGAGAAAATCCCCAACGACAAGTAACTTCACAAGCCTTATTTTACATTTCTTGATCCTCATCTTTAGAGAGAGAAAATTCTAATTTAAATTGGTAAGAGTTTCTATAAATATTAAATTTAAATTTTTTGAAAATATGATAACTTTAGTAATAAATTAAATTTTATATAAATAAATAAATAAGTTTTATTAAATTAAATTAATTATAAAAAAATTGAGTTAATTTTTTTAAATTTAACCATAGATTAAATTTTATAAACCAATATTGAATTGGTTAAATTTTATTTTTGAATAATTTATTATTATTGATATTTTATATTAAAAATTGAATGAGTTACACATTTTCATCTTATTAAGAAATAACTAAAGTATTTTACCTTTAATTATTTTTTCCTTGTGAGTATTGAAATATTTTACTAATTAAGTTAGATTGAATATCAATGAATTATCTAAGCAAAAAAATAATATTTATCGGAATTTTACAGTCATATTCTCAACCATACTGAACTTTGTAAATTATAAAAATAACTTTGCATTTTTTTAAAGTAAGTCGTTTTGCATGCAATTTCATATATAAAAGTTTGATATAAGTTCACCAATACATGAACTATAATAAATATTATTTCATAAAAATAGACATCATATTGATAACCACCTAACAAGCATAAACAACATCTAAGATACACATTTGTAGAAATTTATTAATACTGATGTATTACCGGATTCCCATAATCTAACAATATTTATCTTCTTGCTAAATGCAGAATCCTTCCACTGTTAAACATGGGGAAATTTAAAACTCAATTGCAAACACATGTGAATAAATTCAATCACACATAACATAGTTTTTTAACGGGAAAGCCTAAAGCTAAAAACCCCAACTATCGTATATTATTTATATCAATGGATCATGTAATAATCTCATACAAAGCTTAGTACATCAAGCTCTCAGTACAATGTAGATTAATTCCACACTGTCATGTAGAAATTTGCATCTCCATGCACCAATTTCTTGCCTCCTGACAGCCTACCTCCACTGCACAATCCCTGCTAAAGAAGACCCCTAAATGAATTCGAATTGGCCTTGTCTTGACTGTGCAATCCTCATTGGCAACTCCAATGTGTGT
Source organism: Pinus albicaulis (assembly GCA_034641835.2). Taxonomy (NCBI): domain Eukaryota; kingdom Viridiplantae; phylum Streptophyta; class Pinopsida; order Pinales; family Pinaceae; genus Pinus; species Pinus albicaulis. Next base: position 1,168,233,172 of record CM076578.1, read on the forward strand.
CAGATGCATTGAATGCATCACTATAGTCACAACGGATAGTCCATCTCACCCTTTCACCTATGTCTCCACTGGGTTTCCACTGGAACTGACATGCACTATAGTTAACTGTTGTTTCTGTTTAGTTGTTAGTGAGTTATTAGTTGTGAATTAATTAACTAATTAATTCACTAAACTCTCACTAGTGTATCTTTCAGTTAGACTAGATACAACTAGCTTAACTGAGTTTAACTCACTTAACTTAGTTAAACTGAATAACAACTCCTGTAACTACTCTTACAACTCTATCATAACTTTGTCACTTCAATTCTAACTGAGTCCTTCATGCATGAGCCACCAATAGCCCTAGGAATTTCATAATTCCTTCAGCCCACTGATTTGCCAAATCTGTTCACCGAAATAAAGTGCTCCAAGAGAATAAGTTGATGTTTATTATCGGATTATTATTAAGGGTTAATAATAATCGGCATGCACCTATTTTTAGATTGGTGATATATAAATAGACTTCGCCCAATATTCTAAAAATATAATTTCATCTATTTTCCACATTTGACCAACCATCTACAAATAGCATCCTGCAACTTATAGAATATGCTCACCATGTCTAAAAATAGACATACACCTAAAAATAGCCCGCGGTCCCCACTTAGTGAAGGTGCTCACTTTTCACTAAGCTCATCATCTTGTTGAATCTCAACACTCCCTCTCAACAAGATAGGGATTATCCTTCACCCTGATCCTGCCTCTATGGTACTCAAATTTGCTCCTGACGAGCGCCTTCGTCAAAATATTTGCATCCTGATCTTCCGTAGGAATGTACTGAAGCAAAATAATCTTCTGCTACACACAATCTCTGATATGATGATACCAGATATCAATATTTTTATATCTAACATGAAACACATGATTAATCGAGAGTTTAATGGAACTATGATTATCACAATGTATCAATGTAGGCTCTAAACATGAACTGAACAAACCAACCAGGATCATCCTCATCCAGATAGCCTCACATGTAGCTTGACTTGTTGCCATGTATTCTGCTTTCACTAAACTGAGTGCCACAGATCTTTTTTTCCTGCTGTACCAAGAAACTGCTGTAGATCTAATACTAAAAACCCCTCCTGATGTGCTCTTTCTGTCCGTTGGGATGCCTGCCCAATCTGAATCCTTGAATCCATGCAACCTCACCTCATCCATCTCTTTGTACCATAATCCATACTCAAATTTTCCCCTGAGATACCTCAGGATATGCTTGTCTGCCTTCCAAAAGAGCTTGGTAGGCTTAACCATTGCTTGTGAAAGCTAGTTCACCGCATAGCATATGTCTAGTCTTGTATTAACTAAATACATGAGAGAACCCACTAATTGTCGATAAATAGTGGCATCCTCTACCTCTGTCGATGTAGCATCCTATTTCCTCCAATTTCCTGGAAGAGGAGTATCCATGGGCTTGCAGTCCTCCATTTGAAACTTACCAAGTATCTCTCGAGCATACTTGCCTTGAGACACAAACAGTTCACCTTCTCGTTGCCATATTTCCAATCCAAGGAAATAATGAAGGAGGCCCGAATCCTTCATCTCGAATTCCTTTGCAATATCTGCCTTGCATGAGTGTATCAAATGCTCATCACTTGTTAGTATTAAATCATAAACATATAGAACAATGATTAAAATTTTACCCTCCACCACAATTTGGTACAGGTTTGCATCCACCTCACTCTTGGTGAATCCAATTCCAATGAAATAGCTGTCAATCTGAGTATACCAAGCATGTGGTGCTTGCTTCAGCACATACAACACTCTTTTGAGTTTGCACACATGCAACTTACTACTGAAGATCTCAAATCCTTCAGGCTGCTCAATGTACACCTCTTCCTCAATGATCCCATTAAGAAATGCAGTCTTCACATCCATCTGATGAATGTGCCAACCCATATGTGCTGAGAGAGTAAGGATGGTCCTTATGGAAGAATATTGTGCGACAGGTACAAAGGTTTCTCCATAATCAATCCCCTCGATCTATGAGAAGCCCTGGGAAACAAATATTTCCTTATACTTCTCGATGCTCCCATCAAAAGCTTTCTTTACCTTGTAGATCCATTTCAAATCTACCACTGATTTACCCACTGGCCTTGGAACAATTTCCCAAGCATTGTTTCTGACAATGGAGTCATAGTCCTCCACCATGGAATCTACCCACGTGGGCTCCTGCACTGCTTCTTCAAAATAATATGGCTCTATCACGATACACTTGCTCATAAGAGCCATGTATCCAGTAAATTGGTTAGGTGATTGTCTCTGTCTGTGCTGTGATGTAGGGACTCCTACATTCTCTAATGCATAAAGATTCAATCTCTCAGCTTCTGTTGTATGCTTTCTAATAGTTATGATGTTTGGCTCTGCGTGAGTATACTTCTCCACTCCATGAAATTCCTCCTGTGGCTGGTCCACATCTAGAGGCTCATATTTTAGAACTGGTAGTTCCTCCATTGCATGCAAGTCTAGCTCCCTCTCAATCATAGCTCGTGCAACACCCACGATCATTTTGTTCTTCCCCTCCATGACCCCATTCTACTGTGGGTTATGGGGCACTATGAGTTCTCTTCGAATCTCTTCTTTACTACATAAGTCTTTGAATTTGTTTGAGATATACTCACCACCATTATTGCTCCACAGAGCCTTCACTTTCTTCCCTGACTCCTTCTCCACCAATGCTTTAAACTCACAGAACTTTGAGAAAGTTTCACTCTTCTTTTGCATGAAGAATATCCAGCATCTACGAGAATATTCATCAAAAAATATAACATAATACATGTCTTTTGTGATTGAAGCAACCGAGAAAAGTCCACACATGTCTCTGTGTGAATTCTATCCAGGATCACCGAAGCACGATTCTCCTTCTCATGAAAGGTGGTCTTCAAAAACTTACCAATAGTACATCCCTTGCACTGATCTGACTGTGCAAGATTACACTTGCGAAGTCCAGTAGAAATTTGTTGCAAAATATTCAAGTCGCCATGGTGAAGATGGCCCAATCTCCTATGCCATAATTTTCCCTCATCACGGCTCACCACTTCTTCTGCTTTGCCCATCATTGCAGCGTAGCCACCTCCAACTTATAGAGAGTCTTAAATCGAATCTGTATCCTCTTGGTTTGACCTGTTGTTTTATGTCTCAGGAATTCTTTTCCCTCGCTGAAAACAATGCCATAACCTATGTCTTCCAACATTGCGACGAAGACCAAGTTCTACTTCAAACCTGGAACATGCATAACATCTTTCAACATAAATTGTTTACCTGACTCCCTTTCAAAGGTAATGGTTCCAATGCCAGTCACACTGTATCTACCATAGTCGACCATCTCTATATGGATTTGGAGATCCTTCTCCTCCAAGTCACTAGACAACTCCTTGTCTCCCGTCAGATGGAAAGACGCACCACTATCAAGATACAACACCGATCCCATTGAGCTTGAAACCAAGCATGAAATCAAAGAGAAATAAATTTCAAATTGCAAGGCTAAGGCCTCTCCATCTGTAGCTCCATCAACCTTCTTTTTCTTCTTTTTTCTGTGTGCAGTTAGTGGCGATATGCCCATGTTTTTGAATAGTGAAAACACTTCACTTTGGACAAATCCAGCTTCTTGCCTTTAACCTCGGATTTTGGATGGGATTTATTCCCCTTTCCCTTCCTTGATTTGGTAGCCAAAGCGTAATTCTCTTCATCATCATTCTTCGATGAAGAGCCATCCCTGTTACTTCACCTTATCTCCTCCTGCACAAGATCCGACCAAAGTCGCTCGCAACCCGACAGTTTCTCCCGTCCATTGATAGAGTCTTCATAGCTATGCCAACTCTTCGGAAGCCCAAGGAGAGCCAAGCTCACCAAGTCATCATCATCAAAAATAATCCCCACACTTCCCAGTTCATCCCTACAATGGACAAACTTCGTGAGATATTTTGGAATATTGTTGCCCTTCTCCATTTTTATTATTCTGAGCTTATCTTTCAGTGCCAACTTCCTCTGGTCGTTTCTTCTTTGGAAAAGATATATCAAAGCCTTCCACATTGCAAATGGAGTGGCTTTCTCATGAAGGATTGACACAATATATTCCTTCACACCTTCCAACAGAATTCTTCTTGTCTTTGCTACCTTCTTTTGCCATGCGTCAAGTCCTGCAGCATCGCTAGAAGCAGGCTTAGGAACATCACTATCGATGAAATCCTTCAGGCCGTTATCTTCAAGCAGCGCCTCCATCCTATTCTTCCAGGATATGTAATTCGAGCTACCCTCAAGGGCATACTCCAATCGCAACCCATTGAAAGACATTTCAATGAATACTCAACTGCCGCACCAAGAAATTTCTACAACAAATTCAAATTGTCCACCAACAGAAAACTCAACACTTATTCACAATTGCAATATCCAGTGATCAATATTGCTCTGATACCATGTAGAAATTTATTAATACTAATGTATCACTAGATTCTCCTGATCTAACAATATTTATCTTCTTTCTAAATACATAATCCTTCCACTATTAAAATTGGGGAAATTTAAAACTCAATTGCAAACACATGTGAATAAATTCAATCGCACATAGCACAGTTGTTTAATGGGAAAGCTTAAAGCTAAAAACCACAACTATCATATATTATGTATATCAATGGAATCATTTAATAATCTCATACAAATCTTAGTACATCAAGCTCTCAGTACAATGTATATTCATTACACACTGTCATGTCGAAATTTGCATCTCCATGCACCAATTTCTTGCCTCCTGACAGCCTGCCTCCACTGCACAATCCCTGCTGAAGAAGACCCCTGAATGAATTCTAATTGGCCTTTCCTTGACTGCGCAATCCTCATTGGAAACTCAATGTGTGTCAGATGCATTGAATGCATCACTATAGTCACAATGGATAGTCCATCTCACCCTTCCACCTATCTCTCCACTGGGTCTCCACTGGAACTGAAATGCACTGTAGTTAAATATTATTTCTGTTCAGTTGTTAGTGATTTATTTGTTGTGAATTAATTAACTAATTAATTCACTAAACTCTCACTAGTGTATCTTTCATTTAGACTAGATACAACTAGCTCAACTGAGTTTAACTCACTTAACTGAGTTAAACTGAATAACAACTCATGTAACTACTCTTCCAACTCTGTCATAACTTTTTCGCTTCAGTTCTAACTGAATCCTTCATGCATGAGCCACTAATAACCCTAGGAATTGCATAATTCCTTCAGCCCACTGATTTTCCAAATCTATTCACTGAAGTAAAGTGCTCCAAGAGAATAAGTTGATGTTTATTGTCAGATTATTACTAAGGGTTAATAATAATCAACATGCACCTATTTTTAGATCGACGATCTATAAATAGACTTCGCCCAATATTCTAAAAATAAAATTTCATCTATTTTCCATATTTAACCAACCATCTACAAATAGCATGCTGCAACTTATAGAATATGCTCACCATGTCTAAAAATAGACATACACCTAAAAATAGCCTGCAAGCCCCACTTAGTTAAGGTGCTTACTTTTCACTAAGCTCATCATCTTTTTGAATCTCAACAACATTCGAATTCATTTCCATCAGCTAATTATATACACCTTTATCACATACAAACATCATTAGCTAGCACAAAAATCTAATAATCTAATAGAGAAACATCATCGTGATCACATCTAACAAAACACAAACATTTTAATCTAACATCATCATCACACACATCCTCAAATTAATATACATCTCATTTTAAATAACTGCTATCACATACACATATATCTGCAAGCACATTAAATGAAAATATCTAACATGACCTAAAAATATACACATCAACACCAACATATAAATTAAGTACAATCAAATATCTGATACAAGAAACGTAGTAGTGCCAGTTCCCTCATCTGTAGTAGAGGAATATGGATGGTCAACCACTTCCTCAATGTATATCGAACCCTGATGTGGAGGAGGAGGTGGTTGGTTTACAATAGAAGACGATGGATGGTCAACTACTGCCTTAACGTGGTCTGGTGAAATCTAAGGTGGAGGCGGAGGTGGTTGGTCTGTTATATGAGGAGAAACATAAGGAACATCCTATAGCTCTAGCATCTCATGATCAGGTGATTTAAGACCATGGTATGATGGGGAATTACTACCAGAAGCATCATGATCACCACCCTTATCATCATGATCATGATCACCACTCTCATTATCATCATCATGATCACCACCATCATCATCACGATGAACACCGTCATCTAATTTATATGTCATTACATGCCTTGCATCCCTCATTGCTACCAATACCCTAATAGCTCTAATTATATGACATATAAAAGACATCATCTTGCGCGAGAAGTCCTTGCATAGATCCACAAACCTAGGATATGTGCTAATATCTCAAGCCCTCACAGGGAAAGCTCCCTCGTCAACCAAAATTTTGGCTAATATGTTGGAGTAGTCCATATAAAATCGAAGACTGGCCCTAGATGCCCACGCCCCCGTGAGGATGTGCCTCTCCCTATTAGGCCTCACCCATCTCCTCATCTCCTCCATCTAGTGGGGAAGGAGGCATGTCCCCATTGAATGTGCCTATGTCTACAAAATATATGATACACAACAATAATTATACAACTTCATTAAAAAATTTAATAAAATAAGTTAAAGAACGTGCTAGAATAAATTTTATTCTAATTAATTGAAACAATAAAATGAAACTAGATTAATTTAAATAAAACATTAATATCACCTCTATCATCTAGAGGCTTGACCAGTGTGAAGAGAATGTTGGGACATTTTCTCCAATAAATCCTCGTGTACGGAAATTGCAACGTGACAAACACGTGGCCATCCTCATTGGCCAGTAGCACTAGTGCCTCTATAGAAATCTTGGTCGAATAATCTAGTAGGCCCCTCTTTGGAATCATCTTCCCCCACGTGTGAATCTGGACCTTAGTGATCATCCTAGGATGGTGATGGTCAAATGTAGCCCTCATCTTTGGAAACCTCTCAAAAAATAAAAAATAAAATATTTGAAGCGAAGTGGAAGGTCACCCTCCCATGTCTCAACGCACATCTATCTAAAGCCATACAAAACTGCCTAAAAAACATGGAAAATTATATATTACAATGTGGCACCTGAATCAAAGTATAAAAATAATACAAAAAAGGGAAACTAATTCACTCCCCATCACTACTAGAGTGTGCAATGATGGTGACTAATAATGAGAGGCACCTAACCTTTTCTGCAACAAAATAAGAAATTTGCAGTTGACCACCACACACCTGAAAAATTGGTGGACGTATTGCATGACGCCCACCATATCTCTTAGTGTAGGAAAGCTAACTCTTAGCTTAAACCCCATGGAGGACATCAAGGAATTAGGGAAAATGTTCCCCTCTCTTAGATAGGCCAGTGATAAAGTATATGTCCTCCTCAAAGGGCCTATACCACACTCGAGGAGTGACATGGAAATCCTACTCATGGGCACTCCATTGACATATCATATGTGCCAATAAGATAGAGTGTGCCTTGAGGGATGTACCCTCCTCTTATTACTTGAGGAGACCTATATTCCTTAAGAGCGTTCCAGTCACTGCAGTAATAGGGTGAGGGTATAAATCCCCCTCCCTCTCTCTAGCCTCCAATGGTCGGACCATATTGTATGGGTCTGCCATTTGCTCCTACTCCTATTTTTGCTCCCTTTGTCGATGCCTCTGCTAAATTATTTACATATAAAATACCTCAGGCTCATACATAAAATACAATTTTTTTTATTAAAGGAAAAATGTATTTATAAATATGGAAACATAGCTTTCAATTAAAAAAAATTAAAAAATCATCGATGTGCCCAAAACATGGTCATGCACCAACTCCAATGCACTGTCAAACACAACCGCACCAGCATCAATGCGCACATACGTATGATGCATCATTGTTTGTTCAAAAAATTAAATTTTCATCACGGTTCATCACGCTTATTCACTAGTGCGCACATATAACTTTTTCGCACTGGTACAAAACATTCACGTTTTCAAACACATCGATCTATAACTATATTTTTAAATATTATTTTTTTTGAGCATTTGGTAAATATAAACCCACTGGGCATAAAAAACTGACGTGAAATTTTTATCATTCACGATGTGTTTACATTTATGAAACACACAGCAACAATAGTGGTGTGTTATGTTCACACATCAAACTACGAATCACCCTATAAATTTACAAGGTGCATCACTATCGATGCGAGCCAAACATATCAAGCAGACGACACAGGGGAAAAAAAATCAAAAGAAATGGAAATGTTAAGCTAATTTGCAATTCTAATCCTCTAAAAAAATAAATTAGAGAGAAACATAGACATTACCTATACATTTGGTTGTGAGGGAGGCATTGTTGACAGGTAATGGGGGAAAACAAATTTTACCATGGTTTGAAAAAATTGGAAATTCAGGCACTGATGTCAGAGCACTTGCATGAGACAATATTGGCAACGGTGCTTCAAATCCCTCAAACAATGTAGATAGGAAAAATGAAATTTACAGCCGAGAGGGTTTTTTTATTTAAACCTCCTCCGGTACAGCAGTGCTTTTATTAATATTCCTCGGGCTATTCTAATATAGGTATCGCACTGGTGCTTTATTTGACTATAGCACCGGTCTTTTTTTTTAATTAAAGATCACCTAGCGATGCTCTTAAGAAGACACCCCAGAGCGTTTGAGTACATGTATCAGACCAATGCATCGTTGCAAAATAGCACCGCATTTTTTTGAAATTTAAAAACTATAGCGGTCCTCCTTCTTAGTATGCACCAGGGAATTTTACTACATGAAGGGCACCAGTGTTGCAAGTGTATATAGCACCGAAATTTTTTAAAAGTAACATTTTTCCGGTGCTATCAATTATTCAAGCACCGATGCATTGTGTTATTTAGCGCATTGTGTTTTTAATTTATAAAAATAAATTTTCCATGGTCCACCATGTTCTATGTAGCACCGGTGATTGTATGGATAGTAAATCATTGGTGCATTTGTATATTGTAGACGCACCATCCAAAAAAACATCCACTAAAACATCTGCCTACCCACCTTTGCTAGTGACCTCCACTACAAATGTATTTTGGGCTATTTTTAAAGGGGCTTCCACAAAAAGCTCTAGTAGAAGGTCTTTTCCTTGTAGTGACAGAGTGCCTTGCATGCAATCATTGCAATAAATCATATTTTTTTCATGCTTCAAGTAGTTGTAATTGGAGTACTGCATATTATGCATGTAGTCTCAAATGGATTTGTGTATATGCTAATCGCTCTTCGGTATCCTTGGAAATAATGTAAAATTGATATACAGAACAGACGCTTAATAAGATGAAAGCATATGTTTTTTTTATTTATGTTTCAGTATCTGTGTCTATTTAAATAATATGATATAGCTTACCATTCATATTCCACTTGGCGAGGAAAGAAGGTTTCTTATATTTTCATCTTTCTTTCCTATGTTCAATGCACATATGAATGTCGATTGTGAAGTTTAGAAAAATATTTCTTATTTTTTAACTATATTTTTTAGCAAGATCAGCGGAAAAGTGTTTTCTTATGGAAAATTGTTTTGTTGCGAATCTCTTTGAATTGAAACGCATGTCAAAACAAGTTTATCGTGTACTTGAACATGTTACATATGAAAAATTGGTAAAACAATACATGAAAATTGTACAACAAATGAAGAATAACTTGTTACCTGAACATTGGGATATACAGACCTACACATATGTAATTTGTTTTTTATTTCAATGAAAATTGGGTTTCCGGTGGGGAGAAAAAAAAAAGATGGACAATAAATTCATAGCAATAAAACGTTCAAATCAAACAAATCTTACTGTACCCCTGTCATGTTCTCCATTTTTGTATTTGATTTCCAGTACATATTGCATTGTTGCGTGCGTTAATGAAATTACAATAGCTGCAATTGTGCCCACTAGAAATGCATCATCGTTACGTGACATATTTGCAATCATCATGTTTGCAAAAAAATTGGTACTTTGCAAAAACAAGATGAATGTTTTCTACATTTCTAAAACTATTTAGACAAATAGTTTTCTCACATTCACCACTATCATGTTTATGCTTTGGAATAATTTCTAAATATTAAATCATCATGTTTGTAAAAAAATTGGTACTTTGCACAAACAGGATGAATGTTTTCTACATTTCTAAAACTATTTAGACAAATAGTTTTCTCACATTCACCACTATCATATTTATTCTTTGGAATAATTTATAAATATTTAATAGAAACATTGACATTTGCAACAAGATTTGTCTCATTTTGTTCGATTAATGGTGTTGGCATGAGAAATGTTATTGTCATTTCTACTTTTTTATATGTTAAGTTTGCATGGAATATTGCTTTTAAATTATTTTATTTGTCCAAAAAATTTCGATATTTTACCATGACAACGCCATGAAAAATATTCCCAATTATATTGTTACTGATATCTTCAATCAACAATGGCATAGACTCGACCTCTTTTCTCCTAGTCATGAGCATTGAATTGAAATATTTTTTCTTTTATAAAAGGAGAGAAAATAATATAAATACAAAAGGGAAAAAAGAGAAAAAGAAAGAAAGAAGAAATATGATATAGAGTTAATTAAACATGCACAGAAACACCTATTTGTGTTTATTTTAGTTTTTGTTGTTGTTTTTTTTTCTTATTGTGATATATGTTTTTGCAGTAATCCTCATTGGTATCTCTACACTCCCGTCAATCTCTGCTGTGACATCTTTCGAATTCAGTAAATTTTACCTATTCAAAAATAATACATTGAAATCACTCCTTAAAAAGGCCATAATTGTAATTGAAACTAAGAGTTGTTTAATGAGAATAGAATAAGATAAGGTAATGTAATTATTAGTGTACAAAAATTCTTGATATATTTTAATTTTAGCAAATACAAAAGTTTTATAGAAATGTTCAAAGTATTGTTTCCTTGTAATTGTTATCCTAGATTTGAATCTCTAAGTGTCATATGTTTCCTGGAAATGTAAAATTAATTTCTTTTAGTTATAGTACATTAAAAAATATAGCCCAAAAGGGTTGGGGCCAAAAAAAAAAAAAAATAGTTGGGCTTTGTAATGCAAATATAATCAAAGTACAATATATAAAATATAAATGTTCCTCTTAGAAGAGTTATCATTGTCCTTTACAATATATTTTATGCTTGTATTCATTTCTGTTGCTATGACGATATGAGTTATATCAAATATACATAAATAAGAAAAATTAAAGGTTCTAATTCCATACGATGGAAGTAATTCATAAATAAGAACTATATGACAGTAACGTATTTTTCCAAGCGTGTTTAGTATTATCACATTATATAGTATTTTAACTTTGTACATCATTGCAAGAGGGTCGTACCGTATATTGTATAAATGTTCTTAATACTCGCATATAGAACAAATAATGCAATGTTTACCTTACAATAATGTTACATGTTTTTCACTTTATTTATAAATGATAATCCCTCCTTGTGTGAAACTACCAAACAAATACCGTACAACCCAGAAAAGGATTTTGTTTGTAACCAACTCCTCTAAAAACTAGTTTGACATGCATTCGTAACATGTATGCTAAAAATATCGTATGATGAACACTTGGCGAATGCATCTACGGAAAACACAACCAAAACTAGTGGTTAGTATTGTCACGTTAGCATATATATATTTAACATATGTATTAGATACTTAACAGAGTTGGACCATTAGATATCAAAAATTGCAATAATAAAAAAACTAATCGAAAGTCAGTGGATTTTGTCCACGAATGTTTAAGTTTAAGGCCTTCCTTTTAAAAATAAAGAAAATAATCAATGCCACGTGTTCATCAATGCTTAATTTTTATATGTTCTTTTAAATAAATTATTGATTGCTAAATATGATTATTTTCATTAATTAAATAAAACGTTAAAGTTATAGTTTCAATAATGCAATTACCATTATAGAAATTTGTAAAATTAATATTCATATGTTACTTAACTCCCCAGCCGACACTAAGAAATAAGCCTTAATTAAAAATATTTCTGATACTTTTGCAAAGCTTTTATTATGCAGAGTTTTCAGTGTGAGGAAAGCTTTTCACATTTCTTTACACGCAAATCTTTGTATGTTATTTAAAAACATTAAACAAGAGCTAGGAAAAATAATTTAGAGTTTTTTAACAATCTTTCTTCGAGACTTGAGTATTTTTTTCTTTTTTTTTGCCAAGAGAAAAATACACTAAACAGTAGTTTAAGGATCTGGAAAATTTTTAGGAAATGTTAGAGTGAATCAATGAGATCATCAACTACTTTTTGTTGGTTTTTATTATTCTATTGGTTCATGATATTCTGAGTGCTATGAAAGTATTTTATTGCTCTTCCCAATGGTGATAGAATTGACGTGTTTTCAATTCTTTGGAAAATTTGAAGTAAACGAGTAACGTTGAAAAAATATGCAATTAATATTATTATTTTTTATTCCGTGGAGCAGATGACAACACATGTGTGGAAAAATGGGGATCAAGACCAAACAATGCTTATGTGAATAAATTTCTTGGAATATTCCTCGACCAAATATTTTGAGACTCAATTCCATTATGTTGTGCTTACATGAAGGTGAAATATGGAAATGCATAATCTATTTTCATGAATTGTGATTTGTGGAGTACTATTTAGTGTTATATTTTTTTATAATGTTCAGAGAAAAATGATATTGTCACAATGTGATAATTATGTGCGTTTTATGCATCCTCAAACATTTATTAAGTTATCATCTATATTATAGGCTTCCTTTTTTTGTGGCATACATTTTTATCTTGTTACATTTAAAAATGTAAGAAAAAATATAATATAGACATATGAATTATTTATAACTAAAATATTAGCAATAATATTAGAAAAACAATATTTTACCGTGAAGTGTAGAGACCCGCAATTTTTTTTTTTTTTTTCTGCACAATGGACTTCCTGTGCATGAAATGCAGATCCCACGCTACCTTGATCAATTATTAGTGGTAGATTAAATGACTACGTTTCATCACAGCTATTGTAGTGGTAATTTCGAACTGATATTATTATGTTTCATTGTCTGGAGCTCTGATTGTGCGTATGGTGGGCCATGTGCAGGAGCCGACATCGAGGTGCCAAACCTTCTTGTCGATGTGAACTCTTAAGGAAGATCAATCTATTATCCCTAGAGTAACTTTTTTCCATTGAGTGACGACCTTTCCACTCGGCACTATCAGATCACTAAGGCCAAATTTCTTCCCTAATCAATGGGTGGGTCTTGCATTCAAGCTCCCTTCTACCTTTTCACTCAAGGGCTGATTTTCATCCGACCCAAGGAAAACTTTGCATGCCTCTATTACCTTGGGATTTCTTATGGAACTTCGTTCACACAAATGAAATTAATTTTAAACTACATTTGCATTTAAAACTTTTAAAGATTTAGATAATAAGGTAAATAGTTAATGTGTTCGTAATGTATTGATTTTGTTTCTTTGGTTAGTGTTTTCTTATGTAGAAATATATACCACCCACATGCATATTGAAAAGTGCACTTCATATAATCTATTATAATAAAATAAGCATTGTTCTTGCACCAAGTGCTAATCAATCTTGCAAGCTTCATTGTGCATACCTCCACGCTCTGAATAATCTACCAATATCAAATTGCAAATGCACTAACTCCAAAAACATTGAAAATGCATTACAATTAAAACATTCCTCTGCACTTGCATCATTCTATAGAAATTTCACAATCCTTTATTCACACATGAATTTGTTCTTTAGATAGCCTCCACACATGCACAACCACCTCCACACAGTTACTTTTGTACTCAATAATGCCCTTCAATCAATAATTTACATTCAAAATAGTTATTAATTGATGTGGGTTTCAAATATCACGGGGAGGAAGCAATCGTTGTGAAATATGTTCCTAAATAAGAATTAAAAAAGAGATTTGTACATTTATTATTTTAATAAACTTTTCCCAACGCTTTGGGCATGGTGAAAGTTTTCCACACATGCATTTGTTTTACATACATGCTTCTTCTGAACATCTAGCTCCGCACAACCACATCTACACAACTACTTTCGTACTTGCAAAATATGTTACTAAATAATAATTTAAAAGGAGATTTGTATATTTATTATTTTAATAAACCTTGTGCGAAGCTTTTTTTGAGTGGAACTTTCACTCTGCAGGTTGCTCCGCACACTACTTATTCACACAAGAAATGCTCCCTAAAGTTATTATTCCTCTTAAGAAAAATTGATAATTGTGGTAAAGGTATCTAGATTTTGTTTTTTAATTCTAAACTAAGCAATTCCATTCACATTGTCAACAAGGTTTCATTGGGAGCCCAATTCAATATATATGAAAAAAATGGTTATCACTTTGTAGTGTTGTCTGACTTGGCATTATTTGAAAGCATTAAAATATTGAAACTAAAATCATGATTTTCAAAGCATTGAAATATTAATATTAACGTATCTTTTCAAAATTAATAAAAATGCAAATCTTTGAGTCTTTTGTTATGATTTTGAAAACATTAAAATATTAATATTAACATATGAACTGTTACTAATTGACTTACCCAGACAAATAGGAAGTTCCATTCAAATTCGAATCTGCAACACATCTAATGTTGATGTTTGTTAATAGTCTAATGTTCATATTTGTTTACTAATAATCTACTGTTAATATGATTGTAGTGCAGAGTGCAAAAGTAGAGTCCAAAGTTTTATTTTACGAAGCATTCCTGTGGCTTTTGTTACCTTCGTATATGGGTTTTATGTCAAAATGCGAAGGGTTAAATTATGCAATGGGACATCCCTCAGGCATAAGCACAAATGTTAGTGAACACCTCTTGCAAACTGAGTATGGTTTCCACACTCTAGAAAAGTCAATTTCTTCTGCACTAAAAAAATTTGTTAATCAATTGATTAAAGGTTGTTCTCTTCGCACAGTGAAAACTTGGTTGATGATTATCTTTATGTAAATAGGCATATGCATGGATCTGAGGATGAAGTCCATTATGCAGAGGAATATTTCAATTTTTCATCGTGTAGACATCCGCACTTTGCACAATCAAATATTCTCGCACAAGGAAACTTGTTTGCAGAAAGCTCCACTACTAATTAATTCGCTAAAGGTTACGTAGTGCAACACAAAACCAAATGAAATCAAAATCACATAAAATTGATATATCAATTTAATGTCTAAATACAACAAAAAACTCCCATTATGTACAATAGACAGTTACAAAGAAAACGTAATAAAATCCCTTCTCGGAGTAACGTACTCTAAACAAATTTAAACATATGACGACAATGAACATTACTCTTGTTTCATAGAAAACATAACTATTTTCATGTTTCATATTATTGGCATATATGTATCAATGACATAATATAGGTTCTCAAAGCATAATTATGTAACATTAAGCAATACAATCACAGTAATAAGAACAATATCAAGTTTCAAATTTCAATCATCATAGCTATGATTGAAATAAATAAACATAATACGAATGCATATAAGATCATATGCAAAGCATTAAGAACTTTGATTCTCAACAAGAATCGCGTGTATCATTAAATCAAATTATCAATGGCTAAGTGCATTAGCTCATTCACTATGTCATTTTGGTATCTTCTCTTTACAATTCATGAAAAATATGAATTGACATGAGGGTTGTTATCGGATACGCAATCATGAAGAACCTATCACTCTTGAATAAATTGATTAATTGAAAACACGGTTCATTTGAAATAAGATCATCCAAATCAAATACACAAATTTTTTATATGAATAATGGATCATATAGAGAATGGATATTGGGACACTAATCATAGTTTCTTGGCCCATTAAATGTGCATACAACTAATAGAACTCTCTAAATGATTCTCTTAAAAAATAAATATCTAGAGAGGAAAGATCATAAGTAACCTTAGAATATGGTGAAATGAACTCTTGTATGATTTTCAAGCCACCTACATGTGATTATAAAGAACTATTTTCTTTTGAAAAATAAAAGCGCACATTTCAATATCTACTGAATGTCTCTGAAGTCAAATAAATATGAATATCTTTTTCTGGTAGCCAATGTTTTTGTTGTTAAATCAATTTTCTATGTGCATAAATAAACGATTTCTCTGAAATCAAATACTTTTGGAACACATGCAACATTCGCTAATCTGGTGGACCAAATATTATCATTACTTTTCTCCTGTGCAGACATATGCACATATGGCTTATACACAACCAACTACTGAAAGTGTTGATCGATGAGCAAAAGTGATTTAATTATATCAATGAAAATAGATACTTTCCTTCCCCCTAAAGCCATTTTTTCTTTGTAATTTTAAAATATTGTTTCAACCAACAAATTTTTTATTGTAATTTAGGTATATATGATTGATATGTTAAACATCCACCACCTATTACTACTCTGCCTGTGAAATTCCGTCTATAGGACACTTTCAGTATATAGAAATTTAGTATAGAATTTTTTTTTTTTTTACAAGAAATAGTAGAAATAATTTGCATAATCTAAATGTGCCACAATTCTAGCCAAAAAATAGTATAAATTCCAACACGATTTTTAGAAAACTAGGCACAATTTTTTGTAAAATCATACTACAATTATCAAGCATCAGGATTTTTGGTATTAGAGTAATTTTTGATAGTGTTATCACAAAATTGTACTTGATTGGCTGCTAATCAGACAACTTAGTGTAACTGTTTCAAACCAGCGTTTGACTGAAGCTTAGCCTCTTCAGTCTGAGAGGGCTCTCTCAAAATGATTTTATGATATTGGTTAATTATAGTGCTAGATGGCTAACTCTATAGAATTTGTATCTTGTTTTTTATGATTGCAAGTTGAAAGAATGCAAGCTTGCTGCCATTGGGCTTATGGAGTCAACAATTAGTATTTTCAGTGGCAAGGTTTCTTGACATGGAAGATGAGGTAGATAGGGGTATTTAACAAAGGCAATTCACTCATAAAAAACAGGAAAAAACAGTCATTTCATTACTAAAGGAAGTCAGAGCACAGAGTTATGAATTCTAAGTAATAGAAATGAAATCTACTACAAGTGGTAAAACATAAGATGTAGATCAATAAGACATTAAAAACCCCATGATAATCTCAGGTTTGTCAAGAAGAAAGTCCTTTGTATTACTGATATAAGTCAAAATACATAAAGTAGCAGTTTGGTGAAAAAAATTTCACTATCACACATCATATAACTTAAGAAAACATGACTTCTAACAAGAAACTGACAGCTGCACCTTTAAAAAGACATTTCCTAATAGGACTCAAGCTCCTATTTATTACATCACTCTACCTTATCTTTGAAACAGTTACATGAAAATTGCAAAATAAATATTACATACTCGAAAAAGGCATGACATAGCTCATCACCACTTTTCATATTAAAAACCCTCCTAGACATGTGGAACAAAACCGTATTTTTCAGGGATGCATAACCCTTATCTTCAACGAGACCTTTGGCTAATGACCTATCTCCACAACACTTCCTTTGAGTCATAAATTTTTTATGTTAAGGTCCCTTGACATGTTGAAGGAGTCCACATATCCAAAACTGCCATTAAGCTACTCCAAAACCTTCAAAAATAGCTCGCTACAAAAACAAGACAGTTCCGTAGCGAGCTTTAGTAACATCTAAAAAATAGCTTCTGCACCCAAAAACTCTGCTCCTTTGCTGTTCTATGGTGCCAACCTAGTCATGACATGTCACCACCATCATTTTCCCTCCTTGAAAACTGCAGAAAGTGAATTTAGAGACAAAAAAGCTGCTACAGGTTTTTTCGTAGCATTTTCCTCGCTTTAAGCCTAGGAAACACTATGAAACTATGTAAAAGAGCATAAATTCCAGATTTCAAAACTGTCTCCAAAAAGTGACCTCCAGTTGTAAACTTTGATCTTCAGCATGCTATGAGCCTTCTAAAGCATATTCAATCTCAACTTAAGGCCACTGTGGTGTTTCCTCTTCATTAATGATTAGTTGAGCTATGGGCTCCTCGACCACAATCATCTTCAAACCCTTCTTCTCCAACTCTTTATGAATCAGTTCTAGTTGTTCTTTTAGGTCTTTGGCTTGGTCCTTAGTGTAATATTCTTAGAATGTAAGTGAAATTTTACCTTTTTTATATGTTTGACCTCCTTTCTTAGTGGCTTAGTCCACTTTATGAGTTTTCTGTGTTGTCTAAGGTCTTAGAGGCACTTGTGACTTGATCCTCCCAAATATATTTCATTTTTTCAAACTGTACCTTCCGAAAAATTCTAAGGAAGTTGAGTCTTCATTTAAAAAATTCATGTCTGATGGTTCATATCTGAGGTAGTGGCCACCTTTGTTTGTCTTCCTCTTTGCAGCCATGGTGATTTTATATCTTCTCTTCCTTTCTTGATTAGTGACACCTGCAACTTTTGAAAATGCTAGCAACTAGCTTGGCTTGGTGAAACAACTCTCCAAAACTCAATAGCATGCAAAGATGAAGTAGATAATGACAAAGACTCAATTGGGAAATGCTTTAAAGTTTTGATGACAACTCATGGCTTAATCATGACTCATGCATGCTAAAAACAGTAATAATGACCTCAGCCATGACCTTCGTACCTTGGAAATGACCCTAACTGATTTGAATGACATCCACCCTAACACTTATAATCATGGACTGACACCTTGCACTGGTTTTGACATGACAGATAGAAATAACATTTTTTGTAGCATGGTTAGTTCATTTCCTAGCAGTTTCACTACAAAATTATTAGCAGTTTCGTAGCGAAAACTACCATTTTACAGTGTAAATCGCTACAAAAATAAGAAATCTAGCTAAAGTGACATTTTCGAATTCAAAAGCTTGGGAAATGAAATATGTCAGCAAATGATGACTGATGGGACATGATATTACTTGAATGGGGTAGGTTTGGACCTTAGGATAGGTTAATATGAACAAATTTAAATTTTTCCGTTACCAACTTGTGACAAATGAACTTTATGACCATACCTTTGACAAATGAAACCTAAGACCATGTCAAATAATGTTTCACTTTTTCTAAGTGATAATAGTGGCTCCACTTGGGATGGTGTGCCCTTGTGGTACACCAAAGAACCTGTAGTTCCAGTGCTATCCATCTTCTTGGAAATAAAAACTCTAAAATTTTCCAAGCTTTCCTTCAAACTCTAATGGCCTTCACCTTGGGCTCAATCTTGATGATTAGCTTGTCTTTATTAGTAGAAAAACATATAAAAATGGAATATGTAAAATGGAATGAAAAATCAATAGAACTTAAGAGGAATAGTGCTTCAAAAACCTATCATTGACAGGCCCTCCAGCACAAGGTTGTCCATCCATCTCCTGCAGTAAGTAAGTGTTGTTTCCATGAAATGCAGCCACTATGAATGGACCTTTCCATATTTTCTCAAACTTAACATGTTTCCCCTTTTCTTCAATCCTAGCCTCCCACTTCAATACCACATCTTGAATCTGAAAGTTTTCCTCTTTGAAATTCATGTCAAACGTCTTCTTAATTCTATTTTGAGATTGTTGATTGTTGTTATAGACTTCCTCCCTTTTCTCCTACAGAGCTATCAACTGGTTTATTCTCCTCTGAATTTCATTTGGCTCCTCCTCTAATCCTTGTAGCAGCTTCATGATAGGAACTCCCAAGGATATAGGAAAAATGGCTTTAGCTCCATATACCAACTCATAAGGTGAAGTACCAATTAATATTTTTGTGCACACTCTATCAGCCCACAAAGCATGCTTCAGCGTTAGATGTCATGACTTTTTGTTTTCCTGCAACACCTTCTTAATAATACTCACAATGCTCTTGTTAGAAGATTCAACAAGACCATTACCTTGTGGATAATATGAAGTAGAATTCCCAAGTGTAATATGATATTGATGACAGAAACAAATCAGCCTCTTGGATTTGAATTCCTGTGAATTGTCAGTGATGATCTTCATAGGCCAGCCAAACCTAGACAACATATTATTCTCCAAAAAGGAAATAATAACTTAATCATTTTCTTGCCTAGTTGGGATTACTTCAATCCACTTGGTGAAATAATCAGTTGCTGTCGGGATCTAGCAATGCTGACCTGAAGATGATGGATGAATCTCACCAATAAAATCTATCCCCCACTGTTGGAATGGCACCTCAACATAAATAGGCATCAAGGGTAAAGGAACAAGCTTTTTCTTACCATCAAAAGTCTGGCATTCATGGCAGGCAACGATATTTTTATAGACATCTTTGAACATAGTAGGCCAGTAATACCCTGCTCTGAGAATCTTATTTTCTGTGGCCTTCCAATATCCACAATATCCTTTGTGAAACTCCTCAATCACTTTTTATGCCTCTTCTTCCAGCAAACAATTCAAAAGGATACCACCAGTATCTTTCCAATACATATTTTTATAAATGATGTAGTACCTCAAGGATTTTAGCTTCACAAACCTTGCTTTAGACTTTGTAAATTCAGCAGGAGCCCTATGATGATGTAAAAAAAAAACAATGTCGTTGTACCAATAAAAAAGGAGGTACTTCTCTTCAATGGGAATGAGCTCTTCATCTTCATCTGATAATTCTGAAATTTCTGCAATTATATTCATATCAAGACAGTCAAAATTTGATTGTGCCATCAGCTTTTCTAGTCCCTAACCTTTGACCAATTTTGTGGGTCTGATTTCTATATCATATTCCAGCATGTTAGCTATCCACTTCCCTCTCTTACCATGAGGATCAGCTTGAGTCAAGATGTCCTTCACAATAACATTAGGAACAAATGCTATGACATGAGAATGCAAAATGTAAATTTTGAAATCTTTGATGGCTTTGACCAAAGCATAGGCCTATTTCTCTAGGATATTGTACTTCAATTCTAAATTAGCTAAGGTCCTACTGAGAAATTAAATTGGTTTCTCAATACCTTGATGTCCTTTCTGCAACAAAACTCCACCAATTGTATTTTCTGATGCAAATGTAAAAACCAGAAATTCCCTTGAAAAATCTCGGCTGATCAACATTGGTGCTTGAGTGAGTGCCTTCTTGATTTCCTCAAATCACTGCTTTTCTTCTACTATCCACTTGATGTCAGCTCCTTTCTTCAACATTTTGGTTATTCCTTTGACAATCTCAACAAAATTAGGAATAAACCTCCTCGCAAAATTCACCCTTCCAAGGAAAGACTGAATTTCCTTTCTGCTTCTAGGCAGATCCACTTTTTGAATGGCATTGACTCTGTTTGGATCAATATTAATCCCATATTTAGATCTAATATTCCCAAGTAACTTCCTTGAAGTCAGAGAAAAAATGTTTTTAGTGGGATGGAGAGAAATTCCAAACCTTCTACATTTCAGCAAAAAAATTTCTAAATGCTTCAAATGGTCCTCTTCTCTCCTTGAGAAAACTATTATTTCATCTAGATAGACAACCAAAAACTATCCTTCTCCTTAGTAAAGGAAATGTCCATTTCTCTTTGAAAAGTCACTCCTACATTCATCAGACCAAAGGGCATTTTGGCATACATGAATGTGCCCCATGGTGTGGTAAAGGAAGTTTTCTCCTGATCTTCTGGATGCACTAGTATCTAATTGTATCCTGAAAAACCATCCAGCGTAGACATCCTTTGGGAACCAAAAATGTTTTGCAGAATTTGGTCCATCTTTGGGAGAGGGTAGTTGTCCTTCAGAGAGGCTTCAAGTTTCTGAAGTCAATGCAGATTCTTATTTCTCCACTCTTTTTCCTGACTGGAACCAAGTTTGCAAGCCATTTTGAGAATTTGATTGGAACAATAATTTTGGCATCAAAGAGCTTCTTGATTTCCTTCTCAATCAGAGGCATGAGAAGTGGATTAATCCTCCTCAGCTTCTATTTGAAAGGATTTTAATTTTCTTTAATGGGAATGGTATGTTGAATAATAGTAGAATCATATTTCTTTAGATCAGCATATCTCCATGCAAAAACATCTATGGACATTTTTATCATCTCAATATATTTCTTTTTCAAGTCAGCTAAATTTTTTTTTTAAAGCTTCATCATTTTTGGAATTTCTATTGTACCAAGAATACAACTCTCTACCTCTTCATCATCAACTTGTATTCTAGGAGATTTGAACACATCATTATGGTCAAAAATATTTTTAAGTGATATAAGACCTTTAGGTATAGAATTATTCTTCAACTGTAACACTTCAGAATTCCCCTTTGTTTCAGCAAGCTTGTTTTGTTGGTCTATTTGTGTGATTTCAAACTCCTCTTTCAATTTTATAAAGTTTTTGACTTGCTGGTCATCCTCAAAAACTTGTCAATGAATTATGTTGTTAGGGATAGTAGACCTATGACGAACTTCAACCTCATATATTTCAGTGGAATGTGCAGGAATACTAAACAGACTTGCAGAAACAGCTAGGGAGTCATCTACTGAGTTTTGGCCCCTAGTTTTCACAATAAAGGAATATTCTTGAAAATTCTCTAACATATCCATGATCAAATTTCTGTATGCCCTCATTCTCACATCCTTGTTTTGATATACACCCTCATATTGTTTAATAACTAATTCAGAATCTCCACAAACATAAATATTTTGGGCACCCATTGTTTTCAAAATTTCTAAACCCAAAAATAAAGATTTATACTCAGCCATGTTATTTGTGCAATCAAAGTTCTGTTTGAAAGAAAAGAACTTACTTTCAACCTCTAGAGTTGTGATCCAAATTCCTACTCCAGCCCCCTCTCTTCCTGTTGATCCATCAAAGTGTAACAACCACCAACCTTTTGCCTTTTCTTCACTGTCTTGCTGATTTTCAGTTTGTTGATTTCCTGCTTCCTAAATTTCTGCTTTCTTTTCATATTTTTCTTCATCAGTCAATTCATTGAAAAGTATCATAGATCCTAATTCAGTATCAACAACATATATTGAGAAAATTATGAGGTTTGTCCTTACTACTTACCATATAAGCCATCTTTTTTTCTCTGTATAGTCTTATTTTCTCACCAAAAGCAGGAATGGTGGCATAAGTTAGGTCCATCTGCATGGTGCCTTTGATATTCGCTGCCCATGATCTAGATAGCAGCATGCCAAACTTGGGTGGAATATCTACTACCACAATGTACATTACCACTGTCTTGGAAGGGACTTGTGTAAGACCAACAACAACATCTTTTATTAAACCAATGCACTGAACTCTTTTTGAATCAAAAGAAAACAAATCCTTATATGGCCTAGTAATTTCCAATCCCATCCTTTCCATGATTACTTTAGGCATGAGGTTATGAGAGGCCCCTAAATCTATCATGGCATTGTGTAATGTTATGTCATGAATACTAAGCCTGACATAGAAAGGAGGCACCTCTTCATTCTGCTCATCCTCCAATCTTGGTCCCAAGTATATGGTTGGATGGTATTCTTGAACATTAAGGATGTCAGTAGCTCCTAGTTGGGAATTCAACATTTTTACAATTTTACTTATATATTCATTCACCTTAATAATTTCTCCAAAAGGAACTAGGATTTTTATCTTGGAGATCTCATTCTCCAAACTAAAAATAGAAGCAGATTTTTCAGTCTCTTTGATAGGAGGAGGAGGTGGTGGATTGTTTCTAACCTTAGCAGCTTTAGGGGCATCTTTCTTGGGTTGTGTTATGTTTGCAGTAATTGGAACATTTCTATTTCTGAGGTTGTATTGTTTCTGCATCTCAAATATTTCATGTTGATATCCTTTAAGGTAATCAGATGGTTCCTCACCCTTGTTAACATCATGATCAGACTCATCATGTTCTTCCTTAGTCAAAAACATCCCTGACATGTTTTCATCCAAGCAATAATTTTGTTGAAAATGAGGCCTTACTTGAGGGTCAGGATGATTTCTGTTTTCCCTTGGTCTCTGCTGGTTTTGAGGTATTCTGAACTAAGGATTTCTAAACTGAGGTTCATGTTGTGTAGGAGGGGAAAAGGCATTCCCAAGGGCAAGCCTATCCATCAAATTTTCCATTTTCTTTTTCATTGAGTCAAATTTGTCATATGAGGTGGAAGGCTTATCTTCTTCTTTCTATTTTGTATTTCCCATCTTGGACTTTTTAGCTGCTATCATATTAACCTCCACCTTCACAGCATCATTTTTCATTTCATCTAGTGAAGGGGATTCTCTTTCTCTAAGAAGGATATAAAATTCATAATCAAAGGCCTCAGCATATCTCAGTTAAGTTGCTCCTGTTGATCAGCGGTTGTCATTGATGTCAACCCAAGCAGCACTAGGGGCTAGCCCAATATTGCATGAAAATTTTGACCTACCAAATTAATATATTCTGGGTCAATAATTATTTTGATGGTTTCTACTTGTCGAGATGTTTCTGTTGATATATGGCACACCATGTAATTCTTCACGATTTGAGAAATATTCATGTTTGAAGTTTGTACCCCCAGTTAGTGGGCTAAAACCCCATGGGGTTGGGGCATGGGTCATTGAAAAGTCATAATTAATATTTTTTAAGCTTCTAAAATCCCTCCCATGTTCACTTGTTGAAGCTCCTCTCAACCTAAGCATTTATATAAATTGTGATCCTCATTTCCTCCTTATGCAAGGGATTTTGCCATCTGAAACAGGTCATCATGGCATTTTCGCTCTAAATTTTTTTATACGAAGGTTTAGAAGCTGAAATTTTTATGAGGTGAAGGAGAAATCCTGATGAAGCTTCTGTAAAAATTTCAGAGAAAGGTGCGTAATAGTTTTTGATATATGATCTATGGAAGTCAGGGTTTTGGCAGGCTCCTGAAATTGATCTCAAAGAAGTGACCTTGGTAAAATCGTCATAACTCTCTCTCTGAGTATCAGATTGGAATTCCATCAAAACTGATAGATAGTGCACAGACTGTAGTTTTCTCTTTATCAATTTCAGAGTTGAATGAAGAAACAGTGACACGTGGCATGTTGTACAAGTTTTATCTACTGAAACAGTCCATAATTAAAGCATTGTGAGATATTGGTATAACTCTCTCTTGAAGAATCCAAATTGGGTCAGACCTATGGCATTGGAAAGACGACTCAGAGGAATACTACAGGACCAAAAATCAGACATTGAGGATCTGAAATAACAGAGATACACCAGATTCAATATCGAGCTCCTAGAAGGCAAGAAAAAGCTAGATCATGTGTTGTCAAGGGTTGCAAAGGACTAGAATTTCTATGGCAGCAAAGCAAAGCAAGGTGCAACAGAAGGTAGCATGACAAGAGCAGTAACCAAGGTGCATAACAACAGCAATAAGTTCATCATATGAAGTCTTCAAGTGGGCAGCACTGCATACAATCATTGTAAAGGTATCATTGTACTAAGTCATTGTAAATACATTATTGTAAAAATTGTACTAGTGTCTATCTGCCAAGGGTTGAAGAGGCAGTGTTGGGAGGTCTAGGATAATCATTAGGTGGTTGTGTCAAAGTTGGGGTTATGGTCTAGTATATATTCTTCTTCTACATCATTCTATATCATTGTAAAGTGGACCATTTTCCCTGGTACGAGAGTCCATTCTTATTTTATTCTTCTATAGGGTGGTAGGGTGGTGCTAGGGTGAGTTGTAGCTCATTGGGTGTTGGGGCATCTGTTTAGTTGACTACTGAATAATCTCGAGCATTGGAGCGTCCATCCAGTGGGAGCTGGAAAAGAATTCTTTTCTAGATTCTAGGAAGTTGGAACTTTATTTTCAATTGGAGTTGAATATTAAAGAATTATTAGAAAAGCATTAAGTGGTTTTTGTCCTGGGGTGGGTTTCCACCTTAAAAACTGTGTGCATTTGTGTTCCTCTTGTTTTCTGCTATCATTGTACAAACACTGATAATAATTGAAGATTAAATAATGCGCTAATTGAAAGGAATACTGATTCACCCCCCCCCCCCTCAGTATTTCCAACAATTGGTATTAGATCTTGGTTCCTTCAATAACAGTTTAACAACTGGAAGGAGGTCATGGAGCATACCAAGAATGGTGTACCTCTATTAAATGAAAATAATTATGCACTCTGGAAAGGAAAAATGGAGGTCTATCTCTTCGTGAAAGGTTACGAAGTATGGGACACTGTTCAAAATGGATTTACATCAATCGCGGATGAACAAGGTAAGAAGAATTTGGTAAATGATGCCAAAGCAAAGAATATTATTATAAGTGGACTTATTGAATTTGCTTATCATAAGGTTTTGGGTTGTAAAACTGCCAAAAATGTATGGGACAAGCTTGAGAATATATATGCAGGTGACTCAAATGTCAAAGAAGCAAAGCTTCAAATCTATAGAGCAAAATTTGAGAAACTTAGAATGAAAGAAGATTGCAACATTGCTGCATACTTCCAATACATTGATGAAATAACCAATACTCTTAAAAGGATTGGACCATCTGCTGATTATAGAATATACTTAATATCATTTTAGAATCGTTATTTGGGTGGGAGATTCAACCCAAGGTATCGTCTAGGAATACAGCAACTGGACAAACTCTGCAATAAGAATTGATATGAATGGAGTTCTCACAGCACATGAAATGAAGAGATCTGACAAAGAAAAGAATTGCAAGCAGAAACTGTTCAAACTAAGGTTCCAAAGAAGGACAAACAACCTTCAATGGAAATTACATGCACCTGCAAGTGTGAAGAAAAGGGAGATGACGGAGAAGGTCTTTCAGATGAAGAATATTTTTACTTTACTAGAAAACTAAAACCTGGTAAGGGAAAATTCAAAGTTAAACTTCCATTAATATGTTTTGGTTGTGGTGAGGTTGGGAATTTCATAGCAAAATGTCCAAACAAAAGTGATGGCAACTAAAAAGGAAATAAAGGCTTTAAGAAATTCAACAAACAAGGCAAAAATAAAGGATCCAAAAGGAACTTTCTCTCTAAAGAAGATAGCTCCTCATTCGATGAAGAAAGTGACAGCAAAGAAGAAGCCAATGACAAAGTATTTTTATATTACACACAGTTAGAACAATGAAGAAGAAGGGCTTAATTGTTAAAGAATTTATGAGGGAGGCAACTGCTTTGCAAGAGCTCAATGTCAAAGATCCATTCCAATACTCTTGAAGAACAAGTTCAAGGTCTCAAAATTGAGGTTGAAGAACACAAATGTATTGAAGAGTCACTTCAAAATAAGTTGGAAGAAAGAAACCAAGAAAGGGAAGCATTAGAAGCCAAAGTAGTCTCGCTGCGTAAGGAAGTGAAGAAGGGAAAAACTATCCAAAACTATGCCAACAGCTCAAGGGCATTGGAAGAACTTATCAACAATAAACGATCTTACAACGACATAACTGGCCTCGGTTACAAAGAAGAAGAAGCAGGACCTTCTACAACAAAATACAATGAACCTATGAGATCCGACATACATGTAGACTTCATTGGACAAGATTCGCAAGCACATCCTTGGAAGATGATTCCTCGATGAAGATTTTCATCCAGGTACCAACATATTTTTCATGGCTATTGTTATTCATTTGGAAAATTTGGTCATAAAGCTATAGAATGTCGCACGTACCCTAGGAACCAATACAATTCCAAGAGATTATTCAAATATGAACCTCCCATGGCTCAACAAAACATCAATAGATTTGAACATTTAAGAAATAATATGGAATGTTACAAATGTCAGAACTTTGGTCACATAGCCAGAGACTGCAGACTTGAAAATCCTCCAAAAGAATCTTCGAAGCCACATAATGAACGAACATGGAAGAAGAAGAAGACTGATAATTGTGCTCTCACTCTTAAGGCTCAAAAAAATAAATATGTGTGGTATGTTGACAGCGGTTGCTCAATGCATATGACTGGAGATAGAAGGAAATTTTCTGAAAGAGAATAAGGATGGAACCATATCCTTTGGAAATGATGGATCTTCAAATGTTATAGGATCAGGTACCGTCACTCTCGGAAGCAAAGATGT
Organism: Pinus albicaulis; assembly: GCA_034641835.2. Classification (NCBI taxonomy): domain Eukaryota; kingdom Viridiplantae; phylum Streptophyta; class Pinopsida; order Pinales; family Pinaceae; genus Pinus; species Pinus albicaulis. The sequence goes on from CM076578.1 coordinate 1,168,261,179, forward strand.
TATAGCCAAGAATGTTTTATTGGTCGAAAACATGAATCACAATCTACTCAGTGTTGGACAAATGTGTGATCAAGGATACATAATGCTATTCAACTCCACAAAATGTGAAATCAGGAAAGGCAAGTATGGTAAAATTGTGGCTACAGCAAGTCGAGCTCCAAATGACATATATGTTCTAGATGAAGCAACTAAAGCATGTCTACTAGCTAAAGAAGACAAAATCTAGTTATGGCATAAACGAATGGGTCACATAAACTTTGACAATATTGTCAGGATAAGAAAAAAGGAAGCAGTATGTGAAATGCCGAAAATATCAAAACCTTCGAACACACTATGTGAGGCATGTCGGCATGGAAGGCAGACAAAAGTCCAATTTAAAAAAAAAGAACACTTTGCATCACATCCATTGGAATTGATACATACTGATCTATGTGGTCCTATGAGAACAAAAGGCTTAGACGGAGAATTATATTTCATGTTAATGATAGATGACTATACCAGGATGACAGTCGTCAGTTTCCTAAAGAAAAAATCTGAAGCATTTGAGTGCTTTAAGATCTACAAGGAGTTGGTTGAAAATGAAACTGATTTGAAAATAAAGTGTTTAAGATCAGACAATGGTGCAGAATTCACTTCCAAATTATTTCAGCAATATTGTGACGAAAATGGAATAAAAAGGCAATTTTCAACAGCACGAACACATCAACAAAATGGAGTTGCTGAAAGAAAGAACAGAACAGTACAGAAAATCGGTAGAACAATGTTGAAGGACTGAAAATTGGATGAAAAATTATGGGTTCAAGAAATTGATACGATAGTCTTCATTATCAACCGAAGTCTTCTTAGAAATAATTGCAACAAGACTCCATATAAATTATGGAAATGAAAACCAACTAATGTAAAATATTTCAGAATCTTCGAAAGAAAATGTTATATCAAAAGAGAAGATCAAATTTGGGTAAGTGTGAATCACGTGTTGATGAAGGTATCTTTGTTGGTTACTCACGCAAAATAAAAGCCTATAAATGCTATAATCTAAGATGAAAACAGATAGTGGAGAGCATAAATGTTACCTTTAACAAAGATGGTGTTCTAGCAAGTAATGATGAGGATCAAAATATTTGAAACTTGAGACAGAGGCTGAAAAAGACATAGATAAAATTGTAGAACAAGAAGCAACTATCAACGAGGAAGAAGTAAATAATGATCATCAAGATATACTAGAACAACAACAAGAAGCTCCTCTAAGGAGAGCAAAAGAGTGGATTCAAAAGAACCATCCATCAAATCAAATCATTGGTGACATAAATGAAGCTCGACAACTTCGTTCATCACAACAAGCTCACGTTGCTTTTCTAGCAAACTTTGAGCCTAGTAGTTTTGAGGAAGCCAGCCAGAATGAACATTGGGTATCAGCTATGAATGAAGAATTGGATCAAATTGAGAATAATAACACCTAGGAATTAGTTCCATGACCAAAAGATAAAAATTTCATTGGGACTAAATGGGTGTTCAGGAACAAATTGAATGAATATGGGCAGGTTACCAGAAACAAAGCAAGATTGGTTTGCAAAGGCTATGCACAAGCGGAAGGAATTGATTTCGATGAAACATTTGCACCAGTTGCCAGAACGGAAGCCATCCGAATGTTTCTCGCCCATGCATGTTCAAGAAAAATCAAAGTCTACCAAATGGATGTTAAGTTAGCATTTCTGAATGGAGAATTAGAAGAAGAAGTTTACATCGAACAACCTGAAGATTTTCTACTATCACAAAATGAAGACTATGTCTGCAGGTTAAAGAAGGCTCTATATGGTCTCAAGCAGGCTCCCAGAGCATGGTATTCTCATCTTGATGGATATCTACATCAACAAGGGTTCAAGAAAGGTACTGTTGATAGCAATCTTCATGTACAAATAGATAAAGATAATTTAATAATCGTTGAGGTATATGTGGATGATATAATATTTGGTAGCAATGATGATTGAGTAAGTAAGAAATTTTCTACAAAGATGCAAAGTGAGTTTGAGATGTCTTTACTTGGTGAGCTGACATACTTCTTAGGGCTTCAAATATCTCAGCAAGAGAAAGGAATATTTATATGTCAAGCCAAGTACTTCAAGGAAATGCTCAAGAAATTCAAAATGGAAAATTGCAAACCCGTCCTTAATTACTCCGATGGTAACAGGTTGAAAATTAAGCATAGACGACTCATCTAAGGATGTGGATCAGAGGTTGTATAGATCTATGATTGGTAGTCTTCTATATGTAATAGCCTCTCGGCCAAATGTTATGCAAGCAGTTGGACAAGTAGCAATATTCCAAGCAGCACCAAAAGAATCACATATTATTTCCGTTAAAAGAATTCTTCGATATCTAAAGGGCACAGAAGAATATGGCTTGTGGTATCCTAAGGGTAACAATCTAATTATTCAAGCCTTTACAGATGCAGATTGGGCAGGAAGCGTTGATGATCGTAAGAGTACTGGTGGAGCAACATTCTATCTAGGTGGTTGTCTAGTATCATGGTTGAGAAAAAAGCAAACTTCAATCTTGTTATCTACAGCGGAAGCAGAATATATTTCAGCAGCATCATGTTGTACTCAAGTCCTTTGGATAAAAAAAACTTTGCAAGATCTTCAAGTACAATTCAATGAGCCTATTCCCATATTCTGTGACAACAATAGTGCCATCAGCATCTCCAAGAATCCTGTCATGCATTCAGAAACAAAACACATTCCAATAAAATGTCATTTTGTTAGAGAACAAGTCGCTGAAAAGAATATCAAACTTAAGTATGTTTGTACAAAAGAACAAATTGCTGATATCTTCACTAAACCTTTACCTCGTGAAGCATTTGAATATCTTCATCAAAAGCTTAGGATTCTCCCAAGTTCTCATTAGATTACAGGTCTGCAGGACGGCTGTGTGTCAGCGGGAGTGGAAGTGTGTACAGGTCCATAGGATGGTTGTGTTTCAGGGGGAGTTACCCTTTGCCATTGATGTCAAAGGGGGAGATAATGTTGTAGGAAGAGGTATCATGATTGCAAGGGGAGTACTTGTGTTGCCATCAATGCCAAAGGGGGAAATTGTTGAGCAGCAATTGTCATTGATGTCAACCCAAGCAACACCAGGGGCTAACCCAATATTTCATGAGAATTTTTACCTACCAAATTAATATATTCTGGGTCAATAATGCTTTTGATGGTTTCTACTTGTCGAGATGTTTTCGTTGATATATGGCATGCCATGTAATTCTTCACGGTTTTAGAGATATTCATGTTTGAAGTTTGTACCCCCAGTTAGTGGGCTAAAAACCCATGGGATTGGGGCATGGGTCATTGAAAATTCATAATTAATATTTTTTAAGCTCCTAAAATCCCTCCCACATTCACTTGTTGAAGCCCCTCTCAACCTAAGCATTTATATAAATTGTGATTCTCATTTCCTCCTTATGCAAGGGATTTCGCCATCTGAAACATGTCATCGTGGAATTTTCGCTCTAACTTTTTTATACGAAGGGTCAAAAGCTGAAATTTTTATGAGGTGAAGCCAAAATCCTGAGGAAGTGGTTGTAAAAATTTTAGATCAAGGTGCATAGCGGTTTTGGAGATATGATCTGTGGAAATCAGGGTTTTTGAAGGCTCCTGAAATTAATCTCAAAGAAGTGACCTTGGTAAAATCGTCATAACTATCTCTCTGAGTATCGGGTTGGAATTTTGTAAAAGGTGACAGATAGTTCATAGACGTTGGTTTACGCTCTATCAATTTCAGAACCGAATGAATAAACAGTGACACGTGGCATGCTGTACAAGTTCGCTCTACTGAAACAGTCCATAATTAGGGCAGTGTGAGAGATTGGGAATAACTCTCTCTTGAAGAATCCAAATTGGGTCAGAACTGTGGCATTGGAAAGATGACTCAGAGGAATACTGCAAAAATTTAAAATCAAACATTGAGGATCTAAAATAATAGAGATACACCAGATTCAATATCGAGCTCCTAGAAGGCAAGAAAAAGCTAGATCATGTGTTGTCAAGGGTTGCAAAGGAGCAGACTTTCTCTGGCAGCAAAGCAAAGAAAGTGTAGCAAAAGGTAGCATGAAAAGTGTAGAAACCAAGGTGAATAACATCAACAATAAGTTCATCATCTGAAGTCTTCAAGTGGGCAGCACCGCATACAATCATTGTACTAAGTCATTGTAAATACATTATTGTAAAAATTGTACTAGTGTCTATCTGCCAAGGGTTGAAGAGGCAGTGTTGGGAGGTCTAGGATCATCATTAGGTGGTTGTGTCAAAGTTGGGGTTATTTTCTAGTATATCTTCTTCTTCTACATCATTCTATATCATTGTAAAGTGGACCATTTTCCCTGGTACGGGAGTCCATTCTTCTTTTATTCTTCTATAGGGTGGTAGGGTGGTGCTAGGGTGAGTTGTAGTTCATTGGGTGTTGGGGCATCCATTTAGTTAACTACTGAAGAATCTTGGGTGTTGGAGCATCCATCCAGTGGGAGCTGGGGAAGAATGCTTTTCTAGATTCTTGGAAGTTGGAGCTTTATTTTCAATTGGAGTTGAATATTAAAGAATTATTAGAAAATCATTAGGTGGTTTTTGTCCCAGAGTGGGTTTCCACCTTAAAAACTATGTGCATTTGTGTTCCTCTTGCTTGTGCTATCATTGTACAAAGACTGATAATAATTGAAGATTAACTAATTCTCTAATTGAAAGAATACTGATTCATCCCCCCCTCTCAGTATTTCCAACATCTCCTGGAGGAGGCTTAAGATGGGCAGGGATGGAATCATAAACCTTATTAAATATCTTGGATAAATTTTGAACAGTTTCTGTAGAAATTATATAACTTATGTTTTATATGTCGAAGATTCTCCTGATCTCACACTATTTTAACTTCATGCAAAATACAGAATCTATTCCACCATTTATCATTTGCGGAAATTAAATCAAGATTTCAATGCACACATGAAACAATAAAAATTCACATACATTAACACAGTTGTTTAACGAGAAAAATTGAAGCTGAAAACCCCAACTATATGTATATAATATATGTCATAGAGATCATGTAACAATCCTCACACAAATCTGATCATAACAAGCTCTCAGTACAATACAATCGCTACACACTAATCAGGCCCGATCTTACAAATCCATGCACCGATCTTCGCCACCTGCTAGCCTGCGTCTACTGTGTAATCCTTGCTAATAATAGCTCTGAATGAATTCAAATTACTCCAGCCTTGCTCACGCAATCCTCATTGGCATCTCCATTGAGTGTTGGATGCAATCAATGCATCACTATAGTCACAACTGATAGTCTATCTTGCCCTTTCACCTATCTCTCCACTGGTCTCCACTAAAACTGCCATGCACTATAGTTAACTGATGCATTCTTCAGTTGATTGACGAATTATTATTTCTGAATTAATTAACTAATTAATTCACTCCACTCTAACTAGTGTATCAATTAGTTAGACTAGATACAACTAGCTCAACTAAGTCTAACTGAGTTAAACTAAATACAACTCCATCAACTACTTCTCCAACTCCACCAAATTCTGTCACATGAGTTATAACTGAATTCCTCCATGCAATATCTCCAGCAAACCCTCAAGAATAGCATAATTCCTTCTATCAGTTGTTGTGCCAAATCTGTGCACTTAACTGAAGTGCTCCAAGAGAATAAGATAATGTTTAGAGTCCAAATATTATTAAGAGCTAATAATATTCGACATATCTATTTTTAGTCTGGTAGTCTAAAAATAGACTCCAACCAATATGTCTAAAAATAGAAGTCCATATATTTTTCCAACTTGACCAACCATCCACAAATAGCATCCTGCAACTCATAGAATATGATCGACATGTCTAAAAATAGACATAGTCTAAAAATAGACTTTGCGCCAAAAATAGCCTATGGGCCCACTTAGTGAAGTCAACTCTTTTCACTAAGCTCATCATCTTGTTGAATCTCAAAACTCCCTCTCAACAAGATAGGGATTATCTGCCACCCCAGTCATGTCTCTATGGTATTCGAATTTGATGTTGGTGAGCGCCTTCGTCAGAATATCTGCATCCTGATCCTCCGTAGGAATGTAAGAAAGCAACATGATATTTTGCTGCACACAATCTCTGATATGATGCTACCGGATGTCAATATGTTTAGATCTATCATGAAATATTGGATTAACCGAGAGTTTAATGCAACTCTGATTATCACAATATATCACAGTAGGATCTAAATGAGAACCGAACAAACCGACCAGGACCTTCCTCATCCATATAGCCTCGCATGCAGCCAAACTTGCTGCCATGTACTCGGCCTCCACTAAAATGAGTGCCATGGATCTTTGTTTCCTGCTGTACCAAGAAACTGTTATAGATCTGATACTAAAAATCCCTTTAGATGTGCTCTTTCTGTCCGTTGGGCTTCATGCCCAATCTGCATCCGTGAAGCCATGCAGCTTCACCTCATCCGACTGTCTGTACCAAAATCCATACCTAGATGTGCCCCTGAGATACCTAAGGACATGCTTGTCCGCCTTCCAAAAGAGCTTGGTAGGCTTAACCGTCGCTTGTGAAAGCTGGTTCGCAGCATAACATATCTCTGGTCTTGTATTGACTAAATACATGAGCGAACCAACCAACTGTCGATAAACAATGGCTTCCACTACCTCTGCCGATGTAGCATCCTCCTTCCTCCAACCACCAGGAAGAGGAGTGTCGATAGGCTTGCAGCCTTGCATGTGAAACTTCTCCAGTATCTCCCGGGCGTACTTGCCTTAAGACACAAACAGTTCACCTTTCCGCTACCAAATTTCCAATCCCAAGAAATAATGAAGGAGGCCCAAGTCCTTCATCTCAAACTCCTTTGCAAGATCTACCTTGCATGAGTGTATCAACAGTTCATCACCTGTTAGTATTAAATCATCTACATAAAGCACAATGATCAAAATCTTACCCTCCACCACAATCTGTTATAGGTTTGGATCCGTATCACTCTTGGCGAAACCAAGTTCGGTGAAATAATTGTCTATCCGTGTGTACCAAGCACGAAGTGCTTGTTTCAGCCCATACAGTGCTCTTATGAGCCTGCACACATGCGACTCGTTGTTGAAGATTTCAAATCCTTTAGGTTGTTCAATGTACACCTCCTCCTCAATGATTCCATTAAGGAACGCAGTCTTCACATCCATCTGATGAATGTGCCAACCCATCTGCATTGAGAGAGCAATGATGGTCCGTATGGAAGAATACCTTGCGACAGGTGCAAAGGTTTCTTCATAGTCAATCCCCTCGATCTGTGAGAAGCCCTGGGCAAAAAATCTTGTCTTATAATTCTCGATGCTCCCATCAGCAACTTACTTCACTTTGTAGATCCATCTCAAACCTACCACTGATTTCCCTTCCGGCCTTGGGACAATCTCCCATGCACTGTTTCTGACAATCGAATCATACTCTTCCACCATGGCATCTACCCATGCGGGATCCTCCACAGCTTCCTCAAAAGAGGATGGCTTTGTCATGATACACTTTCTCATCAGAGCCATGTATCCAGTAAATCGGTCAGGTGACTGTCTCTGTCTGCGTTGTGATGTAGGAACTCCTACATTTTGCACTACATCAAGATTCAGTTGCTCAGCTTCTGTAGTGCGCTTCCACCCTCTGATGTTTGGCACTGCATGAGTGGTTTCTTCCACTCCATGAACCTCCTCTTATGGCTGATCCACATCTTGAGGCTCATATTTAGGAAAAAGCAGCTCCTCCTCTACATGTAAGTGTAGCTCCCTCTCAAGCGACAACTTCATGGCTTTCTCCTCATTAAATTTGATATCCCGTCGCACGACAGTCATCCGACTGTCTAGAAAATACACATGATAATTGTGCGATGTTTCTGTGTAGCCCACAAATATCCCAACCTCTACAGTCAGCTCCAGCTTCTTCCTGGCATCCTTCATCACATGAATGTAAACAGGTGAGCCAAAAATCTTCAAATGATAAATATCAGGCTTCTTACCAGAAAACGCCTCTTCGGGTGTACTCATGCCAAGTACTCTACGAGGACAACGATTTTGTACATAAACCGCAGTGTTGCATGCCTCATCCCACAAGTGTATGGGAAGGCCCCGATCATGCAACATCGCCCGTGCAACACGCACGATCGTTCTGTTTTTCCTCTCTACAACCCCATTTTTCTGTGGGTTATGAGGCACTATGAGTTCTCTTCGAATTCCTTATTTTCTACAGAAGTATTTGAATTTGCCAGAGATTTATTCACCACCATTATCGCTCCTTAGAGATTTCACCTACTTCCCCAACTCCTTCTCAACCAGTGCCTTGAACTCACAGAACTTTGAGTATGTCTCACTCTTCTTCTGCATGAAGAAGATCCAACACTTATGAGAAAATTCATCAAAAAATATCACATAATACCTATGCTTTGCTGTTGAAGCAACCGAGAAAGGTCCACACACGTCTGTGTGAATTCTCTCAAGGATCGTCGAGGCACGACTATCCTTCTCATGAAAAGTGGTCTTCACAAATTTTCCCAAAGTAAATCCCTTACACTGATTTGACTACACAAGTGTACCTTTAGGAAGCCTAGTAGAAATCTGTTGCAAAATTTTCAAAGCGCCATGGTGAAGATGGCCCAATCTCCTGTGCCACAATTCGCCCTCATCCCGGCTCACCACTCCTTCTACTTTTCCTACCATTGCAGTGCAGCCATATACCTGTAATTGATAAAGATTCTTGACTCAAATCCCTATCATTCTGGTTTGACCAGTTGTTTTATGTCAAAGGAAGGCTTTTCCCTCGCTAAAAACAACATCATAACCCTTCTCTTCCAACATCGCCACAGAAATCAGATTCTTCTTCAATCTTGGAACATGCATGACATCCTTCAAGATGAAAGGTTTACCAGACTCCTTCTCAAAGGAAATGGTCCGGATACCAGTCGCACTGTATCTGCCATCATTTCCCATCTCAATGTGCACTCCAAGATGCTTTTCCTCCAGATCACTAAATAAATGTTTGTCTCCGGTCATATGGAAAGACGCACCACTATCAAGAAACCACACCGATCCCATCACACTTGAAACCAAGCATGCGATCAAAGAAAAATACAGCTCAAACTACGAGTCTAAGGCCTCTCCAGCTGTAGATCCAACAGCCTGCATATTCTTCTTCTTCTGTGGGCAATTAGTGGCAAAATGCTTGTGTTGGTGACAGTGAAAACACTTCACCTTGGACAAATCCTACTTCTTGCCTTTAGCACCGGATTGAGAAGGATTTTTCTTCCCCTTCCCTTTCCTTGCTTTGGCAGCCAAAGCTTAATTTTCTTCATCTTCATTCTTCGATGAAGATCCATCCCTGGTACCCCGCCTTATCTCCTCCTGCACAAGATCCGACCAAAGTCGCTCCCATCCTGGCAGTTTCTCCTGTCCATTGACAGAGTCTTCGTAGCTATGCCAACTCTTTGGAAGCCTAAGAAGAGCCAAGATCACCAAGTCTTCTTCATCAATGATAACCCCCACACTTCCCAGCTCATCCTTGCAGTGGACAAACTTCATGAGGTATTTTGAAATACTATCGCCTTTCTCCATTTTTATTTTTCTGAGTTTGTCTTTAAGCACTAACTTCCTCTGGTCACTTTTTCTTTGGAACAAAACTGTCAAAGCCTTCCACATTAAGAATGGAGTGGCTTTACCGTGAAGGCTGGACAGAATGTGGTCCTTCACACCTTTCAACAGAATCCTTCGACACTTTGCTACCTTCTTTTTCCATGCGTCAAGTGTGGTTGCATCGCTAGAAGCAGGCTTCGGAATATCATCATCTATGAACTCCTTTAACCCATTATCATCCAGAACCGCCTCCATCCTATCCTTCCATGCTATGTAGTTCGAGCTCCCATCAAGGGCATACTCCAATCGCAATCTGTTGAAAGACATTTCAATGAATGCTCAACTTCAACACCAAGAAAACACTATAGCAAATTCGAATTCCACCAGCACAAAACTCAACCGCTTCAATAATTGCAATCTCCTCCAATGATCAACTACTCTGATACCATGTAGAAATTATATAACTTATGTGTTATATGTCCAAGATTCTCCTAATCTCACACTATTTTAACTTCATGAAAAATATAGAATCTATTCCACCATTTATCATTTGCGGAAATTAAATCAAGATTGCAATGCACACATGAAACAATAAAAATTCACACACATTAACACAGTTGTTTAATGGGAAAGACTGAAGCTAAAAACCCTAACTATATGTATATAATATATGTCATAGAGATCATGTAACAATCCTCATACAAAGCTGATCATATCAAGCTCTCAGTATAATATAATCGCAACACACTAATCAGGCCCGATCTTGCAAATCCATGCACCGATCTTTGCCACCTGCTAGCCTTCCTCTACTGCGCAATCCTGCTGAAGAATAACTCTGAATGAATTTGAATTACTCCAGCCTTTCTCACGCAATCCTCATTGGCATCTCCACTGAGTGTTGGATGCAATCAATGCATCACTATAGTCACAACTGATAGTCTATCTTTCCCTTTCACCTATCTCTCCACTGGTCTCCACTGAAATTGCCATGCATTGTAGTTAACTGATGTATTTTTCAGTTGATTAATGAGTTATTATTTGTGAATTAATTAACTAATTAATTCACTCCACTCTCACTAGTGTATCAATCATTTATACTAGATACAACTAGCTCAACTGAGTCTAACTGAGTTAAACTTAATACAACTCCATCAACTACTTCTCCAACTCCACCAAACTCTATCACATGAGTTCTAACTAAAGTCCTCCATGCAAAAGCTCCAGTAAACCCTCAAGAATAGCATAATTCCTTCTGTCAGCTTTTGTGCCACATCTGTGCACTTAACTTAAGTGCTCCAAGAGAATAATATAATGTTTCGACTCCAAATATTATTAAGAGCTAATAATATTTGACATATCTATTTTTAGACTGGTAGTCTAAAAATAGACTCCGCCCAATATGTCTTAAAATAGAAGTCCATCTATTTTTCCAACTTGACTAAACATCCACAAATAGCATCCTGCAACTCATAGAATATGATCGACATGTCTAAAAATAGACATAGTTTAAAAATAGACTTTGCACCAAAAATAGCCTGCGGGCCCAGTTAGTGAAGGCGACTCTTTTCACTAAGCTCATCATCTTTTTTAATCTCAACAGTTTTATCAATAGCTCTTTTCAAGCTATTGTACTCAGTGAATGCTTGTACATGGTTGGTTATATTTCCCCACTTTCTCAAGAATCTATCTTCAAATTCATTCTAATTATGCAGGCTTCTTGGTGCAAGGGCTTTGAACCACTTTCTGACCTCACCAGTAAAGCTCTGAGAAAATAATCGCATCTTGAAATCCTCATGATCAACCTCCTCCATGTCTGTAAATTCATTAAACTGATCTACATGCTCTTCAGATGTAATCTCTTCATCACTTCCCCAAGTTTTGATTCTGGCAGAGTATTTGCTAGGAAGGGCATTAAGGACATCTGAGAGAACAAGAGGGGAATACCTACTAGGTGCAACAACAAGTGGAGGTGGCACATTTCTTGCCATGATGACTGGAATTGTGGTAGTTTTAGGGACAACAGTAGTAGAGGAAGAGGGACTGTTAGGAGGGGGGTTGGTTGGTCTTTGTTGTCCAGTTACAATTGTAATATGAGTTTCAGATAAGAAAAAATATGCACAATAAAAAAAGTTTCTATATCCAGTAAGACTTATTTAAATACTTAATTGTTTTAAGTAAATAAATTATATATGTCTATAACCAAATTACTTGCAAATATTGATTTAAAATTGACTATTGCGAAATGAAATATGGAGTCTTTTCACAATTCTTAAAAAAAAATCTCATAGTTTAATGTATTATTATTATTTTTATCATCATCATATGTTGTTGCGCAAAGATTTTACTCTAGGAAAGAATCTTCCTATGCATAATGAAAACTCTCATTATAATCCTGCGAGAATGAAAACTTTTTACAATGAAACAATGATGTGTGCAATTATTTCTTTTGTACATGCATTCATAAATAAAGGGAACTGAAAAAAAATAGTTAGCGGCTTTCTGGCTGAGTAGCCTTCAACAATTATCAACATAGTTACAGTAATTGTAATTGTATTTACATTCAAACGCTAGTAACAACAAATGCAATAGATATCTAACAACCAAAACTTTTTCCAAGTGTTCATCTCCATTGTAAACAGAGTTGGAACAAACTAAAGAGTCTTTGTGCTTCACAAGCCTTGAAAAATAACCAACACAATTAAAGAAACAAAAATTGTATTTAGATTCAAATCCTAATCACTATAGCTATCATTCAAATAAAATTCACAAATGCAATAGGTACCTCTGAACCAAAACTCTTGCCAAACATTTATTTTAATTACCAACAATTTTCATATTATTAAATAGAATACAAAAGCTCAAAAGTAAATTTTAATGAACTTATGTTCAATCAACGATGTTCAGAAACACTAAAGAATATATTGTAATACAATTTCATATGTAAAACATTATCTAAGAATTATTGATATAAAAGGTAGAAAAATTTAGTATTAGAACAAAATAAATAGTAATCCATTTTAATTATCATTCATTACAAAACATTAGCTAATATATAAAAATTCAAAGTAAATATTGGAAAATAGGTGTTCAATTAATGTTTTTTGTACAACATTCGAGAACCCAGGTCGAGACAACATCCCATGTGAAAAGTTATCTCAAAATTGTTTACATAATTAGTAAACACACTAAGAGATAGAAAAGACAATAATAAGAATTCAAATAAGCTAGGATTACAGAGCCATGGTCTAGAAGACCTTGTTGCATAAATAATATACGAAAATGATAATACTTCAGTTGCAAAAGCTAAATGAATTCATCCCAGTAGGAACTACGATTGGAATCCCGTCAACTGTAGTCTTTAAAAGTCATTTGCAAAAAAAAAAGAATTTAATTTAGGAATTAGATCATTTCATCATAACTCACACATAATATTTCAATAGTAAAAAAAAAATTATGACCAAAACAAATGTTCAAATGTATTAAAACACTAACAATATGCAAAAGCACAACCTGGTATTTTTTATCCCTCATCTATCTCTTGGAATTAGTTTTCTTGCAATGAATTCCTTCACTTTAGCTTTAATGAATTATTTCATCGGAGCAATTTTAATGTCCTGCTTAACACGTTCATTGAATATCTCCTCAATTTCTTTTGCTTCTTATTGCAATTGCAAAACTGGGGTAGACTACTCATTGTTGACACTAACAACAATAATTATTCATTTTCTAATTCCTTTGCACTAAAATTAGTTATATGATAAAACGTCATTTCTTGTGATTGTTTCATCTTTTCCAAATCAACCATCATCTTATCATTCGCAATTAATCTAGAATCATATGTAACACAAAAATCATTTAAAACTTAAAAAATCCTTACTACCTTGAGATACACATGTTCTCTTTGATTTTCTATGTCTCCACACTCAGAAATAATGTCCTCTAATGTTTTAATTTTCTTAGAACATGAAGACCTAATCTACCTCATACAATCAGCATCATGCAACTCATGTTTATCTTTTTCTATTTTGGACAGTGAAGCAATTTTCTGACTAAAATTTAATAATTCATTGTCTATAAATTCTTTGTCTCCCTCCAGCAAAATTTTGACCAATTCAAAAAAATACCTAGTTCTCTGATTTAAATGTTGTAGATCAAAATAAATTTTCTATGCAGATTCATTAATATGCAATCTTTCGAATATATTACTAACGATATACGATTTCACTACACATAGAAGATTGAAAGGTTTCTCAAATCTATTAAATTTGTCAAGACTAGAAATTTCCAATGGTGGTCCACATATTGCTAGTGGATTCTTCATCAAAGGACCCAGGCTCAAGATATCTTCTATCTCTTTTATTTTTTCCTTTAGCTTCAGTTTTTCTGCTTTTCGTCGACCAACATAATTCGCAAGTGCTTCACCACAAAATTGATGAAATTTCATTAGGCTTGGCATTACACCCAAACACATATCAACATTCAATTTTGTCTTATCAACAACCTTTCTGTCAGAAATTTTTATTCTGCAATGTGAAAAAATGGTCATCGAAAGTAATGTCTTATTCAAAAATTTCCTCCATTATTTTCTAATTTTATTGCAAACAAGTACTAACCCAGTCAGATATAACAATGTTATCAACTTCTATGTCCATTACTTCTTTAATTCTCTTTGTTTCAGACACACTCTTGGATATAAATGATTCAACAGTGTGTTCTCTTTCTATATTTACTCTACGAAGAGGCTTTTCGTCATCCCCACCACCTGATAGTCTATTGGCAACTAGCTTTTTTCTTCTAGTAGTTATTTTATTTCTTTTGTTGTCAAATGAAGTTGCACCAGTACTGCATGTGTAATATTGAGATTATTGTGTAGGAATTGTGCCTCTTTTCTTAAATATATCTCTCGTCCCGATTTTCTCTTTCTCAGTGATCTATTCAGCATCTACTAATATTTTTTAATATCGTGTTGATATGTTGTGATTGTTCTCACTCTACTCTCTACTTCTCAAAAAAAAAATTATCGTGCCTCATAGACTCATGGTGTTCTGTAAAAATTATTCCTCTATCAAAGCATTTAATAGCTTCAAATTCACTCAAGTTCAAAAGCATTTAAAGACTTCGAAAAAATGTTAGCGTGAGGTATATTCTTCACATTCACTTTTCCAACAGTAAACGAAACATAAATAATTTTTTTTCTTTTCTTTTATCTGTTCAAATATAGATAGCCAACCATGATATTTCCTATAGAATTCATCAATACAACACCTATCTAGAACAATCATTGGAAAAAGAAATGGTTTATCTTCAAAACCATAAGTTTGTATAACCATATTTATTTCTCTTTCCTCAGATTCCCCATTGAAAATTAGAATGCTCTTGTACAGTTACCATGCAATACACTTTCCTTGCAAACACTTCTTGAATTAAATAAAAATTTATAGAAGCTTTGTGCTTCCACAATATAGGATACCGGAACTACATTGGTTCCTGGTGAAAGTTGAATCTAGGATGATAGGGTAAGTTATCAAACACATGCCTTGACATGAGAAGTGTTATCAAATATGCCATCATAAAGAAGACATTTTTCTTAGGTAATCTGTGTAATTGAATAACTTAGCATCATCCCAATCGAAAATACAATTATTTTTGTATGTCTCATAAATCACATAGAAAATGTATTTCAACACATGTGATGTACTTTCTAGCCATAATACATGGGCAAAGAGCCAACAAAAACCCCTAAATGGTTGCCTAAACAAATAAATATAGACAAGAGAAAGATCAGAAGGAACCTAAGTTGTAGAAATGAACTCCTGCACAATCTCAATTTCGCATCCTTTTGGCTCCAGGAAACTATTCACAACGGAAAATTATAAATTCTTGTTTGGTTTCAGTAACTTGAATAACCATTTGAAAGCATTGGGATTTACAAGAACCTTTATCACTCCTAGCTTAATTTCCCTCTTTCTTAAATCCAAATTATTTACACAAAGATAAACAGTTTATCTAAAATCGTGACACCTCCAAAACAAACCCAACATTCGCTAATATGGTACTCCAAATCTTGTTACTTGTTTTCTCTTCCATTGATAGATTTACATGTTGCTCATACATTCTAAACCATCCAAAGCTATCATCAATCTCAGCAAGTGAGTTAACTTTATCATTGCAAATAGTTTATTTCCCTCCTCTGCTACCCATTTTTTGTTTGCAGCAAAATAATACTTAGTCATTGAATAACATATTCAAATCTAATTTCACTTTACAATTATTTTTTTTATTCACAAACACTAGTTATTACTATTACCCATATGAAAACCATTACACATGGCTCTTTGAATAGATAGAAATTAAAGATACCAAAGCCAAGTTTTTGAAATTCCAAAAGGATCATGTCCATTTACTTCACACTTTTCTCCTTCTTCAATATCATTGATATATGTGTTGTAAGAGACATAAATTTACGATATAAAATAATAGACGTTGTCTACCGAAGCAGTAGATTCACCCACGTCGCCAAAAATCACTACAATCTAGAATTTATTGTCTTTTTAATAAAAAAATGAAAACACAAGTATTTGAATCATTTTTTGTAATAATGGAAATGGATTTAGCATCATCAAAAACCCCATTGACAAATTTTCCCATACTGCCAAAACTCATCATAAACTGTTTTTTTTCCTTTTTCAATAAAAATCCAACAACATGACTGTTGACATCCAATTGACACCCAAGCTAATGAAAGTTGAAAACTGTGACCTCAAGTTACAAAACATTATCCCCATACATTATCAACAATGTGCCAGAATTTCCTTTGTTTCTCCAGTCAAAATTGAAGGCTCATAAAACTATCAATAATAGCTACAAATAGCAAAGTGCATAAGGAAATTCACAAATAAATATTATGCCAACATGTATTAAGCTACTTTATACGATGAATCGACTTGACAGTTGGTCCTAGTCCATTGTAAAACCAAACCAAATTTTATTTATGATTAACTTGACACAATTATTTCTCACAAAATTTGGGATGCAGTTACAATGCAGTGGGAACCCTATTCCACACAATCAGATTTAATTTTAAACTTTTTGATTTTTGCAGACGAAAAAATAATTTAATTACTGAAATTTGACAACTGTAACTTCTAGTTACTTTCTATCAAATTTGAATAATCATAAAACTATTAATAATAGCTACAAATAGTATAGTTACATTTTATGATGAATTGACTTGACAACTGCTCCCCACTAATTTGTAAAACCGAACCAAATTTGATTTACGAATTACTTGACACCCATTTCTTGCAAAATTTGACACACAATCACAAACAAATTTAATTTTAAACTCTTCGATTTTTGCGAACTGGGAAATAATGTTGGAAATATTGTCATTGATGGAAAAGGAACAAAAATGAGTAACACCATAATTATCATTAATGACAAAGGATAAGAGAAACGTCGGTTATAAGGCAAAGGAGAAGATCAGGCAATGTGCAACACTGTGCAGTAGAGAGGCAAAGGAGCAGCAATAGAAGTATAACCTAAATCAGAGAGAATAAGAAAAGAGGCAAAGGAGCAACATGGAGAAGCTTTAGTGTGATCACCTAAGGCAAAGAAACAGGAAAATAACACAGATAGTTAAGGCAGCAAAGTGGGTCAAGTCATGAAAGGTAGCAAAAGGAAGCAAAGACAACAAAGAGGGTCAAGTCATGAAAGGCAGCCAAGGTAGCGAAAGGAATCAAAGGAAGAAAAGAGGGTCAAGTCATGAAAGGCAGCCAAGGCAGCGAATGTAGCAAAAGCAGTGAATGCAGCTAAGAAGGCCCCAAAGGCAACAAGGCAGCAGAAGCAATGAATGAAGCAGAGGGGCGGAAAATTGCTTCAATGCACAACAAAAGGCAATCAAATTTTCAAGACGCAATGAGGACCAAATATCTTACACATAGAAGAAGCAAAGAGAGAGGCAAGAGCCGAGAGACAGAGAGGGATTTATTCAGTATGAAATGGGTAGATGTCAAGTGTGATAACTTGGGATGACATTCAATAACAAAGACAAGATGAGAAACAAGCTCAGGAGGAACAACATGGAGAAACCATAGTTACAGAGCAGGACAATGTAAACAAATAAAAAATCGACTAAGGCAGAGAATTCTTTGAAGAATTCCAAGGAAGGTGAATGGAAGGTCAGGATTAGATCACAAAAGTAAGGCAAGAGATGAATGGCGGAGATCATATCGCTTCAGGAGTGATGTCACAAATCCCAATATTTAAGAGTTCAGTGTTAAGGCATCGCATGTTAAGTTAAATCATTTGCGATGCGAAGTGGAGAAGGGAAACATGGTGGCACAACACAATATCGCAAATTGCATGAAATAGAGGTAATCACTAAGTTAAATTGTTTTAATTTGCGAACTACAAACTGCGGGTGATGACGTAAAGATGACATGGAGATGACATATAGATGACGTGGCAGTGACGTAAAGATGACATGATGATGACATAAAGATGACGTGGCAGTGACATAAAGATGACATGGAAGTGATGTAATGATGACATGGCAAGGTGACGTGGCAGTGAAATGGCAGGGTGACATGGCATGATGACGTGGAAATTTCCCGCATACCACACATTGCAACGCTTAAGGGATAGCCGGAAGGTGACTGCAAGTTAAGTTAATTTTTTTGCAATGCGAAATGGAGGGACATGTGTCGACCTTGCGCAACATCGCATCCCTCAAGAAATAGGGTTTAACTTCAAAGACATCGCAAGGTATGTAGTTTTGGTTGTGATGCGTAAGGATCAAGCGATGCGATGCGATGAAGGGATTCCACGTGTTAGCACCCCGCACGAGCACATATCGTAGATCGCATGGTTTATGGTTTAGTGCTATCGGTAGAATGGGAAAACTGCGGGCAAGTTTTTTCTATGTATTGTGATTGGTTCAAGGTACTGTCAGAACCTATAAGCCCTATTCTGTGTATATATGCGTTGTTTGATTTTTAAATGCATGTATGTTATATATATGTGTTTTTTTATTGATAAACGTATGTATGTTATATATGCATTATTTGATCGTGAATTGTATGTATGTTGATAAAACTTGGATTTGTAATACTCCGTTGTGTTAAAAGGGAGTTTTATGTGGGCCATATCACATAGGTCACAAAAGAATGACATGAATGCATAACAAAGAACCAGGAACTCATGCAGAACTGAAGTGAAATTACTGCATAGTTTATCAAATTAGTATCAATTGGTATTTGGATCAAGCAGCCTGCCTATCAGTAGAATACCAAGTGTTATCAGTGAAGTAGTGGTATGTTACAGGTCCTCAGGATCAAATTATTATGGCAGAAGTACATCAAGGTAATATACCAAGCGTTATCTACATTATTAAATCATGAAAAGGTCAATGAAAGTGCAAAAGGATCATTATCTTGTTTACACTTGAAGTAGTATTTTGAACATTGAAGAAGTATCTATTTCTAGATATAACTGCATGCCTTCCTCAAGTCAGTACAGATATATCTTCAAGGCCTCTTTCTTAATATCATTCATAAAACTGTGTGAAGTATGTTTATTGAGATTTCAATTAAACAACTTGAAGTTGTTTTGTTGAATATCATCATGATAGAATAATTAAATTATCTGAAGTATGAAGGACTAGTTGTGTTAATCTTACATTTGAAGCTCAAGAGCCTGTTATTGATTCATCTAAAGCATAATTAAGTAGAAAGGATTTAATGGTATTTCACCCTTGAAGAGAGGTTTATCATTGACATACATACTCCCTTATGTCATAAATAAAATTTCATAGTTGATAAGTGAGACTGACCAATACATTGAATGTCTCTAGCCTCAAGGGTTTGTTTTGAAATTACACTGTACAAGAAATAAATTAATTTGGTCTCTTAGATTGAAAGATATTGTCTAATCTCACAATAAGTTGTAAGTTATGATTTGATTCATTTTTCACAATGGTAAAAAGGACCCTTTAGTTGTTAAGTGTAATATCCTTGTCAGCAGCCTAGCTCATATCATCACCAACAGGAAGTAAAGGTGAACCACAACTATAAAAGATATATTGGCATCGTCATATTTGAATAGATGTGTACTAAAAATATGTATCTCAGATGATGATCATAATATGGACTGAAGTATATTTTGAGCAGACTTTATATGTCGTATGGAGCATTCTCAGTATTTTAGTATTTTTCCAATGATGCATCTCTAATTATATAATTTTGTTCTATGTAGTGCCCTTATCATCACTTTCAGCTTTATTCAAGTGCAAATAATCTGTGCTTTGGGATGTTATCAACTTACTTTGTACATAAATAAAAGTTCAATGATTCTCAAAGTGTTCTCCCAACAACTCTGGTACACTAGTTTGGAGCAGCATGGTGTAAAGTCAGAAGAAGGAGGCCTAAACACAATTCAGAGAGAGGAAATGAAAAGATAGAAACTAAATTGGGAAATTTGCAACCCTTTTCCATTAATTTCAAAGGGGGAGTAAAAGCAAGCAGAAGAAGAAAGGCTCTTCTGAAAAGTAAGCAGATGAAGACAAGACACTTCTCAAAATGAAAGGGGGAGAAAGTCCTGGAGGAAGTATTGGAGTATTGGTGGATGTGTTGCCATCAATGCCAAAGGGGGAGAAAATTGGAAATATTGTCATTGATGGCAAAGGAACAGAAAGGAGTAACACTAGAATTATCATTGATGACAAAGGAGCAGATCAGGCAATGTGCAGCAATGTGGCAAAGGAGTAGCAATAGAAGTATAACCTAAAGCAGAGAGAAGCAACAAAGAGGCGAACAAGAAAAATGGAGAAGCTTTAGCGTGATCACTTAAGGAAAAGAAGCAGCAAAGCAAAAAGGTAGTTAAGGCAGCGAAAGGCAGCAAAGCGGGTCAAGTCATGAAAAGCAGCCAAAGAAAGGAAAGGAAGCAAAGAGAGCAAAGCGGGTCAAGTCGTGAAAGGCAGCCAAGGCAGCAAAGGAAGAAAAGCGAGTCAAGTCGTGAAAGGCATCCAAGGCGTTGAATGTAGAAAAGGTAGCGAATGCAGCTAAGAAGGCACCAAAGGAAGCAAGGTAGTAGAAGCAGTGAATGAAGCAGAGAGTCATTGAATTGCTTCAGCACACAACAGAAGGCAATCATATTTGCAAGACACGGCGAGGACCAGAGATCTTACACATAGCAAAAGAAAAGAGAGAGGCAAGAGCCGAGAGACAGAGAAGGTTTTATTCAGTATGAAAAGGGTATATGTCGAGTGTGATAAGTTAGGATGACATTCAATAACAAACACAAGCTCAGGAGGAAAAACATGGAGAAACCGGAGTTATAGAGCGGGACAGTGTAAACAAATGAAAAATAGACTAAGGCAGAGAATTATTTTAAGAATTCCAAGGGAGGTGAAAGCGCAGTCAGGATTATATTGCAAAAGTAAAGGCGAGAGATGGATGACAGAGATCTTATCACTTCAGAAGATATGTCGTAAATCACAACAATTAAGAGTTCAGCATTAAGGCATCGCATGGTAATTTAAAGCATTTGTGATGCGAAGTGGAGAAGGGACATGTGGTGGCACGTCGCAATATCACAAATTGCATGAAATAGAGTTAATCACTAAGTTAAACTATTGTAATTTGTGAACTACGAAGTGCAGGCGATGACGTAAAGATTACATAAATAGAACGTGGAAATGACGTAAATATGACATGGTGATGACGTAAATATGACGTGGCAGTGATGTAAAGATGACGTGGCAGTGACGTAATGATGATGTCGCAAGGTGACATGGCAGGGTGACATGGCATGATGAAGTGGACCTCACCCACATACCGCACATCACAGCACTTAAGGGAATGCAGGAAGGCGACTGCAAGTTTAGTTTGAGTTTTTGCGATGCGAAATCAAGGGACACGTGTCGACCTTGTGCAACATCGCATCTTGCAAGAAATATGGTTTAACTTCAAAGACATTGCAAGGTATGTTGTTTTGGTTGCGATGTGGTAAGGATCAAGCAACGCGATGCAATGAAGGTATTCCATGGGTCAGCACCTCACATGAGCACATATCGCAAATCACATGGTTTATGGCTTATCGCTATCGATAGAATGGGAAACCTGCGGGAAAGTATTTGCGATGTATTGTGATTGGTTCAAGGTACTATGGGGCCCTATAAGCCTTGTTCCATGTATATACATTTTGTTTAATTGTTAAACATATGTATGTTATGTATATGCATTGTTTGATCGATAAACGTATGTATGTTATATATGCGTTGTTTAATCGCAAATCATATGTATGTTGATAAAACTCAGATTTGTAATACTTCGTTGTGTTAAAAGGGAGTTTTATGTGGGCCATATCACATAGGTCACAAAATAATGACATGAACGCATAACAAAGGAACATGAACTCCTACAGAACAATGTTGCGGAAGTAAAGAAAACGAAAGGACTGAATGCGGAAGAGTCGGGCTAAAATTGGCATTTATGCAGCAAAGTTGGAATAGAACGAAAAAAATAGAAAAGGAAAAAGGATAGCGAGCAGAAGAGGACAAACGCATAGCAAAGCTAAGAAATTGAAAGGGCTGGGAAAAATAATTGATTATAATTGTAAATGTATTATTTATTTTATATTGTTTTTGATGCAAAGGAAAGTCTCCATAGGCAAAGAAAAACTCCATTGTAATATTGAAATGAGTACATAGTATTGTAACATCCTGAATGTGTTGAGCGAGAAAATGAGAAGGTGGAAGGCAAAGATTCATACTTGTTCATTTCATATTCCAATATGGAATGCAAACATCTATGAGGTGATCTCTATAAATGATGTTATTTTCATATGCATAAAGAGGTTAGAGAGTGGAAGAAGAAAAAGAGCAGATCAAGAAGTTGTGAAAATCCAGAGATCATTTAAAGAAGATATAAAGGTTGGAAGGACAGCAGTGAAGAAGGACAAAAACAGAGCTGATATCCAGGTAAATCAGCATATGAGTTTATTGTAATGTGAGGAAGTTGGTGCTTCCATATCAAGTTGTAGCTTAATAGATGTCCAGTTGTTACTGGTTGAGGTAGGAGCCTCCTGTGGATTGTAGCCTATATAAAATACATGGGATTTGGTGCTTCCATTTCACGTTGTAGCTTGATAGATGTCCAGTTGGAGTTGGTTGAGGTAGGAGCCTCCTGTGGGTTGTAGTCTGAAGAAAACAGATGGGATTTGGAGCTTCCTTAAGTTGTAGCTTGCAGAATTTGAGGTAGTAGCCTCTTGTAGGTTGGAGCCTACAGAAAATCAGTGGTGAGAGGGATTTGGAGCTTGCCTTTGCATCACAACAATAATAAGATGTGGTTTTCTCCCTTATGGGTTTCCACTTATATTTGTTTTCCATATGCATGATGATTATTTGTTGATGTTTTGTATTTAATATGCTTAATACTTGATGCTCACATATTAATGTTGTTGTTTCATTATATAATAAGTTGATCATGAAACGAAGGTGTAAATAAGTTTAATGGAAAGTTTTAAAAGTCTATGAATGTGTTAAACTGATTCATGCCCCCGTTCAGTCTAACTAAGGGTTCAACAATTGGTATGAGAGTAGGTTACTTTGCTGTAAGCCTAATAGCTTGAAGAAGATTTGGTCGAGTCATGGACTATCAAAATGTACCTGTGTTAAATAAAACAAGCTTTCATGAATGGAGGGATAAGGTTAAAATAGATTTAATGGCTTACGAACCTGAGGTATGGGAGCTTGTATGTGATGGTTACTGCACAGACTTTCCCTCTTTGCAAGAACAACAGTGGAATTCCAAGGAAAAACGTGTGATATATAACAGTCTTCATAACAAGGATCTTAATTTAATAATGGATTTAACCTTTGCAAAAGGAATATGGAATATATTGCATCTCATGCATGAAGGAGACACTATTGGATGCATTTTCAAGAAGGAGAAGATAAACCAGAAGAAGAAGAAAAATTCCTTTCAAAAGGAAAAAGGTCAATCAAATGAGATACCTGCTAGGGTGAATGGATGTGAGTACCATGAAGAAATTATAAATGAGGAAAAAGACAAACTTGACACTGCCTTGACTGAAATAGAAAGATTGAAGAATGAAAACAAAAACCTTAAGGAATTGGTGCAAATATGTTATCAAAAAGAATATGAAGATAAGGAAGAAATTGTTGGCCTAAAGGCACAACTTGAAGAAGCAAGGAAAGTAGAAGACACTCTGCTGCAGCAAATGAGAGAGAAAATTCTAGAATGTGGAAGATTGGAAGAAGAGGTGGTAAGCCTAAGGATGAAATTAGAGAAGGCCCAAATTGAACTAATTATGAATATCCCACAAATGAAAATCTCTATACGGTTGGACCAGATTCAGAATGCTCAAAGGTCTCCTCTCATAAAGGCTAGGATAGGCTATGAAGGAGAAACCAATAAGTCCAAGGTAAAAGATAACAAGAATATCATTTTTGTAAAAGCTGTAAAGGATAATGAAATAGCTAAAAAGATTCCTACAGAAGTAGAAGCCAACAAGAAAATGATTTGCAAAAAAACAAACATAAACAAGTAGCGACATGAAAGGACAGAGAATGAGAGGATGACAATCAACTGCTAAAGGCTCATATGCTCCTAAGGATGAATTGAACAAATTCTGAAGATGTCAAAGGAGGTTCCTTCCTCCTGTGAGAAGTATCATTTTTTTTTCCTACCACAAACCTAGACATATTGCAGCATATTGTAAAACAAAGAAAATCCAGTCCAACCAACTAAAGATGCAGCCAATGAAAAGACTACCTCAACTAGAAAACAAATGGAGAAGACGATCTATCACCAGGTACACAAATTATTTCCATGGCTATTTTTATACATGCAATGATTTTGTACATAAACTTGTTGAATGTAAGTTATGTTCAAAAGGGAGCATAAAATATTATACATAAACTCAAACGTACCTTGGTAAAATAAGATGTTATGCATGCCTCAAGCTTGGTCACAAAGCAAAACACTGTAAACTGCCATATACAATAAATAACTCTAGACAGATGATGGAATGTAATCAAATCAGACAAAGCTATGAGTAAAAAGTAAGTCTAGACATTATGAAGAACCCCAATAAAGTATGGAAGAAAAAGAGAAAGGGGGAGCCTGTTACCTTAATAACATATTGAATCCATCATAGTCTTAGGGGGAGCTGCTCTAGGAAGCAATGCAAATATCCAGACAGTAATAGATATGAAGCAACATCCCAGGGGGAGAGCAATTTGTAAATAGTCCCCATAAAATTAGTCTAAGAAGAGCTTCTTAGAATAAGAACAAGTAAAATTTTAGGAAGGGAAAGGACAATTCTTCTAACAAGAGAACTACAGAGGTAAAATAATACCTAAAGCATTCAATAGCCAACAAGGTGATGGAAGGAGAGAAGGTAGCAAGTAGCCATGGTGGTAGAGGGAACATCAGCCATGAACATATAAGCTAAGAAGATAACAACATACTAAGTGACGAATGGTTAAAATCACAAAAAAAATATGTGTGTTTTAAGCTTTAAAACTGGAAATATCCATAGAGGATGATCACACTGTTCATCACACTACAGAGTTAACATTGAAACAAATTTAAGAAGGATGAGTAAGACAAATTCTTATCATCATTATATCATTACATCATTAATCTATAAAAGGTCCCCTTGGAGGAAAGAAGTTAAATGAGTGATAAATCTATGAGTGGTCTGCCCTTTTAGATTCCAAGTAAAGAAATTGAAAATGCCTTCCTGAAGATCATTATGTTAGAACAATTGAATTGTATATAGAGAAACAATGATTCTAGAGAAGTCCTAGAAAGGAATATGCAGTGACATTCTTTTAAACCAGAATGAAAGAATAAGAAAAAGGTTAATTATGACAATATCAGATTCAGTATATTGATGATTGCTATTAAGAAAAATGGAGAGCTCAATAGTAGAAACTATGAAGGTCGTATTAACTATGGGTGCATGCGCGAGGCGAAGTGAAATTACTACATAGTTTATCAAATTAGTGTCAACTGGTATCTGGATCAAGCAACCTTCCTATCAATAGAATTCCAAGTGTTATCAGTGAAGCAGTGGTATGGTACAGGTCCTCAAGATCAGAGTACTATGGAAGAAGTACAAGAAGTTAGTATACCCAATGTTATCTGCATTATTAAAGCATGAAAAGGTCAATGAAAGTGCAAAAGGATCATTATCTTGTTTACACTTGAAGTATTATATTGAGCATGGAAGCAATATCTATTTCTAGATATAACTGCATGCCTTCCTCAATTCAGTATAGATATATCTTCAAGGCCTCTTTCTTAAGATCATTCATAAAACTGTGTGAAGTTTGTTTGTTGATATATCAATTAAACAACATGAATATTTTTTGTTGAAGATCATCATGATAGAATAATTAAATTATCTGAAGTATGAAGGACTAGTTGTGTTAATCTTATATTTGAAGCTCAAGAGTCTGTTATTGATTCATCTAAAGCATACTTCAACAGAAATGATTTGCTTTTATTTCACCATTGAAGAGAGGTTGATCATTGACATACATACTCCCTTATGTCATAAATAAAATTTCATAGTTGATAAGTGAGACTGACCAATACATTGAATGTACCTATCCTCAAGGGTTTGTTTTGAAGGTACATTGTACAAGCAGTAAAGTCATTTGGTCTCTTAGATTGAAAGATATTGTCTAATCTCACAATAAGTTGTAATCTTTGGTTTGATTCATTTTTCACATCAGTAAAAAGGACCTTTAAGCTATTAAGTGTAATATCCCTATCAGAAACCTAGATCATATCACCACCAATAGGCGGTAAAGGTGAACCACAAATATAAAATTTATATTGGCATCGTCATATTTGAATAGATGTGTACTACATATATGTATCTCAGATGAAGATCATAATATGGACTAAAGTATATTTGGAGCAGACTTTATATGTCGTATGGAGCATTCTCAGTATTTTAGTATTGTTCCAATGATGCATCTCTAATTATATAATTTTGTTCTATGAAGTGTCCTTATCATCACTTTCAACTTTATACAAGTGCAAGGATTTTGTGCTTTGGGATGGTATCAGCTTACTGTGTACATACATACAATTTCAATGATTCTCAAAGTGTTCTCCCAACAACTTTGGTACACTAGTTTGGAGCAGCATGGTATAAAGTCAGAAGAAGGAGGCCTAAACACAACTTAGAGAGAGGAAATGAAAATATAGAAACTAAATTGGGAAATGTGCAACCCTTTTCCATTGGTTTCAAAGGGGGAGGAAAATCAAGCAGAAGAAGAAAGGCTCTTATGAAAAGCAAGAAAAGTAATACAAGACACTTCTCAAAATGAAAGGGGGAGGAAGTCCTGGAGGAAGTATTGGAGTATTGGTGGATGTGTTTCCATCAATGCCAAAGGGGAAGACTATTGGAAATATTTTCATTGATGGAAAAGGAACAAAATGGAGTAACACCAAAATTATCATTGATGACGGAGGAGCAGAGAAGCATCGGTTATAAGGCAAAGGAGTAGATCAGGCAATGTGCAACAATGTGCAGCAGAGAGGCAAAAGAGCAGAAATAGATGTATAACCTAAAGCAGAGAGAAGCAACAAAGAGGCAAAGGAGCAACATGGAGAAGCTTTAATGTGATCACTTAAGGAAAAGAAGCAACAAAAGGACAAAGGCAGTTAAGGCATCGAAAGGCAGCAAAGACAGCAAAGCAGTTCAAGTCGTGAAAGGCAACCAAGGCAAGGAAAGGCAACAAAGACAGCAAAGCGGGTCAAGTCGTGAAAGGCAGTGAAAGGCAACAAAGCAGGTCAAGTCGTGAAAGGCAGCCAAGGAATCTAATGTAGCAAAGGCAATGAATGAAGCTAAGAAGGCACCAAAGGCAGTAAGGAAACAAAAGCAACGAATGAAGTAGAGAGGCAACAAATTGCTTCAACGCACAACAGAAGGCAATTGGATTTTCAAGACACCAGGAGGACCAAATATCTTACACATAGCAGAAGCAGAGAGATAGGTGAGAGCCGAGAGACAAAGAGGGATTTATTCAATATGAAAAGGTTATATGTCGAGTGTGATAACCTGGGATGACATTCAATAACAAATACAAGGTCAGGAACAAGCTCAAAAGGAACAGCGTGGAGAAACTGGAGTTACAGAGCGGGATAGTGTAAACAAACGAAAAATCGACTAAGGTAGAGAATTCTTCGAAGAATTCCAACTGAGATGAACGGACGGTCAAGATTAGACCGCAAAAGTAAAGGTGAGAGATGGATGATGGATATTGTATTGCTTCGGGAGAGATGTCGCAAATTGAAACATTTAAGAGTTCAGCATTAAGGCATCAGATGGTAAGTTAAAGTATTTGTGATGTGAAGTGGAGAAGGGACACGTGGTGGCACAAATCAATATCGCAAATTGCACAAAATAGAGGTAATCGCTAAGTTAAACTATTGTAATTTTTGAACTACAAAATGCGGGCAATGACGTAAAGATGATGCAGTGATGACGTAAATATGACGTAAAGATGGCGCGGCAGTGACGTAAAGATGACGTGGAAATGTCGTAAAGATGACGTGGAAGTGACGTAATGATGGCGTGGCAAGGTGACATGGTAGTGACATGGCAGGGTGACGAGGCATGATGATGTGGACCTCGCCTGCATACCGCACATCGCAGCGCTTAAGGGATAGCAGGAAGGCAACCACAAGTTAAGTTTAATTTTATGCGATGTGAAATGGAGGGACACGTGTTGACCTTATTCAACATTGCATCCTGCAAGAAATAGGGTTTAACTTCAAAGACATCGCAAGGTATGTTGTTTTGGTTGCGATGTGGTAAGGATCAAGCGACGCGATGCGATGAAGGGATTCCATGTGTCAGCACCGCGCACAAGCACATATTGCATATTGCATGGTTTATGGTTTAGCACTATCGGTAGAATGGGAAACCTGCGGGTAAGTATTTGCGATGTATTGTGATTGGTTCAAGGTAATGTGGGACCCTATAAGCCCTATTCTGTGTATATACGTGTTGTTTGATTGTTAAACATATGTATGTTATATATATGCTTTGTTTGATCAATAAACTTATGTATGTTATATATGTGTTGTTTGATTGCAAATCGTATTTATGTTGATAAAACTCGGATTTGTAATACTCTTATGTGTTAAAAGGGAGTTTTATGTGGGCCATATCACATAGGTCACAAAATAATGACATGAACGCATAACAAGGGAACATGAACTCATGCAGAACAGTGTTGCTGTAGTAAAGCAAATGAAAGGGCTGAACATGGAAGAAGAGTCGGGTTGAAAGGGGCAGTTATGCAGTAAAGTTGGAATAGAACAACAGAAACAGAAAAGACAAAAGGATAGCAAGAAAAAGAGGACAAACGCACAACAAAGCTAAGAAACTGAAAGGGCCAAGAAATAATAGATTATAACTGTAAATGTATTATTTATTTTATATTATTTGTGATGCAAAGGCAAGTCTCCATAGCCAAAGAAAAACTCCAATGTAATACTGAAATGAGCACATAGTATTGTAACATCCTGAATTTGTTGAGCGAGAAAATGAGAAGGTGGAAGGCAAAGATTCATACCTGTTCATTTCATATTCCAATATGGAATGAAAACAGCTATGAGGTGATCTCTATAAATGATGTTATTGTCATATGCATAAATAGGTTAAAGAGTGGAAGAAGAAAAAGAGAAGATCGAGAAGATGTGAAGATCCAGAGATGATTTAAAGCAGATATAAAGGCTGGAAGGACAACAGTGAAGAAGGAGAAAAATAGAGCTGATATCCAGGTAAATCAGCATATAAGTTTATTGTAGTGTGAGGAAGTTTGTTCTTCCATATCAAGTTGTAGCTTGATAGATGTCCAGTTGTTGTTGGTTGAGGTAGGAGCCTCCTATGGGTTGTAGCCTACAGAAAATACATGGGAGTTGGTGCTTCCATTTCAATTTGTAGCTTTATAGATGTCTAGTTGGAGTTGGTTGAGGTAGGAGCCTCCTGTGGTTTGTAGGCTGCAGAAAATAGGTGGGAGTTAGAGCTTCCTTACAAGTTGTAGCTTGCAGAATTTGAGGTAGTAGCCTCCTGTAGATTGGAGCCTACAGAAAATCATTGGTGAGAGGGAGTTGGAGCTTGCCTTTGCATCATGACAATAATAAGATGTGGTTTTCTCCCTTATGGGTTTCCACTTATATATGTTGTCCATATGCATGATGATTATGTGTTGATGTTCTGTATTTAATCTGCTTAATACTTGCTACTCACATATGAAGATTTTTGTTTCATTATATAATAAGTTGATCATGAAATGAAGGTGTAAATAATTTTAAAGGAAAGTTTTGAAAGTCCATGAATGTGTTAAAGTGATTTTCCCCCCCTCTCAGTTTAACTAAGGGTTCAACAAATAATTTAATTATTGAAAACAAAAACTTTAATTCGTAATGTAACAAGCACAACTACAAAAAAATTTGTAAACTAGAAATAATAAATAGTTTCTTGATTAAATACTTATTACTATTATGTAATATTAGATTAAGTCTCCGTTTAACGAATCCCAACAAGTACTTCCACTAGTATAAAATGATGAAATTAGTGACTAGGTGACTAAAAAAGTTGGTCACCGCAATTATTTCAAGTGAATTACTACTAAATTTGAGCAATTTTGAGTGACCGAACTAAAAATGACTAACTTAAACGACCAATTTAGTCTAGGAATAAAATATACGACTAGCTAATAAGTGACTAAACTAAAAATGACTAACTTAGTCTAGGAATAAAATATATGACTAGATAATAAGTGACTAAACTAAAAACAACTAACTTAAATGACTAATTTAGTCTATGATTAAAATATATGACTAGATAATAAATGAAAAAATTAATAATGATTAACGTAAATTACTATTATAGTCCAAGAATAAAAATATGACTGAATAACAAATACAACAAGTATATGAATTAGTCATTTATGTTAGTAATTTTTAATTGTGGACACACTATTTATTATGGGTTTTTTTTGGTATTGTTACATACCATGGTTGATTATTGCACTAGATTCATAGAGAATAATTTCATTAATTTTAATTCAAATTATGTTGATTTATACATGGTCAATTGACATTAATATAGAGGTTTACTCTAAAGCCATATTATTCTATAGATACATGCACTACAAAAATGTTCATGAGTTCTAATAACGCATTCACATACTTAGAATGTGAACACACTATTACTAGAAAACCATACATACTAACAATTCTCGTGGCTCTTTAATTATGTATAATAACATGCCATGGCTCCCATATCCAAGTTGAAATTTGAATATCCCTTCGAGAGTATCTATGTGGTTTTTTGGGGGTTAATTCATGTTCCTTAAACTCAAGAAGCTTTATTTAGGGCCTAAGGCCCTCTTTTCTCTTCCCCTCAAGAAATTACATTCCTTAAGACCCATTCTTACTATGTAAACCATACCCACAGTGACAAAGATCCCCCACATAGGCCAAATATCCCCTAGAGATGTTCCATGTAGTAATTAGAATACTTTTTCAAGAAGATTGATCATGGGACTATTCAAATATGACCCAAGCACCTTATGATCCTTCCTTGACCATGGTTAAGGCCCCAAGTTCCATACATGGTGCAAAAATATTCCTAATGATATTAAGGCCAAACTTAGAGGCCCCAAGACCCAAATATGTCACATAAAACCTTCAAATAGCATCCATATCACACCTAAAGGCTAGATATATCTTAGATAGGATATGTATGCCCGTTTGAGGCCTTATTCATGTCCCTTGAACTAAATAAGTTTTGTTTAGGGACTAAGAATCTTGTTTTCCTTCCATATATCCATCGTACATGCCATAAAACCCATCCTTATTATGTAAAAAAGACTAGTTGTTCCCATATTTCCATTCTAATATTATGTTCACGGAAATTAAATACGAGAAAGACTTGTTTTAAGCATAAGGCCCTTTTTCATTCCTTGGCCAAGATATAAGACCTAACTCCCATATATGATGTGGAAAACCTCATAATGGAGCCCTTATCCTAGATGGAGGCCTAAAAACCCTCAAATATTATTTATATTGTTCTTTATAGTCTTTTTCATGCAGTGTGAGCCAAATAAGTTTCATTTTGGGATTAAGGCCATTGTTTTCATCCCTTTGCAACGATACAAGCCTAAGACCCATTCTTACCCTATAAAACATATTAATGGCACTAAATATCCCCCATAGCTTCCTAATATATCCTATAGAGGGTATGTGTTGTTCTTTGAGAACTACTTCCAAAGCTTAATCATCAAAGATTCAAATAAGGCATAATCCCCTTATGACATTCCTATTTTGACCAAGCCTACACTTGTAAGCATCATATGTGATTTGAAAGCATCCTAATTTCATTAAGGTCTAATGATGAGGCTCCAAGACACAATAATAGTGTGCAAAACCTTTGAATGGTAGACACATCCCTTCTAGAGGCCAATGAATATCCCTTAGAGAATATAATTTATGTGGTGGTTTGAAAACATTTAATGGCCACTGATTATTTAAGACTTAAGTCCCTTTTCTTTAATGTCCTTCTTTGTCCAAAGTAAAGGCCATGGGACCCATTCTTATTGTGCTAAATTCCCATATTCCTAGCTAGAGGTATTGTTCATGGAAATTGAGCATGAGAAAGATTAATTTAGGGACTAAGGCAATTGTTTTCCTATCCTAACCATAACATAGACACTAAATCTGATATGCGATGAGAAATAATCATATGGTGCCCATATCCCAACTTAAGACCAAATATTCCTTAAAAAATATTTATGTGGTTTTTAATTCTAGCTCATTTCCCTTGACACTAACAAGCTTATTGTAAGACGTAATGCCTTTTTTTACTTCCCCTACCCATGGTACATTCCTTAAATCCTATACATGGTGTGAAAAAATTCCTAATGTAATTGATATCCCATCTCTGAATAAGATGATTCATTTCCACTAAATATTGCCCCAACATATGAAATTTCTCAGCCAAACTTAAGTACTTACCTTGAATACCCTCATGTTTCCTTCTCAAATCTTCAATCACTTGACTTTGACTCAAGTTGATAACATCTACTTCTAAATTTGTATTGTACGTTGGTTTCTCATTTTGCTATACGTGGGCTCATGATTGAATAAATCAATGGAAATTATGCCTACATTCCTGTGAATGAGGTTGTTGTTTCTCAAAATTTTTTGAATCTCAACGAATAGAAATGGGCATGGATGAGGTTTGTGACTAATCAACCAGGCTTTTCCTTTAAAACCTGGCTTTTCTGTGGATGAATTCTCTTTCCTTCTCCTCATCTCAGCCTCAATCTCTTATTTCCTAGCCTTTTCTACTAAATATTCTTCAACATAGGCTATTATTTCTTGTCTGATATATGGAAAACATCAGGGAATGGTGTAACTTGCACTTGAACAATAGATAAGTGTTATTTCAATTGAAAAATCCCCTCTTCCTTGATTTTCCTTTTTACAATATTTGTAATATTTTTTCCATGAATATCTTCACAATGGTTCCTTAAAGTCTTTCACATTCTCAGGGGACATGATAATGATAATGTCGAACAATGAAAACAAATCTGCAGATACAAAACCCATCTTTGTTTATTTATGAAAACAAAAATCAGCAATTTCAATAGAAAAAAAAAATGAGGGTTTAGGATATTCTTGACATACCTTTGTCTGGGCACAAAAATCATGTCACAAATCTCCTCCAAGCTTGCTGTTGTGTAACTAGCTCCAAAAATAGAAGAAAAAGATATCAATGCCTTAGAAATAAGCCACTTCGAGGGGGCAACCTCCAATACATTACATAAATGAACAATTTTTGGATGATACAATTTACAAAACCTGTTTTCTATATATAGGAGTCCATGGGGCCATAATGTAATCCTAGTGGGCCACAATGTAATCCTAGCCGACCTAACAATAATAATTTAAGGGCACAATAATAACAAAATGGGGGTTACAAGGGTACATTAATAACAATAAGGGGGTTACACTAACAATAATAAGGGACTATACTAGTAATATAGGGACCTAACATGCCCCTCTCCTTCAAAAAAAGTGTTGTCCTCAATGCTTGAGTAGCTCTGGGTGCTTTTGTATAAAATTCTCATCCTCCCATGTAGAATCTTCAGTGGGTAAGTTCTTCCACTTGATGAGATACTCTGAAATTGATCGATTCCGTAGTTGTCGAGTTCTTTTTTCTATGACTGCTTCAGGTTCCAATATGATCTTCCCTTCCCCATCAAGTTCTGGCAATACTGTTTGAACTGGAAGATTTTTACCTATAACCTTCTTTTAAGCACGAAACATGGAAAACTGGATGTACTCGCGAAGAAGCAGGAAGCTCCAATTTGTATGCCATAGTACCAATCTTTTGCAACACCTTGTAAGGACCATAGTACTTTGGCGATAATTTATTATCCTTCTTAGCTTGCTTGAGGGACATTTGTTTATATGTTTGTAGCCGTAAAAATACCCAATCTCCTACATCAAAACTTCTCTCGCTGCGATGTTGATCTGCCTGTTGTTTCATTCGATTTTGTGCCAAATTCGGGTTATCCTTTAAGAGTTGGAGAACTTCTTGCTGATGCTCGATGTGATCTTCCACTGCTTGAACCTTCGAATTTTCCCTTAAAGATGATGTGATGGATGGTGGATGATATCCATAAAGTGCCATAAATGGGGTCATTTTTGCTGCAGTATGGAAGGAAGTGTTATACCACCATTCGGCGAGAGGTAACCACTTGACCCATTGTGTTTGTTTATCAGATACAAAACAACGAAGATATCCTTCCAAACATTTATTTACTATCTCTATTTTACCATCAGATTGAGGATGATAAGATGAGCTATGAGCTAATTGAGTACCCAAACAAGAAAATAACTCCGTCCAAAAATTTCCCGTAAAAATGGGATCTCTGTCGCTCACAATAACCCTTGGGCTTCCATGTAACTTTTGAATTCTGTCCACAAATGTAGTAGCAGCTGTACTTGCTTTAAATGGATCAGATAATGCACAAAAGTGTGCATACTTGGTAAGTCTATCAACTACCACCATGATGACATTCTTGCCTTCGGACTTCGGTAAACCTGTGATAAAATCCATTGAAATCTCCTCCCAACGTTGACTTGGAATGGATAAAGGTTGTAGAAGTCCCGGGGTCTTAATTGTCTCCACTTTATTATGCTGGAAAACCAAACATTCCGCCACAAACTTTTGAATATCAGATTTAAGGCCATCCCAAAAAAATTCTTTCTTCACCCTGTGGTAAGTTTTTAAAAATCCTGAGTGTCCTCCTAAAGGAGAAGTGTGCAATTCCAGAAGAATCTTTTGTTTTAGTTGAGAATTCTTACAAAGATATAAGCGATCTTTGTACCATAAGAAATCATTTTTCCAACTAAATGTATTAGATGTACTAGGATCTTGCTACAACTTTTGAATGAGTGCCCATACATCTTTGTCCTTCTTCCATTCATCTCTTGCTTGGGTTATCCAATCTGGTTGGATAATAGAAATGGCACAAAGCAATGCTTCCACCTCTTCATTCTTTCTTGAGAGTGCATCTGCAACAACATTAAGCTTTCCTTTTTTGTAGATTATTTTAAAGTCATAACCCAACATCTTTGTGACCCATTTTTGCTGCTCTTCTGATGATAGTCTTTGTTCCAAAAAGTGTTTAAGACTATCATGATCAGTTTTACCTTGAAGTGTCTTCCCATTAGGTAAGTTCACCATTTCTTTAGTGCATGCAGTATTGCTAACATTTCCTTCTCATAAATAGGTTTCTGTAAATACTTTCCTTTGATTGGACGACTTTCAAAAGAAATGGGTCTTCCTTCCTCCATTAAAATTGCACCAATTCCATTTCCTGAGGCATCACATTCCACAATAAAGGTTTTTGTGAAGTCTGGCGTAGCTAAGACCGGTGCTAGGCACATTGCCTCTTTAAGATGTTCAAAGGCCTTAGTTGCTTCAGGAGTCCATGAAAATGCATATTTCTTCAATAATGTTGTTAGAGGTGCTGCTATTCTCCCATAATTCTTAACAAACTTGCGATAATACCCTGTTAACCCGAGAAATCCTCGCAACTGCTTTATGTTTGTGTGGACTTTCCATTCCTTAATGGCTTTAATTTTGTTAGGGTCTATCTTAACACCCTCGTGAGATACAATATGACCCAGATATTCCACCTCTTGTACTCCAAAGAAACATTTGGATGTTTTTGCATATAATTGTTTCTCCTGCAATAGTTTGAGCACCCTGTCAACATGTTTAACATGATCCTTCCAAGACCTGTTATAGATTAGTATATCATCAAAAAATACTAGCAAAAATTTTCTAAGGAAGGGTTTGAAAATGGAATTCATCAACCCTTGAAATGTAGAACGTGCATTGGTAAGGCCAAAAGGCATGACCAAAAATTTATAATGACCCTCATGAGTTCGAAATGCTGTTTTTGGAATATCTTCAGTCTTCATTCTAATTTGATGATATCCTGAACGAAGATCCAACTTGGTAAAATAAATTGCTCCATGTAATTCATCCAATAATTCATCAATCACAGGAATGGGAAATTTATCTTTAATGGTGAGCTTATTGAGCTCACTATAATCTGGACACATTCGCCATGATCCATCCTTCTTGTGTACCAATACTACGGGAGCAGAGAAAGAACTTTGACTAGGTTGAATTATACCCGCCTCTAACATTTCTGCAATCATACGTTCAATTTCGCTCTTTTGGAAGTAAGGATATCTATAAGGCCTGATGTTTGGAGGAACACTTCTTGGAATCAAATGAATAGCATGATCATGATCACGAATAGGTGGGAGTCCTTTGGGAGTTCAAACACCTTGGAATGATTGTCCAAGACTTGTTGGAGATCTGCAGAAATAGATGATTTTGATGTCGGAACTTCTAGTGAGCATAATTGTGCAATTACGCCTCGTTGTTATTTCTTTAGAAGCTTTGTCATGACATTAGAGCTTATTATCCTTCCCGGCTTCCCTTCAATAACCCGTAATTCGACTTCCTTTCCTTCTGAAAAAAATTTCAAGAAAAGTTCTTGAAAATTAAAAGCTACCGTCCCCAAAGATTGTAACCATTGTACTCCTAGTACAACATCAGCACCTCCCATAGGAATGGAAAGCATTGGACTAGTCAATACATATTCCCCCATGGTTAGCTTGATATTATGGCATTTTCCAGAGAAATTTATATTTCCTCCATTTGTAACCATCACTTGACGTTCTGGTGCTGGGTATAGGAAACAATTTAATTCCTTGGCTACCTTACAATGAATAAAATTATGGGTGCTACCTGAATCAATCAACACTATTACCTTTCTCTTCTTGATTTTTCCTTTTATCTTGAGAGTTTGAGGAGTGGTAATTCCTGCCGGTGCATTACACGATATGGTCGGATTCATTTCTTCCTCTTCTGGGGCTGGTTCCTGGTGTATATCCTCTTCTTGTTCATTTTCTTCTTCCTCTTCACAATCTATGTAAAATAATTTCTTCTCAGCACACTTATGACCTTTAGTGTATTTGCTATCACAACTGTAGCAAAGCCCTTTTGCTCTTTTTTCATCCAATTGTTGTGGTGTCAACCTTGTAGGTTGTGGAAATCTAGGCGTAGCAACACTTCCTTCTTTATAGAATTGAGTGGTAGGCTTCCTTGTCGCCATAATTTTACATTCAACTTTTCTTGCCAACCTGAATGCCTTCTCCAATGAATCAGGTTCCAAAACACGAACTTCATGTTGGATGTTATCCTTTAGCGTACCTATGAAGAGATCAATCCTGTGTTCCTCTGGAATATCAGTTACCCTTATATTCAATTTTTGGAAGTCCTCAATGTGCTGCCCCACTAAACCCTTTTGTTTGAGATTTATCAATTGGCTAAAGAAGGTGTTGCTCTTTGTATCCTCATAATGTGCTATCATTTCCTCTGTAAAAATTGACCAAGTGACAATTTTTTTACGGGAGCAAAGCCATCTATACCATACAAATGTATTTTGTTCTAAATGTAAAGTTGCAATGCGTACCTTTTGTGTGTTTTGCACGTTATGGAGATCAAAATATTGTTCCATCTGTAGTATCCATGTTACAGGATCCTTTCCATCAAACTTCCTCATATCCATTTTTGGAATATGGTGGTTCTTCCCACCAACATTAGATTTTATGAAATCACGATCAACATTTATTTTGTTCTCATCATGAGTTTCCTCTACTATCTTTTCACCATTAGGAAACATTTCTTGTATCAACTTTGTCAAACCTTCCATGTCTGCTTTTAGATCATTCTTCATGTTTTCCATTTTAGCTTCCATGTCATCCATCTTAGATTCCATGCCGGCTTCCATGCCATCTATCTTAACCATGCCATCCATCTTAGCTTCCACGCCATCCATCTTAGCTTCCACGCCTTTCTTCAAACCGTCCATCTTCACTTCCACGCCATCCATCTTAGCTTCCATGCATTTCTTCAAACCGTCCATCTTCACTTCCACGCCTTTCTTCAAAACTTCCATTTCATTTTTTGTTGCTCTTTGCGAGAGTGAAATTTGTTGCACTTTCTCTTGTTATTTTGATAGATCATGTTGCAATTCTTCATCTTCATGAGTCATGGTAGAGCCTTTTGAAGGCTTAATGGGTGTTGAATTCTTTTTAGGTGCCATTTTAGAATCCAATATTGATACCTTTTACTTGCTTTGAGGAACTCGATATTGAAATTGAATTATCTCTGTAATTGAAAATATTCAATATCTGAAATTCAGCCCTATAGTAGCCCTCTGAAGCTTCTTTCAAATTCCACAGGTCTGATCTAATTTGGATTCCCCAAGACAAATTTGTGTCCAATCTCCCACAATGACCTAATTCTGGACTAGTTCAGTAGAGAAAACTTGTAGGACTTTCCACGTGTCACTGTTTCATCCTTTGTCTCTGAAATTGATAGCCAAGAAACTAAATTCTGTGTACTTGCGACCACTTTTTACGACACTCACATCCACTTCCCAGAGAGAGAGTTATCGAACTTTTCCCACGATCACCTCTTTGAGATGAAATTCAGAAGCCTGAAAAAGCACTACCTTCCACAGATCATATCTCCAAAAATATTGCGAACCAAGCTCTAAAATTTTTTGACGAATTTCCTCAGGATTTGAGCTTCGCACCATATGAATTTCAGATTCTGAACCTTCGTAGAAAAACATTTATAGCGAAAATTCCACGATGACCTGTTTAGGAGCTTGAAAAAAGACCTAACTTACACAGATGATATCTTAGAAAATATTGCGAACCAAGCTCTGAAATTTTTAGAAAATCTTCCTCAGGATTTCAGCTTCGTACCCTACAAATTTCAGCTTCTGAAGCTTCGTAGAAAACAAGTTATAGCGAAAATGCCACGATGACCTGTTTGGAGCAGCGAAACCCTAGAATCCCATGCTCTGATACCAAATGTTGTGTAACCAGCTCCAAAAATAAAATAAAAAGATATCAACGCCTTATAAATAAGCCACTTCGAGGGGGAAACCTCCAATACATTACATAAATGAACAATTCTTGGATGATACAATTTACAAAACCTCCTTTCTATATATAGGAGTCCATGGGGCCATAATGTAATCCTAGTGGGCCACTATGTAATCCTAGCCAACCTAACAATAATAATTTAAGGGCACAATAATAACAAAATGGGGGTTACAAGGGTACAATAATAACAATAAGGGGGTTACACTAACAACAATAAGGGACTATACTAGTAATATAGGGACCTAACACTTGCAGTGATATGTAGAACTCTAATGTAGATGTAAAATCCACTAAAAAATCATAAAGAGTGTTATTTTCACTTCAAATCAATTATCTTCATTGTGGCTCTGCAATTTCTAAATTCTCACAAATAATCAATAAGATGTGTGAGAAAAATATAGTGGGGGCTTCATTATATAGTGATAAATAAGGTTTTTTGAAGGGGGCGCATTGAACTATTGTGGAAGTAGGTCTGATGGGATGGGGACTAGTTGGGAACCTTTAGCTTGGAAAATTACAACCTAAGGGAATCAAAGCCATCAAAATCACCGAGGGATTACACCCGATCTGGGCCACACCAACCCTTAACATGTTTGGATTTTTTCCCACTTAGTTCCATAACAATACACCCCATCACCATCTATTCTATGCCCCCCCCCCGTGGGTGCATTATTCATTTTTTATTATAAATATTTATTTCTATAATTTTTCCATATTTATATTAATTATATTTTTTTTTAAATTAAATTTCTTTAATGTATTCATTTATAAGAATACTAGTAGTCTTTAAGTGCAACTTTTTGGAAAAAAAATTGGTTTATTTTCCAATCTACTCTGTCTAGAATAAGGGATTAATTGAAATCACAAATTTGATAGGTGAACTCTTCAAAATCCAAGTGTCCTAGGTGTTTTTGAGGGTGTTGAATATGTAGTCAAAAGACCAGTTTAAACAATCATATTTTTTAGTCTCGTTGCCCCCAAAAATCCCAAAAAATAGCACTTAAAAATTACACCATAAGAATACAATATCATTATATATATATATATAACTTCCAATAAAAAATATTACTGAAATAATCAACAATAATTATAGTTATAATAGTTTTATAATTCCTATTAGCAAGATTAACATGAGAATTGTGTTTAAATTGCATTCCTGATCAAGCCAATTTCAAAAAACATGTTAATTAGATAACGAGGAATCACAATTCTCTAAAATATTTCAGCGTTTTGTTTTACACATTTACTTCTCCCACTGAATTGAATTGAGTGAGGAAAAATGTATTTTAAGTTCTGAGATTCCTCATCTTCCCTAAAATTTTTCCTACTAATCTATAAAGGATTTCAAATTCTAGAGACCTGAGACATTGATTGTTAGTACTTGGCTCCGGATTATTGTAATTAAGGTTTCTTGCAAATGAGTGGACCGATCGGACTAGATTTGTTTTAGTCAATTTTGGGTTAGGGCTTTATTCCCTTTTCATTTTTTAAGTTATCATGTAGTCTTTGGTTATTGTTGAATCAATAACTACATTTATTCGATGTTTAAATCAATAAATTTAAA
Organism: Pinus albicaulis; assembly: GCA_034641835.2. Taxonomy (NCBI): domain Eukaryota; kingdom Viridiplantae; phylum Streptophyta; class Pinopsida; order Pinales; family Pinaceae; genus Pinus; species Pinus albicaulis. The sequence goes on from CM076578.1 coordinate 1,168,302,001, forward strand.
CTAATATGATTAAATTGGGTATTTTGTTGGATTGCGCCAGCTAGAAATATGAAATTGTAGTCACTACTAGGGTTTAATTTGCAGTGGTTTTCAAATGGTATTTTTTTGGTATTTTGTTTTGACTTATTTCTATGGGAATGCCTGTGTGGTTAGGGTTGAATTATAGGCCAGATTTATGTGGAAGAAGTAACAATTGAAATGTTTTGTGAGTAACAGGGGGTACTAAACTGATTCATATTCATATAGAGCAGAGTAAAGCATATTTAGATATAGTAAAGTAAAGTGCATGTATTTCTTACTGGTTACAAACTCTGGGTGGTCAAAGTGATTGAGATATGAGTCTAAGGGCATCGTTCATGAAAAAGGAAAGGAATAATAGTCAGATGAATCGAAACAAAGTGGGTCATGAGATATTCATATGTCACTTCAAGAGAGAAAACGAGTACTCCGAGAGTTGTTGTTGCTCATGTTGGTCTCGCTACTTTGCATGGCGTTGTTCGTCAACCGAAACTTTTGGATAAATTTCCCAACCAATAGCTATACCTGATGCCACTGTTATTTTTTTCAGTATTCTCCTTAAAACCTTCAGATATCTTTCTATACAATGAAAATAAGTTCGATCAATAAAATACAATGTCATAGGTGAGGTCAGGGGTGTGCAAACACTCAGCTTCTGACAACTTCGCCCAAGAAAAAAGCTGCGGGATTCCACCAAAATTTGCAACAGACACGAGAATCACTAAAGGGAAAATGTAGATATACGTACTACCCATCTGTGTTCTAAAATACAACCACAAATCTTTGAAGACAATGAGAATCACACATTAGATATAAACTCACATTGATATGAAATAAAAAAATTCTGAGAACTCCGGGAGATATTCTGTGTCATCGAAGAACTGAGTACTCTGGGAGGTAGAGCCATTAGAGTCTCAGGAAGGGAAGGTGCCAGATAGAGCCATTCAGGTCAGGATTATACTAGATATATAAATTACACTAGGAGGGGGTAGCGGCCCCTCGATCTGGGATCTGACGTCAACATCCTCCCCAATAAGTCCTAGGAATCTATCGATACCTTGCCCCCAGAGTTCACAATGCAGACCATAGAGAATTACACGGCAGGGAATGATATGCAGGATTTTTGAGAATCAGTTGCAGAGGAAAGGAGAATTACATGATGGAAACAACAAAACATAGGTAACTCATGTTGCATACATAGACTTTGATGTGCCAACAGACATAGAGGATGCTCGCCAGTGGAGGATTAGTGTTGATTGATGTCGGTAGGGAGGATGAAAGCTATGATGGCGTTCTATGATAGAAATTGAAGGTAACAATTATTCAGTTGGACCATGGTATTTTATCACGGTTTGTAAGTAAGCTGGTGAGGGACGCATTGATTGATTTTGATAGGGAGGAGGAAATCTCATAGGATGGTAGTTGTTGACCCCAACCAAACACTCCTATCTAACCCATAGATGAATCTGTCTGGAGCGCAAGCAACAACAGGTTCTTCAGTTCTTGAATATATTCTCTAAATTGGAATTTTGATCATCTTGGTGGATAATGAAGGGCTAGATAATTTGGCTGATGAGGAAACATTAATACTGACTGATGGATACTTTCACACATGGTCCAGGTGCTCAGTTAGCTAAATTATTTTTATGTGCTTCGTTAGAAGGGTAATAGCGGCATAACGAGTTGGTGGATTTTTGGTTTACTGAGGAAGGTATGTAACTTATTTAGTCAAAAGAAATGGAGAGAGAAGAAATAATGGAATGCATTGTAGTGTTAATTTTGTTAATTGTAGCCATCATAATCCTTTGTTAAATGTTGTGTGTAATAAGTATTTGTGAGAAACATAGGATACAAAGGTGAAAAATGTAGGAATGAGGAATAGAATCTTCGTGAAGCATAACATTTTTTCTCAACACGAAAAGAAATGCTTTATTTCCATTAAAAACAAAAAGAGAGTACATTTTATGATGTTTTCCATACTTTTTCTCCATGAAATACTATTCCTGAGTGTGTTTATTTCCATTTACTATTACATATTGTAACTATATCCTATATTAACCATTGAAAACGTTTATAAATTTGATGTCGAGACAGGTTTTATCATTACATTCTCAAACAAAATAAATACTATATATGACTATCCTTCATTTCAATGTTTCCAAAATTCATTTAATTTCACCCTCTAGACAGGTTCTAGTTGATGTTGATGCTACATGAATTCAAAACTCTACTTTGTGCGAATGCTGCAAAGTGATACTTACCTGTGTCGGAGTCGATTCCCATTTTCTATAGAAGGTCTTCTATCTGGTTCAGTTCTCTATAGATGTGAGTATATGAAATATGTTGAAAGGAAGTCTCCAAAGGCTTGATACACCTCATCCATTTTGTCAATATATGAGGACTGAAGAGAGTATAATCATTAACCCAATCAATTATACATTTTGTGTCCCTGAACACAATTATATCACTCAATCCCAACCACTTAACAAATGTGAGGCCACCCCAAAATGTGATTATCTCTACTCTATTATTATTCGCCAATCCACCCTACCACCAGAAGTGATGGCATCTCCCTGGCTCCAAAAAATGACTACCCCACCCCCGCAACTCCGTTGTTTACTCACCCCCTCAAAATATATACTAGGATGTCCCCATATTGTTCTTGATGACAACCTTCCTGCTCTTTACCACACACGTTTTGGGTCGTATCTCCAAAAAGTATGAAATAGACTTCATAATCACCTCCTAGACATCCGAGCTTTTATCTTCAAACAACCACATATTTCGACATCGCCATATGTCCCATATGACATGGAATGGGAGAGTACGAAATGTAACGAAAGACTTAAACCAAATATTAAACCAATGCTACAATGTTGTTTATATTATGATATTATTAAGTTTAAGGATGTTCTACACCCCTTTCCACACTTCCTTGGCAAAGGTGAAACCGATGAACAAATGTTCTACCTCTCCTCTTCGCTCCTACATAATGAGGAAATACCCAAGCCAAGGAACCCTCTACCCTATAAAATGTCCCAGGTAAGAATACGGTGGTGAGTGGCCAACAACCCAAAACAAAGTAAATTTGTTAATACCCCCATCCCCACGCAACCAACCCATCCCCACGCAACCAAGTACAAATTTTTATAGCAGAAATGTTGATCAGTCAAAGGAAGATGATTATAAATCTCTTTAACAATGATACTTTCATTCTTCAGTATATTGTCTTGCTGTAACCGATATTTTTGACTCCAATATTTATACACGACACGTACAGGTAGGAAATAAAGTCTTCCCATTCCAATGCCAACATACCTGTCAATCCAATATCTGTAGCCTTTTACCAAGACAGGTGTTCTTTGAGTTTTATATTCCTGCAAGCTATGTGAATGTTGGGTAACCAGCTCCAAAAATAGAAGAAAAGAGATATCAATGCCTTAGAAATAAGCCACTTCGAGGGGGAAACCTCCAATACATTACATAAATGAAAAATTCTTGGATGATACAATTTACAAAACCTCCTTTCTATATATAGGAGTCCATGGGGCCATAATGTAATCCTAGTGGGCCACAATGTAATCCTAGCCGACCTAACAATAATAATTTAAGGGCACAATAATAAAAAATGGGGGTTACAAGGGTACAATAATAACAATAAGGGGGTTACACTAATAACAATAAGGGACTATACTAGTAATATAGGGACCTAACATGCCCCTCTCCTCCAAAAAAGTGTTGTCCTCAACGCTTGAGTAGCTCTGGGTGCTTCTGTATAAAATTCTCATCCTCCCATGTAGAATCTTCAGTGGGTAAGTTCTTCCACTTGATGAGATACTCTGAAATTGATCGATTCCGTAGTTGTCGAGTTCTTGTTTCCGTGACCGCTTCCGGTTCCAATATGATTTTTCCTTCCTCTTCAAGTTCTGGCAATATTGTTTGAACTGGAAGATTTTCACCTATAACCTTCTTTAAGCATGAAACATGGAAAACTGGATGTACTCGCGAAGAAGGAGGAAGCTCCAATTTGTATGCCATAGTACCAATCTTTTGCAACACCTTGTAAGGACCATAGTACTTTGGCGATAATTTATTATCCTTCTTAGCTTGCTTGAGGGACATTTGTTTATATGGTTGTAGGCGTAAAAATACCCAATCTCCTACATCAAAACTTCTCTCGCTGCGATGTTGATCTGCCTGTTGTTTCATTCGATTTTGTGCCAAATTCAGGTTATCCTTTAAGAGTTGGAGAACTTCTTGTTGATGCTCGATGTGATCTTCCACTGCTTGAACCTTTGAATTTTCCCTTAAAGATGATGTGATGTATGGTGGATGATATCCATAAAGTGCCATAAATGGGGTCATTTTTGCTGCAGTATGGAAGGAAGTGTTATACCACCATTCAGCGAGAGGTAACCACTTGACCCATTGTGTTTGTTTATCGGATACAAAACAACGAAGATATCCTTGCAAACATTTATTTACTATCTCAGTTTGACCATCAGATTGAGGATGATAAGATGAGCTATGAGCTAATTGAGTACCCAAACAAGAAAATAACTCCGTCCAAAAATTTCCGGTAAAAATGGGATCTCTGTCGCTCACAATAACCCTTGGGCTTCCATGTAGCTTTTGAATTCTGTCCATAAATGTAGTAGCAACTGTGCTTGCTTTAAATGGATGAGATAATGCACAAAAGTGTGCATACTTGGTAAGTCTATCAACTACCACCATGATGACATTCTTTCCTTCAGACTTAGGTAAACCTGTGATAAAATCCATTGAAATCTCCTCCCAACGCTGACTTGGAATGGATAAAGGTTGTAGAAGTTCCGGGGTCTTAATTGTCTCCACTTTATTCTGCTGGCAAACCAAACATTCCGCCACAAACTTTTGAATATCAGATTTAAGGCCATCCCAAAAAAATTCTTTCTTCACTCTGTGGTAAGTTTTTAAAAATCCTGAGTGTCCTCCTAAAGGAGAAGTGTGCAATTCCAGAAGAATCTTTTGTTTTAGTTGGGAATTCTTACAAAGATATAAGCGATCTTTGTACCATAAGGAATCATTTTTCCAATTAAATGTATCAGATGTACTAGGATCTTGCTGCAACTTTTGAATGAGTGTCCATACATCTTTGTCCTTATTCCATTCATCTCTTGCTTCAGTTATTCAATCTGGTTGGATAATAAAAATGGCACAAAGCAATGCTTCCACCTCTTCATTCTTTCTTGAGAGTGCATCTGCAACAACATTAAGCTTTCCTTTTTTGTAGATTATTTCAAAGTCATAACCCAACATCTTTGTGACCCATTTTTGCTGCTCTTCCGAAGATAGTCTTTGTTCCAAAAAGTGTTTAAGACTATCATGATCAGTTTTTACCTTGAAGTGTCTTCCCATTAGGTAAGTTCTCCATTTCTTTAGTGCATGCAGTATTGCTAACATTTACTTCTCATAAATAGGTTTCTGTAAATACTTTCCTTTGATTGGACGACTTTCAAAAGAAATGGGTCTTCCTTCTTGCATTAAAACAACACCAATTCCATTTCCTGAGGCATCACATTCCACAATAAAGGTTTTTGTGAAGTCTGGCGTAGCTAGGTGCTAGGCACATTGCCTCTTTAAGATGTTCAAAGGCCTTAGTTGCTTCAGGAGTCCATGAAAATGCATCTTTCTTCAATAATGTTGTTAGAGGTGCTGCTATTCTCCCATAATTCTTAACAAACTTGCGATAATACCCTGTTAACCCGAGAAATCCTCGCAACTGCTTTATGGTTGTGGGGACTTTTCATTCCTTAATGGCTTTAATTTTGTTAGGGTCTAATTTAACACCCTTGTGAGATACAATATGACCCAAATATTCCACCTCTTGTACTCCAAAGGAACATTTGGATGTTTTTTCATATAATTGTTTCTCCTGCAATAGTTTGAGCACCCTGTCAACATGTTCAACATGATCCTTCCAAGACCTGCTATAGATTAGTATATCATCAAAAAATACTAGCACAAATTTTCTAAGGAAGGGTTTGAAAATGGAATTCATCGACCCTTGAAATGTAGAAGGTGCATTGGTAAGGCCAAAAGGCATGACCAAAAATTCATAATGACCCTCATGAGTTCGAAATGATGTTTTTGGAATATCTTCAGTCTTCATTCTAATTTGATGATATCCTGAATGAAGATCCAACTTGGTAAAATAAATTGCTCCATGTAATTCATCCAATAATTCATCAATCACAGGAATGGGAAATTTATCTTTAATGGTAAGCTTATTGAGCTCCCTATAATCCAGACACATGCACCATGATCCATCCTTCTTGTGTACCAATACTACAGGAGCAGAGAAAGAACTTTGACTAGGTTGAATTATACCCGCCTCTAACATTTCTGCAATCATACGTTCAATTTCGCTCTTTTGGACATAAGGATATCTATAAGGTCTGATGTTTGGAGGAACACTTCCTGGAATCAAATGAATAGCATGATCATGATCACAAATAGGTGGGAGTCCTTTGGGAGTTTCAAACACCTTGGAATGATTGTCCAAGACTTGTTGGAGATCTACAGAAATAGATGATTTTGATGTTGGAACTTCTAGTGAGCATACTTGTGCAATTATGCCTCGTTGTTATTTCTATAGAAGCTTTTTCATGACATTAGAGCTTATTATCTTTTCCAGCTTCCCTGCAATACCCCGTAATTCAACTTCCTTTCCTTCTGAAAAAAATTTCAAGAAAATTTCTTGATAATTAAAAGCTATCGTCCCCAAAGATTGTAAGCATTGTACTCCTAGTACAACATCAGCACCTCCCATAGGAATGGAAAGCATTAGACTAGTCAATACATATTCCCCCATGGTTAGCTTTATATTATGGCTTTTTCCAGAGCAATTTATAGTTCCTCCATTTGCAACCATCACTTGACATTCTGGTGCTTGGTATAGGAAACAATTTTATTCCTTGGCTACCTTACAATGAATAAAATTATGGGTGCTACCTGAATCAATCAACACTATTACCTTTTTCTTCTTGATATGTCCTTCTATATTGAGAGATTGAGGAGTGGTAATTCCTGCCAGTGTATTACACAATATGGTCGGATTCATTTCTTCCTCTTCTAGGGCTAGTTCCTAGTGTATATCCTCTTCTTGTTCATTTTCTTCTTCCTCTTGACAATCTATGTAAAATAATTTCTTCTCAGCATACTTATTACCTTTATTTTATTTGCTATCACAACTGTAGCAAAGCCCTTTTGCTCTTTTTTCTTCCAATTTTTGTGGTGTCAACCTTGTAGGCTGTGGAAATCTAGGCGTAGCAACACTTCCTTCTTTATAGAATTGAGTGGTAGGCTTCCTTGTCGCCATTATTTTACATTCAACTTTTCTTGCCAACCCGAATGCCTTCTCCAATGAATCCAGTTCCAAAACAAGAACTTCATGTTGGATGTTATCCTTTAGAGTGCCTATGAAGAGATCGATCCTGTGTTCCTCTAGAATATCAGTTACCCTTATATTCAAATTTTGGAAGTCCTCAATGTGCTGCCCCACTAAACCCTTTTGTTTGAGATTTATCAATTGGCTAAAGAAGGTGTTGCTCTTTGTATCCTCATAATGTGTTATCATTTCCTCCGTAAAAATTGACCAAGTGACAATTTTTTTACAAGAGCAAAGCCATCGATACCATACAAATGTATTTTGTTCTAAATGTAAAGTTGCAATGCGTACCTTTTGTGTGTTTTGCACGTTATGGAGATCAAAATATTTCTCCATATGTAGTATCCATGTTACAGGATACTTTCCATCAAAATTCCTCATATCCATTTTTGGAATATGGTGGTTCTTCCTGCCAACATTAGAGTTTATGAAATCACAATTAACATTTATTTTGTTCTCATCATGAAGTTATTCTATTATCTTTTCACCATTAGGAAACATTTCTTGTATCAACTTTGTCAAACCGTTGATGTCTGCTTTTAGATCATTCTTCATGTTTTCCATGTTTTCTTTCATGTCATCCATCTTAGCTTCCATGCCATCCATCTTAGCTTCCACGCCTTTCTTTAAAACTTCCAGTTCATTTTTTGTTGCTCTTTGCGAGAGTGAAATTTGTTGCACTTGCTCTTGTAATTTTGATAGATCATGTTGCAATTATTCGTCTTCATGAGTCATAGTAGAGCCTTCTGAAGGCTTAATGGGTGTTGAATTATTTTTACGGGGCATATTTTAGAACCCAATACTGATATCTATTCTACAATATGCCCTTGGAATCAATTCAAATTGATTCTTCAAACAAGACTTATGCAATTCGCAAAAAAATACACACCTTTTTCTTGCTTTTGAGGAGCTCGATATTGAAATTGGATTAGCTCTGTAATTGAAGCACTTAAATATTTGAATTTTAGTACTGATGTAGCCCTCTGAATTATCTTTTGAATGCCACAGGTCTGACTTGATTTGGATTCTCCAAGACAAAGTTGTGTCCAATCTCCCATAATGACCTAATTATGGACTGGTTCAGTACATCGAACTTGTACGACTTTCCACGTGTCACTTTTTCGTCCTTCGGCTCTAAAATTGATATCTAAGAAACTAAAATCTGTGTACTAGCGATGCTCAGAGAGAGAGTTATGAATATTTTCCAACGATCACCTCTTTGAGATGAAATTCAGGAGCCTGAAAAAGCACTACCTTCCACAGATCATATCTCCAAAAATATTGCGAACCAAGATCTAAAATTTTTTGAAGATGTTCCTCAAGATTTTTTCTTCACACCCTATGAATTTTAGCTTCTGAGACTTAGTAGAAAACATTTTATAGCGAAAATTCCACGATGACCTATTTAGGAGCCTGAAAAAATACCTAACTTCCACAGATCATATCTCTGAACATATTGCGAACCAAGCTCTGAAATTTTTAGAAGATCTTCCTCGGGATTTCGGCTTCGCACCCTAAAAATTTCAACTTCTGAAACTTCATAGAAAAAAATTTATAGCGAAAATTCCACGATGACCTGTTTGGAGCAACGAAACCCTAAAATCCAAAGCTCTGATACCAAATGTTGGGTAACCAGCTCCAAAAATCGAAGAAAAGAGATATCAACGCCTTAGAAATAAGCCACTTTGAGGGGGAAACCTCCAATACATTACATAAATGAACAATTCTTGGATGATACAATTTACAAAACCTCCTTTCTATATATAGGAGTCCATGTGGCCATAATGTAATCCTAGTGGGCCACAATGTAATCCTAACCGACCTAACAATAACAATTGAAGGGCAAAATAATAACAAAATGGGGGTTACAAGGGTACAATAATAACAAAAAGGGGGTTACACTAATAACAATAAGTGAATATACTAGTAATATAGGGACCTAACAAAGATGATTATAAATCTCTTTAACAATGATACTTTCATTCTTCAGTATATTGTCCTGCTGTAACCAATATTTTTGACTCCAATATTTATACACGACACGTACAGGTAGGAAATAAAGTCTTCCCATTCTAATGCCAACATACCTGTCAATCCAATATCTGTAGCCTTTTACCAAGACAGGTGTTCTTTGAGTTTTCTATGCTTGCAAGCTATGTGAATGAGATTTTAAACACCCTTCTCATGTAAAGTGGTGATGAGATTGATCGAAAAAATATGATATCCATCGAAACCCAACAAGGTGTCTAGTTTGATTTCTTCCCTATGGCCATCCCCAATATACCATCTAGAAAATCTTAATAACCATTGACAATTTTTCCACATACTCTCCCAAATGTATCATGATACTATAGTGCTATTTTCCCCCAAATTTGACCATGTCATGATAAAATTTCCCTTCATATATTTATCCCTAATGATATGTCCCCAGACACCAAAATCATTCGGGGCCCTCCAAAATCTCTTGAAATGACTATACGCCTCCTACTCAAATTTTTCATGCTCAAATAATTGTTTACCTCTAACCCTACAGTACCCCTTATACAATTATGTTGTTTCATGTTATTTGGGAAAACATGGAAATACTTCATGTTTCTATCCCCTTCCACCCCCCACAGAGCCCTACTTCGCAACCTTCTTTCAGCCTCCTGTGACACTAGAATGTTCTTTTTCCTCCCCTCCAACTCAATAATTCTCCTCTTATATGAATCTGACAAGAACATAGGATCATCGGGGTTGTGATAATATCCTAGCTCAATATCAATGTCCAAAAGGATTATACGCTTCCTGTTGGAAATATGATGCAGAGTGTTGTCCTTGATGGAAACCCACTGAATGAAGACGAAGACATGAGATTGTTGACATGTATTGTCCTTGATGGAAAACCACCTGATGAAGTTATTCTTGACTTGATGGACTTGTTAAATGATGTAAATATGATATGAAATGATGTTTGTTAGCAATATGATGCTAAGTGTTGTCCTTGAATGGCAGCCCACTTGATGAAGATGATGACAACTTACTTGATGAAGTTGTGCTTGATAGAATATGTCTTGATGAACTAAACCTGATGTATCTACAGTGAGTACAGAAGGCAATGAAGAAAGGAATTCAGTATATGCTAGATCTATGATGAAAAGAGTATGTCTCTAGGCATACGAGGATTTGTCTAGGGGAAGTCGCGTATGCACACGGGAATAAACGTGCCAAGTCGTGTATGGGCAAAAGCGCTCTTAAAGTGCAAAACCAGGGGTAACCACCATGGTATTGACCCATTGTATTGGGTAATGATTCGTCTAAATGACCCCGTCCAGGAATACCATCGGAAGTAATGTGGTTTTGGCTCATGGTATTGAAAAAGGGTAAACCTATATAAGGAGAAGAAATTCATTTTGCAAATCATGAGTGTGGGTGCAAGATGTCTGAGCTTGAATGAATACTTCTCTCTGAAGTAGATCTGAATGGAAAGGGTTACAGTTGAATGATAGATCTGAATGTATGATGCACCAATGATGAAGAAGGGGATCTAGATCTGAAATATACTTGTATTTGCTAGATCTGTTTATGGAATGATTAGATCTGTGATGAGGCGAACATCTAGGCGAACATCTGTCTGAAGGAAAGGGTAAAATCTGAAGTGATGTATCTGTTGTGAAGAATTGCAATGACATTTAAGTTTGAAGAACCATACACTAGTTCGCCGAAGAGGAAGTACGTATATACGCGGCTTCGCTGAAGAGAAAGCGCGTATGCGCAATAAAATTAGCTCTGTAATTTATACTGAAGTATATGCTGGTTTATGTGGACGGAAACGCGTATATACGCGACATCAGAGAAAGGAAAGCGCGTATGCAAACTAGGGTTTGCTGAAGTCTGTGGTAAGAAATGTCTGATCTGTTCTACTGGTTTACTGATATCTTTCAGTAAGTTATATGTATCTGTTTCATGGTTGACTATGCTTAAAAGTATGGAAAGGGTCCAGTCTGAAAATATAATGAAACGTGGCCTGCGAGTGGTGTCCTAAAGGATGCTTTGGATCCAGTATGAAAATTGATGAAACGTGGTCCATAGAGGTGATGAGGGTTGTAGCCTTCAGTCAGGGGGTTGTAGCTCCCTTCCAGGTGAGGCTGGTAAACGAGATCAGGGGGTCGTAGCTCCCTTCCAGGAGAGGCTGGTAAACGAGTCAGGGGGTTGGAGCTCCCTTCCAGGAGAGGTCAAACGAGCTGTGGGTGCCTTCATGCCGAAAGGAGTCTCATCAAAGACATTTGTTGTAAGATGTTTTCTCTATAATAAAATATTGAAGGATGAGCAACTAATAGCGGCGGGTTTTTCCCCGACTTGGGTTTCCACCTAAAAATCTTTGGTGTTCATGTGTGATGCTTTGTGTGATGAGTGACCTGTTTCACGTTCATGTTTAATCGTTTATTAAACATCTGATGAATGAATGATGGAATGATTTAAGTGAAGAACTAATGACATAATTAGATATCTGTGTATACGCGAGTTTCATAAAGGGTATCCGCATATATACGCGAGTCTGCTTCAGGAAAGTAGCGTATGGGTTTTAGAAGCAAGAAAAGGTAAAATTTTTGAATGTGAAGTAAATACTGATTCACCCCCCCCCCTCTCAGTATTTTTCCCAACAATTGGTATCGGAGCAGGTCCTTCTGCAGAAGCTTGATCGCTTGAAGGTGATCCGTCGCAATGGGAAGTCAAGAAGGAGTAGTGTCCATAAAGCCACCTCTATTCAATGGAAGCAATCTGATATTCTGGAAGGTACGAACAAAAGCTTATCTGCAAAGTATTGGTGCAGATGTATGGGCAATCGTGGAAGAAGGTTATCAACACCCAGCAAGTATTCCTACTGATGCAGCAGAAAGGAAGAAGTATGAAATCAATGCCAAAGCAGTGAATGTTTTATTAGGAAGCATGTCTGAATCAGAATTTGCTAAAGTGATGCAGCTACATTCAGCAAAAGAAATATGGGACAAAATCATTCTGAGCTATGAAGGCGATTCAAAGGTAAGCTTCCCTTCAAATGTTTTGAGTGTGGAAAAGTTGGTCACTATGCTGCTAAATGTCCTTATAAAGAAAAACATGGTAAAGGAAAACAATTTGAAAAGAGTAAGAGTTATTATGCAAATGAAGATGATGATGAAGTGTCCAGTGAAGATGAAGAAGATTCTGACCAAGCTCTACAAGTTCTCATGGCAAAGAAGCAAAAGAAGAAGGTTACTCGAGGAAAGGAGATACCTCAGAAATCATGTATAGCAAAAATTGAAGAAGATGAAACAGATTCTGACGAAGCTCTACAAGTGCTCATGGCAAAGAGGAAAAAGAAGAAAGTTACTCGAAGCAAGGAGATATCTCAGAAAATTGAAGAAGATGAATCTGATAATGATTTGGGTCATTGTAATCTTCTTTGTGCAAGCAATGGTGTAGAAAGTGAAAGTAAAGTTGTGGATCTAGAACAAGCTATCAAGATCAAAGTTGAAGAACAACAAAAGGAAATTGATAAGAAAGATTCTATCTACAAAGAGATGATCTCTCAAATGAAAGATCAAATAGAAATGCTGAATGGACAGGTGGAAAAGTATCAAAGGTTTCATACTTATGCATCCAATTGAATTAAAGAACTAGAAGCAGAAATCAACGATCTAAATGCAGATCTCGAAAAATCAAGCAAGAAGAATGAAGGACTTGAAGCTGCAATCATCTTTCTACAAACAGATCTTGAAGCATCAAATAAGAAGAATGAAGAACCTCTGTTATTTGAAAAGGAAGGCCTTGAAGCAGAAATCATCTCTCTCAAAGAAGATCTGGAAAAATCAAATAAGAAGAATGAAGAGTTGCAACAAACATGTGAAGAAAACGAAAATTGGTTGAAAGAAGAGATTCTAAATCTGAAGGATCAAGTAGAAGATGGAAGAAGGAAAGAAGAAAGCATGACAAAGCAATGTCAAGCCCTGGAGGTTGAGGTAAACATTCTCAAAGGTAAATTAGAAGAAAATATTAAACTTTTGAGGTTTCAAGATAGTACTAATATTTTGGACAATATTTTGAGTAATCAAAGGTCTCCTGCTATCAAACTTGGTCTTGGTTTCCATGAAACTGTTAAAGGAGAATCTAGCTCACAAGAAAGTGCAAAAAATTCAGAGGGTGTCAATGCAAAACCTGAAGTGTTGGAAGAAACAAAAGGTCAACCGACAATCATGAATTCTCAAAGGAAATCATTCAAGAATGTTGAATGCTTTAGATGTCATGTATGTGGATGGATTAAGGCATAACTTGTTAAGTGTAAGTCAAATGTGTGATCAAGGAACAGAAGTGGTCTTTAGTTCAAAAGAATGTGTGGTTCGTGATCTTGATACAGGTAAAATCATTATAAAAGGAAAAAGAAATCCTAGCAACCTGTATATACTGAACGGCATAGATCAATGTTACTTGAGCAATTCTTCAGAAAATTGGCTATGGCATAGAAGGCTGGGGCATCTGAGCTTCTCTCAAATCAACAAAGCAAGCAGACTTCAAGTTGTTCGTGGTCTTCCCAATATTAATCTACCAGAAAGTATCATATGAAAATCTTGTCAATTCGGTAAGCAGACCAGAGTACGATTTAATGCCAAAGAAGGATCATCAAGTGAGCCTCTTGAACTCATTCATGCTGACATATGTGGACCTATGAGGAAAAAGTCACCACGTGGGGAAGAATACTATATCTTATTTATTGATGATTACTCTAGAATGTGTTGGATCGGGCTCATTAAACACAAATATGAAGCATTTGAAAATTTTCAGATCTTCAAAGCATTAGTTGAAAATGAATTAGATCTAAAAATCAAGTGTCTTAGATCTGATCGAGGAGGAGAATATACATCAAATGAATTCTTTGAATTTTGTGAACAACATGGCATAAAAGGACAATTCTCTGTAGCAGGTACTCCACAACAAAATGGCGTAGCAGAAAGAATGAATAGAACAATTCAACAAATGGCTAGAGCTATGCTCGATGATTCTGGAACTCCTGACATGTTCTGGGGAGAAGCAGCACATACAGCAGCTAACATTCTCAACAAGGCTCATGTTCGGGTAAATAGTGACAAAACTCCATATGAAATCTGGTATGGTAATTCTCCATCTGTGAAGCATTTTAGAGTTTTTGGAAGTAAATTCTTTATAAAAAATAATGATGAAAAGCTTGGCAAGTTTGAACCTAGATCAGATGAAGGGATATTTCTTGGTTACTCATCTTCAAGCAAAGCATACAAATTTTACAATAAAAGGCTTCGAAAGATTGTTGAATGTATTGATGTTGTTATTGATGAGTCTCCTGTAGCTCCTAAAGAAGAAAAACAAACAACAAAAGAAGATGATGGTGACCTATGTCCTTCTACATCAAATGATATAGACAATGGATCCAATGAAGAACCTGAAGATGATCTATCTGAAAAAGCTCCATCTAGATATGTGCAAAAGAATCATCCTGAATCTCAAATTTTGGGTGACAAGGAATCAGGTGTACGAACAAGGAGAACTCTTGTGGGATCTTCTAATCATCTAGCACTTCTATCCACAATTGAACCACACAATGTCAATCAAGCTAGCAAAGATGAATGTTGGAAGCAAGCCATGAATGAAGAGCTTGATCAAATTGAAAAGAATGATACTTGGGAATTGGTACCAAGACCACATGATAAAAATGTCATTGGAACTAAATGGATTTTCAAGAACAAGTTAAATGAGAATGGAGATGTTGTAAGAAACAAGCTAGATTGGTTTGCAAAGGGTATAATCAACAAGAAGGTATAGACTTTGAAGAAACTTTTGCTCCTGTAGCTAGACTTGAAGCCATAAGAATGTTTCTTGCTTTTTCAAGTTATCAACAAATCAAAGTCTATCAAATGGATGTTAAATCTGCTTTTCTTAATGGTGATCTAGAAGAAGAAGTATATATATAACAACCGGAAGGATTCATTTTGGGAAATGATGCAAATCTTGTTTGTAGACTTAAAAAGGCTCTATATGGTCTCAAACAAGCTCCAAGGGCTTGGTATTGTCGTCTTGACAAATATCTTCATCAACAAGGATTTTCAAAAGGGTCTGCTGATAGCAACTTATACACAAAAGTTGAAAATGATAAACTATTGATTGTGGTTGTATATGTTGATGATATCATTTTTGGGAGTAACGAAGAATCTTTGAGTCAAAAATTTTCTTCTGTCATGCAGCAAGAATTTGAAATGTCTTTACTTGGAGAACTAACATTCTTTCTTGGCTTACAAGTGCATCAAACTGCAGACGATATATTCCTATCACAAGCAAAATATCTTAAGCAAATTCTGAAGAAGTATGGCATGGAAGAATGCAAACCTGTAAGTACACCAATGATAACCGGATGCAATCTCATTTCTCATGATGATTCTCCCACGGTGAATCAACCAGAATACAGATCAATGATAGGAAGTCTACTTTATCTCACTGGGACTAGACCAGACATTATGCATGCAGTTGGGATTGTTGGACGATTCCAAGCTAATCCAAAAGAGTCTCACCTTCAGGCTGTTAAAATAATTTTCAAATATCTTCAATGAACTCAAGACCTTGGTCTATGGTATCCAAAGAATGCTGATCTTACTCTTCATGCTTACACTGATGCAGATTGGGTTGGAAGTGTTGATGATCGGAAAAGCACTAGTGGTGGTGCATTCTATATGGGACCCCGGTTAGTATCTTGGTTCAGCAAGAAGCAAAATTCTATTGCCTTATCTACAGCAGAAGCAGAATATGTGGTTGCCGCATCTTGTTGCACTCAACTCCTTTGGATGATGCAAACCTTACAAGATTTTAAAATCAAATGTACACCTCCTGTCCCCATTAAGTGTGACAATACAAGTGCCATCAGTATTTCAAAGAATCCTGTTATGCATTCGAAGACCAAGCACATTCCCATCAAGTATCACTTCTTACGTGAACAAGTGCTTGAGCAAAAGGTGAAGTTGGAGTATGTTCCATCCAAAGAACAAGTTGCTGATATCTTTACCAAACCTCTGCCCAAGGAAGCGTTCGAGTATCTAAGACAGAAGCTGGGAGTGTTCTCTGCCAGTCAAAAGCACAAATCTGCATAAATTTCGAAGATGGCATTGGATACGCGGATTTCCTGAAACACAGTCGCGTATATACGCGAGTTCATGCACAGAAAACCGCGTATGTCTGATTGCTGACATTTTTCTGTTTGGAGTCAGCTCTTTTCAGCACAGCTGCAGTGCTGTTTGGTATCTATGATACTTTTTGGTATCTCTGGTGGTGTTCCAGTTCTCATAATTCTTTTTCTAATGTTTTGATAAACGCGGATTTCCTGAAACACAGTCGCGTATATACGCGAGTTCATGCACAGAAAACTGCGTATGTCTGATTGCTGACATTTTTCTGTTTGGAGTCAGCTCTCTTCAGCACAGCTGCAGTGCTGTTTGGTATCTCTGATACTGTTTGGTATCTCTGGTGGTGTTCCAGTTCTCATAATTCTATTTCTAATGTTTTGATAAAAGATGCCTTGATGATTTGTTGGTGAAAGTGTTCAGGATGCACAAACTAAGGGGGAGCCTTAGTCATATGGAAAGGATGCTTGGATGCACAGATTCAGGGGGAGCATTAGCTTTGCTGAGTATAATGCATTGTTGGCATTATGATGGTTCTAAAATATGTTCTCTTTCTTGAGGAATTTCTGGTGTTGGTCATAAATGGTCATTTTTGTAGTTTGATGAAAAGGTCATGTTGAGACCCATGATGTAAAATTGTAATATTCAGTCATGTAAGGACTTGTCAAATTTGTAAACCCACTTGGTTGGGTAGCTGAGTCAAATTTTGTAAACCCACTTGGTTGGGTAGCTGAGTCAAGTGTGTAAACCCACTTGGTTGGGTAGTTGAGTCTCATATGTAAATCCACTTGGATGGATATTTGATGTAAGTATGAGTCTTTGGTGATAGGAAGTTCATAGAGTCATGTACTTCATTGAAAAATATGTTTGAAGATTCAGCATGAACTCAGGGGGAGCTTGGTCACTTCAGTATATATCAGATCTGCAGAACGCTTCTTCCACATGTGAAGAAAAGGGGGAGAGTATGTTGGTTTTGATCCACCCTTTGCCCTTGATGTCAAAGGGGGAGAGTGACATGGTGTTTGAATGAAGAGAAAGAATAGTGTCAAAAATGGGGAATGTGACATGGTGTCATTGTATTCTTAATGTACCTATCTGTTGTGGTAACCAAACACCATTGTGGTTGCCATTAAGTCCAAAGGGGGAGATTGTTGGAAATATGATGCAGAGTGTTGTCCTTGATGGCAACCCACTGAATGAAGATGAAGACATGAGATTGTTGACATGTATTGTCCTTGATGGAAAACCACCTGATGAATTTATTCTTGACTTGATGGACTTGGTAAATGATGTAAATCTGATATGAAATGATGTTTGTTAGCAATATGATGCTAAGTGTTGTCCTTGAATGGCAGCCAACTTGATGAAGATGATGACAACTTACTTGATGAAGTTGTGCTTGATAGAATATGTCTTGAAGAACTAAACCTGATGTATCTACAGTGAGTACAGAATGCAATGAAGAAAGGAATTCAGTATATGCTAGATCTATGATGAAAAGAGTATGTCTCTAGGCATACGCGGATTTGTCTAGGGGAAGTCGCGTATGCATGCGGGAATAAACGTGCCAAGTCGTGTATGGGCAAAAGCGCTCTTAAAGTGCAAAACCAGGGGTAACCACCATGGTATTGACCCATTGTATTGGGTAATGATTCGTCTAAATGACCCCGTCCAGGAATACCATCGGAAGTAATGTGGTTTTGGCTCATGGTATTGAAAAAGGGTAAACCTATATAAGGAGAAGAAATTCATTGTACAAATCATGAGTGTGGGTGCAAGATGTCTGAGCTTGAATGAATACTTCTCTCTGAAGGATATCTGAATGGAAAGGGTTACAGTTGAATGATAGATCTGAATGTATGATGCACCAATGATGAAGAAGGGGATCTAGATCTGAAATATTTGCTAGATCTGTTTATGAAATGATTAGATCTGTGATGAGGCGAACATCTGTCTGAGGTAAAGGGTAAAATCTGAAGTGATGTATCTGTTGTGAAGAATTGCAATGACATAAAAGTTTGAAGAACCATACGCTAGTTCGCCGAAGAGGAAGCACGTATATACGCGGCTTCGCTGAAGAGAAAGCGCGTATGCGCAATAAAATTAGCTCTGTAATATGTACAGAAGTATACGCTGGTTTATGTGAACGGAAGCGCGTATATACACGACATCAGAGAAAGGAAAGCGCGTATGCAAACTAGGGTTTGCTGAAGTCTGTGGTAAGAAATGTCTGATCTGTTCTGCTGGTTTACTGATATCTGTCAGAAAGTTATATGTATCTGTTTCATGGTTGACTATGCTTAAAAGTATGGAAAGGGTCCAGTCTGAAAATATGATGAAACGTGGCCTGCAAGTGGTGTCCTAAAGGAAGCTTAGGATCCAGTGTGAAAATTGATGAAACGTGGTCCATAGAGGTGCTGAGGGTTGTAGCCTTCAGTCAGGGGGTTGTAGCTCCCTTCCAGGTGAGGCTGGTAAACAAGATCAGGGGGTCATAGCTCCCTTCCAGGAGAGGCTGGTAAACGAGTCAGGGGGTTGGAGCTCCCTTCCAGGAGAGGCTGGTAAACGAGCGCAGGTGGGTGCCTGCGTGCTGGTAGGAGTCTGCACCAGCACATATGTTGTAAGATGTTTTCTCTATAATAAAATATTGAAGGATGAGCAACGGCAGCGGTGGTTTTTTCCCGACTTGGGTTTCCACCTAAAAATCCTGGTGTTCATGTGTGATGCTTTGTGTGATGGTTAACTCTGTTCTTACTACACATGTTTCATGTTTATAGAACATCTAATAAATGAATGATGGAATGATTTAAGTGAAGAACTAATGACATCATTAGATATATACATACGTGAGTTTCATGTGTGGGTGGAAGTTAGTATCCGCGATATACGTAAGTCCTGATTCATGAAAAGTAGCGTATGGTTTTTTTAGAAGTGCAAAAAGTAAAAGTTTTGAATGTGCAGTAAATAGTGATTCACCCCCCCCCCCCCCTCTCAGTATTTTTCCCAACACTTCCTCTTTATGAAATTTGGTCCATGTGTGGGATTCCTTTTTTGGCATCTATAGTTTAGTAATAATTCTCCCCATATTCCCCCCAATATAGTCGAGAACTTACCTCTTCCATACTTCCATCACGAGAGCATTAATTTTTTTTATCACAAAGCTAGGTCGAATTAAACTTGATGGGGAAATGGCCTTTTTCCCCCAACCCTCCCATGACATCCCAATAGGATGATGGTCCGAAATAAAGGACGAGAAGACCGATGAGGTTACCCCTTCCATTATTCAAATCAATGAATTGTTAATCAAGAAACGCTCCAGAAGTTTCGAGATGTCAGTTGGCCTGGTCGATCGTTCCTCCACATCGGAGCCAGAGGCATCGATACAATGTCACATAGGTCACGACCTTTCGTGAAATCAACAAAGTAATCAATAAATGGATCTACATATGCATTGACCCCCCAGATCTCCTGTTTACCCAACAAATAGTTAATATCTCTAGCAACAATAATAGAATCCAACCCCAGGACCCCCGAAGCTGCCAATTGCCCCCAAAAATCTCTCCTACCTTCCAAGTTGATAAAACACATCCATTGTGTAGACCCCAATCGTTGACCGTCAAAATTATTTTCACTTCAATATAGAACACTTGAAATGTGAAATGTTCAGGATTCCAAATAGTACCAATACTGCCAGAATGTCCATGGGCATCTAACGCACATACAAACCAATTAGGACATACCCACAAAATAGTTGCCCATGCCTTTTCACGAAAGCATATAGTCTCTTGAAGGAAACAGATAGAGGGTTTTTGTACCCAAACCAACTCCTTGAGTGCACAAAATTTATGGGTTGCACCCAAGCCCATGATATTAAATGAAAAAACCATAATGGATGAACCCAAATAACAGGAAATTTTCCTCTAAGTGCCCTCTCAGACTAAGACCTACCAATTTCAAACCTCCCAATGGAAATTTCAAACTCATCCCCTCTTTCCTTCAATTGTTCCCTCGTCTCAAAAAGAATAGGAGTCATCATATTACTCATCCCCTCTCTTGTTTTATAGTTAGAATTTACACCTCTTTTTCTGAGAAAATTTTATTCTATCGAGAGTCTAGTTTGTGTGCATGGTATTGTTTATATTGGAATGTCTTGAGTAGCTAGTGAGGAAATCTATTCCAAAAATCATGTAGAAAACTTCCCCTCAAATTTTTTGTGTGTATTTTTACCCAACTCGGGCTCAGTTAATATAAAAACTATCTTTTCTTACCAAGAAAATAACATCCATTCTATATACCATGATTTTGAAAAATGTGGGTGATTGTTACATGTCTATGTTTAAGTTCTGAAAAACAAGAAAATGTAATTTTTCTTAGACTTCACAATGTTCCCATATTTCCTTCTTAGGCTCAACAAATTTTTTTAAGATGTTAAGCTCATCCCTGCATAATTAATCTAGTTTTTACAAATCGTATCCCCTTACCAAAGCCCACATTGACACACTGACACCCTTGAACATTCAACTACATAATCATCGACCTTCTGCCTCGATTTTTTCCTAAGACTCTACCATTGGATTCTTAACTCACATTCATGTCTTGATAGGTGGAACTTCTTCCACAATATTCATATAAATTCTTCCTAATTGAGGATGAAAATTATTCCTCTTTGTATTTTCCACTCGAAAAAACATTTCCATCGTAACAAGGCACAACTTTTCATCTTCAGTCTATCAAATGATATTTTCTATGAGTTAAAAAACCATGGAGATTCAGTATATATTTATAAATTCCAAATTTAATTATCAAACCTTTTGATATTCATAGTTCCATCAAAAGGCTGATTTCCAACATCATCTATACTAAAGTAATAGGGTTGGTTCCTCGAGCTAAAATAGAAGGAATTTTGGCACTACCATGTTCGGTTACTACTTGGGAGATTTACAAAGTGTTGTGGCAGGGACATGAAATCCATCATTTGGTTGAGAAATTTTATACTCTCCTTGATTCTGAGTTAGAGATCCTATAAACCATATAATATGGATAGCCTCCTTTCAGGTAATTATTGGCTTCTTTGACCCTCTCTTCTTCCATCTGCCATGTATACATCTTATCTTTGAGCCCTACTCTCTTTTCTCCTTTTGCCTTGTACTTGCTTCTAGTGCAAACCATCAACCAAGCATACTGGTGACTTTTCTTCAAGAATTTGAGTGATCTAATTAGGAATATTTTACAAGGAACTCGAACCTCTGAGATACCAAATGGTTTGGACTTTAATGTGCATGTGGTGTGTAAACTTATGACTATTCTATTCAGATTTCAAGTGCTTTAAACTCATGGCTTAAATTTTGTTCGTTAAAGATTGCAAATTATCATAATAAAAGTATATTATTATACTTTATTATACTTTGTTATAATAAAGGTGGTTATTATATTATTTACTATACTTTGGCTTAAATTTGTTTGGCTAAAGATGGCAGATTGGTTATTATATTATTTATTATACTTTGGTTTCAGGTGAAGCAATAATTCATGTCTAAAAAACCATTGAGTAAGTTTCCTCACTGCCCTCTTCAACTATTTTAATAAACTCATCATCATTTTTTAAAGCAATCCAGGAAATGCTATGAACCTCTTCAGGAATTGTATCTTAAAACAGGTGTTTTCCTCTCTTTAGGCATGCCAACAATTATCTTATCAATATCCATATGGAGCCCCATATCTAGAAAATGGTTGACTTGATCAAAGTACAAGAACTTTCACACCCATTAAACGACTTGAGACAGTTGGGGTATTCTCTATATGGTCCCAAATCCTTCCAAGAGTGGCCACTAGTATTTGGCAAGGATTTGTTTGTAGCCATTTTTGTTCTCTTGGAAATTTAGTGACCTCACTAACTACTTGTACACCAATATTTTCATATAAATTAAACAAAACATTGGCCTCGACAACAACATGAATTTCAAGTTCCCTAGTGGGAAAAATGACAAGAACAAAAATAGGTGGCATTTTATGATATTGGAGGAATGGTGACTTCACTATCACCTCAATAGCAGGAAACATAAACGCTATTGTCTTGCCGGTGAAAGCTTTAGCCTTGGCCAACACATCCTTTCCATTGAGAATAGATGGAAGAGTTTCTTCTTTCACAATGTTCATACACTCATATCCTACTATGTTGGTTTCCTTAAGTGTCAATGGTGAGATATTGTATTACTCAAACCTTGATTGGATCAAATAATTAGCATCCCGAGTAACCTTCACACCACTTGTTTTGGATCTGATTTTTCAACAAGACTCAACATTGACTGCTTGTGCCCCAAGAGCTTCATTGAATCAAATTCATCATCTTCATCTTCATCTTTAGAGTCATCTTCCTCATCACTGATCTTTAGTGCTTGCATACCAAAGGATTTAGAGCCTCTTTTGTTAAACAAGTCACCTTCTCCTCTGCTTCCTCTTGCAGAGACCCCATTACGTCTATAAGTTCTAGAGAATATATCATTATCATTATTTTTACCACTCTTCAACCAACCAAACATAGGTATACCCCACTTATTAAACTAGTTAATAATATCCAGTTCCTCTTCAACTAGACGTTTGAAGTGGGCATGCCTTCTATTACTACTTATTTTGTTAAAATCCTTTGTTTTGGGGAATTTTTACGATGACGAAGAGGTTTCATTCTCAAATTCATCTTTATATCTACAACCTTCATAACTTCTTGCACAACCATCACTCTTCCAAAATTTCATAATCTCAAGTGTTATGTACAAAGGTGAACCTCACAATGTTTCTACTATCCTTTGTTGTTGCAGGGTCCTAGATTCTGCAATTTTCAGTACCACATTCTTGTCATTTGTTGAAAGGAGAATTTTTTGGTTTTGAGTCCCTATGTATAATATTTTTTTCACATGAAACATTTATTCCAACATCAATTTGGATCATTATTTGTCTCGCAACAACTTTTGAAAACCTTCCATAGTGTTGAATATATGCAACTAAATCACCACTAGACATAAACTTTGTTACTATGCACAAATATGGTGGCCATGTGCAAGCACCAATAAACTCGACTATATTTTTATGCCATACTTTCCTCGAATTGAACACCTCTTGGACTGTTGAAAAATGTGTTATAGTACAAAATGAATTTGTTGTGACTGAATATTTTGTTGGGGTTAACATTGCAGAAGCTGCTTTGAACAATTAACACTCCTTATTTCTTGCAATGTTGTTGTAGCCATTTCCTTGTACATATCTGGTTGGATTCCTACCACAGAGGAATCAAATATATCATGCATATGCATCCAAGGATCCAAGCCTATCCTTCAAAAGCTCAAGCCCTAAATATGTTGCTCTTTAAGAACAACACAAACAATGTCAAAATGCTTCTCATGTGAAGCAATAATTGATGAATGGCAAACCTTTGGGTGAGTTTCCTCATTGCCCTCTTCAACTGTATTAATAAACTCGTTATCCTATTTTAAATAAATCCTGGAAACTTTTTGAACCTCTTCCAAAACTATAGATTAAAATAGGTGTTTGCCTCTCTTTAGGCACACTAACATATTATCTTATCAATATCCCTATGGAACCCCATATCTAGAAAATGGTTGACTTCATCAAGTACGAGCACTTTCACACCCATTAAATTCCTTGAGACAACTAGGGTATTCTTTATATGGTCCCAAAGCCTTCCAGGAGTGGCCACTAATATTTGGCAAGGATTTGTTTGTAGCCATTTTTGTTCTCTTGGTAATTTAGTGCCCCCACTAAGTACTTCTACACCAATATTTTCATGGAATTTAAAAAAAACATTGGCCTCGACAACAACTTGACTTGGAATTTCCCTAGTGGGACAAGAAAAAGAATTAGTGACCTTTTATGATCTTGGAGGAATGGTGACTTCAATATCACCTCAATAGCAAGAAACATAAATATTATTTTCTTGTCGGTGCAAGTTTTAGCCTTGGACAACACATCCTTTCCTTTGAGAATAGATGGAATATTTTCTTCTTATAGAATGGTCATACACTCATATCCCACTATGTTGGTTTCCTTGAGTGTCAATGGTGAGATATTGTGTCTATAAAATCTTGATTGGTTCAAATAATTAGCATCCCCAATAACCTTCACACTACTTGTTTTTGGATCTTCTTTTTCAACATGACTCAACATTGGTTGCTTGTACTCCACAGGCTTCACTGAATCAAATTCTTCATCTTCATCTTCATCTTTAGACTTATCTTCATCATCACTAATCTCTAGTGCTTAGATACCAGAGGATTTATACCCTCTTGTGTTCAACAAGTCACCTTCTCCTTGGCTACCTCTTGTAGAGACCCCATTACTTCTAGAAGTTCTAGAGAATCCATCATTATAATTATTACTACCACACTTCAGCCAACCAAACATAGATATACCTCGCTTATTAAAATAGTTATCGATACCCAAATCCTCTTCAACTAGATGCTTGAATTGGGCCTGCCTTTGATTACTTGGGTTTACTTAATGAAATCCAACGATGAAGTATTTACCAAATTTCAAGAATTTAAAATTGAATTAGAGAACCTTAAAGAAATAAGAATTAAGATATTAAGGTATGATAATGGAAGATAATACACATCCAACGAAATTATAGCCTTCTTTAAGGAATTTGAGATTAAGAGGGAGTTGATAGTCCCATATAATCCCGAACAAAATGGAGTTGCAGAATGAAAGAATCATTGCATTGAAGAAAGTATAAAATCTATGCTACATGATTGATATTATACTATAGAAAGGGAAATTAAGATGCAAGGATATCTCATCCACTCAACTTGACTTTTAGTTGAATTAATTATTAAAATGCTTTAGTTGTCTTCAAGATTGGGTGATAGAAATCATTTCAATCAAAAAAGTTGGAATTCCATATTAATGTAGTTTTGGCCTCATACTAGTGAGAGACTCTTAGCCTTGCAAGTTTCTACCATGTATAAGAGTTTGGGTGAGTCTAGAAGGTCTGAAATTTTAAACTCTCAACAGATTCCTTTGGGGAGAAATATTGAGACTTTTTTCCCTAGCTCAGGATTACCACAAATAATTACCAGCCACACTAGTGAGTCAAACATGAAAGATGTTTAATCTGCAATAACTGTGTGAACCCCAACAGTTGTGTCATTGCTAATGATGGAGGGCCACATTACATATCAACACCAATACTATTTATCTAAAGTAAACTTGAGCTCCAGTTGAAATTATTCCTATTAAACATAAGAAAAAGGTGTCACAACTCATTCCTTGGCATGTAGATATTACTCAATATTGAGGGCATATTCCCACTACAAATTTTTGAGCTACTACCTATAAAATTCACTTATTTTTTTGTTGTTAGTATTCTATGAATTTATATCAATGGTTTTCTTTTTATTTATTCCTTGTATTTTGAAATCGTTTATGTTTCTTTATGAAGACTAAGTCAATGTTCATGCCAGGGGAAAAAGTTTTAATTATCGTTGACAATTTAGTTTCAATGGTGTTGTGCTAGCATGGGCATCTGCAACAAACCACTTTACAGAAAAGGTCTTCCTATCACTATTTTACTAGTAGTTTAATAATAGAAATGCATACTTTCAAATTTTGAGACAGCATATGAATATCTTTATTCTTCCTAAACCCGAACTATTCCTATGTTGGCTACAGGAGAGATATGAGATTGGTAACCAAGAAGAAGAGGAAGGATCAATACCTTGAGTAAAGAGAAGGTTAAAACTGAAAAATTAACTGATGTAGAAACTAATTCTTTCAATACTTGTTGCAATTGTTCATGGAAAATGAAATGTGGAATATGAGAATGCAAATATACTCTTGCTAAAACAACCTTGCGAGATGCATGCAAGTTAGCTTCCACCTCCAATAAATATATGGGAAATAAAGCCGAAAATGAAAACTTGTATGTACCTAGTTGGCTTCACTTAGAATAATCAATCAACTATATTACAATTAGGATTTTATTAGTTCTACCTGTAGTTTTATATCTAGTCTATTGTTTTGTAATATTCACCATCTCTATTAAGCTATTTTTTCTATCCGAAATATGTAAGTTTTCCTTTTAACATGAAGTCTTCTAAGAAATAGTGTACACAATTTTTTACTTGCTTGAATTATCTATCACATGGTCAAACTATATTTTTTCAATATGAGAAGCATTTTATGAAAATCAATGAAATTCAATGCTTCATTTGGTAAGGCCTTTGGGTAGCTCCAGAAACCTAAGATTGAATGTGAGTTATGTTTTGAGGATAGAAAAAAGCTTCATGGATAGAGAAAATAATTTGGAAGATGAGTTCTCTAGGTAGTATTTCTCTTTGAACAACACCACTAGTTGTAGTGGAAAGCCAATATTTATAGTTTTTTATCAATCTTTAGCAAAAATCTTATCCTTTTTTGATTCATTACTAATTCATGTTTTTTTTATTTATACTTGTTTCTCTTTCTTGAAGTTTTTGTGCTAACTATTTTGAACTAATTGAGGATCAAACATTGTTGGTATTGTTGTAATATGTTAAATTATTGTTTGTATTGAATCAAGTATTTGTTGTAAAAGATCAATCAATGTGTTATATCTGGGAAATTACAAGTATGGTAAATATGGGAAAACTACTGGTGCTTTGCATGTAAATCTGCAAAACATATCAAAACTACTTTTATTTTATTTTTTCATTATAATGATCACTGATGTTTTGATTTTGAGTGATTGAGTATGGCCACAGGTGTTCCCTCAAATTGGAAGTTTGGTGTTGGAATTCAATGTGGATTTCCCATTCAAGAATCATATATCAACTCGAATCTGAAAGTTACATTCCAAAATAATCGTTTTGGGGGGATTACTAGTGGTGATTGCTACATATTTTCGATGTTGTAAATTTGCTCCAAATCACAACTAATAAATTGTACCACAAGTGAGGAACACAATGGGAGGGAATTTTATTTTCAATTTATCCACTTATATTGTAGTGATCCATAAATATAAGAAAAAATTTAATAATTTGATATAGACTAGTTGGCTTATTCATATGTGATAATAGACCCAAATAGTAGTTCTTATATGAAGAAATGATCATCATAATTGGGCATTATTGTCATCATCGACCTCTAGCCCTGGACTTATTCACTTAGCGTTATACATTATCCGATTATATACATGTATACAAGGCTATCCTATTATTATATACTTTTTACTTCATTTCATTTTATTCTAGACTTAGTTTTGGCATTTTCTAGGATTTTTGTTTGCACTCCCACATTGTATAAGTAATCCACAACTTGATATATTTAGCATGTAACTTAGTTCGCATTATTGTGCCTAATATTTCCTTGAATGTTGAATACTGACTTTACTAAGGTGTTATTTTCTATGGTGACGTTTTATTTTCTTTGTTTATATAGGTCATTTGGCCACATAGAAGCCACTATTGCCCAATAGAAGAAAACTAGTTCGAGTTTCTTGCTTTTATGTGGAAAAATGGCATTGCCAATATTTTTAATGTTGAGGTATACATCGTATAAATATTTTATATTCTACTTTATTTTATATTCCAATTTCCATCATATTTCATGTCTTATACTCTATGCATTGTATCTTCTTCTTCTTCTTCTTCTTCTTCTTTCCAAAAAATGAACTAAGTGTTGATGGTAAGAATCAGGAATTGAAAAAAGAGGATAATAATAACACTGAAGTAAAAAAATGCAAATTAAAGAGAGAGATAAGAGAATCACTTTAGTGGTACCTGTAGAGCCAGTATCCCGCATAAGAGACACACATAGAGATTGATGGTCAAGTATTCACAGTTGGTGAATTCAACTACAATGCATTGGCAACACAATGATAATGTTTTGAAGTGATGAAAAATTATTTCATGTGTAAATTGTACTTCAACCAATATTAAGTTGGAAACTCATATTGTAATACTTGATATTTTCTATAATATAATTTATGTGGTTGAAATTATTTATAGTTTCACTTAATATTATTTAGTATTGTAATTAGAATATGTAACTTTTCATTTTCATATTATATGAGCATGTACATTGTATGCCATATTTTTTAATTTAGTTGCAAAATCATACAAATTAATTTATGTTGATTAATAATGAACAAATAAAATCAATCTAAAACTACTAAATTAGTAGATTATGTTTGTTAATGATGAACACAAATAAAATGAATATATGACTAAATTAGTTGCTAATAATGGTTGCTAATGAAAGTAAATGAAACGAATATAAACTACTAAAGTAGTCATTTATATAATAAATATGAAACTACCAAAAAAAGGTAAATGACTACTGCAAATGATAAATTTGTGATGAAAAATTAGGACTAAATTTTACATATATGCGACTATTAGTAGCCAATTTATAATATCTTATAACACGGCCAAAATTTAATCATATTTCTTTAGTCATTAACTAGTTTCAAACGATGACTAAATTTTTCATATATACTACTACTAGTAGCTAATTTACATAATATTATAACACGACCAAAATTTAGTCATATTTCTTTGGTCATTATTTGGTTTCAAATGATGACTAAAATTTGCATATATGTATCTATTAGTAGCTAATTTACAGTATCTTATAACACGACCAACATTTTGGTCATATTTCTTTGGTCATTAATTGGTTTTCTCTAGTGATCATTTAGTAATATATTTTGTTGTATATTTGGTCATTAATTGTGGAAATTAATGACTAAATTAATGACCAAATTTATGACTAAATATACTAATAGACAATAAATTGGAGACAACCAATTAATGAATAAGTTAAAAACAACTAAAAGTTGGTCGTGTTATAAGATACAGTAGATTAGCTACTATTGGTCACCGACCGAAAAATAGTCGTTTATATGCAAATTTTAGTCATTTTTTTGGTAACTAATTAGTCATTTTGTACTAGTGTTCCCTTTGATAAAATGTATGTGTGGAAAAAAGATAAGAAATGTTCATACCTTATGTTAGTATCGATGTAGACGATAAATTGAGTGTTTTATGTTAAAAAGAGGAAAGACATCAAAATGATTAAAAATAAATTAAAAAACCAATGACTTCGACTAAACTACAAAAGTCAAGGAACATAAACTAACATTATTTTATATACTTTCAACATAACACAAATGCATATATTATTACCTAAGCCAAAACTGCTACACACGACACACTGAATAATTAGCAATTGAATAAACCAAAGCTAATCACAATCCACTAATTTAATATCAACATTATATGTCTCATAAAAAAATAGAAATTTACCATACAAGATAAGTTTGAACTAACTGTAATCATGATATAAGCTAAGAAACTACCCAAAAGTGAACAGGAAAGCGACAAAGATGAATCAGTTTAAAAGCTTGCAGTAATGTACAACTTCTATATTTTTTCACTATTGTTATCATCCGCGATTTAATAGAAACTCCATTGAGACACCATTGAAGATGCAAGCTTAGATTCGAATATAACAATTTTTGTAAGGCAATAGAAACTCGAACAATACTCCAGGCTCTTAAACACAATTCACAAAGGGAAAACACTACACAATCCACTACTTGAAATACGTAAAATATTAGAAGACGCTCCTATCAATAACAAAAAACAACTTCCTTTCTTCCTTTGTCAATGATTTCGAAATTCTTGTTGACTTGTTTCCCTATAAATCACTACCTGTATGACACAAAATATTTGTACTAGAGATAAATTTGACACCCATATCTCTCTAAGGTTCCAATGTTTATTATTATTATTATTATTATTATTAATTCACAAATATAACAATCAGAACGAAGTGAGTTATTTTTTCTATCACTGTAAATAGCATGTTTCCCTCACTATACTATCTATTTCAAATGTTTGCATACTCTTTTCCCTAAAAATCACCACCTGCCACTATTTTGCGTTTGAAACATGCTATAAAGATAAAGTCATCGTCCCGATTTTTTATTGCCCCAATGTTTGTCCTCTGATTAATATAAAACAGAGTTGCAGGTAAATATAAGTCATTGTAGCATTCAATTCACTTCCTACAGACCTACCCACGCATTCAAAAACCACATAAGCACTAAAAAATCAAATCTAAAAACATGATTTTCGTATACTTTTAACATAACATAAATGTATATGTGCAGAACTACAGAAAAAATCCATTTGTGCACAAAAAACTCTCAAGCTTTCATTATATGAACCTACAGACTTCACACAATGTATTACAAACATGATTTTCAAAGCATTAAAATGATGTATACTTTCAAAATAAAAAAAAATTCATATGCACTCTAAAGCTAAATAAGCAATTAAAAGATCCGTATGCACTTCCCTCATTCCACTTAAATCCCACACATCTCTCATTTCATATATGCATTTGTTTTTCTACATAACCATCACACACGCACAACCACCTCCGCACAGCGTCATTCACACAACTACTTCGGGATTCAACAGCACCCTTATGTTAGTCATTGACATTTGAAATTGATATTAATAAATGTGGGTCCTAGATATCGTGGGCAGGAAGCATACGTTGTGAAATGTGTTCCTAAATAAGAATCAACGAAGAGATTTGTATATTTATTATTTTAATAAACATTCAAAAAAACATTTTTTCTCTGCACATACCACCTCTGAACCGCATAGTCCATTGTGTGCAAAAAACTCTCAAAATTTCATTTTATGAACTTCCACACTTCGAAGAATATATTAATAATAAAATAAGCACTTCTCTTGTGCACAATCTACTAATATCAAACAAGATTACAATTAAAAGATCATTCTGCACGTCCCTCATTCTACACAAATTCCGCACATGCATTTTTTCTTCTCATAACCTCCATACATGCACAACCACCTCCGCACAATTAATTTCACACTCAATAACGTCATCGGTATTTAACATTCAAAACTATTATTAATCAATGATCATATGTTTTAAATGTGTCCCTAAATAAGAATTAAAAAAGAGATTTGTGTATTTATTATTTTAATAAAATTTTCACAAAATTTTCACATAACATCCGCACATGCACAACCACCTCCATGCAAATTCATCTACAAAACTACTCCTGCACTCAATAATGCCCTTCGATTAGTCATTGAAATTCGAAACAACGCACACACTACCTGCAAACAGCCAGCTCTACACAATCACCTTCACATAGCTCCTTCCGCATAGCTACTTCCATATTAGCGAAAAATATTCCTAAATAATAATTAAACAAGAGACTTATATATTTATTATTTTAATAAATCTTGAACAAAGCTTTCCGTAATTTGTTTTACCGCACAACATAGATTGAAAATAAACTTTATTTAGCACCCTCATTTATGCAAAAGATCCCCAGTTCTCATGCACATACTCCTTAATAGTATTAATTGGAGATTTGTTCAGCCTCCCCCCCCCCTCCGTACCTATGCAAAAAACCCGCAACCACATTAATTATCACATCACGCATATACTCCTTAATAATATTAATTGGATTTTTGTTCAGCGCCCCCCCCCCCCCCCCATACCTATGCAAAACATCCGTAACCACAATAATTATCACATCATTGAGTAGATCGCTAACATAAAAATGCCTCGCAACCACATGTCAAACAAATTGAAAACACGGTTTATTTAATATTCCATAATAAGAGTATCTTCTATAGTCCAACAATTATGATAATTGTTAAAAAAAATGATACTTGCACCCTTGGCACCCCCGTCTAAGAAAATGACCCCAGTTCTCCCACACATACTCTGTCCTCTGACAGTGAAAATTATGAACAACAAAACCGTACCAATTATCACATCATTCATCAATATCATTGCACTCACTATGCAAATGACCTCAGTTCTCCCGCATATACTCCTTCCTCTACACAAGGAAACTTAATAATATTAATTTGACATTTTTTTAGCCCCCCGAGGGGCCTATGTAAACAACGTGAAACCACATTGATTCTCGCATCATTGAACAGAGTGGTGAGCCTTGGTATTGCACCAAGAGTGATGCAACTCCCATGGGTTGCCCTACTTTACCTTATCAAACTGGGGTTCATACAAAACTGGAGGTGACAGTGTTATATACAGAATAGATGCATTCTACTCATGTCATTCTCTTCCACTCTACGAAAGGGTGCCACTTCTAGGGTTTCTCAGTGAAGTTTGTCACACTTCAATGAAACTAAAATAAATTTCAGAAAGGAAATGACATAAAGGAAACTAAAATAAATTGCTGAAAAGAAATGACAATAAAGCAAACTAATTTAACTTGCTCAAAAGAAATGGCAGAAAAGAAAATAATTTAAACCACACTTAACTTGTCCAATCGGCTAAACATGACCTATTTATCTTATTCTCTATCTACCATGATTCTATCCATGCAACTAAGTTATCCATCTCTTAATTCTAATTGAAAAAGTGTTGATTGCAGTCCAAAGGGAAAGGGTTAAAGATGCTAATGGAAGGTTTAACACACAAAACAAGGCTTAGAGGACTGAAAAATGTGTTTGGACTATATTAAAGTGTATAATATCGCAAATGAAAAGTGCGATGGTAGAATAGTACCATTACTGCCAGAATGTCCATGGGCATCTAACACACATACAAACCAATTAGGACATACCCACAAAAGAGTTACCCATGCCTTTTCACGAAAGCATATAGTCTCTTGAAGGAAAATGATAGAGGGTAAGTATACCCAAACCAAATTCTTGAGTGCACATAATTTATGGGCTGCATCCAAGCCCATGATATTCAATGAAAAAACCATAATGGATGAACCCAAATAACAGGAATTTTTCCTCTAAGTGCCCTCTTAGACTGAGACCTACCAATTTCAGAACTCCCAATGGATATTTCAAACTCATCCCCTCTCTTGTTTTATAGTTAGAATTTACACCTCTTTTTCTGAGAAAAAATTATTCTATCGAGAGTCTAGTTTGTGTGAATGGTATTGTTTATATTGGAATGCCTTGAGTAGCTAGTGGGGAAATCTATTCCAAAAATCATGTAGAAAACTTCCCCTCAAATTTTTCGTGTGTATTTTTACCCAGCTCAGGCTCAGTTAATATAAAAACTATATTTTCTTACGAAGAAAATAACATCCATTCTATATACCATGATTTTGAAATATGTGGGTGATTGTTACATGTCTATGCTTAAGTTCTGAAAAACAAGAAAATGTAATTTTTCTTAGACTTCAGAATGTTCCC
The DNA here is from genome assembly GCA_034641835.2 of Pinus albicaulis. NCBI lineage: Eukaryota > Viridiplantae > Streptophyta > Pinopsida > Pinales > Pinaceae > Pinus > Pinus albicaulis. The sequence goes on from CM076578.1 coordinate 1,168,335,828, forward strand.
ATATTTCCTTCTTAGGCTTAACAACTTTTTTTAAGATGCTAAGCTCATCCCTGCATAATGAATCCAGTTTTTATAAATCATATCCCCTTACCAAATCCCACATTGACACACTGACACCCTTAAACATTCAACTACATAATCATCAACTTTCTGCCTGGATTTTTTCCTAAGACACTACCATTGGATTCTTAACTCACATTCATGTCTTGATAGGTGGAACTTCTTCCACAATATTCATATACATTATTCTTAATTGAGGATGAAAATTATTCCTCTGTGTCTTTTCCGCTAGCAAAAGAATTTCCATAGTAACAAGGTGCAACTTTTCATCTTTAGTCTATCAAATGAGATTTTCTATGAGTTGAAAAACCATGGAGATTCAGTATATATTTATAAATTCCAGATTCAATTATCAAGATTTTTCATATTCATAGTTCCATCAAAAGGCTGATTGCCAACATCATCTATACTAAAGTAATAGGGTTGTTTCCTCGAGCTGAAATAGAAGGAATTTTGGCACTACCATGTTCGGTTACTACTCGGAAGATTTACAAAGTGTTGTGGCGAGGACATGAAATCCATCATTTGGTTGAGAAATTTTGTACTCTCCTTGATTCTAAGTTAGAGATCTTAAAAACCATCTAATATGGATAGCCTCCTTTCAAGTAATTGTTGGCTTCCTTGACCCTCTCTTCTTCCATCTACCATGTATACATCTTATCTTTGAGCCTTCCTCTCTCTTCTCCTTTTGCCGTGTACTTGCTTCTAGTGCAGACCATCAACCAAGTGTACTGGTGACTTTTCTTCAATAATTTGAGTGATCTGATTAGGACTATTTTACAAGGAACTCGAACCTCTGAGATACCAAATGGTTTGGACTTTAATGTGCATGTGGTGTGTAAACGTACGACTATTCTATTCAGATTTCAAGTGCTTTAAACTTGTGGCTTAAATTTTTTTGGCTAAAGATTGAAAATTATCATAATAAAAGTATATTATTATACTTTATTATAATAAAGGCGGTTGTTATATTATTTATTATACTTTGGCTTAAATTTGTTTGGCTAAAGATGGCATATTGGTTATTATATTATTTATTATACTTTGGTTTCAGGTGAAGCAATAATTTATGTCTGACAAACCTTTGAGTAAGTTTCCTCACTGCCCTCTTAAATTGTTTTAATAAACTCATCATTATGTTTTAAAGCAATCCGGGAAATGCTGTGAACCTCTTCTAGAATTATGTCTTAAAATAGGTGTTTGCCTCTCTTTAGGCACGCCAACAATTATCTTATCAATATCCATATGGAACCCCGTATCTAGAAAATGGTCGACTTGATCAAAGTACAAGAACTTTCACACCCATTAAATGACTTGAGACAACTGGGGTATTCTCTATATGGTCCCAAAGCCTTCCAAGAGTGGCCACTAATATTTGGCAAGGATTTGTTTGTAGCCATTTTTGTTCTCTTGGAAATTTAGTGCCCTCACTAATTACTTGTACACCAATATTTTCATGGCCTGTGACAACAACATGAATTTCAAGTTCCCTAGTGGGAAAAATGACAAGAACAAAAATAGGTGGCATTTTATGATATTGGAGGAATGGTGACTTCACTATCACCTCAATAGCAGGAAACATAAACGCTATTGTCTTGTCGATGAAAGCTTTAGCCTTGGCCAACACATCCTTTCCATTGAGAATATATGGAAGAGTTGATTCTTTCACAATGTTCATACGCTCATATCCTACTATGTTGGTTGCCTTGAGTGTCAATGGTGAGATATTGTGCTAGTCAAACCTTGATTGGATCAAATAATTAGCATCCCCAGTAACCTTTACACTACTTGTTTTTGGATCTACTTTTTCAACAGGACTCAACATTGACTGCTTGTGCCCCACAAGCTTCATTGAATCAAATTCATCATCTTCATCTTCATATTTAGACTCATCTTCCTCATCACTGATCTTCAATGCTTGCATACCAAAGGATTTAGAGCCGCTTTTGTTAAATAAGTCACCTTCTCCTTTTCTTCCTCTTGCAGAGACCCCATTACCTCTATAAGTTCTAGAGAACATATCATTATCATTATTTATACCACACTTCAACCAATAAAACATAGATATACCCCGCTTATTGAACTAGTTAATAATATCCAGTTCCTCTTCAACTAGACGTTTGAAGTGGGCCTGCCTTCGATTACTTGGGCTTACTTAATGAAATCCAAGGATGAATTATTTACCAAATTTCAAGAATTAAAAATTGAATTAGAGAACCTTAAATAAATAAGAATTAAGATATTAAGGTATGATAATGGAAGAGAATACACATCCAACGAAATTATAGCCTTCTTTAAGGAATCTGAGATTAAGAGGGAGTTGATAGTCCCATATAATACTGAACAAAATGGAGTTGCAAAATGAGAGAATCATTGCATTGAAGAAAGTTTAAAATCTATGCTACATGATTGATATTATACTATAGAAAGGGAAATTAAGATGCAGGGCTCTTTCATCCACTAAACTTGACCTTTTAGTTGAATTAATTATTAAAATGCTTTAGTTGTCTTCAGTATTGGGCGATAGAAATCATTTCAATCAAAAAAATTGGAATTCCATATTAATGTAGTTTTGGCCTCATACTAGTGAGAGACTCTTAGCCTTGCAAGTTTATACCATGTATAAGAGTTTGGGTGAGTCTAGAAGGTCTGGAAATTTAAACTCTCAACAGATTCCATCGGGGAGAAATCTTAAGAATTTGTTCCTTGGCTCAGGATTACCACAAATAATTACCAGCCACACTAGTGAGTCAAACATGAAAGACGTTTAATCTACAATAAATGTGTGAACCCCAATAGTTGTGTCATTTCTAATGATGGAGGGCCACATTTCATATCAACACCAATATTATTTATCTAAAGTAAAAATTGGAGCTCCAGTTGAAATTATTCCTATTAAATGTCAGAAACAAGTGTCACAACTCATTCCTTGGCATGCAAATATTACTCAATATTGAGGGAATATTCCCACTACAAATTTTTGAGCTACTACCTAGAAAATTCACTTCTTTTTTTGTTGTTAGTATTATGTGATTTTATATCAATGGTGTTGTTCTTTTTGTTTATTCCTTGTAGTTTGAAATGGTTTATGTTTATTTATGAAGAATAAGTCAATGTTCATGCTAGGGGAAAATTTTTTAATTATTGTTGACAATTTAGTTTCAATGGTGTTGTGCTAGCATGGGCATCTGCAAAAAAACCACTTTACAGAAAAGGTCTTCCTATCACTATTTTAATAGTAGTTGAATAATAGAAATGCATACTTTCAAATTTTGAGACAGCATATGAATATCTTTATTCTTCCTAAACCCAAATTATTCCTATGTTGGCTACAGGAGAAATATTAAATTGGTAACCAAAAAGAAGGGGAAGGATCAATACCTCGAGTAAAGAGAAGGTTAAAACTGAAAAATCAACTGATGCAGAAACTAATTCCTCCAATACTTGTTGCGATTTTTCATGGAAAATGAAATGTGGGATATGAGAATGCAACATATATTCTTGCTAAAACTACCTTGCGAGATGCATGCAAGTTAGCTTCCACCTCCAATAAATATAAGGGAAATAAAGTAGAAAATGAAACTTGTATGTACCTAGTTGGCTTCACTTAGAATAATCAATCAACTATATTACAATTAGGATTTTATTATTTATAGTTTCACTTAATATTATTTAGTATTGTAATTAACATGTAACTTTTCATTTTCATATTAGATGAACATGTACATTGTATGCCATTTTTTTAATTTAGTTACAAAATCATACTAATTAATTTATGTTGATTAATAATGAATAAATAAAATCAATCTAAAACTACTAAAATAGTAGTTTATGTTTGTTAATGATGAACACAAATAAAATGAATATATGACTTAATTAGTTGCTAATAATGATTGCTAATGAAAGTAAATGAAATGAATATAAATTACTAAAGTAGTCATTTATATAATAAATATGAAACTACCAAAAAAAGATAAATGACTACTGCAAATGATAAATTTGTGATGACAAATTAGGACTAAATTTTACATATATGCGACTATTAGTAGCTAATTTATAATATCTTATAACACGGCCAAAATTTAGACATATTTCTTTGGTCATTGACTTGTTTCAAACGATGACTAAATTTTGCATATATACTACTACTAGTAGCTAATTTACATAATATTATAACACGACCAAAATTTAGTCATATTTCTATGGTCATTATTTGGTTTCAAATGATGACTAAAATTTGCATATATATATATATATAGCTAATTTAGAGTATCTTATAACACGACCAACATTTTGGTCATATTTCTTTGGTCATTAATTGGTTTTCTCTGGTGATCATTTAGTAATATATTTTGTTGTATATTTGGTCATTAATTGTGGAAATTAATGACTAAATTAATGACCAAATTTATGACTAAATATACTAATATACAATAAAGTTGAGACAACCTATTAATGAATAAGTTAAAAACGACTAAAAGTTGGTCGTGTTATAAGATACAGTAAATTAGCTACTATTGGTCACCGATCGAAAAATAGTCGTTTATATGCAAATTTTAGTCATTTTTTTAGTAACTAATTATTCATTTTGTACTAGTGCTCCCTTTGAAAAATGTATGTGTGGAACAAAGATGATCAATGTTCATACCTTGCGTTAGTATCGATGTACACGATAAATTGAGTGTTTTCTATTAATAAGAGGAAAGACATCAGAATGATTAAAAATAAATTAAAAAACCAATGACTTCGACTAAACTACAAAAGTCAAGGAACATAAACTAACATTATTTTATATACTTTAAACATAACACAAATGCATATATTATTACCTGCGTCAAAACTGCTACACACGACACACTGAATAATTAGCAATTGAATAAACCAAAGCTAATCACAATCCACTGATTTAATATCAACATTATATGTCTCATAAAAAAATAGAAATTTACCATACAAGATAAGTTTGAACTAACTGCAATCATGATATAAGCTAAGAAACTACCCAAAAGTGAACAGGAAAGCGACAAAGATGAATTAGTTTAAAATCTTGCAGTATTGTACAGCTTCTATATTTTTTCATATTGCTATCGTCCACGATTTAATAGAAACTCCATTGAGACACCATTGAATATGCAAGCTTAGATTCGAATATAACAATTTTTGTAAGGCAATAGAAACTCGAACAATACTCCAGGCTCTTAAACACAATTCACAAAGGGAAAACACTACACAATCCACTACTTGAAATACGTAAAATATTAGAAGACGCTCCTATCAATAACAAAAAACAACTTCCTTTCTTCCTTTGTCAATGATTTCGAAATTCTTGTTGACTTGTTTCCCTATAAATCACTACCTATATGACACAAAATGTTTGTACCAGAGATAAATTTGACGCCCATATCTCTCTAACGTTCCAATGTTTATTATTATTAGTATTATTATTATTATTTCACAAATCTAACAATCAGAACGAAGTGAGTTATTTTTTCTATCACTGGAAATAGCATGTTTCCCTCACTATACTAGCTATTTCAAATGTTTGCATACTCTTTTCCCTAAAAATCACCACTTGCCACTATTTTGCATTTGAAACATACTACAAAGATAAAGTCATCATCCAAATTTTTATTGTCCCAATGCTTGTCCTCCGATTAATATAAAATGGAGTTGCGGGTAAATACATGTCATCCCAGCATTCAATTCACTTCCTACACACATACCCATGCATTCAAAAACCACATAAGCACTAAAAAATCAAATCTAAAAACATGATTTTCGTATAATTTTAACATAACACAAACGTATATGTGCAGAACTACATAGAAAATCCATTTTTGCACAAAAAACTCTCAAGATTTCATTATATGAACCTACAGACTTCACACAATGTATTACAAACATGATTTTCAAAGCATTAAAATGATGTATACTTTCAAAATAACAAAAATTAGTATGCACTCTAAAGCTAAATAAGCAATTAAAAGATCCCTATGCACTTCTCTCATTCTGGACTCAAAACCTACACATCTCTCATTTCGTATATGCATTTGTTTTTCCGCATAACCATCACACACGTACAACCACCTCTGCACAGAGTCATCCACACAACTACTTCGGGATTCAACAACACCCTTCCGTTAGTCATTGACATTTGAAATTGATATTAATAAATGTGGGTCCTAGGTATTGTGGGCAGGAAGCATACGTTGTGAAATGTTTTCCTAAATAAGAATCAACGAAGAGATTTGTATATTTATTATTTTAATAAACATTCAAAAAAACATGTGTTCTCTGCACATGCCACCTCTGAACAACACAGTCCATTGTGTGCAAAAAACTCTCAATATTTCATTCTATGAACTTCCACACTTCGAAGAATATATTAATAATAAAATAAGCACTTCTCTTGTGCACGATCTACTAATATCAAAATATATTACAATTAAAATATCATTCTGCACTTCCCTCATTCTACACAAATTCCGCACATGCATGTTTTCTTCTCATAACCTCCATACACGCACAACCACCTTCACACAACTACTTTCGCACTCAATAACCTCATTGGTATTTAACATTAAAAAATGATATTAATTAATGATCATACGTTTTAAATGTGTCCCTAAATAAGAATTAAAAAAGAGATTTGTGTATCTATTATTTTAATAAACTTTTCACAAAATTTTCACATAACATCCATACATGCACAACCACCTCCACGCAAATTCGAAACTCCGCACACACTACCTATGAACAACCAGCTCTGCACAACCACCTTCACATAGCTCCTTCCGCATAGCTACTTTCGTATTAGCGAAAAATAATCCTAAATAATAATTTAACAAGAGACTTATATATTTAATATTTTAATAAATCTTTCACAAAGCTTTCTGCAAATTTGTTTTACCGCACAACATAGATTGAAAATAAATTTTATTTAGCACCCTCATTTATGCAAAATATCCCCAGTTCTCATGCACATACTCCTTAATAGTATTAATTGGAGATTTTTTTCAGCCTCTCCCTCCCCCCCCCCCCCCCGCGTACCTATGCAAAAAAACCACAACCACATTAATTATCGCATCACGCATATACACCTTAACAATATTAATTGGAGATTTGTTTAGCCCGAATGGGATCCGCCCCACCTATGCAAAAAACTTGCAACCACATTAATTATCGCATCATTGAGTATATCACTAACATAACAGTGCCTCACAACCGCATGTCAGACAAATTGAAAACACATATTATTTAATATTTCATAATAAGAGTATCCTCTATAGTCCAAAAATTATGATAATTGTTAAAAAAAATGATAATAGCAACCTCGGCACCCCCATCTAAGCAAAGGACCCTAGTTTTCCCACACATACTCTGTCCTCCGACAGTGAAAATTATGCATGACAAAATCGTACCAATTACCGCATCATTCATCAATATCATAACACTCACTATGCAAAGGCCTCAGTTCTCCCACATATACTCCTTCATCTACACAAGGAAACTTAATAATATTAATTTGACATTTGTTTAGCCCCCCAAGGGGCCTATGCAAACAACGTGAAACCACATTGATTCTCGCATCATTGAACAGAGTGGTGGGCCCTGGTATTGCACCAAGAGTGATGCAACTCCCATGGGTTTCCCTACTTTATTTTATCAACCTGGGGTTCGTACAAACTTGGAGGTGACAATGTTATATACCCAATAGATGCATTCTACTCATGTCATCCTCTTCCGCTCTACGAAAGGGTGCTACTTCTAGGGTTTCTCAGTGAAGTTTGTCAAACTTCAATGAAACTAAAATAAATTGCAAAAAGAAAATGACATAAAGGAAACTAAACTAAATTGCTAAAAATAAATGACGAGAAAGAAAACTAATTTAACTTGCTAAAAAGAAATGGCAGAAAAGAAAATAATTTAAACCACACTTAACTTGCCCAATCAGCTAAACACAACCTATTTATCTTATTCTCTATCTACCATGCTTCTATCCATGCAGCTAAGCTATCCATGTCTTAATTCTAATTGAAAAAGTGTTGATTGCAGTCCAGAGGGAAAAGGCTAAAGATGCTAATGGAAGGCTTAACACATGAAACAAGGCTTAGAGGAGTGAAAAAGGTGTTTGGACTTTATTAAAGCGTATAATATCGCAAATGAAAAGTGCGCTGGTAGAATTGTGATGGAGGGACGGAAGGGTGATATGCGATATCACAATATCGAAATATCGCAAGGTTGGCAGAGAAGCAGCAGTGTAGTAGGGAGGAAAGTGCGAAGTGAGAAATGCGATATTTGAAAGGATTTTTTATTGCGATGGGTGACGAAAGTGTGAGATACAATATGCGATATCGCAATCGCGAGACCGTAAAGTTGAACAATAATCAAAGTGATGTTCAGGAGCGGGAGATAAATGCGAAATGTGACGGGAGTGTAGTGATGCGATTGCGATAAGGCCGAAATTGTGAAATTCAAAATGTGATGGATGACATGGGGGTAGGACCAGTGGCGGAGTGTGATAAAAATATCGCAATTAGCGTCGGGAGTGGGAAGTGTTAACGAAGAGCAAATGGAAAATGTGGTTTGCGATGGAGTGAAAGGAAAATGCGATTGTGATTTGTGATAAGTCTTAAAGGGAAAAGGATAAGGTCGATTTCTAAAGGATTTTCGACTGTTTTCATTAATAATTGGAAAAGGTAACGTTAAAAGGAAAATGGCGCAAGAGTTGCAGAACGACAAAGAAAGGGGAGAAGAGATCCTACGAGATGCGAAATGCGATAAGTGGGAGTTTCGAGGAGAAAGGCGGAGGTCAAAATTTTAATTGGATTTTTTGAATAAAAAGGGTGTGGCAGTTGTTAAGAAGAGAAGAAGGATGGAAATGGAGGCACAACAGTAGTGCTCAGGTGCTAAAACAGAGCTGGGAAATGAAGCGAGACGGCTTGATGAACTTCTTTGGGACAATTTATACCTATTCCTGCAATCAAACCTGTTGATTCATGCATGAAAACAGACAAAATGCATGATAAAAATAGTGAATGAATGACTTGGACTGGTAATGCAATTTCTTCCCCAAACATTAGAAGTAGTGAACAAAAAGTAATTTTTGGCCCGTGGGAAGGTCTACCCTCCTCGAACTCTATGGACAGAGATGAGAGGGGAAGGCTCGATCCACATCTTTTGGATTTTTCCTCCATTGTATTACTCTCATAAGAAAATGAAAAACTACAACAGCACAGGGCTGAAAGAAAAAACTAAACAGAAACGAAACTATCCAAAGTAGAACTCACTAAATGATAGAAACAAAACTAGCTAGATGATAGAAAGGAAAGAATGATAACATCAGCGAAGTTGAGGCACATGGATTGGGCCGTAACCCACACGCCTGTTTCTCTGAAACTAGATTAGCAAAATAACATTTGAATAGTCATTGCATTACAAAAAATAAATTCTTATTACATCCCAAAGGTATTTAAACAACAAAAGTCTAATAGGATGGAACTAACGGCATGGGATGGGATGGGATGGAATGGAATGGACTGGCATCGATGGACCAGAATCCCCCATAATTAGCTCTTGATCAGATTTATTTACTCTCAAGGGCATCTACTAACAGCTCCCTAGAAAATAGTGATTGAGTCAACTTTGACTCCAAGTAAACTATAGATTGAGTGCACTTCATCTTTAGTTTGCTTGGTTGCCTTTGATAGTTAAGGAGGGTGGACAACCCCCTTGAATCTCTCCAAGGTTTCTCAATAATTTCCTGATATTGTACTCATTTAGTCTTCAATATTGATCTTTTAGTGGCAGGGAGCAAGTCCCTAAATTATCTCCTTCTCCAAATCTGCATAATCTGCCCAATATTCTCACAATATTCTACAAAAATAAGCAATATTAGGCACAAATATGCAATTACCTTTAAACCTTCCTAAGAACATATTAAATCATAAGATAACATTATTAAGCATAGGAGAGATTTAATATACCTTTTATGTGCATAAGGAAGGTTAGATGGGCCTAAGAAAGGTTAGATGGGCCTTATTTTATGTCTAATTTAGAAGCCCATCACAAAGCACTAACATAATAGTTTCTTGCAACCGCATCAATTCTCACATCATTAAGAAAAGTGCTAGCATATCAGTTTCAGTGTCAGAGCACTCACTAATGCAATGGCCACTCACAAAATTACTTTTATTTTAATTTTAAAGTGAATTGTCATGCACTAAAAAAAAATGAAAATAAAATGCCCTTCACTAGGGGAATTATGTTCCATAAGAGCTTTCTCAACCAATGGGAAATTAGAAATAACATTTACTATAAATTTGAAAATTGTTTTTGAACTTATGCAAAATAAAAATATTAAACATTTTCCTGGAACTTTGGCTAAAATTGTAAAAACGCGGCCAAATAATGCACATTCAACACAACTTAACCAAGAGGAAAATGCTATAGTCCCTAGCGAGGGAGGGACTAATAAGATTAACCATAAGATAAGTATAAATTATAAAATATTATATTAAGAATATTATATTTTTTTTTAAATAATTTATTTTATTTGTATTTGTTTTTTTTTGTAATTTTGATTAAGTCAAAATGTTTAGAGGACATAACATTGTAACATATCTTCCATATAAGGTCAGCGCTTGGCACAATCATGAAATCTTATATATTAATTTTGGTGATAGATTAAGCATTATTTTAAAATTAAATTATTATTGTTATAAAATTATAAAGAAGATGTTTCATTGTTAATTGATTTTGCCTTAGATGGTTGCAAAGAATAACGATTATCTTTATTTCCCCATATAGGATTGATTAAAGGCTTAGGATTAAGCTCAAAAATGAAAGTGCTCAGAAATGATCAAAACCAACACGACAGCGAAGAGCTCATCGTTGGGAATCTGATGCAATTCATTTCATCAAAAACAGACTCTGAATGAGGAAATTATGACCTATTGTTTGTTTTCCTAAACAGCGAAAAAAATTACAGAACAGTGACAGGTTGATGACATGGCAACCCAATTAGCACTCGAGGTATATACAAGGAATATTCTCTAGCTTTTTCCTAATTAAGCTATGACAAGTGTCACAACAAGATTCTCCAGTGAACTTTGGAGGTGAAATTTTTTTATATTTATCCTAAGGATGAATGAGAATTTTTTTAGTTTGGAATGGTCCAACAAGAGCTGGACACGTGGTGTAGCCAAGGGCCGCCACGTGCCCCCTCTGGTGGACCCCATCCAAACCTTGGAGGAACTGCAGATCGAAGAAGTTTCATTATATCAAATTTTGAATTATTGTTATAAACCAAAGTTTATAACTATACCATTGACACATATAAGAAATTCGGGTTGAATATATTTCTAGAAGCTAAGGTTTGTAACTATGGACAGGAAAATATATTTCTTTAAGCAAAGTTTCAAACTTTGGGTTAGACGAATGTCGTATGGGGAAAAATTATTGTGCGTGGGTCAAGGTCAAACCCACGACCTACCCCGCACCATTCAAGTGCCTTACCACCTTATCTATCTGTTGGGTCTTAACCATATAAGATCGCAACGTATATTTATTGTCTTCCAAATACAATGGAGGGGTTTGGAGGGGGCTGGCCCTCCCCATATGACTATGCTGCAAAGACTGAGGGCGGAGCAGGATACAAAGTGTGGAGTTTAACTCCTAATCATGGGATTATCCCACTAAGTTGAGGTTTATGTTAATTAAAAAGTGGTTTATGAAACGTGTTTAAAGCGCAGTTAAGACGTGTTTATCCACAGTTAAGTGCAGTCTTATTACTAATTAATCATGTTCTTAATGGCAACGGAGTTAGCAGAATCCACCAATTTCCGCGAAACCACCATTTTGTCGTAGCTATCTAAAGTCTTCTCCAGATTTAGAAGAGATAATTTAGGAAAACTTGTTTAGACCATAACTGGAGCAATTTTCGACTAATTTTGGCTCAGGAAAAGTCATTCCAAGTATATTTTGATGTTTTGGACACATTGGAGAAGGTTTCAGAAGCAATAGAAGACTGTAAACAACAATTTTTACACAATTGAGCTAATACAAAGGCCCAAGCCATGGAAGCTAGACTAAGGAGATGTAGCCCGGGAGGGGTGAACTCCTTCATCAAAACAATGTGTTAATGGATCAATTGTGATGGTTTTTTGTATGTTTATTTGTTGTTTAGCATTTAGTTTCAATGTTTTTACATTCAACTATTCAACATAATCTCCACACATTTACTTGTTAAACAATCATAAGCACTTTGATAAGTCCATGTACAAAAATCAAAGATAAGCACTTTTAATATAAATTTGAAGATGAAATTAGCACAGCAAAACTAACATTCAAATTCAGATCAAGATGATATTTAGATATTTCTTATAAAATATAAAAAATCTCTCATACTCTTTTTTCACTTTTTTTCCCTTCTTGTTTCTATTTTTTAATTATATTATTAAAATAGATCAATTTAATAATAGCCTAGTCTAATGAGGTCAAAAAATTATCTGGAAAATAGTAGAAATTCCGGCAAGCAAAACTAACATTCAAATTCATATCAAGATGATATCTAGATATTTCTTATAAAATATAAAGAATCTCTCATACTCTTTTTTCACTTTTTTTCCCTTCTTGTTTCTATTTTTTTAATTATTATTATTAAAATAAATCAATTTAATAATAGCCTAATCTAATGAAGTCAAAAAATTATCTTGAAAATAGTAGAAATTGGAAGATTTTGACAAAATCTGACAGAAATTTTTAAAAATTTAGGCTACAACTATCAAACAACTATCAAACTTCAAGACTCTGGGTGCCCCTAGAGTTTTTATGGTGTTAAATTCATTCATACCATCAAAAATGACTAGATCTAACCAAAAATGATTCTTCAAATAAATTTATTACCTCAATAAACAACACCTTTAATAATCACAACTTATTATTAATATTATTATTATAACAATCATATAACTTATTCTCAACCCTGAAATTTGCACAAATATCTTCTGATTATAGAATTCTCCAATCAAACTGCACTTCTAAGTGCTACAAAGAATAATGTTACTGTATTTAAACGTTATTTACCCCACTATTAAGGATAATGAAAAAATCTCCAATCAAACTCCACTCCTAAGGACTGCAAAGAATAATGTTGCTATATTTAAACGTTATTTACCACTCTATTAAGGAAAATGAAAACTAATGATATTGAAAGACTCATAGGATGGATTACTAACAGGTTTGGCCTCATATCCCGGCAACTTCATGGATGGCTGGACCGTACACAGAGACTTTGGAGAAGGATGAACTGTCCGATGATCAATCATATTTACAAGAAAAATAATACCCGAGCAGATGGGTTATCAAAGAAGGGTCTTCTGGCAGACTTCGGGAATATGCAGGTCTCTCGTTACAGGGATGGCAGGATGATACAGGAATTCAATATTCCTATTCCATGAATCCGCGGGGATAAATCACTATACTCTGTTTTTTGTCTTTTTGGTCTCTTTATGATTAACAATATGCATAGACTAATCGTTTTTTGGTCCACAAATCAAGTTTTAAGGACGGAGATGACAGCACTGAAGAATATATCGACATACAATCCATCAAGGGAGACAGATATTAACCGATCAAGAGAATAGTTACACTCTCCAACAAGCGAGCCTGCTAAATAATGACAACCGACGTAATATTTTTGATTGCACAGTATCATAGGTGACTGGGTCTATATACAAGTGAACAGGGTTTATCAAATTATCTGAGTCATCTATAGATCGAAGTATTCCTTATCAAGCGAGACGGACAGATACATTACAAGCGAGCCTGGTAACAAGTGAGCCTGGTTCTATAATCAAGCGAGCCTGTTTCTAGTTTACAAGCGAGCCTGTTTATATAATCACGCGAGCCAGATACTAGTTTACAAGCGAGCCGGGTCATCGTAATATCACATCTCATATCAACCGGAAATCCATGGTTCTTTTTGTTGTTTTATCTGTCCATTAGTAAATGAATTAAATCCTCACTGGCTTCGGCTAAGGCTTATATAGGGCATATGATGAACATTATCATAACACTGCACTTTTCTTTATATGTTTTCTTTCCTTACAGAAATGTAATGCAATATTTTGGATGGGGTTGATTTATTTCCCCTGATTACGAAGTGCCAGTCAGATTATAACTTGCTTATTCACTTTCTGAATCAGCAGTTTACAGATTGGGTTGACTTTGCAATGTTGTTTTGGGTTGATTTTGCAATGTTGTTTTTCTCATTGAACTTGTTCAACTGAGAATGTATTTTTTCCATGTACTAATATATCTAATATATACAGCTTTTTTTTTCTTCTGAAAAAAATATTTAAATACTATTTACCTCACTATTAAAGGAAATGAAATCTAGTGATGTCATATAAAGTCGGGTTATATTTTACGTGTTAATATGAACATGAACATAACAAAGAGGGATAGTCAGAATAACAACACATTCATAGACAAGTCCCTGTGTTGCTAACGGTATACCTGCAGAACAAAGATTAACACCTGCAATCTGCTGCCAGGACTGCGCGTGCAGGATGTTGACCAAGTCTTAAAGGTATCATGCAAATACAAGTTTATTTTGTATTTCCTAGATTGCAATATATTGTTGACTCAGTTGTCTTCTACGTGCTAACATGTACATTGAAAATTATGGACTAGGTTTCTTTTAAATTTTTTAAAGTGCTAACAGGTACTTCGGAAATTATGGACGAGACTGGTGTTAAATGAAATATATTGCTGATTCGGTTGTGTTCTACGTGCAGTGGCCAATGTGCTAATATGTACTTTGGGAATTGTGGACAAGACTTAGACGTACTTTGGAATTATGGACGAGTATGCTTTTAAATGAGGCAATTTCAGTAATTGGAAATGGTACATATCTAAATTTCATAAGGTGCCATCAGTATAGGTATTCTAGGTTTTCTATGCCAAATTATTGGATGAATCTTATTCATGTAAATTCTCGTACTGCAGTAATGTGCAGTGTTGGCATTACTATTTTTAAATCTCATTTAAATAATTTTATTTATTCAAAATTATGACCTCTTTCTTTTTTATCAATATCCAAAATATAAACCCTCATAAACTAGCGGACAAGGTAGAAATTAACTAGAAATTAGCAACCCTCATATTGTAACAGTTAACAACTCTGCTACTGCAATACCAAGAGTCCTTCAATCCTCCCACTAGTTTAATAGTTGTTTTTTCTTGGAAATGATGAATGTTAAAACCCTCTTGCCTAAGTTATCCACAATCTAGAGAGGTTTATCCCCTATCTAAAAATGGTCGAACATTACAGTGTAAAAGTTTACAATACTAACACATTTCTCCTAGGTTATCCACAATCTAGAAAGGGTTATCCACTATCCTTTGAAGCCTGTGAAGCAGGCATGGCATTTACAGAAGTTGCCACTTAAAGTAAGTTGGTTGAAAAGGAAGAACATTGTTACAAATATAGTAGTCATGATTGGAGCATGTTCCCTGACCTCATGTAGTAGCAACTACAATATTATGCCTTGGATCATCCAATGCACATACCGTGTTTGCTTCGCTTTCTTGTCGAGGCATACCCACGGTATTAACAAATATTTTTCCTTTCCCTCACAAGTTTCTGGGTACTGTAACGGGATGGAAAAGTATTGTAATGGGATGGCAATTCTTCTCATACAGAAAACTAAAACTAGTGAGAAGAAAGACCTTCATTGCCATGGAAAGACATCAAGTATTTGTTATTCGTACTCGCTGGATTTGGGGATAAAGAGAAGGGAAAGTAATCCTTTGTTTTCATGATTCTGTCGTTGCTGTTGCTTTCCTCGTTTGGATAAATGATTGATGTGGAGCTCTTTTATGTCTTCGAGCTTTGTGGGTGCTATGCTTGCAGAGGTATTGTTTCATAACCAAAAAAACCTACGAATAAGGGCAGTCCAGGGTGACAACAGAGAAAGAAACACAATACACGAAGCAAAAATAAACTGGAGACTAAGTGATGTCATAGAATGGAAGGATAGTGTCCATGAAAAATGGTTTTAAAGAATCATGGCTAACATAAAGCCACGACCACGGTGAAGGATGGAACATGGCAACAATGCACCATGGCAGATGGCACACATGCCAAAGCAGTTGTGGATAATATTTAAGATTAACATGAAACTTGGGCCTTAATTTTTTTTTGTTTTAATAAGAATTGAATGAATGATTTTTTAGTGTTCACGAGACTAAAAATAGTCTATGGGATCACCAATTTTCTTTTTTTTTTGCCTTTTGCAATTCAATCTTTTTCTTACTCAAATTAATGATGAGCTGACCCAACCTTATTGAAAAGACAATGCCACCGCATTGATGTTAACATATTACAATAATTGTCCTTGATGTCTCTGAAATCGTCACATTCCAAAATGAAATGTTTTTCTGATTCCACTGCCCCAAAAGTGCAAAAAGTACATACCCTTTCTTCCCAAGCTTCTTTAGGTCTCTTCCACCGTTTCACACCGAAGTTGATGTGAGTTAGTTCTTAATTGAGCTATAAGAACCTTTGCCCTCCACAGAATGCTAGCTCCAATGTATTATTTTTGTTGGAGACCACAAGTGGGGTTCAATCCCTGAACACAATACTTCTTCTTTCTACCCAACTCTTTTCCCCATATATCCTTACGGAACTTCTCTAGCACAAAATTCTTTAATTCCTTGCTATTTGTGGGACATACATTCAAGTAAATTATTCCATTTTTGCATCCATTTGTTGTTTTGTCTCATCCATAATTTCTTTCTTTCCCTCATATCTTCATTGAACCGGTAGAGTTCCAACTTTAATTAAAAAGATTTTGGTTAAAGACCTATATAATTTAAAAACAAAGATAAAGCAAGGCTTAAATAATTTTAAAAAGAAGGAAAAACTTTGTGGGACCATATTTAACATTAACATGACATGAAACTTGGGCCGTAAGTTTCTTTGCTTTAATAGGAATTAATATGGAACACAATACGAGTTCAGTTCCAACTTTGGTTAAAAAAGCGGAAGAGAAGATCTTGGTTAAAGGTGTACATAATTTTAAAAACCAAGAGAAAACTTTGGTTAAAAAGTAGGTCTTTTACATCTTAAAAAACGCTCCAATAAGAGCACAAAGTTGTTTGGCCAATACTCGTTCAAATAAATGATATTTAAAATTTAAATTAAATAGTTTTTTATTAAAACTTAGATAGTCCACCATCAACTAATAGCAATTCAATGGTTATGGAACGCAATATACCATGCCTATCAGCAGGTATAATGAGGAAAGGAAATTTCGTGAAAAAATCTTTGTTTTTTTCTATTGTTATAAAACAATGTAATCAATTATATATAATAATTATATGATTGAAATCATTTAAATTAATTATTATTATTATAATAAAACAATTTAATAAATCATAAATAATTATTATAATAACCATGCAATTGAAAATTTAAGTTTTAATAAAAAATAATGTATTATATTTTTAAAAATAAATAAATTTTAATATTTACTACCAATAAAGAAATTGAAAACTATACATAGTGATATTATATTTAATTGTTATATATATATATATATATATATATATATTAATTTGAAAAAATAATAAATATATTATTTAATAGTGTAAATAAAAGTATATATTATAGAAATAATTAATAACTCACAAATAATTATTATAATAACTATGCAATTGAAAAATTAAGTTTAAATAAAAAATAATGTATTATATTTTTAAAATAAATAAATTTTAATATTTACTACCAATAATGAAATTGAAAACTATACATAGTGATATTATATTTAATTATTTTATATATATATTAACTTGAAAAAATAATAAATATATTATTTAATAGTGCAAATAAAAGTATATATTATAAAAATGGGTGTATAATATATACTAAAGGAAGGTTTTCATATCAATAATAAAGAAGTATTTAGAGTGTAGATAACAATATATACACTAGAAATAGAAATAGAAGTGTGCATAGTACACTAGAATGAATGGTTTTCATATTAGTTAAGAATTGTATTTAGAAGAAGTCTTAAGTTTATAAATACTAACGAGTTTTATAGGAAAATGATAATTGTGTAAATTGGTTTCAGTATTTAGATTTTAAAGTATATTATAAAATTAAATGTTAATTATATTTTAAAGTTAATGAATAATATGTGTTTTTGAATAAATATATTTATAAGATTTTATTTAAAAGAATAAAATTTATTGAAAGTGGAAAAGTTTAGTTACAAAATAAAAATTTAGAATTCTGAAAATAATAACAATAGTTTATAATTAATGATATTTTCAAATTTAAGTATTAATGCGTTTTGCAATATTATATTTCATAAGATTATATTCATAGTGGGGGAATAATGATATGTTCAAAGTTAAGTATTAATGTGTTGTGTAATATTATATTTCATAAGATTATATTCATAGTAAAGGAAAATATTTCATAAGATTATATTCATAGTAGGAGAATAATGGATGGCATATAAATGTGCTAAAGAAAAGGTAAAGTTATTACAAAGGAAATTTTAAATGTTAAAAAAATAGTTGAGTTGAAATTGAGTGTTGGTGAAAGTTTATATTTAGTTATATAATTTGGAAAAAAAAAAAAACAAATAATAAAGAAATTAATTAATTAATAATGTTAGAGTCTAATCTCATTTTGTATAGTAAATCTCTTGGTAGTGGTGTGTAGTATGACTAATTACTTGGTAATTTGTTAGGAATTATTTGGTATTGGTGCATAGAAAGCTTTCCTACTACTGAAATTGACTCCTAACATGAAAGAAAAAAAAATTGATTTGTAACTAGTGTGAATATTTCATTTGAATAATTTGGCACTATGAATTTTATTATATCATGCAATATTTTTATTATATAGTGTTATTGTAAAAGATGGATTTAATACTACTAATGTTGTGCACAAATATTAAAATAAACAAAAACTAAATTGAAAGAAGTAAATAAAGTAACACACCATCCATACAATGAAAACAAGATATATAGTGAAAAAATACAATGTGATAAAACGCACCTAAATGGTGAAGTTTATGTTTTTTTCTTTTCTTCTTGGTTATGAAATAGAAATACAAAGAAAATGCACTTAATAGAGAGTTTCATGGGCATTCTAGCCTAATAGCAGATACAGTATCTTCTACTTCCTTTGTTATACCTCATTATACTCAAATATGGAACAATAAATAATACAATGAAAAAGAGACCACTTTCTTTCTTAGTGGTCTGGTATTTAATCATGGCCTAATAGTTGTATGAGATTAGTGTTAGAGTCATTGCATACCTCAGCACTTGATTAGGGTTAGGGATTTGAAACCCCTTAGCTTCTTCTTCAAATTCGACATGTGTGAGTAACGAAAGATGACATAGCATCCACTTGGTATCATGGTGGTAAACATGATAGCTCAACTTGCAAGAGTCATAACTTCCTCATATGTGTTTTCAATGACATGATCTTTGCACCATTAAAACACTCTTGATGAGGAGAATAGAAAAAAATGGATAGAAATTATTTTGTGAAGTTTGACTCAAAAAATGATTGTTTAAGGGCTCAAATTATCTTTAAAATTTTTTGGATCCTTAATCATCATTGTTGGCCATGTCCTTACAATGGGATTTACAAGTTAATAACTCTGATTTATCCAACAAGAAAGTTACCAAAATAGATGATAGAATATACAATGATCCATTTTTGGTGTTGAAAATTGGGGTAGCTATGGGATGAATTTCCCCATGAGAAGCTTGTCTACCCCAAGGAGAGCCCACCTTGCCCCAAAAGGAAAATTCAAATTGGATAAAATAATTATTATTGTTGATAATTTTGTCACTCATTTATGTGACAAAACTAATTGGACAAGTAATCATAAAAGCGTTTGGAAAATATATTTAAATATTATAATGAGAAAATTTGAATTTAAAGTATTTCACTCCAAATTCTCAAGTCAGCCGGAACCCTCAAGGCATCTATTTGGACCATGTGTATGTCTATAAATATAGGATCGATCCATCTCCAAATATGCAATTTGGATCACATTTTTCTTCTGAAGTTGGGGTGAAGATCAGAGGCAACTTTCTCATGAAGAAGCAAGAAATTTGTGGATATTTTTTCCTATGTAATGTGAGTTCTCTTTATGTGGTATACAAGTGTTTTTTGTATGATTCCAAGGCTGAAATTAGGCAGGATGTTGGCGGAATTTGAAGGGAAATCCTATGCATGTTTTTGTGTGAAAAATATCTACTCCAGAGGCCAAAATATTTTTGTTTTGGAAGGAGGTTGGAGCCCTAGATTGAATATTATTTATGGGAATATTTATGTGACCACAAGATATTGGAGGGATTGTTCTTGGCATGTCAATAGGTCTAGAAGATAGTTGGAAAAGGCCGCAATTCTTTAGGGATAAATGCAATTTTCTAAGGAGAAATAGAGGCCAAGAATAGGGTTGTTCTAGTGCCCTAACTAGGATAGAGTTACCTCAAGGATGATCATCATATTTGATCCCTTTCTTGAATGCTAAATGGTGGCTATAAGGTCTAAGGGAGAGCTATGAAAATTGGTCGAGATTCCTTGCCTAATAACACAAGAGATAATGGTTCCATGGAGAGAGTTACTGTTGATCTATGACAATTTAGATTCCCTAAAAGAAGGTCAAAAATCTTAGGTTAGAAAGTTCACAGATCTAAATTGTCACTATTTTTATAAGATGTGATGGAGAGGTATGCATTATTGTCTATTCTATGCAAGGTTTTCTAAGGAAAAACAGTAGGGTATGATTGCCTTTGGACAATACTTGAGGCAACCTTATATGGATTGTCAATGACTGGAAAGTGAGCCCTAAAAAAGTGATGACAAAAATTTTGGTGATGATGTTGCATAGCTATGATATTTATTGTGACCTTTGCTTATGACAGTGACAAATAATAGTGTCATCCTTTACTTATAGCGGTGATGTATGGCTTCAAATTTCGGTGTGAATAAAAATGATGTGTGACAATGTCCTTGAGATAATGATTGTGATGATGTATATGTGTGCGTCAGGGAAAATTTTAAGGATGGGAAGTTATTTTGAAGTTTAAAACATTGGCGAATGTCACTAGTCCCTAATATGAAAACTATAAAATGTTTATTGATATATTTGTAAAATTTCTCAAATTTATAATGATTTTATATATACTCTATATATAATGTTGGCGATTTTTAAGTTAAAATAATTTTATATTGTAAAATTTGGGCGAATCAGTTTTATAAAAAATGGAAATTAGCAAATCTTTTTTTTGGAAAAAACTGGGAAAATTAGCCCACCTACAAATATTAGCCCCTAAAATTTTCCATGGTGTGTGTGTGTGTGGAATTTCTCTTAATCCAAAGATGTATTTGATGCTCTTATGTATAACAGAGAATATATGACCTTGATGATGTATGGTAGATCCTTTATGCTAATGATGTATGGCAGTGTCCATGTGACAAAGATGGAAGTGATATATACATGGAATTGATGTGAAAATAATGTGTGATAGTTCCTCTACAATAGTGATGTGAGACAGTGCCTCTATGATAGATGTGACAGTGCCTCTATGACCGAGATGTGTGACTATGCTACTTATGATAGTGATGTCTATGATAATGTTCTATATAACACTGATGTGTATGATAGTGATTCTTATGACATTTTTTACATTAATCCTCGTGGCAAGGACAGTGGGGATTTTGAATACCTCCTTGAGAGGTATGTATGTTGCTATCTTATGAGGATCTCGTATGATATGGGATTGACCCTAGTTGGCCTAATGTGATTGATGATGAAATACTTATGTATCATGATATTTGTATATCGTATCTCAGCTGAAAATTTTATGAATACCTAAGAAGAAGAATTTGGTTGGTTTTCCCCCTTGTGGGGTTTTTCCCTGGTCTCAAACGTAAATCCTAGTGTCTCTATTGTGTACTATTTTCTTTTATTTTGTATGTATTATTCCTTATTGTTATATTGCATTGGTGATGTTATTTTTATCTATATGTAATTTTTAATGGTGATATGATGTTATGGGGTGAATGTAATATGAAAATTTCGAAAAAGTTTTAAATTGAAATTAACTAAAATAGAGAACAAACAAGCCCAAAAAAATTAGCATGGGATCAGAGTTGGGCTGAATAAAATTCATTGAAATCACCCATGTGAAGACACCTATGATGGATTTCTTGAGTGAAAGAGATGAAGAAGTTGGAGAACTGCAAGAATTCTATGGTTTGAAGGAAACCCTATGGAGCCCTTGTTCATACAAATAAATGTTAGGGTTCAGAAGAAACCCTAGGAGTGGTCTTAGATATGATAAAGGCTTGGGTTTTATAGTTTTGGAACCCTGGTGTCATTCTTAATAATTTAATCAAGCGTTAAATTAAAAACCTATGATAGATTAATAGTAAACCTAGTTGGGCTAGTCTCCTACCCAATAGGAGATGCTATGATGCAGATCCAGTGGTCATATTATACATTGACAATTGGTTTTTGATTTTGATGAAGGAGATAAAAGATGTAGGTGGTGTTAATTTCTTCCTTTACAGATGACATCAACATATGCTTGATGGACAGTGGTGCCTTATGGTTAAGAAGGAGGCAAGATCAAGAGGGATCTAGTCAAGGAGAATGAAGAAGCCACTCTCATGTCTAGAGAAGAAAACATGAAGAAGCTCAAATGTAGAGAATTATGTGTAGATTCATGCTTCATCATCGAGTACACTTTTATTATGTGTATTTACTATTTTATTGTTTCTATTTTTCTAGTGTCATCAAGTACATTAGATGGATGTAAGGACCATGCCCTCAATATCGAGAGTGAGGAGAATGTAGAGCCATCCCATGATTGGAGTGGTGCTTTAAAATGGAAAAGAGCTCAAACCTTGAATAAAGGATCGCAATATTTAGGTTGATGATCATGATAGAAGAATACTTCCTATTCAAAGGGAGTAGACTATCAAATTCAATGAAACTATGAAATGATATGTTAGGAGAAATATGTCCTCCATGAAAAGACCACTCTAGATGTCAAGATGCAGTAGTGACAGATGCTTCTACGATATTAAGTGATATGATCTAAAAGGAAGAAGGATTGTGATAAGATCCTAGCACCTATTGCCAGATGCACTATTATCATATGTATGTGAAGTTGGCTTCACACATGATGTATTTAAGGTAGAATCATATTTGAAGCTACCTCAAGGCTTTGAGTCGCATGATAAATAAGCTCATGATTGTAGACTGAATAAATTCCCATATAGACTCAAGAAAGTCCCCTAGGCTTGGAATATTTGGATTTATGGAAATCTCATGTGGATGCCAACCTCTCTTCAAGGTTGAAGGTATGTCCTTGATATTTGTTTTTACATGCTAGTAATTTATTTTTGATATGATAAGATCATATCATCATTCAGTACTAGAGGGAGTTTACCTTTGAGCCCAAGGTGATCCACTTGTTGATACTATAAGTGTAATTAAGAGATGATGAGGTATTCCTTGTCAAGGAAAGTATGTTGTCGGAGACTTAATGAATTTCACTGAAGTAGTGGAAATACTCCTTTTCATATACAAATTTGGTGGATCCCACAATGAGTCGACGACCAGATGGATCCTTGCTTTGCATCATAGATCTTGGACATGTATATTGGGATGCTGCAAATATTGCATTGAGATACCTATATGATGTATTCAATCATGGACTGAGATACATTCTCGGAGAATTGAGACTTCATGGATACACGAATGTTTATTAGGCTGGAAATGTTGTTGATAGGAAGAGCACATCCACATGTTTCTTTAGCTTGGAGTATGTCATGGTTTATTGGATGATTCAGAAATATAAGTATGTTGATTTGAGTACAACAAAGGCAAAGCATATTGCTGCTAGAATGTCTAGTTGTGATGCATTATGTTTGAGAAAACTCTTTGGAGAGTTGTTTCAGCATGTGTTAAACAATATTGTGATATATTATAGTCAGAGTGGGATTCAAATTTCAGAGAATCTCGTGTTTCATGACATGTCCAAGCACATTGAGATTACATATCACTATATCTAGGATATGGTGTAGAGAGGAACAATAAGGATATGTCACATCTTGACCGATGAGCATATAACTAACATTCTTACCAAGCCTTTACCGAAAGGGAAGTTCTTATCCTTCAGAGAGTAGCTTTTATTGGTCGATGTGACCCTTCTAGGAAGGGGTCATTACTGATCATGAACATTGAATTTTGCGAACTCTTGGGGGCATGGGTACTCCTTGGAACAATAGCGTTTGGAGGATCCTTATCTTTTTTATAATTTGATATCATTTAGTCAATTTTGGGACCTGATAGAGGAAGTAGGATAGCATGCATCCTAACTACAATCTAGGCTTGTTGGATTTCCACTCATCTAGCCAATGTGTAATAGATACTAAGGTTTGGATGATCTTTACCTATGGAAGGTGTGTCTGGAAAATTGATCTCCCTAAGTCCGGGATGCATGGTGTTCAACCACTTGAACACTAAGGAACATGTTGGATATGAAATGGGGTTTGGAGGACCTTTACTTATTTTGGTAAATCGATCTACCCTATGGTTTGATGAGGATTAGTTTATGGACATAGGGTTTGGAGGATATTTACCAAGGAGTGGTAAATAAATCTCCCCTATTGTCATTCATATATGGTTTGTATGATATTTACCTTAGTGGTAAACTGATCTCCCTTATGATGATCCTTCTTCTTTAGATCGATACAAAATTGTTTAATTGAGATGAGTCGAGATGAGATATGATGCAGAAATGATCAGACATGTGACATCTGAGATGATACACCTAACACAACTGAAAATCCCTCCCAAGCTGAGAGGGAATGTTGAAAATTGGGGTAGTTATGGGATGAATTTCCCCATGATAAACCCATCTACCCCAAGGAGAATACATCTTTCCCCAAAAGGAAAATCTAAATTGGATAAAATAATTATTATTGTTGATAAGTTTGGAAAATCTCCTTGATGTGAAAAAATTACTTGGGAAAGTAATCATAAAATCATTTGGAAAATATATTTAAATAATATAATGAGCAAATTTGAATTTAAAGTATTTCCCTCCAAATTCTCAAATCTCCCTAACCCCTCAAGGAATTTGTTCAGACCATGTGTATGTCTATAAATATAGGATCTAAACCCTTGCTTTAATTATAAATGATGGCTATAAGGTATAAGGGGGAGTTGTAATAATTGGCCAAGATTCCTTGGCTAATAGTGCATGAGATAAGGGTTTCATGGAGAGAAATTTTATTGATCTATGACAGTTCATATGCCCTAAAAGAAGGTCAAAACTCTAAGGAAAGAAAGTGCATAGATTCAAAATATCAAGGCTGTTAGATGAAGTGATGGAGAGGTATGTATGATTATTTATTCTATGTAAGGTTTTCTAAGGAAAAATAACAGGGTGTGACTAGCTTTGAACAATACTTGAGGCAACCTCATATGTATTTAAAAAGAGAATCCATACAGGTGAAATAGATTTTAGAAGAGAGGAATAACCTGTTTCTAAGATTTTTAATAACCCAACATTTCGGACTTCCTAAGTGAGTCCAACATTTCAAATAATGTTTGGTGTCTACCCCTGATAATGGACTCACTTAGGAAGTCTAAAACATTGGGTTATTAAAAAAACTCATATGTATTGTCAGTGACTGGAATTGTGAGCCCTAGAACAATCATGATGACAATGTTGATGATGATGTTGTATGGCTATGATATTTATTGTGACCTTTGCTTATGATAGTGACAAATAACAATGACATCATCCTATAATAGTGATGTATGGATTCAAAGTTGTGTTAATAACAATGATGCGTGACAGTGTCTTTGAGATAATGATGACAATGATCATTAGAGGAAATTTCAACCTAAAAGTGTCGATGAAATTTTCATGTAATTTCCATGTCATAATATGTAAACCAATCAAAATCCTTTAAATTTAAAAAGAGGTACATGTAAATATTTTGGAGGGGAAAGAAGAAAAACTACTTTTTTTAATTGTATTTTTGGCTTATCTCCTTATAGGCTTACTCAAATTTCAAGTGTAGATTCTTATTGAATGCATAATTAAATTACACATCCAATTAGTACCCATTATGCATATTTTTGATAAACCAACATTGATGAAAATTGAAGATACATTAAAAACATGTGTTCAACATGCTTTTTTAACGTATCTTTTATTTTTATAAATGTGGGTCTTCTCAAAAGTATGCATAATGGGTACTTGTTGGATGTGGAATTTAATTCCACATAAAAAGAAGCATATACACTTAAAATTTGAGTAAACGTATAAGGAAATAAGCCAAAAATGCAATTAAAAAAAAGTAGTTTTCTTCTTTTCCCTCCAAAATTCATAAATGTTATTTTATTAGTTTTCCTTAGGATGCCACTTTTAGGATAAAATTTCCTCTAATGTATATATATGTTAGTGCTCTTAATATAATGATGTATGCAATGCTCTTATGTATGATAGAGACTATATGACATTGATGATGTATGGCAAATCCTTTATGTCACTGATATATGGAAGTATCCATGTGACAAAGATGGAAATGATATATACATGGCATTGATGTGACAACAATGTGTGACAGTGCCTCTATGACAAATATGACAATGCCTCTATGATAGTGATGTGAGATAGTGCCTCTATGACATATGTGACAATGCCTCTATGACCGATATTTGTGATTGTGTTACTTATGACAATGATGTATATGACCATGATGTATATTACAATGATTCGTATGACAATGATGCTTATGACAGTGTTAATAGAAATCCTTGTGACAAGGATAGGAGGGCTTGTGAATACCTCTTTGAGAGGTATGTCTGCTATTATCTTATGAGGATCTAGTATAATCCAGGATTGGCCTTAGGTCACCTAATGTGATTGATGATGAAATACTTATGTCTCATGATAACTGTACATTGTATCTCAGTTTAACATTTTTATGAATATCTAAGAAGAAGAATTTGGTAGGGCTTTCGCCCTTGTGGGTTTTTTCCCTGGTCGCTGACCTAAATCCAGTGTCTCTATTGTGTATGTGTTTCTTCTATTGTTCCTTTTTGTTTTTTTGCATTGTTGATGTTATTGTCCTCTCTACATAATTTTTAATGATGATATGATGTTAGGGGGTGAATGCAATATGAAAATGTTGAAAAGGTTTAAAATTTAAATTATCTATAGCAGAGAACAATCTAGGCTAAAAAATTTAACATTTGGATCTTTCATTTCCAATTAGGAAGGATTTTGATCCCCAAAATATTTTATTGAAGGATGTGAGGTATTTTTTCCTCTAACTTCTCCTTGGATTACCATTTGGCCTTGCTTGGGTGTTTCCCTTCCAACCTAGCTTATTGAAGTCCATGTTTCCATCATCTATTTGTTTTGGAATTCTTATATAAGGTTTTATCTTCTACATACCCTACTTTAGGTTATAGTGCTAATTCCTCTATGATAGTTAAGACTTTCTCATTATTTTCTTGGTCCAACATAAGAGGTTCATATAATTCGATATGTTTCACATTTATTACTGATCAAATGAGCATATATGGGGGTAGGTTAAATATGTAGGCATTATCACCTACCTTATAACTAATTCAAAAATAGTATACCATAGATCCTTTAACTTTATACTAGGACCATATAGTCTTTCTTTGTTTATATGCAACCAAAATCTATATCCCACTTTAAATGTTTTCTCACTTATGCGAGATCATGCCACGCGTTATACTTGTTTTTATGACTTGTTCAATGTCTCTTATACTTGCAAATAGATCTATTTGATCTTGCCAATGATTTTTTCAACCTTTAATTTTTTTCATATCGTGTCTTCCCTTACTCCTCCTTGATATCCATATATAACATCTAACGGTGATGGTGGCACATATCCAAAGAAATTTTCAAAAAGAAAATTACTAGTTGAAGCATGGACCATTGTGTTAAAAGAATGATGAATATAAATCAATTTTTTTCGTATATTCTTATATGCTTATGATTGTAACCCCTCAAAAATGAAACCAATGTCCTAAATCACTACTTTGTTTTTCGATGATGCTCCTTGGTATCAAAAAATACACCTATATATTTTCAAAGACCGCGTTTTTTGCAAATTTTCAATTTACAGTATTTTTACAAGGCAAGACAATACACATCATTCTAAACATATCAACTACTACAAAAAAATAATCATGTCCATTCTTTGTTCTTGGAAAACCACCGATAAAATTCCACATAGATGCTCTCACATGTTCTAGTGGTTATAAGGGATGGTATGAAGTTTTATTTTTATTATTGAGCTTATTAATGCAACAAAGTATATATACTACAATAAACCAAGCAATAAGTTATATCGTCTTACATTCTAGGCCAATAAACTTACTTCTGTAATTTGGAAACTATATTTTGAATATTAAAACGGCCTATAAATTTGGTGGTTTGAGCCTTATTGGTCCTCATTTTTTACAAAAAATAGCCATATTAATAAACCTTATTTCATTGATAATAAACCTATGACTTGCCACTTTTTTCACATTTTCTTTTCATTTTGACCAATAATTCCATCAAAAACATATTTTTATCATTTACTCTTAATTTTTGAATTTTGGCAATTTTTATATATGGTAACATCATTTTTACCATAGTTTAAATGAAATAATGCATTATGGATATTTTTCCTTCATTGAGATATATTCAGATATGTTGGGAAAAAAATACATGGGTTTTGTTTCCATGTTTCTGATATGGATTGTGTACTCTTAGATCCATAAAAATATAATTGTAGGGATATGATCACCACGACCACTCAATAGGGATAAATGCATATTTTTCCAACAAATTCATATAGCTAAGCATGGTTATGATTTTGGCACAATTTTTTCTCACTTCAAAGGTTGAATTTGATCTAGATGAGTGATACAATTAGAAATCAATTGACCGGGGGAACATTGTCAAGGAATTTGTTTCATTTTTCTTTGCATAAATAGATTAAGGAGTGAATACATGAAAGAGTTGTGAGATATTTCCATTTACAGTTGAATGCTTGATTAAAATAAATTGTACTTTCCTTCCTTTAATTAATATATGTAGCAATTTTGAGTTTCTATAACATATAGACCTTTTAGTGTTCAAGTTTAGGCTTGGAGGGCCACCAATCCCTTGACTTGTGCACCATCTCTTGCATGTCCATATTGTGTTTTTTTTACCTTTCATTTGTTGGTAAATACCTCTTTAAATTATTTTAAATTCCCTATTATATATCTACAAATTTCTCAATGTTCATATACATTATTAATTTCCTTTGAATAAGAGTTGATATTTTCTTTGGAAACCAAGTTTAACCTTTGCTTGATTGAGTAAAATATTGAGGATTCAATGGAGTATTACCTTAGGGAGTAGATAATGAAACTACAATAGGTGTTTCTACCAGTAGAGACCCTAATGAATTCTTGATCAACCAATTGAACTTGAGTGAGTTGTGTTCTTCAATTTGATTTAGACTAGTTTTTCATTCAAGCATGTGTGATTAAAATTTCTTCTTTAGTTAATAATCTACATAAGTGAAAAGAACATTGTTTTCACACAACTTGATTTTCTACCTATGTAAAATTTTGTAGCCTAGACTGAAGAAAATTTGTTCCTTTTCTATTGAATTGATAAACTAGAATGTTCTTTTCTTTGCAAGTTAGACTTTTCATTATTTCCACTATAGTGACTTAGTCAACATTGACAAAATTTACATTTTATACTAGTTTAAATTTCATTTTAGTTAATTAGTGATAGCCATAAATTTGGATTTCATTTCAAATTTGTTACAAGTAATTTCATTCTTTATAATTAAAGTGATAATAAGGAGAATATAAGGCTAATTCTTCACATATAGAGGTGTTCTTCTAAGTTTACAGACTCCTAAGTTGATAATATTTATGTCCTAATTTAAGAAAATAAATTAGACCATCATTTTGGCACCATTGCTAGCGACACACGGTAAGAGTTAGATTTAGAATTATTGTTTTTTTGCATTCAATTTTCAATACAAACATTTTGGACAAGGAGTGAAAGTAGTAATATTAAAGGCAAGAACCTGCAAACTCACTTTAATAAGTTTTCATGAGCCATTGCCATATTTATATGAATATATTATTTAGACCTATGAATAATAAAGGTCAAATTATTAAAGTTAGGAAATATATTTGAGTTGGTGAAACAAATCCTCCCACTACTAATATAAATTCAAGTACTCAAGAAGTACAAGAAAAATTAACTATTGTGGAGGAATCGACTAAGGGACAAGTACAACCATGAACATCCACTCAAGAAACATAATTGGTTATAGGACATTAGAATTAATCACTTAATATTGGACTAAAGAATTTTGATTCCTTAGAGAAAAAAAAATGGTAGTAGATGAGGAACAAGAAATCAATATGGATTCTACAATTGCATGAGAGAGAGAGAGAGCGAAAGAGAGAGAGAGAGAGAGTAACGAAAGATAGAGCACTAAAAATAGAAAGAGAATAATGAGAGAGAGAGAGAGAGAGAGAGAGAGAGAGAGAGAGAGAGAGAAGATAAAATGGAACAAGATGAAAGATGATCTAATGTTGAAATTGGAATAAGAATAGAGAAATGATAAATATATAGAGAAAAAAAACTAGGGAATGAAGGAACCTTTATATTTCCCATTTTAGATGCACCGCTACTCCTTGGTATTGAGGTAAAAATTAAAAATATTCCACCATATATATTTCCTAATTTTTATGGTATGTCAACTGAATATCCTAATACTTTCCATTTTGAGTTTGAAATTTTGTGTCGTACATATGGATACATAAATGATGCATAAAAACTTCGTCAGTATTTCCAACTACCTTAAAAGGATCTTCATTAAAATGGTTTATGGGTTTGGGGGAACACACTATTATATATTGGGATGATATGAAAAAAAAATCTTAAAAAGTATCAACCATATTGAAGACCTTGAGACTATAATGAGGATATCTTCAAGGTATCCCAACAAGGGGATGAATTTTACTAGATTATTTGAAAATGTTTTTCTATAATCTTAAAATTCTAAACAAAATGCATTAAATCTAGATAACATTTGTGCAATTTTATTAAAAGGAATTAAAGATCACCATATGATGTACTTAATCTTATGGGAGCAGGTAACATCTCTTATTTACCTTATGATCAAATACGTGAGTTGTGTAAGATGTCTTCTAGAGGAAGAGAAAAATTCAGAAAATATCAAAGAGATTCTTTGACTAAAATCAATAAATCAGTTGCAAAAAGTGCTACTAAGGCATAATTAGACAATTTACTAAAGAATTTTAAAACCAAACTCTTACTTACACTTGGATCACAAATGGATACATTAAAAGACAACAAGAGACAAGAAGAGTAAAGTGAATTATTGTTTATTTTTTCGCAAGTGTAGAAAGAAGAATCCATTGAGAGAATATCCATTAAATAGTATTCAAAATTGTGCCATTTTTGTAGAAATGCATGCAATTGAAAATTTTCCTATGCTACTAAACTTGAAAGCAACCTACAAAGGGAGAGACTAAAGAAGTGTAATATTTATAATATGTTTCTCTAAAAATACCTTAGCAACCAAGAGAAATAGGTATGTTTCAACACTCTACTAAAAAAATCCTTAATATTATAATGCAAATCCTATAAAAAAACACTTAGAATGTTCCTATGTCTTAGTAGGAATGGCCTCCTCACCAAACATTTTCAACAAGGTTGGAAAGGCCTTGCTTATGGGAACCAACCTCCCTACAATCCTCAGCAACCCTATCAACCACCATACCCTCGATAGACATATTAACAACCACCTTTTCCTTTTCAATGATATCAACAATATTATCTACAAGCATAATTTTTACAATATCCTTAGTCAATCAAACAATCATATCCTATACTTCCTTCACAACAGAAAATCCAACCACAAAAGTTACAATTTTCATCTAGTCAACCATCACCAAGACATACCCAATTACCAACCTAGCCAGTGGAAATATAAAAAATAAAGTGAAAAAAATCATATCTAATATTGAAGAAGAAATAATTTATCCATTATTCACAATAGACATGAAATTATTTACAAAATTAGAAAAACATACATTTTAGGGTCATTTCCTAACATCAAAAGTCCAATAAGTAACAAAAGAATTATTTTCATCCTCATCTTGCATATTTAGTTGAAAGCTAGAAAATTTATCAACTTGTAAATAGGGAAATAAGTAGAATAAATAGGACTGAAACCTGAATAATCTGGTGACACTAAAATGACCAATTGGAGGTTTATTGATTCTACCAAATATTGGCTATATTCAAATATTATTAGAATTTCGTTATTGAGACAGAGTGTCATTATAAACCCTAAAATCATTTTTTCAAACACCTATTCATTATCATATCCTAATAAAGAAAAAATCATAGCAATGACTTGTCTTGAAATCTCAAGAAATATATTATTATTGTAGGGTGGTGGGTTTTCAAGAATAGTAGCACTAGGGGCAAGGACCAATTTGATTAAAGTAGCCTTGTTCTCAATGGGAAATTCTTGGTATGATGTTATTAAATATTCTTCTTCTAATGACTTGGTATCATGTGACATAACTAACTTAGGAATTTCAAAGATAGAATTAAGGTTTATTTGAAAGAGAACAATGTCATTTCATGAAATAGCATCCTAATTACTAGGCACATAATTCTAAGAGCGCCACATGACAAATTTAGGAAAGGGGAAGGTTTGCAGGACAATGACATTAGCTATATAAGATTCCCCAACCAGAAAAAAGTCATGAAAGTTAATAAAGCAAGTATATGCTTTCTTGTGAAGGTCATAACTATAAAATTTGGAAATTACAGTCTCATGGACATCATTTTCTATGTCTATAGGATTCATTTCCTTAGGGATTTGGGTGGGAATAGGTCCAACAATTATAGAGCTTGGTTTATTCATTTTTCTTATAAAAAATGAAATAAAACAAATATGACAAAAACATGTGATTAAATAATAGATGATTTGTACTAGATTTTGACTTGGTGCCCAAAGTAAGATCTTTTAAATTCGTTGTCTTTACCTGGAGCCTTCTTCTTTCTAAAGAAAATTGCAAATGTGAGGATTCTTGCAGAGTCTCCCCCGTTTACCCTTCATTTTGATCCTTTTAGAGTATGTGGTGACTTCTTATTCATTGAAAACCCATCTAGAAAACAATTTCTCAACCTTTTGAGGTCATGTCATGCTAACTTCATGTTCTGTATCACCTACATGTCAATGCCACATCACCTGCCTAATCAGTTGTTGAGTTGGTTTCCATGTCATCCTTTAAGAATATGTGGTTTTTCTGCTAGTGTTCATACCCTCTATCATATACATTATAATGCATCGCGACATCACATGTCGTCAGCACTGGTAGTTTTGTGGGGGTGTCCCTTAGCGGATTTGAAAATTTTGGGGGAGGGGGGGTACCCAATTACCATTTTCTGTGTACACTAGATAGAATATTGCTAAATATCCATTACAAACCCTCTCTCCCCATCTATTATGTAGTGAAAATGTTGAGAGGTTAAGATCAATAACGGTCATAAATTTAGCATTCCAAACAATTGATTTGTGTACCATTTAACTGAATGTTGTTTTGATGTATATCACAGAATTTAAAACCAAATATTTTTAAAATTTTCAAGTTTTGTTGAAAATTAATGGGTAAACCAAAAATTTTCAAGGTTATACAACCTATCATTCACATGAAAATAGGAAAAATTATTCCTTGTTACTAAAAATAAAAACCCTAAGTTTTCTATTTTTATCTATTTTCTTGGTAATCAAGGTTAGGGTTAGGTAGAAACTACATTTTTAACAATTTAATATTTATGTGTTACTGCCCTAGTAAAGTAATTGCATTTAATAAAAGTTAAAAAAGTAAAAATATAGCAATATTTACATGTTAAAACCCTAAAATAGGACCAACGAAATCTTATTTATTGTTGTTTTATGCATGATTCGGCCATAAAAAACTACATTATTTTCTCTATACCTAGTCTATCCCTTTGACAATATTTTTCCTTTATTGAACCATACTTGATAGGATATATTTTAAATTTTCTATATGACATTGTGTGCCCTAAACCTTCACATCTCTAAAACACTAACTTACAACATCTCTCTCCTAAATGACATAGGTCTTAAGGACGCATACTTGAACTTTGGGAAACTTTTATCTTAGCCTTTCAAGGCTCTACCAATACCTTTCCTTCAATATATAGACCTTAAAACACCATTAAGCCCTTATTATTCAATATCATATTGGTGATATTTTGTAGGTAAACCTCCCTTGTGGGATTAAATTCACCACTAAACTGTTGGAGAGTAGAACCTAAGGTGAGAGTGGTGGATAATCACTTGTTTCCATAAGACCTAGATTTTGTAGTGGGACTTCATACTAGGCATGGAAAATTTTTGCAGTAACATTGCTAAATGAAAAAAATGCATTTAGGTACCCCTAATAAAATGAGGCGTAACAAGACCCTATGATTCTTCAACATGGTATCTCATCATCTTATCTCTATATAGCTTGGCATACATTTTTTCAACAATGGAGATAATGTTATATGATAAACCCCATTGAATATTTCCTCCAAATTTTGTAGCCCAACTCCTAGACAACAACATACCCCAAGCTATTATATCCACAACTACAATAACTATAAAAATGTTAATTCTTGGATAAACAACAACTTTGACCTTGAGATTTTTAATCGACACATGAACCTTGGTCCCTTAGGAATCCATAACACATGCATCCATGTATGTTCTTGTGATTTGGAGCTCATGTTGATTCACAACCTTCAACGACATCGCATTGTTTGATGCTCTTGAATTAAGAATAAATTTAAACCATTGATCATAAAGGTAATATAAAAGGGTGAATGGATACCATTCCC
This sequence comes from Pinus albicaulis, assembly GCA_034641835.2. Lineage (NCBI taxonomy): Eukaryota > Viridiplantae > Streptophyta > Pinopsida > Pinales > Pinaceae > Pinus > Pinus albicaulis. The sequence goes on from CM076578.1 coordinate 1,168,370,952, forward strand.
CCTTCCCCCCAATACATACTAAAACAAACAACAAGGTTCTCTTCCCAAATATTAGTGTCTTTAGAAGTCAACCATCTTTCAACCTTATCCTTTTGGGATAGAATTTTCATCACTTGAATTTTGACCTTTGAAAATTCATGAGTTATATCAAAATCAAACAATTCACCATTATACATATTGCTTATTTTTTGTAGATGTTGATATTGTTGTTGAGAATCTTGATTTCTGCTTCCTGTTTACTTCCTTCAACAATATTTTAGGCGTCAACGAATCTTCTCCTTCCTCTATTTTTAGACCAAAATTTTGCAAAGGGACCCAATGCCAATTTCTATTGCTATAAATTAGTATTGCCATACTTTCCTCCAAGAAGGATTTCTCACAAAAGTAGCTCTTTCATGATTTCCTTCTTAACTTTAACCATATGTTATTTTGGTAGGGCATAATATTTTACCTTCAAAACATCATTCAAGTTCATAATGAAGTCACAATCCTCATCTATATCATCAATATAATTCATCCCATCTGAAGGGTTGGTGTTTATTTCAATTCCTTCCTCGACCTAACAATTCCTCTTTTTCAAATGAAACATTTCTACTCTCTATGATGTTCATTCCATGGCTTGCATCAATACATGTAATCTTGTACAACCATGTTAGCACATTCCAAAGGATTTTGAAGCTAAATTTCCCCTTTTGTTCCTCATATTTCTTCTTGGTGACATATAGGGTCTTGTCTTTGTTGTCCTGTTTCTGACATAGACACTTTGTTGCTAAGATTTTTCACTATAGTAGTCACTTTGTGAATGCTTCCATAATTTCTTCTAGACCATTAAAATCTATATCTTTGGCATTTGAATTGACTTTAGGCCCCATTGCTCTAGAAAATCCCAAAAGATCAAACTTACCCTTACTTTAAATATTGTTCTCCAAATTTCTAACCATGTCCAAGGAGCATTCAGATTTTTGGGGCATTTAACTCTCAGTAAGAAGATAAAGTTTGTATAAAAATCACTAGTATAGACTATGAAAGTTGCAACACCAAAGGTCTAACATATTTGGAAACTTTTTGATGCACTTTTTCAAACCTCTGATTGAATTCATTGACCATCTCATTTGTTTTCCTCTTATTATTATGTATATATGCCAAGATATATCATTTATCCTTATTTTTACCCAATTAATCCAAGGATGTTTTTTCAATTATTCCCAAATTTTAGTGCCACCATGAACTATATTTTGATGCCAATCATAGAATTCTCCTCAAATGATAAGGAAAACAATTTCAAGACACAATCGTCATGCACAATCATAAATTAAATAAGAATCTTGATGAATTCCTTAAATTTTACTTTTGTGGTGATAGCATTGTTACCTTTGAATATTTAAAGAGAATTCCAAATTTTATCTGAAAATTCATGTGGTTTCCCAACTATGGCATTGAAATCTAATGGCTTATACATGTCAAATAACTAATTTGGTTGAACAATGATTCCTACTGCTATATAATACCCTTAATTGTAAAAAACCAAATATCTAATATCTTTAATAACAATATCAACCTCTTCTATATTTGAATCTCAAGAAATCATATTGAAATGTTCACCCTCCTCCTTCAAAAAATATTTTTTAGATATCCTAGTGATGGAACAAGATCTTGGAAGGAATCAAGAGAAAATGACCTAGTAGTGTACCTTGCTTGAAAATTCATGTCTAGTGAATTCCCTAGATGAGAAGCCTACTGTTAGTATGAATCCTTTGTCGAAGTGTACGAAAAAGGACCACTTTAGCTACGCATAACTAATAGCCCTAACAACAAAAGTGGCTGCCAATATCTTCAGATCTGCGATTAGTTAGACAAGAAAATAGCTGCAAAACACCAGATCTATGTATAGAAAGACATTAAGCAGTAAAATAAAGGGTTTGCTCCATGCATCCAACAGACAAGACAAGAACACAATTTTTTGAAAGAATTTTTATATTACAGGGCACCTGGGAGGAAAACAAGAAGGTGTATCCAGCTCTCCTCAATGGGATGGGTTCTTTGTAGTCCTCAGCACTTCATATCTAAGCTTTCTCTCTCTAGTAGGTGTAGAAAACCCAATGCAAAAATGAAGCTCAATGGGAGCAAATGATGAAAAATGAGACCAAGTGTATAGATCCAGAGTGATCTAATAGGCAACAAAAGGTGAGGAATGGTAGGAAAAACCCTCCTATTTATAACAAAATATTGGGTCATTCTAGATCTTGGTGCATGGGTTAACCAGATCTAGATCCACTTTTTATGGAATATTTTATTATATTTATTGGAGGGAAAAGGTATTTGACTTGGGTCAAATCCCTTAATTTGTCAAAAATAAATAAATAAATGATTTATTTATCTTTTTGAGAAAGCTGTTAGAGGATAATCAAATAAATAATGATTTATTTAATTATTTATGGGTGATTTGGTCATATTTAACCATAAGGAAAATCAAACAAATATGGGTTTGTTTAATATTTCCTTTTGGGGTTTCCTGTTTTAACATAATGAAAGCAGTTTTACTTAGGGTAAAACTGGTCTTACATGGTGTACTTGGGTCCATCTAATGATAATAGGTTAGATGACCAAAAATGGTGTAACAGATTGCCCCCCAGCGTGCGAGTGTTAGGAGCAAATCGTATGACCGAAGTACGTTGTAAGAACACAATCACTAGACAACAAAAGGGATGTCAGAGAGAGAAATGTAAGGTAGATAGTGTGCTGAAGGACTAGACCCTGAGGAGACGAGACTCGCAGGTGAAACAAGTCTCTTTTTATGAGAGGGTACCTGTGCTGAAGGCGGCGGGGGAGGCATACCTATGCCCGTCGAGACAAAGTACAAAAGAATAGTGTGTCCAGTAAACAAGGGACCGAACTATAAAGTACAGCTGGCATAATCATGAGCCAGATAAAAAATACAATGAGGAATCCCACATACATGTTGTGCCTGGGATAACAGCTAAGACTTGTACAATAATATCTGAGTACATGAGATACAAATACAACCCAAATGCCCCCTGTAAATGGGGAAGGGCTCACAAAATCTGACTGATACATGCAAGTCAAAGAGGTGCTGCAAGTGGCTATGGCCAACATCATCAAATATCTGGAGCTGCATTGAAGGCTGCAAAGAAGAGGTCAGTTGGGCCTGTGGGGGGCTACCTGCAAGGCCACCCCCTCATGAGGGTTGAAACATCTCACACACACCCGGGAATCATCAAGAGCTGCTGCTGGATCACTGGACCATCAAGTATACGAATCTCGATCATGCTGAAAAGAGCTGGAGAAACAATCAAGCCAAAAGGAAAGGAGGTATCCCTTTGCCTGATCCAAGGCACCGAACAAGAGTGGAAGCTGGAACCAAGGTACACCGCCCTCTAGACCTGGCTTCTGGAATGAAAGAGCTGATGTCGACAGAAGGAGGTCCGCCATAGTTGAGGCAATGAGAGACCCTCAACTAAGGCACGAGAGAAAGGAGTAGAGCGACGGACAGACTGACACTAATGATGATAGTGAAATGGAAAGGACTGAGTAGCTAATGGACGACTTCCCTTGCTAGAGCATAAAGGGCATGAATGACATGGCAGCGACTGACACAACATCATCAGGGATGGGGGACAGTGGAGCTGAAGGTCATAATGTGCGACACAAGAGAGAGACCAAGCAATGATGGATGGAGGGCTATAGTGGGGTACAAAGGGACTCGGTATAGACTCCATGGAGGGAATGATGACTCAACTTGAATGTTCTAAACAAGGGTGACTCGAAGGTGCTGCCACACAGTAATGGCCCAATGGGGGACTATGAAAACATGAGTTCAAAGTGGGACCTCATGACAAAAATCGACACGAACATGGACAAGTATGGGGGCGAAATGATGCCCCAAATACAAGTGTTGTAAGTGAGAAAATTCGATTTAAAGCAGAAGTGGAGTGGCCCTTCTTGGAAAAAATGGGTCCGGGTGAAGCGGCAAATCATAAACATGAAAAAACAGATGCTGGCTATCTAAAAGAAAATAAAACATGCATTTCAGAAGGGAAATGCTAAGGGTAATATTTCTTAAGATAGAGTGCATTGCGAGGATTAGGAAGGGGATGGCCTTCGAAATCTTCTAAGAGGTATGTCCCCTTACCGAGATCCTTACTAATGATGTAAGGGCCTAGCCATAATGAGTCAAACTTCCCATGACCAAGGAAATCATGGGCCTGGTCATATACTAGAACAAGGTCGCCTTCGTGAAAAGTGCGAGGTTGGACTTTTCGGTCATACTGAGCTTTAGTGCGCTTTTTGGCTGCTTCCATGGTTTGCAAGGCAACACGGCGGTCTTCAGAAGCGCGCTCAAGCATGATAAGTCTTTGTTCTAGAGGTTGGGTGTCAGGGAGAAGTTCAACGGCCAGATGTAGGGAAGGAATTTCACATTCGATCGGTAAGACTGCCTCCTCTCCAAAAACCAGGTGGAAAGGAGTAAACCCGGTGGCGGTTTTAACAGAAGTTCGATAGGCCCACAAAGCAAGGAAGAGCATGAGATGCCAGTTGGTTTTGTGCTTATTCACCGTTCGTTGAAGTATAGTTTTGAGGATTTTGTTGACTGCTTCAACTTGGCCATTACCTTGGGGGTAATAGGAGGAGGAATATTGGTGCTCAAAACCTAACAGTCAGGATAGCTCACGCCATATCTCATCTTCAAAATGTTTTCCATGGTCAGAGACCAGTTGTTTGGGAACCCCGAATTGAGCGATAACATGGTTAAAGAAAAAGAGGGCCGCGGTAGCTGCCGTGTTGTTGAACGTTGGCATGGCCTCGGCCCATTTGGTGAAATAGTCAACCGCCACGATGATATACTTATGGTTACCAGCGGGTGGCGGGCGACACTCCATAAAGTCGATGGCCCATTTACAGAAGGGGCCGGTTGACACGACCGGATGGAGGGGAGCTGGTGGAGCTCGCGCCTTAGGGGCGAAATGTTGGCAACTGGGATAGTGTTTGACTGCCTCAATGCAATCACTAAAGAGGGAAGGCCAAAAATACCCAGCGCGCATGACTTTTTGGGCAGCAGCAAGACCGGAGAGGTGGCCACCGCAAGCACTGCTATGGGAGGCATTAAGGACCTGTTCAGCTTCAGCGTGTGTGAGGCAACGACGAAGGAAGGTATCAACCCCGCGACGATATAGATCGTCACCGATAAGGAGGTACCTGGGGGCTTGGTGTCGGATGCGTTGGCGAGCCTCATGATCAAGGTGAAGGGCGAACTTTTGGGTTCGCAAGTAAGTAAGAATGTCGCCATACCAGGGGTCGTCGGTAGTAATGGCAAATAAGTGTTCATCAGGAAAATCATCATTAACTGGGGTATCTGGCGCTCCGGTAGGTAATTCAGAAATGAGCTCAGCGAGGGCTAAGCCTTTCTTACTCTTTGGTGTGACGAATTCGAGGTCGAATTCTTGAAGAATAACGACCCAACGGGCATATTTCCCAGTGAGGATACGACGACTCAACAGGAAAGCCAAGGGGTTGGAATTAGTCACAACCTTGGTGGAGCGCATAAGGATATAATGACGAAGCTTTTGGACTGAGAACACTACAGCCAGTGCTAATTTTTCTTCAAGGGAGTAGGAAACAGGGGGTCCTACAAGGTTCTTACTGACGTAGTAGATCACATGCTCAATACCGCTATCGTCTTCCTGGATAAGGACTCCAGCGACCGAATAGGTGGAAGCGGAGATATACAAGATGAAGTCCCGATCAAAGTCGGGAGGGCAGATCAAGGGAGCGGATGTGAGAACCTGCTTGAGGGCATCGAAAGACTCGTGAGCATGGGAATCCCAAACAAAAGGGATAGAAGATCGGAGGAGTCTAAGGAACCCATGTGCAGTGGTGGCATAGTCAGGGATGAACCGTCGAAGAAAATTAGCTTTGCCTTGGAGACTTTGGAGCTGGCGGAGGGTACGTGGAATGGGAAGTTCAAGAATGGCTTGAACTTTCAAAGGGTCAAGAGTGATACCATCTTTAGACATGATGAAGCCTAAGAGACGGCCAGCAGGGACACAAAAGACGCATTTCAACGGGTTAAGGCGGATATTATACTTGCGACATCGGAGAAAATGGTACGCAAATCATGGAGGTGCTGCGCCCGATGTTTAGAACGCGCAGTGAGGTCGTCTAAATAAGCAAGGATAATGTGAGCTAAGTCATGGAAACAATAAGACATGGCCCGTTGAAAAGTGGCGCCGGCGTTTTTGAGGCCGAACGGCATGACCCGGTAAGCAAAAGTTCCCCACGGACTAATGAACGCGGTTTTGAGTTGATCAGCAGGACGGATAGCAATTTGGTTGTATCCGGAGAAACCATCCATAAAGGATAGAACCTCATGCCCCGCACACTCGTCAATGATTTGGTCAATGAACGGTGTGGGGAAGTTGTCTTTGGGACAAGCTTGGTTCAAGTCGCGAAATTCTGTGCAGACACGGATGGTGCCTTGTTTCTTGAGAACGGGAACAGGGTTGGACACCCAAGTGGTGTATTCGATGGGGTAAATAAAACCAGCCTGCTTGAGCTTATCGATTTCGGCTTTGATAGCGTCACGTCTGGAAGGATGGATGGGTCTCAACTTTTGACGGACTGGTTTGGCATCAGGCCATGTGTCGATATGGTGTTCGACAATGGCGGGATCGAGTCCGGGCATTTCAGAATAGGACCAGGCAAAAATATCACGGAATTCTTTGAAAAGCTTGGTGTAAGCTTCGATTTCTTCCAAGGTGCAGTGGGCGCCTAAGGTGATATATTCTTCGATACCTGGTGTGACTGAAATGTCAATTTTGATGGTAGGAGAGATATTGGCCATGTTTCCTTCTTCGAAATCATCAGGTGCAGGGATGGGGTTTTTGAACCAATCGACTGCATTGGGGATGAAGTCTTTGGTTTCCACAGCAAATTGGTCATGGAACTGCTGCGGGACGAAGTATGCGCGATCGTGCATATCGTCCCATGGAAAGTCCGGGTTAGTCATGGCTTCCATAATGTCTTCATCGGACTGGAAGATGGGAAGACTGGGGGAAGAAAGGTCACCCGAGGGGGTAGTGGTATGGGACGGGTCATCAAGAGGAGAAGGGCTCAGGTGTGCGATATCAACAGATCCAAGGTCGGCTGAAGGGCCGGGAGGATCGACAGGTTGAAGGGCAGGTGAACTATCTCGCAGGGATGATGACAGGTACAAAATGGTAGTTGACGGCTCTGTTGGCTCGATGGCGGGAGGAGGAATGTTAATGGGAGTAGGAAGGTCCTCTGGTCCTATCGAAGTGGCCTTGAATTGGCGGTACATGTCCAAGGAGGAACGATACTCGTCAAGGCGGGGACAGAGGTGGGTGTAGTGGCCGTGGAAATCGCACAAAGCACAAGGGTGGTTTGTGCGCAAGGTTTTGAGTTTCGGGATAGAGTCCGGGATAGTGACGTAGACTTCGGGGATGTCAGAGTCGGGAAACGTCTCGTTGACCAGAATCTTGAGGTGCGGCAATTCAGGACACATATGGGTGGCGTGACCGACGATATCGCACAAAGCACATTGGATAGCGGGCTTTGGCGGTCGCGGAGGGGTAGGGGTTGTCGGGGCGGCCTGGTCCTGATGGGTTGCCCCCTTACGAGCTTTGCCTTTCTTTCCGGGGGCTGGCACCACAGGGGTAGGGTCCTGTGGAGGTGCTGGGGGCCCGGAGGAGGTGAGGGGGACCGGTTGAACCGGTGTCAAAGCAAGGTAAGGTTTGGGGTGACCGGGAGGGGTAGCGGCTGGAGGGTCAATGTACCAGACGGGTAGGCCGATGGATAGGTTAGGGAGAGAGAGGGTGGCCATGACGGGGACAGAAAATACTCCGGGAGGGGGAGCCAGGAAAGGTATCTGCCCAGCAGGGTAATGACCAGGAGGGATGGCTCTGAGGTGGTTAAGGCCAGGGGGAACCGTTCCGGGAGGATAAAGGGGTTCAGGAATACCAGCTGCAGGGGGAGGGCCAGAAGGAGGAGGTCCAGCTGGCTGAGAGGAATGGCTAGGAGCGGGGTGCGGAAGGCCATGTGGAGGTTGCTGACTAGCCGAGGCAGGCCGCTTAAGGGCAGCCTGAGACGATTGCATCATGCAAATAGATGATAAGCTGGGATCGGTGACAGGAGGAGAGGGAAGGTTAGGGAAAGTTCCAAGCAGGGAGGAATCTTTGAAAACGTTGGGGGAGACACTGGTCAAGGAATCAATGGTTTGCTTGTTGGCTACAGAAGAGATGGTCGTCTCAGGGGAGGTCTGAGAGTTTGGCTCATGATATGTCAACTGGTCAATGGTGACTATCTTTCCATTATGGGGGAAAGACATCTTGCGAAAGACCGCGAATGGGACAGCAGACATAGCATAGGTGTAGCTTCGCCCCAATAGAATGTTGTAATCTAGTGGGGCGTCGATGACTTTGACGTCAACGCAAACAGTCTTACCGGCGAGGGTGATAGGACAATTACGACACAGGCCAATGGGCTGGGAGGCATGACCATCCCACGCTCGAAGGGTGATCGTGGAAGGGGCCAGTTCAGGGGATCCGAGTTGCTTCCAAACCGAAGCGGACATCACGCAGGTGGATGCCCCCTTATCAATGATACACCGGGATACGTTGGCGTTCCGGATTTTGACTGGGATTTGGAAGGCGACGGAAGGAGGGAGAGGAGGATGGTCCGATAGAGTGGCGTTGAAAACAATCATTTGGTCATTAGCAGGATCTACAGCGCCCACGGTAGATAGTAGAGCCTTATTTTGGGAAGGGCACGACTGGAGGAGTTCCAGTGTGGAAATGGCAGCAGGGGATTGCGCCAAATCGTCTACTATACTATATGAATGAGCAGCTCGACCAGAAGCAGCGTTTCGACGTAATGGTCCCTTAGGAATCTTGGTATGGACCTCAACTTTGGGTTGAGGGATATGTAAGGGGCCGCTGGATGTCGAAAGAGGCGCTGTAGAACCTGAAGAAGGAGGCTCGGGGGTAGACTTAGCAGGAGGCTTGGGGTACTGACGAGACCAAGTTTGAAGGTGAAGATCAACGGATGGGTTAGGATCGGAGTGCACCATAAGGATCTGGTAATCAGAGGAACCAGAAATGTAAGGGGGGGCGGCACCGTGCGGTTGGGTAGCCACGAATCCTTGCTGAGGGAAAGGATCAGTAAACACAGCTGGCTGGGTAGTGGCCACATTAGGAGGAGCATGAGGGGAGACGTGATGTCCGCGCAATGTGGCTTGAGACTCCCACATCTGCCGCATCTGGGGTAAGAGGGGACAATCGTGGGTGTAATGACCATAAACACCGCAACACGAACAAGGCTTACTTGTGCGAAGCGGCCTGTCCGGCTTGGGCTGAGTGCCCTGTTGCTAGTTGGCGGTGTTAGTGTTGACACCAGGATTGGGTCCACGGGTACCAGGGGCAGATTGGTTTTGGTTGCCTCTCCGCCTTCTTTGAGAAGAAGGGGGATTAGTCGTGCCCTGCTGTGCAAATACTTGCCCTGGAGGGGGCTGTAGGTGCTGGTGCTGGGGTTGAGGAGGCAAGGGAGGAGGAAGCGCATATGCTGGAGGAGCTGGCGCACCAGGCTGCGGATAAGGGTAATGGGTAGGTTGGGCAACATTGAGGTAAGCAGGAGGTTGGGCAAAAGGAGGGGGCATGCCGTATCCTGGATACATGCTACCGGGAGGGGGGAGAGTGCTGGAGGAGCTGGCCCCTCCCTGAGGGAGACCATAGCCCATAGGAGGTTGAGCGTATGGATGGGAAAGGGCTCCAACGATACCGTCGGCGGAATGAGATGCCCCCGGGGCATTAGCGCCACCGGGCCTGGGGAGGTCAGGAAGAACGGTATAAACATAACCAGATTGAGCGTAGATCAGGTCATATTTCAAGGCTATTTGGAGGGCGGCTTCTTCAGTTTGAGGAAAATGAGAGGCGACATCTTTGCCGATGGGAGCAGGAAGGGTGCGAAGGAACCAGTCCATGTAAACCTGATCTTCGAAGGGAGGGGCTCGACATAAGCTTCATCTTCTTCGCCATTCATGAACATGGGCGGAAAGGCTTGTTGAAGAGGATTGCTTAAAGGAAGTCAAGAGCTCTGTGCCAGTATCGTATCGGAGAGGGAGCTGGAAGTACGACAAAAAGGCTTGGGCAAGAGTCTCAAAGGTGGTATGGGTAGAGGTGGCTTGTTCGACATACCATTTAGAAGCTTCGCCGGTAAGCATGCGTTGGAACAAACGAAGACGGATGGAGTCATCGGTAATGGAATTGGAGGAACACCACATGTGGAAAGATCGGACATGATTGGTTGGATCTTCTCCATTAAGGCCCTCAAACTTAGGGATGTCTGAGGGGAGCTTGGTTGGCATAGCGGGCCAGTTAGCATTGTGGTGGATGGGGTCATTGATCAACTAATGGAAATCGGGGAGGCTGAGGCCTGCAATGTACGGTATATTATAATGTGGCCGGGTAAGCCAGGGCCAGCCCTGACCTACAGGGCCGCACGGGGCCGGAGAACCGCTAGTAAGCTGGGGTCTCCGGACCCTCGGCATAGTAAGGTGACAGGGGGAGAACCAGGAGGAGAAGGAGGACTCGATGAATCAGGAGAGGAGTCGGAGTGCGGACTCGAAGGTGGACTGGCTCGACGACGGCGGTGCGGAGCAGGTCGATTAACCAGAAACTGAGGATGAAGGCCAAGAAGTCTCCGGGAAAGGCGCCTTGGAAGCGCAATGATGACAAGAAGAAGGAAACCGACAGGGGCAGAAAGGGACAGAATCAATTACAGTCAAGGGCAGAAAAGGTGCAGTGACAATTTATTTTAGAGTCTTTGCCAGGCGGTGTTAACCAGGCGCTTCTTCGCTTAGGGTCAATGTGTGGCGTGCGTTAATTTTAATTTTTAAACCCTTTCCGTTTTGAGAGAAAGAAAAAAGTGTGCTGCGTAGCTGAAAATAAACCTACAGATAACAGAACATAATGCTGAAATAACAGAAAAATAACAGCTACTTGTGCATCTATCTAACCCAAGAAGGTGGGTCTCTCAAAACTATGCTGAAAAGAAAGGGAAAAACTATGTAAAACACACGGAAAAGGGGGCCAATAGATCTAAGGTCAAAGGGGACAGGGATCTAGAGGACAAAGCTGCTGAAAAGAGGTGCAGATCACAGCCAAGAGACAGAGGCAAGGTGGCTGGAAAAAGGAAGGAAATCAACAAAAAACCGGAGGGGGCAAGGCGGAGGCCTTCAAAGGAGGTCCAAACAAAACGACAGGAGGTGATTTGAAAGGAAGAAAGGCTGATTTCAAAGGATCTGAAAGGGAGGTAACAGATCTGGAAAAAAGGAGGCTGAAGCTCTGAAAAACAGACGATTGAAACGGCTTAAAACTCTTCCACAAAAAGTGGAGGGTACTAAAGCCCTAAGGGACTAGGTTCCCACTTAGATGAGTAAAAATAGATTAGAACTTGGTCAAAACAGGCTGAGACAGAGGCTGGAGGACCCTGACAGAAGCTGCAGAAAAACCCAGAAAAATTGCAGAAAAATTGCTGAAAAAATGGCAGGTCGCAGTTTCTGACCTGATTTCAGTGCAGGTCGCAGGAAACAGGCTAAAAAGTGCAACCTGGAGGTCCAGGTCGCAGGTTTAGGGCCAAAAAGTGCGACCCCCAGTTCCGGTTGTCTCGGCGGCAGATTTTCAGAAAAGTTGCCGTCTCAGTTGCGGCTGGTGTCGCTTACCTGCGCAATAGGGCCAGAAACACATGGAAGTTAGAAATTTTAGGTTTTTAGGGTTTTATGTGAGAAAAATGACATAAAAAGAGGAAAACTAAGCAGCTGAAAAGAAGCCCTAGGGCCTGAAGTAGCTGGATATGCAGGAATATGAAAAACGACAACGGTCGTAATTTAAAACCCGTGTGGAGTCGCCATTTGTTAGTATGAATCCTTTGTCGAAGTGTATGAAAAAGGACCACTTTAGCTACGCATAACTAATAGCCCTAACAACAAAAGTGGCTACCAATATCTTTAGATCTGTGATTAGTTAGACAAGAGAATAGCTGCAAAACACCAGATCTATGTATGGAAAGACATTAAGCAGTAAAATAAAGGGTTTGCTCCATGCATCCAACAGACAAGACAAGAACAAAATTTCTTGAAAGAATTTTTATATTACAGGGCACCTGGGAGGAAAACAAGAAGGTGTATCCAGCTCTCCTCAATGGGATGGGTTCTTTGTAGTCCTCAACACTTTAGATCTAAGCTTCCTCTCTCTAGTTGATGTAGAAAACCCAATGTAAAAAGTAGAGCTCAAAGGGAGCAAAATGGCAGAAAATGGTGACCAAGTGTATAGATCCAGAGTGATCTAATAGGCAACAAAAGGTGAAGAATGGTAGGGAAAACCTTCCTATTTATAACAAAATATTGGGTCATTCTAGATCTTGGTGCATGGGTTAACCAGATCTAGATCCACTTTTTATGGAATATTTTATTATATTTGTTGGAGGGAAAAGGTATTTGACTTGGGTCAAATCCTTTAATTTGTCAAAAATAAATAAATAAATGATTTATTTATCTTTTTAAGGAAGCGGTTAGAAGATAATCAAATAAATAATGATTTATTTAATTATTTATGGGTGATTTGGTCATATTTAACAAGGAATATCATCTAAAAAAGGTTTAAATGATTATTCCTAGAAAATAATAAGATCAATAAAGGTTTATCTAATTAATTTCTTTGATTTTGGGTTAAACATGACTGGGAATAATAATTAAATTATGGTTTAATTAATTATTCCATGAGGGAAATCAAACAAATATAGGTTTGTTTAATATTTCCTTTTGGGGTTTCCTGTTTTAACATAGTGAAAGCAGTTTTACTTAGGGTAAAACTGGTCTTACATGGTGTACTTGGGTCCATCTAATGATAATAGGTTAGATGACCAAAAAATGGTGTAACACCTACTTTTCCTTCAATTGTGACTGTTTATTTCACTGAAGCGTAATCCTATGATATCTAGGAAATGGACTTTACCTCCAAAAATGGAGCCAATTATTTCTTTTGTTTTTTGTTAGTGAAATAGGAAACTGGGATAGTCTCATTCATTATATAATTGATTCTATTGATTATCACTATAAACATTAGGTGACCCCTAACATGGACAAATATAATTTTGGGTTTGAACCAACGACTTGATAATCTCAACATAGCATGCTTTTCCAAGTGATCTACACCTTGGGGGGTAATGGAGCCAATTTTTTACCTCCAAATCTCGCATTTAAAACTGTTCAAGTCCCTAAATGAGGAAAGTATTATGTTAACTTAGGAAGCTTCACAGTGCAACCACAACATCCTTCCACTTGATTTAGGATAGTAACCACAACAACATTCCTCTCACTTCAAGCTATTTCATTTCCAACTCAAGGAGGTAATCCCTAATGAAAACTACTAATATGTCCTATAATTGCAGATATAGAAATCAAATTAGTAGGGTTTGTATTTTTGGGTTTTAAAATAAAGTGGTAGAATCCAATAAGACTAGTGCATTACCATTTATCAGTATGAGTCAAGAAAATAAAGAGAATGGTAACGTGATAGAAAATATCAATGGGGCAATTAGAAATATGACTTACTAGTAGGATAAATCTGATTAGTATGCAATAGTTTAATGAAATGCTCCAATGATTTTATTTCATATATAAAAAATCATCCATTAATGTATCATTGAACATAAATCCAATTAGAATAGAAAAACATACCACAAAATAAGGAAAACAACCACTAGGTTTCTTCTTGAAAGTTTTGACTACAACACAAAGCATGAGATGACTAATCACAATTGTAGCCCATCCCTTTTTCTTGGCTAAAAATAGCCCACAAACATGTAAATAAAATTGAACAAGAGGGTTACAAAAAAAAAATTACATGCAACCTTGCTCACTAGATGGATCTAAATAAATACAAAGAAGATTATGTGAGCACAAATTGTCTCAAACCCCCCTCCAAAACCAAAAAAAAAATCAATTTAAACTGGTCTTTAAGGGTATTTCTCTCAACTTGAACTCCTCTAGGAAATTAAAGGTATTCTAATTTTATAACTCTCCATCAAACCTTTAGATGACTTGGATAAGGAAAATAAGTAATAAAATAGTCACCAACTAACTTTTCTTCCAAAAATTAATGTTAAATTTCCACTTGGGACCCTTTCCAAGTTGAATGTTCTTATAGAATTAGCTTTCTTGCCATGATTTTAGGTGAAAATGAATTATTTGAATCCATGTGGAACCTCTCCTAGATGAGCGCTCCTCGTGAGGGATTTTAATCTTTGTTTAGGGGCATGTGCCACATTCTAGGGTCCACATTAACCACTTAAAGAAAGATTTGCCTCTAATAAAAATAAAAAAATAAGAATGCTTTTCAAGATGTGTGCATCATCTAAGGTCCACTTTAATTATGTCTCTGATGTAGAAGGTGCCAAGTGTCATAATATAACTTTTAACTTTGAAATGTGTACTCTCCAACCTACTTCAACCCTCAAAAATCCATGTGATCATCTAAAGTTGGATTTTAACACCCTAATTTCCCTAAAATTCATATCTTGAGAGACTTCGTCATCCAAGCTCCAGATATGAGAAGGGGAAAAGTTTCACAAGGTACACAATCTTCTATCTCCTTGCATCCATTTTCTTTGAATGTTCACATAATTCAAGCTCCATACATGAGAATGGGGCAAGTTTCACAATCTACACAATCTTAGATCTCCTTGATTCCATTTGCTTTGAATTTTCACATCTTATAGAGACAACCAAAGACAAAAAAGGGCCTCCTAATAAAAATACTCCTACATCAAGTCATAACCAGCCAATATCATGTTCTTCTAACTTCCCATTAACAATTTTTCATGTCTTTCATGTGGTAACAATTCTAACACCTCGGGGTAGGTATTGGGAATGGGGTTGAGCTTATTGCATTAGGAGGTCATAACCCACACCCACACATTGTGAACCTCCATGTTCTCCATAATTCATATATTTTTAAAGGCCCATCAAAATTTAGACTAGAGGTGGGAAGTAATGATTTCACACCTTTGTTCAAGGTTCAAAGATCATGGACTTCACTTGGTACCATGACCAAGTTCTACGAACTTGGGACTAGAGGTGGGGAGAAAGGATTTCACACCTCTGGTTAAGGTTCAAATATCATAAACTTCACTTGGTACCTCAAACAAGGTATACACCCTTCGAACTATATTTTGGGAGTGAGGATTTCACATTTTTTATCAAGCTTCAAATCTGATGGAATTCAATAATACTCGACCAATTTTCATAGCCATAAGCCATTATAAATCCTTGAGGTAGCCATTGAGACACCTAGAAGTAATAACTATAATGTATGGCACCAAGATTTTGTGACACTACATGAAGGTTATGCATCCAATCCCACCACCACTGATTGGATTGATACAAAATCTAGCAGGCCTAGTAAAGGAGAACCCAACAAGGAAAAAAATATACCAAGTGACAACAATAAGGAAGTAGCCCATTTTCTTAACAACTACTACTCGCTTCTCTTTATGTATTTTCACCAATGGGAGTAGTCCCGATATATAGGTCATCTAATATATGTTCTATGCTTAAAGGTATAAGGTAACTAAAATTATTCTAATGGAGGACTAAACTTAAGAACAAGGCTCAAGAAATGGAGAAGAGGTAATGTGCTTCCCTTAAACAAGACAAACTAGCTAGACCTACGGTTTGAGTAATAACAGGGAAAAAGGAATGTCCCAAGGTCAAGGTGTAAATAAAAGGTTTCCAATAATGAGTATTAGCAAGACAAAGGCACATGAAACCTTCAACAAACCCTCAATTGAAGATTAACCAAAATATGGTTTTATCATAGGGAAAATAACTAGGGAAATATAAATTATGGATGGAAATGGAAAGAACAACAACCAAGAGGAATGATTTTTAGGAAACCACTACAACCCTTGATGTTGAAACTTTCCAACACCAAAATTTCCCTTTCCCAACTAATTCACACTAGGCCCTAATTGGGTCACTTGGCCTTAAGAGGGTTGAATTAGAGAAAAGTTAAAGATAAATTTAATTTATGGATAAAAGATGACTTGATCGCCAATAAGACGTGGGAAGTGCCTAGCCCTAGGGTTGATGGAGTATATGGATTCTAAAGAATGGCTAAAATTTGCAAACGAGTAAGGATATTTTTATGTCTAAGAAATAAAACCCTAACCATTACCTTTGTGAGGGATAAAAACTCACTTGGGAGATTTAATGTAAGATTAACCAAGGGGATTGTCATTCACATATCATACAATGAGTAATGAATTCAATAATGATCCCTAGCTTCCATACAATCGATATTAAAAAAATTACGACACATTCGAAAAATCTAGATCATCCATTTATTCCATACACTAGACATCAAATCAGTAATTTTCAATAATAAATCACTTACAAGACAATAAACATAAAAAATAAAATTATTGATCCTATGCAACTTATCCAAAGACAATAATATAGCCCCAATACACAAAATTCTCCATACATGACATCTCTCCAAAGGTACAAGAAGGTCAAAATTCTTCAAGAGAGCTTGAATTGTGACAAGTGATGATGATGAAAATGAAAAGTCAACTCCTCTAATTATATGAGGAGAATGAGCTATAATTTATCCTAAAATCCCCCTAATGAAAAGTTAAATTACAATAATACATTGGGTTAAAATCCAACCCACTAGCTCTCAACATAAATGCTAATATAATCCCACATGTGTGAGCCATGAGTCCTCTAGTGTTTATGTCATCCATGAAGTCCAAATTCCAAACATTAATGCTACAAGGTGTCAATTCTAATGTAGTAGCATCTAAAAATCATCATTCGAGGTTTGGCACTCAAATTTACATTAATATCTCTTAGTGGTCTCCAAAATCCAGTTGGGGAACCAAAAAGTGGACTCCTAAGTCTCCAACTATAAAAAAGTTCCTAACTATGTTCCAATGTTGAGGTATTTTCAAGTGATACTAGCCCTCCCAAGTCTCTGAAGGTGATACAATCCTCATATAGGCCCAAAATCATCAACCAACCCTCATATGGTATAAGGTTGCCTTCGGAGCACGCTAGGTCCAGGTGTGTCATCCTGAAGAATCATCAAATGTAGTGCAAAGTGGCAGAATGTACTGGGTGAAAGAGGTTCCCAAGGTCATGTTTTATGTACTATTGTTTCTCGGAGACCCATGGCTCTCAATTATTCACTTGTGGGTGACAATATACTTATACGGTGGCTTGGGAACCTAGTACGGGCATGGTTCCCAGGACATGGGCTACTGAACCACCTAACAATCACAACATAAAGTCTAGTGAAAGAAACCATTCATCAGGTACAATAATCATTATTCCATATAAGTGAACCAATCTTGAATGTAAATGGTTATTTAACACTCCAAATAAGGATTCTCATCCTAAATTAGGGCCTTGATCTCAAAATGGTGTTTCCTCGCTAGGTAGGAGTGGCTAAAGGTCAACCCTATTAGGTGTTTGTTATATGGAATTGTGATCTACGGATAAACCAAATTCCCTAAGTGTGGTGTCTATCACTTAGAACAACAGAGGAAAGAATTACTATCACTTTCTCTAAAACAAGAAGATATATAGAATGGTAAAGGATCCTACTTGTGATGGAATCGCTTCTCCTTCTCCTTCTGTCGTTGTTGTCGTTGCTCTCAATCCAACTCAAGTCGCTAGATATATCCCTGCAAACACAAACAGATAATAGAAAAAAACATGCAATATACAAGATATCTACTTATCTTACTCAAATCAAGTCGATTAGATATGAAATACATACATCATTCAATAGTACATTGCACAAGAAATGGAGACATATGTATGGGAAAATGAACAAAAGTATTTATTAAAGAGTAGAAGGGGAATATTACAACCAATGGACCAATTTTTTGTCAACCTGCTCAAGCTTCATTCCAGCTTCATCACATCCAGCATTATCCTAGCATCATATCAGTACTTTCACTCTCTTATCAGATGATAATCCAAAAACATAACTTTACCAGAATTCTTCCTTCCCTAGCAATAGGATGAGTGCTCAATTTATAGGGAAACTAATGGTAGTTTCTCAATGAATGACTTTATAATAATAGGAAAGACATGTTTCCAAGCTCATAGGTGTTAGATGGACACTTGGATTCGAAGTTTGACACATATGGACTCTTCTAGAAGGCACTGTCCATGTGGAGATTCCTAGAACAATGAGAATTCCTCTCCCGGGTGACCAATGCAACCTTGAGTGTCGGGGAGTGAACTACAGTGCACCCTTGCATGGAGGATTTGGCACTGCAATGCAGTTAGTCCCTTGTAGGTGAGAATTGTTGAGTCAGTAGGTGATATAACATATACTTCAAACCTTGGAAATCTCACAATAGAAGTCATGAATGAAATGTCTTCACTTAGGGCATATAGAAACTAAAATATAAGGGGATAATAGACCCTATTTCATTGGTCCTAGAGATGATGTCCAGTTTGACCAGGTGTTGGGGGATGATGCCCAAATTGACCTATAACAGGTGCCCCCTAAAGCATGAAGTAAAAGTAATAATAGTATTTGGATGAGATGATTTACGATGTGATGAGTCAGAACTGAAGTGGATGGTGACCTACATCAATCTTACAATACATTACATCATGATATATCTCATCTTGATCACGAATTATTGAGGGAGGTATTCCCATGCTCAGCACATAAACTATTTGATAACATGTACATAATTCAGAAATTCTTCTACATTGGAGTTTTTTCCAAAACAGACATTGCAGATATAGGCCCATGTTTAGATGACGATATATATGTAAAGTGATCATACATATGATGTGTACAACAATCTTGAAATTGCAGCCTAGATGGATGAAACTAGATCCAGGGTGTTCTTATCTCGTTCACTCGATGGTTCAGATACAAGTCTAGCCATGTGAATATATGATTTGTAGTCGAACATGGGAAGATATCATTTTATTACCAGCCAATTATTTTAGCTGTATCAAATGCGAGAGAACAAACATTGATTTTAATGGCTCTCAAGGTACTATAGTACAGTTTGTAAGGTGTAAATAGATAATTTGATGTTGAACTCCAAACAAAATCTTTCCGTCAAAGGTCTGGAAACGAGAAACTTGTCAATGATGTAACAAGCCTCAGGGTACTGGAAGATGTTTCTAAGTAAACTTCCTGGATTATGAGTTGATGTCGATGGGAAGCCACTTTATCGCGAAACAGGATTTATTAATTTCGGAGACAAAATGTGACTTGATATACCAATGTTTAAGGATGACTGTCATGAAAATGAAGGTTTATGAGTATTGCAGAAGGATTAGGATTCACTGGATTACTTCTCTTGAACATATCGGCGACATTGAGATGAGTTGGAAACAATGACCCAAAACCAAAGTGAAGGTATGATGAACCATATGTATGAACGAACCATCAGGAATATTACCCAACACAAAAGTCACTATGATGAAGTGAAATTTTCATGCTCAAGAGCAACTTGCTACCATAAAGTGTTATGTTCACTTTCCCAAATTTTCCTCGATCATTTCTCGACCAGCACCTCTTTATTTTTTAACAATCTTGAGGAGGATAACATATGCTTGATCTATAATTCAACCCCTCAGGCAAATGCATCTCTATTTAATAAATTAATGAGTCTAGCGATAAATGAGAACTCTATTCTTGCCATTATCGACAAGTTCATCGCTATTTTATGATTTAACGAGCCTAACGACAGTGACAACCCAGTCCTTTTTCATATTTAGAGATTTTGAAAAAGAGGAAAAAAGAAAATTCCATGAGTCCTTTTTCATAAATTTGTCTCTCAGGTCCGAAAAAGTGTAAAATGATACCTAAGAAAACCACTTAGCCATGTTCGACTAAGGTTTTCCTTTTTCGTAAATAATCTATCTCATGTCAGAAAAGGGTTAAACTTATACTGAGTAGATTTCATTTCATTTACTTTTACAAGCTCGAAAATACAAGTTCTCAGCAATCTTTTCATATTATTAGAGTTTGAAAAGAGCTAAAAGAAGACTCCAAGGGGTTCCTTTTTCACCGTTATCGAAGCTCGAAAAAGAGATAAAAGTGTGCTTCAATTCCTTTTTCATTTTTATCAAAGCTTGAAAAAGAAGGATAAAAGTATGCTTTTTCTAACTTTCAATTTAATTTACGAGCAGGAAAATACGAAAAGAACTTGGCATTTTGATGTTTTTTACGAGCATGAAAAATAGCAAAAGAAGCTCTATATTTTCATGAGTTTAACGAGTCTTTAAAATAATAACCGAAATGGACTCGAGATGGTTTTGAATGCCCCCTGCAAGATGACATGTCGAATTCTCCCTGCAAGAGCACATGCCCCCCAAGCTTCATTTCATTCACCTAAGTAGACTACTAGTTACTAATAGTTGGATGGAATGAAGGTTCATTTACGAGATCATATGGAAGACTCGACTTAATTAGGAGAGAATTTTTTTAATTTTTTAATGAGCTTGACACAGGAAAACAACTATGCTCATGACCTGTTTCATTTTTTAACGAGGTTGACACCAAAAAAAGAACTATCCTCAACACCTTATTCAATTTTAACGAGGTTGACACACTAAAAGAACCATCCTCATGGGAACCTGTTACATTTATCGAGGTTGAAACAGGAAAAGAAATATCCTCATCACCTGATTCATTTTTTAACGAGGTTGACAAATTAAAATAACTATCCTCATTGTGCAGTTGGACTATTGAGCGTGCACTGGAAAAGACATAGTCTAATGGAGTCATCATTTAAGGATCTTGATGAGCACCACAAATGATAAGTCATAACATGATTTGACGGGTCTTTTCTAGGGTTTACATTGAATTTTGGAATGTCAAAGTGTGACATAGGTGAAGTCCATGGGTTTGAGGATGCACCAGAGAAGGTTCCAAATAAATATTGATAACCAGGTGGGATGGAAGGACCACCATATAGATCTGACTCTGGTTATGTGGTGAAAATTGACAAGGTAGCAACAGTAGATGTTGTCACAACTATAACAGATGGTATAGTCTGAGATGTTGACTTAGCTATGGTCATACGACCCAATGTATACCCTGTAGGATCTACGAGAACTCAAATTGACATAGGATCAAAGAAAGTAGTGTGAGGTGATTGAGGAAAAGACTCATAAATATAAAGCTCTAGTCCAAAATGAGTTGGAGTCAAAGGTGTTTCGTCTTGTGGTATTTCTTCAATCGAAATCAAACCAAGTGGAAGGATTTGGCCTGAGATGTATTTCAGGTGGTTGAATGTGAGATATAGGAGTCTTAATGGCTACAATCGACTATGGAGCGATCGATACAAGAACAACTTATGGTTGTTCGACTTCGGGATCTAGATGTTCTAGTAAAATAATGATAGGATCTGGTTCAACTTCCAGCTGAATAAAGTCAGGTTCGGGAGGTATGGTCTCACTGATTGGATGGATCGTGACCACAGGTAGGTATGAGGACTTCATCTCGACAACAATAGATGAACCAGGATTTGTATAAACAACTCGAGATGACTCTGGTATATGTGAGGATGATTTTTCACTAAAGGTATTGATAGTACTGGTTTCAGTAGAACAATGTCACCTTCACCGACTAAAAATGGCTTCCGGTGGTAAAGGTGGTTTAAGTGTTATTCTACATGAACAATAGGGAAAGGAATGATATTCTTCCATGGTGACCGATTGATTTTATGACAAAAACAAATAAAAAAAATAAAAGGGTGATTCTAAGCAAAAGGTTTACCAAGTAATTGTGAACTACAGAATACCTCCTGGCGAACCAAGAAGTACGGGTAGGCAATCTCCCCGAATGTTGTGTTCATTTTATCACAAGTTACAAGGTGGCTAACTCGGTTACTTATGTATGGATAGCAACCTAAATTTTTCCTCCCAAATATACCCGAAGGTACGTGGAGACCCAAGTCAGTATTACCGATGTTTAATGTGAAACCGCACAGTGAGAGAACCCCCTTATACTTTTCGTACTAGAACACTGCCCTATTTACCCGAAGGTACATGGATGAGATCTGATATTCTTATGTACATGGAGTGATTTATCACACTCAGAACGTATCGCAGAAAATTTAGCGACAACTAATGTGTTTAACAATGTCGTAACATGTCTCTAGCCTAGACCTTCTACATGTTATCGTTAATGTTCCAATGCTTTCTTAGGTAAATTGATGTAAATTTTATGTTTATATTGTTGAAAAGTTTGTCTTTGAGGTTCACCATGTGATGTGATGGAAATTCCTAAAAGTTCAAACTAAATGATAAGCAAACTTTTCACTTTAGCTTTCTAAATGAAAATCCTAGCTACTAAGGGAATGAGAAATCAAGTTTTGAGAAAACAACAAAGAGCACAAACTAAATGCAGCTTTCCTAACTTGTTCTTATGCAACATACACAATTCACTATATGCACAATCATATTTTTCTTTTCATCTCCCTTTAAAGTGAATGAATGAAAGGAAACTATATGAAAAATCAATCAAACAAGTGTTTTCTTATGAGAAACGAGGAATGAAACAACAATTTCTCTTAGGAAAATGAAGAATGGAAGTACAATTTTCCTACAGGAAACGAGGAATGAAACAAAAATTTCCTTTTCTAAAATAGAATTGATCTAATGTAGAAATGAAATACTTTGAATAAATTTACTTTCCAGAGGAAGACAAGAAAGTTTACTAGTCTCTAAGAGGTATCAAACATTTGAGAATATAGCAAACAAGTGGCTGAGATTGAAAGAAATGACAAATTTTGATTAAATTTGGTTGGTTGAGGGGGCAATGCAGTGCGTTGCAGAGCACCCCTGAGTGGGAGACAGTGTGTTGCATAGCACCCTTGAGTGGGAGACAGTGCACTGCAGTGCATTGTATCTTGACCAACAGTGCGTTGGGCACAGCTAAGAATAAAAAATCAAGCAGCTAGACACACTTCTAATGAAATTTGTTCATTCAAATGACTGATAACTGAAAGTAGATGCTACTGATGAGGATAAATAGAGGAAAAAACACTAGGAATGATAGGATACTCCCCACTGGAGTTTCCAATTTGTTTTACGGAATTGTGATCTATGGATAAACCAAATTCCCTAAGTGTGGTTTCTATCACTTAGAACAACAGAGGAAAGAATTAAAATCACTTTCTCTAAAACAAGCAGATATATAGAATGGTAAAGGAGCCTACTTGTAACAGAATCGCTTCTCCTTCTCCTTCTTTCCTTCTTGCCGTCGCTCTCAATCCAACTCAAGTCGCTAGATCGATCCCTGCAAACACAAACAGAGAATGGAAAACAACATGCAATATAAAATACATCTACTTATCTTACTCAGATCAATTCGATGATATATAAAATACATACATCATTCAATAATACACTGCACAATAAATGGCAACATATGTATGGGAAAATGAACAACAATCTTTATTAAAGAGTAGAAAGGGAAGATTACAACCAATGGACCGATTTGTTGTCAACCTGCTCAAGCTTCATTCCAGGCTCATCACATCCAACGCTATCCTAGTAGCATGTCAGTACTTTCACTCTCTTATCACATGAGAATCCAACAGCATAAATTTTCCAAAATACTTCCTTCCCTAGCACTAGGATTGGTGCTCAATTTATAGGGAAACTGATGGTAGTTTCTCAATGAATGACTTTATAATTATAGGAAATACATGTTTCCAAGTTCAGAGGTGTTAGATGGACACTTGGATTCAAATTTTGACACATATGGACGCTTCTAGAAGGCACTGGCCATGTGGAGATTCCCATAACAATGAGAATTCCTCTCTAAAGTGACCAACACCCCCTTGAGTGTCGAGAAGTACACTACAATGCACCCTTGCATGGAGGATTTGGCACTGTAACACAGTTAGTCCCTTGCAGGTGAGCGTTGGTGAGTCAGTAGGTGATATAACATATACTTCAAACCTTGGAAATCTCACAATAGAAGTCATGAATGACATGTATTCACTTAGGACATATAGCAACTAAAATATAAGGGGTTGATAGACCCTATTTCATTGGTCCTGGAGATGATGTCCAATCAGACCAGTTCTTGGGGGATGATGCCCAAATTGACCTATAACAGTGTTTCCAACTCCTAAAGGGAAGTAACATTTCCTCATTCCACCCTTCAATTGATAGGTGTTAATGGATAATAATGATGGTATGGAGGGGAGAACACTCCATGGCCAAGTGCCATGGTCAAAGGGACCATATTGATGGGGATCCACATCCTGAGTGTATAGATGTGAGGAGGGAGGAATCATAGATGCATAACTTTCCAACCCTTGTCTGTGCATTTTTCTTGATTATTCCTTTTATTATTGTTCATAGATAAAATTATTATAGCTTGCCTTAAATGGTGTATAGTAGTTTTATTACCCCTTAAGGATGAGTCATTTCATTGTTCATCAGGGTTTGGGCATGTAATGGTTCATTTTTATGATGTAATGTAGAAACATGTGCTTAGGAACTGAGTGATGGCCATAATGATTGAGGTAGAGCTCCTACTAATATTTTTGCCACGTGATAATGTGCATGTATCGACCATATTTTTCATTTTGATATTCTTTTTTTATTTTATTTTCTGGCCACGATATACTATGTTCTTTTTCTTTTAGTTGAATAAACCTCCTAGATAAAAAAATTTGTCTCTGTCTAGGTATGGGGATGTATGGATGTCAAATCCAAGAGAACCAATAGTCATTTGAACCTCAAGAATGGATATGAGATAAGGGCCCGTAATGTACAGTGGAAAGTGGTAAATATGGAATAGGGATAGATGGAACTACGCTATCTCAATCAAGTCTTCTAAAGTAGTGCCCCTCCTATACCCAATGGTCTAGTAGGGGAGCTCCCACTAGACTAGGATTGGATATTAAACCCCCATTTAAGGTTAAGGAACAATATCATGGTAAAAACTCCTCTTTCTTCTCGGTCACCCCATAATCCATACCAAAGAGGCTAATTTCAAACAAGCATAAGCACCTGATTGCAAAATGAATAAAATACTTTTTAATCGGAATCCCACCTTCGTCCATGTGCTCTTGCTAGATGGGTGAGAGGCATATGGTTGATCTAGGTAGCTGAGATATAATGGTATTTTATCAGCTAGTTGTGGATGTTATTGGTTGCATGGTTGGCCGGATATATGTGAAGAACAGGAGAACATATTTTCTATTGTAGGGTTATCCATATTGGTGGGTAACATTTGGCTCCAACTTGGGGACATGAACTCACTGTAGAGAACATGATCCATATGATCGAATATGGATTTCATGAGAACTTCAATAATCCCTAGGCCTGTAGACTTATAACCTGCACATTGCAATAAAATTGTTTGGGACCATGTGCACTAAGCATATGGTATCACCCGTGTTTTATATGAAAGTAGAAATCCATATAGATAATGCAATATATTCTAGCATGAAACATTATATGAGTGATGTTGGAATGCTTACACAATATGAAATTCAACTACACGACTATGCATGATGTTTGGATGTAAAGTTATGATAGGAGAGTATTCTTTCAAAAATTGGCCATTTACAAGAAATAGGAGATCTTCCCCTTCTAGGGTCTCAAGAGGGTATGCATTAATGTTAGTAATGTCAAGTATTTTGTAAGGGCCAATTCATAAATTATCAAGCTTCTTACGCATATTGGGTTTTCTCGTATCTTGTCCCAAATGAGGACCATGGTTTTGGGTTCAAAAGCCCGAGGTCTGGCCTGCATGTCAAAGGTGATTTTAATCTTCTCCTAGTTTCTACCAATGTGATCTATAGATTTACAGTGGGATTCATTCATTTCAATGATTTGGTTGATTCTTGACTATATGGCTTCTTTTTGGTCCAAGAATTCTTTGAGAAATTCAAGTATAAGAAACTTTAATTGGATGGGTAGCTTTTCCTCAGACCCATAGAATAATTGAAAGGGACTATAACTGGTGGATATCTTCATGTTTTTGTGGTCAACCCATAGGGAATATTTGATCCTGTTATCCCAACTTCATTTGTTCTCGACTATAAATTTCTTGATTATTTTTGTAAGGTTATTATTTATTTATTAATCTTGGCCATTTCCTTGAGGATAATGATTTGAAGAGTGGCCCAACATTATTACATAATTGCAACACATCAAGGCAAGGGGGATGGAACTGAATGCCTTAGCATTGTCAGTCACTATATTGGCGGGGAAACCAAATCTCATGATAATACACTCTTCAAGGAAACCCATTTCCACCTAGTCATTTTCCTTCTCAGTGGGAATAGTCTTCATCCACCCACTTAGCTAGATAATGAGTGGTTGTAAGGATCCATTTGTGACCATTGCTAGACTTTTATTTTAAGTCTCCTATGAAATCAAGACCCCATTATTAGAACGAAGATTCAATGACAAAACTTTTCAATGGTAATGTTGGGAGTTGTTGCTTGCCTATGAACAATTGGAAAGGTTGACAAGACCTAACAAAACTTAATCTACTTACAAAAATCATAGGCTAGTAATAGCCAACACTTATTACTTTGTGTGTGATAGTCCTAGTGGCATAATGCCCACTACAAAAGCTTGCATGAAAATCTTTGATTAGTTTTCCAGCTTCATCTTTGTTCACGCAATGAAAAATAACTCCATCAAGGTTCATCCACCCAAGGACATCCTAAGTTAAGAAATACTTAGAGGCCTTCAACCCAAGGGCTCTTCTCTTATGATCTACCAACCTAAGAGGACCAAACAAGTTTCTACGATAATATATGACATCATAATACCACTCATATTATTTTAATTCTATGGTGGTAGAAAAAAATTTCTCCTCATTTCCTACTTGGATAGATTTATCATTACCTTCAGTTAAGATGTCAGCTAAGCCTCAACCCTTAATAATCTTTTGAGGTCATATTTCTAAGTCATACTTTCGTATTTTTGAAACCCACTTTCCCCTTGATCCCAAAAAAATTCTTTGATACAACATTTCCTTGACAATTGGGTAGGGAAAAAGGCATGAATTTTATTATATCCCACATAGACACGAAAGTAATTTAAAGACTTGACTAGGGAATAATCCTACTTTTCAGTGAGTGTGTAGCTTACTTCAAAAACTCATAAAGGTTATTCTCATTAGCATCCCTTTACAGCATTATCCTAGCAATTGTATCCTCGAATGTGAAAGAATAAATGATGAAGTTTCTAAAGTCATTAGGACTAATTAATATGGGGGTCAAAGCTATTTTTTCTTTAATATCTTCAAAATAGTTTCCTTTCTTATCATCCCAAATGTATGGAACATATTTCTTCAATAAATAATTCATGGGTTTAACAAACTCAACGATGTTTGGGCCAAACATCCTTACAAAGTTAGTCATTCCAAAGAATGATCTCAATAATTTATTATCCTTTTGGGGAGAAATACTTTTAATAGCATTAATTATTTTTGGGTCAATGCTAATTCCTTCTTTGTTAACAATATGGCAAAGCAACTTCCCCTGGTCAACCCAAAATATGGACTTTTTAGGATTTAAGGATATATTGTATTTCCTACATTTCTAGAACACCTTCCTGAGATGCTTGCAATGGTCATGTCTTTCTTTAGATGCCACGACTAAGTCACCCTGATATATTTCCATGTTTTTTCCTATGAGGTATCAAAAGGAAAATTCCATTGCTCTTTGGAAGGTAGACCAACATTTAATATTCCAAATGGAATTCTCATATATTTTTAGGTTCCCAAACGGGTGGTGAAGGAATTTTTCAATTGCTCCTCCTTCACAACCACTTGATTATATATAGAAAATCCATCAAGGAAATCATCTTATATCTAGTGATTTGCTGCAAAATATTCTCCATGTTGAGCAAGGGATAGTTATCATTGAGGAACAATTGATCTAGGTTTCTAAATTCTACACACATCCTAATGTTTCCATTATTTTTTCATGTGACCACCGAGTTAGATAGCCACGAGGAATGTCTGATGGGGGGGGGGGGATATATCAAAAACCAAAAGGCTTTTTGAGTTCCTCTTTGACCAAAGGGGCCAATTTGGGGTTTATTCTTCTCAAATTTTGTTTGACCAGTTTGGTTCCTTCTTAAAGAGGGATGGTGTGTTAAATGGCCTCAGGGTTATAAATTTTAAGATCTTGATATGATCAAGAAAAAACATCCTAGTATTCTCTAAACAACCTTTCTATTCTACCCTTTTGTCCTTAGAAAATCATTTCCCTATATTGACCTTTTGAGGAGAGGATCCATAACCTACGTTTATTTCTATAATCTTAGATGTTTCACAAACCTTCTATTTGATATTTCTTCTATCATATCTATCAAATCTTGTAGAAATGGAAATAAATTTTCTATTACTAATGAATTTGAACTGAAAAAAAAAAAAGAGATAAAAATTTATTCGACAACCTTTGGAATAGAAAATTACAAGATAGAAACACGTGCAATGACATGCAACCATCAAAACACAAGGAAAACAACGATTTTATAGGGGAACCCAACTAGGATAAAACCCTTCAATTTTTTTCATTAATCAAATGAGAATAAGAAATTATTACAGTGTCAGCTTCAATATTTGAAGCACACCCTGCACTGTAAATTTGTTCTCATGTTGAATGACTATCTCTGACCAAGTGTTAAATTTGGCAACTAGGGCCAAAATCCATGTTGCATTGCTCATGTTGGAGCCTTGTTTTGTCCCCAGTTTTACCATTTATCACTTTCATTTTTCCCTCTTTTGTCACGAAATTACTCTTTTACTTACCCTCCTATCACTATCATTTCCCTAAAACCTCACTAAAACCCTACTTGAGGTAAATGCATTACATTAGTATAATTTTTCTATTTTTTGATTAAATATTGAGTAATTTAAGTTTAATGCCTAATGAGCTAACTAATTATTATGGGCTAGATGTGGAAGGATGCAGAAGCATGGTCTAACAACTACAAATGGAAGTCATGCTTGTCAAAATGCTTGCCTTACCATTTCTATACTCAACAAATCAGTTCCTAATCTGTACTCAACATCAAGGAGACCTGATGGAATCTTTCTACAACTTCCTCGCTTCTATAGATCGAACTTCACAACTAAGATTTTGACCAACACAAGTTCGATGACAAATATTCTCCATATTTTTATTGTAACAGGACCATGCCAATGTTGACATTTGTTGGAACCGTTATGCCAAGATCAGCGAAATTGTTCAAGTGATCAGATCGTATTGATTCTCTGAGTTGCTATGTATGGACTTATAACTATTTTGTAAATGCATCATTTCCTATGAAAGGGCTAGGATTGTAATAAGTTATAATTAGTTTTTAGTCACGAGTGCATAACATTGAATTATCGAAGTGTTGTTCAGCCATTTCTATCTGTAATTGAAGACTGTGTTTCAGTTAATAGAGCATGGTTAGGGTTTGAATCAGATCGTTCCAAGTTCCAGAATGATTGTGAGTTTTTAATTTGAATGTTTTAAATACCTCCTTTACTATAATATTTTAAAGCTTACCTAGTTGTGGTCGGGCCCACCATCATCTCGGAACAAGCTTCTATGTTAAATCATAGGCATCTAAGCATGTGATAGCTTGTTGCATTTTTTTTCATTTAGCATTCATGAATTCGATCAAGTTTCGTAGGCAACTGTATGATATATTTTATTTAAATTCAGAGTGTCCATGATCATTTTAAACCTCACATTTATTGATCAATAACAAAATCAAGAGTCCTGGACAGATATAGATTTCAAAATCTCATAGAGACTGTGTGTGAATCTATAACGCAGAGCTATGCTCTTCTCCTCAGGGAAAGAATCAAGTCTCTATTGATTTTTGAAGCTAGAATAGTTACATGCATTACTTCATGGTGATGATTATGAATGGATTTTCCTTTGAATACATCGAATAGGTTAAACTGTGATTTGTTCAACGAATGAAGCTTTGATTTGATAAATATCCAAAATGTGTGAGATCTTACATTTGATTGTGAACTGTGAATGCTTGAAGAAGTTAAATTTCATTTATGCATTTAGGACTGAGATTGATCGTTGTGTGAGAGTATTCACTTCCTAGTGTGCATAAGTTAAGAGTAGAGTAAAAGGAGTGAGTTAAGGATAGATGTTTCAAGTAGACAAGCAGATTTCATTTTTGTTTTAGTTATATTTAAGCTTTGATTAGGTTATGTGATATTTTCATAACAGTGAAATTTATTTGGAAAGGATTGGTTTCATTAAGTACAATAGCTTAATTTGAAGAAGCATTAAGTGATTATTTAAATTTATGATTTCCTTCTAGGATAGAATAGGCAGTAAAATAATTAGGTTCACTACAAGGAAAATACCCTCTAGTGGATGTTTTTGAGGAACCCCTTATAAAAAACCCCATACATTTGTTTCTAGCGGAGGTTACTAGAGGAGGTTGGTTGGCGGAGGGTTTTGCAGATGTTTTCCTCTCAGTGTTCTTATCATCCAAAATTGCATCGGTGCTCTCTACAAGAGAAAGCACCAGTGCACACAAAACATTGGCACACCAGACATCGTGCCCTCCGTACACACCCTCCCGGTGCGTCGTATTACTATATAGCACCAGTGTTTCACAACTATTTTGTGCCAGTGCATCATAAAACACAACACCAAAACAAAAACTGCCCGGTGCAGTATTAAGAAACTGCACTGGTGCATCATAAAACACCACGCCAAAATAGAAATAGACTGCTACGTTCATAAGAAACGACACCGGTGCGCCTATAAACCCCGCACACCAGAACAGGGTTAAATAAAAAATAAAAATAAATACGGCCAAAAAACTGCATTTTTCACTTTTCTCAGTGCTCCAGAGCTCTCAATCACCGGTGCGCTCTATAAGAGAAAATATAAACTGCCCAGTGTGGTATTAATAAACCGCATTGGTGCATCATAAAACACCACACCAAAAAAATAAACCGACCAGTGCGTTCGTAAGAAACATCACCAGTGCACCTATAAACCCCATGCACTGGAACAGGGTTAAATAAAAAAAAATTATGGCCAAAAAACCACATTTTCCACTTTTATTAATGCTCTAGAGCTCTCAATCACCGGTGCGCTCTACAAGAGAAAGCACCAGCACACACAAAACATTAGCACACCAGACACCGTGCGCTCCATACACACCCACTTGGTGCATCATATTACTATGGGGCACCGATGCTTCACAACTCTTCCACGCCGGTGCATCATAAAACATTGCGCCAAAACAGAAACCGATTGGTGCATTCATAAGAAACAACACTGATGCGCCTATAAACCACGTGCACCGGACTAGGGTTAAATAAAAAAAAAATTACAGCCAAAAAACCACATGTTTCACTTTTCTCAGTGCTCCAGAGCTCTCAATCACTAGTGTGCTCTACAAGAGAAAGCACTAGTGCGCACAAAACATTGGCACACCAGACACCGTGCGCTTCGTACACACCTACCCGGTGCGTCATATTACTGTAGAGCACCGGTGCTTCACAACTCTTCCGCATCGGTGCATCATAAAACACCACGTCAAAACAGAAACTGCCCGGTGCGGTGTTAATAAATCGCACCGATGCATCATAAAACACCTTGCCAAAACAGAAACCGATCGGTTCGTTCGTAAGAAACAGCACTAGTGTGCCTATAAAACCCCGCGCACCGAAACAGGGTTAAATAATAAAAAAAAATATGGCCAAAAAACTGCATTTTTCACTTTTCTCAGTGCTCTAGAGCTCTCAAGCACCGGTGCAATTTATCCTTGTCCAAGCCACTCTGACATCGATGCTCCCATTGCACCCATTGCACACACTGTTGTTGTGCATTGCCCACCAATCTCCAACTTGCATTTTGCAAAACGGTGGGCAAATTTTCTTTTGCAAATTTTACAGCCAATATGACTCCTCGACAACTAAATGTACAGGTATTTTTCTTGTTTTTCCATAATTAATCTTTTTAGCAAAATAGAATTTCAAATAACCTTAAAATTAACCATTTAAAAGAAAATAAAAAAATATTTGTCCCACGGTGCGCACGAGTTGTTCGGCTCGCACCGGTAAGCAGTGCTACCTGTAAAATTTACAGGCCACACCGCAACCGATGCTAACGGTATCCGCACTATGTCTGGGGTGGTACCTAAAGGTGCATCGCATTATTTTAAAATTTAAAAAAAAAAAAGTGCGGTGTGGTCATTTAGTCGGTAGCACCGTTGACCATGGGAATAGAAACGCGGTGCATTGACAGAAATATCCGCCCTAGTGTCTGTAAGCGCACTGCATTTGGCATTCTGACGGGGTCAACAATGCAGCTTGGTAAAAGACTCTACCGTTGACTATCTAATTTGTTAGGAAGTCGGTGCGTTGACACAACTATACACACTGAGGCATATATTTTAGTCAGCGCACCTCTCTTCTGACACCATACATAGTCAACGGTGCTTTAAAATTTTTCATGTGCACTGCATACGGTGTGTTGAATGTCATCTAGGGCACCGCCCCTGGTGTGCAATAAACAAACAATGCACTAGAACTGGTGCATGACTTTTTTTTGTGGCACACCGACTAGTCTGTTTTTTTTCCAAAAAAATTATATATGTATATTCCTAAATACATGTCTCATTTAATAAAAATAAACTATTTAATGTCAATGATTCAGAGAGAAGAGGGGGAACAACAACAACAACAGGCGAAGCAGTATGACATGGTTCGCTTATGGGAGGCACGAGAGAGGGAGAGAGATGCGTACCCTCACCCTATTACAACAGCTACCCAGGGGCTCCTAAGGCAGGTAGGCCTCCTCAAGTTCTATGAGGAGGCTACTTTTCTAAAGGCCCATAGTGTGTTTTTGAGACATCTTATCCACATGTGGAATGCCCACTGACAAGCTTTCTAGGTTGGTCCTAACCAGTGGTACACAGCCACTGAGGAGGATATATATTTCATTACAAGGATATCGAGGAGAGGGGTGGATTTTCCCTCGTTCCCAGAGGTTCCAACTGGTTGTGTAGCAGGGAATCAGTTAGTTTACTCCTAGAGATACATTGGAGCATCAGTATTGTCTCATGTAGATTTTCAGGTCGTTGGAGGTCAATTAAATATTGATGCATTTGGTAGTGAGGAGGTGCATTGCCTCTCACTTCTCATTCCAACCATTTCACAAAACACCAGTGACGAGCAATGCATTAGTTGCTTGCTTCTATATTTTGTTGATTCTTTAGTACAAGAGCCACGACTTGTCAGGTGGTATTCCATTTTTTGCGGAAGTTCTATACAGCCTTAGATAGATTCTGTGCTCATGCACAAGGGAGGGTCAACTTCCCTTTTGCTTCAAAAAAAATTTGTTTATTTTTTTAGAGGTTTCTAGAGATGAGGCCTACTTTTTCTTGGCAACCTCGTAGGCTGATGTTGGAGGCACGGATGCACATGTGGGGGCAGATGATGCCCAAGAGGGGCGAGACTATGTTTCCAGCCAGGATATCGCATGATGCACTGGATTTTCTAGCCAGTGTTAACAAGTCGCATCCCTTCATTATGGTCCCCTGTCCTTATGCTAGATTGGATTAGTGAGGGTGTGCCAACATCCTCTTCACAGATGATGAGCCACCATATGATAGAGGTAATATTATTGTTTTATTTAAATTTATTCTAACATGTTATTTAACTTGTTTTTATTAAATTGTGTAATGAAATTGTCTAATTATTGTTGTGTACTTGTATATATTTTACAGACATTGGCTCTTTTGATGGCGAGGAGATGTCGGCACCACCACATGATCTAGGTGTGGATCCTAATGACGATCAGGGCATGCCAGATGCTGAGGATCATCAGGAGGTTGGTGCAGAGAGACATGCTCTTATTGGTGCGTCGATACCACCTTTTACTAGGCGCAGTCAAATTGATACTAGATATAGGATGGAGTTGGGCAACCAACTCAGTGCATTGATTTTTGAGGCGGGCATCAGGCCCGCTCATTACAGAGACATACATGTCGATGATAGGCTATTACAAATGTGGAGAGGCATGTCGCATTACATGTACAACCTGATGCGGCATGTCGTAGGAGCTATGATAGCTATTACGCAGCTGAGGAGGATTGTTGCACATTATAGGCGTGGTCGAGACGCATCACGTGATGGACAGTCCATGAGCAGTGACTCATCATCTCATGATCTTTCACCTCACGCCGCACCAGATGAGCATGAGCCTCCACTAGCATCTAGCAGCAATCATCATGGAGATGAGGCTGGACCATCAGCCACGTCCAGATAGCGGCCAACAGCATCCATTAGTACTCATGATCATGAGCAGGCTGGACCATCGACCGTCGCGGCTGCACCATTGACTGACCAGGCCTCAACTAGTACTGTTATTGATGTTGTACCACTATCTAATCCATGACATTTATATTACAGCTATATATTTTTAACATTATTTAGTTATATATATATATGGTCCATGTATTTTATGTTCATGTTGCAGTTGTACTTAATTTACATGTTGGCGATCATCATGATGTGTATATTCTTAGGTCATGTTAGATATGTTCATTTAATATGCATCTTGCAGCTGATAGATGTGTATGTGATAGCATGAGCTATTTGACATGAGATGTATATTTGATGTCTGTGTTGTGATGATGTTATACAATGCTAATTGTGTTTTGTTAGATGATCATGATCACGATGATGTTAGCGAATTTGAATGTGTTTTTTAGTCGAATATGATGTTTGTATGATGGTTATCATGATTGTGATGTTTATTAATTAATTTAATATTAAATGACCATGATATTTATTAAATATTATGTCGTGATTGTAATTTTAATTTCAATTTTAATTTTATGTAAAATTGTAAAATTGTATTTGTATTTGTAATTGTGATTTTAACTGTAATCATATGTATTATATTTGATGTAAAATTTTAAATGTAATTGTAATATTTAATTTATTGTGAAATATTTGAAATTGTAATTTTAATTGTAATTGTATATATGACAAATTGTAAAATTGTAATTCTAATTCTAATTGTATGTAAAATTCTAAATTGTAATTGTATTTGTAAATGTAATTTTAATTGTAATTGTATGTAAAATATTTGTAAAATTGTAATTGTAAATGTAAATGTAATTCTAATTGTATGTAAAATATTTGTAAAATTTTAATTGTATTACTGTGAAATGATTGTAATTGTAATTCTAATCATAATTGTATGTGAAATTGTAAAATTCTAATTCTAATTCTAATTCTAATTCTAATTCTAATTTTAATTGTAATTGTATTGAAAATATTTGTAAAATTTTAATTGTATTAACGTGAAATGATTTTATTAAAATATTTAAATTTGCAAATTTGTAAACAATTATAAAATAATAAATCTAGAATAATATGAATTTTTGTAACATAATAAAGTTTAGAAAATAATGCAAATAAATTCATGTACTTTAGAATAATCATTATTTTATTATGATCTTACATACCAAAAAAAAAGGAACTTTATACAGTCTGGTGCACTTATCATCATAACACGCACTGGTGCATCTTAGTACTAAGATGCACCAGTGCTTCACAAATCTTCTGCATGGGTGCGTCATATAACACCGCGCCAAAATGTAAACCTTGATCTTACAAAACTGCACCGGTGCGCCTATAAAACTTCGTGCACTAGAACAGGGTTATTCTGCAAAGTGTAGTATTGGAGCAGCAGAAGGTTCGAATCGCGGGCAAGCATTTTTCTGAGGATATGAGGGTTTGAAAAGATGAGATTTTGAATTTCGTCTGAGAAGTTTATAGCAGAGAAAATGAGTGATTCAAACAGAAATATGGAAAAATACACTTACAGGGATGGAGACGGCTACAGAGCTCGATGGAGTACAAAAGGAGAAAAGGAGTACAGGTTGAGACTGGCAGAGAGCATTCGGTTGAGGCCGAGGATAGGGTTAAGAGGCCCCATGATGGAGAAATGGAGAGCAGAGTTGATGGCACAAAAATACTTTTCTACGCTCTGGCGACTAGCAAGGTGAAACTGTCCTTCGGAAGCAAGGAGTCCTATTCGCTAAGTGATGTAAGAGAGATATCAATTGAGTCTCTTGAACGGGCTAAGAGATCACATGAAGGTAATGATTCTCATTCTTACAAGGATGGCAGGGAAAGATTAGACAGTAGAGAAAGATCAATCGAGGCAGTCGATAAAGCCAAGAGGCACCATGAAGGGAAGGATTCTCATTCCCTTAAGGACAGCAGAGAAAGATCAATTGACGTTGTTGATCAGGCTGGTAGGTCCCATGAAGGGAAATATTTTCCAAAATGCATTTAAAATCAGCTGGGAGTATTGTCCGAGCTTCGGTTGGCTTACATAAACTTTTACCGGAAAAGCTGACATCACATAAAATCACATCTTCGACTTTCAATTGAACCTGAATGGCATCTATAACTTGTCTGAGTTATGGTCCTATGGATGAAACCAGTAAAAAGTCTGCTTGTATTATAAATGGAAATCCAGTGACCATTTCTGTGGGAAGAAAAGAATAGATACCTGCAGCTACTATATTTCCACCTGCAAATCAGTTTCCCATTGGAAAAGATAATCTAATTGCCCATTTTAAAATGTCTTTCCTCTGCTCAACCCTATACTCATTTTCTACAGAAAACCATTGCCTCCACATGTAATAACTGCATCGTCTAGTCGAAAATCGGTCTTCTTCTGCTAACAAATGCATAATGAAGGACTATTTGTCATTGCTCCTAGAACATTCAAGGTCAGTTTATCGTAAAACAGAGATTGTATAAATTTTGTTAAGATCAAGATACAAAGCACAAAGGAGAAAAGAGGAAATTGGATGCCAAGATGGAGGAGGAACTTACAAATGAGCAAGCAGATCATGGGGCACCTTTTCTTGTTGTGGGTTATGGAAAGGATCAAGTTTATTTTTCTGAAAGAAGAAGAGGTGTAGTTTTGAAAATAAATGGCCCAAAGATTTTCACAGCAAAATGTACATTTCGAACATGTCTTAAAACTAAAATATCTCCAAATTCAATAAACTACTCAGAAACGAAACTTTCCCAACCATTTTTGAAAACTTCCCATGTCTTATCATAGCACAGGTTCACATGCCACAATTTCCCACTTGGGCCCTGTAGTATTGCATCTTCACATGCCCCACATTGCATTCTCTCCACATAATCAATGGGGACCTCCTGCAATAAACAAAATGCATTGGAAGAATAGTTATTTCCATCAAGAATTTATCCAATTCCAATTCTCAATTCTAATTTTAGTTGTAATTCTCAAGAGTAAACAAAATTCTAATTCTTAATTTCTATGGTTGGAGTTCACTAAATTTTGGTGTACACACCTAAAAGTAATCTTGGTGCATTAACCGCAAATCAGTGCTACTATAAATATAACTGCACCGATGCGTTTTAGTTACTGTGCATCGGTGTCGGTGTTACAAATGGACGCACCGGTGCAGTGCTATTGAGTGACGCAATGGTGACAATAAAAGCAAATAAAAAAAGTGCAACTCTATTTTCTTTAAGTGAAAAAAAAAGGTGGAAAATTGAAAAATAGGCAACAAAATATTTTCAAAAATCTAATTTCATAAAACAATTTTCTAAATACTAAACACTTTTCATTATTTCACTATTTTTACTAAAATTTTCAGCCAAAGATTTGCAAGAGACATACCTAGAGAAAGAGAGCACGAGAGCACTGTGGAGCAGGGAAATATGTTTGAACAGAAGTATTCAAAAAAATAGAAACCAAACCTCTGGTGATTCAAACCCTGTATCATAGAATTTCAAACCATCTCGTGATTAAATTTGATTATTTTTTTTGCTTTTTCTACAATTTTATCCATTTTTACCCTAAACCCTTCATTTTTTTTGTTTCTGCCCTTTCTTCTCCCTGTTTATTTGATTTCAGAATTAGGGCATTTCATTTTAGATTGACATCCAACCCACGGGATGACTTGCATAGTTGGATCCCAATCCATTCAGCCCTTGCGTGAATTTTTGGAAAAAATGGATTTTTTTTTTATCAGTGCACCCTGCGTAACCTAGGCACCGTGCAAGTACTGTGTAATAAAAAATTTGAAAACATTTTTTTTAAATCAGTGCACCATATCTAAAATAGGGCACCGGTGCTCTATGTTACGAGGATAGCACCATACGGTCTATTACACTATTTTTGCGGTGTGTTTATAATACCCCACACACCGTACGGTCTATTATACAGTTTTTGCGGTGTGTTTCTAATACCCCCACACACCAACGTTGGTGCGGACATCATGAAAGGTGCACCTGTTTCTTGAGATTTATTTTTTACCTGAAAAGTTGACAATTTATTTATAAATATATTAATGAATGATATGGTATAGGTTTCATATTAATAAAGAAATGACTGACAAGACTATGTGTCAAACAGTGTATTAATTCACATCTGTTTAATGTTCTACGGGGATCAACAACTCAGAAAACAAATGTTGTTCTAAGAAAAGAAAAGAATAGGACATGAATATGAAAATGAATTGTTGCTTAGCTCATCTAGAGTGGTGATGGAGGTTAACGAAAGGGGGAAAAACTTTTACAAAAGTTTGAGGGATCTAGTGGAACGAATGTATAGACGTTCTTTCCACTTACAATAAAAAAACCAATCCAATGATTCCAAGAACCAAATTTTATCTACAGGAAGAGTTTCTAGAGAATTTGTCAATGAGACATGTTAGACTTTTAATAGCAAAAACGTACAACAACAAAAAGGAAGGAATGAAAAAGTAATATTCCTTTAAATGTTTGTCTAGAATTATTTATAAATATCACTTTTTATATTTACTTTTCATATATCAATATAAAAATTAAATATTTTATTGTCATGTTACATTTTTAGGAAGATTATGGAAATATCAAAAGATGAAAGAGCTGATATCAGAAATCTGCCAATAGGAATGTCCAAAAAGGTGTACAAGGAGATGGTCAAAGAAATGGAAAAAATTGCATCGCGGGAGTAGCCATCTCAACAACAATGTGCTTCAAATGTAATATGT
This sequence comes from Pinus albicaulis, assembly GCA_034641835.2. Classification (NCBI taxonomy): domain Eukaryota; kingdom Viridiplantae; phylum Streptophyta; class Pinopsida; order Pinales; family Pinaceae; genus Pinus; species Pinus albicaulis. The sequence continues at coordinate 1,168,410,097 of CM076578.1, forward strand.
AATCATTGAATTTTTTGATCATTAGGTACACTAAATAAACAATTTAGCATTAAATATCAATTTTCAAGAATTTTCTTGTAGAAAAGAAAAGAAAATGGAACCCATTCACGACATAAAACAGGACGACAAGGAAGAAAAGGGTTGATATCTAAGTTTGTGATTAATTGTTACTTCCTTATAACAATTTAACTAGATTTCATTTTGTATTTTTTAAGTTGTTTTACAAAAATCATCATTGAATGTCTTCAAATAGGTGCTAACATACAAAGAAGAACCATTAGACGAATTGATTGAAATTGGGTTAAATATGGGTTGTGTATATGTTGGCCTATCATAAATTAATTGTGGAATTTGTAAGCATCTATCGATCTTGTTTTACTTAGCTCCGTCTATAATTGATAGAACAAAAAAATATTTTGTATTAAATATATGATTTGTTATGGGGTGTAAAACTTGTAGGAAACAAAGTATGGAACTGCACCAACAGATGAAATTTTGAAAGATGGCATGGTACACGGTTTTGAAAGAATGTGTGTAGTTTATGAGTCAATTGTTGCTATGGTATGTCATTTTTATTTTCGATTTACATTGATGTATATTATTTAATATTGCAATTTTCATTATTCTCACCAATGTATATACACTCATTTCAGTTTATTTTTATGTTTGTAGATGGAAGGTGAAGAAGAAGAAAACAATCAACACCGTGAACAAAACATTCCTGAAAATAACCCAAGTCATGGAAGTAGCTCTAGCAGTGACAACAATTCAAGCGAAGAATGATGATCACTATGTTTGGATATCAAAGCAAGGCATTGTATTTTTTGAAATATGTCTGTGAAATTAGACATTTTGTTTAATGTAATTGACAAAGTTTCCCAATTGAAAGACAAAGGGATACCAATAACTGTCCCATTTTGTATGACAAATATTGTCTTATTCATATATATGTGAGTGTGTGTGTGTGTGTGTGTGTGTGTGTATGTGTTTTAATTTATTCTATTGCATTCTCCATTGTCATTCTCAAATGCACTAATAAAATTTAATTCATATGAATATTGTTATAAGATATATATGTGTTGACTTTTGATGAATAATAAATTTTAAAAAACCACAATAATTATGATATGATATAACAAATTAATCCAAACATAAAATTCAAATGCATTAATAAAAATTTAATTAATATGAATATTGTTATAAGATGTGTTGACTTTTGATGAATAATGAATTTAGAAAAATCACAATAATTGCACTATCACAGGTCGATGTTTCTAAAAAATAAAAAATAAACACCAATGCGTGTCAGGTACTGTACACCTGTGCTTTTGTATGTTGAAGCGCACCGGTGTGTGTCAGGTATTGTACATTGGTGCTTTTGTATGCTGAAGCGCACCGGTGCGTTTCTATGACCTATGGGCACTGCACAAATACCAAAACCAATTAAAAATCTCGGTGCATTTGTGTGATACTATGCACCAAAGCTTTTGTCTGAGACTATGCACCGGTGAATTTGTACAACGTATGGGCACCACACAAATACCAATACCAATTATAAATATTGGGGTGTTTTTCTGATACAGCACACCAGTGCGTTTCTATAATTCTACGTACTTGTGTGTTGAGACAACCTATGGGCACCACACAAATCCCAAGACCAATTTGTACGGCACCATGCATTGTATCACCAACATTGTGCCTGGTGTTGTTTTATACCTTAACGGCCTGGTGCAGGAACCTTCGACCACCTCGGGGCCACTATCTAGATGACACGCACCGGTGCGTTGAAACCTTAGTAGTGCACCGATGAAAAAAACATCCGTAATAACCTCTAGCCGCCCAGTTTTTTTAGTTGTGTTGAATTTCCATTAAAAGCTAACCTCGGTAACCATAAACGGATGTTGTAGCAAATGTTTTTTTGACAATTTTGGCCAATTTTATAACACTAAAAACCTCCTTTATAACCTCCGCTAGAGGGTCTTTTCCTTGTAGTGGTTCTTGTCCTAGAATTGCTTGAAAGTGTGTAATTCATGTTTAGTATTTCCATTCCATTTGGGATTGAATGAAGAGTTATTTAAAATTTGTGTGATTTATCCCTGTAGCCAGTTTGATTTGGGTGAATTAGTCAAGTTAAGTACGGTACTAGAAACAGTGTGATTCGATTCAGATTAATTTCATCCAAAACATGGTTAATTCAATTTAGGAACATATGGTAATTGACCTCAAATTATAGTATATATTTGGCCTTGTAAGGAGTGAGAATTGATTGCAGTTATCTGGATTTCATAGAAGATTTTAGCTTCCATTTCCAGTATAGAAGTTCAAGGGTGATACCATAACAGTGTGTGTGTGAGCAATGTAGAAATTTAATACAAAATATGTATTGTCTAGATTCTCCTAATCAAACAATTATATGCCATTGTTAAGTACAGAATCGCTTCTACAAAATCTTTGTGGAATTTGAACAACAATCGCCAATCACAATATCATGAAGAAAGATCAATCACACATAACACAAATAATTTACCAGGAAATCATAAAGCTAAAAACCCCACTATCTTCTATTATTTATTATATCATGGATCATGAAACTATTACATACAAAGCTCCAATCCAAGAGCTCTCAGTACAATAGCTAATTGTCTCACACTGTCATACAAAAATTGGCAAGTTCTTAGCCAATTTAGTGCCTCGAGACAGCCTGCTTCTACTGTGCAATCCTAGCTAATAAAAATAAATGAATGAATGGAATCATGCTTGATTTGATATCGCAATCCTCATGCACACATACAATGTGTGTGTGGTCGCATGTGTGCAACCACTAATGTCACAACTGATAGGCAATCTGTCCCTTTCACCTACATCTCAACTGGGTCTCCACTAGATCTGACATGCATGTAGTTAACAATAGTGAATCTTCAGTTGCATGTGAGGCCACTTATTGTGAATTAATTAATAATTAATTCACTTGATCTCTCACTAGTATATCTTCAGTTACAACTAGCACAACTGAGTTTAACTCACTTAACTGAGTTAAACTACTTTACAACTTTCATAACTACACTTCCAAATCTATTACAACTTTGAATCACTCAGTTACAACTAAGTCCACTTGCATGTCACACCAACCAACCACTCAACTCAAAATTCCTATAGCTAACTGGTTTTCCACTTCAGTTAACTATTTCCAAGTGTTCATTGAGAATAGATTATTGTTTATTGTCCAACTATTAGTAAGGGATAATAATAGTCGACATGCATCTATAAATAGACATGCAATCTATAAAGAGAACTTGCACATACATCTATAAATAGACCTCATCTATAAATAGAATTTTCTCCTACATCTATAAATAGACATCCACCTAAAAATAGCTTGAGGGTCCATCCTAGTGTAGGTGCATAATTTTCACTAGGATATTCTTGTTGAATCTCAACACTCCCTCTCAACAAGAAAGGGATTATCCTTCACCCTGATCCTATCTCTATGGTATTCGAATTTGCTCCTAGTGAGTGCCTTCGTCAAAATATCTGCATCGTGATCTTTCGTAGGAATTTACTAAAGCAACGTGATCTTCCTCTGCACACAGTCTCTGAGATGATGATACCGAATATCGATATGCTTAGATTGATCATGAAACATAGGATTAATCGAGAGTTTAATGCAACTCTGATTATCACAATGAATCACTTTCAGATCTAAATGAGAACCAAACAAACCAACCAATATCTTTCTCATCCAGATAGCCTCACATGCATCTTGACTCGCTGCCATGTATTCCTCTTCTACTGAATTGAGTTCCACGGATCTTTGCTTCTTGCTATACCAACAAACAGTTGTAGATCCAATGCTAAATATCCCCCTTGATGTGCTCTTTATGTCTGATGGGTTGGCTGCCCAATCTACATCCATGAAGCCAGCAACGTCAACTCATCCGTTTGTCTAATACCATAATCCATACTCAAATGTGCCCCTCAATTATCTCAAGACATGCTTGCCCGCCTTCCAAAAGAGCTTGGTAGGATTAACCATCGCTTGACTCAGTTGGTTAACCGCATAGAAAAAGTGTGGGCTCATGTTCACTAGATACATTAGCAAACCCACTAATTGTCAATAGACAGTAGCATCCACTACCTCTCCAGAAGTAGCATCCTCTTTCCTCTATTTTCCTGGAAGAGGAGTATCCATGGGTTTGCAGCCCTCCATGTGAAACTTACCCATTATCTAACATTGTTACCGATGAAATAGGTAACCTGGCCTCAAAACAGGAACTCTAGCCCAAAAAGACTTTAAAAACATGAAAAAACACCCCAAAAACAAAAAAAAGTGTATTCCAGAACGCACTTGGTTTTTTTTTAAGGTCAAATTTCAACATTTTATAAAATTATGCTAAAAACAAAATTGTTTCTTCAAAAAAAGATTGAAAAAACACCCTCAAAACAAAACCAGTTAATGCTGGAATAACAAAAATAATAATTGTGTCATATTTTTTACCTTTTTAAAAATAGAAATAACATTTTTTAATTTTTAAAATTCAAACATTAAAAAAAAACCTAAAATTTAAGAAAAAAATAAATTTAAAAAATAAAAACATTTTAAAGCTTAAAATTTAAAAATATATAAGAATAAAAAAATAAAAATAAAAACAAAATAAAAATTTTAATTCAAACATTAAAAAAAACGTAAAATTTAAGAAAAAAAAAATTAAAGATTAAAATTTAATAAATAAATAAAGATTAAAATTTTAAAATATATAGAAATAAAAAATAAAAATAAAAATATTAAATTGAAAAAAAAAAACAAGTTAAAAAAAGGAAGGAAAGTATAAAAAATAAAATATAGAAATTAAATTTAAAAAGAAAAAGAAAAAGTTCATTAAATTAAAAACAAAAAAATTAAATTTTAAAATAAAAAATTAAATTTAAAGAAATATATTAAATTTTAATAAATTTAAAACATTAAAAAAAAAATTTAAAAAAAAAAAACATTATTTAAATTAAAAATAAAAAAAAAATGAAAAATTAATTAAAAATAAAAAATGAAAAATAAAATACAATAGAAATATTAAATTTAAAAAAATATATATTAAAAAAACAAATAAATTATAAAAAATAAATTAAATTTAAATTATAAAAAATTCTATATCTATATCTATATCTATATCTATATCTATATCTATATCTATATCTATATATATATAAAAGATTTTATTAAATTTAAAAAAAAAAGGTTGATATTAAAATAACAAGTTAAATTTAAAAACAAAAATATTAAATTTTAATAAATAAATGAATAAACAAATAAATTTTGAAATAAAAATAAATTTTAAATATATATTAAAAAAAATGTTAAAATAAAAAGTTAAAAAACTTTAAAAATTGACTAAAAATGGAAAATTTTAAAAAATAAAATAAAATATTAAATAAAAAAATTAAAAAACAAATTAATTTGAAAATATTAAGTTTAATTTAAAAATAAAAAAAAATTTAAAAAAAAATAAAAATCAAAATAAAATCAAAATCTAATTTTAAATACACAATTTTAATTGAAATAAAAATAAAAAATATAAAAAATTTATGTGATTAAAAAAATAATAATAAAAAATCTAAAATTTAATATATATATATATATATATATATATATATATATATATATATATATATATATATATATATATATATATATATATATATATATATATTAAATTCAAATAAATAAATAAATAAAAAATTATTAAATTTTAAAAAATTAATTGAAAAAACTAAACATAAAATTTAATAATAAAAAAAATATGAAAAATTTAAAAAAAAAATTAATTAAATAAAAAAAAATACTAAATTTAATAAAAATTATTGACAAAATTTAGAAAAAAATTAAAAAAGAAATGAAAAAAATTGAAAAAAACAACAACAAAAAAAATTTAAAAAGAAACAAAAATAATTAAAACAAATTAAATTTCAAATATAAAAATTAAATTTAAAAAAAAAAATATTTAAATTTTTGAATTTAAAAAAAAAAAAAAAAATTTAAAGAAATCAAATTAAAAAATATATATTAAAAATTTTAAAAAAAGGAATTTTTTTATCGTGGTGGCGCCGCCACCTGGGCGGGAGGCTGATTCCGGGCATCACCCTCCCACCGCGGGAGGCCGATTCCAGGAATCGCCCTCCCATCGCGGGAGGTCGATCGGCCTCCCACCACGGGAGAGCGATTCCCTGAATCGGCCTCCTGCCACGGGAGGCCGATTCCTGGAATCGCCCTCCAGTCGCGGGAGGCTGATTCCTGGAATCACCCTCCCACCGCGGGAGGGCGATTCCCAGAATCGACCTCCCGCCCAGGTGGCAGCGGAGGCTAGACGCTGGGCAGGCGGGGGGCTGCATGCAGCCTCCCCGCCTGCCAAGCAGCCGGCCTCCACCACCACCTGGGCGGGAGGGCGATCAACAGTGCCACCATGATCAAAAAAAAAAAAAAAATTTAATATTTTTTTTTTATTTTTTATTTTTTTTTAATTCAAAAAATTTAAAATTATTTTTTTTTAATTCAAATTTTTTATTTTAAATTTAATTTGTTTTAATTTTTTTTGTTTTTTTTTTTTTAATTTTGATTTTGAATTTAATATTTTAGATTAATTATTTTTTAAAATTTAAAATTTATTTATTAAATTTATTAAATTTTAATTTAATTTAATTTTTTTTTTTGATCTTTTAGTTTATTTAGTTTTTCATTTCTAAAATTTATAAATTGTTTCATTTAAAAAAAAAACAGTAAATTTATGGATATTTGTTTTTTAATTATTTGCACGTGGCTTTTTTCATTTTTTTTGTCTTTTAATGATAGTTTTTTTTATTTTAATTTTCTTTTTCAATTTTAAATTTTGTTTTTTTTTTTAAATTTGTTTTTTTGTTAATTTTAAAATTTGTATTTTTTTTTCTTATTATTATTATTTTTTTAATTTAAATTTTTAAATTAATTTTTTTTTTTTGTATTTTTTTTTTTTATCTAAATTTTAATTTTGTAATTTAAATTATTTTTAAATTTTCTGTTTAATTTTTTTTTTTTAATTATATGGTTTTTTTAATAACTTGGAAAAAAAAAATTGATGTTTTTTTTTTTTTTTTTGGGGGTTGATTTTTGTTTTTTTTCTTTAAATTATGTGTTTTTTTTTCAAATTTTGTCATTTCTTTTGATATAATTTTCGAATATTTTTGTTTTTTTTTTTTTTTTTAATTTATTTTTTTTGAAAATTTTTATTTTTACGAGTTAATTTTGTTTTTTTTTTTTACATTTATTGGTTTTTTTTTATTGTTTTTATATATATATTTGTTTATCTAAGTTTTGTGTTTTAGTTACCAACATGAAACCACCACTCTAAAAAATGCTGATGTCGTATCAATACGTTTCAAAATTAGGCATGAAAATCATCGCTCTAAAAAATGATGTCAGATCAATACGTTTCAAAATTAGCATGAAAATCACTCGCTCTAAAAAAAAAAATTGATGCCGCATCAATACGCTCAAAAATTACATGAAAATCACTAACATTTTAAAACAAATATTCATACTTCATAAATAAAAATATTAGAGTGTCAAAAATGTGCACAAAAAAAAAGGGGTGATTCTACATCACCACTTTTCAAAATCGGGTGCTTTTTATCTACCAAAAAAAAGTAGGTAATAGTGCGGTTACCTATTTCATCGGTAACAGTGTTATCTCCCTTGCATACTTGCCTTGAGACACAAAAATTTCACCATCTCATTGCCATACTTCCAATCCAAGGAAATAATGAAGGAGGCCCATATCCTTCATCTTGAACTCCTTTGCAAGGTCCTCCTTGCATGAGTGTATCAGTCGCTCATCACCAGTCAATATTAAATCATCAACATAAAGAATAATGATTAAAATCTTACCCTCCACCACAAATTGGTATAGGTTTTTATCTGCTTCACTTTTTTTGAAGCCCAGTCTAGTGAAATAGTTGTCTATCCGAGTGTACCAAGCATAGGGTGCTTGCTTCAACCCATACAACGCTCTTTTGAGTCGGCACACATGCAACTCGCTGTTGAAGATCTCAAATCCTTCACGCTACTCTATGTACACCTCTTCCTCACTGATCCCATTGAGAAACGCAATCTTCACATCCATCTGAGAATGCACCAGCCCATCTGCACTGAGAGAGCAAGGATGGTCCTTATGGAAGAATACCTCGCGACAGGTGAAAAGGTTTCTTCATAATCTATCCCCTCAATCTGTGAGAAGCCCCGGGCCACAAATATGGCCTTGTATTTCTCAACCCTCCCATCAACAGCTTGCTTTACCTTATAGATCCATCTCGAACCTACCACTGATTTATCAACCGATCTTGGAACAATTTCCCAAGAACTAAGTTTAGAAAATGGAGTCATACTCCTCCACCATTGCATCTACCCATGTGGGCTCTTGCACTGCTTCCTGAAAGGAATATGGCTCAGTCACAATACATTTTCTCATGAGAGTCATGTATCCATTAAATCGGACAAGAGACTGTCTTTTTCTATGCTGTGAAGTAGGGGCACCTACATTCTGTGCAACATCAAGTCTCAGCCTATCAGCTTCTGTGGTACATCTTCTTCTAGTTATGATGGTTGGCTCTGCGTGAGTGGACTCCTCCACTCCATGAACCTCCTGTTGTGGTCGATCCACATCTAGAGACTCATCTTTGGGAACCAACAGTTCCTCCTTTGCATGCAAGTCTAGATCCCTCTCAAGCAACAACCGCATGACTTTCCCCACATCGAATTTTATATCCCATCACACCACAGTCATTTAAATATTTGGAAAATACACACAATAATTATGGGGTTTTTTTGTGTACCCCACAAATATCCAAACTTTAGCAGCTGGCTCCAGCTTCTTCCTGGAGTCCTTGGTCACATGCACATAAACAGATGAGCCAAAAATCTTATAGTGTGAAACATCTAATTTCTTACCAGTGAAATCTTCTTCAGGTGTACTCATGCCAAGTACTCTATGAGGACAACAGTTTTGCACTTACATGTTTCCGCCCACAAATGCATTGGTAGGCCCTGATCATGCAACATCGCTCGTGTTGCACCCACAATCGTTCTGTTATTCCTCTCCACAACCCCATTTTTCTATGGGTTATGAGGTGCTATGAGTTCTCTTCGCATTCCTTCTTTGCTGCAGAAGTTCTTGAATTCGTTAGAGATGTATTCTCCACGATTATCACTCCTCACAGTCTTCACTTTCTTCCCGAATCTTTCTCCACCAATGCCTTAGACTCACAGAACTTTGAGAATGTTTGATATTTCTTCTACATGAAGAAGATCCAGCATTTACGAGAAAATTCGTCAAAAAAATTAACATAGTACTTATGTTTTGTTGTTGAAGCAACCGAGAACGATCCACACACATCTATGTGAACTCTCTCAAGGATCCCCGAAGCACAGTTCTCCTTCTTATGAAAGGTGTACTTTACATACTTCCCCATGTGCAACCCTTGCACTGATCTAACTGAGCAAGTGTTCCCATTGGAAGTCCAGTAGATATTTGTTTCATGAATTTCAAGGCTCCATGATGAAGATGGCCCAATCACCTGTGCCATAATTCGCTCTCATCCTGGCTCACCACTTTTCCTGCCTTGCCCATCATGGCAATGCAGCCATCTACCTCCAGCTTGTAGATATTCTTAACTTGAATCCATATCCTCTTGGCTTGACCCATTGTTTTATGTCGCAGGAAAGCTTTTCCATTGCTGAAAATAGCGTCATAGCGTCTGTCGTCCAACATTGTGACTGAGACCAAGTTTTTCTTCAGACCTAGAACATGCATAACATCTTTCAATTGAAATAGTTTACCTAAATCCCTATGAAAGGTAATGGTACTAATGCTAGTCACACTATATGGTTCATCATCGCCCATCTCTATATGCATTTTGAGATATTTCTCCTCCAAGTCACCGAAAAGCTCCTTTCTCCCGTCATGTGGAAGGAAGCACCACTATCCAAATACCACACTGATCCCAATGCACTTGACACCATACATGCAATCAAAGAGAAGCAAGATCCAATTGTGAGGTAAGGTCCTCACCAGCTACAGCTCCGGCAGCCTTCTTGTTCTTCTTCTTTTGCGGATAGTTAGTAGCGAGATGCCCATTTTCATGATAGTGAAAACACTTCACCTTGGAAAAATCCAACTTCTTGCCTTTAGACTCAGATTTAGAATGGAATTTCTTCCCCTTCCCCTTCCTTGCCTTGGCAGCCAAAGCACAATCCTCTTCATCATCATGTTTTGATGAAGAGCCATCTCTGGTGTTCCACCTGAACTCCTCCTCCACCAGATCTGACCACAGTCATTCCCAATCCGAAAATTTTTCCCGTCCGTTGATAGAGTATTCATAACTGTGCCAAATCTTATGAAGTCCTAAGAGAGCCAATCTCACCAAATGATCATCTGCAACAGTTATTCCCACACTTCCCAGTTCATCCCAACATTGGACAAACTTCGTGAGATACTTTGGAATGTTTTCTCCCTTTTCCATCTTGATCTTCCTGAGTTTATCTTTGAGCACCAATTTCCTATGGTCGTTACTTCTTTGGAAAAGATCCTTCAAATCCTTCCACGTAGCATATGGTGTGGATTTCCCATGAAGTCTTTAGATAATGTGGTCTCGTACTCCCTCCAACATAATCCTCCTTGCCTTTGCCACTTTTTTTACCATGCATCAAGATTGGCAGCATCTGACGAAGCAAGCTTAGGAACATCATTGTCGATGAATTCCTTCAAGCCATTATCTTCCAGCACCGCCTCCATCTTGTCCTTCCAAGCAATGTAGTTTGAGTTGCCCTCGAATGCATACTCTAGTTGCAAGCCATTGAAAGCCATTTCAATCTTGAATCAGTTGTAGCACCAAGAAATTATTTCTACAAATTCGAATTCTTTCCACCAACAAACTCGGCTCCTCCTTCACAATTGTAATCTTTTGCACTCTGATACCATGTAGAAATTTAATACAAAATATGTATATCCTGGATTCTCCTGATCTAACAATTATATGCCACTGTTAAATACAGAATCACTTCTACAAAATCTTTGTGGAATCTGAACAACAATCACCAATCACAACATCATGAAGAAATATCAATACACATAACACAGATAACTTACCGAGAAAGCATAAAGCTAAAAGCCCCACTATCTTCTATTATGTATTATATTATGGATCATGAAAAAACTACATACAAAGCTCCAATCTAAGAGCTCTCAATACAATAGCTAACTGTCTCACTCTGTCATACAAAAATTGGCAAGTTCCTTAGCCAATTTACTACCTCCAGACAACCTGTCTCTACTACGCAATCTCAGCCGATAGAAACCTGAATGAATGGAATCCTGCTTGCCTTGACTGCGCAATCCTCATGGGCACATCCAATGTGTGTGTGATCGCATGTGTGAAACCACTAATGTCACAACTGATAGTTAATTTGTCCCTTTCACCTACATCTCAATTGGGTCTCCATTGGATCTGACATGCATGTAGTTAATAGTAGTAAATCTTTAGTTGCATTTGAGGCCACTGATTGTGAATTAATTAATAATTAATTCACTTGATCTCTCACTAGTGTATCTTCAATTACAACTAGCACAACTGAGTTTAACTCACTTAACTGAGTTAAACTACTTTACAACTTTCATAACTACACTTCCAACTCTGTTACAACTTCGAATCATTCAGTTACAACTAATTCCACTTGCATGTCCCACCAACCAACCACTCAACTCAAAATTCCTATAGCTAACTAGTTTTCCACTTCATCTAACTATTTCCAAGTGCTCATTGAGAATAGATTATTACTTATTGTCCAACTATTATAAAGGGATAATAATAGTCGACATGCATTTATAAATAGACATGAAATCTATAAATAGAACTTGCACATACATCTATAAATATACCTCATCTATAAATAGACATCCACCTAAAAATAGCATGAGGCTCCATCCTAGTGTAGGTGCATAATTTTCACTAGGATCTTCTTGTTGAATCTCAACAAGAAATTAGATTTACCAACTCAAATTGTCTTGTTGTTCCTTAAGCCTCAATGAGGCAGTTGTGTCATTTCCTAGTTTAAATGCTATAATAGCTCAGATGAATGTTATTATTGATTGGTCTCGGAGTGAGTGTGATAGATATAAGTGTTTAGTTATTTTCAGAACCATTTGATTTGATTATTGATTCTGACTCTTTTTAGAAATATTGTTTTCTATTTTAAATAAGAAGATTGGATTACATAAATACTAGATTGAAGCATAATAGTGTGGTTTGATAGACTAAGTAAATTGATTTCCTTTTATCATTATTTGTCTGGAATTTAAATGGGAATTAGACAATAGAATTTGTTTATCATTATGTACCAAAGCAATCATTATTAAGGAAACTTATATACTCTGACATAATATGAATCAAAAGTGCAATACAACTCGTTACAACTAGGAGCTTTAATTCACTAGTTACAACTCTCAACATTTTTTCGTTGTTGCCAAGGAGTTGTATTTTTGTTCATGTAAAATTATTATTATAGAGTTTCAAGGGTATTACAGGACAATCAAAGGGCAGAGAGTGTACGTTAAGACGTGAGTGAAGAGCCACACATCCACTATTGTGGAGTTGCTCCAAAGTCTAGTCATTTTCGCTTATCTTTGAACTTTTATTTTCCTTTCCTTTATGTGTAGAAGTAGAAGTAGGCCTAGATATAGTAAAGGCATATTTATTTCTAGTTCACAATTTCCTGCAACTTTTGGGTCAACAAAAATCTCATCAACTAATCTCGCTAATCGTTATGCAGGAACTAAGCAAGAAAAAGGGAGCACCAGCGGTAAGAATATTTTACGAGGAGAACTTCCAATTCAAGAAGAAGTAAGGTGGATATCCATTGAATCCTTCTCCAGTCATATTGGTAGCAACGCATATGCAGTCAACATGGCACACAATGGAGGGGAAAATAGAAACAATGAAGGAAATCACAAAGAAAACCATGGAGAAGTAGAAGGCCAAAGAATTAACCTATTTGGAGGGAACCATGATGGACTGAGGGGAGAAAATCATGATGGAAAAAGGGGAGGACCAGAAGAGGAAGAAGAAGAAACCACCTTCAGATTTCCTATCCTTGATGTGACCAGGAATATCACTATGAAAAGCATACCAATGGAATTTTTTCCACTCTTCTATGGTAAGTCCTCTAAGGACCCATATGCCTTTCTCTTTGAGTTTGATATTTTATGTAGGAGTCACAATTATTACGATGACACCCATAAACTTAATTTTTTCCCAGCCACCCTGAAAGATGTAGCCCTTAGGTGGTTCATGAGTCTAGGTGAAAACACCATTTAGTCATGGGATGATATGAAGTCTGTCTTTCTTAAAAAATACCAAGACTTCTGCAAAATTAGGGATGTGAACGATATTCTTAGAATGCAACAATTGGACGATGAAAACTTAGAAGAGTATCTTGAATGTTTCCTATATCATTTTCATAAATCCTGAGGGGCACATCTAGATGAAAAAATTGTTAAAACTATCTTTTTAAAGGGATTGAGGGATGAATGCATTGAGACCTTCAACCTTTTAAGTGGTGGGAACATTTATAAAAAACCTTTTGCTGAAGTAGTCGAACTATGTCACACTTATTCAAGAAGTCAGGATAAATTTAGTAGGCAAGAAACTTTGTGACAATCTTCGAGATGTTGTGTCAAGAAATCATAAACCTACAGCCACCATTATCACTAGAGTTGAATTAGGGAACTTATTGGAAAACTTAAAAACAGATATTTTAAACACCATTAGTGACCAGCTTGACACAATGAAACTCAAAAAGAAACTAGAGGACGAGAAGGCTTCCATGGCAATCTTTTGTTCAAAATGCAGACTTAAGCATATGGAAAGGGAGTGTCCCATTAATGTCATCGAGGTTTGTGGGATTTTTTCTTTAGAACATGCAACCGAGAAGTGTCCATCTCTTCCTGGTTTACAGGCTATATATAAGGGGAATACTGAAGAAAATGACTCTTCGCAAGAAAATAAGAAACCCTTTTGGAGAAGCCCAAATCAAAACATGTTTCCAGATCCTAGCCCCCAAGGTTATGGTCAAAATCAGCCTTGGAATTTCCAGCTATCGTACCCCCCTTGGGCTAATCTTCAAACTAAAAACACTCCTTGGAACCAGAATTAGAGGGAAAATCCTTATGTAAACACTTTTCAACCTCAAAGCCAATTCTATCCTCCATAATCAAACATGCCCATGACATCCTACAACCTGACCATTTAGCCTTATCAGCAAGGTTACTATCTGAACTATTATCAACAACCCTCGCTACCTCCTCCTCCCTTACACCAGCTTCTACCAGCTCCGTCAAACCCATCATCCTCGCAGGCACCACCAACATTTATCCTGCCTCACCCTGTTTTGTTACCTACACAACCCGTAGCTAATCCCAACCATAATAGATAGCCTCAACCTATGCAAAATATATATGTGCAGCCTTTTCCCACCTACATGATTACTATTGTCCCAATGAATTAAATTCAATTACGATCTAGGAAAGAAATTAATACAGGGAGATTATTTGTTATCATTGAGAAAGAGGCCCCTCTAGAACAAAATAACAATCACCAACAACATGAAAAAACGAAAACAAAAAGACAAACTAAAGTGATGCACGGGCATTAGACACTAGCCAGCAATGTGGGAGGTTTTGTCCACATGTTGTGGCTAGGAGGGTTCGAAAACATTTGAATTGTAACAGCTAGGTGTCAATACCTCAGCTGACTGTTTCATTTAGATTAGTTAGAATCCATAGAAGTCGAATAGGTTTAGATTCGATCCTCTGTCATGTTTCAGTTAGTTGAATTATTGTAATTAGGCTTTTTTAAACGGTCCTCACAGAGGAACCGAAGAGACACATTGTAATATGTATAAAATGTATCCCTCAGATGTATTGAGGGGAGGAGAAAAAAGGGCTGAGAGGTTTCTGCAATAAAATCTGTGTATCAAACAATTGCTTCCAGTTAAATGAGTTTATGTTCCCGTTGATTATCTAACTGTCTTGAGTTGTTATTTATGAGGAAATTTGTTTGATTGTGAGGCGATTGAACATTTTCTTGTATGTAACTATTGAACTGAGTCGTTGTACAATTTCGCATCACTGTGCCCATTGTTTCCTTTGACTTGTTTTAATAGCTGAATTAATCCCACCCGCAGGCGAGATCTGTGTGAAAAACGCAGTCGCCGAACTCTGTCCCGAAATAATAAAAACCCCGCTTAATAAGAAGAGGAATTGTTACGCTGTTGATTGAGTCCTGAACCACGGCTAGACCTGAGTTAACTGAATTAAAAGGATAGTGCAACCCCAGAAAAACTTTGGTTAGTCACTATTCAAACCCCGCGAGTGGATTAGAAAGCCGGGTTGCCCATATCGCACCGCTTTTGCGGAGTAGGCAGTATTTTCTGAACGCGAGCGATTCCATTCAGTTTTTGACACATGGCTTAGGCGAAGTTTCAAAATCGTCGTTGAAAGTGCGCCATCGCATATTAAAGTTCGACGTCGGAGGCCGTGCGATATTGTCAAGCGTCGTCGATCTGGAAGGGAGCTATCGGACGGTGGTCGTTTGATGAAGATGCATGAAGTCTAACCTAAGGTATGATGTATGTGTTTCGTTGAATTCTGCCGATGGTATGTGTGGGCCCGGAACATAATAAGGTTGGTTAATTAAAATATTGACGGATAATTAACATAAGACTGGAGTGTTAAGGTTATAAGGTTTGGCGGTATAATATAAAGCCGAAAGATATATTTAAAAAGGTTGTTGTTTATTTTTATTTATCAAATTCCTCGAATTTGATAAATAAAACCAAATAAGGTTGGGAAGACCATCTGGAAGGGAGAACGGGTTTTTAAAAAGGGAAATACTGACAGAGCCAAGACTACGGGTGACCATCTCTCCTTAGGGGTCCAAAATTCAGTTTTGTTGCGTCATTTGTGGTATCAGAGCCATTGTTTTTGAGTTTTTTTTGCTGAGAGCTGACATGGCAATCCGAGTTGGTAGAGGTGTTAGCAAAAGGAGACCCGTTGCCAACGCAGAGGTGTTGGGGATGTTGCAGAGGGTCGAGGCTAGAATGGATGTCATAGAGCGAAGACAGTCCGGAGATCCTGAAGACATCAGTGAACCTGAAACAGAAGAAGCTGAAGAAAATGCTAAAATTCTTCCTGACATGAGGCTCCTCAGAACTGTTCTGGGGTCCGCAGTTAAGCCCAGAATTGAAATTTCGAGTTATGAAGGGGGACTGAATCCATAGGAGCTGGTGGACTGGATAAATGAAATGAACAAGTGCTTCAATTATGAATAAATAAGCGAAGAGGCCACTGAACTTGCACAAAGGAAGACTTTGTTTAGGAGCATATGCAAATTCCAAGGGAAATGCTACCAGCTAGTCATTGATAGTGGCAGCACAAACAATCTGGTTTCCACCGAGGTGATAGAGAAGTTGAAGCTGAAGACAAGGGAGCATCCCACTCTCTACAGGGTGTCCTGGCTGCATAAGGGCCACCAGCTGGTTGTGAAAGAACAGTGTGAGATAGAGCTGCAAATGGTAAAATACAAAGATAAGGTCTTGTGTGATGTAATGCCCACGAATGTGTGTCATATACTGCTGGGTAGACCTTGGCAGTTTAACAGAGCAGTGGTGCATGATGGCAAGAAGAACACTTACAAGTTCTTCAAAGATGGGGTACACCATATATTGATACCCATGGAAGAAGGAGAGCCATCCAGCAGAGTGATTGATCCAAAGACCTTGTTGCTGAGCGGGAAGGAATATCTACAGCAGATAGAAGAAGAAGAGGTAAGTTTTGCTTTAGTTTGCAAACCTAAGGTAGTTCTTACTTCTACAAATATTTCTGATTTTCCAGTAGAAATCCAAGGGATGTTAGAAAATTATTGTGACATTATTGTGGATGATTTACCTGATGAGCTGCCACCTGTGAGAAAGATCAGCCATCAGATAGATTTTATCCCTGGTTCAAATCTGCCAAATAAGGCAGCCTACAGAATGACTCCCAAGGAAAATGAGGAAATCAGGAGACAAGTACAGGAATTGGTGGACAAGGAGCTGATCAGAGAAAGTTTGAGTCCATGTGCAGTACCAGCAGTATTGAGCCCAAAGAAGGATGGAGGCTGGAGGATGTGTACTAATTCCAGAGCAATCAATAAGATCACAATCACGTATAGATTCCCTTTTCCCAGAATTGAGGATTTTATGGACTGTTTGAGTGGTGCTAAATATTTCTCAAAGATATATTTGAAAAGTGGATATCATCAGATCAGAATAAGGGAGGGTGATGAGTGGAAAACTGCCTTTAAAACAAATCAAGGACTGTATGAATGGATGGTGATGCCTTTTGGGTTTTAAAATGCACCTAGCACTTTTATGAGACTTATGAATGAAGTATTGAAAGAATTCATTGGTAAATTTGTGATAGTATATTTGGATGATATATTAGTTTTCAGCAGAACTAAAGAAGAACATTTAAGGCATCTTAATCATGTCTTGAGAAAGCTGCACCAAGAGAAACTGCTGATAAATTTAAAGAAATGCTCATTCATGAAAGAAGAGTTGGTGTATTTGGGTTTTGTTGTCTCTGCAGAAGGATTGAAGATGGACCCAGAAAAGGTTAAGGAAATTGTGGAGTGGCCTTCACCCAGGAATGTTTTTGAGGTAAGAATTTTCCATGGACTTGCTAGCTTTTACAGAAAGTTTATAAGAAACTTCAGTAAGATCAATACACCCATAATTGAGACAATAAAGAAGAGAAAACAGCCATTTAAGTGGACTGTTGAAGCAGAAAGAAACTTTAAACTTCTGAAGCAAAAGATAACTGAGAAGCCTGTTTTGATTCTGCCTGATTTTACTAAACCATTTCAAGTAAAATGTGATGCCAGTGGAGAGGCCATTAGAGCTGTGTTGAGTCAGGATGATAGGCCTGTGGCATATTTCAGTGAAAAGCTGAATGACACCAGAATAAAGTATTCCTCTTATGAGAAGGAATTTTATGCAATTTTTCAGGCACTGAAGAAGTGGAGACATTACTTGATGTCCAGGGAATTTGTATTGTATTCTGACAATTATGCTTTGCAGTATATTGTACAACAGCCCAAGTTGAAGCATAAGCATGCCAAATGGGTTGATTATCTCCAAGGTTTTAATTTTGTTTTGAAACATATAAGTGGCCAAGAAAATAAATTAGCTGAAGATTTGAGTAGAAGGCACATGCTTGTTCAAGAAACTAATTTTGAAGTTGTAGGATTTGACTTTCTCAAAGAATTGTACAAAAAAAATTCATATTTTAAGGAAGCATTTGAGACATGTTGTAACCCTGTTCTAACAGATAGAAGCCAGTGACTAGATTATTTCTTGCAAGAGGACTTACTATTCAGAAGAAGCCAACTGTGTGTACCAAAATGTTCCATGAGAGAAAATTTGATCAAAGAGAAGCATAGTGGTGGACTTGCTAGGCACTTTGGTACTGACAAGACCTATGAGCAGCTGAGTCACTTCTATTACTGGCCCAAGATGAGAATAGAAGTAGATAATTTTGTGAAGAATTGCAAGGTCTGTCAATATGCTAAAGGAAGGAGCCAAAATGCAGGATTGTACACTCCCTTGCCTATTCCAGACAGGCCTTTGGACATGATGAGTATGGATTTTGTTCTAGGATTGCCCAAGACTCGGAGAGGGAACGATGCAGTCTTTGTTGTGGTGGACAGATTCTCCAAAATGGCACATTTTGTTCCATGCTATAAAAATAGTGATGCCACCCATGTTGCTAACTTTTTTTTCAAAGAAGTTGTTAGATTGCATGGGTTGCCCAAGAGTATTGTTTCAGACAGAGACACCATATTCGTAGGTCATTTTTGGAGGACAATGTGGAAGAAACTTGGTACCAAACTGAGTTTTAGCTCAGCTTACCATCCTCGGACTAATGGACAAACTGAGGTAGTGAATAGGAGTCTGGGAAATTTGTTGAGAAGTCTTGCAGGAGAGCATCCCAAGCAGTGGGATCATATTTTTCCCCAGGAAGAATATGCATAAAATGACTCACCAAACAGAAGCACAGGGCAGATTCCATTCCATATTGTTTATGGAATGCACCCCAGAGGAATATCAGAGTTAAGAAATCTGGGAAAGGCAGAGCTAAGGAGCGCAGATGGTGAGGAATTTTCTTAAGAGATCCAGGCCATACATGAACAAGTGAAACAGCAACTACAAGGTAGCAACATCAAATACAAAAGAAGATTAGACTTGAATAGGAGAGAAGTCCATTTTGAAGTAGGAGATCTAGTTTTGGCACACCTGAGAAAAGAGAGATTCCCAAAGAAGCAGTATAATAAACTGAAGTTCAAAAAGATTGGGCCATGCAAGATACTTAGAAAATTTTCTGCAAATGCTTATGAGATTGAATTACCTCCTGATGTTGGAATATCTCCCATTTTTAATGTTGCAGATTTATACAAGTATGAAGATGATGATACAGAAGAAATACCAGCAGACAAGGGACAGATTGAGTGGAAATAGCAGCTACCTCTAGCGCAACCATTGAAACCAGAGAAGATATTGGACAAAAGAGTGTTCAAAAGGACCAGAGGACAAGAGTACTTTCAATACTTAATCAAATGGAAGGATAAGCCAGAGGAAGATGCCACTTGGATGACTGAAGGAATGTTGCAAAAGATAGGAAGATCGGTGGAAGAGCTCATGGACAGGAGCCCATGAAGAAAATTGCACTCGGGAGTCTGATGCAGGGGCATTAGATACTAGCCAGCAATGTAGGAGGTTTTTTCCACATGTTGTGGCTAGGAGGGTTCGAAAACATTTGAATTGTAACAGCTAAGTGTCAATACCTGACTGTTTCATTTAGATTAGTTAGAATCCATAGAAGTCGAATAGGTTTAGATTTGATCCTCTGTCATGTTTCAGTTAGTTGAATTATTGTAATTAGGCTTTTTTAAACGGTCCTCACAGAGGAACCGAAGAGACACATTGTAATATGTATAAAATTTATCCCTCAGATGTATTGAGGGGAGGAGAAAAAAGGGCCGAGTGGTTTCTGCAATAAAATCTTTGTATCAAACAATTGCTTCCAGTTAAATGAGTTTTCGTTCCTGTTGATTATCTAACTGTCTTGAGTTGTTATTTGTGAGGAAATTTGTTTGATTGTGAGGCGATTGAACATTGTCTTGTATGTAACTGTTGAACTGAGTCATTGTACAATTTCGCATCATTGTGCCCATTTTTTCCTTTGACTTGTTTGAATAGTTTAATTAATCCCACCCGCAGGCGAGATCTGTGTGAAAAACGCAGTCGCCGAACTTTGTCCCGAAATAATAAAAACCCCGCTTAATAAGAAGAGGAATTGTTCCAATGTTGATTGAGTCCTGAACCATGGCTAGACCCGAGTTAACTGAATTAAAAGGATAGTGCAACCCCGGACAAACTTTGGTTAGTCACTGTTCAAACCCCGCGAGTGGATTAGAAATCGGGTTGCCCGTATCGCACCACTTTTGCGGAGTAGGCGGTATTTTCTGAACGTGAGTGATTCCATTCAGTGTTCGACACGTGGCTTAGGCGAAGTTCCAAAACCACCGTTCAAAGCATGCCATCGCACGTTAAAGTTTGAAGTCGGAGGCCGTGCGATATTGTCGAGCGTCGTCGATCTGGAAGGGAGCCATCGGACGGTGGTCGTTTGATGAAGATGCATGAAGTCTAACCTAAGGTACGGTGTATGTGTTTCGTTGAATTCTGCCGATGGTATGTGTGGGCCCGAAACATAATAAGGTTGGTTAATTAAACTATTGACGGATAATTAACATAAGACTGGAGTGTTAAGGTTATAAGGTTTGGCAGTATAATATAAAGCCGAAAGATATATTTAAAAAGGTTGTTGTTTATGTTTATTTATCAAATTCCTCGAATTTGATAAATAAAACCAAAGAAGGTTGGGAAGACCATCTGGAGGGGAGAACGGGTATTTAAAAAGGGAAATGCTGACAGAGCCAAGACTACGGGTGACCATCTCTCCTTAGGGGTCCGAAATTCAGTTTTGTTGCATCATAAAGTAACCCCCTTACCCAGATCAATTGCTTGTCAAGAAAGAGGGAATCCTATTTGAATATGAATTAGAAACTGAATTAAGGAATGTGTGTATTAAAATTCCATTTTTACAAGCCATTAGAGACATTCCTATCTATACTAAAACCATTAAAGATCTATGCATTAATAAACTGGATAGGAAAGGACATAAAAACCAGAATGTAAAAGTCATGGGTGAAATTTCCAAGATGATCTCAGACTTTCCTGCAAAGTATAATTACCTGGGGAATCCCATTGTGACCATCGAAATCAATGGAGTGCATCTGAAAAATGCCCTTGTATATTTAGGAGCGACCATTAACATTATGACTTATGAAACCATGACATATTTACAACTACAAGGGATTAAACCTACACCTATCATTTAGGAGTTGGCAGACAAGTCCATTGTTAAAACCCTGGGAATCTTAGAAGACATTGTGGTCACCATTGCTTCCTGTCAGTATCCCATCGATTTCATTTTCATTTATCCTAAAACTACTAAACTTGCAGACCCTATGGTCCTAGGATGCCCTTGGTTAGCTATTGTTGATGCCGTGATAGGGTGCAGAAATGGAGAAATGGTCATTTCTAATGGTTTACATAATAAAAATTTGTGAATCTTTCCCCCTGCTCAAACTGTTGTTGAAATACCTTTATGGCTAGAGATTCCTTATGGAGATGAAGATTTCATCTTTCCTTTACTATCACTAGACCAATCTAGAGGTCTCCAGGAACAATCTGAAGATCACATCTTGCATCAATTTTTATCTGATAGTTCTTACATTGATTATCCCATTTCCTTTAATGGTTATCAACATGTTTTCATCAATGAGTTCCGGGATACTTTCCATCTAGCTATATTTCCTTCGTTTGAAACATTCGAAGAATGCAATGAACTCACTACTGAACCTGTTGAAATCGCTGAAGGAAAAATTTTGCGCATTGGTACAGAATTGACTGCAGAACAGAAGTAGCAATTGTGGAGCATGATTCGAGAACAATGTGGGACCTTCGCCTAGGATTATCTGGATATGAAGGGTATACATCCAAGCACTTGAATCCATCACATCTACACCAATGAGGATATGAGACCCATTCAGTTGCCGTAGAGACGAATGAACCCCGCATTGAGGGAAATTTTCAAAGATGAATTAGAAAATTTATTAGCTGCGGGCTTTATCTATCTGATCTCAGACATTAGATGGGTTTCACCTTTAATGGTGGTTCTAAAAAAGAATTTTAAATGGTGCATATGTGTTGATTATAGGGAATTGAATAAAGCCACCTTACGAGATTACTTTCCGCTACCATTTATTGATCAGGTACTCGACATAATCTTTGGTAAGAAATATTTCTCTTTTTTAGACAGATATAGTGGATATAATCAGATACAAATAGCTTAGGAAGACTAAGAGAAGACTAATTTCACTTGCCCTTGGGGCACTTGTACCTATCGAGTCCTTCCCTTTTTCCTTTGCAATGCCCCAGCCACTTTTTAGCGAGCTGCTCTTGCCATCTTCGCTGACCTCATGCATGATTGTGCAAATTCTATATGGGCGACTTCACTGTATATGGAGATGATTTCCCTCAAGCCCTGGAAAATCTGGAAAAGGTATTAATTTGATGTCAAGAAGCTCATATAGCCCTTAGTAGTACTAAATGTAAAATGATGTAGACTCAGGGTATTTTCTTGGGAAACCATGTCTTATTCCAAGGAATAAAATTTGATCCAGCTAAGATTGAGGTAATCTCGCGCATTCCCATTCCTAGTACGCAAAAAGAGGTAAAAATATTTTTGGGACACGCAGGTTACTACCATCGATTTATTGAAAATTTTACAAGAATTATAGCACCTCTATTTAAATTATTAACTAAAGATGTTGATTTTGTTTGGAATTATGTGTGTTAACGGGATTTTCAGGTATTGAAAGACAGGTTGTCCACTGCTCCAGTATTAAGGGGACCAAATTGGTCCTTACCATTTCATACTTGCGCAGATGCTTCAGATACTGCACTTGGAGCAGTTTTGGGAAAAAGGGAAGATCACTATCTTTATGCCATTTAATATGTTAGCAAGAATCTTTCCCCTGCCACAGTTATCAAAAAATAACTATTAGCAGTTGTCCATGCCATTGGTAAATTTAGACATTGCATAACCGGTTATGAGACCATTATCCATACCGATCATTATGCCATTAGGTTTTCAATGAACAAATCTATCACTAACAGTAGAATTACTAGATGGGTTATTGTTTTTACAAGAATTCAATATAACTTTGATTGATAGGCCTAGTCGAGATAATTTAGTAGCTGACTTCTTGTCTCGAATGAATATTGTGTAGGAAAATGTGTCGACTTATGTGCCAGATGAATTCCTGGATGAAGAATTATTTGCTATATCAACCATTACCCCCTGGTTTTTAGATGTTCCTAACTACCTGGTATCAGGAAAGTTTCCCCAGAATCTATTTGCCAGGGAGAAACACAAAATTGTACAGCGCAGTGCCAATTATTCCTAGATTGACGGAGACTTTTTCTACATCGAACCTAATTTGATCATGAGGATATGTGTGCGGGAAGATGAGATGATGGATGTGTTGAGAGCCTCCCACAATGAGCCTTGTGGAGGGAACTTTTCAGATAAAATAACCATATACAAAGTCCTCTGCCCCAGATATTATTGGTCCACACTCTTTAAATATGCCAAAATGTTTGTATCTATTAGTGATGCTTTTCAGAGAATGGGGAGGCCATTTCCTTCTGATGAGATGCCCCTTCCACCATAGATAGCGATAGAACCTTTCGAGAAATGGGCATTGGATTTTGTAATACCTATCTCTCCCATGTCTAAGGAGAAAAAGTATATTTTAGTTTGCACCGACTATGTTCCCAAGTGGGTGGAAGATAAGGCTTTGTATGGTACAACTGAAATGGAAGTAGTGCAATTTCTTTTTGAAGACATCTTCACTAGATTTGGAGTACCCCGAGAGATTGTCACAGAACAAGGCACACAATTCACATCTAAATTAGTCAAATATCTCACTGAATATTATCAAATAAAACACCGTAAATCCTCTCCTTACCACCCCCAAGCTAATAGGCAGGTAGAATTAAAAAACAAAGTATTAGAATATATCCTGACAAAGAACATTTAGTTACATCATAGGGATTGGGCAGACAAGTTGTTAAAGGCATTATGGGCTTACCGTATAACTTGGAGGAATGTGATAGGGCACACCCTATATGAGTTAGTTTATGGAAAGCAAGTGCTACTTCATATTGAGTTCCAAGTGAATACATTTCGAACTGCCACTCAACTTGGAATGAATCTCAATGAAACCCAAGAGAAAATACTGATGCAGCTAAATGAGCATGATGAGATTAGAAAAGATGCATACCACAGAACTGCATTGGTGCAGGATCAGAGAGCTCGTTGGATTGATAAGTTTATTAAGAAGAAGGTCTTTCATCCAGGAGATTGGGCCTTGCTTTATAATAGTAAGTTCAAACACTTCAAAGGTAAATTCTCAACTAGATGGTTAGGACCTTATGAAGTAGATGAAGTATTTGATAATGGTTCAGTCTGCATTAAAAATATTGATGGAAATTATATTTCATCATCAACCATTCTCTCGACAAAAATTTTTGCAAGAAGTACAAAGAGATCCAGGAATGGAGCCGGTTCATGAAAATGACCATCCTCTTGTCAGTTCCTCTAGTTGATTCTTTTATTCTAATATATATATATATATATATATATTTATTTATATTTATATTTATATTTATATTTATATTTATATTTAATAACCAGTGGGTTTTCATTGTTTCATATCTTCAGGTGGTTCACCCCACAGCCCATGTAGAATAAAGGATAAATCTGTCTTGGGTGGGTTTATTTCTTTAGCAAGACTTAACAGATTAACTATGGAAAATGAGCCCCCTCAGAGTCTTCTTTTGGATGATTTCAGACTCTCAAAAATTGAAAACTCCCAAGCAGTGACTAATCCAGGCTCGTAAAATTTCATGGACTAGTGGTAGCCTAGGGATTCCTTGAGTATAGATTTGTTCTTTTCTGGGCTGAAGGAAACACTTATGGAAAGGAAGCCCCCCTGGAGTATTCTTTGGGTGATTCAGACTCCCTAAATATGAATACATCAAGCAATAGCTAATTTAGGTTCGTTAAAATAATAGAGTAGAAGTAGTTAGGGATCTATTGAGCATAGAATTATTCTTTTCCGGACTCAATAGAATAACTACAGAAAAGAAACCCCCCTAGAGCTTTCGTTCTGGCCATTTCAAGCTCTATAAATAAGAAATTACTTAGGCAGTTGTCATCCCAAGCCTGATAAGAATCCATGGGATGATAAACAGGTTCTCTTATGAGGCAACAATCAGCACATTACATGGCATTTAGCAAAGAATTTTTCTAGATTTTTTGTTGTACATTCTGTACTTAGCAACTTTTTGTACTCTACTGTGTAAAAAATTACAGTTTTCTATGTACTTCGAGAACAACATTTTTTATACATAGCATGCTTGGTACTTATGTCATTCTCATAAAAGGATTGATTCATAACCAGTGCTCACTTCTAAGGAGTGATATCTACTACTCAGCAGTCTACATGACACTATGTAAAAAGGAAGTTTACAGCATCCTTTTATATTCTGAGCCTTGTTGTTGGATGATCTTCACAAAATCACTGCCCTATATCATCATAAGTGGCTCACGTATGTGCTTAAAATTGCTTGAATTTAATCATAAGTAGTGAAAATGTATGCCATATGTTTTTCACCTCTATCCCTTCTCCTAAATTATAATCATGACCCTATCTTCCCTCCTTACTATTTACCCTACATTCCTATGACTTTATTCCTATACTTCCTTCCACGATTCAACCCTCTCATAAAATCATATGCTCACTCGTCCTCTTCCCATTACCACTCCATCATATCTCTGATTGATCATGATTTCTCGTGCAAATTGTCCCTCGGGTTCAGCATCATCACTCCATATCGGTTACATATGAGCCCTTATTACCATTGCATTTCAAATTCCCTATTTCCCTTAACCTGTAATGACCGAATCTATGATGTAACTATGTTGCATGAACAAACTGATGTTCTTTCCTACAACAGTAAAATATGCTCTGAGTTAATCATAAGAGAAAATGGGAAACTTTCATGACCAAATTGTGGTTATTGCATCCTTGAGGCACGAATCTGGCTGCACTTCGAGATTTTGGAAATCATTTGCACAGGGGACTGATAATTTTACAGAGGAAGAAAGTGCATTTGCAGTGAATTGCAGAGTTAGTCGACATGGGAGCCGACTACCACAAACCTACATTTGTCCAATTCATGCACAGCCCTGAATATCAGCATTGCAAAGGCGTTGTGGAGGATCGAGGTTGGTTAACCCCTCAGCAAAAAATTCAAGGTTAGAATGATAAGGTTTCTCTAGCGTTCACCCAAAATTTTGATGGAGAACATGTCCGAATCGAGAATTTAAGTTTCAAAATTACTGAGGATTCATTGAGAAGGGAAATAGGATTGCCTGTAGAGGGTGAGCCATTCTTCAAAGGTAGGGAGCTCAATATTCCAAATTGCACCATGTTCTTGAATTCAGTGTATCGATCAATTAGTTGGGCGAAGGGAATATTACGCAGTTGTGTGGAAGACCAGTGGCACCCTTTAATCATAATGTTGCAGCGCTTCCTCACCTGAAAAGGAAGTTATGTGGTTGTCTTTATGTATCATATTCGGTTGTTAACGCATATCACCGAGAATAACCGAATAAACATTCTTCATTTCTTAAATTTGAATCTACATAAGATGGCCAGGGGTGTGCATCCTGAAAGTAGAAGGCCCGAGATGGCTTTGTATCACCACAGCCTCATCAAGATCATCGTCATTACTGAACTACGGAGGTGAAAGAAATTATGGGAGGATTTCTTGGTTGAAATGGTTCCTGGAGAGGAGACCCAAGTCAAGGGACGAAAAAATTAGTGGTCCAATCCCTTAATCAGACGACCGAAACCCCCATGCCTAGTTCCCAAGAAAACCCTATCCCTCCTACTGATTCCACAGCCCCTTCCTCTCTTATTTCCCCTACTGATAAAACTCCTCAGGACGTAGGCCCCTCTTTGAAACATAAAGAGTTTGATATTTCTTAGAAGCACCCAGGAAGCAAGAAGAAAAAAGGCAAAAGGCATAGGTCTTAGATAAACCAACCTCAGCTAAGCGCAGTAGTGAAGGAAAAAGGTGAGGAGCCTCAGTCGAAGACCCCCAAGGTTAATGATGATATTAAATCAAAACAAAAATGTAGAAGGACCCTCTTTCCTACCCAAAAGACTTCAACTCTCACAGTATAGACCTCTACTCAAGGTTGTCGTAGAACTCGCAGTATGGCCAAGAATCGACCCCCTATGCCCCCAATTTCAAGTCCCAACCATATGAATTTTCCATCATCTCCTTATTCCAATGCTAAGATATTTGAGTTTCTCTCTGAAAAATCACCCAAGCTCATATCTAAAGCAGAAATTCCAGTGGATATTTCTCATGACTTGGAGACACCGTCCCATGTCTAGCCTTCATAGAGTAGAAGTGTTACTAAGGCACATAAACAGGTTTCTTCACCAAGGAGAAGCATTAGCAGGGCACTCAAAGGTAGTGCCTCCCAAAAATCCATAGCACCAGCAAAGACTCCAACTCTTGATGAGGAGGAGAACCTTAAGATCTGATTGGTCAAGCTACAAAAACAAATTCGTAAGCTTAGAAAACAAGCCAACAAATATAAGGTCTTGTTCGACTATGTAAATGGATTCAACAAGAAGCTTGGGGGCACTAATCTTCAGTTTTTTTCCTGTAATGATGACCTGAAGAGGAATAATAAACATTTATTGTGTTGGAAAGCTTCCAGGTTTAGGCCCACTAAGAAGTTAAGCACACAGGGACTGGCCCTGCAGTTCAACAAGTGTTCTACTTTTGTGAAACATGGAATAGAAGTTCTGATCTAGACTGCTAGTCTTTGACCAGGTCTCTTTTTATTTTGCACCCATTTTTTTGGCGGAATATAGTAGATGCATGAGTACATGCATCCAAATCGGCATGGGGGGGTGATGGTGCCTCTCTTTGTCCCCAATTTTACGATTTATCATTTTCATTTTTCCCTCTTTTGTCATGAAAGTACTCTTTTACTTACCCTCCTATCACTATCATTGCCCTAAAACCTCATTAAAACAATACTTGAGGTAAATGCATTACATTAGTATTATTTTGATATTTTGTGATTAAATATTGTTACACAGTAATTTGTCATCGTCCCTGCAATCCCCCGTCCCACATGTTGTCAATCCTAGAGACAGCCTTGAGTTGCGAAAGACCAGTGCCTAGGACATCTTATGTAGCAAGGAGCAAAATGATATAACAGGGATAAATGGTAAGACAAAGCTCTCATGCTATTTCTTTGTAAATAGGAAATTTAACTTGAATGGGACCAAAACTTCCAGAAGTTAATAACAGAGAAAGCAATATTGCAGAGGCAAGATGTGAAACTCTAACACGAAATGTAGCAGACAATTCAAAAGCAGCTTAACTGCAAAGAGGGATGGATTCTAAACACTTCACAGAGATTGGTAATCATAGAGTATCTATTGCATTCATAGAATGAAGAGGATACTAACTGCTATTGAGACAACATCCAGAAACATATACCAGCATGTAGTGGGCTTGGTAAAATAATCCACACATGAAGACAACATTTGTAAATAACATCTCATAGCAGTCAATATAGCAGAAATGCGGATGAATTGGAAATGAAACAGTATGTCACACCTGAGCCATATTTAAAGTGCTGAAAATATTATGACATAAGTATCGACAAGAATAAATTTATATCAGAAACAGTGGGCTACTCGCATTCCAGAATGTGACACAAGATAAATGGATATAAACGAAATTAATGGCTAAGCTACAACACATAAGAAATAAGTACACACTGTAAAGCACCAAGATCAGAATCCTCCTTAAATATCAAAACTCCTTCTCATTGAAAACCCAACGGGCTCTTCACATTTGTATTAGAACTTTCACAAAAAGCATACAAGACATTCTTTTATAGTCAATTCTTCAGAAAATTTGGAACCTGTTTTTCTCTTTTCATCTTTCTTATATAGACTTCTTCATACATGAGCGAGAAGATATTCTTTGGGAAAAATATCTTCCTCGCATGCCCCAAAATTTGTTAAATGTCCTTATCAAAATAACCAAAAATTATGATGAGGAATAAAGGCCTCTCATCATTGGCAATTAGGCGCTCGGCCGTTTTTAAAATGAAATATTAAAAGACAGTCTAATAAAGAGTAAAATGCTAAAGTGGAACATGAAGCCCACTTGAAACTTAAAAGTAGTTAACTAAGTAAAAAGTAAAAAGGCCACTAAGTCCGAATCATGATTTGACAGTGTTTCACAGATGCGAAGGGGTTGAGGCAGTTGCAGACGCTGGTGGTGGAACATTTGCAGATGAGCTGGCGGTCTGACTAGCGAACTGAGTGCATATTTGCTGGCTTTCTGCTGATGGTTCGGGCATTGCTGCGAATTTTTCCACCCTGACATAGGCCTCTGTGAGGTCATTGAAACTTGCCTCGGTGGGGAGCTTGTGCTTTATAAGATGAAGGAGGGCGAACTCTTGGTAGAGGGATGAAACAATTGTTTCGGCCTTTAACCGAGCGGTTTTATCCGACAGGATGTCCGTCCGGTATTTTTCTTCCTATAGGCGTGTCTTATACTTTGTCAATGGTCGTAGCACGGAAGGAGTGGTTGGGCCCCAACAAGATGGTAGTACAGATGTGGTAATCTCACCCCATACTGCATCGAAATGACCCACGTTTGCTACCACATGTTGTAGGGCTCTCGAAGCTGTAACTCGGGACGCCTCCTTGTCAATGATTTTCTGACATTCAAATACTTCCATGAATCAACTTGGTATGCCATGCTTCTCCACCTCATCAGACTCCAACTCCTTCAAGAATGAAATATAGTTTCTGGTGTGCTGGGGCGCTCTGTCAGACAAGTTGAGGTCTGCCTCCTGCAATTTCCTGTTGAGATAGGGTATAGCAAATTTGTTTTCTCCCATCGTTCTTAGGAAACCCCACTGTTCCGTCACCGCTGAAATTATGTCCGACCAGATTATACCTCTCGCTTCACTGAGGGCGATATTTCCCTTCATGCGGCTTTTGAGGTCATTGATGGTTTTCTGTTGGTCGGCTCTTGTCTTCTTTTCCTGCTCGATCTCTTTCTGCAGTGTCTCTATTCTCCTTCTATTCTCAGCCGGGAGATTTTCCAAATCAGTGATCCTCTGCCTAGCGGTGGATGCCTTATTTTCTAATATATAATTTTCAGCTTTCGTTGCATTCAGTTGCTCTGACAGCGGACTTGTCTCTAGTGGGGTTGTAGCAGGCGCGCAGCTATGCGTGTCCCATGTGTTATGCAGCTCCGTCAACCTACTCTGCAGAGTGGCGATTGTTTCAGCCATTTTTTCTTTGTCCTCCCTCTCTTTTGCCAGTGTGTTAGCTAGTTCAGCTTTTTCCTTCTCTACTTGCGCCAACACGGCCGTCTGCACATGGTGGGAGGCCGGTATGCTGACCTTACCTTTCAATGACACGACCTCCTTCTGCAATTGTTCTATCATAGTGCGCTGCGGGTTTGTTTCTCCCGTATCCTTTCCCTTGATTAACTCCTGGAGGCTGCGTATTTGATTTTCCTAGGCGCGAGAGTTTTTATGTTCATTCTTTAGGGTCGCCCTCACCTGTTCATGCTTTTTCTCTAACTTTCTCATTGCAAGGGTTACCCGCATCACCTCTTCCTTCAACATATCACCCACGACCAGAAACAGGTTACACATATCGGTTGCTGGCACCTTGGCCATGTCAATTTCATGTTCGAGCACCCGGTAACTAGTGGCACCGGTATCGGGATCCAAGATGGCCTCAGCCATAGATAATACCATGTGTTCTGTGTCTACGTTCATGGTGGCGGAAACCCTGGTGTGATATTTCTCTATATACCCTTCCAGCTCGGCTTTGTACTTATCCTTGATCGTCCTATTTGCCTGGTTCCTTGCAACTGCCCTTGATGAGGTATGATCTCTAATGGCCTGTGAGACTTCCGAGAAGTCGAAAGAGGTGGTACTGTCTCTCAGCACTTTTATCCCGGCTTTACTCTTGTCCAGTTGACCATACGGTGTAAATGGTTCTAGCAGTTTCTCTTCCCCTATGACTTCTGCCTCACTGGAGGCTGTTTTCTGCTTTTTGTGAAGGGGAGAACCCGCTCCTGAGGTACCTGCTTCTTCTCTGCCTTGGCCTTTATTGACGTCCTCTTCTTCTTCCCCTGTGGCAGATGAATCTGTCTCCATCTGCGAAATCAACGGCCAAGTTTCAGGGTTAGCCCTCCACTCCATGAACTGCCTTGATTCATGTATATAAGGTGTGGACTTGTTCCTCTGTCTTCTGTTTGAGATAATTTCCCGAGAATCATAGGCCCAACCCTTTCCCAGCCTTAGGTCCAGGCCTTGCAACATTTTCTCGACAATGGGAAGGGCATGTCTCGAATTCACAACAAAAGGGCCGATTGTGATGGGGAGTCTCAGGATGAAACCCTTCTTTGCAGGGACAAACTGGAGTTGGTCAGCCTTGAGGGTCTGCCGAATGTACTCCAACGCATAGACTCGTCGAACAGGAAACACAGGCAGCTGGTAAGGGGAAACCTCGGCTCCGTAGACTTGAATTTCAGTTTAATTGTCAAATAGATACCAGTCCCCAGTGCTCTGGGATTTTTCGGCTTGTAGCCAGCTCTTCATCTCAGGAAAAACTCTAGATGAGGGTGAATCGTGGATAATAGTATAGGCAATGGACATGAAAATATTTACAAAACTGGAATAACCCTCTCCCTTAGGTAATTGGCGTACAGAATAATTCCAGTCAAAAAATGGTCGGGGTTGGGAATTCACGTCATATACCCTATCTAAACCCAAACCCTCAAACTTATCAGCGTGTTGATGTAAGAAAAGATAGAAGACCATCGAGCAAAAGCGGAAGTGACTGGTTTCTGAAAGCTCTTGGAACTGGTTCCGAATGTTAGCAGCAAGGAAACCAGGGATATCTAACACTAGCCCCTTTTGAGACATTAACCACAAGAAATAGACACATATCCTTGTGATTTCCCCCAAAGCACCTACACCTAAAAGACCAACGATGAGAGCAAGGATTGGCTGCACTTCCTCTTGGAATAGACTCAGTGGGAAAGGGTCTGCAGTGGGAAGAGAAGTAGCTTGGTTGCTGGTGATGGAGGAAATGAAGTCATTTTGGTGCTCCAATGGCAGTTTGGTGAATTGGGAGGTTAAAGCCACTTCACTGAAACTGATATATGTGTCGCTGGTGGGAAAGCGGAGGGCTTGCCTGATAATGTCGTCGGAAAGAGAAAAAATCTTATTCCCTTGAGGAGAGGTAAACGTGCCTCACTGCTCATCGTAAGCATCTCTGAGCCAACAAATAAAATCAACCATAGAATAGACTGGGGGGTTATTTGATGGTATAAACCAGAAAAAACCACCAGATATCGGTCTCTATTCCTGATATGTCTTCTAAAAAGCTTGGGTTTAATGCTGCTGATGAGAAAAGGGTATTGGGGATCACGGATTTCGGCTTGCAGGTCAATGAAAGGCTCGAACCCAGGCGGATTTCTGGTTTCTCAAACCTGAGGGGTTTCTGGTTCGGCTTGCTTGGGTGTGCCCCTTCCCATGATTGACATATAAAACTTTTAAAAGATGAAAGGAAAGTAGAGAGCAAATGAGGGACGGAATACCTGTGCAACAGGGAAATATATTGAGGAAAACGACACAGGGGTGTGGATAGCGACTAGGTAGACCTTGGCACCGATTCCCACTTAGTTTATACCGTAGATGGAAGACCTGCGACTTTTACTGGAGTAAACTACGGGAAGACTGTTATTTTACGACTGAGCATTATGAGGTAAAAAGGCGGATAGGTAAAATAAACGGGGGGAAAGTGTCGTAAGGACACTGATAGTGGAGCACGCGACGCGTAGGGATTGGGCATCAGCTGGGGACAGGTGAACACCGCGTGCCAGGTTTAATACTGGTACGGGCCTCTGTACCAGTTCGCCTAGGGACTTACCTTACCTTTCTGCTACGATGAACCATACGATTCTTGAAACCTCTTATTCGTGAGCCGGGTTAAATACACTGTGTACCAGTCTTTAGGGCCCACGTTCCGATCTACCACGTTACTCTTTACCTTGGGCCCACCCCGTGATGCTTCAATATAATTCCGCGAGGGTATGGGTCTGTCCTCCCTTCCACCTCTTAACCCCTGCGGAAATTCTCATATGGGGAATTTCCTCATGTGCACATTTGGGATGCGGCTGATCTCTTAACGGTTTTCGTTTTTTTGTCTTTTGCACCATGTATTTGCGCCTTTCTGCGGCACCTTTGCTTTATTGTTTTATATTTTGGATCCTCCTTGTATACATGTTTTGCTTTAAGCGCAATACTTGTCACATCCTCGTCTCTTTTTACCCAACCTTTTAAATGCTTCATCATCTACCCTAACATTCGATACATGTCTATCCAAAAGTTAACTCCCAAGAATAACTAATGGTAATTCATGACCAACACCACACATTGGAGGGCTTATTCTATGACCTGTGAGCAGTGACATGACCTGAAACCACTTTCGTGGCATCCCCCTTGACAAGGAAAATCATTCCCCTAAAGATAATTTCCTGTGAAAAGCCCTAAAAATATCCCTTTTGGCCTTGGCGCGACTAGCCAGTTCAACCCTCGCACCAATGGGGGAAATCCACCAAAGAGGGCGTGCCAACTGGTGCTCTGTCCCAGTTTATCACCTGCGTCAGGCTTAATAAGGATTTTTTTTTTTAAATAAATGGTGGAAGTTTGATTCCAACCAACTCCTGAACGAGTCTCTAAAATGAGTTGGGAGGTTTGGCTCCGGATCTCCATGTAGGGGAAGTGGTTTTCCACCTATCATGGAAGCTTCCTTGAGGATAGGGCCAATCCCACCATTGTAGGGATCCCAACTCCCCTTGCACCATCTATATAAGCTTGTCATTTTCCCTTTGCAAGCTAGCCTGAATAGAGTTGAATCAATAGTAAGGAGATTATCGTCAGACAGTCAAAGAGAGAGAGACTTGTCCCATTCTCGATGAGCTTTATCGAGACGTACTCCTCTGTCGACCCGCCAAAGGAAGATTCAGCGTCAGAGCTTAGGTTGTATCTTTCTTTGTTCTGATTAATAATAAACGACTTCGATTATCATTCCATTCAGATGTTTATGTTTTATGTTATGAGTTGTATCTTCTCTGACTGATACATAATTGCATGTATTAGGTTTTACGCTTGTGTGTTTGTTGTTTCTTCTTGTACGTGTAGGTATTCAATCGCGTCGAGCAGGAGAATTGTGATCTGCCAAAGCAAGGGATAGAAGCGCCATCTTCTCCGCAAATGACAGCAGCGTAGGACATAAGGTAGGCCTCTTGTCACATCTTGGTCTTTTGCAATTAGGAACTTGCGTCTTAGCGTGACTCGGTTGTTGCTAGACCTGATCTGGGCTAGCAGGGATCACCTCTGTCCGCAGAGGGGATTTACCTCTCCAACAAACTGGTGACTCCGCTGGGGAATACATTGATTGGAGTTTTTCTTGTATTTTCGATTGATTTTGATCTTTGTCTTCTTGATCAGCTCTTCTAGTTCACCTTTTTCTAGTGTAAAACCTCTGTTCAGCCCCAGAGAATCAGATCTGACCTCTACTTTTCCAAAATTTTCATCTTTTCATGGTTGACTTGATTGTCGCAGTTTCCACCCTGACAGTCGTGCCCATTGGCATAGGTTTCCAGTTCATCACTCACGCCATCCCCTATCTGGTGCGGATTACATCCAGACAGTCACGCCATTTCCTGTAGGTGTTAGGGTTTTCCCTTGTTTGGGAGTTTTTTTGGTTAGTGCTTTTCCTTCTGGGTTGTTTTTAGATTTTTCTTGAAGTGGTGAGTCTGGTCTTAGTTGGGAGAAATTATTTGTTTTTTCATTTTCAAGCGTTAGCGCTTGTTTTCAGTTAGTGACCCGTGCCAATTGGCCATTGGCGCTAGTTGTCAGTGAGCAAGTCGCACCAGTTGGCACTAGTTTCACCCAAAAAAGTCGTGCCAATTTCACGGTGTGTGAAAATTGAGTTTTTTTCCCTAAATCCTTCACCAGTGTTTCTTTCCCTTCCGGCCTTTTCTTTGTATGAGCATAGATTACATTGCTCATTGTTCAACTAAAATGTCTTCTCTCCATGCTTGCTTGATGTAAAAGGGAATGAATGCCTTGTTTTGATCTCATGCTTTGGAATTCCTCTTTGTGTTTGACTTCATATGTCTTGTAGACTTTTGAGGAATTTTGTTATAAAGTGTTTGAAACAATGATTGCATTCTTAGTGTTTGTTTACATCTCTTTTGCATTCATCCTTCCAATAAGAATATTTGCGTTCATTTAGTTTTCATCTCAAATTTTTCTTTCTATTAAAATGCATTAGATCACATTGCATTGAAAAGTATTTTTGAGATTTATCATTGAACTTAGATCACATTGTTTAATGATTGAAAGCTAAAAATCGCATTGAGTGCATTCTCTTTCATTAAAAGTATGCATTAAGTAGATTCTCATTTCATCGAAAAATGCATTGAGTGCATTCTTATTCTTTCAAAAAAAAGCGGGGGGGAAATTGTGCATAGATTATAGTTGCATAATTTTCGAAAAAGAGGATTTTGCATAGATTACATTGCATTATTCACATCGTTGAATGTTTGAAATTACTTTTGGATAGTGAAATTCATCTAGTTTGGAAAAAGTTTCGTTTTCAGTATTGCTATTTGTTGCATCATTGTTTGAAGCTCTTCCCTTAACTAGATAGCATTCATCGAATTTAAAGATTTATTTTCTCATATAGTTGCATATAGGATATTGTCAGATGACATACGGTAGGGCCTTGAAACCGAGACATAATTGAAGATAAACACTTAAAATTATTCAATTTACCTTAAGGCAACATTGAAACATTAACGAAATATTTAGAGGTCTAGGCTAGTGACGTGTTCCAGCATCATTAAACCTAGTAGCTATCGTTCGCCTCTTGGCTTTAGACAATGCTAATACGGACTTGTGCTCCTCATACCGTCACGTATATAAAGGGAGACCCCACTAGGTTGCTCTCCTTTATCCGTAGGAAGCCGATTCTGCCACCTTATACCTGTGATACATCGGACACAGCATTCGGGGAGATTGCCTGCACGTACATCAAGTCCTTGGTTGATTTCTCTTTCATTTTTTGAACCAAGGTGTATATTGCAGTTCACGGATATCTGGTACACCCTTTTGCCTAGAGTTCTAGAGTGGTCATTTCGATCTTTTCTGACTCATTAAATTTGAAAATATCATCAAGCGTGTGTCCTTTCATGCTTGTTTCCAATCTGAAAGCAATAGAATCACCTTTTTCCTGTTTCTCGACTCTTAAAAGATGAAACGATAGAGTTTTTTTTGAATGTTTTAAAAATTAAATACGCACAAAATATTCTTGGTTAAAGTTAGTTTCCTTAGGGTGTCATTTCTGATGGCAACTTTTCCAAAGTTCACCAACCAAGGAATCCCCTCCGATGGGAATCCTGGTCATTTTCCTCCTTTTGGGAATGTTAGTGCTCCTTATATGGCAACGTTGTCCCTTCCTGGGTTAACTGTTGGGTTGCCTGTTTGGTTGTTTTCTACCTCTGTGGTCCCGAATGTCCTGGCTACTGTTCAATCTGTTCCTCCGCCTAAACAACATCATGTTGATTCCAAGGTGTACCTCTCCCATTCTTCGCCTGTTTCTGCATCCTCCTCTTCTACTTCGCCTGGTAAAAGTCTAGATTCGAGTAACTAGGTGGCTAAGAAGAAGAAGAAGAAGAAGGCAAAGAAGAAGAAGTTAAATAAAGGAGAGGCTAGCTCTGCGGCTATTGCGCCTAAGAAGCCATCCATCGATAAACCTTCCAACCCTCCGCGGACATTCAAGTTCCCTTGAATGTTGTGTCAGGGAAACCATCTTCTTCGAGATTTCCCTGGCATTACCAAGGTGCTCAAAGTATGGTCCAATGGTTGTCCGTCATTGCCTTTGGCTTCCGGGAGTCAGATTGGGGGCACGTCTTCAACTGGTGCTGGTAAGGCTCCTAAGAAGCAGGGTAAGATTACCAATCCCTGTAAGTTGTGTGAAGGACACCATGCCATTCACCTTTGTCTATATATGGATGAAGCCAAGTGATTTTTGGACAACTCGGTTGTTTCTGCGCCGTGCCTTCCGGCTGGTTACAAACAACTTTCTTTGAGTCCTTCACCATTTGATCCTACGATTGGTCAAGATTCATCCTTGGTCGATCCCGCTCCCTCGGAAATTCAAATTCAGGAATCCATCCCCGACCAACCATTGGTCGTGGGATCGGTTGAACTGGCCCCATCTACGGTGCACCAGGTCTTTTCCGTTGAGAGTGGATCTCACATCCCTCAGGTTCTTCTTGTTTCTTCAGATTCCTCGGACTTGGAGAAAGATTCTCCTGTCCCTACACCTCAAGAAGCTGCTCCTTTTCCTCCCGTGACGGAGGTCTCGGAGGATAATTCTCCCGCATTCGATATGGAGGTCGTGGAGGACGCTCCTTATTCTTCTGTAACACCAGGGGAAGACCATCTCAGTTCGATGGCAGCCCCTCCGAGTAGTTTGGTCACTTCCTTTGACTGGAGTCGATTTGCAGGATACCACCTTCCATCTTATGTGCCTTTTGAGATAATGGTACAAACCTCTGGTCTGGTCGTACCTAGCACTGTTATAGATGAAGGCGCGTCTATTAGTGTTCTATCCTCAACTACTTGGCAAGC
Organism: Pinus albicaulis; assembly: GCA_034641835.2. NCBI lineage: Eukaryota > Viridiplantae > Streptophyta > Pinopsida > Pinales > Pinaceae > Pinus > Pinus albicaulis. The sequence goes on from CM076578.1 coordinate 1,168,448,247, forward strand.
TTTCGATTCACCGCCACTTGTGCCTGTTACAAAGAATCTGTTGGCATTTAACAGAAGAACTAGTCAACCATTAGGGATCCTTCCAAGGTTACCTATTACATTGGGAGGTAAAACCGTCCATATGGATGTGATGGTTGTTCCAGGCCCCTTGGATTTCAATCTGCTCTTGGGGCACGATTACACCTATGCCATGGGAGCGATTTTCTCCTCCCTTTTTCGTGTGGTTTGTTTTCTGCATGAAGGACGTATCGTGACCATTGATCAGCTTTCTTTCTTTGGTCCTGGTGTGGCAGTTGGCCCGCCATCATCTCGTCCTGGTTTTTATCCACCCGTTGTATATTCCCCACCGCAGGTCAACTATGTGGCTACCTATCCTGTGCCCGTATTCAGTGATAGTGCCATTGTACATCGTGTGCTGGGGGCATTGGGTCTAGACTTCCAAGATGTTTTCCTTCCATCGGACAGGCAACCCTTGGAAGCTATGACTTATTATTCATTATGATGAGGTCTGTCAGAGCAGAGTTCCTTGTCTTGTGTCAAGCTCCTTAAAAAATGAAACAAGGTGGTCGGAGCAGAGTTCATTTTCTTATGTCAAGCTCCTTAAAAAATGAAACAAGCTCTCTGGAGCAGAGTTCGTTTTCTTGTGTCAAGCTCCTTAAAAAATGAAACAAGGTGGTCGGAGCAGAGTTCATTTTCTTATGTCAAGCTCCTTAAAAAATGAAACAAGGTGTTCTGAGGATAGTTCTTTTAATGTGTCAACCTCGTTAAAACAATGAAACACTTTCCTGTTCAATTCGAGTCTCTGATAAGATCTCGTAAAATCATAGTCGAGTCTTTCCCTTGATCTCGTAACTTGAACCTTCACTCCATCTGTCATTCATATGGATTGAAGCTTGGGGAGCATATACCTCGAATTGAGTCACCATGCTGGGGGCATGCTTACTTTTTCAAGCATAGTTTGTTTTTGTTTCAAGATTGTGTAAAAATGAAACCGTTTCAAGCATAGTTTATCTTTTTTTCAATCTTGTGTAAAAATGAAACCAACTTCAAGCAAATTTTCCTGATTTCAAGCTTTTGTAAAAATGAAACAATTCCCATTTTACCTCTCGTGATTGCCATTTTATCAGCCTGTTTTTCCAGATGAGCCTTGGTTTTCTCATTCCACCATCACTATCTACTTGGCCGATCATATGCTTCACTTGTTTGTTTTATCCATTCCTGAGGAATCGCTGTGATGAGTGGTCTTGTTAGCCAGTATCTTAACCTTTAATTTTTCTAAGTAGTTCCACCATCACCGGAACCAGCAGCTATCCTTAATACCACTCGTTCCTCCAGGTGGAGTCATCTTTCAGCTCTTTTCTAACTCTCTAAAATTGAAAAGATTGCCGAGACGCTTGTCGTTTTGAACTCGTTAAATTGGTTGTGAAGCGACATCTACCCATTATATGTTTACCCCTTTTTCGGGCTGGGATAGATTATTTACGAAAAATGAATACCCTAGCCTATCGTGACTAGGAGGTTTTCTCAGACATAGTTTTCTACCTTTTCGGATCTAAGGAACTATTTACGAAAAGGGACTATTGGAGTTTACTTTTCCGCTGTCTTTTCAAACTCTCTAAACATGAAAATATGCCGAGTTCTCCCTTTTTTAGGCTCGTTAAACCCTGATGACATCAGATTCATTCGTAATGACGATATTCGAGTTCCTCCTTCCTAGGGCTCATTAAATGTACTAGGATGGATTCGTCCGAAGGAAGAACTTATATGACAAGCATATGCTATCCTCTTCAAGCTTGTGTAAAAATAAAGAGGTACTCGCCAGAAATGGTGGGGGGAAAAATGGAACCAATATCATCGTCATGTCGACAGTATGTCGCTCTTGAACATGGCATTTGTCTTGCATTCGTGTCGGTTTGGGGACATCTCATCTCATTCTCTGCTTTCCTCCATGGGTTTGGGTAATCCATTTTTGACCTCTCATCTACTCTTTGCCTCGTCATCATGACCTCTGATATTTTGATGTAAAATACTACCAAATCCACTGTCGTGCCGCCGATATGTTCAAGAAAATTTGGCCTCTGCAAGTTTCAACCCTCCTCTGATTCTCTACTGATCCTAATTCACAAACATTATATTCCTCTGTCTCGTGTCGATGATGTGGGAAACACTATGGCCCACCTTCAATCAAAGTCACTTCCTATCGACTTCAGCTTATTATCCAGGAAGTTGATCTAGAGACTCCCTTCCGGTATCTTGGAGCTTGCATGCCTCAATGGTAGGTTGTTCACATTCGACGCAAGGTTTTCATCATTGGCCTTCGATCAGATGATTTTACGGGTGTTCGACGTCATCTCACTGTTCACGTTCCGTGGATTGTACCTATAGTACCTTGAGGGCCATTGTCATTATTGGTGGTTCCTCTCGCGTCTGTTAGCAACTTTCATCATTGGCTGGTAATCGGATGATGTTCTTGCATGTTCGACTTCAGCTCACTTATTCACATGTTTGAACTTGTACTTTTTTCGAGTCGAGATAGAGCGCAAGACCCTGGATTTTGTCTATTGGAATCCAGGCTATAGATTTTGTGGATTATTATGATTGGTTACATGACTCATTGATTGGATGGTTGCGACCATACCTGAGTCTATTTATTGATCCTTACTGGATGGCTGCGTCCATGCCTTGGATCTTGATTATTGTATACTCTGTTACGGATGGTTGCGCCCATACCATGTATATATCATGTATTTGAGATATCAGTTGTACTTTTCTACGCAGGTTTTCCGATAGCAGTGTTTTCAGTTGGGCACATTCTCATAAAGCATTTCACCCCTCTCTCTCTCGGGCTTCTTGCTTTAGGGGGCATCTGTTACACTGTAATTTTTCACCGTCCCTGTAATCCCCCGTCCCGCACATTGGAGGTCTTATTCCGTGACCTGTGAGCAGTGACATGACATGAAACCAATTTCATGGCATCCCCCTTGACAAGGACAATCATTCCCCTGAAGACAATTTCCTGTGAAAAGCCCTAAAAATAGCCCTTTTGGGCTTGGCGCGACTAGCTAGTTCAGCCCTCGTGCCAATGGGGAAAATCCACCAATGAGGGCGCACCAAATGGCGCTCTGTCCCAGTGTATCACTCGTGCCAGGCTTAATAAGGATTTTTTTTTTTAAATAAATGGAGGAAGTTTGATTCCAACCAACTCTTGAACTAGTCTCTAAAATAAGTTGGGAGGTCTGGCTCCGGATCTCCATGTATGGGAAGTGGTTTTCCACCTATCATGGAAGCTTCCTTGAGGATAGGGCCAATCCCACCATTGTAGGGATCCAAACTCCCCTTCCACCATCTATATAAGCTTGTCATTTCCCTTTGCAAGCTAGCCTAAATAGAGTTGAATCAATAGTAAGGAGATTATCGTCAGACAACCGAAGAGAGAGAGACTTGTCCCATTCCCGACGAGCTTTACCGAGATGTACTCCTCTGTCGACCCACCGAAGGAAGATCCAACGTCAAAGCTCAGGTTTTATCTTTCTTTTTTCTTATTAATAATAAACAAATTCGATTATGGTTCCACTTAGATTTTTATCTTTTATGTTATGAGTTGTATCTTCTCTGACTGATACATAATTGCATGTATTAGGTTTTACGCTTGTGTGTTTGTTGTTTCTTCTTGTACGTGCAGGGGTTCAATCGCGTCGAGCAGGAGAATTGTGATCTGCCAAAGCAAGGGATGGAAGCGCCATCTTCTACGCAAATGACAACAACATAGGACTTAAGGTAGGCCTCTTGTCACATATTGGTCTTTTGCAATTAGGAACTTGCATCTTAGTGTGACTCGGTTGTTGCTAGACCCGATCTGGGCTAGTAGGGATCACCTCTGTCCGCAGAGGGGATTTACCTCTCCAACAAATATTGAGTAATTTAATTTTAATGCCTAATAAGATAACTAATTATTATGGGCTAGATGTGGAAGGATGCAGCAGCATGGTCATGACAACTACAAATGGAAGTCATGCTTGTAAACAAGCCCGCCTTACCATTTCTGTACTTAACATCTCAGTTCCTAATCTGTACTCAACATTAGGGAGACCTGATAGACTCTTTCTACAGCTTCCTCGCTTCTAGAGATCGAACTTCATAGCTATATTTTGGCCAAGACAAGCTCTATGACCAAGATTCTCCATATTTTTATTGTAACAGGACCATGCCAATGTTGGCTTTTGTTGGAACCGTTATGCCAAGATGAGAAAAATAATTCAAGTGATCAGATCGTATTGATTCTCTGAGTTTCTATGTATGGACTTATAACTATTTTGTAGCTGCATCGTTGCCTATAAAAGGGCCAGGATTGTAATAAGTTAGAATTAGTTTTTATTCACGAGTGCAAAACATTGAATTATCAAAGTGTTGTTCAAGCATTTCTATCTGTAATTGAAGGCTGTGTTTCGATTAATAGAGCATGGATATGGTTTGAATCATATTGTTCTGAGTTCCAAATTGATTGTGAGTTTTTAATTTGAATTTTTTAAATATATCCTTTACTGTAATCTTTTAAAGCTTACCCAGGTGTGGTCGGGCCCACCGTCATCTAGGAACAAGCTTCTCTATTAAATCGTAGGTATATAAGCGTGTGCTAGCTTGTTTCATTCATTTTCATTCAGTCGTTCATGAATTTGATCAAGTTTCGTATGCAACTATATGATATATTTTATTTAACTTCAAAGTGTCCATGATCATTTTAAGCCTCACATTTATTGATTGATAATTAAATCAAGAGAACTGTACAGATATATATTTCCAAATATCATAGAGACTATGTGTGAATCTATAACACAAAGCTATGCTCTGCTCCTCGGGGAAATAACTGAGTCTCTGTTGATTTATGAAGCTAGAATAGTTACATGTATTACTTCATGGTGATGATTATGAAAAAAAATTTCTTTTGAATACAGCGAATAGATTAAACTGTGATTTGTTCAACAAATGAAGCTTTGATTTGATAAATATCCAGAATGTGTGACGACTTACATTGGATTGCGAACTGTGAATGCTTGAAGAATTTTGATTTCATTTATGCATTTAGGACTGAGAGTGATCATTTTGTGAGAGAATTCACTTCCTAGTGTGCATAAGTAAAGAGTAAAGTAAAAGGAGTGAGTTAAGGTCGGCAGTATGTTTCAAGTAAACAAGCATATTTCATTTTTGTTTCAGTTATATTTAAGCTTCGATTAGGTTGTGTGATCTTTTCAGAACACTGAAATTTATTTGGAAAGGATTGGTTTCATTAAGTACAGTAGCTTAATTTAAAGAAGCATTAAGTGATTAGTTAAATTTAGTATTTTCTTCTAGGATAGAATTAGACAGTGAAATAATTAGGCTCTCATCCCAGCATTACTTGAAAGTTTGTAATTCATGTTTAGTATTTCCATTACATTTTGGATTGAGTGAAGAGTTATTTAAAAGTTATGTGATTTGTCCTGTTGCCATTTTTATTTGGGTGAATTAGTCAAGTTAAGTAAAGTACTAGAAACAATGTGATTTGCTTCAGCTTTATTTCATCCAAAACAAGGTTAATTCAATTTAGTAACATATGGTAGTTGAGCTCAAACAATAGTATAGATTTGGCCTTGCAATGAGTGAGAATTGATTGGAGTTATTTGGATTTCACATAAGAGTTTAGCTTCCATTTCCAGTATATAAGTTCAAGGGTGATACCATAACAGTGTTTGTGTGAGCAATTATATTTACCAACTCAGAATTGTCTTGTTATTCCTTAAGCCTCAATGAGTCAATTGTGTTATTTCCTAGTTTAAATGCTATAGTAGCTCAGATGAATGATATTCTTGATTGGTCTCAGAGTGAGTGTAATAAATATAAGTTTGTAGTTATTTTCAAAACCATTTTATTTGATTATTGATTCTGCCTCTTTTCAGAAAAAATGTTTTCTAGTTTAAATAAGAAGATTGGATTACACAAAGACTAGATTGATGCAGAGTAGCGTGGTTTGATAGACTAAGTAAATTGATTTCCTTTTATCATTATTTGTCTCCAATTTAAATGGGAATTATACAATAGAATTTGTTTATCATTTTGTACTAAAGAAATCATTATTAAGGAAACTTGTATACTCTGACATAAGCTTAATCAAAAGCACAGTACAACTTGTGTTTACGACTCCTAGTTGACAATTAAATAATAGGAGCTTTAATTCGCTAATTAAAACTCTCAACAGCTCATATGATGGAGATGATATTTTTTTTGGATTCATCTTTTGGAGAGGTTCAAGATTGATCTAAAGATGATCTTGTTTGGATCAGCAGAACTTATATTTTGAATTTATTTTCCACACGTGCAAATTGTCAAGGTCGTCCATAATTGTAATGTAGGCTCACAAGCCCTAAAAGTTGGGTCACACACCCACAGTCATGGATATAAAAAGGAGAGACATGATTCCTATTTCATCATGCACTCATCTCATACATCTCTCTCTCATATGATTGGTTCATACAGCCTTAGAGGCTTCTCTCTCCTCCACACGTGTGAAAAAATGAAGCTGCAATTTCAGATTGGTTTAGGGCGTTTCTGGATAGCATTGACCAGTGTTGATTTTGGGTCAACCTTCACCATTTGACTGTATTTTTAGCTCAAAAAATCTGATCTAGAGAGGCCACAGCTAGAGGCATAGAAATTGAGGTCAAACATTGACTTTGACCATAGCATTGACTAGTTTGACCACAGAATTTTGACTTCTGTGTTGACTATTTTGTGGAATGGATTTGGGTTGTGTGTGACATTGATGGAAAGCTGAATTTTACTATGTTTGACTGAACCTGATCAGAGGTTGAAGGGCAGGTTTGACTAGCAAAGTATTTGTTGGCTAGGGCATCCTGTTAACTATTGTAAAATTCATTTTCTCTCTCTGTTGAATAAGAAGAATTATATAAATTATTGTCTCTTGTCTTGGCTTGTCTTATGTCAATTTATTTTATGTTCTATCAGCATTTACTTTCAATGATTATGTGATTGAAAATCTGAGTTTGAATTGGGCTAATAAGAAGATTGAAGTAAACTGCTCTAAGCATAGAACATACCATGGTTAACTAAAATTAACATTATATCAGAGCTAAGGTGAAGACAAAGCCCAAGCAAGAGTGATAAGAGAAATCACCAAAGTTGAAAAGACAAGGACCAGGATCAATGGCCTCCTCATCATATTTAAAATTTGATTACAAGTTGATTGATAATTCTGATTATCATGCTTGGAAAATGTCCTTGGATCTGACATTAGAAGAATAAAATGTTATGGATTATGTGCAGGGAAAGATCAATGAGCCTCCACCAAATGCAACGGCTGCCACTAAGACAAAGTACAAGAAAGGGGAATTCAAGGCGAAGAAGATCATCAAGGATTCTATTCATAAGCACTTGGTTGCTTATATCTCTGAGTTGGGCACATCTAAGGAGATGTATGATAAGTTGGTTAGCCTGTTCAGGGCTAACAATGCTAATCAAATTATATTTTTGAAGAACAATTTGAAGGAGATCAATATGGGCAAGGGAGAATCCATCCAATCATATTTCATGAGGATCACCAAAATCAAGAATGATCTCTTAGCTATTGGAGAAGTCATAGTTGATCGAGAGCTCATTCTCATTGCTCTTGGAGGACTTCCCCGGGCATGGTATGTATTCAATACTACTATTCTCAATAATAATATAATTCTTGATTTTGATGAATTGTTGACGATATGAAATCAAGCGGAGACAAGGATGATGGAGAGAGACCATCCCTCTAATGGGAATGGAAGTGGCCCTACTGCCTTTACCTCTCATGAAAATAAGAGGAACAATGTTGGTCCGAGAAATAAAAATCATGGAAGAGCGGGTCCCAAAGGAGTAAAAGTAAGATGTTACACTTGTAACAAGTTTGGTCACTATGAAAGAGAGTTCCCCAATAGAAGGGACTCTTTCGGAGATGATGAAAACAAAAATTTTAGGGGGAATGGATATAAAAGGAACAACGAGTTAAAAGGAAAAAGGAAGGCTCACTCTAATCGAAATGGGAATGGAAATGGTCAACCTTTTAAGAGGTCAAGAAACTCTAGGTATGATGAATCTAATGTTGTTGATAAGAAATATGAATATATTCTTATATTTGCCCTCTCTGTTGCATCTCCTTCTGATACCCTGGAAAATCGATTGATTGATAGTGGTGCCTCAAGGAACTTCACTGGATATAAGGAATCCCTCTCTGATTTGATTGAAAAGGATACTAATTTGGAGATTATCCTTGGAGACAATGCCACCTATCCTATGAAAGGGATAAGGACTGTGACACTTGAAATAAATCAAGGTTAAGTCCTTTTTTTGCAAGATGTGTTGTACGTACCTGACTTGAAGAATAATCTAATGTCTATCTCGGCAATGGAATACAAAGGATTCAAGGTGGAATTCATCAATGGAAAGGTACGTATTTGGAAGAGGAACTTAAAAAGAAGTTTTCACTCTTGGTTTCAGGGTTGACACACTCTATCAGGTTGGAGGAAGTCTGTTGGGGAACATGACATGTGACACAACTCTCCAATCCGAGCTATGGCACCAAAGGTTTGCACACCTTCATTACAAATCCCTTCCCGAAGAAAGGAAGGTGGTGACAGGGATGCCCAATTTCAAGGATGATCATGAAGGTGTATGTCAAGGTTGTGACGAAGGAAAACATACAAGGGGACCATTCCCCTCAAGTGTCATGAAGACATCTGATATTTTTCAATTGATACATTCTGATGTATCTGGTATGCTACCCATAACATCCTTGGGAGGATGCTCATATTATATCACTTTTATAGATGAATTCTCACGCAAAACGTGGATATATTTTTTGAAGAATAAGGACGAAGCATTCAAATGGTTTTGTACCTTCAAGGCCTTGGTTGAAAATGAAATAGGGAAGAAGATCAAAATTTTGAGGACAGATAATGGAACCGAGTATGATTCGAATGAATTCAATGACTATTGTAGGGAATCTAGCATTAAGAGGGAGACCACCACTATGTATAATCCCGAAGAAAATGGTGTTGTCAAAAGGAAGAATAGAACCATTTTGGAAATTTTCCATGCCATGCTTTATGACCAAGGTCTTCCGAAGTTCCTATGGGGAGAAGCTGCCAACACCAATGTGTATGTTCAAAATAGATGACCACATTCTGCATTGGACCCCAAAACTCTCGAAGAAGTCTTCTCTGGTAAGAAGCCTAATGTATCTCATTTTAGAGTTTTGGAAGTCCCGTTTATTTTCATGTGCTGAAAGAAAAGAGAAGCAAGTTGGATGCTTCTAGGAAGAAGGGAACTTTTGTGGGCTATAGTGAAACCGTGAAGGCATATAGAATCTATGTGCCTAGTCAAAGAGAATTGGAGATATGCCATGATGTCACCTTCAATGAAGATGTTTCCCTCAGGAAAGTCATGGATATTCCTATCTCAAAGGAAGACAAAGAAGAAGAAGAAATGGGAAGGCAAGAAGAACCGAAGGATGAACCGATGCCCGAAGTTGAAGGATTGATGGATGCTATAGATCCACCTTCTTCAAATAAAATAATACCCTCATAGCTTAGAGACACTCTTGAAGATGATGAGGGACATATTTCTCCAAGGGGAACATTCCGTGAAAGTAAGAAACTGAATAGGTACTAAGGGTACCTAGCATCCATGAGCACTATTGTACAATCTGAGCCTGGAACATTTGAAGTAGTGAAGAATCAAGTTTGGAAGGATTTTATGCACAAGGACTATGAGTCTATCATGAAGAATTATGTCTGGGATGTGGTCCCTATACTAAAGGAAAAATATATTGTCACCTCAAAATGGCTCTACAAGATCAAGCATGGAGCAGATGGAAGTGCTGAAAATTTCAAGGCAAGATTTCTTGCCTGAGGCTTCTCGCAAAAGGAAGGCATAGATTATGATGAAATATTAGCACCTGTTTCCCGCTACACCACCATCTAATCTATCATTTCCCTTGCTACAACACAAATATGGCTTATTCATCAGATGGATGTGAATACTTCCTTCCTACATGGTTCAATCAAGGAAGAGGTATATGTGGAACAACCTCTGGGGTTCGAAGTACGAGATAGAGACTCACATGTATGTAGGTTGAAGAAAGCCCTCTATGGGTTGAAGCAAGCCCCTAGGGCTTGGTATGAGAGGATCAATAGCTACTTGATGAAGTTGGGCTTTACTCGAAGTGATGCTAATCCAAACCTTTATTTTAAGGTTGATAATGACAAGCCTCTCATTCTAGTTCTTTATGTGGACGATCTCTTCCTGACTAGTGTTGACCCTCTGATCGATCAATGTAAGAGGAAGCTAGCTTTTGAGTTCGAGATGAAGGACCTAGGACTGATGCATTATTTCCTAGGCTTAGAGGTTTGGAAAAATCCAGGTGAGATTTCCCTTTCTTAAGGAAAATATTTTGTGAAGTTACTCAAGAGATTTGGAATGGTGGAATGCAAGTCCATGATTACTCTGATGGAACTCAACTTTAAGAAGTTGCGTGGAAGTGTTGTTGGGACCGAGTCAGGAAATCCCACCAAGTATCATCAACTCGTGGGGGCCTTAATTTTCTTAGTGAACTCATGTTCGGACAATGTTTTGCAGTGAGCAGGTTGAGTCAATACATGGTCAAGCCTCATCACATTCATTGGATTAGTGCCAAGTATCTCTTGAGATGTCTTTGGGGCACAATCAACCATAGGCTCAGATACACTGTCGGGAGTATGAGGCTCCATGGATATACCTATGTCGATTTGGCAGGCAGTGTGGTGGATCGTAAAAGCACATCTGGATGTTTCTTCACTCTAGGTTCTGCCTCGATCTCCTGGATGAGCGGGAAGTAGAAATCGGTTGCTTTGAGCACCGCCGATGCCACATACATTGTAGCAAGGCTTGTTGTGAAGCTTTTTGGTTGAGAAATCTCTTTAGTGAGCTATTTTGACATGTGTTTGATACTACCTTGATACTTTGTGATAACCAAAGTGGGATTCGTCTTTCTGAGGATCCCATGTTCCAAGAACAATCTAAGAAAATTGATATTAGGTGCCACTTTGTCTAGGACATGGTACAACGAGGCACAATAAGGCTCCATCGCATTGGGATTGATGAGTAGGTTGCATATATTCTCATGAAGCCCCTAGGGAAGGTCAAATTCCTATCCTTCTATGAGAAGCTTGGTATCGTGGACAAACCCTATTGTAAGGGTCCTACTTGAGTTGGACTATGAGCTCTAGGAGCTTTAGGAGGCTTGGGGATATCTACTTGGAGTTATAAGCAACCATAGGTCTAGGTTTGCCTTGACTTGTTAGTGTGATTCTTCCCCATCGTTATGATATTGAGCTAGTCCACCCTCTATTTATGCCCCACATACATCCTACCCATGTAGTCTGCGACTCATGGGAAATGCCTCTCATCTATACAATGAGTTGGGAAATGAGGATAGAGACCATAGCATTATCGATGGACGCATCAGGTATTGTCATGCTGTCTATGTATAGGATGGGATGTGTCCAACAACTTGATTTGGGATCAAGTCTGATTGAGGTTCTTACCTCTAAACTGACTTCGGGTCAGTATGTCTGGATGAGGTTTTTACCTCTAAACTTGCTTTGGGTCAGTGGAGAGTGGAAAATTCTTTATGACTCACTATCGATGATATTTTCTTATTATTTATTCTATATCATAACATATCCAACAAAGCAGAGACAACGGGATGAAACAATATTGCATGATGATGATGATATATGATAGTACAAGATTGTACTTGATGACAGAATTGCACAAGTGGACATATGGAGTTCTCCCTAGTTGAGAGGTAGTGCTAAATTTGGAAACGAGAGACAAAATACATGTTTAATATCTCATATGATGGAGATGATATTTTTTTTGGGTTCCTCTTTCGAAGAGGTGCAATATTGATCTAAATATCATCTTGTTTGGATGAGCGAAACTTATATTTTGAATTTATTTTCCACACGTGCAAATTGTCAAGGTCGGCCAGAATTGTAATATAGGCTCACAAGCCCCAAAATTTGTGTCATACACCGACATTCATGGATATAAAAAGGAGAGACATGATGCTCATTACATAATTCGCTCATCTCACACATATTTATCTCATTTGATTTGTTCGTACAGCCTTAGAGGCTTCTCTCTCCTCCGCACGTGTGAAAACAGGAAGCTGCAATTTCATACTAGTTTAGGGAATTTTTGGATTGTTTTGACCAGCATTGACTTTGGGTCAATCTTCACCATTTGACTGCATTTTTAGCTTAGAAAATTTGATCTGGAGAGGTCACAACTGGAGGCACAGAAATCGAGTTCAAACCTTGACTTTTATGGCAACATTGACTGCAACGTTGACCACAATGTTGATGGTTTGACCACAAAATTTTGATTTATACGTTCACTATTTTGTGGACTAGATTTGGATTGTGTGTGACATTGATGGAAGGTTGAATTTGAATATGTTTGACTGAACCTGATTGGATTTTGAAGGGCTGGTTTGACCAAAAAAGTGTTTGATGGCTATGGCATCCTGTTGATTGTTGTAAAATGCATTTTCTCTCTCTTTGTTGAATAAGAAGAATTGTATAAATGATTGTCTCTTGTCTTGGCTTGTCTTCTCTCGATTTATTTATGTTCTAACAATGTTTACTTTCAACGATTATGTGATTGCAAACATGAATTTGAATTGGGCTAATAAGAAGATTGAAGTAAACTGCTCTAAGCATAGAACATACCATGGTTAACTAAAATTAACACCAACACTTAGCATATTCAAGCCCCCACCTTCCTCCTATTTCCTTGCACAATCCTAGATAAATTGAGCTCCTAAAGAATAGGGGAATTATTTATTTCCTTGCACAAATCCTAAAGGAATTGACCACCAACTCCAATGAAAAAATTGTACACTCAACTAGTATACAATAATAAATACATTGATGCCTTCCTCTACTCAATTAGGAAATTCAAATTCCATGCATGACTAGGGCTATTTTAGTAAATTGGTCATTGACAACAGTTATACTATTCAACTGAACTCCTACAGACTCCATTTTATACTAGATCTCAGATAATTGAGTTTAACTACTTATAACTCTACTATAATCTAGATTTTAGCAATCAACTCATGCAAAACACTACTTCTAGCCTAAAAACTGGAATTGACTGACTTAACTATGAGATAATACCATGTCACTCCAACTAACTGCAATCCAAGTCATCCTGCTAATGTGGAAAACAAAATTTCTCCATTTGACTAAGGCACAACTCAAATGAATCCTTTTCTTGCTACAATTTAACACTCCCTCTCAGCAAGAAAAGGGTTTTGAACAGCCCCTATCCTGCTCATGTGGAACCCGAACTTGCCTCTTGACAAAGAATTTGTCAATATGTCTATTGTTAGGTCCCTATATTACTATTATAGTCCCTTATTGTTGTTAGTGTAACCCCCTTATTGTTATTATTGTACCCTTGTAACCCCCATATTGTTATTATTGTGCCCTTAAATTATTATTGTTAGGTCGGCTGGGATTACATTGTGGCCCCATGGACTCCTATATATAGAAAGGAGGTTTTGTAATTTGTATCATCCAAGAATTGTTCATTCATGTAATGTATTGGAGGTTTCCCCCTTGAAGTGGCTTATTTCTAAGGCGTTGATATCTCTTTTATTTTATTTTTGGAGTTGGTTTCACAACATTTGGTATCAGAGGTTTGGATTCTAAGGTTTCGCTGCTCCAAATAAATCATCGTGAAATTTTTGCTATAATTTTTTTTTTGCGAAGGTTCAAAAGCTGAAATTTTTAGGGTGCAAAGCCCAAATCCTGAGGAACATCTTCGCAAAATTTCAGATCTTCGTTCGCAATATTTTTAGAGATATGATCTGTGGAAGGTAGGGACTTTTACAGTCACCGGAATTTCACTTAAATAGGTAATCACGGCATTTTTGCTATAAAAAATTTTCTACGAAGGTTCAGAAGCTAAAATTTTTAGAGAGTGAAGCCAAAATCCTGAGGAAGATCGTCAAAAAATTTAAGAGCTTGGTTCGTAAAATTTTCGGAGATATGATCTGTGGAAGTTAGGTCTTTTTCAGGCTCCGAATTTCATCTCAAAGAGGTTATCGTGGGAAAACCTTCATAACTCTCTCTCTGAGCATCGGATTGGAATGTTGTAAAAAGTGGCCGCAAGTACACGGACTGTATTTTATTGTCTATCAATTTTATAGCCAAAGGAAGAAACAGTGACATGTGGCAAGTCAAACAAGTGCGCTATACTGAACCAATCCATAATTGGGTCATTGTGGGAGATTGGACATAACTTTTCCTTGAAGAATCCAAATCAGGTAAGACCTTTGGCATTCCAAAGAAGATTCAAAGGGTGACTTCAGGGCCAAATTTCAGATATTGAAGATCCAAAATCACATAGATAATTCAGTTTCAATATCGAGTTCCTCAAAATCAAGAAAAAGGTGTGTATGTTTTTTCAATTGCATAAATATTGTTTGAAAAATCAGTTATAGTTGATTCCAAAGGCTTATTGAGCATAGATATCAGTATTGGGTTCTAAAATGCCTCCTAAAAAGAACTCAACACCCATTAAGCCTTCAGAAGGCTCTACTATGACTCATGAAGACGAAGAAATGCGACATGAGATATCAAAAGTCCATGAGCAAGTGCACATTATGAGGATACAAAGAGCAACACCTTCTTTAGCCAATTGATAAATCTCAAACAAAAGGGTTTAGTGGGGGAGCACATTGAGGACTTCCAAAAATTGAATATAAGGGTAATTGATATTACAGAGGAACACAGGATTGATCTCTTCATAGGTACTTTAAAGGATAACATCCAACATGAAGTTCGAGTTTTGGAACCTGATTCATTGGAGAAGGCATTCAGGTTGGCAAGAAAAATTGAATGTAAAATTATGGCGACAAGGAAGCCTACCACTCACTTCTATAAAGATGGAAATGTTTCTACTCCTAAATTTCCACAACCTACAAGGTTGACACCACAAAAATTGGAAGAAAAAGGAGCAAAAGGGCTTTGCTACAGTTGTGATAGCAAATACACTAAAGGTCATAAGTGTGCTGAGAAGAAATTATTTTACATAGATTGTGAAGAGGAAGAAGAAAATGAACAAGAAGAGGATATACACCAGGAACCAACCCTAGAAGAGGAATAAATGAGTCCGACCATATCGTGTAATGCATTGGTAGGAATTACCACTCCTCAAACTCTCAAGATAGAAGGACATATCAAGAAGAAAAAGGTAATAGTGTTGATTGATTCAGTTAGTACCCATAATTTTATTCATTGTAAGGTAGCCAAGGAATTGAATTGTTTCCTATACCCAGCACCAGAATGTCAAGTGATGGTTGCAAATGGAGGAACTATAAATTGCTCTGGAAAATACCATAATATCAAGATATCCATGGGGAAATATGTATTGAATAGTCCAATGCTTTCCATCCCAATGGGAGGTGTTGATGTCATACTAGGAGTACAATGGTTACAATCTTTGGGGATGGTAGCTTTTAATTTTCAATAACTTTTCTTGAAATTTTTTTTAGAAGGAAAGGAAATCAAATTATGAGGTATCACAGGGAAGCCAGGAAAGATAATAAGCTCTAATTTCATGACAAAGCTTCTGAAGAAAGAACAACGAGGCGTAATTTCACAATTATGCTCACTAGAAGTTCCAACATCAAAATCATTTATTTCTCCAGATCTCCAAAGAGTCTTGGACAATAATTCCAATGTGTTTGATACTCCCAAAGGACTCCCACCTATTCGTGATCATGATCATGCTATTCATTTGATTCCAGGTAGTGTTCCTCCAAACATCCGACCTTACAGATATCCTTATGTCCAAAAGAGTGAAATTGAACATATGATTGCATAAATGTTAGAGGCTGGTATAATGCAACCTAGTCAAAGTTCTTTCTCTGCTCCTGTAGTATTGGTACACAAGAAGGATGGATCATGGCGGATGTGTCCCGATTATAGGGAGCTCAATAAGCTCACTATTAAGGATAAATTTCTCATTCATGTGATTAATGAATTATTGGATGAATTACATGGAGAAATTCATTTTACCAAGTTGGATCTTCGTTTAGGATATCATCAAATTAGAATGAAGAGGGAAGATATTCCGAAAACAACATTTCGAACTCATGAGGGTCATTATGAATTTTTGGTCATGCCTTTTGGCCTTACCAATGCACCTTCTACATTTTAAGGCTTGATGAATTCCATTTTCAAACCCTTCCTTAGAAAATTTGTTCTAGTATTTTTTGATGATATACTAATCTATAGCAGGTCTTGGAAGGATCATGTTCAACATGTTGACAGGGTACTCAAACTATTGCAGGAGAAACAATTATATGCAAAAACATCCAATTTTTTCTTTGGAGTACAAGAGGTGGAATATCTGGGTCATATTGTATCTCACGAGGGTGTTAAGGTAGACCCTAACAAAATTAAAGCCATTAAGGAATGGAAAGTCCCCACAACCATAAAGCAGTTGCGAGGATTTCTCGGGTTAACAGAGTATTATCGCAAGTTTGTTAAGAATTATGGGAGAATAGCAGCACCTCTAACAACATTATTGAAGAAAGATGCATTTTCATGGACTCCTGAAGCAACTAAGGCCTTTGAACATCTTAAAGAGGCAATGTGCCTGGCACCGGTCTTAGCTACGCCAGACTTCACAAAAACCTTTATTGTGGAATGTGATGCCTCAGGAAATGGAATTGGTGCAGTTTTAATGCAGGAAGGAAGACCCATTGCTTTTGAAAGTCGTCCAATCAAAGGAAAGTATTTACAGAAACCTATTTATGAGAAGGAAATGTTAGCAATACTGCATGCACTAAAGGAATGGAGAACTTACCTAATGGGAAGACACTTCAAGGTAAAAACTGATCATGATAGTCTGAAACACTTTTTGGAACAAAGACTATCTTCAGAAGAGCAGCAAAAATGGGTCACAAAGATGTTGGGTTATGACTTTGAAATAGTCTACAAAAAAGGAAAGCTTAATGTTGTTGCAGATGCACTCTCAAGAAAGAATGAAGAGGTGGAAGCATTGCTTTGTGCCATTTCTATTATCCAACCAGATTGGATAACCAAAGCAAGAGATGAATGGAATAAGGACAAAGATGTATGGACACTCATTCAAAATTTGCAGCAAGATCCTAGTACATCTGATACATTTAGTTGGAAAAATTATTCCTTATGGTACAAATATCGCTTATATCTTTGTAAGAATTCCCAACTAAAACAAAAGATTCTTCTGGAATTGCACACTTCTCCTTTAGGAGGACACTCAGGATTTTTAAAAACTTACCACAGGGTGAAGAAAGAATTTTTTTGGGATGGCCTTAAATCCGATATTCAAAAGTTTGTGGCGGAATGTTTGGTTTGCCAACAGAATAAAGTGGACACAATTAAGACCCCAGGACTTCTACAACCTTTATCCATTCCAAGTCAACGTTGGGAGGAGATTTCAATGGATTTTATCACAAGTTTACCTAAGTCCAAAGGAAAGAGTGTCATCATGGTGGTAGTTGATAGACTTACCAAGTATGCATACTTTTGTGCATTATCTCATCCATTTAAAGAAAGTACAGTTGCTACTACATTTATGGACACAATTCAAAAGCTACATGGAAACCCAAGGGTTATTGTGAGCGACAGAGATCCCATTTTTACTGGAAATTTTTGGACGGAGTTATTTTCTTGTTTGGGTACTCAATTAGATCATAGCTCATCTTATCATCCTCAATCTGATGGTCAAACTGAGATAGTAAATAAATGTTTGGAAGGATATCTTCGTTGTTTTGTATCCGATAAACAAACACAATGGGTCAAGTGGTTACCTCTTGCTGAATGGTGGTATAACACTTCCTTCCATACTGCAGCAAAAATGACCCCATTTATGGCACTTTATGGATATCATCCACCATCCATCACATCATCTTTAAGGGAAAATTTGAAGGTTCAAGCAGTGGAAGATCACGTCAAACATCAGCAAGAAGTTCTCCAACTCTTAAAGGATAACCTGAATTTGGCACAAAATCGAATGAAACAACAGGCAGATCAACATCGCAGCGAGAGAAGTTTTGATGCAGGAGATAGGGTATTTTTATGGCTACAACCATATAAACAAATGTCCCTCAAGCAAGCTAAGAAGGATAATAAATTATCGCCAAAGTACTATGGTCCTTACAAGGTGTTGCAAAAGATTGGTACTATGGCATACAAATTGGAGCTTCCTTCTTCTTCACAAGTGCATCCAATTTTCAATGTTTCATGCTTAAAGAAGGTTATAGGTGAAAATCTTCCAGTTCAAACAATATTGCCAGAACTTGATGAGGAAGGAAAAATCATATTGGAACCTGAAGCGGTCACGGAAACCAGAACTCGACAGCTACAGAATCGATCAATTTCAGAGTATCTCATCAAGTGGAAGAACTTACCCACTGAAGATTCTACATGGGAGGATGAGAATTTTTATACAAAATCACCTAGAGCATGTTAGGTCCCTATATTACTAGTATAGTCCCTCATTGTTGTTAGTGTAACCCCCTTATTGTTATTATTGTACCCTTGTAACCCCCATATTGTTATTATTGTTCCCTTAAATTATTATTGTTAGGGCGGATAGGATTACATTGTGGCCCCACTAGGATTACATTGTGGCCCTATGGAATCCTATATATAGAAAGGAGGTTTTGTAATTTGAATCATCCAATATTTTTTCATTCATGTAATGTATTGGAGGTTTCCCCCTCAAAGTGGCTTATTTCTAAGGCGTTGATATCTCTTTTCTTCTATTTCTAGAGTTGGTTTCACAACATCTACATACTAATCCTTTTTAGGAATGTATTATAACACAACTAACACTCCCTCTCACTATTGTTCTTGCTAGTGCAATCACTGCAACCAAGAAGCATCCAAAATATTGAATCAATTGTGTCTCTGATTACTACTAGCCTCTGCAACTGTCACTCAATATTTTACTGCATCAACTGACATTGATCCTTCTACGACTAAACGTTGTGGGCCCCTGTAGCAAGGGTAATTATCTATGAGAAGAGTATACTGCAATTTTTTTTGCTCTCCTATGGACCCTGCCCAAATCTTTGCAACTCTAGGATGAAGGCTCTACATTGTCCCACCTCACTCCTAGAGGTATAGCTACTTGTAGAGTTTTTTAAATTGAACACCAATTTGTTTTACTTTCCCAGTAGTAGCATGCTTCATAAAATATTTCCCCTTACTGAACATCACATTATATCCATGGTCTTCAAGTATAGCTACAGAAAATAATTTTTTCTTCAGACCAGGCACATACATTACATTCTTTAGGTGAAGATGAGAGTCTGCCTCCCTCTTAAAGGTGAAAATGCCAATCCCTTTGGTACTATACCACCCATCATCTCCAAGTTATAAATGTAATTGTAGGTTCTTCTCCTCTAGGCTACTGAATAACTCATTACTTTATGTCATATGATATGAAGCACCAGAGTCTAGCTACCATTTACTCCCTCTTACTGTGCTTGTCGTGAAATAAATGAGGGTGAAATCCAACTCAAATTTTGATGCGAGAGAATATCTTTCTGCTCCTGTTGCAAGCTCCTTACTAGATTTCTTGTGTGGACACTTGGTTGCATAGTGGCCATACTCATGGTAGTTAAAGCATTTAATTTTACTAAGGTATTTCTTCTTGCCATGGTTTTGGCTGGATTTCGCCTAACCATGGGCCTTCTTTCCTTTGGCATTCTTTCCTTTTCCAACTAGAGCACGATCTTCTTCCTCATTAGATCAAGATGTGACACCATCTCTAGTGTTTCTTCTACTATCCTCTTGCACCAAATCAAACCAAAGTCTCTCCCAATCTAGTAGTTTGTCTCTTCCATTAACTGAATCTTGATAGTTGTGTCAGAACTTCGAAAGGCCAAGGAGTGTTAAGCTCACAAGTTCATATGAGGCCACACTTTCTCCAACTCCTCCAAGTTCATCTCGAACCTAAGTAAGTTTGGATATGTATTGAGGAATGGTTTCATTTTTCTTCATTTGAATGTTCCTTAGCTTGTCTCTCAATGCCAAATTTCTTGGCATTGCTTCTACTCTGGAATAGATCTGTGAGATTTTTCCACATTACAAATGGAGTTTCCTTTCCATGCATGTTCGAAACCACATGATCTCTGACACCCTCCAGAAAAATCCTCCTTGCTTTTCTTGTGTCTTTCTTCGACTTAGCTAGTGCTTGTGCATATGATGCTATTGGTTTTGGAATATCAGTTTGTGTGTAATCCCATACTCCATTGTCATCCAGGACAACTTCCATCATGTCTTTCCAAGCAAAAAAAATTGAGGTGCCCTCTAATACATACTCAAGCCTCAATCCTTTAAAAGACATTTTTCCTGCACTGAAGAGAATCTACACCAAAATCTCTGCAAATCAATATTTCTCTAAGAGAATATATGGAACAAGGTTTCTATGTATTCTTTTGTAGCTTGGATACCATGTATAAATGGCAAGAAATTTTCTACTAATGTTGAATTTAAATTTAAAACAAGAGATACAAATTTCTTCTACAATCAGCGTAATAAAAAAGCACAAGATAGAAACACATGTGGCGACATGCAACCATCAAAACACAAGGAACACAATGATGTTATAGGGGAACCCAACTGGGGAAAACCCCTCCGCTACTTTTCATTAATCAGATGAGAATGAAAAACTATAACAATGTTAGCTTCAAGCTTTGAAGCACACCCTGCACTGCAAAATTTTCCTCCTGTTGAAAGACTATCTCTAGCCAACTGTTATACGGAATTGTGATCTATGGATAAACCAAATTCCCCAAGTGTAGTGTCTATCACTTGCAACAACAGAGGAAATAATAACTGTTATTTTCTCTAAAACAAGCAGATATAAAGAAATGAGAAAGAGCCTACTTGTGATTCATTCGCTTCTCCTTCTCCTTCTGTCGTTGTTGTCGTCGCACTCAATCCAATCCAAGATGCTAGATCAATTCTTGCAAACACAAACAGAGAACAACATACAACATAAAATATACAGATATCTACTTCTCTTACTCAAATCAAATCGATTAGATCTGAAATATATACATCATTCAAGAATACATTGCACAATAAATAGAGACATATGCATGGGAGAATGAACAACAATCTTTATTAAAGAGTAGAAGGGGAATATTACAACCAATGGATCGATTTTTTGTCAACCTGCTCCAGCTTCATTCCAGCCTCATCACATCCAGTATTATCCTAGCAGCATCTCAGTACTTTCACTCTCTTATCAAATAAGAATCCAACAACATAACTTTTCACAAAATTCTTCCCTCCCTAGCACTAGAATGAGTGCTCAATTTATAGGGAAACTAATGGTAATTTCTCAATGAATGACTTTCGAATTATAAGCAAGACATGTTTCCAAGTTCAGAGGTGTTAGATGGACACTTAGATTCAAAGTTTGACACATATGGACCCTTCTTGAAGGCTGGAGATTCTCGGAAAAATGAGAATTCCGCTCCCAGGTGACCAACGCACCCTTGAGTGTCGGGAAGTGCACTGCAATGCACCCTTGCATGGAGGATTTGGCACTGCAATGCAGTTAGTCCCTTGCAGATGAGCCTTGGTGAGTCAATAGGTCATATAACATATACTTCAAACCTTGGAAATCTCACAATAGAATCCATGAATGAAATGTTCTTCACTTAGGGCATGTAGCAACTGAAATATAAGGGGATGATAGACCCTATTTCATTGGTCCTCGGGATGATGTCTAGTTTGACCAGGTCATGGGGGATGATGCCCAAATTGACCTATAATACCAACATTTAGCATATTCAAGCCCTCAACTTCCTCCCATTTCCTTGCACAATCTTGGAGGAATTGAGCTCCTAAAGAATAACAGAACTCACTATTTCCTTGGGCAAATCCTAAAGGAATTGACCACTTGATCCAATGCAAAACTTGTACACTCAACTAGTATATAATAATAAATATATTGATGTCATTTTCCTCCACTCAACTAGGCAGTTAGAATTCCATGCATGACTAGGGCCATTTTTAGTAAATTTATTAGTTAACTAAGATATCAGTGAGTTAACAAAAGAAAAACTACTCAACTGAACTCCTACTGACTCTATTTCAGACTAGACCTCAGATAATTGAGTTTAACTAATTATAACTCTACTATATTGCTAGATTTTAGCAATCAACTTATGCACAGCTCTACTTCTAGCCTACAAACTCAAATGGATTGACTTAACTAGGAGACAAGGCCATGTCACTCTAGCTAACTGCAATCCAAATCATCTCGCTGATGTGGAAAAAAATAAATCTCCATTTGACTAAGGCACAAGTCAAATGAAGCCATTTCTTGCTACAATTTAACAAAATGCTTTTCCATATCTATTTCTTTCCCTTCATCATTGGGTTCGCCTAGGTCAAAAGAATTGTTTTAAAGGAATGCTATAATTTCCTTGTCATCCTCAAACACAAGCCAATGCTATAGATTGTTAGGCACAATTGGTTAATAGATAGCTCATATCAGGCATTAGCCCAACTTAGTGATCTCTTCATCAGGAGATTGGGAATTAGATGTTTCCACTGCAAGAGCCTCGACTAGGTGGTTCTTTTCTCTAGGGACAACTTCTATATTAAACGTTCCAAATTATTGCATAGTGTTTAGCACACAATCCAAATATCTTTTGAGCCTTTCATTCTTGGTAATGAATGACCCCTTAAATTGGGAAACAATTAGGTTAGAACCCCTTATGGCCTTTATATGTCACACTTGTCTGCACAAGGCTATGTCTAGGCCCAGTGCCAATGCCTCATATTCTGCAACATTATTTATACAGTCCAATTCAAGCCTAAAATAAAACATATAATAGGATTTTGAAGGTGATTTCAAAACTATACCTACCCTTGATCTTGCTTCAAAACAATCTCCATTAAAATACAAATTCCATGTCCCTTCATATTTAGTTTCGAGATCAAGGTCCCTATGGTATATCTTCCATTCCCCAAACTTATAATCTTCCTCTCCTTCATTATCCCCCATGATTACCCAAGGAGGCATGGCCAACTGTCAACCAGATGGTTGCTTATATATGATAACATGTGATTTTTCTTCCATCGCGTCCATTTTAATTGTGCCTCCAACATTGGATTTCCATTCTCTATATAGAAGCATTCCCTGATTTTCAGGGAGGTCAATAACCACAATTGATCCAGGTGGATATCGGTGGCCTCCCACATATTCCATTTGGACCCGCAACATCAAGTCTTTCAGGTTTTCAGCTTCAGCACAACTTACTATTTATAGCAGGTTTTCGGGTCCTGCACACCCGAAGCCATTTTGGGGCATTAATAATCCAGGTGGATATTGGTGGCCACCCATCAAGTCCATTTGAACCCCCACCATCAGTTATTTCAGTTTGTAAGTTTCGGCACAACTTACTATTTTTTGCAGTTTTTCGGGTCTTAAACTTCCTGAGCCGTTTTGAGGCCCTAAACGACGGTTTTTTGGGAAAACGGAGAGAAAAATAGGTCCATGGACCAATGTTGCTCGTTCAAAAGTTGTACTCCTCAGACAGATCTTTCTAACGAGATATTGAGCGCGTCAAACGGAGATCGGATGCCAAAGTTATGTCCTCGGGAAGTTGAACCACCAATTTACCCAAACAGGGCCCACAGTTTTGGCTCTTCATCTCCTACGGTTAGGGTTTTGGACATTTCGGATTCTACATTGTTTCTCAACAATAAATAAGCCCTCGAGCCTCATTGTAATACAGTTCAGGGGGCTGGGAGCCGATACATCTCTTCTCAGAGATAAGCGCTACCAGTGCCCTAGCTCACCACATCTCCATCATGTCTGCATTGTAACACAGTTCAGGATCTAGTAGCTGCCACATCTCTTCTCAGGGATACACTGCCAGTACCCTATCTCATC
Source organism: Pinus albicaulis (assembly GCA_034641835.2). Taxonomy (NCBI): domain Eukaryota; kingdom Viridiplantae; phylum Streptophyta; class Pinopsida; order Pinales; family Pinaceae; genus Pinus; species Pinus albicaulis. The sequence goes on from CM076578.1 coordinate 1,168,472,298, forward strand.
TATTTCCATTATGTCTATAATAGGCCTGCGAGCCTCAATGTAACACAGTTCAGAGGCCTGCGTACGCTACATCTCTTCTCAGAGATACGCTACCAGCGCCCTAGCTTGTTTCCATTATGTTTGTAAGCTTATTTCAGTCATTCATTTATTAATAAAGTGAAGCATTATTTCCGCTGCATCTCTGTGCTTATGGTTATATCTGTATTCTGTTGCATTCCTGCATAAAATCCAGGTGGATATCGGTGGCCTCCCACCTATTCCATTTGGACCCGCAGCATCAATTCTTTCAGTTTTTCAGCTTCAGCGCAACTTACTATTTATAGCAGGTTTTCGGGTCCCGCACACTCGGAGCCATTTTGGGGCATTAATAATCCAGGTGGATATTGGCAGCCACCCATCAAGTCCATTTGAACCCCCACCATCAGTTATTTCAGTTTGTAAGTTTCGGCACAACTTACTATTTTTAGCATTTTTTCGGGTCTTAAACTTCTGGAGCCGTTTTGAGGCCCTAAACGACATTTTTTGGGAAAGCGAAGAGCAACATGGGTCCATGGACCAATTTTTCTCATTCGAAAGTTGTACTCCTCAAACAGATCTTTCTAACGAGCTATTGAGCGCGTCAAACGGAGATTGGATGCCAAAGTTACGTCCCCGAGAAGTTGAACCACCAATTTACCCAAACGGGGCCCACAGTTTTGGCGCTTCATCTCCTAGGGTTAGGGTTTTGGACGTTTCGGATTCTACATTGTTTCTCAACAATAAATAGGCCCTCGAGCCTCATTGTAATATAGTTCAGGGGGCTGGGAGCCGATACATCTCTTCTCAGAGATTAGCGCTACCAGTGCCCTAGCTCGCCACATCTCCATCATGTCTGCATTGTAACACAGTTCAGGGGATGGTAGCTGCCACATCTCTTCTCAGGGATACGCTGCCAGTACCCTATCTCATCTATTTCCATTATGTCTATAATAGGCTTGCGAGCCTCAATGTAACACAGTTCAGAGGCCTGCATACGCTACATCTCTTCTCAGAGATACGCTACCAGCGCCCTAGCTTGTTTCCATTATGTTTGTAAGCTTATTTCAGTCATTCGTTTATTAATAAAATGAAGCATTATTTCCGCTGCATCTCTGTGCTTATGGTTATATCTGTATTCTATTGCATTCCTGCATAAAATCCGGATGAACAATGTTCATCATGATTCTTTTCTCAAGGCACCATTCTAGACTGACCATTTGGTTTTCTATTATCTTGCACACCTCAACCTCCTTTGAATCAATTCCACAAACATTCTTGTATATGTGCAACCCTAATTGATGTGTCACCTTTAATGGCATAATATTGGTTACTAGTCTGGAATCAAGCATACAATCATGAAGGAAACAATTATTAATCCTAAGGGTTATGAAGAATGGGGGATGTCCATAATCAAATTGTCTAGTATATACAACAATTGGAGGGTCATTATTGGCCTCTTCCTTGTTGACTGTGTGAGGAGTTTGCTTTTGTTCTTACTTAACCTTGTTGACTTGGGAGAAGAGGATTTTCTAATTATGCACAACGATGGGCATCACAATTTCAAATTAACCCTTAAATTTGTTGAGAAGATCCTCATGGACTTGGACCGAGGTCTCTGTTGATTGGGATTGTTCGAGCTCCAAGATTTCACAAGACTTGAGTGCCACATCTTGTACATGAAGGATAGTTGTAGGCCTTTTCTCTCTCACTAGATACGTTATTTCCCAAATAAAGGATTGGAGGTAAGTTGAAAGGATTATTTCATCAGGTGGTTTTAGCTTCTCAAAGACCAATTCCACAAGGGTATTAAATTGTTGGTTGAATTCCCTAAGAAGCTCAGTTTCACCTTTTTGGACTAAGAGGAAATGTTTATACATGTTAACAATACTTCTTTCCTCAATCCACCTAGATGAGGAAGCCTTGACAAATTCATCCCAAGAGTTGATGGATTTCTCAAGGAGGGTCATGAACCAACCTTGAGCATAATCCTTTAGCAATAGGGAAAACAAGGTCATGGATACATCTTCTTGGTCTTCCTTAGCATGATTACCAAAGAAGGCATACTTTAATTGATCAATATGCTTTTTAGGGTCTTCATCCTTTCTATGATAGAAGAGGGGTATCCATTCATATTTTATGGGAAAATGGTGAGGAGATCCTAGGAAGTTATCAAAATTCAAAGGGCACAAAGCATATTAAATCCATGGCGAAATTTTCCTCCTCGTGCTTATTCTATCCATGAAGGGACTACTAAGAAAACATTCATTCCTTCAATGATATGTAAAAAGGTTTTTGGTAGCTATTTCCATGGTTTATCTATACCGGAGTCGCTGAAAGAGAATCTATCTTGTCGTTTGATATTTTCCTCTTCAAAGGAATAAAGCTAAAGCTTCAAATTATAGGGAGGTAGACTTGCTTCCTTTTTAGAAATGACGCTAAAAATATTGCCGCAAAATATAGCAAGCCTTGTACACGATTACCCTACAAGGCAAGAACTAGTCCAACTGACAACAATAAGGTAGTAACCCATTGTCACCATATCTACTAACCCTAACTCTTTATGGATTATCACTAATGGGAAGAGTCTCAGTATAGGTCACCTAAGATATGCTCTATGCTTAAAGGTATAAGGTGACTAAAAGGCTTCTAAGGGAGGACTCAAATATGACACACTAGACTTAGGGTTTGAGTAATAAAATGGAAAAATGAATGCCCCAAGGTCAATGTGTCCAACTTTGCTCCAACATTGAGGGATTTTTAGGTGCTTCTAGCCCTCTCAAGACTCTGAAGGTGAGGCCATCCTCATATGGGCCCTGAATTAGCAACCATCCATCATATGATGCTAAGTCCAACATGGGGGCATGCTAGGTCCAATTGTATTATCCAGAAGAATCATTAAATGTAAGTGCAAAGTGGCAAAATGTCGTGGGTGCACCCAAAGTCATGTGTGATGTACTATTATTGGTGTCGATATACTTCTTTGGTGGCCTAAGCACCTATGGGTAAGGTGCCTAGGACATGGGTTGTTGAACCTCTTCACAATCGCAACATAAAGTTTAGTGAAAGCAATCAGTCATCAGAGACAATAATCATTGTTGCATCTAAGTGAACCAAGTTTCAATGTAAAGGGTTATTTAAAACTTCAAATAAGAATTCTTTTCCAAAATTAGGGCCTTGAGCTTGCAATGGTTCTTCCTCCCTAGGTAGTGTTGACCACACTTTGTCAATGACTCCATAGCAATACACACCCATTTTTTCAAATGGGATTCATCATGTTCAACGTATTTGCGCCATTCAGATTCCATCATCAGTGGGCAGTTTTATAAATAATGTAAACCCATTCTGCATGTTTATGATGTAAATGATCTAAATAAGACCATCATGTATGTAACAACCTAGGTAAGTCTAATATTTTGGTGACGATTTCTATCCTAGGAGGTTTTTTGTCTCACTGATTTGCTTGTGTTTTTTGACACAAGTGATTGGCAAAGTTTTCCCCTCCAACCTCGCCCTAAAGCTAGGGTGGATTTTGTCATCAAAATGCTAAGTGAGTCCTAATGTTTTTTATCGAATCTTTATAAAAGTAGTTTGGGAATAAAATCCTAGCTAATTGGCTAGATTATTTTATTATAAGCTACTTGGTCTACTAGATCATGTTTTGAGTCGCGAATTGGGTACCTTTTTTAGAGTCTATATGAATGGGTATCTCCCTTCATGTGTCTAGATGTATTTATCTTATGTAAAGAGGGTTGGATAAAATAATTAAATTCTCTCTCAGACAATTAATTAAATTTTCTGGCCAAATTAATTAAAAATCCTAGGCCAGAAATTTAATTAATTTTAGGTCTTAGTTGAGTTAAAATTATTCAAAGGCAAAATTCGTGGGTCCTTAAAAAATAAATTTCTAAAGGTTCCAGGCCAAGAGAATATTGATAATTTCAAAAAAATTTGGACCCTTGGGCCTTGGTGGTTAAATCAAAGTCAAAATTTTGAGGTAATTAACTCAAAAATATTATTTTTGACTTAATTAAAATGGAATTAAATGATAAATTCGAATTTCCTCAAAATTATAATTTCGACGGTCCAGATTAAAAGATGATTAAATATTTTTGACGATCGAGATTATTTTGACATGGATTAACTGAACTAGCCGTTGCAGATTTTATCTTATAAATTAGAGGTCTTTGTCAGTGTTTCAATGATCTGATCTTTGAATCGTGCACTTGTTATTGGAAGCTCTTGTGATTTTTTGATGAATAAAGCATAAAGACATTGTGGGGTTACAAACTTTGGTGTTCCTTTTCCATATCTATGTGGTGATATTGTCTCTAAACTCTGCTACTTCTATTGGCTTTTGATGGTTGATGGCCTCTATGGATTAATTTGCATACAGATACCCTGTGCAGTTTTATGGGTTTCTAAAATAACATTTTGATTTAACGGAAATATTAGTTATCTATTTTTCTGAATGGTCTTATGTTTATTTTTTAATTTCTATCAATCTTAAATTCGAATCTAAGTGTGTAGAGATTGTGTTTTTAAGGTTTGAGCGTTTGAGAAAGTCTTCAGTTAGACCAGCCGACTCTCAGATTTCATAAATCTGAAAAAACCCATTATTTTCTAATTTCTAAGGCTATCTTATGGAATATTTTTTGCAAGGTCTTTCTAGAGCTTGTGCCTAAATAAAAAAAATTATCTTAATTTTTTTGAATTTAAAGTTAGATCTGGCTAGTAAGAGTCTTAGATCTTTAGATCTGGGAGTGAAGTCAGAGTTATACTCCTCAGATCTGATAGATCTGCAACTCTTGTGCATAGATCTGTAAATATATTGTATAGATCTGTAACTTACATGTGTAGATCTGAAGTTTTGTAACATAAATTTGAATTCTAACATTTGGGTTTTTACGATTTTCCCTAATTTTGTACATATTGGGTATTGAGTTTTTTTTTTCACTTGTGCGGGATTAGATCTGAAAAATCAGCTAAGGAAATCTTTAGATCTGAAAAATTAGCCAAAGAAATCTCAAATTTGAGTCAGATCTAGAGCCTGGAGGGTAAGATCTAGGCTCAATATTTGTTTGCAGGAATAGATCTGAAAAAAGCAGCCAAAGAAAACTTCAGACCTAAGCCAGATCTAGACCCTTGAGGCCGTATAGGCTTTTGAGACTATTTTTACAGGATTTTAGTCTCCAAATTTCTAATTTTCAAGCAGCAATATTATCCCAAAATTTCGAGAATTTTCAATAGTGGGATCTTCAAAGCCTTGGGCTAAGAGTTTGATCTCTAAACCCTTATTTTCTGCAGATTTTATTACAACAATAAAATCACAAATAATTAGGCCCTAAAAAGACATTTTATATGGTCAAAATTGTTTAGAATTGCAAAATCAACATTTTCAGAATTTTTGACCATTTGAGCATCTTTAAATTTGCCTAGATGTGATTTTGAAGCTTGCTGGAAATTTTGCATAGCTGTGTGAAATCAGATCTGAACATTTCTGATGCATATCCTAAATAAGGTCTAAAAATTTTGAATTTTCAGTTTTTTGGTAAAACTTACTATTTTTAGACATTGTGGGGATCATTTTTAGTATTTTCAGTTTGTTGATATGTTATCATTTCACTACTGTTATAAACTTATCAGTTCTGAAAGTTAGTGAATCAAACTCTCTTAAAGCGTTAAAATTGAAATTTTCAAGTTTTAATATATTTTTGCTATTTCTGGCAATATTTGACAGCTATTTTGGACAGTTTTATCTTGCTGATCTGTCATTGTTTCACTGCTGAAATAAAAAATATCAGATCTGAAATTTCACTTAATCAAGCCCTAAAAATTGATTTTTCTTCAAGTTCATCAATTTTTACTATTTTTAGTCATTTTGGGCATTGGTGTCGGCATCGTTTGTTTGTTGATCTATGGTTTAAATTACTGCTGCAATTTATATTTCAAATCTGAAATCTTGCTGAAGAATATATTCTAAGTTTGATTATAGGTTTCTGAATTGGAATTATTTGGAATATCGTAAATTCGGAAATATTGGAAATATCTGACATTTAAATTTGATGGGTCTCTCATGATAACATTTTTTGTTTCAAATTTAAATTGTTGCTGCTTAGATGTGGTTGGTGATCATTAAGCTATCTTTAAATGTGACTTTTAAATTACTTGAAATCGGTAGTTAATTGTTTAAATCAACTTTGAAAATATTTCAAGTGATGATAAATTGCATGACTTCATCGAACATTGTTAATGCGTAATTGTGTGGGTGTTTTATTGAATATCATTGTGGTTGATTGATTTTTCATAGCAGCAGTTACATATCAGATACTTGACTTTAATTTATAACGGGATATTTTGACTCCACAAGGCACTGGTTTAAAGTCTCAAATATAATTGGATCTATAAAATCTCGTTAATCTTAACAAGTTTTTAGTCTTTTAGCTGTCTCCTGAATTGGTTGATTTTCAACCAGCTATTTTCCTTCATTTTTGTTAAAGTTTAAGTCTACCTCCCTTAGCTTGCAAGGAGACAACTTAGATAGAGAGATTGGGGATCAGAGTGACAGCCCCCGATCTGAGCCGTTGTCGTGGTGCCTAAACATTCTATGCGACAACAAGTGGAATCAGAGACAATAATCATTATTGCATCTAAGTGGACCAAGCTTGAATGTAAAGAGTTATTTAACACTTCAAATAAGAATTCCTTTCCAAAATCAAGGCATTGAGCTTGCAATGGTGTTTCCTCCCTAGGTAGAAGTAGCTAGAGGACAACTCTATTAGGTTTTTCAAACCCCTAAAAGGAAGTAACATTTCTTTAGTCCACCCTTCAATCGATAATTTTTAGTGGATAATAATGATGGTATGGAGGGGAGAAGACTTCATGGCCAAGTGTTATGGTCAATGGGACCAACGAGAGGAGAAGACTTCATGGGTAAGTGTTATGGTCAAAGGGACCAACATGATGGGGATCAACATCTCAAGTGTATAGATGTGAAGAGGGAACACTCATAGATGCATTACTTAACAATCCAGGCTTTGTTTTTCCACCCCTCTTGTGCGCCTTTTATTTTTGCTTGATTTTTCCTTGTATTAGTACTTATAGCTCAAAGGATTAGAACTTGCTTTGAATAATGTATAGCAGTTGCATTACCTCTTAATGGTGAGTCATTTCATTTCTCATTGTGGTTGGGACATGCAATGATTCATTTTCGTGATGTAATCGAGAAACATGTTCTTAGGAACTAGGTGGTGGCCATAATGAGTGAAGTAGAGCTCACGTTATGCTTTTTCTCATGTGCTAATGTGCATGTCTTGGCCATCATTTGCATTTTGATATTTTTATTTTATTTTATTTTGTGACCATGTTATGCTCTTTTCTTTTTTTTTAGCTGCTTCAACCTCCAAGACAAAGTTTCGTGCCCTATCCAAATATGAGGATGTTTGGGTGCCAAATCTCAAAGAATCAATGGTCAGTTGAACCTGAAGAATGGACATGAGATAATGACCTGTAATGTACTATGGAAAGTGGTAAGTATGGAATAGGAATAGATGAAATTACGCTATCTCAATCAAGGCTTTCCAAGTAATGCCTCTCCTATACCAATTGAACCATCAAGGGAGGTCCCACTGAACTAGGATCGAAGATTACCCCCTATTTAAGGTGAGGAAACAAGATCATTATCAAAACCCTTATTTTTTCCAAATCACCACACAATCCATACCAAGTGCCGAAATACAAACAAGCATAAGCACCCAATTACAAAATGAATAAAATACCTTTTGATCCGAACCCCACCTTCGTCCATGTGCTATTGCTAGATGGATGAGAAGCATATGGCTGATAAAGGTGGTGGAAATATAATGGCACATCATCTGTTACTGGCGGCTGTCATGAGATGCATCGGTGATGAGAGGCATATGGCTGATGAAGGTGGTGGAAATATAATAGCGGCTGTCATGAGAGGCATATGGCTGAAGGTGGTGGAAATATAATAGCGCGTCATCTGCTAGTGGTGGCTGTCAGGGGATGCATAGTTGATCGACTCGATGTGTAGAATAGGATAAAAAAAATCTCCTATAGGGTTATACCCATTTTCGTGGATATTGGATGGATTCTACTTGAGAATCATAAAATAACATGTTTCCAGAGTTTCATCTTGCTCCAGCCAAAACTTAAAACCGGTGTGGTCTCTATCGCAATAGAAAATTAATAAATAATAAATTTACTATTCATTTTTAATAGACCTCATCATAAAAATGCATTCCTCCATTCTTTCAGATTTGGAGGGGCAGTCCACTTGGAGTGTTTAGGTGTCCCCAACCGTTATTTCAACCATTCTTTGCAAAAAATAAATTAAGAAACCTCCCCCTTTTTGGGTTAGAGTGGGAACAAGTCACTGTGATGATTTCTAAGTTGACGAGACAGGATGTAACCAACAAAACACTGAGGATTAAACGTGGGTCAGTTGAGGTAAACTCCCACCAGTTTACCAATGAACCACAGCCCAATGCTTGACCACTATTTCAGGATATTATCAGATTTTGTATAATAGTGGTATCATTCTTGAACTTCTGTATAATGCTTATCTCATTGGTTGTGGGGTGAGTATTCTGTGGAATGTATTGTGTGACCACTATTTCAGGTTATTATCATTGGTTGTCGGGTGAGTATTCTGTGGAATGTATTGTGTGACCACTATTTCAGTTTATTATCAGATTTTGTATAATAGTGGTATCATTCCTGAACTTCTGTATATTGCTTATCTCATTGGTTGTGGGGTGAGTATTCTGTGGAATGTATTGTATCAGTCTGCATCTGTGCAAAACAACAATGGAAAATGCTTATATTGTAGCATCTTGGAATAGCTTTATGACTATAAAATCTCCCCTCTTCCTCCCTCGTTGTGAAAAGAAAATTGGTAATGCAAAGAGGCTTCTGCCATTAATCATATAAATAATATATCAGCATTAAAAAGCATTACATTTTTGTTTTCTGTAAGTACAAGGAAGAGGACGAAGGGCCTGTGGAATTCAGACTGCTATCTCACCAAAAGTACACAGTTCAGTCATACTTCTGTACCCTTATGCATACATACAATGCCTGAGCCCTGCACCTCAGAAAGCAACTGATAAATCATTACATGCAGCTCCAAAGCCAGATCTTAACCAGAAAAGAAATCGCTGATGCATTCTTCTGCATCGCATGGCTGTATAATTGGAATTTACAATTTGTAGAAACTTTCAAAACTTGGACAAGATAAAGATATCAAATCAGTTGCTGTTTCCTAACCAAAAGAAGCAGGTCTAACTAAAGTGTTTCCTCAAAACCTCAATGAATGGGTGACTGATTTTAGTGTAATCTACGACATTTGTATTCCTGTTCAATTGAAAACCCAGAAAATTGCATACAGCCGCCAATAACATGTTAAATTTGTTTAAGTCGTCTTGAATTAATCATCAGAGACAGACTTGACTTGGATTCTGCTGTCAAAATAAGGTTGGCTTCTTCCACTGTTTTTCACACCGCTGCAAATTCCAAGCACTGTGTGCCATCTTCTATAATTCACAGTGCTTGGAATTTGCAATATACTGTTCTTGGTCTTCTTGCATTCCAGCTCTATCTTCTCTTTGAGCTTTCCAAAACTGATCCTGCAAAACCAGAGAAAGAATTATATACAATTATTTTTGCGAAGCAACCACCTGAACCACTACGAATCTGACATCAGCTAGGTTTCCTAACATCAATTGCAACTCACATGGAGAGAAATATTTACAGATTTCAGCTTTTTGTGTTCCTCTTCCAAACGATATATCTCTGTTCTCAAGACCCCATTCTCTGCTTCCAGTGTTCCAACTCTTTTTGCGAGTTCCTCGCACTCAGCCTGAGTTAAAAGTACATGATCAACTTGAAATTGTATTCCACATTTAGTTTCAAAATCGATGCTCAGATACCATATTTTTAAACATCTCCTATAATCCCAAAGCATCTATACCAGTTTACGTAGCCTTGACCGCCTTGCAGACTCCCTGTTAGATTGCTTTCTTCGTTGTTTTTTAAGCTCTCTCTCATCCTGTATCTCGATAATGCAATGCTCAGAAACTAATTTGGGCACAGAAGAAACTCAAAACAAAGAAATCTCTGTGACTCATGCATTGACTTGGCTTTGTATTTAAACTTTTGGAACCTGATACACTACTTGGAAATGATAAGCACAAACAAAATGAAATGAACCTGTAGCCAAAGTTCTGTAGGAAGATTATCAGGATGTTCAATAAGTGACATGTTCAGGGCAGAAGAAACCGGTCCTGCTGTCAATGGAGCGCCAGGACGTCTCCCATATATAGTAGATATTGGTGTTGGAGCCGACATAGTCCAGTACTCCATGCCAATATTTAAGTTGATTGTCAGCCCTGTAACTGTAGTGGACTTGCCTGTAACAGAAATTGGTACGGCTGCGATGGTTTGGTTCACATTCGTATTTTTTGCTGTGGCCCCAGACACAACATGTTCACTACCACCTTGTGAGCGAGTTGTATTCACCGTGTGCACCATGGTAGCTGTCCTCAAGACATAACCGAATTTCAGTGAGTTGACAAGAGGAAACCAAACTGTCTATTCAACAGGAAGTCTCCACCTTGGCTTAAAAGAAAGAAAATTTCAGAGAATTGGTCTCACATAGGATATATACAGCAGTGCTTCAAGGCAGAGTCAACAACATACATTCCATACCTTGCCCAAAGCTGATCTTCTGTTCTGTCTGGGAATCCTGGGAAAACAAACAAATGATGCTTGTGTCAAAAGGATGAATTCTACATTCAAGGAGAAACAAAAGAGATAAAATGGGTTTTATAGATGATTCTGGAGCTTGTCCATCTAACCCAAAGGACAGATGCAACAACTTTTCTGTCCAGGATTTTCAGATATAGAAGGATATATCAATCATTGTAATCATACACATGAACTTCTAACCTCATTTCTGCATTATCCCTTTGCTTTCCAGGCTTAAGCTCAAAAGACATGCAAAGATGAACCAGACATCAGAATAAGAAATTATATACATTTTTTGAACTGTCATCACATCTTTCACTCGAACCTTCGCTTCCACTCTCACTGCTGCACATTATTATATATAATTTTCAACTGATTAATCAAAGTTGCATGTAAGTTTTATAAATGAAACCCCCAATAAATCGATGTAAACTACCTCAAGCCCAAAAACCATTAGATGCTGACAGCAGAAGATTAAAAATATATTTCCAAAATTCACTCGCTACCTCTGGGAAGAAACACTATCTGCTGAACAAGGTATTGTCTCGCATGTCTCACTTAGCTTTCCAGTGAGCATGCTAAGGGTTCCTAAGCTTCCTTTTGACCTTTTCGGTGGACTCCGGTCCTTAGCCTCAGACAGCTTTGTAATTGCTTCTGTAATTCCAGTGGATGCACCCTGGAACTAACCAGTTATACTTAGTATTTCCTGTGAAGAAGTTCAAATATGAGATGCAATAGTAGATACATAAATTACAAAACACTTACAGCTGCAGCTTCATTTATGAGTCCTGGAGGTAGTATTCGATGAGGGCCATAGGTATGGGCACCCTGAATATTTATTTCATTGATATTACTAATTAGCAATAGCTTCAAGTCTGTGCCATCATCGGACAATATATGAAGAAAAATGAACCCTTTGAAGGCAGCAAATACTGAGAATAGATAACAGAAGATACCGGTGACATGGCATACATTCCCCCATGTGCATACAAGGAATCATATAGAGGAGGTGGAGTTCCATATAGAGGCATCAGAGGCTGTCACGGAAAGACTAACTTGAGAACTGACAGACTGATGCCACGAAAAGATAATTACAGTTTTATCGGAGTGTAAAATTATGAAGCATCAATATTATTTCTCAAAACATACCTGCACTCCCCTAATATATGGATGAGTTTGTGGATTCAATGCCATTGTAGAATGGAAGTACCCAGGAGGTGGCACTGGTGTAGTTGCAGAGAAATAGTATGCCTACACATTAAAGACAATTAAAAAAACAATAAACTATTTTGCCACCAGAAGCCAGCATTAACATGAGAGGAGTGCAAATTACACATAAATCCTGCAATGGAGAAGAAACAAGATCCAGAGACTGCTATCACCTGAAATGCAGCATCCCAGTCAGGGTAAGTCACGGTAATGGTAGTGGGAGATTGTTCCTGCAAGAATAAAGGAAGAAGGAAATTCCCTATTAAGACCCCCTTTTTGGATGTTGCAATTGCATTCACAATAACTGATTCAATGTCAACACAGCAACAAAGAGCTTGAAGGTACAAGTGATCTTTTCTATAGATGCCTTTTCTGTTCTGGCCTGTGTCCCCATCTCTCCTGTACCCATTATTCAAGTGGGATCTCTGCTTGTCTGTTCGATCAATTCTCCAATTTATCCCACAATCCTAAAAATTGGAACAGATATTTCACATAACTAGATACTCCGACAGTAAACCTGTCAATGATCAGAAATTAGAATAGAGTTAATAACTTAATACCTTCATATAGACTATGATAAAACTGGATTTCTATATCATACAAGTTAGAGAAAAGAAAATAACAATAACCCTTAAAAAATGTTATCGACACACCTTAAGTTGATAATCGAATATATGAAGGGAAAAAAAACAATTGATTATATTTTCTCCGCAATATATTTGAAATAATTAAAAATACTATTCTATGCATTTATGAAATGCCCTTCATAAACCCAAAGGAAAGCAAATGGGATTGGTTCCCCCACTCCATTACCATGATCTACACTTGCACCCATGGATTAATGGGTTGACTTGGGCCTGTCGATTCCCCATGGGGCCTAGAAACACCTAATAAGGTTATCCACCTAGCCATCTCAAATCTAAGAGAGGGAACACCTATACGGGACTTCGTCTAGTTAGATATTGGATGCTGATCTTTGTGTGAAGTATTGGTTGTATCCCTAACTTTAAGTACGTGCTATGGTCCACTATGGTCTTAGTTATCTAATGATTAATTGATTTATGCTTTATCTTGAGGAGGTTTTGTCAAGTGGTCCACATCATAGTAGCAAAGGCTTCTTGAGGTGATTGCCCCACCTCCTTACCAAAGGAATATAAGTTGTACTATCCAGTGCAAAGAGAGAGATCGACTTTGATAATGTAGCATTCCCTACGTAGAGCAGAGCATTGGAATAATTGAAGGAGTCACATGATTCTTGACAACCGAAGGAACCCCCAGATGTTGAAACATTGAGCCCCTAATGCTTAGTGTTAGAGGTATTGAAAATGTGCCCAGAGGGCCCAGGATGCCCCCAGGCTGGCCTTGACATTGTTTAAAGGACATCACATGATCCAGAACCCAAATGATGGTAGTCATCCTTGAGATGACAAGGGAGGGCATGTACATCACCTTGGAGCACCAAGGCTTGAGCTAGTTGATGCCATGTCATTCCTTTTCCTCTTGTGAGGGTGACAAAGGATATCCTTTGGACATGACGTCTTAACATGCAAATACTTTTTATGGTTTGTACATGATCCTAGAGAACTTCTTGGAGTATGAAACACTTTTTAGCCCTTGTCTCACATTTTGAGGACTTACTGAGCTTATTTGAACAATGATGTCACACTACTGAAGCATCTATTCCCACATGTGTGGGATTTTGTGGCATATTGTCTTCGTTTTTGAGCCATCAAGTTGGCTTGTAACCTATTTCTTGTGAAACACTAAAAAGTGAACTTGTCTTTAGGGATTTTATTCATTTTATTTGTAAAGTGAGTGGACAAAGGCTCATATAAATAAAGCCTCCTGCTCACTTCATTTATCATCATCACACATGTTATTTTAATTTTTGACCTCTCTAGAAAAGAGTGTGACTTGCTTCCTTATTCACTACTTGGGCATACTGTGATTTTTTGTGGATGTGATTTGTCTTGGATGTGATTTTTGGCTTGGACACACTATTGTAGAATTGAAAAAAGAGCTATTGTGGATGATTTTGTATGTTTGATTCTGATTTTTAATATTTTGCATGCTTTAACTAGGGTTTCTATTGCTCCATGTCTAAATGTTTATTATTGGTGAAACTTTGATTCATTATTGCATGTATAATTGTCTTCTTAATAACCTATAAGGAAACTCCTAGTGTGCAAACCTTATAATTAATTCCCCCCCCCCCCCCCCCCCGTCACAAGAATAGTAATTTACTAATTAGGGTTTTACAAGTGGATGCCTTAGAGCATCCCCCTTACTCCATCAGGGTCCTTACTTGGAATTTTAATTCCTTTAAGACTCCCTTTTCCCTTGTAGGTTAAGGCATTGGTCTGTAAGTGTGTTGATCATCTTAAAATTAAATTAAATCTCCTTAAACCCTTTCTCTCCTAGACAGCTAGGGCAGCCACTAGGGTATGAGCAAATTTGTGCAGAGTGTGACTTTATTGCATGTAAATGGCTCTAAATTGTAGGATAATTTATATAAACCAAATAAAAGCAAAATCTATGGCCGACATCATACCTATTTATTGATGTTACACATATCTAACAACCCTAAAATCCTCTTGTTTGCATTAGCCATAGTCTCTATTTGAAATCCTTGGTTCCCTTCTTGTTGAACAACATTCAAAGGGTTTTTCTAAGGATTTTGTATTCCATTGCATGCCCAAACATTGAACATCGGTCAAATCCTAACTTCTAGCTGCCTTGTTATAGGTCTAACTTAGACAGTTTGAACTCTAGCTTTGAATATCTTGGTCATCCTGGTCCCTACCAAGCCCTCAATGACATGTACCCATTTTCAATTTCCCTTGTGATGCAATTAGGATGGATTTCTAGGGTTTGTGATAGCGAAGTCACAGAAGCGAGATTACATCATCATTTTGCTTGCTATATTTCATCATGAGGGCCAGTTTCGCCCTATTCATTCTTGGTTTTGTTGTATTCCGATGATTCCTGTAAAATGGGGTTATTATCATCATATTTTAATTGAATATGCTAAAGGTGTAATTTCATTTATGGGTTTAATTGTAATTGTTGGCCTTTTCTACATAATGTTTCTGAGAGATTTCCTAAATATTTTAACGAAAATATCCAAATGGGATATTACACTAATCATCGTTACACCTCCAATATAAGTCACCTTGACCCATAGTATTAGAATACCTTGTAGGTGGCCTTGGAAAGCCTCCCTTGTGGTTGAAATCCAACTAGGAAACAGGAAAAAGTTTGTTGAGATGACAATGGCAACCCTTTCTCATTGCTTCCATAAGGTTTAGCCCTTGCCCAGTGAGTCCTTTCATCGAACCGACTAGATTTTTTGGAAACATCTTTGGCACTATTGTCAGGGAGGAGTTGAGTCAACCTCCTCGTAATTTGAAGTCTAAGCTTCAACAACAGTTTGGTGAGACTAACCTAAAGACTACAACATAGATTCTTATATGGAATTCACAAATCACAAACTTCCATTTCTCCTATTAGTTTGTTTGACGAATCCATAGCTCCAAGAAAGAAAAGAAATAAGCACAAGATGACTATTTCCTCAACTTCCCCTATAGCTTCCAAATGTTGAAATATGTAGCTATGGTCGATTTTCTAATAAAAATTATTTATTTGATGCATTTGATTTAATAAAATTATTATTTGTCAAGCATGTTCTTCATGATCATTATTGTCAAAAGAAAAAGAAATACGAAAGGCATGTTCTTCATGACCTTTACAAAAGAAGAATTTTAAATTTTGAATTCGTATTTTTCCCTCCACAAGAAACGAAATAAGCACAAGATGACTATTTCCTCAACTTCCCCTATAGCTTCCAAA
Organism: Pinus albicaulis; assembly: GCA_034641835.2. Taxonomy (NCBI): domain Eukaryota; kingdom Viridiplantae; phylum Streptophyta; class Pinopsida; order Pinales; family Pinaceae; genus Pinus; species Pinus albicaulis. The sequence goes on from CM076578.1 coordinate 1,168,488,141, forward strand.
TGTTGAAATATGTAGCTATGGTCGATTTTCTAATAAAAATTATTTATTTGATGCATTTGATTTAATAAAATTATTATTTGTCAAGCATGTTCTTCATGATCATTATTGTCAAAAGAAAAAGAAATACGAAAGGCATTTTCTTCATGCCCTTTACAAAAGAAGAATTTTGAATTTTGAATTCGTATTTTTCCCTCCACAAGAAACCAAGTCTGCTCCTCTATATGATCAAGTTGGCTCCCATAAATGGTCAGGTCGGTTCATCCCATTATGGCACCCAATCGAGCTCATGATGGCTATATAAAGGAGTCATTCGTCCTCCCTCTTGGGCAATTCACGTAGAACATATCACAAATTATATATCTTTGTAATCTCAAAGAAATATAAGAAGTTTAAGAGACCAAAAACAGATGGATAAGTAATGCTCTTTTTTCCCTCGCTTATGCAAGTTTAGGAGGTCAAGTTTCTGTGGAATCTTTCTGAAGTAGAGTCTAAAGTTTCTGTGATTTACCTCTATGGAGAAGGGGCCAAATCTCTGTGATACACCTCTGTGGAATAGGGTTGAACATATACAATTCACCTCTGTGGAAGAGGGTCTAACATTTGTTGTCATCTCTGTGCAATAAGGCCCCATCCCATGCAATTCATCTCTATGGAAAAGGGAGCCGAATTCTCTGTGTATTCTTATGGTTGCAGATAGTTTTGTGAGGGATAACTTCGTTTCTTGGTGAGAGGTTGAACTTCTCATCTAAGTTGGTCAGTCATCTTGACTTTGATGCCTCTCTTATTGAATTGATTTTAGAAAGAAAGGTTGTTGGGTTTTTTCCCATGTGGGTTTTCCCAGGGTAAACTCTTGTGTTATTGTGTGGTTGGCTCTTTATGATCCTTATGGTAATTTTGTATTTATTGTTGAGCTCCTTTGTGTAATTACTTTATTATTAAAAGGATTAAACTAATGAAAATCATAAGAAGTAATTATAATTTTAAGGAATGTCCTAGTTTTTCAACATGGTAGCAAAGCGTGATTTAAAAGAAGCCCTAATAGAGGAAGTCATATTTTCAAGCAAATATTTAGAGCCTGATTTTTCATCTAGCCCTAGAACTTGGTTTAAGAGAAGCCCTAATAGAGGAAGTCATATTTTCAAAAAAATATTTAGAGCATGATCTATCATTTAGCCCTAGAAGAAAATGAAGCAGAGTTAGCTCTAGAAGTCTATCTCTTCATTCTGGTCGAGTTTAGGGAGAAATGCCACCGTGTAATTTGTGCCCTATCTAGGGTTTGCCTTGGTGATAAAAGGAATGGATAGCCTTTGTCTTTCCTTGTTTTATAAGGAGTGCCAAAATATTCAATCCTCAGTACTTGAGACAAGGGTCAAGACGCAAAGACATCAAGTAATATTGTAGAAAGGACAAAATTCCTCAAACCAAATTACCTCAGAACTTGTTACAGCAACAGGGCTAAGTCTGAATGACCTCATTGCAAGCCTCAAAATTTTTCACATAGCCAAAAGGCCTTAGGGCTATTCATGGAAATCCAAGTAGACTTAAGACATGGTCTTAAAGAAATTTCATTAGAAATGCTAATCTGTTTTGTTTGAAATCTCCTTATATAACTCCTTGTCATGGATCTGATTAAAGAAGATTACTATCCCGAAGAACACTTTGTTCAGGTTCTCTTGTGATTGCAAGTACACTGGAAATCTAAGGACGAGGAGTTTCGGGAAGAATCATGTTAGGCCAAGCATTGGTAACTCCACAAATAATGCATTCTATTAGAAAAATCAGTAATATTTACAAGGACAGGGAGAATATTGGAATTTTTATTCCAATGTCTCTTCATTTCTCATTGTGTATTTACAATATTTCCAATAATTTCTTAATCCCTAAAGATTAGGTGTCAACATCCCCCCCCCCCATTAATATGAAGGAATTTTGGTGTGATATCCCCACTTAGCAAATATTGCTAAGTGAAGATTGCTAAGTGGGGATACAGTTTTGCTCAATTTTGAAATTTTGGGTTGTTGACTTTAGGAAAGAGGGTTGGAGGACCCCACTCTAAATTTTTGCTAAGGATTGGGCCTAACATAAGGGAAATAAAGCAAATTGAATGCCAAGGGGATTGTGGGGACCACTCAATGGGGAAATATGCTCCCTTGGGCAAACTCACTCTTTTGGAGGGAGAGGCTCAAGGGGAACGATGAATGGGACCCACATGGAGAGAAGGGATCCCAAGGATAAATAGTAGAGGCAAACATCATTTGCGAGCTATTGACATTTTGACAAACTCACTCACCAAGCATGCTTGAGCTGTTGAGCCAAGTATGCAAGTGTTGTTCAGCACACAAGATACTCAAGTGAGTTTCTCACCCCTTGCTTCGGTGGAATTCAAGTGCCAACCCAAGGAGGGAAATCAACATCATTGTGAGCCCATTCTAGTGTTGCCTTAATCATTTCATGGGTTTTCTTTAGCAGTCTGGGCATAGGAGAGGAATACGCATTTCTTGGGGAAGCTAGTGGAGGAGTAGCAAATCTATTGAGTCTTCTGAGGGAGCACTGGACCTTTATTTGCTGAAGATTCAGGGTGATAAGGAAGCCAGATTTTCTGCAGTCTTTGTTGTAGTAGAGGGGTCATTCCAAGAAATGCGTGGATTTGCATAGGAGGTTCTTTTGGGAAGCACGTGGGAGTTGAGGGTGTGGCCATTTGGGGCTGGATTGAGCTGGAAATTTTGGGAGTTATTTGGAGGGAAAATTCACCGGCATTTAGCATCATTTTCGAGGGTTAGAACAGTGCCAATTCCAGGAGGGCCAAAAAACCCAACAAAAGAGGAGCATGCTGAAATTGGGGTCAATTTCGAGGGTAGGAATAGGCCAAACCATTTCTGGGTTTTGTTGGGTTATTTGAGGGGGGAGTCCAAGATTAATTTCTCGAAATTTTCTGAGCATTGGAAGAGGGCCAAACAACAGTTTCATTCCAGCAGACAGTGTAGTTTTTCTAGGGCAACACAGGGAATAGAGGAGAGAGTACATCTCGACATCTGGACTTCACATTTTACCACCTAGGACTTGTTTAGTTTGCGTTTGGAAAACCGAGGTGCACTTACACCATACTCTCATTGTATTTCCATTTCATTATAATAAAATGGCTTAGTTGGGTGCATTTTTTGGAGAAATTCTGGGTGTTTACGTGTGTGTTTAAATTTCATGTGTGCATGTATTGTAATTGCTTGTTATCACTGTAAATTTTCCATTAAGAATATTACAGTGGTATCATAGCACTGATCTTGGCTCAGATGAGGGATTATTCTTATGACCTTGGAGGACTGGCAGAACGTTACCTATCGGAAGCAAAGACACCGGAGCAGGGAAAGAGAGTTGGAAGTCACCCCTGACACTAAAACTCTGGAGCAAGTAGTGGTGGTAGAAGACATGGCGGAACTTAAGAGAAAAGAGGAGTTAGCTTTTGAGAGCCTCTTGAAGGCCCTGAGTGACTTGGCCAAGGGACAGAAGGAAACGCTGGAGGAAATCAAGCAGCAAAATCGGGACAAGGGCTTTCACCAAGATTTTCTGCTTGGGGAGATTTTTGGGGCTTCCCACCAGTATGACCACCATTCCCCACTAACTCACCCACACACTTTCAGTAGGCCTACTAGGATTACATTTCCCACATTCCTGCCTTCAGGAGGAGGTGAGCAGGGTGCCAGGATGACATGCGGATGGGGGGGGAATATTTTCATTAGTGGTAGTCCATGGGGGAGTTTCGAGTTGCATTGACCTTCCGGGATTACTACCATCTCAAGTAGAATGAGAGGGGCAAAGGCGCAGGGGGATCCAACACAGAGAATTCAGAGTTGTAGCACACTATTGGGAGGATGTATCTCCCCACTTTTGATGGGACATCCAAGTGCACGACCAGGGATTGGGTGGAGAAGTTGGAAACATATTTCCAGCTTAGTCGGATGACATAGCTAGAGGCCATCAAGATGGTTACATTGCACTTGGAGGGAGAGGCCCATGACTGGTGGTTCCATGGCTGACTACGCTAGGGCATGCTAGCGTAACTTCTTATGAGGACTTCACATCGAGGGTTGTGAAGCGTTTTGATAGGAGGGACCCGGAGGCACACTTTAAGGAGCTTACGCAGCTCAAACAGACTGGAAATCCCGAGAAGTACATATCGGAGTTCTTGAGGGCGTCTGTGATGGTGTCAGATTTTCCAGATGCTCGAAGGGTTTACACTTTTGTGGAGGGTATGCTTAAGCCCTTGCATGGTTTGGTGAGATCTCGCAGACCAACCACACTACAAGAGGCAATGATTTGTGCCCAGGATTTGCAGGACGCAATCCCCAAGACTAGGGCATTGATTCCACCATGAGCCCCCTTTCCTCCCAGGGATTGAGACACCAGGGCCCCACCACCGAGAGATAACTAGGGGCATGGACAGTTGGATGATTAGATTAGGAGAAACCTTCGGAGGAGGAAATTGGGCTTCACCTATTAGGAGCCTTGGGCACTAGTTCACAGATGCACCACAAGAAAGGCCCATTACATTGAGGTCTTCTCTCATAGTGATCAAGAGGATGATGTATAGAAGGAGGTATATGGAGGTGACAGTGAGCCGTGTGCAACAAAGGGACCACCTCCACAACCACCACCTAGGTGAGCACCTTTTACAGCTACTGGGGGAGTTCTTGCTTCTTTGCGTGGGGTCCCCAAATACTTAACCCTGAGGATTTGAGGCACAGTGCAGGGGAAGCGTGTCTTTGTTTTGGTGGATAGTGGGGCCACCCACAACTTCATTGACGCACAAATGGTTCAGAGGAAGGGCATCACTACGAAGGAGTTTGGGGGGTTTTTTGTCCTTGTGCCAAGGGATAGGACCATGCAGTGCACCAGATATGTCCCCACGTTGACAGTGACTATGGGGAATTACTTAGTGATTGACCATTTCTTTGTGGTGGATGTACCAGACATCAATGTGGTGATAGGTGTCTAGTGGATTTACTCTCTTGGGCGAGTGACCATAGATTGGTCGAGGTTGGAGATGGAGTTCATGGAGCCAGGTGGGAAGTTAGTTCTCTTCAAGGGCATACATTCATACCCACCACAAACAGTTTCGACACACCGGATAGAGCTTGACTTGAGGCATGGAGATATTGAGTGGGAAGTGGAGCTGCGGATTTCAAAGGTACCAACACACCCAGATATTCAGGTCATTTTAGAAAAGTACCCGACAATGTTTGGGGAGATCCCATAAAGACAACCACTCGATAGGGGATTCGAGCATACTATTAATCTAGAGTCGAGGGTATAGGTAGTCATCACCACTACCTACCGACATCACAAGGCCTATCAGGATGAGATTGAGCGAGCCATTCAAAAGTTGTTGACATTGGGGAACATTAGGCCCAGCTCCAGCCCCATCACTTCATCAGTTGTTCTGGTGAAGAAAGATGGCACATTGCGGATGTGCATTGACTACCAGGCATTGAACAAGAAGACATTGAAAAACCAGTACCCCATACCCCGAATTGATGAGTTGATGGATGAGCTTAGAGGAGCCAAGTACTACTCTAAGATAGACCTGCGCTCGGGGTACCGCTAGATCAAGGTGCGTGATAAGGACATTCCCAAGACGACCTTTCGCTACCACTATGGGAATTTCGAGCTTTTGGTGATGCCTTTTGGGCTAACCAACGCACCAGCCACATTCCAGTCCTGCATGAACCATGTGTTCCGTGGGCAGTTGAGGTGTTATTTCCTTGTCTTCTTTGATGAAATTTTGATCTATAGTAGGACATGGGAGGAGCACCTACAACATCTGGATGAGGTGCTCAAGATCTCGAAGGGACAACAGTTCTAAACAAATTTGTCCAAGTGTGAGTCCGGGCTAACAAAGATGCTTTAATTGGGACATATCATTGGAGAAGATGGCGTGCGGGTGCACCAGGAGAAGATCAGGGCCATTTTGGACTGGCCGACGCCCAAGAATGTGACAAAGCTGTGGGGATTCTTGGGCATTTGCATGTGAAAATTCCACATCTTGGAATCCTACTGCAGCAATGGATTAGATTTCTTCTACAATTTAATTTAATGAACAAATTATTTACTGTTCGCTATGGTAAATATCGAAATCAATACGTTGCAGTCTTCACAAAATAAATACAGTGGAATAAATACAACACAGGAAAGATAGAAACACGCACACAAATAACTCAGTTCTTTTTGGACTAAGTCCCCGGAAAAACCCAATGCAGGAAAATCGGTGCAACAATTGAGCGTTTGTATATTATGCAATAGTAATTTATGAGTAAAATTCTATGGTTGTCCAAATTGACAAACCATACAGAGAAAAAATCTGACAAAAAGTTAGTGAGAAAACTCTCACTCTTCCATTGGCGATCTGACATTGATCTGGGCTCCAGATGATCTACTATGTGCTGCCTCTGCGCAATCCCTGTGTCAGCCTGCGCAGTACAACGTTACCTTCGCTATCTGATCAGCTGTTGTCTGGAAACTTGACCCTCCTGGCCCTTCGATGTCTCACTCCAACCTTTGGCACCAAATCAGCTCTGTCTCCCAACAAAAATGGAATCTCCTCTTGAAGCTCTGTGCTGCTTCTCTGTGGCACTTGCTGCCTCTCGACTTTACACTCACCAAATCTAGAAAATCTTCCTCCGACCTTACTATCCCTGCCCCTCTCTCACTGCAATGAGCTCATTGAATCTCTCCCCGGAAACTAAGCGCTACTACTCAGGAAATCGATTTGCCAGTGAGTTCGATCTTCTCAAGTGTGTTCTCCAAGTGCCCATCAAGTTCCTTCTTGTAATCTCTCGTTGAAACATCAACGACCATGATTAAAACTTAATCGGTGGCCAAGATTAACTAAGACTCGATCCACGCCTTTTTCTAGAATATTCACACTTGACTTAATTAATACCTTTTAATTAATCATATTTCTTAAGTTTAGACTTGGAAATATCAAAAAACCGATTAATTATTTTAATTAAGCCATCTCTAGGTGGAATTTCCCCAAACAATTTCTAGGCCTTGGAGAATACATGTGTCTTAGCTTCTCTACAAAATCTCAAGGCTAGAGCACATCCGATGCTACAAAAATCAACACTCCCTCTTAGGGAGGAATGTGCTCTAGTACTGCTACCCTCCTGATAGTAATACTCTGATTCTGCACCATCCCCTATTGCACTGCTGATGTCTGGCTATTGCTGCCCACCAACTACTGCGCAACTCTAATATGCGTTGCATCTGTGTTGCTACTGACTCTGTTGAACTGCTGCCAACTACTGCATCTGCACTACAACTTTGTTGTTACTGCTACTGCAACATCTGCAGTTGTTTCTCATTTGTTGCTGCTACAACTCAGAAATATCCATCAAACTAAACCAATTGTGGTCATCGTGATGCATCTGTCACCCGAGTCCTGACTACTACTAGTCTCTGCGCTGTCTCTGAAGCCTTTGCGTTGCTACTGACTCTGCATTACTGCCTACTCTGCTCTGCGCTGCTCAATCTCTGACTGCTACTAGCTACTGCATTTGTCACTCTGGCACGTGATTGCACACTCTGTCACTGGTCCATCCTGCTACTACTACTATGGGCTTCTGTAGCAAGGTATTGATCCAAGAGGTTTACTCCTCAAGGATCCTGCCCATCTGTAGCTCTCTAGGGCTACAAAACCAAATCACCCCACCTCACCCCTGGAGGTATGTCAGTGATCATGGAAAAATCTTCCTCGAGTCTGGAGGACAACCTATCTATCTCACCGGATGCAGCCTACTGATCCTCCTTTTCCTCTTTGTCCCTCTTTCTGAGCAGACACTGGGTGCTGTAGTGACCAAGTTCACCACATCTGAAGCATTTCACCTTTGAAATTTCCTTTCTTCTGCACTGCTCCTGCTGCCGCTTTGATGCAACGGTTGCGTTCTCCTCCTCCTTTACTTCCTTCATCCCACTGTTGTTGTTGCCACCTATGGTGCTTTTCACCAAGTCTTGCCTCATCTCCTTCTGCTATAGATCTGCCCACATTCTGTCCCATTCTGGAAAGTTCTCTCTGCCCAGGATACTCTTGACGAATACTTGCCACTCCTATGAAACACTAATCAGGGAAAATCGTACAAACTCTGTAGGTTGAGGCGTTGACCCGACTATAGATAGTTGATCCTGGACATCCTGAAGTTTAGTAAGGAAGGGGTCTATACACTCCCCTTTCTGCATCCTGGTACACCTCAACTTCTCCTCCAAATACATCTTCCCCTACTAGGAAGATCTCTAGTATAGTGTGGCAAGGGCATACCACATCTGCTTGGCGGTATCTTTGCCAGCTATGTGCGATACTACGTGATCTCAAACTCCGTCGAGAATCAACCTCTTTGCTTTCGCCATCTCCTTTTTGTAGGTCTTATGCTGATCTGGATCCGTGGGTACAACTACCATTGAACTGATATAGGTTTTGAGATCATATTCATCTAGATCACATAGTTTTTTGAACCTTCCAATCAGTTCTGATCTCTCAACCCTGTTGATGCCATCTCGCCTGAAATGTCAAACTCTACCTCTTCTCCTTTACGCAGCCGCCGACTGGCTCTATGCACTCCCTGCTAGAGTGGGCAAATCTGCTCACGGCTATTGTTGCTATGCGTGGAGAATTTGAACTTCTTGGCTAGAAGTTCCCTGAGGGAAGATTACCCTCAGCGTCTGCTCCAAGAAGTTCCCTGAGGAAAGAATTCCCTCAGTGTGTGCTCTTATTAACTTCTGACACTATTCTTCCAACAAATACTGCAAAATAACTGCGTCCCAACTAAAGATCTGCTCTACAAGAAAAACGTTGTTGCTCCCTCTGTCTCTGACAATCTTCGATCTGTAATTTTTTTTCTCTGTTGACTCACTCAGAGAAACAAATTTTCCTCAAAAATCTGCCCTACTGGCTAATGGACTCTGCAGTCTCCTGGGGTTTCGAGCAGGTGCTCACGCATTGCCTCGAAGCTCCCTCTTCTCTCTGCAACTAAGCTCTCCGACTTTCTTTCTACACTCTAATACGATGTAAAAATTCCACAACTTGGAATCCTACTACAACAATTGATTAGATTTATTCTATTTGTTAATTTACTGAACAAATTATTTACTATTTTCTACAGTAAATATCGAAATCAATACACTGCAGCATTCATAAAATAAATACAGTGGAATAAATACAACTCAGGAAATATAGAAACACACACACAAATAACTTAGTTATTTTTGGACTAAGTCCCCGAAAAAACCCAATGCAGGAAAATCGGTGCAGCAGCTGAGGGTTTGTATATTATGCAGTAGCAAATTCTAAGTACAAGTCTATGGTTGTCCAAACTGATGAACCATACAGAGAAAAAATATGACAGAAAGTTAGTGAGAAAATTCTCACCCAGCCACTAGCTATCCAACACTGACCTAGCTCCAGATGAGTTGCTCTGCACAGTCACTGCATAACATAGCTCGGAACTGCACCACCTTCGCTATCTGATCAGCTGTTGTCTGGAAGCTTGACCCTCCTGGCCCTTCAATCTCTCACTTCGACCTCTCGCACTGAATCAGCTCTGTCTCCCAGCAAAAATGGAATCTCCTCCTGAAGCTTTGTGCTACCTCTCTGCTTTACACTCACCGGATCTGGAAAATATTCCTTCGACCTTACTATCCCTGCCCCTCTCTTACTACAACGAGCTCACTGACTCTCTCTCAGGAAACTCAACGCCGCTACTTAGGAAATCGATCTGCCAGTGAATTTGAATTTGATCTGCTAAAGTGTGTTCTCCAAGTGCCCATTGACTTCCTTCTTATAATCTCTCATTGAAACATCAACGACCATGATTAAAACTTAATCGGTGGCTAAGATTAACTAAGTCTCGATCCGCGCATTTTTCTAGAAGATTCACACCTCACTTAAGTAATACCTTTTAATTAATCATATTTCCTAAGTTTAGACTTAGGAAGTATTAAAAAACTGATTAATTATTTTAATCAAGCCATCTCTAGGTGGAATTTCCCCAAACGATTTCTAGTTCTTGGAGAATACATGTGTGTTAGCCTCATTGCAAAATATCAAGGCTAGAGCACATTTGATGCTACAAAAATCAACATTGCACCTATTACAGGAAGTTCGTGAAGGGGTTCTCATAGTTGGCAATACCCCTCACCGATTTGACTAAGAAGGGTGTTTGGATGGACAAACATGATGCAAGAGACCCTTAAGTGCCTCAAACAGGTGATGAGCAGCTGTCCTGTGTTGGCACTTCCAAATTTCGCACAACCTTTTGTGCTTGAATGTGATGCCTCCGGAGAGGGCACTTAATGATTTGCATGCATGACTAGGGGCCAACCCCTAGGAGATCATTTATGGCGCCCTTTGACTCATTCTGGCATAGAAAGAGCTCAATGCATGCCTCCAAGAGGCCCACGCAGTGATGATGTCAGCATTTCATCCCTCTTGTGGGTTTATCTTTATGATTTTTCATTAGAAATGTGGTTGGCTTGTAACCACAATTAGTTTTTCCCTCCATTTGACAACTAATAAGAGGATTCTAGGTTAATATTATACTTGATAGATCATGTATAAATATATGAGAGCTCATTTGAGCTTCTCATCATCATCACACTTGGATTGGATCTTTTGAGAAGAACTCGCACTTGTTTTTTTGGCTATTGGATAATGTTTTAGAATGAATTTTGACATTTGGAGCTAATTCACATTTCTTCTTTGGAGCTAGACTTGATAGATCATGTATAAATAGATGAGAGCTCATTTGAGCTTCTCATCATCATCACACTTGGATTGGATCTTTTGAGAAGAACTCGCACTTGATTTTTTTTGGCTATTGGAGAATCTTTTAGAATGCATTTTGAAATTTGGAGCTAATTCAGATTTCTTCTTTGGAGTTATTTCTTGGATATTAGATGGATATATTGCATGTCATCTTCTAAGTGCTTAATGTTGATGGAATTTTTCTCTTTAATTTGTTTAATGTATGGAATTGTTGCTTCTAGAACATGCTAATTGTGCCCTAATTATTGAAAATCAATTATGGAAGGCTTTCTAGTTGAGTATTGCATATGTTATTCAATGTATGGCATGTAATGAATGTTCCTAGTGGAGGAAATTCTTGAACTCTCCAGAAAATTCAATTATCTTTGAAGTGGGTAAATGCTTAAATGTGGTACCTAGGGCATCATTTTTAAGCATCCTTAGAGATGATTTAGCTCATCTTGAACATCCTAAGAGTCCATATGCACAAAGGAAACGACACTGATACAAGTCCTTGGTGGTCATCTTTACTTTTCATCAATAATTTTTCCTCTTAAAATTTGGTCCTTTAAGGCTAGGGCGAAAATCTAGGGCATGGAGCGAAATTTTAGGGCAGATATTTTTCGGGAATTCGAGAGACTAAACATCAAGCTTTGGGTCTAGGCTATCTATGCCCCAATTTTGGTGGGCATCAGGCATCCCCTCAAGTTTCATCCATAAAATGTCTTGCCCTAGGGGATGCTCCAAGAGGGAAACCCTAGGTTCTTCTCCCTCAACTTGAGGACTTCCTTGAAGGCTATATGAGATTAGTACTTGTTGAAGTAAATCATAAGAGGCCTTTTCTTGTTATTTCCTTGATCTCGGGAGTACCGTCGTCCATGATTATTCACATAACCCTAGGTCTTGCGCAATACATTTCTAGGTCTCTTATAGGGAGCAAAACACCTTTTGAAACATTATATCATAATCTAGAACTTTCCATAAGAGGTCCTAATCCATCACCATTCACCTTAAAACCCTAGAATATCTATTATAGGTGTTGACAATACTATCGGGACTCCTCCCATTGGTGAAAGTCTGTAAAGATCAAGGGACCTTGGCTGTGGTGACAGTGGGCCATTGCCCCATTGTTGGCACTTAATCTAGCTTTTTGTCCTATAGGCTTTCCCTCCCTAGCGCCTGCTAGATTTTGTGGTAACAAGCTCACAGGGTAATAGGCAAATGGTCTTGGGAAGAAATCCTAATAGCCCCTTGTGGATGCAAGTCATCCAATATAATCTAGATCAGACAGTCTACATATTCCCATGGTTTGATAGCTCTAAAAAAAATGAAATGTGCAAACCATTGATCAAGAGTTGATCCCACAATGCATGTGAGGAGGTTCTACACCCTCTATGTCACCTCTATGTGAGCACACTACAACACATTTTGCAATATGTTATGCCTCGATTGGCTACATGGAATGGTCTCCTTCTCCAACTTGCATGGACTCCGATTCCACATTAGATCCATCTATCACATTAATAGCAAACATATGTTTGCCAAATACCCTCTACAACAAAGTTTGTGGTATTGGTTCTTAGTCATGGTTATACCAAGCTGGCCACAACGACAATTCCAATCAAACTCAATCCTCAACCATAGGATTCTAGCTCCATTGTATGTCATTGAGCTTTGATAGACTCCATGAATCTCATAGAGTTCTAACTCCATTGTATGTCGTTGAGCTTTGATAGACTCCATGAATCTTGTTGCAAGTCTTGTAAGTTTGGATCACAAACTAGGGTTTCACCTCTAAGAATCAAATCCAGACCAACAACTACTATTTTTTTAATTGTCAGAGATCCACTCAGATTAGTATATGAATGTGTACATCCTCTATGCATCACAAGCATGATTCTCTAAACCTAAATAAGGTGCAATGTATCATTTTTCTTATTTTCCATTTGGATAACTTTATATTGGCTGTACAAATTTTCAAGGATGGAAATCGGAACCAACTTTTCTTTCTTATGACAACTATGAAAACCTTAAATCCTAATCCTATCTAAGTATTGGTAACATCTAGAGCAATTGTTAGTACATTGAAAATAGATCATAAAGACATATTTGTTATTGGCACACTCATCCTCCATATACGCAAACTCAGCAAGTAAGCCATATGTTAAAATTAGACATTTCCATTTAAATGTTGCTCGCAGCTATGTTTTTCAGACTCTGGTCATGTCATCCATGATTCAAAAATTGTAACATCATTTGCCAGCTATAGCAAAATATATATCTCGACATAGGATTAAGCCCAAGCATATGAGAATTCATAACAAGAAACCACAAAATAGCTAGATCAGACTTCAAAGCAGTTTGTTTCAATCATTTTATAAAAAAATCCTATTTGACAAACTAATAAGAGACAATACAGAAACAACAAGTCAGGGAAGCATACTACAATGTTTATCATCCCAACTTATGATTATACTATTATAAAAAAGAAGCGTACAGAATTTGATGATGTTTCTAAACTCAACTTAAAATCCTGCATAATAAAGTAGCATTCCCAGATGAGCTGTGGGCCTGCTGGTTTTCCTATTCTGTTGAGGACAAGGCACTTTAGAATTTTTCTGACAGTAATTCCCCTATATGAGTTAACAAAGGCTCAAAACACTTATTGTGAATGACTGAAAGCTTTCCGGAAGAAAACATGCAATCCTCACTTTCTTGAGACATTCCCATGTTTACAGATTATGATATGGATTTAGAGCCTCGTGCCTCTGGATGGAAAGCAGTGTCCATGGACAGACTTAGGGCTTTAGGGTTTCGTGTCTCTGGATGGAAAGCAGTGTCCGTGGACAGGCTTACTCTTTTTTTCCATGTAACAAAGCATCCCACTCTCTGGACAGTAGGAAAGGATAAGATATTATTGAGAGGTCAAGGTCATTCAACAACAAGACTTGAATCTAGGTTCTCAATCTAAGTGGAGAGGATAATAATCAATCCTCCCAACCACTCAAGATAATCCTCCCAACCACTCGAGATAAACACGATTGACATGGACAGACCACTCACTATAAACCCGATTGACATTGACAGACTTGAGAGAATTGAATCTAGGCGGAGAAGATAATAATCAATCCTCCCGAGTCATAACACTCGAGATAAATTAAATCCAATTGACATGGACAGACTTACTTTACAGGACAACTAGATATGAATGCTATTGTCTGTGCGGAAATTTAATTTGACTGAAAAACTTTTAATTATATCACACATGCGCGACTAGTTACAAATACTAGCAGTGCAATTACGACACCTCAGCAGCGGATGACAGGTCATGGTTACAGGGAAAGGTCATCGCGCAGAATATCCTAAGAGAATTTTTATGAGGATCCAAAATCTTCTGAAAAAGGGTTTGTATACCACATACTAGTCAGCTGACATTAGCTCCAAGTGATGAACCATGATCATATTTTACCAAGAAAACAGGACTTCAAGTCTTGTGATAAAGTTGAAATATACTAAGCATATCAGCTAATAATGGAGCCATAGACAATTTTGGATTCTTTTGTTCATATAGTTCATCTAGTGGCCTTAATAAGAGAATGATATAAGCGAGATGTCATGCACTCGTTCTATTGGCATGGAAACGTAAGGGAAAGATAATTTTGACGCTATTATGGCTTAGTATGGCAAGTGCATCCCATTAATACAACTTTCAACTTTTTTATGAAAACCAATGTTGCCAGATAGCAAAGGGTGACATGAAATTCTTAGGACAATGCTCTGAGAAAAAAGCTACATTTATGAACTGGACCAGACAACAGTTACCTCGTCTCCAAACCCTCTTCCAATATTGCACTTCACTATCACCTCGGGAAACAGGAACCCAAATCCTAGTTGTGCAAAACACATGAGAACCCCACATAGACAGCATGACCTACAATGCTATACTTTGATTATCCCCAAAATCCGATCCCAGAAAAACACCCTGGAATTCGACCTCTCGGTTCTAAAAAAAGAACAAGTTGGTAAAACATGAACCATGACTGCCAACTGGAAAGGCATAAACAAAGGAAACCCAGTCTGATAAACTCACTTACTGCCACTGGGTGAACCAATAATTACAAAACAGTACTATAAATGCAGGAAGAGAGCAAGAAATTCTACTGAGCAGGGTACTAAAGAATCCAGACTCTTTTATATAATATATAAGCATTTTACTTTGAATAGAAGCACAATTTGAATCTAAGCGGTTGAGTATATGTAGGACCTCTTTGGATTTAAGATTTTAAGGCCACTGTGAATAATTGAAGGGAAGAATCATCGTGCATACATTTCGTTCCTTTTGTCAATGGCGTGACAGTCAAGTGGCCTTTACATATTTTCACTAAATACTTAAAGTGCAGTCTCTCAAACCTCATCTTTATTGATTTTCCAGAGCAACCCACGTGGAATTGATTGCAAATCAATATATTTACAAACGAGCCATCTAGTAAATGTATCACGCATTGCCACATTAATTGTCAGACAGTTTGCTTTGCATGGGAAAACAATATATATAGAAAATATACCTCACAGAAAATATCATCAAAGATACGTATACTGAGACATGTGCTGTCTCTTCCGAGTTAGTTTGCTTTGCAAGGAGAAATAATATATACATATAATATACCTCAAAGAGAATATCATCCGTCTCATAAATGTACGCATACTCAAACCTATGCTGTTTCTCCAATATGTATATATGTATAAGTTTGTATCTCTTTGTATGAAAAACGTTGTGTACGTGGGGTTTATTTACTTTGTCAGTATGAGGAAAGTTGATATTAAAGGAATGGACTTTGAGCACGTGGTTTTTATATTGTGCAATTTATTTTAATAATTTCTATAGGTCAATTTAATGTGGAGATTAAGCCTACCCTATTTTCCATCCAAAGGTTACATGAAAGGCGGTTGGTTTTCTGTTTTTTTTTTTAATTATTTAACAATTAAAAAATTAAAATATACAAAGTTAAATAATAATTTATATTTATTTTTAATATGTTATTTTGGGTAATTGAATTTAGTTAGAAAGGAGAGAAAATTATTTCTTTCAATTATTTAATTTAATGGTGAAAAAACTTATCATAATTTTGTTGTCAAATTAACAATGTGGAAAGTTATTATTGGTCTATAGGCTAATACACACGTTAACTAATCAATTAAAAGCATAAAAAATATAGAGTTAAAGAATAATTTATATTTATGATGGATCAATTAAAAACATCAAAATATAGAATAGTTAAACAATAATGTATATTTATCTTCAATATGTTGTTTGGGGCAATTGAATTTAGTTGGAGAGGAGAATAATCATTTCTCCCAATCACCCAATTTTTAAATAGTGGGAAAACTTATCATAACTTAGTTGTCAAATCAATAGTGTGAACAACCATAGTTGGATGTTATCAGCTAATGTAGGTTGACTCACCATTGTTATTTAAGGAAAGCCATGCCACTTGTAAATACCTATTGGTGGTCTATGAGGGGGCAAGCTTTCGCTCCTACGAGATGCCCCATTGGTGGTCTATGAGGGGACAGGCTTTCACTCGTGCCAGATGCCTTTGAGTCTTGGGTAGTTAACCTATTTCCTTAAGTCCAAAGAAGATGAGTTGTTAGCCAAGCAAAAGTAGTTTTGAACCTAATCAATTTACAAGCACAAAATCAATAACATGGGAGACCATAGACTTCCTAAGTTAGCTTTAAATTCCAGCCAAAACGAACTAAGGCTCAAGTGAGGCTGATATAAAGATACCAGGGCCTGTTAAACCATTGGGAGATCAACGAAAATGTTGCAATGAAAAATATTAATAACATTAAAAATATTGTTACTTCTAAGTTTAAAGAGAAAATGTGGTGTGAGAAAGATTTAGAGGCTAAAAGAAAATTAAGATATTATAAGGAGGTCATCAACCCTACTCTAGAAGATCAAAAGTATCTCTCTGTTTTAACTAGCTCAAAGAAAAAAATTAATATAGCCAAGATAAGAACAGGCTCTCATGAGCTCCATAGTGAAACAGATCGTTGGGTAGTTCCTAAAACACCATGGGTGGAAAGGATCTGCCATCTCTGTGAGAATATGAACATTGAGGATGAAAATCACTTCCTCTTAGAGTGCCCTGCGTACACCCACATTAGATCTCAATTTCATAATATTTGTTGCAATACTGACCTTCCTAGCCTTTTAACATGTCAAAATTATAGTGAGCTCAGGACGCTTCTCTCCAATCTCTTTGAGCATAGGAGTAAAATTTTAAATCAAACTAAATAATTCGCTTCTTTAGGTCCGATAGACCAATTTTTGGTCTCAGTGGACATTTACCACCACCACCACCACCACCATCATCATCATCATCATATAAACCAATATAAAGCACTCTATATAAACATAATTGATTTACATATAAAATTATTATTATAATTAAATAATATTCAATATTATTACTTGAAGAGTAATAAGCTATTTCACAACCTATTATGACATAGATATCATCACTCACTTATGTAAGTGATAGTACTTAAAAAAATTAAATCAATGTAAATCCATCTTAAACCTGCATCTATAGAGTGATCAAATTTCTCAAACTATAAATTTTGTTATTTCAATATTGATTGTTTCATTCATATTGAATGATAAAAAAAAATGTGGTCTAAACATGTTACAATTCAAATCTATTTTAGCTATATTTTTCCAACATTTTCTCCCAAAATCTAACTAAAAATTTAGAAGAATTGTTAGAATCTTAAATATAATTGTTGAGATTGCATAATCCAAGTGCAATAGGAATTTTGTTGAGATTGTTGAGATTGCATTCAAAAATATGATTTCAATAATGAATAAAGGAAATTTGACCAAAAATTATATTTCCAAATTTAAAAAAAAAAATCAAACTATATAATGTTTAAACTTATTTAAAAAAAAAAAATTACACTTCAAAAAAATTAATCCCTCTCAATATTTAATAGATATATATTTAGGAAAGATCTTTGTGTATTTAAGAAATTAAATCCCTTTTAGTACTTGATAAATATGGATTTTGAAAAATCTACATATATAGATAATAACCATAGCTTAAAACTACTCATAAAGCATAACACTCATACTAAATGATACATCACTAATTCAATATACATGTATTACCCTTCTTATAAGTTTACCATTTATAGAAGCAATGTGGATGTGTTTATGACAAAAGGTCAAAATTTTGTTTTGTGAGCCTAAATATATCATATCCTAGAATATATCAAGAGCCCAAAGAAATAAATCTCTGTAAATGTTAAAAATAATTACATTACAAAAACTACATAATTATTTTTTTACGATCCAAAATCTTGAGGAAATGATTGAACCTTGAAGGATTTAGATCACAGTAAATTTGTCTTTTTTTGTGGATTTATCTTTTTTTGATGAAGTAAAACCAATTATTGATCCTCAATCAAACTGCACATTAAGAAAAGTTAATACATATTAATAATTAACAAGTATTTATGGGTGCTTTGAGAAACATTAATGTTAATTGGAAAACTTTCTTCTCAGTGCAATGGATACCCCCTTCGAAAGGGGGTTGCAATCCATTCTCGATGTTAAAGCTCTAGCTTTTGAAATCGTGGTTACTACCTATGCTAAGATTTCCAAGTCTCAACTAAACATATTTGTGAAGAGAATTGAGAAGATTCTAGAAGCCATGTTATATCCTACCTTGTGAAGATGTAAAATCTTGGCCCTTTTTTATCATAGACTTATTAGGAAGTTCACCAGGATTTGGCTCTTTCGCAAAACTATGGCAACTTGTTTGAAGAAGACCTATAATCCTCATATCAAAAGACACAATGTTGTTGATCCATTTTCCCATCAAGGAAAAAATTCAACGTCCTAGGGACTTTTCTAAGTTCACTTGTGTTTTTTTAGAGGTGATACTCCTCTTTCACACACACACATATCTTTTTATTAACTCAAAATTGGGGAATTAAACATTCAACATATGAGTGGACCATGTGATTTTAAAGAGAAGAAATGAAAATAAAAATAAGTAAATATTATCTAATTAATTCATTCCATGGCACATATCCATTCAAATATCATGAGGGAGACACATTTGAAACAAATACATAGACAAAAAATAAATAATGGTCTAAATATTTTAGAGAGCTCTAGAAATAATTTCATTCAATACCATAAATAGTCATAGGAGTCTTGAGAAACCAAGTGTGATGAAGTCTAACACCTAATTTCTCTTCTTGATAATTACTTGTGAATGTTTTTTCTATTCTTATTACTTCTTATGTCTCCTTCATCAATAAATTATACAATTGTTTAATCTTTCAACAAAACGTAGAGATCACAAAGAGACAAGAGACACCAAAATTAGGCTAGCCATGGAAAAACCCACAAGGGGAAAACCCACCAATCCTTCTCTTATAGAATCAGATCAAAATAAAAGATATCCAAGACCAAGACCAATACCAAACTGCCACCAAGATACCAATTCCAACCATCCTCCAAGTCACTTCCAAAGTCAAATTTAACACTAGTCAAAATGCTCCAAACCTTGTCAAAGTTCAGGATTTTTCAAACTTACAACTAGGGCCGAATTCTGGCCTACAACTATCTCAGAAGTTTCGGCCTCTACCACAGAAATTTCGTCCTTCCACATGTGTGAACTGCCAAATTCAAAGATTCGGTCAACAAAAGGAATATTATTCTTGTCATTATCTTTCCTTTCTCTCTCCTTTGACTTATCTTTCTCTTCTCCTTCGCTAAGTTTAGATATGCTTCTTGTTTTGTTGTGAATGTATGCTGCAAGTAGGTCAAATTTCCTTCTATATATAGTTATACAGGAGGGCTGAATAGGTGTCACTCTCAAGGGCCAAGTCGACTTGTCCAAGGAGGTCTCAATTGGTCATCTTGTGGACTAATGACTCAAAATCAAATTCAATTTCCTTTTTCTTACAAATGTCCAAAAGGGACATTACTCAAACAATTTTCTTTTGAATCATAATAAATTTATTTTGACTCTTCTTTACTCTAACCATGAAGAACATGCTTTGAAAAAAATATAATAAATACATCAATGATAAATTCACATTATGAAGACCAACTCTAGTTACAACTTCAACACTCCCTCTTAACTAGCGAGGTATTCATAATGACTCAATAGGATCATCTCAAGTTGAAATATTCATATAAGAAAGGATTCATATTGATAAGAATTATTGATGATAACATCATCATAACCAACATTATTAAAATACGAAGGTTTTGACAAGTAAGCTCTATCTCTCCACTAGATTATAACAAAATGCTAGGAGATATTCAATAGGACACCACGATCTCTCTGAGGCACATACTCCACCTAGGTTCACTAAAGTATATCCTCATTAAACCATTTCATAATCCCTTTTCAAAATTCTTGACAAAAGGAAATATTGATCCCCTAGACCATTCTTATATTAGATCAATGTACTTGACTTATGATAATTAGTCCTGGTCACAGTACATGTCTCAAGAATGTCGGTCCATGAAATTTATCCAATCCACCATTCTCCCTATATGTTTTCATGTACTAGACTTACAGTTGTTAGTATTAGCCATAGTAATTGATACATGGAGAACAAGGTGTCTATCCTCATTCCCTCTCAAATAGGGAGGAGATATCCACAAGCCTAAGCTTGTCAAAAATACTCATCCTTTCCCTTATGAAGGGACTTCATCAATGCATTGGCTACTTGTTCGTCAACATAGATATATTGCAACTTCACCACTCCATTATGCATCATGTCATGAATCATAATGTGTTTCGACCTTTTTGGTACTCTAACAATCTTCATATAGATTTAATCAAATCCAACATGTCATCAAATAGTTCATCAAACATTTTATGGAGCCAAATTGTTTCCCAACTGAATATATAGAATTTCATATCTTCTTTCTTTGGAGTGCAACAAAATCTTGCTTCATGATTTTCCAAGAAGCCAACCAATAGTATTATTATCAGCACTACTAACCCAATCGATGCGTCCCAGAATCAAATATATCAGGGAACCAATCAATTGTTGGTATAATGATGGATCAAAAATATCATAACTCTTTAAATTCTTGTTAAATGGTGTTTCCATAGGTATATAATAAATTATCTAACCTTTTAGAGGATTTTGTTCATAGGCTTCCTTAAGTTTTTTGTCCAAACTTAAAAATATAGTAGTGTATCCATCTATTAATGGTGTTGGATATCACCAACATAGAGGGGGTATCCCCAATATGAAGTCCCAATTAGAACTCACATTGTTTGGAGTAGGAGCCCCATCCGGAGTATCGGCCTGGCCACCATAACACAAAGGTTATTCTTGGTTTCAACCGATAACATAAAATATTATATCCACAAACCTTGAATAAGCAAGTAAGTTGACATTGTGAAACACTAATTGCAATGTGTAAAAGGAGACCTTCACGCAGGTTAAGAGACAAAAGTGAACCTCTAGAAAGAAGTAATCGTACTAACCTAAGATAGAGACACTAGCAAAGGAAGATTCATTAGTTATCTAGAAAAATAATTCACGTAAACACAATGATCATTAAACCACATACAACACACCTTCAAAAAGATAAGTATTGAGGTCACTGAAATAGTTCAATTTCCATAGTACATGTGAAAGAAACATATATAGAAAAAATCAAAGAATAGTCCCAAGACAATCACAGTACATGTATGAAAATGTGTTGGCTCATCGAGCTTCAATGATAAGGTGAAAGATCCAAGTACACAGTTACAATAGTGAGACACTAGCTCCAATAGTGGAACATTAAGTCACTTTTTTCATCTCCAAAGAATAGTTTTCTCTCCTACATTAAGTAGAGAAGCCAAGACTTATAGCTCTCCAAAGCTTAAGCCTCCAAAAGCCCCTTTTATTGAGTTATGAGGTTTCTTTTATAATAATGGGAATGACCTTTCATATCCCCGTGACTCTTGAATTACCCGCATGAATCTTGGACTCCTAATGTGTCTTTTGGACTTCTAAACAACTCTTGAAATTCTAATGAATTTTGGACTTTTATACAATCTTTGTCCATATATGACTATGTGAGTCTTCATGTTCCACATATGACTCTTGGACTTCCACACATTACATTTTGTCCTTTCTTGAGAATACATCATTACATTCCACATGATGTGGCAAGATACATGGACACACATTGACTATTATGATGACACAGGTACAAATTACAACTTGACAATGATGACATGAACTTCATGATGAGGTGGAAATGCCAAGTTGTCTTCCTTGTTGCTTTGTCTTTCATTCTCAACAATAGATCTGATCTATGCTTCATTTTCATGAAAGGTACACTTTGTTGCTTGTCTACACCCTCCAAAGGGTATTTGATCAATATCTGAGTCCTCTGAGTCAACATGTAATGTCTTTTTTCTGTCTCAATCCATGATCTTCTTCATGTCTTCATGATTGTTCTTTTTTTTTCTTCTCCGCAGGTGTTTCCTTATGCTTCCTCCTTGCTATCTGCTTTGGCATCTCCTTGTCATGTTGAGATAGTACTCCTGTGAATGAATATCATTCATGGAAAGGAAAAATAAATCTTAGAACATATACTCTATCACTACTTAGCTCATGGAATGATCAACTCATGATAGGCCTGCGAGAGGATTAAAAGAAAAAGGCTTGATTAGGAGGGAAAATTAAAACTCATCAACACTCACAAGATTCCTTCAAGGTGTGCTTGTGTGCTCAAAAAAGGGAGAGAGAACTTAAGGGCACAATGGCGCACTCTAAAGAGACAAAGGAGTGAGGCTTAAAGCCTTCTGGTCTTCAAGATATGCTCAAAGAGAATAAGAGGGTGCAAGGGCACACTCTAAAGAGACAAAGGAGTGAGGCTTCAGGCCTTCAAGGTGTGCTCATGCTCTCAAAGAGAATAAGAGGGCATAAGGACGCACTATGAAGAGACGAAGGAGTGAGGCTTCATGCCTTCGGGCCTTCAAGGTGCACTCATGTGCTCATGAGAACAAGGAGGGTGCAAGGGTGCTAAAGAGATGAAGGAGAAACACCCAAGCCTTCAGGATGCGCTCATACACTCAAAGAGGGCACAGTTCCTCGTGCCAATGGAGTGCGCTCAATATTTAGGCTTCGTGACTGAACCATGCGCTCAAAGGGAAGGATGAAGCTTAATGCTTAATGCTTCATGATTGCTTAATGCACTCTAAGGCTTCGTGTTTCACGAGTACGCCATGCACACTAAGAGAAGAATGAAGCTTCATGCTTCATGAGTGCATCATGCGTTCAAGGATGGTGCAATTATTTGAGTCAAAGGAGTGCACTCATAGTCCCGAAGTGTGCATGTTGTTCTAAAGTGTTCTCATTCTCTCAGAGTGCGCTTTTTTGAAGGCAAGAAGGTCCTTGTTTGTCTAGAGTGTGTTTTGGAGAGGAGAGAAGGCCCTTTCTCTTCTGAAGTGCATTTTTTCAATAAGAATTTAAAGTGGGCTTCATTATTTTGAAGTTTTATTAGCCTTGGAAGGGAAAAATTCTCTCCAATGGTGGCTACTTGTTAATTTTGAATGTGCTTTTTCATTGAGGGAGGCAACACAAAGCTAGATGAATTATCCTTAGGAAGAACGATTGCACTGTGATATGGAGGAGACCTTAGTAAAGACTTAGTGCACGAATATAGGAGGAAAAGGCACATGGATAAGTTGTGCTTATCACCTTGGAAGAGGATTAATTCCTTTAAAACTTGTGTTGGGATGAAGGACCAAGAAGAGCGCTCACAAGGGCTAAGTGTGGGACCAACAGAGTAGGAGAAAGAAATGCATCCTAACACAACTCAGACATGGATCACACACATAAATTCCATCAATAAAAGCCAATGGAATGCATAAGACTCATGAACAATAGTGACACCTATTTCTAAGTGCAACAGTTGAAACAACACATTACAACATATAGAACACTAGTTATGACAAAAATGTGACTGTGACCAAAAGGGGTGCTTTTATGTGAGAATGTGTCTAGCACATATTCCAATGATATGTAAGACCATCTAATGCAAAAGAGTGTGCCAAAAATAACTTTGGTGATGTGAAAAGGTGTGACACATGTAGGAGTGAAAACAACAAAAGTGACACCCGCAATAGGAGGAAAGCACAAATATGAAACTTGCAAAATGCGAACAACCTTGAAAGTGACACATGCCAGAGAAAATATAACATGAAAATGACACTTATTAAAGTGAAAACAAGAAAAGGTGACATCCGTGAATGTGAAAGCAAGACTTGTGAAAGCAAAAGTGCACAAAAGTTGACAGTTGAGAAAACTCGTCGAAGTATACGTATAATTGCAACCAAAGGGAGGGGAACTATCAATGAAAGTGTGCACTAACTGTCGACATAAGTTGAACATCACACATGAACTATCTTAATGGATAGTGCTGTGGTTTTTCAAGCTTGCATAAAGTAAGTTTTCTCATGAACTCATTGAATACTGAGCATGTTTTGAAATTTGCAACAAGAAATAGTGAAATTGGAATCCAAAAAGAAAATCCAGAAAATGGCACCCAGAAATGGCTACCATGTGAGGCTTTTGATTTAATTATCCCTCAATTAAATTGAAAGTAAATTGTAATTTCATCTCATAACAACTTGTATCAATTAACTAAGTGAGATAGACTTAGTTAGCTCAAGAATTTAGAGATGAGATTCTATGGTGAGGCATGTAGAGTGATTACATTACTTTTCAGGGTCCAGTTGCAGTTGTAGCACTAGTGTGGTGTGAGTGTAATCTGTTAACTCAAAATAATTGAGTTAAAATAAGTTTAACTAGTTCTAAATGAGTGATGAGCTAGTGAGAGGTCAAGTGAATTAAATTAGACTTAATTCACAAGTAGTGATATATCAAGTAACTGACGATTCACTATTATTAGCTGCATGCATGACAATTCTGATGATGACCTAGTTGAGACAGAGGTTAAAGGGAAGTAAACTATCAGTTGTATTATTAGCGAATTTCCTGGTCACAATTATAAAGTTAGAGGAATGCTCCATAGGGATTGCGCAACCAAGGAAGGTTGATTATCCTATTTAATAGGGATTAATTGCCTAGGGATTGCATGAGCAAGGCTGGGCTAGTAAAGGGCTGAGAATTGGCTAAGTGTTGGTCAAATTTTCCTAAGAATTGCTAGTGATTTTTTAGCAGGATTAGAGGGAGACGATCGGTAGAGTGCAATATTTTCTCAGTGTGAGAAATCACTATATTGTTTCATGATTCTTTGACTATGTACAATATATGATAGAGGGGTTTTGAGCACGTGCTTTCCACGAGAACATCTTGTGTTGTGTGATTGATTATTTATTTCTATTACATGCATGTGATTGAGAGATCGTGTTTTATATTCCGAAAATATAGTAGAAGGATTCAATATCTTGTTTTAGTACATTACATGATCATATTGAATCCATTGGTATATAGAATTTCTATATAATTTCTACATGGTATCAACATTGTGTTAGATATTTTCTACATGGTATCAGAGCATGAATTTTTTGGGTGACGAGTTTGCAGAGAATATCTGAAAATTTTGATGAAAATTTTTCAAAAAAAAAGAATATTTGGATTCCTTGCGAAAAATTACCCAAATTGAAAAAATAATTCGGTCGAATCAGAGCTCGGATGAGGGAGATATCATTGATTTAAAATCGGTTTTTTTTTTCTTAGAAAAATTTGCAACTGCGGGACAATTACAATGTGCGCGAGTCAGAAAAGGAAAGAAGTCCCAAGGCGAAGATGGCAAGAGAAACTTGTCCAAGATAAGATGTTTTCACTGTCATGAGCATGGGAACTATGCTTCGAATTGTCCACAAAAGAAGGCAAGAAAGAAGGAGCCTGCAGTTACAATGGATGAAGCATTGGCTTTACAGTTCGAGCTTGATTTTACACTCATTACATGCATGGCCAACACTGTAATGGGATGCATGTGGTATTTAGAAAATTTTGTCTCATTCCATATGATGGGGAATATAGATCTCTTCAGTGACTTGGAGGAGAAGAACCTCCGATAAAACATAGAGTTTGGAGATGACAAAAGGTATAGCATGAACGACATAGGTACAATTACCTTTTAGAGGGAGTATGCCTCCCCTCTCAAAGTAGCAGATGTTTTGTATGTTCCAGGCCTAACGAAGAATCTTGTCTCTGTAGTGATATTGGAAAATCGTGCTTATGAGGTGATGTTTACAAAATGAAAGGTGTTCCTTAAACACATAGCCATAGGATAGGTGAAGAAGATCAGTTCAAGAGTCAAGAACATGTATACTCTTGAGGTTGAGGATGCATGCAAATATTTGAGGAGAAAATAAATGGTTACTGACTTGGTGGTTGAGAGGGAGAAATTATGTCTCAACATGCAACCTCAGAAGTAGTCTTAAAAGGTCATGGAGCAGCCATAATTGGAGAAACAGAGAGGAGACATAGTGGAAGAGTCCAATCAATAAGATACCTCCACGAGGGGGAAATTTCGATCCAGATGGGCAGAGGGAGTACAAGCAGCTATACCTCCAGGAGGGGGAAATTTTGATCCAAATGGGCAGAGGGAGTACATGCAGCTATACCTCCAGGTGTGAGGTGGGGTGATGTGCAAATATAATCCCAAGAAGAAATTTGGGAAGGGTTCATTGAGATGGTGTGTCTCATGGATCGAACCTGGCTACGAGGAGCCCATAGTATAGCAGTAGCAGGAAGAATCAGTTGGATTGATGCAGTTAGATGTCAGGGGGACAAAAATCAGAGTGACAAATGTCGAGTAATGGAGCGCATTTCACAGTTGGCAGCAATGCAGAGGGCACATATGCAGATTTTAGCAGCAACACAGAGAGTCTAGTAGACACGTGCTTTCCCCAAGAAAATCTTGTGTTGTGTGATTGATTATTTCTTTCTCTTGCTTGCATGTGATTGAGCGATCGTGTTTTATATTCCGCAAATATAGTAGTATGATTCAATATCTTGTTTTTGTACATTACATGAACGGATTAAATCCATTGGTATATAGAATTTCTATATAATTTCTACAACATGTGTTTGCAAGTGACTTGACAGTCAAAACTAGGAAGAAGACTCAAATGTATAAATTATATAGAAACTCTATACCAATGGATTCAATCCAATCATGTAATGTAATAAAAAAAAGATACTGAATCCTTCTACTATATTTGCGGAATATATATTACGGTCTCTCAATCACATTCAAGTAAGAGAAAAAAGTAAATCAATCACACAACACAAGATATTCTTGGGGAAAAAAACCGCTCAAAACCCCTCTATCATATATTGTACAATGTCAAAGAATCATGAAACCAGACAATGCTTTCTCACATAGAGAAAATCCTACACTTTACTGATCATCTCACTCTGATCCTCAAAACTGACTAGCAATTCTCAGCAAAAATTAACCAACACTTAGCCAATTCTCAGCCCCTACTTAACCCATCCTTGCTCATGCAATCCCTAGGCAATTAATCCCTATTAAATAGGATAATCAACCTTCCTTGACTGCGCAATCCCTATGGAGCCTTCCTTTAACTTTATGATTGCACCTTGGCAATTTTCTAATAATAAAATGGATAGTTATCTTCCCTTTAACCTTTGTATTAACTCGGTCGTCATCATAATTGACATGCATGAAACTATTAATAGTGAATCATCAGTTACTTGATAGATCACTACTTGTGAATTAAAAATAATTTAATTCACTTGACCTCTCACTAGCTCATCACTTAGTTAGAACTAGTTAAACTAATTTTAACTCAATTAATTTGAGTTAACTGATTACACTCACACCACACTAGTGCTACAACTGCAACTGGACCCTGAAAATAATAGAATCACTCGACATGCCTCACCTTTGACCCTCGACTCGGAATTATTGAACTAACTAAGTCTATCTCACTTAGTTAACTGATACAAGTTGTTATGAGATGAAATTACAATTTACTTTCAATTTAATTAAGGGATAATTAAATCAAAAGTCTCACATGGTAGCCATTTCTAGGTGCCATTTTTTGTATTTTATTTCTAGATGCCAATTTCGATGTTTCTTGTTGCAAATCTCAACATGAAAGGAATCAATATGTCATGAACCAGTACCTTTGGAATGTTCTTGCATGCAACACTTCTCTAGTGTTGTTTGCACATGCAAATCTCCTGAAACTGAAGAGCCTCCAAAAAACTGAATCAGTATAATTCATCTATCATTAGAGTCTTCTGACTGTTGCTAGCTACTGAACATGTCTATTGGACTCTCTGTGTTGCTACTGACATCTTCATCCATGCACTCTGCACTGCTACTGACATCTACATCCATGCACTCTTCACTGTTGCTGACATCTGCATCCATGCACTCTACACTGCTGCTGACATCTGCATCCATGCACTCTACACTACTGCCAACTCTGATCTGTGCTCCAGTATCCAAAATTTGTCACTCTGATTTCTATCTACCTGACATCTGACTACATCAATCTAACCAATCCTTCCTGATAATGTTGTACTGTGGGTTCCTTGTAGCCAGGTTCAATCCATGATACACACCATCTCAATGAACCCTACCCAAATTTATTCTTGGGATTATATCTGCCCATCGCCCCACGTCTCACGTGGAGGTATAACTACATGTACTCCCTCTTCCCATCTGGCTCAAAATTTTCCTCTCTTGGAGGTCTCTGCTTGAGTGGAATATTCCACTTGGTCTCCTCTCCACTTCTCTAAATGCGACTGCTCCACAACCTTTTGAGACTGCTTCTGAGGTTGCATGTTGAGAGATAATTTCTCCCTCTCAACCACCAAGTCAGTAACCATTTATTTTCTCCTCAAATATTTGCATGCATCCTCAACCTTGAGAGCATACATGTTCTTGAATCTTGAACTGATATTCTTCACCTGTCCCGTGGCTATGTGTTTAAGGAACACCTTTCCTTTTCTAAACATCACCTCATAACCACGGTTTTCCAATACCACTACAGAGACAAGATTCTTCCCTAG
Source organism: Pinus albicaulis (assembly GCA_034641835.2). Lineage (NCBI taxonomy): Eukaryota > Viridiplantae > Streptophyta > Pinopsida > Pinales > Pinaceae > Pinus > Pinus albicaulis. The sequence goes on from CM076578.1 coordinate 1,168,516,996, forward strand.
GCCTGGAACATACAAAACATCTGCTACTTTAAGAGGGTAGCCAGACTCCCTCTGAAAGGTAATTGTACCTATGTCAGTCGCGTTATACCTCCCGTCATCTCCAAACTCTATGTTTTGCTGGAGGTCCTTCTCCTCCAAGTCATTGAATATATATTTATTGCCCGTCATATAGAACGAGGAACCAATTTCTAGATACCACATGCATCCCATTACAGTGCTGGTCATGCATGCAATGAGAGTAAAATCAAGCTCGAACTATGAAGCCAATGCTTCACCCGCTGCAACTGTAGGCTCCTTCTTGCTTGCCTTCTTTTGTGGACAATTCGAAGCATAGTGCCCATGCTTGTGATAGTGAAAACATCTGATCTTGGACAAGTCTCTCTTGCCCTCTTCGCCTTGGGGATTCTTTCCTTTTCCGATTGGTGCACATTGTAATTGTCCCACCATCAAAAAATTTTCTAAAAAGAGAGCTGATTTTAAATCCATGATATCTCCCTCATCCGAGCTCTGATTCGACTGATTTGTTTTTTCAATTTTGGTATTTTTCACAAGGAATCCAAATATGCTATTTGTTTTTGAAATTTTTTAGATATTCTTTGCAAACTCGCCGCCCAAACAATTCCTGCTCTGATACCATGTAAAAATTATATAGAAACTCTATACCAATGGATTCAATCCGGTCATGTAATGTATTAAAACAAGATACTGAATCCTTCTACTATATTTTCCAAATATAAAGCATGATCTCTCAATCACATGCAAGTAAGAGAAAGAATTAAATAAATCACACAACACAAGATATTCTTGGGGAAAGAAACTACTCAAAACCCCTCTATCATATATTGTATAATGTCAAAGAATCATGAAACAATACAATGCTTTCTCACACCGAGAAAATCCTGCACTCTACCGATCCTCTCACTCTGATCCTACTCAAAGCTGACTAGAAATTCTTAGGAAAAATTGACCAACACTTAGCCAATTAGTAGCCCTTGCTTAGCCCTCCTTGCTCACGCAATCCCTATGAAATTAGTCCCTATTAAATAGGATAATAAACCTTCCTTGACTATGCAATCCCTATGGAGCCTTCCTCTAACTATAATTGCGCTCGGGAAATTCGCTAATAATACAACTGATAGATATCTTCCCTTTAACCTCTGTCTTAACTGGGTCGTCATAAGAATTGACATGCATGCAACTATTAATAGTGAATCATCAGTTACTTGATATATCACTACTTGTGAATTAAATCTAATTTAATTTATTTGACCTCTCACTAGCTCATCACTCAGTTAGAATTAGTGAAACTGATTTTAACTCAATTAATTTGAGTTAACTGATTACACTCACACCACACTAGTGCTACAACTGCAACTGTACCCTGAAAATAATAGAATCACTCTACATGCCTCACCTTTGAACCTCAACTCGAAATTATTGAGTTAAATAAGTCTATCTCACTTAGTTAACTAATACAAGTTGTTATGAGATGAAATTACAATTTACTTTCAATTTAGTTAAGGGATAATTAAACCAAAAGCCTCACATGTTAGCCATTTCTGGGTGCCATTTTCTGGATTTTATTTCTGGATGCCAATTTCATTGTTTTGTGTTGCAAATTTCAACATTAAACTCTTTACAAAAAATGAAACAAACATGGAGTAACCATAGAGTGACAACTCATAATATACTTAGTAGGCTCCAAACTTCAAATTTGAGAAATTTTTTTGAGGGTGTTGATCGTAGCGACAACACCATCTATGATGTGTAAAATTTTGATTTCATCTCCCTCTAGAGATAATACCTTTAGTTAACTCACAAGTCCTCCTTTTTCCCAAAGTATGAGGTCTTATTTCAAGAATCCGAAGTAACCTTTCCAGCTAAGGATTGTGAACTTCTTCCTTTTATTGGAGAACCTTTTCAAGACTTACTTCCAAGCTTCCATAGTTGAATTATTTGATGTATACTTAAAGTTACCTACTTCTCCTATATACTATGCTCGGATATGTCCTGCTTATATATATAAGAAAATTTTGCTTCCTAAAATACTCTGCTCTAGCCATCATAGTATCACTAGTTCATTATTTGATGCACAAGTTCAAATTAGCTTCACTAGGATTTGAGGTGGATGATGGAAGAATATCTAACATGCTACAAGCTAGATATTTACTACCACTTATATGCTTCTTGATTATTCTTCCCTTATTCATGACTACCATCCTATTTGTTTTCTTACTTCTTAGATATAAATGTTAGCATCCTCTAGATCTTCATGACGAAATTTTGGAGACATGAATCTTTCTACATTATCTTCAAATGTAACTGAAATCTTATTTTAGAGTTCTATGATGGATTCTATGTATACAACGATAAGGTGCATCCTCTTCTTACTATAGTGAGTCGACTCTAACTACTTCATTGTAGATGACTATGAGCTCCCTCTTAATTTCAATATCCATCAAAAGACTTAATTTACGAATCCCAATAATATTTTATGTTATGTCCTCATAAATCATATAACTATATTGCCATCAATAAATACTATTCTATCTATCATCTTTTAAACAAGAAATAGAAATCAAACTTTCCTGCAAACCTGGTACAAAAATGGATTGTAGAACTATGTACACTTGTATGATTCTTCATTATTGTTAATAGTAGAGATCCTTGTTTTCTTTGACCTTGGGTTTCTTCAAAGCTTATTCATCTTTATTTTTTAATGCTTCAGGTCTTTCCTTCCTCTTATTTCTCTTATTGTTTCTAATATTCTTGGGACAATCTCGCTTGATATGTCCATATTGATGACAACCATAACATTGAAATTTGGGCATATCCTTGTTTCTATGAGACTTGTTGTCATTGATTTTGTGTTGAGATCCAAAATTTCCAAAATTCTTTCTCAATATGGATGTAAAAGCTTGAGATTATTCATTATTAGGTTGAGTATCAACTTTAGCATTTAGTCTTTATTGCTCTAGAACACATGGAGCCCATAATTTTTCAAAGTGTGGAGTTTCCTTTATAGAATAGATGCCTCCTACATATCATCCCAAGCTAGAGGTAAAACATTCATTAAAAAAGTGATCAATTCAGAGTCATATATGGTTTCACCAATCCCTTGAAGTTGATCTTTTATTTTTGATATCTTCACAAATTATGAAACCGCATTCTCTTCTTTTGACATCCTTGTTTTGTATATTTGATTTCTTAGATATATATTTTGAACGGTTGTGTTGATGGAGTATAATTTCACCATTGTATCATAGACTTCCTTGGATGTAGACAAATCTGAAATAAAAGAAATGATATGGTCTTTGAAAGACTCAAAGAGAATCCTTTAAGCTCTAATTTCTCCTTTATTGTATTTGGACACTTCTTGAGCATTCTTTTTATCTGGTATTGGAACATTGCCTTCAATGAATTGCATGACTTCATTTTATTTAAGGAATAAATCAATCTTATTCTTCCAAGATTTGAAGTTGGATGCTCCATCAATATTGTTTCCTTCCTTTCAAATAGATTCCATTTGATTGGGAGTATTATACATATATAATAGAAGAGTACTTACTTGAAAGTAAGAGAGAAAGCTACTACAAGAATATCTTTAAGGATGTCTTTAAGTGAGTGAGAAATGCTATAATGATGTCTTCAAGAGAATTATCTTCAACCTTCCTTAGGTTTGAGAGAGAATATCTACAAGGGTGTCTTCAAGTATGCCAACAAGTTGTGATCTTCAAGCTACCTTCCTTCACCTTAACTCTGATACCATGTTTAGAAACCAAGTGTGATGAATTCTAACACCTAATTTCTCTTCTTGATATTTACTTGTGAATGCTAGTTGTCTTCTTATTACTTCTTGCGTATTCTTCATCAAGCAATTATATGGATTTTAAATCTTTCAAGAAAATGTAGAGATCACAAAGAGACAAGAGACACCAAAATTAGGCTAGTATCCAAGGCAAAACCCACAAGGGGAAAACCCACCAATCATTCTCTTATAGAATCATATCAAAATGAGAGACATCAATACCAAGGCCAAGAACAAACTGCTACCAAGATACCAAGTCCAACCCTCCTCCAAGTCACCCCAAAGTCAGAGTCAACGTTGGTCAAACTGCTCCAAATATGGTCAAAGTTCAGAATTTTTCAGACCTGCAACCAGGGCCAAATTTTGGCCTACAAATATCTCAAAAGTTTCAGCCTCTTCCACATTATTTTCCTTCCACACGTGTGAACTGTCAAAGCCAAATATTCGGTCAAAAAAATAATTATTCTTCTTTTCTTTTTCTCTCCTTAAACTTTTCTTTCTCTTCTCCTTCACTAGGTTTAGATATGCTTCTAGTTTTTTTGTGAATGTATGCTTTAAGCAAGTCGAACTTCCTCTTATAATATCTATCCAAGAATAATATCTATCCAAGAGGGTTAAATATGTGTCACTCTAGAGGGCTAGGTTGACTTGTCCAAGGAGGTCTGAATTGGTCATCTTGTGGAATAATTACTCAAAATAAAATAAAATTTCCTTTTTCTTACAAATTTCCAAAAGGGACATAACTTAAATAATTTTCTTTTGACTCATAATAAATTTATTTTGACTCTTTTTTACTCTAAGAATGAAGAATATTCTTTGACAAAAATATAATAATACATCAATGGTAAATTTATATTAAGAAGATCGACTCTAGTTACAACTTCATTAGGGAGAACATTCATGAGAGTCGAATGCTTGATTAAAAGTCTATGAAACGACAAATTCCATGCACTCTTGAAAGAGTCAAAAATATATTACAAACTTTAAGTTAAAATAAATGAAGTGTGTAGATTACTCTACAAATTTCCTAATACTTAAATGTAAATTGAATGCATTCATCCCTAAGGGACTAGGATGGGGCTCCTATGGAACAGTAAATATTATATAGTAATCTAGAATAAAGCAAAAGGAATGCAGTCATATTTACAAATGCATAACACACTTTACAAAGCTAGATGATTTAAGACTATGAGAGAAATAAAGGGGAATTTCTTCAAATAAAATATAGAACACTCACAAAATTACAGAAGGAAGATTAGTTGAATGAATTCTTTATCCCTTGTAGCATCATATTTTGGAGTATATATTGGTTTTTTCATACCATTTAATCTAATTGATGGGAAAGTTATTCAAGATTAACAATTTCATTTAAGTATTTTCTAGGTTAATCTTCAATATACTCCATAGGACTGATGATTATGTCTTGATTGACCTCTAACGCAAAAATATTCCCGTTTGTTTCTTTTTTATTTGAACATAATTGTGCGATGATCAATAATCGGTCTTCATTCTTGTTAACAAATGTATTTAACCATTTTTTAATTTATTCTTTTGAAAAATAAGTTAAGTTGTCGAAATCAATACCCCATGATGTCTTAATAACTTTCAATTCTTCTTGTATCACATATTTTGGAAATAACATGGAGTCTGTAATCATTATTGGCCGTTGAATATCTTCGATAACTTTAATACCTTTAAAGAAACTATTTCTCCTTTAGTCTTAATCATTGTACACTAAAAAATAACATCCTTTAACATTTTGATTATAGCATGTCATCTTGCCTTTATCTATTTTATTCACTTCCCAGTTGAAATCCCTTGTTGGATTTTATGAAAGTCACTAAGGGTCACAATTTTAGTAATAAATTTTATTAAATCACTATGAGCAAAGTGTTTATCATGTTCCAAATCCTTTTGCAAATACTTTGTAAAAGAAGAAATCCATTGAGAGAGCTTTCTTAAATTTAGACATAGCTCGTATGCCTCTTCAATAACTCTTAGTCACATATTGATATTTTATACAACTTAAATCCTAATGCAATTCAATAGTTTTATTGCCTTCTTGATTCTATTTGGCATGCTAGGTGTGACTGTTGGTACAAGTTCTAGGGTTAGGATAGCTAAAGGGTGCATAAATGAAGGTCTATGATTAAGAGCTTCTTCAAGCTCACTGATCTTCCTCTTCAATCACATGTTGTCAATTTCTTGCTTTGTGAAAAAATGTGCAAGTGTCCCCTTTAATTTCCAATATAAAAGCAACCTTTCATGGAAAACTCATACAAGAAACAAACAAATTGGATAGGTTCAATTTCCTTGACTTCACATTCAGCTCCATGTATTTTTAGTATTAAATGATCTATGTATTTTTATATTAAATTTTGTTGCATTGGTCTATTAAACAAAAGCCACATGGCACCAATGTCCAAAAACAAATGGAAATAACATTGCCACCATGTAGCTCTTGTTAAATATTGTGATTAACAAACATTTTACCACATACTATTAAATGAATGGATTTAAAATTTTACTCTATGATGGTCATTGTGTGCATATAAATATTACCACAAATTATTAAATGCGATGATTAATAAACACTTAACCACGAACCATTAAATGAATCCATTTAAAACTTGTATTGTACGCTTATCGTCGCTAGATGTGAGAAAAATAAAATATCTATTTTATAAAAAAAATTATTATTTTTATTATTTATTAATAAATTATAATATTATATATATATATATATATATATATATATATATATTTATTTATTTATTTTTTGGGTAAATTTATATTAATTAAAAAATATGAGTTTACATCATAGGTTACAATTTTCTTGTCGATCTCTCACATGAAAGACTAGAGCATAATATCCAAAAATAGATTATCCTTAAAGATAATATAGACAACTGAGAGCTCATAAAAGCAAAAAAAATTATGAGAAGAATGACATACAGACATAACTGACCTTGAACAAAAGCAACAAAACTAAAAAACATTAAACATATCCATATCACCATCATGTTGAGGGTTCTGAATATGAGCTAGAAACCAGAATTGGTTCATGTGGAGCATCTAAAGGTATTCCTACAGATAGGGGGATGCCTAGGTGATGCTCAATCCTCTCCATCCTCTAGTATAAGTCTCATAAGTGCCTATGCAAATTCTCCATAGATTAGAGAATATCCAAGCAATATTTATGATGATCCAAGATAGTCCTCCCAATAGAAATTTCATTTTCTAGTACAAGTCCACCGTCTGCATGTACTGGTTGAACTCGCCCCTTGTATGACCTATATCGGGTATCTATTCCACCTATTTATTCAATACCTCAATATTTGAGAGGGCGGTCCTATGAGAGAAGGCCTCCCCTTCCATCTAGTTATGTTCATATTGTACATTTTATGGAGTTAGATCTTGGTATCAAGAAGCAAACTCCTTGATATAATTGTGCATCCATGTATGTCCTTGGTGGGATCTCCCTTGGTAATATATTTCCCCTCAACGAAATTGAACATGTTGTCACAACATAATTGACCAACCAGTTGAAATTCCCAATGTGGACCTTGACTCCACCAATTTAGGAAAACTGTAGAAAAAAGGAAAACTCTTTAAGTTGGACAGAATCACGTCTAGGAATAGAAAGGGGTGAGTGCCTACTGAGAGAAAATTAGAAAAAACCAACCACATGGCAGTAAAAACACCAATAGCCACACACCCCTCATCTACCCCACTTTGTCTCACAGATCTACAGAGGATTCCATGAACTTGACAAGAAATCCACCAATAACTTGAAAAACTTAGGTCTAGGGTCCCAAAACCACTTTTGAAGTAAAACAAAATCACTTTGGGAAATGTTAAAATACCCAAAAATATAGGAAACAAATCACCGTATACCCACAAACAAAGAAAGGGACTAATAAGAAAAGGATCCAAAACCTAACGCAACACTTAGAAGACAAGTTAGAGAGGTGATGTATCACCATAATTTCCACATAACCACTCCCTCTACCAAAAACTTGCCTAATCCCAAATAAAAGGTTGATAAAGACACCACTAAAACTCCATGCGTTGATAATAACAATCTTGGAAAAATAAATGAGTTTCCTTGATGATAATAAGAAACAACATTTAAAACTTGTAGTACATAAGGAAAACCAAGATTAATAATTCATATTTTTTTTTCAAAGAAGTGCCCAACTCCACCTCAGGTACTGAAAAAGATGGGTTGGCTGACAAATCCTAAGCATGAGATGAAAAATAATGTTGGTTTATGACTTTCCTGAATTCCCCATCGATTTTCCAACAAGTTAACCAATTATGTTGAAGAAAACCAATGCTAGAGCATTAGATTTTTTTACCCTTGGAAACTGAATCCACTACGTATGGACTCGAACTAGAATCTATTATTAGTGAATCATATTTTGAATGGATGCTCTCACATTTAAAATTCACCACTGTAGCAACTTACAACCCAAGACTATTCAAGGCCAATTTCCTCCTCGATAAACTATAGCCATGACACACATTGGAAAGAGTTTACCACTACAAATTCCACAACATTCTCCCTATCATAGATCCACAGAAAAATAGGTTGGATTCCCATCTTTTCCACACGCTTTAGCTCCTCGAGTAGACCACTAATTACTTATTTCTATCACTTAATTGTTTCCTTAATATTTTCCTTAATGACTACACATACCTTCATTTACTCTTGTCGGGGGCATGTTTCCATGTGCCCCTAGTGCATTCACAAGGAGGGGTGGTGGCAACCCCCGTTTCCCTCCTTGTTCACACATGTCACCCCATACAGGGATCGAGACACTCAATTTTGGATATCCATATCCTTTTCATTCATTCATCTGAAGTAGTCTTTGAGAGAGGATTCATGCATGAGGTTCTAGGGAGAGGGGATTATGACTTGGGAGTCCATACAAACATTATTTTCTAATAGATCCACTACTTATTTTCTTGTACGCTAGACATGTGAGGGGGTGGTGATTGGGAGGAGGCCCATGAGGGAGAAGGCTTGACATAGGAGGTCTTCCAATATCCAAATTTTTGATACTTTTTAATAGGAGTACCATTCTATATTTTATTGATCATGTTGATGGTTATTTAAGAGTCACCCTCCACAATGAGTTTAAAGTATCTTAGAGAGTGAGCTATTTCCAATCCCGTGATAATTCTTGTAATATTTGCAACATTATTTCTATTTAATCCAATGGATCCTAAATATAGGTGGAGGGAAGAGCCTTAATAGTCTTTTATGATGCCACAAAAACCAAATATACTTGGGTTATCTTTATATTCTCCATTAAAGTTGAGTTTGAGGAATTCAGGGGGGGAGGGGACCAAAAGGGAAGGCTAACAACCTAAAGGGGAGGAGAGGAAAGAGAATGGGGAAGGGAGGAGGGAGAAAGATGCCAATACTGGAGGATAAGGACTTCAGTTCCATGATTTTTCTAGTAGAAAGGGGACCAATATGAGTAAAGGACCAACTTTTTGATGTTAGTCTAGATAACATTCCAAAGAGTAGTTTCAGGCATGGAGTAATCCAAAGAGTAGTTTCAGGCATTCCTTATAGCCAAAATAAGGAAGCCAAGGGAAACAATCCAAATGTGATTGAGGATTGGATTGGAAAATATTCTTTTATGCCAATGGGAAATAGTAATCGAGATGATGAGGGAATCTTGATCAAAGCAAGAGAGAATTTGATCAAGGCAGTCCTAGAGCCTGAGATCATAAGGGAAATTCTTAACAAATTATTTTGTGTCTTATGAGTGTTATAAACATAAGGAGAAGCAAGATGGTCCTTCATAGTTTATTCTAATAAGATTGTCCTAGGTCATTTTTTATTTAAACAAAATCTAGAGGGAAAGTGATACTTTTTTCCATGAGTACTTCTTCCATATCTTTATCCTAACTTCTTTCACTAGTAATGAGTGATATATTGCTACTAATTGATAGGATTCTTAGGCAGAGAATGATACCTTTGATTAATATCCCCATCTGAGCTTTTTTGGATGATTGGAAGTGGAAATTTTCTGAGATTAAGGGAACTCCAAAACTTCTACCATTGATGTTACTCTGGCTTGGGATATCAAAATTTCTCTGGTTTTTTCTAGTGCTAATGGGATGATGTAGCATCGTTGGACCAATATTGTGAAACTTTATTATGTCCCTAAGATTTCATGTTTTCCATCATGTTATGAAGTTGTGGGTTTCCACTCAATTTTGGGAGCTTTTGCCAAGAGTCATCCCAATATAGTATGAAATTTCCATCCTTAATTTCCCAAAAACAATAATGTTGGATTAGGGATATAATTTTTCTTTCCAAGGTCAAAATGGAAGAACCAGTTGCCGAGGGATTAAACCAAATCAATTTTTGTATAGGAGTTTGAGGTGAATATTTTATATTCCAAATCCACTTCCATAGCTCTACTCCACCTTGAATCCATTTCCACCATATTTATGCCCCGAGGATAATAGCCCTGGTTGCGGGGTCATAGAGTCCAAGGCCTCCTTTAAGTTATTGGCTGGAAACATTTATCCCATGCTACTAAAGCCCACTTATTCTCTATATTAGAGCCTCCCCAAAGATATTTATGTTTGATTCTTTTTATTTCTTTCAGGATTGAGGATGATGTCATAAGTGCGTAAACATGTAAATGGGAAGGGATTGAAGGATTGTTTTTAATAAAAGTGATATGTTTGAAATGTTCAAAGATCTAAATTCCCATCTTGCTAACTTTATATGGATAATTAATATGATATATTCTCATACACACCATCTCAAATAAATATCTACCAATGGAGTGCCAATATATTTTTATGGAAGCTTTCCTCATTGGAACCCCATAATATTGGCAATATGCCTTTGAATAGGAATATGGTTGTTAAATAAATATAAAGGATTTAGATTTCATAATGGACATACTTTAGGTGAGAGAGAAATTCTCTAGCACGTAACAATTCTAAAGTTTCTGAGACAATGGATGTTCCCATGCCCAATACGTCATCCACAAATTATTGGTGGGTGAGTGAAAAATAATCTCTAAATGGGAAGAGGCCCTTGAGAAAGTTCTTGCTTACTGTTACTTTGAGGGATTTCCCTAAACCTTCCATTTCTAATATGAATAGGAATGATGATAATGGGTCGCCCTTCCTAATACCACAAGAAGGTTTGAACTTGAGATAAAGGGTATCCATTTACAAGTATTGAAAAGGAGAAAGAAGATAAGAGATTTATGATCAATTCAATCCATTTAGGGGAGAAGCCAAAGACAATGATGACCCTCAACCTTGCAACAAGAATTCTGAAACTCCTAAGGGATTTTAAATTTAATTTTCAACTTGGGGTTTTTACAAACTTAAGAGGGGTCAACATTGTGTGCAACATGCAATGTGTTCTTCTTTTATTAATCTGATGCATCTGGCGAGAAACTAGGTTGTGAAGAGACCACTCTACTATCTATGCTATAGGAAATAATAACAAACTTTAGAAAGGAAAAGAACAACAAGTAAAACTACTCCAATTGCAGGAATGGAAAAAAATCAATTCAAGAAAGGTACAAAAAAATAAAATATACTATGCATGGTAAACAAACGTGTATCTAAAAGAGAGCATTCAAACCATAAACCCAAATTTTTAAAAAAGAAAGCAATTTTTTTATAGCTACTAGGTTAATAATTTTATAGGGTCTTTGAACTTATAAATTTCATCCTCAAGGTGTGATGTGTGTTGTAACATGCTAAGGAAGGATAAACATGCTTTGGTCGTAATTATGGAGGTGTTTTGATGCAATTTGTGGGCTATGACAAGAGTCCCTATTTTGCTATAGGAGATAGACCCGAGATCATTATTATGCATTCTAAATGCAATTTGAGAGATGGATAAGGTGAAGGAGAGCTATAGAGGAGTTAAGAAATATTTCCCAAGCTCAGGTACCTTTGATTGATAAGCTCATGCAACAAATGGGAAAATATAGAGTTTCTTGTAGCTTGTCAAGACAAAAATTCATGCATTAACAGATTGCAGAAATGCATGACAGTAAGCAAAGAAATGATGATCTAAGTTATTTAAGTGCACAACAAGAATTACTAACTATATCCAATAACTATAGTCTAAATCAAGAATTATTGTCAAGCTTAAAGCATAATGCATAAGTGGACTAGTAAATTAAATAACTACGGAAAAAAAATATCAATAACAGAAAGGATTAGTTGAACTATTGAATGAAAAAAATATTACTACATAATATAATTTACTTCCATATTCATTAAATAAAGATGCATCAACAAACTTGGAGACAAAATCATTCAATAAATTTGTAAAGGAAATATTTTCAGAGATAAGATTGAATAAATGTATAATTGAACTAATGCTTGGAAAGTAAGAATATAAGAAGGGGGCTTGAGCACCTAGGTTGGTCCCTAACCCAAGGAGACTCAGGTCCCTAAAGAAAAATCAAATTGGAAACCAAATAGTGCTTCTCATTAATCAAGAAATGTGATTATACATGAAATATTACAGAACTGAAATATTAGACAAAAATACATCACTATTGTTGACTCTTATCTCCACAAGTTTGAATCCATAATGGACTACTCAAGCCCCTTATTTATACAAAAATAATTGAGGGGTAGCCTCTTTGAAGAGAGAGCTACTTCCTCCAAAACCCTTAGAAAATAGGATTTGGTTTCCTGATGACTTCATAACTATATGGAAATGATAATTGCCTTAAGACAACCAAGTTCTAGTCATCCTTTGGCATGGGACAAGTCCCATATTTTTCTATTAGCTGGGTTCCTTCATGATCTGCACAAAATATTCTCAATATCTTGCATAATAAATACATTAGGCACACAATATATGAAAATCATCTCTTAAATTTCCTAAGAACTTATCAAAGCTGAGAAATATGTTAATAAGTACAGAATGAGAGACTAAATATACCTACGAAATGTTAGATGGGCCTTAAGTTGTACCTAATTGGGAATCCCATCAGGCCCAAAGAATATCGATCATATATCTCTATCTAGGTTTATCAATAGCCTTTGAGAGGTCAAGCTTCAAGAGCATCCTCAACTTCCGCTAGAACTTTAACGAATGTATGACTTCATGAGCTACCATAATCCCATCAGGAAATTTTCATCCCTCCATAAACCATATTTTTTCAGGAAATTAGCTTACGGAGGAGAGGCTTTAGCCTGATTTCAATGATTTTTTTTAATGATCTTGTAAATGACATTGCAGAGAGCGATGGGTCTGGCCATTAGTTCCTCCACATTTTCTTCTTATGGGATAAGGGTAAGGAATGCGTCATTAATGGATTTTAAAATGAATCTGGATCTTTGGGGTTCTTCCATGTCTAACCACACCTCTTCCCCTATAGTTTTCCAATAGGTATGAAAGAATTCAATGGTGAAACCATCAAGCCCTGTGGATTTATTTCGAGGCATCCATATGAAAACTTATTCTACTTACTCCATTTTAATTTCTTGGAGTAGATCATCGTTATTTTTAGTAGAAACCATGCATGGTATGTGATCTTTTCTACTTTGGATTTCCATGGTCCTATGACTCTCAGGCTTCATTAGTTAGATTTCCTTGAAATCATCAGATGAGTTCCTGAATGGTTTCCTATAATTCATGAAGCTTGTCACCAATAGGATTCTTAATGGAGGAAATTCCATTATGATGTCAATGTTGCAACATAGATTTATGGAAAAGGGTAATTTTTCTTTCTGCCTCCTATAACCAATGAACCCTAGAATTAGGCTACCATAATATTTCCTCTTGTTTTCAACACTCTTATAGATAAGTGAGGGTGATAGGCTCTTCAACTATGAGGGTGTCCAATATTCCATATAAGATGGCCTCCTTTTTTTTTTCTTGAGCTTGTTCTTTTATTCTAGTATATTTCCAAATTTAGACATGTTCCAACCTTTTAATTTCCATTCGGTGTGTTTTAATTTTTGTTGCAGCTTATACATATATGAACCTTCTAAGTATTTATTTTCATCACACCATTTTTTAATATTGTCATGAAATTTTTCATGTTGAAGCCAATTTTTTTCAAAGAGGAACAACATATTGAGAGGCTGTGATTGTATAACAATGCTAAGGAAGACGAGACAATGGTCAAATCCATGGCTAGGGAGAATGCCAATTCCTCCATAAAAATGTCCCAAGTCATAATAGATTATGAGACTATGAAGTGATCAATATTAGAGGAAAGTTTTTTCTCTTCTCCCTTGTGATTATTGTAAGTGAACATACCATTGGAAAATTCAAGGTCTATCAAACACAACTTGGAAAAAATCTCCTGGGATTAAAAAAATTCTACATCAATTCGTCGAACTCCCCCTTGCTTCTCCTGTATTGAGTTAATGAATTTGATGTATTTTCATAGAATGTAGGTCAAGCGAGTTAGAATTTGGTGAAAATGAGAGATATAATGAAAGAATATTGCTTTGTCTCACGCAGAAATAGGACCATAAACATTAGAGAGAAATCATGTTTTAACCGATCCAATTAAATGGAACTAAATTGTTATAATGCAGTAGGAAACAAACATGTTAATGAATTTAATCTATTGAGTATTCCATATGATGGTTAGGCCCTCAAAGTGGCCCTAAGAATCTATTTTTGTCACAAAACAGTCCTTTCCCCATTTACTCACCATCTTAGAGAGAACATCATTGGTCGATTTGGTTTCCTATATCATTAATATGTTTGGATGTTCCGATTTCTATTTGTCTTTAAGGAGCCTCTATTTACCTTTAAAATTTAGGCCATGTATGTTCCATGAGATAATTCATTTCATGGTTATGTTGGTAGCTGGAAATACATCCCAGATCACTCTAATATGCCCCCAATTTACCAACATACCCCCCAATTCACTCAGATGATGTAATTTTATTTTTCACCCCCTTTTATTTTCTTCTCTAATGGGTTTTGAATTATATTCTTTCATATTCTAAGCTTGGATCCCATACATGCTTGAGTTGGAGTTACCATTCAAGGATTTGACCCATGCCTGACAAAGTTTGAAGTAGGCCCATCCTAGTAGTTTCACTTGTGCTCAATAAGGGTAAATGGGTCTTTCTCCTTCCATGCCTTTACCAAATTTGGTAAATCTAAGTGTCAAGCTCCATTTCATTTATAGGTTACAGGGCCATTTCAAGGATATCCATAAGGGGGTTCTAAAAATAAAAGTGATAAGGCTACAAGAGAGATAAGTCAACTATAATGGAGGTTTGGGATGTAGAGGTATTTGGTAGTTGGATTGTTTCCTACATATCCACCTCAGATGGAGGCATGATAGGAGGGGTATTAATTAAATTCAAGGAAGTGAGGGGATTTAAAGGGTTTTGGGAGTAGGGGCCCACTTTTTTAGTTAGCACTAGGATTTTATGTGGTTTTTCTTAGGGTTAGAGTACTTACCCCAAAATTTATTGAATCCATCCTCATCTTAACCATTGGGAGTTTCTGCATTTGCGACAAAGGCTAATAAAGTAAAGTTATGGTACAAGTGGCTATATTCATGGAAACATCTGAACAATAATTAGTTGTGATAATAATCAAACGTCTTTCTCAAAAGCTCATCTTGATAATATATCTTGATAGACTATGGAAATGATTCTGGAATTTTCATGTATACACAAATTCTAGTGTAGGATATGTACCTTTCTTGTTTGGTCACCTATGAGGATTTGAAGTAGTGTCCAAGAGAATTCCTGATTCCTACCAAAGTTTCTTCATCCAAAAACTCTTGCAGTAAAGAATATATGTGAATCCATACTGGGGTGACTGTGGAATACTTTATCTGATACAAAATGCTCCATCCAGAAGTGGAGATAAAGTCCCATTGAATTGAATAAATAAGGCCCATTCTCAAGCACATAATTTTTGTATGCCAACTTTGCAAAAGTAATTGTAAATAATCCTTTCACACCTAATTCGAGTTTTGTTTGACCTTATAGCTTCCATTGACATTGGATCCATTGAGTTAGGACTTTTGTAGATGGGAAGATGCCTAGAAACTTATCGATGAGGGTGTGATCATTCATAAAACAAATATATCCTCCAATGTGAGTAGAGCCTACTTAAAATTTTGGATTAATTTCCACCTTTGGTAGGCAATTGCTAGGTTTGCATCTCTTGGGGGGAGGGGATGCTTGCTTGGGTTTTTTCTAGTTTCCATCAAGTTTTTTCTCAACACTAGGTGGTTGAGGACCAGATGATATCCCTAATTTTTTTAATATAGCAACAACATGAATTTAATAAGAGGAATCACTCCCTTCATTAACATTTTCCAAGAGAAGAGCAATGTATAGAAAAACAGTGATTTAAAATCCAGGGTTTAGACACAATTCTAATTTTTAAAAAAATGTAATTAAACTAATTACATATTCTTAACTATTAAAATTATTCAAAGTGTAGAACTATCTACTACCTTAACTAATTTTAATACTAAATTAAAATTCACATAAATCATAGATATCTTTAATTCTTAATTTCTTTACAATACATCAAATACTTATTAAATGGTGCTTTTGAAAGTTTTTATCTAAATTGATTTTAATACATAAAATACTAGATGTTAATATTTGTTGGATAGTTAAATTACATTTTAGTACATAATCTACTCTATACATAAATCAATTGTATTTAATTTTTAATATTTAGTAATTTCAAGTAATTTTTCATCTTTTAATTATGTAATAAGTTTTATAAGTAGATCAATATGCACCCAAAACTTCTAAAAATACCATAATTGACTTTCCTTTATGTATGTTCTTCAATATATTTTATTGAACATCTACCAAGGACATATCATAACTAACTTTCCCTTAAAGTTGTTATGGAAAGTTCTTCAATATTCTTTAATTTTTATGTTCTCCTCTTCTGTATCTATTTTATTTGTTTGTTCTTCAATATTCTTTAATGTTTATGCTCTCTTCTTCTGTATCTATTTTATTTGTTTCCCCATGGGATGAGTAAGTGGTTAATGGTGTTTTGAAAGTTTTTTATCTGAATTGAATTTAATACATAATATGCTCAACATTAATATTTGTTGGATAGTTAAATTACATTTTAGTACATAATATACTCTACACTTAAAACAATTATATTTAATTTTTAATATTTAACAATTTCACAGTAATTTTTCATCTTTTAATTATGTAACAGTTTTTATAAGTAGATCAATATGCACTCAAACCTTATAAAAATGGCATAATTGAATTTCCTTTCTGGTATGTTCTTCAATATATTTTATTGAACATCTACAAAGGACATATCATAACTAACTTTCCCTTAAAGTTGTTATGGAAAGTTCTTCAATATATTTGTTCTTCAATGTTTTTTAATGTTTATGCTCTCCTTTTTTGTATCTATTTTATTTGTTTCCTCATGGGATGAGTAAGTGACTAGTACAATGAAATGACATAACTTCTACCTGGTTTCAAATCCCACAGGGGGACATATTTGACTCATTGTGATAAGGTCGAAGGAGTAGTTCCCCCCACCCTCATGGAGTCTCAGATCTTGTCGAGTCATAAATTCCTAGTATATCTGGCTTACAAGCTATTGGATATACTCTTGGTGTTATATTGATAGTCGCTAGGTTACTCCAATGAGTTATCAATTCACCATGGTGATACATAAATATCTATGTATTTCAAAATTTACAAAAAGAATAGATGATAAACATTCAAAGAGATATATAAGTTACATTATATTCATTGTATTTTTAATTGAAGTTTCAAATTTAAATAAAGATTGATTATTAAAATCATTTTTTGAGAGAAGAGTTGCAAAAGAAAACTAATATATATAAGTGAAAAAGATGAAAAATGAAGAAAGAGACAAAAAAGAAAAAAAAGAAAAAAAAAAGAAAAAAGAAAGAAAGTTGAATAAAGGAAAAAAAGAGAAATATCAAAAATAAAAAACTTTAAAAACCTAACACCAAAATGATAAAGGTGAAAATTAGAGCTCAATATATAAATTAAATCAAGTAATAGTAATAATATTATATTAACATAAAGTTAAAATTATTAAATTAATATAGTATTAATAACAATATAATAACATATGAGTAGTAACCATATTATATTAATATAAATTACCTTTAAATTATCAAAATCAAATTCAACTAAATAATGATATTGAAAATGAATGTGAATGTAAGAATTAATATATGAAGATGCTTTAATATATATTATTAATGCAACACTTATATTATAATGCTATGAAAATTATCTAATGAAAATGGAAGCTAAATAGTGCAAAGATCCAATCTAGAGAAGTAAAGAATTAAAGATTCTAAGCTACCAGCATTAACCGAAAACAAAAAGAGAAACACTAAACAAAATAAAATCATAGAATTAAGAAAGATATCCTAACAAAGACCAATTAAAAAGGGAGGAAGGAGTAAAGTAAAGTAACCCAGGAGATGAAGTAAGGAGTTTAGGAGTTTTAGGATATGAGGTAAGGAGTTTAAGACAAAAAGTAAGGGGATGGGCTAAGGGAAATGTGTATAGACGTGGAGAACGATGAAAGGAGGGCGATGAGAAAAAGGGAGGGTGAGGAAAATAATGGGAAAAAGGAAAAGGTCGGTGGGAGGGGATGGGAGGGGAGGGGATGGGAGGGGAGGGGAGGGGAGGGGATGGGATGGGAGGGATAAATAATTATTTAAATGGGGATTTGAGTGAGTAAGGGAAGCCAAATAATCTTAAAGGCTTCATTTATTTCTATTGTGATTGTTTTGATGTTTCAATATTTTTAAAGTTTTTCTATATTTTTTTTTGTAATGATGGAATTTTTTGGCAAGGACTTATGTGTTTTGAAGTCATATATGGTGCTTAGTTATGGACTAGTGTTCAACAAATGAAAAGGATTTAACTCTTCTATTCTTCCATTCTTTATATTGATTCCATGCTCCAATCTAACTTTGACTGACCTTCCTGTCTTTAGAATGTAACATTTTCCACAAGAACAAACTACTTTATAAAATCCCTTGAGTTGTAGGTGAGTCGATCCTATATTTAACAAATCACTTGTTATGATGAATGGTTTGGAGATGTTTGAAATAAGATACAATATATTTCTTCCTTAGCACCTTGGAAATTGTGTTAGTTACCCCATAAATATAAGGCAGGTAAGCTTTCCCTTTGCAAGGTTGTAAGCTAAGAGAGGAGGTTTCCATATTTGGGATTTTTTGATGATTTTGTTAATATCCTTCTTCTTGTATCCCATTCCTTGGAATATATTGGTTAGGTGGTTTAATTCCTTCTTTGAATGTTCTTTGTTAGATAATCTTAAGGCTCTGGTTGCAAGGGTATTTAGGATCCTCATATTTTGTATACTTGGTGTCCCAAGGTTCCAAATTCATTCCTAATAAGAATAACATCAATGAAAGGGATGATTTTATCTTCTTTGGTTTCCATAATGAACTTAATGTCTTCAGAGATACTGTTAAGGTGATTCAAGAAATTGTTTAGCTTGGATCTTTTATGTGGCCATTTTATATTGGTGTTTTCAACATATCTTTTCCAACTTCTTGGTATTAAGGGATAAGTGTTTAATGATTTTTTATCAAACATTTCCATATACAAGTTGGCCACAATGGGTGAAAGCGGAGATCCCATGACAACACCAATGGTTTGTTCATAATACTATACTTAGAATTTGAATAATGTTGACCTTAAACGAACTTTTGCAAACTTTGTTGTATTAAATTTTACAAAGTCTGCAACTTCGTTGATAGCATGGCTGAATTCATTTAGAGGGATGCTAGTAAAGAGAGAGAAACTACATAAAAACATACCATTATGTCATTGGGATCAATTCTTTCCTCTTTGATGAGATTGGTGAAGTTGTTGGAGTCCTTAATTTAAGAGTTTGTGTTTCTAACCAGGGGAACAAGGATGCTTGCTGCATACTTAGCTAGTCCATATGTAGGGGATACAATCGTGTCGACAATTGGTCTTAGTGGAACACCTATTTTTTTGGATTTTAGTAACTCCATAGATTTTAGGAGTGATATCACAACTGGGAAGAAGTTTCTTATTTCAATTATTTATCAAGATTGGATTGTTTGATAGCTTTATTTACCTTCTTGATCACCTTGGAGATAGGATTTTCCTCAAGATTTTTATAATTACCACTATTTTTGAGATAATACCTCATTTTTAGGATATATTCTTCCTTTTTCATTAATACATAACCTTTGTCATCCTTTAAGATAATTGTGTTTTCATTGTTTCTTATATCCTTTATTGCCCAAAGTTATTTATGATTCAAGTTGCATTTTGGTGGTTTGGCTCAAGCCTTAGTATGAAGGCACATTCCTGTCTTAATTGTTCCTTATAATTATCACTCAAGTTCATGATCCATTCCTCCACAAAAAATATAATATTTTTAATAGGAATGTGTCTGGGTGTGATTGCAAAGCCAAGTCCTTTGTTCAAGACTCCAAATTCCTCAATGCTCAATTCATGTGATGAAAGGTTCACAAATTTTGCATTGGTTTTACCATTTCTTTGACCATTGCATATTATTCTAACATTGTTACCCTCCATAGCGTTATGTATGCTCATTTTTTTTGTTTTTTGACAAAGTCGGTTGCTGTTTATATTCCAAAAAAATAGGGGAGTTGGAGCTCCATTACATCCAAGTTACAAAGAATGAGAAAAAGAAGAGGTATCACACCAAAAATCCCGCCTTCTGGAAAGCGACTGCTATTACTATATTTAACACCTGAATTTTTATATATCCTAACAAACTGAAACAACATGACATTGAATTTAAAAGACATTGAACAAAAAAAGAAAGCTTGTCCCTATCTCTGCAGGAGGAATGTAGCGAGATTATCCCCTTTGGTTTTGCTGCTCACTGGTGTTATCCAAGTTGGTGTTGGATGTATTGTTGGTTCTTGTGTTTTCCATAATTCTTTTCTCCATCATGTAGCGGAGGCTTTCCAGAGCTTCTTCAATATGCATGCAACGATTGTTGACTCCTCTCAGCTATTCTGTTAGTGAGTGAGCTCTACAGTTGAGAAATTTCATGTCTGAGACATGATTCTCCCGAGTGATCCTGATCTATGTCTTTATCTGCTCCAATTTTGCTTGCATGTCAGAGCAGTGAAAATAATTCTCACTTTTCATGTTGACTAAAGGGGGAAAATATTTTTGAGAATCTTAAGAAGGAGGAGCAAGGGGAAGGGAGGATATGTGATCCAACAAAAGCAATAAAGGTCCACAAAAAGTGCTGAAGGGAAATAGAAAAACTGCACAGACAAGAGACACAAGAGTACTGAGGCTTGAGGGGAGAGAGCACCAAAAAGGAGTGGGAATGGAGGAACGCTAGGTGACAACACCAAAGGGAGAACAACGGAGAGTGAATGATGCATAGGGATAAGGAGAGGTACAAATATGGGAGAGAAAGGAGGAGAGTAGGAGGAGGAAAGAGGGGATAAGGAGAGAGGAGGGGGGGGGGGGGAAGAGTCATAATATAGGAGAGGGGGAGGGGATGGCCATGGCAGAGGGTCGGGAATGAAATCGAGAAGGAACATATATTGAATCAGGCCATCATGACAAGAGAGGACATGGGAAATTCAAGGGATTGGGGTGATTTGAGAGGTACCTTGTGAGGAGAGAAGGCCAAGGGGATTGGAACAGGCTGAGTTGGCCAAGGAGTTAGATTTTTTTTTATTGCCTCTGAGAATGTGATAGAAAGCTATATCTCCAATTCTTTGGGCCAAGATGTTGTTTATGACTATTAGTCCGTTGAGAGAAACGTTGGGGGACATTGAGGAGTTAAACATCATTCAAATGACAATGGAGGAATCTTTGAAGACCAACACATTTTGTATTTTGAGATTCTTAATTAATTGGAGACCTTGCATCAGGGCATATGCTTCCGCCTTTTTGTTTGACATAATGCCCAAGACCCATTCAAAGGAAACAATGTGATTACCATATTCGTCCATAACGAGGCCCACGCCAACTGTTCCAGGATTTGACTTTGATGCACCATCAAATATGATCTTAGGTCGATGGATACCATCAAGCCATTCTAAGAATTATTTTTCTTTTTGTCTTACCTTCCACTGCTCATTATAATTTGGTTGCCTTGCCAGAGGCCTTTGGTAATTAGGGAGGTGGTCGAGCACACATTTGAAGATTTGTCTTTCCTCAACTTGCACGTTGCTAACATTGAAATAGTTGTTGTTCTTTGGAAGGATGGCTTCAACAGTTAGGCTCTAGGTCCTGCTCTGAACCTTTCTCACATAAGGTTTTTTCTCTTGGAAGATCACTTTGATTCTCATAAGACATATATTCCAAAAGAGAACATAAGGAAGAGTGCCCCAGATTCTTTTTATTATGATTTTTTTCTTTTTTGTGTAGGGATGTTTTTTTTCCACATATCTATGAAGTCCGTAACAGAGGTATTTTCTTCAACCTCCATGAAAAGGGGAGGGGTGAGATAATTCCAGTAGTTTTGAGCAAAGGGGTAGGAGAAAAAGAGGTCCTATATAGATTCCTCTTCAGCGTTGCAGAGGGGACATCTGGAGGCCCCCTAGATTCCCTTCTTTTGCAGGTTGTTTTCCATCAGGATCTTCCCCTTTAATAAGGTCCAAGTGAAATTTTTTATTTTGGGAAGTTCTTATGATTTCCAAACCTGCTTCGAGACAGTCCACGGTGGAGAGGATGAGAGATCAGCAAGAAGGATATCACATCTGGCTTTAATGGAGTAGGAAGACCTAGTGGGATCCCATTTGAAACCATCTTCCGCTCCCATTGCCAGGGGAGTGACGCCATTGAGAATTCTCATGAGATTTTTTTTGTCGTTGTGGAGATGTGGAGGAAGGTTTGGGAGTAGCCAACCATTCCAAAGATGATTGGCTTATTTTTAGCTAGAGATTTGATTTAGAGTGTGTTAGCACCTGATCTGAACCTCAGGCTTAAAAAGGAAAATCAGGGTAACAACTAAACCACGCTCAGCCTTGTAGCTAGCCCTACAAGGTCAAGAGAGGGCTCTCTCCATGAAAGGATATTCAATAAAGTGCAATAATGATCTGATATTAGGCTAGGTATAATGATAGGAAAGGATTTTAATAAATTAAATGAATTATCAGGGATGTGTGGGAAAAAATGGGATAGTATGAAACTGGGGAATTAAATCACGATACAGGGTATTTCATGGGGCAAGATAGGCAGGAAATTTTAGCAATTAAGGTTTAAATAAGGATGAAATGGAAAGACCGGTGAGGAGCTGAAAAGGGAACAATTAATGGATCCTTTTCAAACAGAAGAAAAATACAGAGTATGAATGATTTCCCAAGGCAGAGCATAAAAATGGATTCTACCTTTCTATCTTGAAAGCATTCAAAAGAAATTTTTATGGATGAGAGATGAAACATAACAATTTACATATGAAACAAAGGAGAGAAACAAATGATAAAACTCATACCACATG
The DNA here is from genome assembly GCA_034641835.2 of Pinus albicaulis. Lineage (NCBI taxonomy): Eukaryota > Viridiplantae > Streptophyta > Pinopsida > Pinales > Pinaceae > Pinus > Pinus albicaulis. The sequence continues at coordinate 1,168,540,296 of CM076578.1, forward strand.
GATCCCACAAATCAGAGCTGCATCTCTTATTAATTCCCTGTCAAACTGTACAATGGAGCGCAAAGTGGTCTTTCCACACTATTCCCCTACTGCTGAGTTACAAACTGCTTTACAAATGATTTACATTGACATTAAATAGGCTGAAATGTGGGAACATAGATCCAAAGAAAAGGGAGTTGTTTTGACAACTCAAGAACAGAAATGCAATGATAGAAAAGAAATCTAACATTCTGCCCCTAAAAATAAGGGACAACAATACATTTGACTATTGGGAGATTTGCTGTTATACACGGACGAAAGAAAATAGGCAATCCGAAAACATATTTCCTATTTTGCTGCTGCTGTAGCAATCTCTGTTTTATATAAGCTTCTTGGCCTTTGACTATTGCTTTCCATTATTTTCTGACTTTTTAATAAAATTCTTTGAAATAAAATAAAATGAATTTTATGCCTTGTGAAGGGAAAATTAATTTTGAGTGAATAGGAAGGAAGGGAGAAGGGATGGGGTCCGCATCGCAATCGCAATCGGGATCAATGGGAAAAGGGGTGATACAATATATAATAAAACATTGAAAATGTATGTTTGCAATGGTGTCATTGCCAATCGGGATCGAAGGAATGGGGGCAGGCGTAATTGAACAAAGGCAAAAATTTCCGATGCAATTAGCAAGGCTCGATGGGGTAAAATAAAAAACCAAAGGGATGATGGGTGAAAAATGAATATAAAAGGTTTCGGCACTTTTACAAAGGGGTGAAGTGATTTATATTGAAAGAGCGGAGGGCTTATAATGGTGGTACCGAGATACGAATGATCACAATCGGAATCGAAAGTTGAAGTGGGCGCATTACATAACAAAATTTCGCCGATGCGATGGAAGGAGGCGATGGGGAAAACCTTTGGGTAAATGAAATAAAAAAAAAACTTAATTTTAACAAAGGAAAAGGCCCTTTGTGTTATGAATGAGCGGAAGTCTTAAGTGGTGGGCCCATAAATCAATCGGCATCGGGGATCAGAAGCTCAGAGCAGAACATAGCACAACTCCTCTGATGCGATGAGGGCGCGCTTTTGTAAAACGAAATAAAAATAAAATTTATGTTTTGCAAAGGGGAAGGGCTATTTTATTATGAAAGGGTGGTGAATTATAAGGTGGGACCCAAATTTCCATCGGCATCGGAGGTCGGAGGAAGGCGGAAGGAAAGTTATACGTGGAATGCCGACGCCGATGGGGAGATGAACTGTGGGCCATCTGATCAAATGATGAGATCGTTGGCCAAGATGTACATCAGAGGGTGTTAATCGGGGGTTTGCCATCGCAGGGTGGCCATCGGAGATATACAATTGGAGGGGGGTGATCAAAAAACGCCGATTGGGTATGGGCCATCCAATTGGATGGGCAGATCAACGACGAACATACCATCACGTGGGGCCAATTGGGGGTGACTTAACATAATCGCATCGGAGCTTTTGGCATGGGGCAATCAGAACGCACCTATGAGATGTTGCGATGTGATGGGCGGGGTTTAATAATATGAAAATTTGAGTTTTATTAAGTTTGACCATGGTGAGATCCTAGAACCTAATGAGACCCATCCTATGACCTACTGACATGATTTTGATAGTGAAAGTGACTCATGAATAAAGACCATAGAAACTAGAATCAACAAGTTTCACATGAGGGAAACTGATTAAAAAAAAACTACCATCAATGAGTCCATGACCTAGCAGAATGGTGAAATTTATTGGTATGGGACTCCTAATATGCAAATTCAAAAGAGAAATTTTGATCACTGATGGTAGTATGACTAGATTGACACTAACATAGTGTTGATGCCAAGCTCTTGGAAGTGATGTTGGATGTGAAGGAGTCCGAAATAATTTGCCAGAGGTGGCTTCCCCATGATATTATCGTTCCATATGTTGATGGTGAGGCCCCCATGTGGAACTTTCGAAATGTGGTCACGCAGGAAGGCTACATATTTCTTGCAGAGAGACCAAATGCGGGAACATGGTATGTTGGGAATGGATTGGTTCAGTAAGCGTTTTCTTGGGGAAGAAAGGTATTTTCTCTCTAGAACTTGTTTCCACCATGAATATTTCCCTGTTATAAGCCTCCATACAATTTTTCCTTCGAAGGCCAGATTTAGTAATTGTGGAATGCATATGGAAAGACCTCCATTTTCGTACGTATCAGTGACATGTCTCCATTTAACCATATTGAACTTCATTTTTTCTTTCTTGCCTCCTTGCCATAAAAAATCCATAAGGACGATCTCGATTTTGTTATGAATACTGACTAGATCTTGCAACAAGGAGAAATGGTATAGAGGAAGTGCTGAGAGGAAAATTTTATTAAGACTAAGCACCTCGCCATGTTGAGCCAAGAAGCTCCCCACTGAAGAATTTTCCTCTTGATATTATCAAGGGTGATGTTCCACACCTCATTTCCTAGTGATTCGTTACTTACTGGCATCCCGAGATAGTTGAAGTATTTCCAGTTCCATTTTTATGTGACTCCAAAGATTTGAGCTATGCTATGAATATTGTTCTAGGTAGCATTCCAATCTTATATACAACTTTTAAAGGAATTGATTTCTCCTCTAGAATATTACATGAATCTATCAATAATTCTTTTGAATCTTATGGAAACTATGCTTGATGCCCCTTCCATCAATAAGGTATCATCCACAAATTGTGAGTGATTCAGGTTTTTTGTCCCATTGTAGAATTTTATGCTAGTAATTAATCCCAATATGCGATTGAAGTCCAGAGCTCTGTTGAAGGATTCAACCATGAGGATAAAGAGAAACGGGAAAAGTGGACATCCTTGTCTGAGTCCTCTACAAGATTGGAAAAAAGGACCTGGTCTCCCATTGACTAGAGGAGAGATCCAAGGGAGAGAGATGCAAGCTTGTATAAGAGAGATGATTTCTTCATTGAAGCCAATTTTTCTTAATACCGAGTAGAGGAAGGAGTGTCTGACTCTATCGAAGGAATTGGAAAGATCCAACTTTAGCAAAAACCCCTTTTCCAATATGCTCATATTGGATTGTATGGCTTCTTGGACCAACAATACAGAATCAGATATTTTCCAATTGGCTAAGAAGCCTCCCTGATTTTATGAGATTAAACTAGGGAGAAAGGATTTGATGTAGGTAGCAAGGATTTTTGTGATGATTTTGTAAGAGGAATTGCATGAGGATATGGGGCGGAACCTAGACAAGGAAGAAGGACAGGGTTCTTTGGGTATGAGGGCTAGATAAGTCGAGTTGGTGAATCCATTTGTATTTTTCTTTATTTTGCTTCAGTGTATCATTTTGATGAAATCCTTCCTGATTACCTCCCAAAAGGTCCGAGTAGAAGCTAATAGAAAATCCATCCGTTCCTGGAGCTTTGTTTGGTTGAAGATTCCATATCGCCTTAATAATCTCATCTTCGCCAATCTCTATGGTTAAGGAGGCACTGTTTTCTTCAGTGATCATGGTTAGGGTATCTCTCAATAGATCTTCATAATCCTCTATCCCCTTGTTTTCTGTTAAGAGGCTCTTGTAATGTTGGTATGCTGCTAATTTGATCTCAACTTGATCATTTAAGGTGTTTCCCTCAACATATTTTATAGCCGTGATAGTGTTTTTGGAGGTTTTGATTTTTGATTGGTTGTGGAAGAATGTGGTGTTCTTGTACCTTGCTTGAAGCCAGAGACTTCTAGACTTAATCCTCCATTTTTCTTCCTCCTTTCTGCTCGAATTGTACATTTTCCAATACAATCCCCTCTCTTGAATTTTCTTTTCCTTGGTGATGCCTTTATCCTCTATTTCATTCTATGCCTCCTCTAACCTCCGTTTTATATCCTGTTTTTCCAACTCCAGTTCTTTGTAATGCTCCTTTTCCCATTTTCAAAGAGTTTTGAAAACAAGCCTTATTTTTTTCTCCCATATGAACAAAGGAGACCCTTCTACCTGTGCACACCATGTGCTTTCAACAATTTCTCTGGCCTCCTGGAAGTCACACCATAGAGGATTAAAGCGGAAAGGTAAGGGTCCAAGATTTTATTGCGCGCCTAAGAACAAAGAGACATGATAATGATCTGAAGCTGAGCACGACATAATAGAGGAGGTGGAAAAATTTAGAAGGGTGATGAAAGAGGCTGCCACAAGAAAGTGATCCGGTCAATCCATTATGTTACCTGGGCCAATCCTGCCATTATTTCAGGTGTAAATTAGATTCCTTGGTATTATATCTACCAGATTGTGATCTCTCATAATACGTTCCAATTGATCTATTAAGGGATCAAGAGTAAAATTTCCCCCTCTTTTCTCCTTTGGGTGCATAACCAAATTTAAATTGCCCCCAATGATATATTTGCTGCTTCCTGTACTTTCCATATATATCTGGAGAGAGTGCCATTCCACACTTATTTTTCACGATAGTGATTTGAACCATATATGTTGTAAACCGTGATCACAATGTCTTCTTGCACATTTTTTAGCTTATATTTTATCAAGTTTTGTGTCTTTGAGATTTTTTGATGCTGCCATATGTTCTTATTCTAGATTAAAGCTATTCCTCTTGACACACCTCTAGATCCTATGCAGCTATGCCTGAGTAGTGCTTGAGTCTTCTTATGATTTCTTCCATGTCATTTTCTTCCTATTTGTTTTCTTGTATGAGAATTATGCATGGCTGTTATTGCCTGATGAGGTCTTTTAGGGCATTGGTTTAAGAGGGATTCCCTAATTCCTTGCAATTTCATGTGAGCGATTTCATTTCTTAAGGGTTGAGGGTGTAGACCCGTGCTTCCAGCCTAAAGTTTGCTGACTTGGTTATTTTTTATAATTCCAAGATATATCATATATCCTTAGCTTCATTTCTTGTGATGATCCAAGTGAAGGAAGGTTTAGAGGATGAGGGGGGAGATTATTTACAGGGATATGGGGGGGGGGGGGGGGGGGAGAAATGGAATGGGGATATTATTCCATTGATTCCAGAGCAGAGAAGAAGTTTGTCAAGATGGGATCAGATGTTGGTTGGGAGGAGACCAGTGAGGGTTATGCAGGAGGAGGGATTCTAGGGTCGGCCGTCAAAGTGGAAGGATGAGAGGGGTGAGGCACTGTGTCTTTAGAGTTGGAGGAGGGATTTTTTTTTTTGATAACTTCCCACTGGGGTTCGGGGTTGCTTGGGTTTTCTATTTCAATCGATTTCGGGCATCTATTTTAAAAATGACCATATTCATGACATACCTTGCATTTCAAAGGAATTTGTTCATAATCCAGCTGTTGTATGTGCGTCCATTTATCCACCTTTAGCTTGATTGGTTACGGAAGTCCTTTTCCAAGATATACCTCAACACAAATTATTGCGCAGGCTTGCATGTTGTCCTTCGATTCACTTCTATCAATGAGATTTTCGACTTCATTTCCTATTTTTCTTACAGAGTCATCCCCCCAGCAATGAAGAGGAAGGTGGGGAATCCAAACACAAATCGGGACAATGTTTGGGACATCTAACTCAGGATCAAAATCTAGTGTCCATTTGTTCAAATAGATCCACTCGGTATCCATGAAGTAGGGGCCATTTCAGAAGATTAGGGATTTTTATTCCTTAGTTTCAAAATGAAAGGTGAAGAAACCCCTACCACAGAATCTGATGGAGATTTTCCCTTGCATTTTTTCCAGCCAGTTACGCTCAACCCATTTCTGAATGGTCTTTGGCGAAGGTCACAGGCATGTAAATTTTCCCACAAGCCCTTTCCAGTGAGGGAGAGAGATTCCATTCGATGGATTTCCTGGGGAAGAGAGACTTCCTGGATTCCATCCAGTTTCTTCACAAACTTCGAGGTTGCAGGCCATGAGCGCGGGAGTGTCCAGGGAGGCGATGATGGTCGAGAAGGTTGAGGCATGGTCAAGGGGAGCTGCCTCCTCTGGGATGGACTCTAGAGGGGCCATGGAAGCCTGAGATGTTAGAAACAATGGGTGAGCTAGGGCCTATGCTTCTTTTTTTATTTATGTTGGTTCTTGTGTTTATTTCTTATGTATTATATGTTAGAGCCCTATTTTCTTCCTCCTCCTTCTTCCAATTTATTATGTCAACTTCATTATTGTTGGTTATTGAATTACACCCATGGGTGTGAGGCCCATAGCCTAAAAAGAGGCCATATGTTACCATATTGTATGGCTCACCTACCATAACTAGAAAATTTAAAAAGAATCAAATATGATGACTCACTTGGATCTCAATGTAATTCGATTAGGTGCTCCAATGAATGTAAAACAATTACATCACCATGTATTTGTACGCTCGCTTTCCACCTCACAAAAGCTAAAATGAGGTTGCACTACAGGCCACATATCCCTTGTATACAACCCCCTTTCCATATTCCAAACACTTGTACGTGATCCCATGAGCTACCATTTCAAAAGAATTAGTGTCGTTGTTACCAGGTCACAACATACTTTATCATGGAAACTTCACTTCAGTTTGCCAAAAAAAATTATTTTTCTGCCATTAATACACTTGAGATAGTCACTTTTTCACTCAACATGGAATCTAACCCCTATGGAAACAAATTAATGGCCCCCAATATTGCAACAAAAATTATGTAACTCCAAGGTTATCAACTTTAATTATGAACTCAAGTTTCTTACACACTTAATAAGGGTCAATAATGTATGTGTTAGAGGCACTAGATTAGGTAAACAATGTTACCTTAAATTTATAAACATTCTATTCCACATGCAATGAGTTCCTTTACACATCAATAAAAATTCACGTTTTGGCGTATATCCATTCCTTGCTTTTGGAGTGGTCCACATCAGGGATTAGTATCATAGTATCTTCACCAACCACAATAGTTTCCATGATTTTTATTTTTAGACTTAACCCATTCTCTATGACATCCATTTCCCTTGCTACAAAATCTTAGTCATGTGTTTACTATAACATGACAATGGTCTTGATTATAGATAACTTCTTCTTTATAGATCTTAATGTTATTCTCTTCTTTTCCGCATTTTATTTTTGATATTTTCTCTAGAATTAGCACCAATATCTCTTCTCTTTCCCATGTTTAGGGTTTTATAATCTAGTTGAGGTTTATTGTAGTCCATGGAGTTGGCTAAGGCCCTTGCTATTTAAATTGTATACCACTAGTACAAATTATGTTTTGGATGAAATGCAAATAAAAAAATATTCTTGTCTCATATTATACCTCACTCGATTAATTACATATAATTAGTTCTCACAATTTCTTAAACTCATCATCCCATTGAGTAATCACATTGGTGCAAGGCCTATAGTTATAGTATTCTATGATTGCAAATTTATTTCTTGATCAAATTAACTACAAAGAGTGAAAGTAACAATGAATTCTAGAGGGATAAGACCATTTTTATTTTCCTTGGTAATATGTCCCCCATAGCTCAACAAAGTAGGTATCATCTTCTCACAAGGTGGTCATTGCCACTATCCCCTCCCATAACACTCCATTTGAGAAATTGTAAAGAATTTTGGATTCATAATTTATATGATTCAATCAAGGGAATTTGAGGTAAAAAATGGGCCCAAAAAATGTACTTAAAAAATGAACTTTAAAAGAACCAATAGGATTGAAGAAGATGATGTTATCCTTAGGGGAGACTGTTTTGGAGGGAAAACATTTTTTATTTATTTATTGCATTTTTGGTTTATCTCCTTATAGGTTTACACAAATTTCAAGTGTAAACACTTGTTGGATGTGGAATTCGATTCCACATCCAACAAGTACCCAGTATGCATACTTCTGAGTAGAAACACATCGAAAATAAATGAAAATACACGAAAAAATGTGTCGATGTATTTTTTTTTCATGTAACACACTTTTTTCATGTATTTTCATTTTTTTATGTGGGTCTACTCAAAATTATGCATAGTGGATACTCGTTGGATGTGGAATTGAATTATTGTTGGCTCAGGGGGGTCCTGACTTAGGTACAGAGGTTAAGGTTTGCTAACAAACACCTATACTACTGGCCCTTTCGGCAGTGACCTGCTTGCGCAGGCCAAAGTCTCTCCCGAAGCAGTATGGGAGGGTGTTGGAACCAGGTTTCCACACCCTGAGAGAGAGTAGGTAAGTCAAGCAGATCCACATTTGCAACTTATCAGGTCCTCACTAGATAGATCTATTTGCAGCGTAGTTAACAGTATAATCGCAATATACAGAGCTATTGTCATGCACAAATCTAGTCATTAACTCCACATCCACATGCGTACCAACATTTTTCATGACATATCATCATAGTGCATCATCAACAGAGTAAAATTATATCATAACATAGACAGATTCATAACATAAACATATAACTACTAGTATTCATAATAGGTCCAATAGTTCGCATCAATAGATATACCTTAGATCAGATAACACGAAAATACTTCAACCATATCCACATATATTAGTATTCAAAACTCAATACAATCCAACACAGCCTGCGCACACAGTCAACAGGGTCCACACATAGCAAGACAAAGGATCTCCACGCACACAACCAGCAGGATTCCTTACCCTAACGATCAACAATAGATCTAAAAATTCACACTTAGCATTAGACTTAATTCTTTCTTACCTTAAGACTAAAAAATGTTCATATATTTATATCAACTTAGCCTACGCTTCCAATGGTCTGCAAATCGTGGTTTGCAGACTCTTGGTCTACCCTTGACCCATTACAATGCATTCGGGGCCTTGACTCACCCCAAAACCCCTGCGTTAGACTAATTAAGACCAAAAATATACAAAATTGTACAAAATTCACAGCTTTTAGGGGACCCTGTTCCAACAGTCCCCCAACACAATCTTGTAACTCGTCTCGAGTCACTGTGATGGTGGGGTCTCCACCTATGTCTGTAGTAGTTTGACTGCCTCAACTAGTGGGGGCAACACTCCTTCACTCTGAGTAGTAGTGTTCTGATCAATATCCACTATCTTCTGTGAAGTCAGTCCTTCTATTGCGGTGGTGACACTCTTCAGAGTCTGGTTCAATTATTTAACAACAAAATCAATATCCTGGGAGAGCTTGAGGGCTTCATCAGCCCATGGATTAAGACGATCACTAAGAGTCTTCTTCTTCTGGCGAAGTTAGTCGATATCATCCCAAATGGCATGGCTAGTTCGCAGTCATGCTAATCATTGAGCAAGAACCGGAGTAGGCATCGTGGTTTCGATCTGCTCAAATGCTTCTTCCTTTTGTCACAGGTCCTGGTTGATTTCACGCAGGATTGAGTCATGCTGTACTTTGGTCCATAACTACATGGCTGTACCTAGCATTTGAGCACCCTAAGAAATTTTTCCGGTAATCACATTTGTGGCTGCGGTAACCAGCGCAGCTCACTGGGCCCGCACCTTTGGTGGTGTCTCTAGCTGCATCTTGGCTTGCAAGTCCATGATCTGCTACTCCATATGGGTTTTGACTACCTAGATCTCTATCCTTGAGGCTTTTAATGATACGAACAACCCCTTAATCTTGGCCCAGAGGGTAGATATGGATGGTATTTCATCTGTAACATCCACGCAGAGTCTACTAATTAAATGTTTCAGCTCCATCTGATGCTTGGTGGAAAGGGTGCACGCAGCCTAGGCCTGAGCTACTTCAGCAACATTTTCTTCAATCATTTGCTTGGCTACGTTGAGCTAATGGTGAACTTGGTGATCCCGATGTTGGATTTCTTCAAAGAGCGCAGTGTGGAGCAGTTGCAATGACTCCTGAGGTAGCTGGGCTAGATCTAACTGCACTCCTACACAAGCATGGACTTGCACACCTAAGTCAGGGGAACTCATTATGAGGGTTGCACCAGGAAGTAGACAGGGACAACTTTTGGCTGTAACCACGACTGCACTACTGGTTGCGGGGTTCAACCTTGCCTGGGTCATGCTAGTCTGAAGGTATCTGCTTGGAGCTGCAAAGCTTGGATCCCTTCCAAAAGTGTATCAACTGCGACCTTCTTCTGCTCCTCGAGAGATAGCCATTTGTCCTCTACTGCCAAGGTGACCATATCTGCAATCTGCTCCAGATCATCTTTGGTTAATGTAATTCCCGTACCTCATTCTGGTCAGATGGTGTGTTGTTTCTTGCGCGACCCCTTGACAGGCTCACTTGTCCACTTCGTGCCTCGAGGGGAATCAGGACCTCCTGAATCCAATCCTTCTATCCCCAGATCTGGCTACGAATACGATTGTGTTTCTACTTCTGCATCCTTTTCAGTGGGTTGTTTTTGCTGCGAATACTTATGTGAGCCGACGTTCCCTTATTTTTCAGTGCCTTTGCTTGATCCACCAGTTTCTTTGGTCATGGTGGAAGTGATTTTTGTAGCACTTGTGCATGCAGTTCCCATTGTATCGGTTTTGAAGTCAATCTTCGACTACGGAGGCCATGTAGCGACTATGCGATCAATATCCTCGTCTGCAACCATATATGGGAGCAAGACCCAGGCTCTATCCTTGCGTGCTCTAATATGGATGTTGTGCATGGTGATCTGAAATTCCACGATGCTCTTATGCTTGTCATACACTGCTGGAGACAAGCACGGTCGAGAGTTGATGGTTGTTGCCAAGATTCTCTGGAAGAGGATCCATAAGACTTGGTTATCCTCGATGCGTTGTGCATCCTTAAATTCCCATAAGTTTGTATAACGATTCCCTTCGCACATTTCTTAAGTGAGATCATGGAGGACTGATTCCTCAGGTGCTTCCCAGGCGACCAAAAAAATCAGAAACAACAACCAGGAATAACAAAAGGCTTGTCCCTACTCCTGGGATTCTCGGACGTTGGCCAAAAACTCGTTGCACAAGTATTGGGCCCAATTGAAGCAGACATCTTTCCCGCATTGGCCTGCTAACTAAATTACATATGCAGATATGGTTGCGACCTGAAATTTTCACATCATATTGCATGCCAACAACATGGTACCCAACAGTGTACCAGGGTCAGTGATGGAATTTATTATGAAACCTCGAGTATTTCACTCCACATGGTAGTTCTTGTGCACATATTCAGTAGTCTACCCCTCATACTTCTTGCCAACATGCCCCAGAGGGTTTGGTCCTTTCATGGGAAGGCCAGTAATTCGATGAATGAGTGCAGCATTGACGGGGATTTGATCCTAGATCCACAGGAAACCCTTATAAACTAGGGTGAGAAACTGACATGCCATACGGTTTGTGATGTTGTAATGGCCAAAGTGCGGCATCCTTAGCAAGTTCAGGAGCCTAGACCCGGCCAATCCACGCACCCAACGCATGGGGACAATATTTATCCCATCGTCTTCCTGAACTCTGTCAAGGTATAACTCGGGTGCCAACTCAGGGAAGGCCTCCAAATTGGCCAAGTCATGATCATCAAATTTTATCTCATGGAGCCTTCCAAAAGGTTTGCCAATGACGGGGACCTCTCTCAGGGTCAACGACATCTTCAAGTAGGTGATCAGGCCATCGAGGTTCTTTGGTGTGCGTGTTGAGGGCCTGCGTGGCCCGACAAAGGGCGGTAACCAATTGATTGGTGTGGCGATCTGGGCCTCTTCCTAAGCAGAGCATGCCTGGGGCATCGCTCGTGGGGATTTCACATTTCTCAGGGAAGTATGGGGCTTCACCCCAACTCATTTTTCAGGTTTGCCTGAACCTTGATATTTTTCCTTTCCTTTCTTCTTAGTTGGGCTCAGCGTGGAGATAACCTCTTCGGCCTCGGACTTGATCTCCACTACTTCCTCAGTTTCTTGTTCCACCAAGGTCACCGGTTCTAATTCTTCCGTGGGGTTAGTGGTCATCATCCTGGTGCGGAAAACTAATTCTGGATTGCTATTGTCAGATGGAGCAGGCTGCTCAAACATGAAAGGAATGTAATAGACATAGAAACTCTTACAGCAGAAATTCGTCAAGGACAAACACGCCAAGTACAAACTATTTAAGCGATATGGAACCCTTGTTTGATCTATCCTTCTCTTTTTATAGCCTTTGTGATCGAACAACGGTTGGGTAAAATTCACTTGGAACTTACCATCAAGGAAACAGTAAAAATTCTCTAGAATTCGCCTCATTAAATTCCAGCCGCTCGCTCCTATCAATGGTAACTTTTGATTTTTACCTGATTTTACTGTTCCAACAACTAATTTTCGCACCTCCTGTGTGTTCAGCGCACCCCTGCTCTCCCTGCAGACCTCCTGTGCGCCCAACATACCTCCGCACGCCGAGTGCACCTACTGCGTTCTGAACCTACGTCTGCACCTTCGACGCATCCCTCCAAGCTTCCCCACCTGTGATCGCCTCCTATGCATACCGTGGTATTGTCCGTGCTTACCTTCCTTGGTGGACAGAGCCCACTTTATACATCTACTCCGGCCATATAGTCATTTGATCCGATACGGTTTGAGCCAGCTGCCATTAATGTAGCCAGGTAGCATATCGCTGTGTAGGGTGGCTAATCGAATAGCTCCACCATCTGTGATTTCTTTAACTGCGTAGGGCTCGAGCCAGTGCTGTCGAAACTTCCCCAGGTGTTTTGCAAACTGGCTATCATATAGTAGCACTAAGTCACCTTCCGCAAAGGAATTTTGTCGTATATGTCGATTATGCCATGCTTTATCCCCAACCTTCTGAACCTCCTGATGGAAATTAGTAATGAAACGGTCTTCCTCCAAAGCCACAACTACGCTAACCACTACTCCATGATGTCAGGCTCCACCATATTCATAAAGGCTACAATGCGTAGACTGGGAACAATGTATTCCATGGGCATAATGGCCTCCTTGCCATAAACCATCCGAAACAGTGTTTTCCCTGTCAACTTCTTACAGGTGGTTCGGTAGGCCCAGAGAATAGATGGGATACGCATGTCCCACTCACTATGATCAGCGTTACAGACCTTGGTCAGTGTGTGCTCCAAGATCTTATTAAAAGCTTCAACCACTCTGCTTTCCTAGGGATGATACATAGTGATTTTCACATGATGGATCCGAAATTCTTCCGTCAAGGCTTGTATTGTTTCATTAACAAAGTACGTACCTCTATCGCTCATCAAGATTTTCGGACATCCAAATCTAGTCAGAATCTGCTCAAAGATGAAGTGCGCAGCGGTATCTGCAGTACAATCCTTTACCGCTAGTGCTTTGGCCCACCTAGTTACATAATCAGTAGAATTTATAATGTAACACACACTTGTCTTCTTTTTGGGTGGGTTAATATGTCCTACAAAATCGATGGCCCATTTGTCGAATGCTTATAGGGCCATTTGCAGTTGAAGGGGAATTTCATCCTTGCGGGACGACCTTCCAATTTGTCGACATGTATTGTAGGCCTTATAATAGTCGTGAGAGTCATTATGCAGGGTATTCCACCATAATCCAGCTCTTAAGATCTTCTGTGCCATTGATTTCCCTACGTAGTGACCTCCTGCTACCCCAACATGGGCTTCTGCCAAGATAGCATGACGGTCATGTTCGAAAATGTACCTTCATAGTACTTCATCATCCCCCATCTTATATAGATCACCTGTGATGATGGTAAAGTCTGTAGCATGGGTTACCAGCTCTTTCTTCTGTTGTACCGAATACTCGATCGGTGCTATACCTGTAGTCGAGAATTGGATGATGTCGGCGAAGTGCGCATGAGTGACATTAATAAAAAATAGCTACACATCAGGAAATCCTTCTTCCAGGTTGGTTGGTTCCTTTCCAGTCTCAATTCACAACAAGTGATCCAGCCCAACACAACTTCCCTGGCTTGACAATGATCTCAAAGTCGTATTCCTGGAACAACAGTAGCCATTGGAAGATCCCCCCCCCCCCCAATACGGGCTTATTCACCAGATACTTCAAAGCCAAATGATCTGTAAACATTTTTAAGTGTCCTCCTAACATATAGTGCCGATACTTCTGTAGTGCATAGACCATCACCAAGCCCTCCCATTTCGTGGTAGAGTAGTTGTGCTCTGCACCCAAGTTTCCTACTAGCAAATGAAACCAGATGATCAATGTCTCCTTCTCCAGGCTATGTAAGGACCCCCCCCAGGGAGATTCCTGATGCATCCATGTGAACATGGAACACCTTCGCCCAATAAGGAAAAATGAGGATAGGTACAGATACCATATTTTCCTTGAGTAGTTCAAAGCTCTTCTGACACTCGTCATCCCAAAAAAATGAAACGTCCTTCTTGATTAGCTTTTCCATAGGTGTTGTGATCAGCATGTACCCTTTAATGAACTTCCTGTAGTAGCCTATGTGTCCGAGGATCGAATGCAAATTCTTATCAGTTGTAGGTACTGCCAGATTTATGATCACTGCAACTTTCGCAGGGTCAACCATCAACCCTTGTCGGCACACTATATGTCCGATCAATATTCTGAAGGGTACGTAGAAGATACACTTCTTGATATTCAGGGAATCTGGTGCTTTCTACAGGCATCCAAAATCATGCATAGGTTTGAAACATTCTTTTTTACTAAGCCGAAGACAGTCCAATCATCAAAGTAAACTTCCAAAAATTTGTGGATGAACTCTTTGAACACTGCGACTACTACTCATGAAAATATAGCAGGGGCATTCTTGAGTCCAAACGACATCACTGTGTACTGGAAGGATCCCCATTCAGTGGAAAATGTAGTCTTGCTATGATCTTCAAGTGCGATTCTGATCTGATGGTACCCTGAGAACCCATCCGTGAATGAGTACGCTTCCTGCCCTCCTATGCTATCAAGGATTTCATCTGAGAACGACATAAGAAAGGGATCATGCACGCAGAAATCATTCAATTTGCGCAATTCCACGCAGATTCGTATCTCTCCCTTTGTATTTTTCTCCTAAACCACCATTGAGCTTACCCAGTCCGATTGCTCGACCAGTTCGATGATATCTGCGGTGAGCATTTTATCGATTTCTTCCTTAAATTTTTTCTTATAGTTAGGATTCAAATAATAAGGCCACTGCTTTACAGGGCACACATTTGGTTTTAGTGTGATGCGCATGACCCCTAGGTCCCTTGTGATCCCCTTAAGCTTTGAAAACTTCGTCGGGAATAAGTCCTGATATTATGTGAGCAATTCGGCAACTTTGCCTACTGTATCATCATCTCAATCATCCCCAATTTTAGCCAACTTAGGCTGCTCTTCCGTGCCAATGTTTAATTCTCATAGCTTCAAAGGCTTTGTAACGTCCACAGTTTGCAGTGGAGGTCCCACAACTGCGTGCTCTCCCTCCAATTCCGGGAGAGATACATTGCACAGATCCTCATCACACTCTTCTAAGGTTATATTGTGGCAGTCGGCAATATCCTGCATTTGTGTTTCCCATGTCGATACCCCAAGTGTTGCGTAGGGGTGTGATTCATCAAATATGAAAGTATCTATATCCTGCAGAGCTTCGTCAAGCCTCTTCGTTCCCCCTGTGAGCCCAAATGTCCCTACGAATTCATCTTTTAATGTTTCCCAGTGGTGGGTGTGCTGATGTAGCTTTGAATCTAAGTAGCATGTAGTGGGAATTGGTCCCAAGGAATGAATAAAAAGGTGAAATGATTCTTTTGTAGTCCGATCACACCACTTATTTATCCAAGAGAAAAAATGTTCACGCGGGTCCCATGGCCCAAGGAATATTTTTACGTGCAAGTGAACTGGAGGTTCAAATCGTAGGACCATCATATATCGACACTCTTCCCAGTTTTGGAATTCCCCCTTATGCATGTCCCAACACCTCGCAAGTGTTGCACACATAGCTAAATTAAGGGCCCATAACCTTCTCTCTCTTGGAAACTCAGCTTCAAATGCTCACAAAAACTCCTTAAGGCTACAAGATCCATCCAAGTAAGGAGTTATCTTACCTCGGAGGAGATGCATCAGAAGTCCTTGGTGATCCTAAGGCATCGCAGCACAGATACATCATGTAACCGATTCTGCCAATTTTCCATCTCTCTGTCAGAATCGGAGAAACATTTGCTATCATTTTCCCAGCAGAGTACACCATTGACTGTGGGATTGATCCAATATTTGTCCTGCACCATTAACTTATAAATATTATCCACATATTATTCTTCACACACTGATTCTGTATACTGTTCTCCTTCTGCAAGGTATAATTGTACTATCACCAGCGTAACTTCATTTTCAAATACCATGCTTCTTTTATTTAGGTTGATGATACCTCCCATATCTATGGCCCAGTCGAATCCTAGGAGTGCAGGATAGGGGTCTGCATCTTCTACAAACTGAATGACCTCGAGTCAGCTCGGACCTTAACTCCTATGATATCTACCACGATCTTTGATAATGTCCCCAACGGTATGATATTCTGCTGATTGGCCATGCGCAGCTGGATAATGGACCATTCCAACTTGGGTTCTTATATTCGCTTCCAAGTTTGCTTAGGTAGTACGTTCGCATATGAGCCTAGGTCCAGAATAACCTGATCCATCTCGTAATCACCAATTTACATGGTTAACCGCATTTCCCTACCAGTGCGCTTCTTATGCTTGTACAGTTTGTGCACATCCTTAACTTCCATGGTTGGGGTTGTTCTTTATGTGAATCTGTCTATAAAAGCTTGGAGGTTTTCTATGACCTGTTGGTTGCGTAACAGGTTCATACATGCCTGTAAAAATGGTTTGACCTCATCATCTGCTTTAAGGTTCACAGGGGCTTGAGGAGTAGGTGCCCTAGCCCTAGCAAAGTCTTTGCGAGCTGTGACAAAGGTTTCCTTTTCCTTATATAAGTTTAGACCTTCTTGTTTGATGGATGCTTTTCGAATAAGAGGCTCCACCTCAGCTTTCTCTACAGCTCCCTTGGTGGCCATGCCATTACGTATTATGACATTAATGCTTGGCCCTTCATCTCAAGGTTCTGCCTTAACCATTTGTACATTATGCGTAAGTGTCTACTTCTTTTCCTGCATCTTGGCTATCATAATTGGGTAGTCTTCAATCACATGGTCTAGCTAACTACAGTATTTGCAGTATTGTCTCGTAGGGTTCGAGAAGTCCCTCACAAAATTCCATACCTCTCTGCAATTATAGTAGATCAGTTGTCCTCTTCCCCTACCCGCGCTTCCACCTCGGACCCCTCCCTTGCCCCTAGCTGGGGAGCCACCCATACCTGAGGGGGATCTTGGAGAAGAAAGGTATGATTTTACCCTACATAGGTTTCCCTGATCTATCATCAGGTCATAAGTACGAAAGTTATACTCATCATGTCCTACTGACTGGAAAAACCTGCACCATTGTTGCTTCCGTTATGGGACATACGCACCTAGACGGGGGAAAAGGCCAGCTACGTGACAATCATCGCACCATAACGCAGTTCCACTTGGTACTGGGCACAATGGACTAGCTCCCCTCGCCTGTAGGTAGTTTTCCACCAGTGGCCACTGATCCTTGGTATGCCCCGATACCCTACATCGTATGCACCATATGTCTGGACTAGCTTCTTTCCCTCAGTCCTTTCGTAGATTATGAATATCCATGTGCATCACCCCCAATTTCTCTTGGATTTGCTGTACTCCCAACTATGTATCATCTCTCAGCGTAGCTTCCAACTTCCTAGCAATTTCCAAAGATTTTTCCTGCGATTCAATAGCTTGCTGACCCATAGGTACGCACAGGTGAGGTAGTAACATATCGATGAACCATTCCTTGTGTTGTCTTTCATCATATAGAAATTCCCCTTCTCTAATTACCTTCTTCAGCCATTTTTTAGCTTCCCGCACCGATTGAGAGGGTCCTTGCTTGAAATATTTTAGATCATTTACTATCTGAGAGTAGGATTTAGGATTCTTGAACTATTATTTTAGGTAATTCTTAATCTCTAGAATGGTCTCATTTGCATGCTGAGCTATGTATCCCACATACCAATCCAAGGCTCTTCCTTCAAAGGCAAGGGATAGATGCACCCTTTTCACAACATCGTTGGCCACATTCTGCGCAGTCCATACCAATTCTGTGACAAACCAAAACCGATCCATATCTTCATCCCCTATGCCATTAAAGGTAGGTAGCTTCATGTGTGAGGCCATATCGTCTTTTGGTGGTGGAGGTACGGGTGAGTTCTTACCCCTATGCTGGGTTGAAGGCGGTGTAGTTGGAGGGCTATGCGCAGCTGAATTCCTTACTGGGCTGTAGACATATCTATATCCTTCATGATTAGTTCTATAATATTTTCCATTCGACATTGTACCCTTGCTTTGATTAGATCTCATTCACTCTGTGTGACTACACAAAATTCCCTTTTTGCACAATAACATCTTAATCAGTAATGGTAAGGTTTAAAGAAACTTACTACGGAAACCCTTGAAGAACCTCCGCTCTGCCTTCGAATAGGACACGAATTGATTGATTGCAAATTCTGTCACAAAGCCTCCTAGCACACTGTCCACCCAGTGAGCTACCGTATGAGTGATGGTGTTATCAGTATTATCTAACTACTGGATCAACTCTGGGGCCCACTGTGTGACCCATTCGTCCTTCCAACACTTCTGGAAGTATACGAGCCTTGCAAGCCACTCCTAAAGCTTGGTCGCGAATGTCATAAATAAAATTTCATAGCTCTCCATGAAAATGTACTTATTCTTCCACTTCTCTGCCATCAATATTTTGTTGTGATTCTCTTTTATCGCAAATTCCTGAACCTATTTTTCAAACCACTCTTCAATTTGTTTCTTCTCAGGTCTCCAATGTTCTATTGGCATTACCCAATCCCTCCCTCAAAATTCTCCCGATCCCGAAAACAGAACCATTTGTTGGCTCGGGGGGGTCCTAACCCAGGTTCAAAGGTTAAGGTTTTCCAAAAAACCCTTATACTACTGGAACTTTCGGCAGTGACCTTCTTGCGCAGGCCAAAGTCTTACCAGAAGCAGTATGGGAGGGTGTTGGAACTAGGTTTCCACACCCTGAGAGAGAGTAGGTAAGTAAAGCAGATCCACATTCGCAACTTATCAGGTTCGCACCAGACAGATCTATTCGGAGGGTAGTTAACAGTATAATCACAATATACAGAGTTATTTTCATGCACAGATCTAGCTAATAACTCCGCGTCCACGTGCGTGTCAATAGTAATCAGCACCTATCATCATAACACATCATCAACATAGCATAGTTATATCATAACATAGAAATATTCATAGCATAAACAGATAACCAACAGTATTCATAACAGGTCCAATAGTTCGCATCAACAGAAATACCTTAGATCAGATAACACAAAAATACTTAAACCATATCCACATACATTAGTATTCAAAACTAAATACAATCTGACATAGCCTGCGCACACAACTAGCAGGGTCCGCACACAGCAGGACTGAGGATCTCCGCGCACACAACCAACAAGATTCCTTACCCTAACGGCCAACAACAGATCTAACAATTCTCACTTAGCATCAGACTTAATTCTTTCTTACCTTAAGACTCAAAAATGTTCATCCATTTATATCAACTTAGCCTACACTTCCAATGGTCCGAAAATCATGGTTTGCGAACTCTTGGTCTACCCTTGACCCATTACAATGCATTCGGGGCTTTGACCCACCCCAAAACCCCTGCGTTAGACTATTTAAGACAAAAAATATACAAAATTGTATAAAATTCACAACTTTTAAACTTTTAGGGCACCCTGTTCCAACAATTTTGCATCCAACAAATGTCTAAACTTTACATTTGAGTAAACATACAAGGAGATAGGTGGAAAATCTAGTTAAAAAAGTAGTTTCCTTTATTTTTTTCTTTAAAAACTCATAACTCTTATTTTACTATTTCAACTATTATTTTATTATTTTCCTTATGAGGCCCATTTTAGACCTTGAAATTCCATTAATAAGTTCCATAAGTTCCTTGATTCTTCAACATTTATTAGAAGTTTTTGATAAATTAAATTATGTGTTATATATTCTAAAAAAAATAATTAAGAAACTATCTAGACTAAGTTATTTCCCTTTTTCCATTAAGAAGACTACAAATTTGAATGCTTCTAACTTAAATTGACCCATTATCCATGTTATTGTCTTTCGTTGATATAATTTTAGGAATTAATCGAGATATTCAATATCGATCCTAGTTGAATAGTACCAATATTTATAAGAAAATTGGGAAAATAAAAACGGGCCTTAGTAATGAAATAACTCAGAAATAGAATGCAGAAAACACAGATACAGAACCAGACAAAACCATGGCGGAAAAGAGGCTTTAGCCTCATGGCATTCTCGTCATTCTCACTTATTAAAAGAATTTAGTTTACAATTTAAATAGATGATAGAAAATTTCTAAGATAGTCCGTGCTATCTTAGACTCTTTTGGTTGAGATAATTTCTCACCAAAAACCCACCAAGATAGGAGTTACTAAACAAACTCCAATATTTGAGGAACAACCCAAGAGTTAGGCACATATTCCTAACTTGGCATATTTAATTAATTAATTAATTAATTTGGATTTATTATTGTTATTTGAGAGAGGCTAACATTCCCCCCTTCAATGACAAATCCAAAATAAGAACGAGGAACCATCTTCCAAGTTCTCATGTTGATCCTCAAAAAACATTGCCTGAAAAATTGCCAAAGCTGGATGCTGAAAAACTGCAATCTGAAGAGACCATGAGTCAGTTGTATGTCTGATTCATCTCTGAATTTCGATTGAAAACTCTATCAAGTGCCAAGTTGCAAAAGGATCCATCTGTCCTTTGCATGAAATCAACATCCTTTGTCCACTGACAAAATTTATTCAAAGCCCACTGGCTGATGATATAAAAAACAACTCACTGTTGCTTTTGTTGTGCTGAAAACTGTTCACTACTTATTTGTTGTCGACTGCCCACTGGAAAATTTGTTGATGCCCACTAGCAAATTTGTTGATGCCCACTAGAAAATTTGTTGATGCCCACTGGTTGTTGAAGATGCCCACTGGCTTCTTGTGCTGTTTTTGTCGAAGCTTTCAGTTTGAAAACCACTGTCAATTTCATTGACATTTCCCCCCCTTTGTTAGTTGAAAGGAGAGACACTTCTCTGGAAAGTATTCCTGAACTCCCCCCTTCAGGTGTAGAAGTGTTGCATTGGTGTAGTACTCCCCCGTTCAATTGCATGAGAGTATAATCTCCTTTTCACTATTGGCTGCACTATGTGTGATTTGATGCAGTTGTAGAACTGAGACAATATTTTGACTGTGGATGACCATTTCCAAGGGTTGATCCATTCATAATGTATTTTCAATGTGGCTGATTTGTGTTGGTTGCGACATTTTTCTGAGGAATGATTGGGCTTGCCACAATGGTGACAAGGATGGAGATCAAAACACTGATCTTCCATATGACCGGTCCTTTGAAAATGAGAAAATTTCAGTTGGACTTCAACTTCAGGTTGCGTGCAATTCTGTTTGTCTGCAACTTTGGGTTGCATGCATTTCTGGTTGTCTGCAGCTTTCTCAGAACATGCTGAGGTGAGTTGTGCAAGAAATCTGGCACTGAAGAACTTAATTGGCTTGGAATAATCTGGGATATGCAGGTTGGTGTCATCATTGGCATATCCTAAGCCGCGTCGATTCCTGTTATTTTGAATTTCTTCCCATGGATTGATGATGGGCTTGGAAGAAATTGGAACTGGAACAACTTCGACACTTGAAGCTGTTTGAATGAATATCTTATCATTTGGATGGTTCAAAAACTTGAACGTATCACTTTTTTCTTGCAATTCAATCTTTTGAAGCTGCGACTCTAGTTGAAGAAACTCAATAGTTTCATGTGTTTTTTGGAGATGTCGTGAAAGATCAACAAGAGTGTCTTTGCTGGTGTGCACCATGTCTTCATCATTGGAGATGATCAAACTGTGAAAAATGTTTAACAATGAATATGTTGCGCCATTTGAACTTGCTCACTTGAAATCAGGCTCTCTTGTTGTAGATGTCATACTTTGAATTGTTTCACTTGAATGACAGGCTCACTTGAATGTGGCTTGAATGGCATGCTCGCTTGATTTTTTGCTTATTTCTCTTGCTTGGAACACTTGCTAGAATTGTAAATTTTTCTTGCTTAAACTCTAGAATTCATGCTCGCTTGATGACGATCGTGTTTATTTAAGCGCTCACTTGACTTACTTGATTAATCCACGCTCACTTGAATGAATAGCCACGCTCGCTTGATTTCGATCTCAACTTTCTTGATTGTTTGAACTTGTTTGGTTACTTTGATGGTTGCTGCAATGAACTTCACTCTGCCTCGCTTGAAGGTTTGAACTTTGTACTGTCTTGACGCAAATTTCTTGAATGAATACTCACGCTCGCTTGCAGGAGATGTAAACTTGTTGCTTGTTTGATTCAGAAATTCGTGCACTCACTTGATTTTGCGTAAAGGAAGGGTGTCGAACACTGTCGACAATGCACCCAAGAAATCTTACAATGATTTTAATGATTAACTTGTTCTCTTAAAAATTCATTAACAATGAATTTTTAATGATTCACTTAAAACAATGAATTTGATTACAAGTTCTGAAATGGATTTGCAAGAACGCTGATGTAGACTTTGCTTTGAAGTGCATTAACTTGACTAAGTGAATTTGATTGTTGATGTAGAATGCTGATGTAGACAATCTTTGATTATATGTTGTAGTGGCGTAAATTCATGTGTTGATCTTGCAGCTATTTCATTACATGTGTCGTGCTTGCTGATATTGAACTTTATGTATGCGATATTAAATGAAATTATTGATGTGTCACAACTAGACACAAATCAAAAACAACAACATGAATCCATAAAAAACATGCGCCATCACAAACACACATGGTGTACTTAAGATCCCCTTATTCAATTTTGGGCGGATCTAGGACACAATCACCAAAAAAAATGATATCTTTATTAAGTATTGAGTACATAAGAAATATCCACCTTCAAGTAATGAATATGCCAAGCTCATAACCCTTGGAAGCAATTTTTCTTCAAAATCTAGATATTCACCGACTTAGTCTCTCTCAAAGAAAAAGGGTACTTGGAATCACAACAATGACTTTCCCTTATCACTCCAAATTTACAAAATATGCACCTTATTACTCCAAAAATGACAAAAACCCTCACTCCACTTTTAAAAAAAAGAGTCTATGATCACTTATGTCTTCCAAAAATTACATATTCCTTATTTCTCCATTAAAAATATTTCACTTTACTAACCCTTTTAAATTTCCACAAAAAATAATTTTATGAAATAAAAAACGACACCTTATCTCTCCAAATTACATAAAGAATGCTCCTCATTACAAAACTTTAAAATTTATATGAAGTCTCTTCAAGGCATCAAAAAATATTAAAAAATACTCCACTTAAGCTTTCCACTCCACCTAAAAAGAATCACACTTATCGCTCTGGTTTCCAAACAACCTTCACTTTTTCACTAAAAAGTGCATCTGCTCACTCTATTTTAAAACTTAACGAAAAAAAATATTTTAAATTCCCATTTAAAAAATATTATGAATTTCATGAAGTCCATTTAAAAAAAAAATGAATTTCACGTCCTCTTAAAAAAGTGAGAGATTTTACTTCGTTTGAAAATTTAGCTACGAGCTTGCTCCTCCACGCTGGGTAATCTCCTCGGTGAATACATTCCCATGTTGGCTAATCTCCACATGGATCTCCATGGATGTGTTTAAACTTGCGCAGACTTCATGAATTAAGACAAAAAGCAACTATTACAACAACAAGGACTATCAGAGGTCTCTTTCATCCAGAATTCATAGACATGCAGATTTGATTAAAAAAAGAGAAAAAACCGCCGCTGCTATTTTCTTTTCTTCTTGTTTCTCACTTCTTCTGTTTTACTGTGATCAAATTAAGGGCATGCAAATTTTTTGAATTTATTCAGATGGGAATCATTCTACAGTATCGAAAAGGCATTTTAGATGATGTGGGTGAGTGTAACTAGCACGGAAAAAGAAGATTCGCTCATCACTCAATGAAGAGCATGGAATCCCAAAGACATCCTTTAATATTTTTCCGGTGACTTTGAAATTAGCAGAGGTGTTATGTGATAAGATATCAGTATGCAAACTCTATTTTATCCTGCCCCGTTTTTGCATTCGGAATCTCAAATATGGCATCTGTCAAAAGGCTCTTAAGGATAGAGCGCAAACCACGGGCTCCAGTACTCTGGTATTAAGCCATATGCAATAAGATCACTACTCTCAACCGAATCTAGCAAGGATGATGTCACCGCATCATTTTTCAGGCCATCAGCCATCATATTATCACGTACAGGCGCTCCAAAGCCAATAGAAAAATCTTTCCGTCTCTCAGAAATTGTTTTCTCTAGATCCACGAAAGCCCCATCATAGTCAAGATTAGAATTGCACAACACATACTCACCACCGACTCGACTTCAAAGAGAGAATCAATAATTTGTCAAGTGATAGGCAACACAATTCAACAAAATTCACTACAATTCAATGGAAACATAATTCAGTGCATACAAGGAAGTTTTGTATGATCATTGCGCTACAAGAAACTTAATGAATTTTTAAGAGGATAAGTGAACAATTTTCAACGCCCCAATGTATCTTTCAATCCTTTCAATTTAAAATTCAACTCATAAGATGAAAAAAACTAAAATCGACAGAGAACTCTCGCTCAGCTCTTTTACTATGGTTTTGGCACATGCCAACACAAATTCGTTTTCAAAATTCAGGAAGTTGAGGATTTACAAAAAAATACCAACCAATAGATCTCCATACCAGCACCAAGTCAGAGACATTAGCTCAGATCGGTTCGACTTCTGTGATCTGTCCTTGCCAGTTGTGCATTAAGATTGGAATCAGCTTAGAGTAGCTGAACTTGCATTACTTCAATATCCCTTCAGCAATGTGGCTCCTCTGACTAATATATTAAATGGCTCATGGCAACAATACAATATGCCATGAATTTGAGCAGTGTGACCCCTTTTATTTTAGAAAACATACAGATAAATATATACACTCATTCGACAATTTAGATCAACGCACTCTTCATTGCTGCACATCGAAACTTTTAATGCTGTAGTGGAAACACCATAGTTCATTCAATGCCATCCTTTAACAATCATACGCTGTATGCAACATTACAGCTTCCTGACAGTCGATCTCAACACTGAAGTGGAAATCCTGTTTAATAAATTTTGATCCCTGGCTTATGGCTCTGATACCGCATATTATAAATGAAATAACTCAGAAACAGATTGCAGAAAACACAAATACAGAACCAGACAAAACCATGGCGGAAAAGAGGCTTCAGCCTCATGGAATTCTCATCATTCTCACTTATTAAAAGAATTAAGTTTACAATTTAAATAGATGAGAGAAAATTTCTAAGATAGTCTGTGCTATCTTAGAATCCTTTGGTTGAGATAATTTCTCACCAAAAAGCCACCAAGATAGGAGTTACTAAACAAAATCCAATATTTGAGGAACAACCCAAGAGTTAGGCACATATTCCTATCTTGGAATATTTAATTAATTTATTTATTATTTTGGATTTATTATTGTTATTTGAGGGAGGCTAACATTAGTATGTACATGTATGTATAGATATATTCATTCTAAAGGAAAATATATACCAAAATTTGTTTAAAATTTAAAATTAGATACATATGTATCTTTAGATTATCATTACATTATTTTCCATCCATATTAATGCTTCTAGAGTGTAAAAAATGGAGGAGCCAACGTAGAGGAGTGTTATGGCGGACTAATTTCTTATGCACACATAAGAAATCTCCCTAGATTCAATTACTAACTCTAGTAACAATCATACAAGCAAGAAATATTTCCCCAAGTTCATTCCTATTGAATCATAAACAAAAATGGTAAAAGATAAGACCCATACCTTTCAAAAAAAATGCATGATTAAGATACTCACTATGGTTTGATGCAGCTCTTCAATGCTTAGAATCCAAATATGAAAACATAGTAACAACAAAATTTCAAAGGCATACGATAGACAAATGAATCAATACAACCCATACTAGTGATCAAGGAAACTAGGACCTAATATCATTTCAATGTAAAAATGGAAGAAAATACAAAATACATCAACTCCATTGAACAATACAGTGGGAAGAAAAAATCTTTTGCATTAATCTCAAAAACGAATAAGTTACAAAACCTTGGAATTATAAAGTATGGCTCCTTCCAATGATCTCCAATCTTCTCCTTCGATTACAAACCTTCTAACCTTATTTCAGTAGCATAAGTTTACCTTCAGTAGTTCTCCTTAACCTTTTGGCCTATGTTTGATTTATAGGCCAAGAGGAGGAGGTTTGAGATATTTATCTCAAGGATGAGATCCTCAAATGGTGGGATTGGGGTTCCATAAAGAATGGGAATTAGCTCCATGAACATAGGATCAGGCTCAAATAAGCATCAACTTGAAGCTTTCAGTTAGGAAATATTCTCCCAACAAATATTCTAGATTTAAATTTTTGTTTTTGATTTCATTGAGTCATGTGCATTGTTTATGGTGGAAGACAAAGCACAATTTTGTGCTAGGCATAACGGTCAATTATGCATATGCGCAAAATTTGGCTAGGAAAATGTGCAGGTGACTAAAAGTAAGTTGTTATACCTTGTAATGCAAGATTCACATTTCGTTTAGGATTATTTAGCTTCTAGCCTTGTAGGGGAATGATTTGGAACACATTGATGGATAGCGAAAGTTCCATATTGACAGTCATTTTCCATGGTGAAAAAATCACGTGTAACAAGGAGGAGTTATGTTGATGGGACCCAACTTGGAGAATTGGGGTTTGAAGCCTTATAGTGCCACTTTGAAGCCTTAAATGATGTTTTTGCGGGGTAAAATGTTTCTACTTAAGCACATGGCCCCATGATGTTATTTGACACTAAAATGCCTTGCCAATAGTGCATGAAACACTTTAATCAGAGTTCATATGCAAAAGTTATGCCTCATATAAATTGACCTGTCATGATTGACCAACAAGATTAAATATGATGCCATGCCAGGCCCCATTAATCATGAAAAATGGGCTATCCATGTGAAGCCTATGAAGAAGTATCTACAAGGGTAAAAATTATAATTCTATCTTTGAGTTGAAGGAGTCAAACTTAACCTTGAGTTGGATATCAAGCTATGTTATAACTATGCCATTAGGAGGAAAAGAGACTTGATTCATTTTTTTTATTCTATCTTATTCCATAATAGAGAAGAAAAAATTATGAGTGGGAGTGAGAGTGCATAATAGAGGGGGTTTAGTGTCTATAGTAGACTATCTAAGGCTACAGGTCTTAGGAAACTCCACAAAGAGTACCTTCCCCTTTATACTTGCATTATTTTGACTCTAGACAAAAGAGAGAAGATAAACCTCACCTTAAAAATAGTTTTTCCTCCATTAGGGTTTCCTAGAGCACATATTTTGTTAAATGTGATTGGTGTGTGATTGTATTTCATTGTTCTCTATTTTAAGTATTGTATCTATTACATGAATAAGCTGAAAAACAATGATTACAAAATATATATCAAATTTGTTGTGATGAATTTCCCAGTGGAATATCCATGGAATTGTATGGATCATATTGATATAATAACATGTTTTTTTAGGAATTTTTATCAAATATGGAGGGTATCCAATGATTGGTTTAAGAAAGAAGTAGTAAAACCCTAGCCATGGTTGATGAATATATTCACAATAAGCCTTTAGATCCAATAGAGGAGATATTATCAAGGACAACATCATAAGTCATGGAAATCAACCATAATATGAATCTTCTTATGGTGGATCTATCAAAAAATATTGGGATTGGAGAAGATGGAGGTTTCAACTCAAAGGTTAGAACAAAGGGAAGATTGAGTGATCATGAATATCTATAAAAGAACCCATAAAAGAGTAGTCAAGTTTGAGTTTCATTACCCATTTATAATTCTTGTTTGATATGGAATGAAAGGTTTACATCAATCCATATCAAGGTGGTAATGATTCTTTAAAATTAAATCATTGGTTGTAGTAGTTAGAAGTTTACATTAGCATTCACGGCATAGATGAGGAATAGAAAATATCATTTTCTACATTGAATTTAGAGGGACATATCCTCACTTGGTGGGAAATAAATAGGTAGACATTGAGGCTAGAGGGTGATCCCAAAATAACTAAGTGGGAGGAATTTAAAACCCTCATAAAATCCAAATTCTACCCTATTAGTTATGTATAGCACTCATGGATCCAATGCTATTACTTTAGATAGAATCAAAAGAAAACTATTTAAGAGTGCACAACAAAATTTAGGAATATTTCCTTTATGCTAGGTATCTCTCCCAAGAGCCCATATGTAATTCTTAAGTATATGGGGGATTTTCACATCCATATATGAAATAAGGTTATATTTTTCAAGCCAATAATAATGGATTAGGCCAGCATACATGCATAATACCTGGAAAACATAAGCCAAAAGACAGGGTAATCAAGTGGTTTGAAATATAAAGAGCACCAAGAAGATTCCAAGACAGGGAAGAAGAAATGTAAATGGGGAAAGGATAAGAATACATTGAACACTACACATCATTGCAAGAATCCTAACAACCACTACAACATTTATTTCCACACACAGGAGAAGTGTTGGAAATTGTATCCATAGATGAACCTAAAGAACTAGAAGAAGGAAGGGAAGAAAAATAATATTCTCACCAAAGATACAAGAAATTAGGCTAAGAGAAAATATGATGTAGATGAGAATATGGTATGTAAATTAGTGTAGAAGGAGGTGAATTTAGGTAGCCTTCATGATCAACAAGAGAAGTATATGACCAAGCTCTTCCACTTTAAGACACAAGCCAAGAAGAACAAAATCAATACCATGTTTGACTTAGGTTCATAGGATAATCTCATAGAACTAGATCTAGTTAACAAACTTGGATTGAAGGTTCAATATCACCCTAGCTCATATCCATTACGATGGGTAAATAAGGATGAATAAATCAAGGTAAAAAATAGTGTAGGGTAAATTTTCTACTATTGTTGATTTTATTGGTGAATTAGAAATGGATGTAGTTCTAATTGATTTATATGGGACTGGGTTTGGGAGTCCCTATATGTATATGCGAGCTATAATATTTATGTGTAGAGCCAAAGAGTATTGTATCATCAAGTATTTAAAATCATTCATCATCAATGTGCACAAAGAGAAGTCTAAAATTCACTGGTAAGTGCCAACCATGGCAACAAATTGACTAGTTCTAGTAATAAGTATGATTTATTGTTTTTAAGATAAAATTAGTCTATTAAGGAGTCAACAAGGGAAAATAAATCCTTGGAGGGTTGTATTAAAGAATAGAAACAAATATTTGAAAGGTTGCTACAAGCATACAAGGGTGTGTTCCTAGAGCCTAAAGGGCTACCACTCAAGAGGGAAGTGAAGCATGATATCTAATTGTTGACAAATATTCCATTTCCAAACATTAGTCTATACAAACGATCCATTTTGGAAGCAATTGAAGTGAAGAATCAATTGAAACAACTGCTGGAGTAGGGTGTGATTCAACAAAGTACCTCATCTTGTTGTTCACCCATCATAATTGTGTCAAATAAGGATGAGATTTGAAAATGCGCATCAATTATAGAGTGTTAAACAATAGTACACTCAAGAAAAACCACCCCCTACCCAAAATTGATGTTATGTTGGATCAATTGTAGAAAGTGAAATACTACACCAAGGTAGATTTAAAATTAGGGTATCACTAGGTGCAAGTCAAGAAAGAGGACACCTAGAAGACTAAATTCAAAACCATGAAAGGTTTTTATGAGTGGTTAGTCATGCCATATGGTCTATGCGATGTACCAAATACAATCATGAAATTAATGAATGATGTATTGATCCCTTATCTAAATTTATTTATTAATATTTATTTGGATTATATAATAGTTTGTAGTGCAAGGAGGATCACATATCACACTTGATGCAAGTACTAGAGGCTTTGAAGAAGCATCAAATACTGAAAAATATCAAAAAATGTGAGCTTTCATAACAATCATTGGTGTATTTAGGCTATTTGATTGATGGAGGAAAGCTTAAGATAGATCATGCAAGGATGGAGGCCATCATGAAGTGGTATGAGCCTATAAATGTTTTTGAAGTTAGGAGTTTCACTAGACTATAATAGTACTTGAGGAAATTCATAACTTTATTTTCAGCAATAGGTGCATCACTCCACACTATAATAGCGAGTGGAAAGAGTTTCCATTTGTGGAATTGTTAGTAGATGACTTGTGAATAATTAAAATATAAAATTATCAAACATCAATTCTTGCGTTACTAAACTTGCAATGGAACTTCGAAGTGGAGAGGGATGCAAGTGGGTATGATATGGGAGAATTTTTGATACAGGGAGGAAGGATTGTATGCTACCATTGTGAAGTGTTTCATGGGGAAATTATCAACTACCATACCTATGACAAGGAGCTCTATGGCTTATACAAGTTTTCAAAAATTGAAAACACTATTTGATGGATGGAGGAGACCATCATTCATGTATACACTATCCACTATATTTCCTTTGGTCCCAAAGTAAGTTAAGATATACCAAACACTACAAGCGGATGTGGTTTTTACAACAATTTCATTTAGTGGTCAAGTGGTATAAGGGTAGCACAAGCAAGTTGACCGATATGCTTTCAAGACCATCCACATCAAAGTTATATATTTTGGGAATTTGATGCACATGGATCCTTTCACCCATGATTCATAACAAGAGGTATATACATAGGATTATGACTTCAAGGAGGTATTTCAATAGTTGTAGAGCCAAAGTAATGTAGAAAATGGAGATAGCATATATTACTATCATCTTTAGAATTGGTTACTCTACAGGTTGGATGTGATATGTGTTCCTAAGGGTGAGAGACTATAGGTAATCAAAGAGGCTCACACTCCAAGTTCATAGATCATTTTGGTGTAGGGAAGATGATGGACAACCTATAGAGTTATGTGTACTAGTCCATAATACAAGAGTATGCAATTAGTTTCATAGGAGGATGTACTATTTATTGTACCAAAAAGTGTAGTAATAGGAAACAATGTCTTTTCCATCCCTTACCTTATTCAAACATACTTGGGAAATCATTTCCATGGACTTTGTGGTAGATTTACCAACAACCAAGAAGGGGCATGTCTACCTATTCATGGTAGTTGACAAGTTCAACAAGACGTCCATTAGGGGAGTTTTCAGGTATAAAATGGGCCTCTTAAGAAAACTATAAAATAATAGTGGAAATAATAAAATAAGATTAGATTACATAATCAAATTTAAAGGGAAAAAATAAAAAACTATTTTTTCAAGTTGTATTTTCAACTTATCTCCCTATGGTTTTATGCAAATTTCGAGCATAAACACTCGTTGGATGTAGAATTTGATTCCTCATCCAAGGAGTACCCATGTTGCATACTTTTGATGGACTCTCCTACATGAAAAATGAGAAATACATGAAAACATTATTGCAATCATGTTTTTTCATGTATTTCTCATTTTTCGTGTAGTAGGGTCCATCAAAAGTATGCAACATGGGTACTCCTTGAATGAGAAATTAAATTTTGCATCCAACGAGTACTTCCTCTTGAAATTTGAGTAAAACATTAGGGATATAAGTTTAAAATATGAGTTGAAAAAGTCGTTTTATTATTTTATTATTTTTTAATCTTTTTACTTTTTTTCTCCAAAAATGGTGAATCATCCCCCATTTTTGGCATCATCATCTTGAATCATATTGGTTCTCATAAATTTTATTTTGGTTGTACATTTCTCTTAGGAGACCCATTTTAGACCTCAAAATTCCCCTAATGCATTCTCACGCCCTATAAAAATACCATCAAAGGGCAAGAAGAAACAACCTTTTTCTTTAAATAGGTTTGGATGCATTTTGGGATACCAAGGAGTATCGTTTTATATGGGGACACTATATTTATCGATTCATTTTGGACTATCTTGTGGGAGAATATGGACACAAATTTGAAGAGGTCTACAATATTCCATCCAAAAATGGATGACCAAATAGAAGTAGTCATTAGGACTTTGTTGCAGCTTTTGAGGGGTTACAATAAGAATCATATGAATACCTAGGATGAAAATATGGTATATATACAACACTCTTATAATGGATAATTCCACTTTCTGTTTAGTTAATTTAGGGTCCTAAATTTATTTCATTCATTATCAACCAAGGCTAGTAAACTTATGAAGTGTGGTGCACCATATGTGCTTAAGCAACCTATTCCTTCGTTGTTTTGTGTTTTATGTTGTTTTTAGGGGGGTTTTTGTTATTTGATATCTAAGGATGATTAATATAAAGCTATGGAAAGACTTACGTGAATATAAATGTATTTTAGAAGGAATAAAAGGAAGTGTGCCAAAACTAATCTAATTTTTATAAAAACATACCAAAAACTGAGGGCTAGTTTAAGACCTATTTTGGAAATCAAAGCATCTATCTAATCTGTTTATTAGTCCTAATCCATGGGTCTATTTATAAAACTAAGATTGAGAATTACAATCCCTATCTTAAATGAAAGAAAAATAATGAATCAACTATTGTACCTTTGGTTACCTCAACATTCAATTGTTAGGCATGACCCTATTGAGATGGAGTTTAGCAACTGCTTGTACTTTAGTCTGCTAAGGTCCTAAAACAGGAAACAAAGAATGCAAATGAAAATATCTAAGATGTGTTTAGTTAATCCAATTATTCAATTTGTAAACAATGATCTTCTTGAAGTAATGTTAGGTAACTAATTACACTTGTTTGAACTAAAGAACTAAGAAAACTTTGCAAATGGATAACTCAGAAATTGCATTTCATTAATCATTCAACCATATCATCTAAAAACATGATTAGATCAATTCCTTCTAGAGTGATTTTTAGGAAGATTATTGTTTGCAATTAAGTGAGGGCCTTGAAAGTAAAAGCATGTAAGATCTAACTAAAATCAAATAATGTATAATTGACTTGTTTGCCACATTCAAATGCAAAGTGTTTAACCACTCGAGATGCCTTCGGAGAAATCAATTATGCCTTAGTCTTTGGCAAGAAAATAACAATAAGCAAGATAACTTCAACCACTGTATGTGTGAAATATTTAACCATTTAATGTAGGATTAGAATAAGCATGTAAGATCTAACTAAAATCAACTAATGTATAATTGACTTGTCTGCCACATTCAAATGCAAAGTGTTTAACCACTTGAGATGCCTTCGGAGAAATCAATTATGCCTTAGTCTTTGGCAAGAAAATAAAAATAAGCAAGATAACTTCAACCACTGTATGTGTGAAATATTTAACCATTTAATGTAGGATTAGCATATTGAAAATGGATTTCATAAACATCTGTTAACACATCAATTGACAACTCTGTTCTAATGGAAATAAAAGACAGGAACAATAAAACTAAACAACTGTGGTTTCTTAGCACTTCAATCCTTAATCCAATTTTGAAAACAAAGTTTCTATTTTCATGAATTGTTTTGGAAGAGTAAGTCTGCACAATTGTAATTTATCATTAAACTATTTAAAAGCTGGAAATGAAGCATAAGCCTATTTAGAAACATAAATTGCTAAAACAGAGTAAAGAAAATCTAACTAGAAAACACAATAAAAACCTCCTTTAGAAGCAGGGGCCCTCTGCAACTGATGTGGTTGAACTCCTAGCTTATTAAAGGTGCAATCAAGCAAGAATTTGGCAAACTGAACTTCTTTATTATGATAAAAACAAGGTCTGGAAATAGAGTATCCACTTAGAAATCTGAATTGTACTGAAATGTCTCTTGGTTATGTGGAACCAATATTTAAAGATAAATTACATAACTAATTACGAGTTAAATTAGCTACAGGTGTATAACTTGAATTGCAATTGAAATAGGACTGCTAGACTCATGATTTTCTATGAAGAGAAAATCAAGAGTCCTACTGTTGTAGGTAACGTTGTTTGACCTGTAACTTTGACCATGAGTTTAGGCTCCTTTTTATGTCAATCTGGACTGAGTGAGTAGGATAGAATCAATATAGGCAAGATTCAAGAAACACCCATGTGGCCCAATTCCTAAAATGACACTTGGAACCTTCTAAACCATTAGAGTGGCTACGGAACGCACAATTAGCTATAGAATAGGCTACATTCTGTAGCTAAATTGAAAAAAATGATCCAAATGTAAAAATCATGAAAATATAATATGACAATCATTTAAATGCATCCTTAAGACAAAACCTTAACATTCTTCATTGATTAGGGTTTGTGATCTTATGGAAAAGTGGTGGAATGAGGTGAGAAAAACTGTAAAAGAGAGGGTAATCCTGAGGTTCAACATACCCCCACTGCAAAATCATTGCATGTCCCCATGCAATTTTCCGAAATCATGAGTTCTTCTCCCCTACTGAATTTGCTTAGATACCTTAGCTAGGACATCCAAACTTGTTCTTTTGTTCCTCTTTGAATTCTATGTCATTCTTGGCCTTTTCATAAGAAGTTTGAATTTGAGGTTTATGATTGCTCCGTTCAATCTCTTGTTGTTCTTCTTCAATTTCCTATTTTCCTTATGCAATAGTCCTAGCTGCAGAGTAGTATTATCATGTATTGCCTTGTCCAATTTGTTTTGTTCCTTCAAAATCTCATTCTCCTGCTTGATGTGCCTGTTCAATATCTCTAATTCATAAATATCCTACTTAAGAGCATCAATTAGAGGCTCTTGTGGATTGACAGGTGGTTCTTGGTTCATTGAGGCACTTCTTCATTCCAATGACTCTACATAATCATATATCTGCTGCTAAACTGGATATATACCAAGAGATCTTCTGCTCGGGCCTTCTTCAAAATGATAAATAGGAGAGCTTTGAGGACTGTACATAGGAGAATTATCAATAGGTGATGGAAATGGGGTTTCCTCTTCTATATTTATGAGTTCTGTCCCTTTGGATAGTGTCTTTTGCATAATGCCTTGGAGTCTAGAGATCCTTCTTATTTTTGGAGGACTTTCATTCCCTTAATTTGTAACCTCAATCTCTTTCTTTTTCTTTCCTTTAGCCTTAATTTGTTTCCTAATTTTTGTCAGTTCCTCAGGAATTATTTTTCATCATTCCTCCGTAGTGAAGTTTCAGGTATGTTTTTAACCATCATATCAGTTTTCTTTCTTTTACTTCTCCTGAAAATCTATTCCTTGGGAGGTGACTCTGGTTTTTCTTGAAAATGATTCCTAACAAGGAAATCCTCAAGTGTCTCCTATGCTCCTTAAGTGAAACTCAATCAATATTTTCACCAAGCCATGATGATGCATAGTGGTCTCTATAAATTGTATTTTCTTTTGTACATTTGTGGCCATTATTCTTAGACTATTGAGCAGAAAGGAAGGAAGGTTGATTTCACCATTTTCTAGAAAATTCATTAATAAATGGATATGATAAACATACATGGTTCCAAATATTCCTTCACAAGTTATGAATTTCTGCAAAATCAAAGCATATTTCTCCATTTTCTTTTTAAGAGCTGTACTTGGGATTTCTTTTCTAAAAACTAAGACATCCATACCTCGGTTTTTAAGTATCACCTTCCATGATTCATTATGGAATTCTTTGTTCTTGAACCATATCTCTCCATGTCTCAGAAGATTTGTTGCTTTAGTCAGGAATGACTCTATCACTGCAAATTTAATGTCCCCAATTTCTACTCTGGTTCCATGAAAAGACCAGGCAAATGATTTTGTAATTTCCTTATGAAAACCATTGAAATTTTCTATGAACCTCAACCATCCAGCTTGCTATGGAAATTATCTAACCTGTGGGTATCCTTCCATGTATTTTACCCCCACTGGTTCTGTTCTAACAATCAAATCCATCCTTCTTCTATGTAGAGTGCTTTCAACCTTTAGAATTACCCCTTTGTTTTATGGAAATTAATTGGTTGTAGAGTTGATGGAGATGAATTGGCTGTGGAATCGATGGAGATGAATGAGCTACAGATCTGATGAAGGGTTTATGTTGAGCTGTAGGAAATAAGTAAGTGATACGGTCTTGGAGAGATGTAGACAAGTAGGTCACGTCATGATCATGACCGTTAGTCATCAATCAAGGATATTAATGATGGACCGTTATGAAACTTTATATGAGGGATATGGTTGAGATATATCATTATGAGGATTGTAATCAATTTGAATGATGGGTTGTCAAGGAACATATGAATTTACATATTATACATATTTCATGTTTTTAACTTTGTTATTAAAAATAATTTTTTACACTTTTCCTGAGAACTTAACCTTTTTGTTTGTTGTTTGCTTGATGTTGTTCCTTAGGTACTCTTTTGTAGCATGGTGGCATTCAAGCATAATATTTTAGTCCCTTTGAAATCATCATGTCAGAATTGTTGAAGTGGCTGCAGAATCAAATTAGCTGCAACATGTACTCAACTGCAGAATGTGCTCAACTGCAGAATGTTTTTTTTTTTTTTTGAAAGTATGGAACATGAATGGAATTAGTGAAAAATATGGAATGAAAGTGAAATATGAATTATGGAATGAATGTGAAAATGAAATTAAAGTGGAATGAGATCGAATGACAGTGGAGTGTGATGGAATGAAACTGAATTTGCAGATTATGAACTGCAAATATGAATGTAGTTTTTACTACTTTATTACAGAAAAGAAAAATGGAAAATATAGGATGTCAGATTGCTCTGATTTTAACCCTGTATTTTCTACATAAGTATGCCAATCATTGATTGGTTTTCATACTTGTACACTTTATTTTTTTCCAATTTTTATTTATTTATTTATTTTCTTTTATGTTTTTATTCATTTATTATAAAATGTAGGAAAAATAAAAGCTAAGTTTATGAAGAAGAAGAAGAATTCTTCACTAACTCCATATCAATATGATCTTAAAATTTATTAACAAACTCTTCTTTTGAAAGTGGTTTATGATATACTTTCAACCGATGACCATTCACAAGAAGAGATACATTTTCTTCATCTATTGTTTTGATCTTCACTGCTCCATTATCAAAGAATTTTTCAATCTCATATGGCCCAAGCCAATGAGTATGAAACTTTCCTTGAAAATCCTTGAATTTTGAATCGAGCAAGGGTGCCTAATCCCCTGCTTGAAACTTTTTCTCTTTGATATACTTGTCATGCCATTTAGTCCTTTGATGCTGGACCATACTAGTTCTTTGGACTACATCTTGTCTAATTTCATCTAGTTCATTGAGTTTCTCCAGTCTATGGTACTGTGCTTATGATAAATCAAGTCCCAATTGGATTGCCTTCTTGAAGGTTTTGATTTAAAACTCTATAGGGATCAGGACTTGCTTCCCATAAACAAGTTCATAGGGAGTATGTCCTGTCGTGTTCCTCTATGTCGTTCTGTAGGTCCATAAGGCTTCAGGAAGCCTATCTTCCCAATCTCTTTTGTGTAGATTAACAGTCTTAGTGAGAATTCCTTCAATCACCTTATTGGTAGATTCAACTTGACCATTTTCTTGTGGATGGTAAGGAGTAGACTTTATGTGCTTGATCTTGTAATATTCCACGAGCCTTTTCACCAGATTTGATGTAAATTGAGAGCCCTGATCTATTACAATTTCTCTTGGAACACCAAAACGAGTGAAGATATCCTCAAAAATAAAATTAACTACAGATCCTTCATTAACAAAAGGTAATTCTTTAGCCTCTACCGATTTAGTGACATAATCAGTGCATACCAAAATATACTTATTTTTTTTAGATGGAGGATTAATAGGTCTGACAAAATCCAAGGCCCATTTTTCAAAAGGTTCAATGAGTACCTGAGGTTGCAATGGCATTTCATTTGAAGGAGGAGGCTTCCCTACCCTTTGGAAACTGTCACACCTTTTGACATATTCTTTGGCATCTTTGAAGATGGATGGCCAATAATATCCTAAATGAAGGATTTTATAGGTTGTCCTCTTATCAGCAAAATTTCCACCACAAGGTTCATCATGACATGCCTTAAGAATTTTAGGCATTTTCATCTTTTCAAACACATCTTTTGATAATGAGATCTGGACTTGTCTTATACAATTCATTAGTAATCCATGAATATCTTGCACTTAATTGAATGATTCTTCTTTTCTCTCTAGAATTCAAATGTGAAGGTAATTTTCCTGTAAATAAGTAATTATAAATATCTGCAAACCAAGGGGTCCGAGTAGTTATCGAAAAAAAACATTCATCAGGAAATATATCTTCAACTAGAGTGTTATCTTTGATATTTTTAATTCTAGACAAGAAATCAGCAACTGTGTTTTTGTTTCCAGGCTTGTCTAGAATAGTAATGTTGAATTCTTGCAAGAGCAATAACCATCTTGTAACTCTTCCATTAGTAATATATTTATTCATTAAATACCTAATTGCAGAGTGATCTGTATGGACAAAGGTTTCATAGCCTGATATGTAATTTCTGAATTTGTTGATAACATGAACAACAACTAAGAATTCCTTTTCAGATACAGTGTAATTCAACTCTGTGGGAGTCAAATTCTTACTTGTGTAATATATGGCATAGGGGATCAAGTCTTTTTGTCCTAACATATCTCCTAGAGCTGTGTCTGAAGCATCTGTTGAAATGTGAAAAGTTAGTTTCCAGTTAGGCCCTCTTAAGATGGGTGCTTCAGAAATTTTTGCTTTTAAGGTCTCAAATGCTAACTGGAAGTCAGGATTCCAACTAAATTCATAATATTTGGTGAGTATTTTGAAGATTGGGGATGCTATTTGGTGAAATTTTCTATAAATATTCTATAATACCTTGTGAATCCTAGAAAACTTCTAACATCCTTATAGAAACTTGGAATTGATAACTTGTTGATGACTTCAACTTTAGATTTATCAACTTTAATTCCATCTCTTGAAATGTGATGTCCCAAAACAATCCCTTCAATAAACATCATGAAACATTTTTCAGGACTTAGTGAGAGGTTTGCTTCATTACATCTTTGAAGAACCTTTTCCAATTTTTCTAAAGCCTCTTCAAATGTATTACCATAAATTGTAAATTCATCCATATACACTTTTACACAATCATGTATTAGATCAGAGAAAATTCCTAGTACTGCCCTTTGGAATGTTGCAGGTGCATTGCACAATCCAAAAGGAATTACTCGGTAGGAATAAGTCCCCCATGGACATGTGAATGTGGCTTTATCCTAATATTTAGGTGCAACCTGAATTTGATTGTAACCACTGAAACCATCTAGGAATGAGAAATACTTATTACCTGCTGATGTATCTAACACTTGATCTATAAAAGGCAAAGGAAAATGATATTTAAGGGTAGCTTTACTCAATTCTAAATAGTCAATACATACCCTCCATTTACCATTCTTCTTGGGTACAATCACTAAAGGAGAAATCCACTGACTATCTGAAATTGGATAGATGAAGTTTACATTTAACAAATTTTGCAACTCTTCTTTCACAATTTCCATAAGATTTGGATTCATCCTTCTTTGAGGCTGTTTGATAGGTTTGCAATTTTCTTCAATTTAAATGTGATGTATACAAGTTTTAGGAATAATTCCTTTCATGTTAGTGTATTCCCATGCATATGCAGATGAATGTTGTTGTAATGTTTTGATTAGCTTCTCTTGTTGTAACTTTTCCAAGTTATTGTTTATGTTCAAGGTTTTCCCTGGAAATATTTCAACTGTAGAGCTACCAAATTCTTCCATAGAGTAAAGAGACATCTGCCTAGTTGACAAATTTCAATATTGGATCTTTCTTGAAATTTATCATGTTCATATTCTGGAGATGATTCATAATTTTCTATTGTATTTAAGATTTGGCTATCTTCACTAATGTTTGAAATAGTAAAGAGAGGCTGTATATATTATTCATCATCAATCCATTCTTTGTCATCTATCTCTGTGATTTTTCTTGCTGGAGGATACAAAGTGAATTTCTTAGTAGAATTACCATCAGAAATATACATGTCACTAGATCTACAGCTAATGAAAGCATCAACTGTATCCAACCAAGGTCTTCCTAGTATGATTGGGCGTCCTCCTAGATTTTTTTTAGGGGTTAATATCATAAAATAAACAGGATACTCCCAAGAATCTAAATACATTGAAATATCTTCTAACACACCATCTGGTTTGATTACAGATATATCTACTAATTGCAGTAATGTAGGTGTATAAAGAACATTAGGAAGCTTAAGTTGTTTAATGGTCTATTTTCTCATGATGTTTATTGTTGCTCCCAAATCAATCAATGTATTTGGAATTTCAACTCCATTGATATGTGTTTTTACAACTGAACTTCCGGGATCTAAATATTTTTGAATGGAAATTTTTCCCATCATTATGTCTGCTATTTTTCCTACAAGCTGGATTCTTTTTATTTCTTTTATTTTTCTTCCCGATTTCTTTATACTCAACTCCTTTATTATTTTAGCTAAAATCAAAATTTCCTTGATGGCCTGTAACAAAGAGATTTTTATGCAAATATTTTTCAATTCATCTAGGAAATCATAATTAGGAAACATAATATGCTTTTCTACTCTATCAATTTGTAATCTTTCAGGAAACAGAGGTGTAGAAGTAGATATCGATGGTTTCTCTATGACAGGAGTTGAATTTATTTGTTGTTTTTGCTTTTTATTTTCATAATTTTGGTTTTGAAGAGCTACTTCTTCCTCAAAAATTTTCTTGGGATGTAGAGAATATTCCTCACAATTGTCTTATTTTTGGATGATTACAAAAGGCCTCCTCTTTTCTAATATCCTACCAGATCTTAGTTGGACATCATTAATATCTAGAGGAGTAATCATATAGGTTGGAAATTGTTGACCTTCTATCATATATGTATTTTGAGAATTTTTGTTGTTGGGGTTTGGTAATGGTTGGGAAGGTGACTAATTTGGTCTCTGAGGGAATGGTAGTGAGAGTTGTGGATTTTGATTTTGGATTGGAGGTTGTTGATTTTGTTGAGGAATTTTCTGGGGAGGATAATTTTGATATGATGGAGGATATTGATAGTACTGAGAAAATTTTCCATAAGGATTTTGCATTCCTTGAGCCCAAGGTTGAGATTGAAATTGAGATTGGGGCCAAGGTTGCTGCCAAGAATTCCAATTTGGTGGGGATTGGGTATTCATTTGGTTGTTAAACCCTTGAGTTTGTGGCCCCTTCCATGGTCTTATAGAGACAAAATAAAGAGATTCTGTAGGATTTGATGTTGTTTCTTCTTGAAAAACAACCTTAAGACCAAGAATTTAAGGACAATTACTAGTCTCATGACTTTCTGAACAAATCATACAGGTTTCTGTGAATTTTTCTTCAAGAGGACATTCTCTCAAAGCATGTTTCTTTATGCATTTTGGATAGAAAATAGCCAAAGCATTAGTCTCAGCTTTATTATTGTTTTGTTAATTAAGGGTGTTTATCTGTTCACTAAGACTCCCTAAAATGTCTATTTTGAATT
The DNA here is from genome assembly GCA_034641835.2 of Pinus albicaulis. Taxonomy (NCBI): domain Eukaryota; kingdom Viridiplantae; phylum Streptophyta; class Pinopsida; order Pinales; family Pinaceae; genus Pinus; species Pinus albicaulis. The sequence continues at coordinate 1,168,581,717 of CM076578.1, forward strand.
CATCAAGCATGTTTCCAATTTTTGCCCTACTTACTGTTCCAGTTGCAGATTTGTTTACCCTAACAAGAGAAGGATCTCTTGGTCCTTTCAAATTTTTTGATTTTCCTCTTGAGAGATTAATACATAGTTACCCAATATGAGGTAATGGAAGTTGAGATATGTCCCACTTTCCCATCATGTTAAGGGTATCTATCCATTCATCTCTAATTGTTTTCAACAAAAGAGCTTTTAGAGTGTCTTGATCTAGATTTTCCATTTTTTTCTCTTTTAATGTTATAGTTGAATCTGTCAAGTAAATCCTCCAAAATTTTCATCCTCTTTTTGCATCATCTTAAACACTTCCTCTTTGTGATTAACAGGTATACAATAGTCCAAATGCCTTTCTATAAATGCTCTCTTCATATCATTCCATTTCCTAATAGACCTAGTGATTAGACTCATGAATCATTTTAGAGCTGCTCCTTTCAATGTTGAAGGAAAAAATTTCAGTTTTTGAGCACCTTGTAGATAATCATAAGTTTTGCACAAGAATTCAAATTCAAATAAAAATGTCTCAGGGTCTTTCCTTTTTAATCCATGAAAATTTGGGAGAAAAGAAGGTGAGATATTTTTCATGGTAGCATTTGTCTCTTCATCTACTATATGGAATCCAAAAGAACTCTCAGATCCTCTATTTCCTCTACCTCTACCTCCTTCTGCATTTCCCCTACCTCTTCATCTATCTCCTCCTCTACCTCTACCTCCTCCAAATATTACATTTTCTCCATTGAAAATTTCTCCTTCTCCCTCTCCTCCTTCTTCTCCTCTTCCTGTCATGATAGATTCTTCAGAGCTGATATAAGGTTCAGCCTACATGGTTAACTGATCCTCTGGTTCCTCTATCAATGGTATGTTGAAAAAAGGTTCTTCTTCTTCCTCTTCACCAGGGATTTATAACTCTTCAGCTAGAATATGTTCCCCTGTAGAAGTGATAAAGGTTACTCCTTCTGTTGGAGTCCTAGGATCTTCTTCCTCTAACATTGCCTCAGTGGATGAAGTAGGAGATCCTCCTAGCTGAATATTTGATCTTAGAACTTCTGGAAGTATATGACCAATAAAATATGGGATATTAGTTTGAGATGGTGGTGTAATAATTCTTGGTCTAGGTGGAGTGAGTGGTGTTTTAGGGATTAAGATTTTGCCTCTAGCTATGAATCTACCCCTAGAGTCTCTTTCTCTACGCATATCATTGTTTTTTTTTTAATGTAAGAAATAAGGCTACCTAGTTACACTTCCCTGGAAATGGTGCCAAAATGTTTAGTCAATTTAGTGTCTTAAATTGCTTTCATTAATTATCAACCAGGGCTAGTAAACTGATGAAGTGTGGTGCACCATATGTGCTTAAGAAACCTATTCCTTACTTCGTTGTTTTGTGTTTTATGTTGTTTTTAGGGGGGTTTTTGTTCTTTGATATCTAAGGATGGTTAATATAAAACTATGGAAAGACTTATGTGAATAAAAATGTATTTTAGAAGGAATAAAATGAAGTGTACCAAAACTAATCTAATTTTCATAAAAACATACCAAAAACTGAGGGCTATTTTAAGACCTATTTTGGAAATCAAAGCATCTATCTAATCTGTTTATTAGTCCTAATCCATGGATCTATTTATAAAACTAATATTGAAAATTACAATCCCTATCTTAAATGAAAGAAAAATAACGAATCAAATATTATACCTTTGGTTACCTCAACATTCAATTGTTAGGCATGACCCTATTGAGATGGAGTTTAGCAACTGCTTGTACTTTAGTCTACTAAGGTCCTAAAACAGGAAACAAAAAATGCAAATGAAAATATCTAAGATGTGTTTATTTACTCCAATTATTCAATTTTTAAAGAGTGATCTTCTTGAAGTAATTTTAGGTAACTAATTACACTTGTTTGAATTAAAGAACTAAGAAAACTTTGCAAATGGATAACTCAGAAATTGCATTTCATTAATCATTCAACCATCTCATCTGAAAAAATGATTAGATCAATTCCTTCTAGAGTGATTTTTAAGAAGATTATTGTTTGAAATTAAGTGAGCATCTTGAAAGTAAAAGCATGTAATATCTAACTAAAATCAACTAATGTATAATTGACTTGTTTACCACATTCAAATACAAAGTGTTTAACCTCTTGAGATGCCTTCAGAGAAATCAATTATGCCTTATTCTTTGGCAAGAAAATAACAATAAGCAAGATAACTTCAACCACTGTATCTGTGAGATATTTAACCATTTAATGTAGGATTAGCATATTGAAAATGGCTTTCATAAAAATTTGTTAACACAACAATTGGCAACTATGTTCTAATGGAAATAAAGGACAGGAACAGTAAAACTAAACAACTGTGGTTTCATAGCACTTCAATCTTTAATCCAATTTTGAAAACAGGGTTTCTATTTTCATGAAATGTTTTGGAAGAGAAAGTGTTGGATGGATAAGTCGTTCTTGTGGACAAAACAGACCTCCCAAGTGTCCTACGGACAGCTAGCAACAAATAGACAAACAAAACCTATTTTCTCTAGATAATATTCGATTCAGAATTAGCCACAATAGAGGTTTTGAAGACCTACCTGTAGTCCAGCGTTATTTGTCATGATCTTCTTTCCAGTTTCTTGAAAGAGACATCTTCAAAGATTTGCAATCACAAACATGGAAAAAATCAATAGCACCTACATAGGATAAACTAATTCATGAATCATATATCTATCAATATGATCAAGGAATTCAAGAAATAATCTAATTAATTAAATAAATCATTGATAAAACATGATAAACAAGCTACTTAATTAAATAACTCATTGAGAAAATGGTATTAATTCGTATTATCTTTGATGAAGAAAGAGCCTTACAACCGTGTTCGCCTTGATGTCATACAGACCTTCCTGGTGTCCGGAATAGGTGTTTCCTTTACTCTGACAAGCTTTGCACTCTCTCAACTAAAATGCACATGGGTGTGTAATCATTCCCACATAATGATCAGTTAAGAGAGTCTGAGTTTCTACAACATTTCTCCTAAAAAAATCTCAAAGTCTAACTCCCTTTGAAGTTGCACTATAGCTTCAATTTATAGGAAAAGAGAGGAGGTTACAGGTCCACATAAGAGGGGATAGAATGCTCTTTTGAAGGGATTGAGCTCCATAAACCAAGGGGTAGGCTCCCATAATGGAGGAATGAACATACATGATAGGAGCAAACCTTTGACCGGATAATTGCTTCTAGAAGCTTCCATATTTGACTGCTGGGCTTCTAAATTAATGTTACTTTCTGCCTTCATTTTACCTTTTATAGGGGCCCGCACCCTTAATGAAGAAAAAGTGCATTTAGCTCCGCATGCTTTAGAACAAAAAGGTGCGGCACCACAATAAATGTTAAGAGAAAGTGCGGTACAAGTGTTTTAAGACTTTTATGAGCTCTTCTCTCAATTTCAAGGCTTGATTTTAGGAACTTTGATGTTGTAGAATTCTAAGGGAGTACCAAAACTTCATGGTGACAAATTTTAGTGTAACAAAGTGCCCCCTAAAGTGCGAAGTCTGAGAGCATTCGAGGAGTGATGTGCTTTATCATTTCAAGGATTAGCCTGTGGACACCCCAGTCGGAACCCTGTAAAAACATTCAATGCAAGACATATGTATATATATATCATCACTGAGGTAGGCATTCCCATGCTCAGATAAAAAACTAACTAAACTTGTTCTGATACATAAATGATTTTAATATTACATCAATATTGTAGACATAGTATGGACACAACCATCTGTAATGAATAGTCTACTGCATAATGAATAATAAAACTCCTTGTAGCCTGGATGGTGGAAACTAGATCTAGAGTCTTGATTTATGCTTCTTGAGCTAGTACGTTTCTATCCATGCGATTAAATGTGTTGAAGTCGAACATGGTAGAACCCATTTGATTACCAGTCAATGATGTGAACTGTTAACAAGTGTGAGAGAAACCACCAATAATGATAATGGATCTAAAAGTACTCAGTACAATCCATGAAATGTGAATAAGTGATCTGAAGTCGAACATTTCACGGAATCATTCGATTGAAGGTCAATGATGCAACCTGTCGTCGAAGGCGAGAAACCTGCCATTAAGGCATGCATATTCCAAGGTACTGATGGATTCTAGATAAACTTCCCAGATGATGAGCTGTTGTCAATAGAAAGTGATCCGTCATAAGCAAGCTCACGACACGAAACCATAGATCAAGTTTTGAAGAATTTTTTTGCAAGGACTGACTCAGGGATGGTCAACGCGAATGGAAAAAATGTTTGTAGATGAATGGTTTGTTTGACTGTCGTCTTGAACACATAATGACACTACAGATGGTTTGGTAACAGTTTTCCTAAGCTAATACCTAGAAACCGACTGAATACTTTCAATATGGTTTGATTAACTGATAGGCAAAGGATTTTCCCAACCCAAGTAGAAGTGTGACAAAAAATGTCGTGTTCAAGAGTGGTATACTGCTTTTAAATCAAAGTGTAACAAATGAATTCATTTTCTCTCTTTTCCCCCACAATTTCTGGCAAGCACCTCTTTATTTTTGACAAACTTGAGGAGGATAACATTTTCTTGTTTATAAGCTCATCCTTCGGATGAGTCCAACTTAGTTTAAAATTGAACCCTAAGAAGGAGTGGTCCATTCCTGTTTGTAATCGATAGGTCCTTTACTGTTAAATTTTAATGAGTCCAGTATAGGAGAAACTTGGTATTTTTCATTTTTAGGGAGTGAGAAGAAAAAACTTAAGAAAACTCCATTGGTGTACTTTTTCGTAATTTTAGTCTCTCAGGCTTGAAAAATGATAAAATAATGCAAGAGAGAACTCTATTGACCATGATTAGTCAACACATGCCTTTTTCGTAAATATTCCATTTCAGTCTGGAAAAGGGGTAAACTTATACTGAAGGGACGACTGTTCATTTCCTTTAACGAGTTCGAATAGTCAAGTACTCAGAAATATTTTCATCTTTAGAGAGTCTGAAAAGGGCTTAAAAGAGGACTCCATGGTTTCTCTTTTTCGTAAATTTTAAAGAGCCCAAAAAAGTGATAAAAGTATACTCTTCATAAAAAATGACCATTTCACCTGAAAAATCCGGTATTCTGCACAAAAATTCAAAAAATTAAATGTAATTGCTTTCAATAATAAAAATATTTTGAAAAACCATCTTTTTAAAGTGAAAAATAAACAAATTTAAATTTCATTTATTCGGAAAAACTTATAAAAAGGATTTTTCCAAATTCATTTTTACCATTTAAGTTCAGAGTGAAAATTTGAGAGCTTTTGGAAAAAAACGCTCCAAAGAAGATTCCAAACAAACCGACCGTTCAAATCAAAAACCGTCTGCTCCAGGTAATCCACATCCTCTTTTCCTTGCTTTTCATCCACTCATTTCCTTAATTTAGAGTTTAAAATTCATTTTTGGAGAAGAAATAGGTTCAAAATTCTGCTCTAGGGGGTCCGCAGGTAAGACACACGGTACCTGTGGACCCTGACATTTTCTTACAAAGAAAAATGTCATGGTCCCGCACTTTTAGTACAAAGCCCGTGCGAACCTACACACTATCTCTGAACGAAAAGTGCAGGGGCGCCGTGAAGAATTTAAAAACATATTTTCTTTCCAAATTACCCAATTTTTTTTTTTTTTAATGATTTTAATCTTTCATTTTGTTCATTGTAGGATATTTACAATGCTTATCTAGCGGGAACGTGAACATGAGGAGGTGGATGAAGCTGCAATGATTCATCCACCTACATTACAAGTTTTGAGAGCATGCGAGTTACTTAAATTCTGGGCTATCAGTGGCATGAGAGCTCAATTAGACCTTCTCACTTGGTTGGTAAACAAGTGGGATGTACAGGACCAGTGTTTTGTGATTGGAGGCAACCGGCTCTAAATAGATCTAGAGGACATATACTTTTTGACTGGTTTGTCCAAAAGAGGTGAACCACTTTCTCTATTTGGGGCTAGGCTAAGTGGTCATTCTGTCGCTAGCCTACAACTAGAGTTCTACAATGATGAGGCCAATCCTAAAGACAAACGAATTGATATCAAAACTATCATCCATCCTGAGTTAAAAGTAGTTGCATTTACCATAACCAAGTTATGTGGAAGTGCAGCTTTGCACGTTGCTACTGGATCTCAAATGCAGATTGTAGTGGATTGTTTCTAAGGCACCATATTCAGTTGGTGCGAGGTAGTGTTGGCTAATATCAAAGGCCAACTAACTAGAGCAAAGAACGGGAAGTTGAATAACTTTGGATATGGATCGATCATAGTTACTTTTGCTCTAGAGAGGATTCCTCCACTGGCCCCACAACATATTCCAGTTGATACTGGTAGAGTCCAAGAGCCTCGGATGGTTCGATGGGTTGCTTTGATGGCCCGTCACAGTGAAGGTGGTGAGATTGTTCGATTTCCCCTGCCATACTTCTGTTGGTTAGAGCACCAACTCTTCGTGATAGTCGATTTTCCTTATGCGGGTATAAATTTCCGCGATGACCGAGATATGCCACTTCCTCTAGGAGCTCAGTGGGATGAGTTAGGTAAAAAATCATTTTGACATGCTTTAATTTCTAATTTTTATTTTGTTTTTTAAATCGTCCAAAACTGATAACAAAAATTTCAAATGCAGATGTGGGTCCACGCTAACCAGTCACTCTTCGCTCCTTCAAGAGGAGGCAAAGGGATGCAACCACAGCACCACCACCACCACAGGATTAGACAACAGAGATCCTTACTGATTTGGAACACCATCTAGAGCAACTGAATATGGACATCCCAAAGACTACCATAGATGACAATCAACTTTGTTTGCAGAGATATGTCATTGGGGTTCTTGGACCATTCAGGAGATTCCTGAGTAGGGTGGCACGGGCTGTAATATACTATCATGATCATTACCACGGATAGTGGATGATCGACTGTATAGACTCATATCATTTTTGTATCACTTTTTTCCCGATCATAAGGCCTTTTGAACCTATGATCGAGGACGATGTACTATTTTTTGAAACAATACTTTATACTATGATATGCTACTATTTCTAGTTTCCTATCCAATATATTATCGAATGTTATTTTGATTTACTGCTTTCATTATCGCAAATGTATGTTTATAACACTAGAAGCTATTGCATTTGATAATGTGCTTAAACTTCTTGGAATGTGTTGATACTCAAAATAATCAAATTCTCGTTCCAAGAGACGAATTTTCAAAAATAATATTAACAACACTGGGTTTCTAATTGCATATACTCGATTTAATTGTAATACAACGAGCTCAGAATCTAGCCTAAAGATCAAACTTCGAATTCTAAATGAAATGGATTCAGAAAACAATTCAATAACCGTGCTATATTCTTCAATATTGTTTTTCATTTGACTGAGGCTTACCCCATGCATAGATACTAACTCATCAGTGGGTGAATAAATAACCCAAGCTGCGGAAGAAATGTTTCGTGTACTACGACAAGCACCATCACCAAAACCAATGTATGTTTGAAAAGACGTCGACATCTGCAATATCAAGAGTAATCCAGATAAGAAGGAATAGTAGTAAAAGAACACTTAATCTAGGAACACGTTTCTAATCTATAGTACACCAGTTAAAAAATAACTAATATACAGGAAAGATCTTCACACAAAAATCAAGCGTAATATTTCTTCAGATAAAGCCCATTTCTGGGTTTGCCTAAGGAAACCCCGTCAAAATCAATCAATTCATAGGCCCCTTTTACAAGCTGTCTCTTGACAATATAAGGACCATGCCACATGGGTTTGAATTTCCTAGAACCTAGCTTATCATTAGCTTGATCATATAGAAAAACTAGGTCTCCTTCTGAAAAAATACGAGGTATAACACTTCTATCATACTGATATTTCATTCGTTTTGCATGAGTCTCAGTGGCTAATGCAGCGGTGCACCAATTCTCATCTAATTGAGCTAAGTACAAAAAGCATTTTTCCCCCTCAGAGGTAGCCGATACTAACTCTATGGCTAGTTTGAGTGACGATATCTCGCATTCAATTGGTAATTTTGCTTCTAAATCGTAAACCAGTTGAAAAGGGGTAAAGCCTCTTGATGTTTTTGTTGAGATTCGATATGCTCAAAGTGTTGAAAAAAGCATGGTATGCCAATTCAATTTATGAATTCCAATGACTCGTTTGATCATGGTGATTAAAAATTTATTAATCGCTTCAACCAGACCATTAGCCTGGGGATAATATGGTGTAGAACTGTCATGGCGCAGGCCAAGTTGGTCAAGTAGCTTGGTCATCATGATGTTTCGAAAATGGCTCCCATGGTCAGTAATTATCGCTTATGGTACACCGAAATGAGAAATAACATGATTGAACACGAAAGTAGCTCCAGTTTTGCCATCTACCATAAATGTAGGCATCACCTAGGCCCATTTGGTAAAATAATCTACTGCGAGAATAATATACCTATGCCCCCCGGCCGAGTGAGGGTTACACGTAATGAATTAATGCCCCATTTTGAAAAAAGACCGAAAAAAATTATAGGGTGAAGAGGAGCGGGTGGTGCACACATCTTTCAATCGAAAATTTGACAATTATGGCATTTTCAGACCGCATAAATACAATCTCTAAATAAGGACGAAAAAAGATAACCAGCGCGCAATATATTTTGGGTTGTGGCATACCCAGACATATGACCGCCACATGCTCCAGAGTGACAGTCATTTAAAACCATTTCAGCTTCTTCATGGGTGAGACGACGTCGAAAAATAGAGTCCACACCACGACGGTATAGTGTGTCGCCAACAATATGATATTTTTGTGACTGGAAACGGATTTTACGTCGTTGTGATCGTGAAATTTCGGGCTGAAAATATTGGCTCTGAAGATAAACAATGATATCTCCATACCAAGGATCAATGGTACTAATAAGAAAGAAGGATTCGTCCACAATCGGTTGTTCCGCCACAGTTTCTGTATCAGTACGTGGGAAGTCACACATAATTTTAGCAAATATCAATGATTTATTTGATTTGGACTTTTCAAAATCCAAGTCAAACTCCTATAGGATAACAATCCATTTGGAGTATTTTCCCCCTAGCAATTGTTTGGTAAAAATATACATCATAGGGTTACAATCAGAAATCAATGTTGTTTTGTGTAAAAGTATGTAATGACTAAAATGTTGGACAACCTGAATGACTGCCAAGGCCAATTTCTCCACATGTGAATATTTGATTTCAGTCGGATGTAAATTTCCACTAAGATATTAAATCACATGTTCACCATTGAATTCACCTTCCTGAATTAAAACCATTCCTATCGTGGAATCAAAAGCAACAAGGTATAAAAAGTAATCTTGGTTGTAATTGGGAGGATGCAATAACAATGCATGGGTCAATGGGTTTTTAAGAGCATTAAAAGATCAATCAGCGATCTTGTCCCAAAAGAAAGGAATATTCTGTTTTAACAACCTGGTAAAACCTTTTGTTAACTTGGTGTAGTTAGGAATGAATCAATGTAAAAAGTTTTCTTTCCCTTGCAAAATTTGGAGTTGGCAAAGAGTAGAAGGAGGAGGTAAATTTATGATAGCCTCAACCTTCGATGGATTGACATGAATTCCTGCCTTTGAAACAATAACTCCCAACAATTGTCCAGATTGTACGCAAAAAACACATTTGTGAGGAATCAGACAAATCTTATAATGCCTACGTCGTATAAAAATGGCTCTTAAATGAATGATATGATCTGCTCTATGCAAGGAATGATCAGGAAAATCATCGAGGTAGGGTTGCACAATGAGTTTAATTTCATGAAATGCATAAGACATTGCCCTCTGAAAAGTGGCGCCATCATTCTTAAGTCCAAAAGGTAATTTGCGATAGGAAAAAGTCCCCCATGGACAAATGAAAGTTGTTTTAGGTTGATCTGCAGGGAGTATGTTGATTTGATTGTAGCTGGAAAATCCATCCATGAACAAAAACATTTCACTTCCAGCACAATCGTCAATAATTTGATCGATATAAGGGTTTGGATAGTTGTCTTTTGGACAAGGTCGGTTTATATCCCTATAATAGATGCATACTCGTATTGTTCCTTATTTTTTATTGACAGGAACAATATTAGACACCCAATATGTTAACTGAATTGGATAAATCATACCTGCACGAAGTAATTTTTCAACTTCTGCTTTAATAGTGGCAGTTTTTGTCGGATGTATCTGACGTAATCTCTGTCTGACGGGTTTAGCATCCCAGTATGTCTTAATTTCATGATAAACAATCGATGGATCGATTCCTGGCATTTCTTCATATGACCAGGCGAAAATATCGCAAAATTCCTGAAATAGGGCTTTATATGCTTGGATTTCATCAGGCATACAAGAAGCACCTATATGAATGCTTTCAACAATTCCGGGTTTTACTGAAATGTCAATGGGAACCGTTGTAGAAATTTTTTCTAAATTCAATTCAGAATCAAAAGATAAGAGAGGATTCTAAGGTTCTTTGACGTAATCAGTAGTAAAAATAGAGAAAAAATTATTCTCAAAATGATCGATATTAGGTAAAAACGATGACCTATGATGTAGATATTCCCATGGTAATTCATCGATAGACAAGAATTCATGAATTTGTTCATCAGTATTGAATACTTGTTGATCAAGATCCATAATTGATGTCAAAGTTGAGCTCGATATTGAAAATGAATCCTCATTGATCACATTCACTGGATCTGATTCAGTTGAAGGAGTATCAAGAAATGACTGTACTATCTGTTATGCTAACTCAAAAGTACTCAAAGGCATCACGCCAACGAAAGAATCCAGTTCTGATTCTGAAGGTACTATCCAAGGATCATCAAAGAAATAGTGCTTGATGTAATCATATTGATATTAGCAATAGGAGGTCGTACGTTGGGAGCGGGCAAGGAAAAAGTTCCCAATAAAGCAGAATCTTTAATTAACCCTACCCCAACATCCTTATAAGGGATAGTCGATTTTCCGATATGCTGGATACTATCAGTAGCGGCTAGGTCGGATGAATAATATGAAAGCTGATCTATTTTAACGATCTTTCCTTTATGAGGAAACATGATGAGACGAAAGATCGATGATACAACAACAGTCATGGTGTAAGACCAACTGTGACCCAGGAGAAGGCTATAATCCAGAGGGGCATCAACCACTTCCACATCTAGATTAACAGTTTTTCCTTTGACCTCTATTGGTAGATCCTGTAAAATACCGGCTGAAAACCTCTTCCATCAAAAGATTTGAGGATACTCAGCGATTGATTAATTTTCAGAGAACCAAGTGATTTCCAACATTTTAATGACATAATACACATAGAAGCCCTTCATCAACAACATTACGAAAGATACGTTTGTTTTTTACTATTACCAGAATTTGAAAAGCCATTTGATGGGGGTAGACGGGGTATAAATCATCTAAATCGAAGATCATGAGGTTCGAATCTTGGAGGTATACGGATCCTAAGGTTGACAATAGTAATTTTATTTGGGCTGGGCATGATTGCAACACTTCCAAAGCTGACATTGCTGAAGGGGAAATTGCCAAGTCTTCAACAATATTGTAATTCTGAGCAGCTCTCACATGTAGATTGAAAGCGGATTTACGAAGTACACCTTTAACAGGCGGTTTGATTACTAATTCAGGATTTTGTTTCTCGATCTGCAGTGAATCAGAAACTATGGGAGATGTAGTCGATGCTGAATTATATGTTTCTGCTTCTTTACCAAGATTTTTACTACCGTAATCTTGTGGTCGCGTCGCAACCATGAAAATATCCTCTAGCATATTTGAGGAAGATCCAATCATATTACTATCTTCAGCAGGAAAGGGATCCTTCAAGATAGCAAGTATGGGTGAACCCTTAATGAATTTTGATACCTCGGCTCTACGAGGGCACTCTTTTGTAAAATTATCCTCATCACAGATCAGACAAGGATAACGAGGTTTTCGTTTTTTGTCAGTTGGTTCAGTTTTATCGTTTTTATCTTTTGAAGATTTTTTCTTTTTTATTCTTACATTTCTTCTTACCACCAGTTTTAGGTTTGGTTGTAGATGATTCTACAACTTGAATATCAGCGGAAGTTTCAGCGGAAGAATCTCCTTTCGGTGAATTGGGTAAAGTGATAATAGGAGAAGTTGTCTTGGAAGATTTCTTCTTACTTTTACCAGTGCTAACAGAACCAATTACACCATCCATGGCATGAGAATCGAAAGGAGTTGTAGTTAATTGACTAGGTCTTGGTAAATCAGGGATTTTATCATACAGAGTACCTGACTGTGTATATACAAGGTCAAGGTACTGAGCCTGAGCAATGAATTTCTCTTCTATAACAACACCTCCTTTGGCCACATCTTCAGTAATTTTGGGCAATAACGATTTAATAAACCATTCAGCCAAAATTTGATCCGGAATAAAAACCTTCATTAAACGCCTCGTACATCTCCATTCATGAATGTGATCAGATGTGTACGTAGACATAGATTGTTTTAATGAAGTCAAAAATTCCGTGCCATTTTCGTATCTGACAAGCAACTGAAAATGGGTTAAGAAAGTAGTAGCTAGTGCATTAAAATTATTAAAAGAGCCTCGTGGTAACTCATTGTACCATTTGGCAGCTAGACCAATGAGAGTTCTCTGAAAAATATGCATTCAAATCGAATCATCGATTAGTGAATTGGATGCACACCAGAGGTGATAAGTCATAACATGATTAGATGGGTCCTCTCCTGACTTACCCGCAAACTTTGGAATATCACTGGGAAACTTGTTAGGCATCGGTGACTAATATGGAAGATAAAAGATAGGATCGTTCGTAAGTCGCGATAGATCAGGTAAATCTAAAATTGATATAAATGGTAACCAATGGCTAGGGTCTTGATAACCTTGTGTGATCAAACCAGTTCCAGGAGGAGGATATCTAGGATATCCTGGAATTGGATGCGCATTGGGAATCGTGAAACCTCCTGGATAAATAGGATTAACTAAACCATACTGGGGTTGTTGAGGTACTTGATAAGTATACCTAGGGTATGGCTGATACTGATATACTGGATTTTATGTAGCCTGTCCAAATTGATACTGTCCCTAGTATGGTTGATAAGTAAATTGTGGTTGACTAGTAACAATCGTACTTGTACCAGCTTATCCTATAGGCATCTAGACCGTAGTATGAATTGTAGGTCCTAACTGTGGCATAGATAATTGAGGAATTTGCATTGATACAGGGGTAGTAGAAACAGGAGCTACAGATACTCCAAAAATAGGCATGGTAGTTTGAACAAAAGTTGCAGCAGTAGCAGGAGTTTGAGGCGGATTCTGAGGTGTACTAGGCCCAGGCTTCTGAACAGAACCAGGTGCAGGGACTTGAATGGTAGGATAGACAGGTTGCTGGGTTGGACAAGAACCTATGGGCTTTCCAGGTTGATTAGGTAACTGCACATTGGGTTGAAAATTTTTATTGAATTTGAGATGGATCCCACACCATATTCATTCTGGGGTATTGACCCATAGAAGGTTGTGCATATGAAGGACCATAACCACGTTGAACATAAGTTTGATAATTAATTGGAAAAATTCTAGTTTCTTGTAACAATGGTTGACTTGAAGGAGGTTGAAAACCTTGAGCTGGGTATTGACCTTGAGGTTGATAACCTTGAGGCGCATACTGAATCTGGGGTTGGTAATGACCCTGAGGAATAAACTGACCCTGGTTTTGAGCCTAAGGAATAAAATGACTCTAGGGTGGACCCTGAGGAATAAATTGACTCTGGGATTGACCCTGAGGAATTTAATGTCCCTGAGGTTGATATTGACCTTGAGGTATGTACTGTCCTTGACGTTGTTCCCCAGGCAGGTAATATTGTCCTATAGTTTGTCTTGGTAAAAAATTACCCTGAGGTTGCCCTCCAGGTGGTAACTGACTACCTTGAGGCTACCCCCTAGGCGATAAATGACTACCTTGAGGTTTCCCCCTAGGCGGTAACTGACTTCCTTGAGGTTGAGGATTTGGAATATTTCCAGACATCATAAAAATCTGTTTTGTGTTCAACGTTTCAGTGTTCGTTCCATTTGTACCAGATGATAACACTTGTTTAATTGGTTGAGGAGCTGGCCCCAGGAAAGTACCAGAGAGCGTCTGGTATCCCGAAGGAATAGATGGACCACCGTATAAAAATGTTTCCGGAGATTGAGAAAACATAGATGACTCACCCGACATAGTTGATGAAGGATGATAACCTCTTGGTGTAGGGTGAAAAGGAATTCGGGGTGGTGAATAAGTAAGATATGAGTTTTGTAAAAAATATGTCAATGATAAATACCAAGCGTTAGTTCTAAAAGGACTGTAGAATATTGATTCACATTCTGTAAGATTCAAATTTTCTTGGTTTTCGGGAAGAACTACGTCTTCTTCTGGACCAACAAATTCTTCAATACATATGAGATCAGAAGGAAGGTTTTCAGTAATGCGATGTCTTACCCTAGGTGAATCAGGATCACTAGAAGTTGGAGTGACAAATCCTGAAGATGTTTCCAACACAACAGGTTCATTTTCGGGCTCAGAAATTTCAGGTTCTTCAACTAATTCACTGGTTGGAGAAATAATACCGTAACTTCGGAAATTGAAATTGGCTCTTGAATATATTCTGCTGTTTGTGATTGATAATCAGGATGAATAACTATGGATGATTCTCCTGGTTCTGTTGATCTAATTCTACTGACACTAGGTGGTACCAGTGCTCGCAGTCCTTCAAGTTGGCTTGGTGTATACTCTTGGGGTTTTCCCTGGAGTCTACGCGATTGTCTTGGTAATTCAGCCACGATTGAAAATTATTAATCACACGCAATCAAAGAAAATTTCAATGTTTTTAGTTGGTGATGAAATCCAACATTGTAGTATTTTAATGTAGAAAGGGCGGTTGGAACAGTTACCCCGACAACCTGCTTAATGAAACAGACCGATGCAAGTTTCTCCACTTAAACCATCTCGAGTGAAGATAACACTCCAGAGAGTCCAAGTGAGTCTAGTCGAAGTCTGATCTAGGTACAGTGGGATCTTTCCTCCACCATCACCTTAGGAAAAAACCGTAAAGATTATGGCCACTAAGGTTACCAGCATGAACTAATATACCTGGGAGAACAGTCTACGATTCAACGTACACGCAAGGGCAGAGTAACAAAGCTCAATCCCCTTGAAGGATCCTTGACATAATCCAAGGTATACCGACAAGTGACCCTAGGCTCCTTGACAATGGTCTATCCAAGGTTTACCGTTGTTAATACGTGCACATCTTCTATCATTCCCAATGAAATAGAATTGATTATCCCACTGGTTTGGATATGACCTCATGCTTGACTCCTTTAAGAGGAGCTTCCCAGAGCATACAAACGACTATTGGATTTTTCCTACTGCAAGATCGACTACTTGTTTGTTTTAATTTTCTTGGAGAGTTAATTACTCCCTACCCCAAGACACTAGCCTAAGCTATATTGGTGAAAAGAGCCCTAGAAATATAAAAATTACTAAATTGATTTTAATTTAAGTGTTGCTTTTAATAGGCTGTTTCTTAGGAAAATAGGTGCAAAAGTGAAATTGATGATATGTAGTGACCCGACTCAAAACACACTAAAAATCCATCTTGTATGAGAAACAATTCATTTCCTTTCAATGAATTCTATCTAAAAGAAAGCGTTGAGAAATGCAAAAAAAAAAAAAAATTAAAACAATTCTTTCCTTCAAACAAGAATAAATGAAAAGAAATCTAATTTCATGAGAACTCAAAATGATCAATTTCTCAATAAGAAATCCCTTTATCATCCAAGATCGAAACTACAAACATAATTTTCTCCAAAAGAAGACTACAATTTTCTAGAAATAACACTCAAAACTAAAAAACACTAATTTTGAGATCTAAAAATTCTAAAGACTAAATCTGAATTAAAACTTTAAATATTTTGAGGATGTTTTGCTTAGCTTGTTATCTAACTAAGAAATTATTTGCTTAGACTAGCAAGGACTCAAAACACATCCAATTATGGTTTTTGAAGTGAAATTCTAAACTTATTAACAATTTTTTTTTAAAGATTTGCAAATGAGAAAATGGGATCTAAATCTCATAAAACAATTTCTGCTATGAAGTAAAAATCAGCAAGAAAGCAAGGAAATACCAGTGATCTAAAGGTATACCAAGGCTTCTAATATTTGAGTGGGATAAAGACAAAGCAAAAACCTCTATAACATGCAGATCTTTCAGAAAATCATTCAAAACTTTAAAATACTGAAACAAACTCTCAACCAAAGCTTTCTGACAGAAAATACAAGTCTGGGTATACACTGAGAATATAACAAACTGATCTAGAAAAGAGAATTTTAAGGTTTTCTAAATATTTTCACAGGTTTCACAGGTTTCAGTGTAAACAGGTGCAGTCCCGCACTATTTATACAAGAAAAGAGCGGAGATGCCCGCATTGTTTCTAAAAGAAAAGTGCGGATACCAGAAAACTAAGAGAAAAATAAAAATCTCTAAAACATTTTCAGGGATTCTACAGGGATAAACTACCCAAGCTAGTATAAACTAATCAAAATCAGAAAAAATAAATTCACAAGTCAAAAATAAAATAAATCAAAGTTCAATATCCATTCCCCAGCGGAGTCGCCATTTTGTTGGACGGATAAGTCATTCTTGCAGACAGGACATATCTCCCAAGTGTCCTACAGACAGCTAGCAACAAACAGACAAACAAAAACTATTTTCTCTAGATAATATTCGAGTCAAAATTAGCTACAACAGAGGTTTTGAAGACCTACCTGTAGTCCAGTGTTATTTGTAATGATCTTCTTTCCAGTTGCTTGAAAGAGTCGTCTTCAAAGATCTGCAATCACAAACATGGAAAAAATCAATAACACCTGCATAGGATAAACTAATTCACGAATCATATATCTATCAAGATGATCAAGGAATTCAAGAAATAAGATAATTAATTATATAACTCATTGATAAAACATGATAAATAAGCTACTTAATTAAAGAACTCATTGAGAAAACGATATTCATTCGTATTATCTTTGATGAAGAAAGAGCCTTACAACCGTGTCCGCCTTGATGTCGTACAGGCCTTCCTGGGGTCCAGAACATGCATTTCCTTTACTCTGACAAGATTTGCACTCTATCAGCTAAAATGCACATGGGTGTGTAATCATTCCCACATAATGATCAGTTAAGAGAGTCTGAGTTTCTACAACATTTCTCCTAAAAAATTCTCAAAGTCTAACTCCCTTTGAAGCTGGACTATGGCTTCAATTTATAGGAAAAGAGAGGAGGTTAAAACTCCACATAAGAGGGGATATAATGATCTTTTGAAGGGATTGAGCTCCATAAACCAAGGGATAGACTCCCATAATGGAGGAATGAACATACATGATAGGAGCGAGCCTTCGACCAGATAATTGCTTCTAGAAGCTTCCAGATTTGACTGCTGGGCTTCTAAATTTTAATTTCCGCCTTCATTTTACCTTTTACAGGGGTCCGCACCCTTAATGAAGAAAAAGTGCATTTAGCTCCGCATGCTTTAGAACAAAAAGGTGCAGCACTGCAAGAAATGTTAAGAGAAAGTGCGGTACAAGTGTTTTTAAGACTTTTATGAGCTTTTCTCTCAATTTCAAGGCTTGATTTTAGGAACTTTGATTTTGTAGACTTCTAAGGGAGTAATAAAACGTCATGGTGACAAATTTCAGTGTAGTCTGCACAATTTTAATTTATCATTAAACTATTTGAAAGCTGGAAATGAAGCATAAGCCTATTTAGAAACAAAAATTGCTAAAACATAGTAAAGAAAATCTAACTAGAAAACACAATAAAAACCTCCTTCAGAAGAAGGGGCCCTCTGCAATTGATGTGGTTGAAATCCTAGCTTATTAGAGGTGCAATCAAGAAAACATTTGGAAAACTGAACTTCTTTATTATGATAAAAACAAGGTATGGAAAGAGAGTATCCACTTATAAATCTGAACTGTACTGAACTGTCTCTCAGTTCTGTGGAGCCAATATTTAAAGATAAATTACATAACTAATTACGAGTTAAACTAGCTACAGATTTCTAACTTGAATTTCAATTGAAATAGGACTATTGGACTCATGATTTGCTACGAAGAGAAAATCAGGAGTCCTAGTGCTGTAGATAACGTTCTTTGACTTGTAACTTTGACCATGAGTTTAGGCTCCATTTTATGTCGATCTAGACCGAGTGAGTAGGATAGAATCCATGTAGGCAAGATTCTAGAAACACTCATGTGGCCCAATTCCTCAACTGACACCTAGAACCTGCTAAACCATAAGAGTGGCTACGGAACACACAGTTAGCTGTAGAACATGCTGCATTCTGTAGCTAAATTACAAAAACTTATCAAAATAGAAAAATCATGAAAAGATAATATGAAAATCATTTAAATGCATCCTTAAGACAAAACCTTAGTGTTCTTCATTGATTAGGGTTTGTGATCATATGGAAAAGTGGTGGAATGAGGTGAGAAAAACTGTAAAAGAGAGGATAATCTCGAGGTTCAACACTCTCCTATTTGTAAGCCCCCATTCCAAACTTACTTTAGATGTTTTCCATCTTCACCTTTGTATATTGCATGTGGGTAGTAAGGAGAAGTGAGGGATAATCTCATAGGGGATGCTTTAGGAGATGAAAAATATGTTGAGAAACTTAGGAAGATCCATTTACAAGTATAGGAGACACTAAAGAAATCATAGGAAAAGTAAAAATCTAGGCATGATCGACAAAGAGAAGAGAATTCATTCAAAGTGAGAGATATAGTATGGTTGCAATTTAATAAGGAGAGGCTACATGGTTTTAATAAGATAATCAAGGCTTCGTGATTTGGTCCTTTCAATATAATAGAAAATATGGGATATAATGCCTATAGACTCACTATAACCCCATACATTGACATTTACTTAGTGTTGAATGTAGAAAATATCAAACTCTATGAGCCTTCCATGTTAGATCAAGAAGAAGAGTAGTTCCTACCTTCCATAAAGAACTTAGCTCTAGATGCTCAGGAAAAGTTGATAGAGGATAAATTTTATAGAAGAGGTCCTAAACTACAAGACAATGATAACATGAAATTTGGAATATTGGGCTGAAAGGATTGCTTCTAGGTAAGTTTAAATGGTAATACTAAGAAAAGGGAGAGGACAAATTTCCTCACCTCATTCAGTAAAATCTTTCAGGGACCAATTATTCCAAAATTGGAAGGCATGATATGGATATGACCACTAAACTATTTTTCTTCCATATTGATGATGTAATAATGGAAAAATTAGAGGAATCAACTTATAGGAGCAATTTTGTCGATGAGAGCTAGTTTGGAGAATTAGGATTTGAAACATCCTAGGGCCACTTTGAGGCCTTAAATGAAATTTTTGGGGGTAAAAATTCCTTGTTTAGGAATTATACCATGTGATACTATTCTATGCATATAAATATTTCCAATGGTTCAATAAATACATTAGTTGAAGTTCGTATGCAAAATTTAGGCCTCCCCAAAGTTGATCTATAACCATTTCCAACCCTAATGGGAGAGGATGGCCTATTGTCCCATACTACCTATGGAAAATGGGTTAGCCACATAAATATTATGAAGAAGACTATAGAATTGTTAGAATGGTAACTTTAGTTAATAGTTGAACCCATATTTGTCTATAATGTTGTGTTATAACTACTCCACTAGGAGGAAAATAAGTGTAATTCATCTCAGTTTTGATCTATAAACTATTGTGGGTATTCCACTAGACAGATCATCCAAAAAAATATGATAAATTATACTTAAAAATATGAAATCCACACTATGAGGGTTTATTTCTCTTTAGATTTCTTGATATGTAATAAATTATTTATTATGTATGCATGCAAATTATAATTATGAAGAAAATAGCGAACAAAGAAATTGAAACTCACAAAACATGATTTGAAATAAGATATAACCCGGGAAACCATTTTGAGAGAAAACCCAATTGCAAGGTGAGGCCACTAAACTCTTTTTATTTCAATAGAACATGGTTGTGAGTAAAAATAAGTAAGGCCTATGGCTCATGGGCTATTACAGTGGAAAAAACCACTTTGTGTTCTTCTTCCCTATATCTCTTAGCTACTCTGCTCATCCGTGGTACAAATACATTTGAAAAGAACATAACCCCTTTTCCTTCGAGTGGCTTAGTTATAACATAGCTAGATAGTCTACTAGTGGTTAGGTTTTACTCCCCCAACTCTTAACTAATGTTACAATATGGACTCTTCTATATTTTTCTTCATCATGATCATGTGGCTAGCTCTTTTTCCGCGAGTAATGGGAGCTAGCGTGGCATCCTATCGAATTATGGTTGAAAAAATAGGAATGAAAAATTTTGAGTGGCATAAGTTTTACATGTGGAATCCAATTGAGGTTATTCTTGCACTTTTGGAAATATATATATATGTGTGGAATAGGAAAAAATGTTTTTGGACCATAGTAGAAAATTTTTACCCTTAAAAAATATCATTTGATACCTCAAAATTCTCTCGGAAGGTTTCAAACCCCAATTTGCGAAATTGGGTCATGTTGGTAAAGATGGTCCCATGAGTTTATTCCTCCATATTTTTCCACTATGAAAGAATCAAGATGGCTGAAAAACAATATAATGATCCAATATGGATCACATCTCCCTATTTTGGGGGCTGTTGGTCCCCAAAATATTCTACTAAATGAGGTGAGGAAATATTTTCTTCACCTTTCTCTCTTGTACATTTTATATTTTCTTAGAAGTTGTCCTTTCAACCCAATCTACTAAATTCCATGATACCCTTTTTTTGTATTTTTGTACCTCTTCTGTAAAAATATATCTTTTATCAACTATTCTTGAACATTTGGTGCCAAAACCTCTATAGAAGGTAGGACTTGTTCCTCTTCCTAATATAACATGGAAGGCTCATAGAGATTCAAATTCTCCACATTCACAATTGAGTAAATATGCATGTATGGGGGTAGAATGAGTCTATTAGTTCCATATCCCACCTTTTTCATTATCTCAAAGGGATGATATTGCAAAGCCTTTATTTTATTACACTACAACAAAACAGGGAAATAGTGCCTAAAATTGCGTCGAAATTTAGTATTTTTCAGTTCACGAATTGGACACCTTTCCCGACACAAAGAAGGGTGTGAACAAGTATTTTTTTGCTAGCGCCATATTTTGTTTGGTAATTTTCTCCAGAAAAATATCGTAAATAACATCGAAAAAATAGTTCCATAAATAACGCCCAACATAACACTTGAAATAGAGCCCCAAAATTTTCCTGGAATTGGATCGGAAATAACACCATAAGTAGTACCTGGAATAACATCGTAAATAATGCCTGGAATAGTGCCATTTTAGCATCAGAAATGGCGCCAGGAATTGCTTCCAATTTGGCTCCTATTTTGGCTTCTAGTTTAATTTCCAAATTTCTTTCGCGTTTTTCTCCCAGTTTTTCTTGTAGTGTGGCTTCAAATTTTGGTTCTAGTGCGGCTTCCAATTTTTCTTCTAGTTTGGCTTCCAATTTTGATTCCATTTTTGGTTCCAATATGGCTTCCAATTTTACTTCTAGTGTGGCTTCCAATTTTTCTTCTAGTGTGACTTCCAATTTTGCTTCTAGTGTGGCTTCCAATTTTGCTTCTAGTTTTGCTTCTAGTGTGGATTTTAATTGTGTGTCCAGTTTTGCTTCTAGTGTGGCTTCCAATTTTTCTTCCAATTTTTCTTCTACTGTGGCTTCCATTTTTCCTTCTAGTTTTTCTTCTAGTGTGGCTTCCAATTTTGCTTCTAGTGTGGATTCCAATTTAGCGTCCAATTTTTATTCTATTGTGGCTTCCAATTTGGCTTTCATTTTTTCTTATTTTTTTACTTCTAGTTGTAGGAAATAACAACAGGTTTAGGGCCATATTTAGTGCGAAATTGAGCACCAGGTTATATGTCCAGTTTGGTTTCTGATTTGGCTTCCAGTTTTTCTTCCTATTTTTCTTCTTGTGTGGCTTCCAAATTTTCTTCCAATTTGGCTTCCATTGTTTCTTCTTTGTTTGCTTCCAAAAAATGATTATTGTTTTGCATATAATTAAATTAATATGTTTTATTTCAATTTAACTAGTTAAATATATCATGTCTCTTTAATAATTTATATGATTATACATCATATGAATGCATTTGAAATTTTTTATAGGATAAAATTTTTAAATATTTTTTAGGGAAACAAGCATCCATACAAATTAACAACATAATTATACTTATTAAATCTCTATCAAAATAGAATCTACAACATCGGGTATATACAAAATAACAAGATAATTATTGTAACATGATCATCATCTATAATTAAAACAAGTGAATAAAATATCTATAATTCAATGGAATTCGACAACATCCATCATAAGCAATAAATCAAAACCATCATACATAATAAATATGCATCCAAATCATCAACCACTTTCAAAATATAAAAATTGACGAGTCAATACTGACAAGGTGATCATCATATATGTCTTTGGAGACTCTCTCATTACAATTCAAAAATTTATCATATTGAATCATTCCAAGGACCCAAATACAAGACCAACTCTATAAAGAATCTAACTGATCATGGATAAATTTGAATTTTTTGAGTTCTATCATATCAAGAGAGAGAACAAAAATTTAGTGGATGACCAGGCCAACAAAAGTATCAATTTGGTTCAATAAAAGTTGATGGAGGAAGAATACATAACAACTATATGTCACATACCATGATTTCTTATAACTCGAGGATATCAAGATGATTAAGGGTAATTAAGGAGGATAATATGACTGGCAGGTTGCATACATTTGGTAGTTATTTCATGGTACAAAATATAATCGGTGATCTCTCCAGCTCATCAATGATCGCTCTATCAGAATTACAGGCCATTCATCCAACATATGGTTAAACACAAGGATTAATGCTAAACATGTGGCCAAGTGGGATGTCATCAACAAATGATTTGATATTTCTATGGCCAAGGAAGAACGTCTCAGTTCAACTATGTGTGTTTATGGTCCAAACCAAGAATCAATGAATTCACAATTGTTAATGAAAACATAATTAAACTCAAAGGGACTCCCCCCACCATAATTTTCAAGTTAAGTTTGGCTATAAGAGGATGTTTGTGCAGAATTCATGCACAATGGATATTCATACATTATTTTTGAGATGAAGATATCATGGCCTCCTCGTCAGGAAATGGCACTAGGAGATTGATTGTACATTTAAGTAGGAAATAAAGGAGATGATCTACAAGATAAGTGGGAAAATAATTTTAGAGGCTCTCTCTCATTTCACCCTGGTAACGGGTCAGTTGGAAGTCTTGGAAAAATATGTTGAAATTTTGCAAGCAGCGGTGAAGGTAATTATATCCAAGATTGAAAATATTGATTACAAGGTGGATAAATCCGAGGTCAATGTGGAGAATGAAGTTGTTTCAGTGTTAAAAGAAATATTTGACCCTGATGACAGTGGTGAACAAGATATGACAATTGGTGAGGGAGGGTCTCTCCCTCTAGTGCTTTCTGATCAACAACAATTGGAACAGGAGCAGGGGAAGCAAGGAGCAACATAACCATTCCAGCAGGAGGAAGCAGACAAGGCTGCTACAAAGGAACTCGACTAGAACAATGTGGAGGGAACCAGGTAGTTAATTTCATAGTAATAGTTAGGTAGATTATTTTATGTAGGTATATAAGTGTTAATGGTGTATTTTGAATAAAATAATAGAATAATGATGAAGTAAATTTGGAAAAAAAATTACTACATACCCAAAGATATTGGTCAGAGCAATTTTGGAGGACTCTGGAAATTTTGATGCTTTTGAATGTAATGGCACTGGCCATATTCTAGGTTTATTAATAGAAATATACTCTTTCCTTTAAAAAAAAAAAATAACATGTGAAAATGATGCATGTGCAACAATCGACATAATTCAAAATGATACATCATGTACAAATGATATAAATAAAAATGATGAATTATGTAAGAAAAAATGATACAAGTCGATATGATATGTCATTTCCAAATGATATAAGTAGAAATGACACATATAAAAAAGGTACAACTCAATAATATGGTACAGGAGGTCGTGAAAATGATACATATGATAGTAACCATGAAAATCGATATCATACCAATATATAAAAAATGATCCATGATGTAGTCTATATGATCATGAATGTCAGTAGTTTCTACCAAGGCCTCATGATAATCATCACTATTGTGACCATCAACATCATCATCATCATCTTTTGTATTGACATCATCCTCGTTTTCATCTGTATATGTGTCACCATGAGAATCATCTACCATCTCAGCTTCAGAGCCAACGTGATTTGGATCTTTTGTGATATCCTTGTTATGCAAAAATAAAAATTTAGAATGAAAATTTATTACTTATTTCATGCAATAAATAATTTCTCGGTTATATATCTAATATTACAACATATGAAATGAAATAATAATCATATTACATCGTATCAAAGTGCACATATGACAATAAAGTTTTAAATAAGTTACAACTAAGATGTTGTAACAACAAGCCATTTCATCTTGCTTATCAGATCTTGAAAGTGGGCATCCAAAGAGGTGTTTCTGCCACCAAGCACTACACCAACATTTGGGGATCAAGAAAAAAATTGAGAAGTACAAGCATAGGTAACAACAGATTGAGAAGCAAATGTTTTCACAACGAATGTTATAACAATATATTCCATAACATCATGTCAATGTTAAATTTTCTAAAAATGTTGTAACATCCATTACTGTTGAAAATGTTGAAACTGCTGTAAAATTTGATATTATAACAACTTCTAATATTGATACAACTGAAACAATGACCATTAGAGTGGATGTTGTAATAACATATGATGTAATAATGAATATAACAAAAAAATTTGTAACAATTGAGGGGGTAGAAAGCCATTTCATCTTGCTTGTCAAAGCATGAAAGTGGACATCGAAAGAGGTGCTTCTTCCACCCAACACTACACCAACACTTGGGGGATCAAGAAAGAAAATTGAGAAGCACAATCATAGGTAACAATATATTGAGAAGAAGGTGTTGTAACTACGGATGTCTTAAAAGAAGATGTTGTAATACCATATGCCATAAAAGATGTTGTAATAGCAGATGTTGCAATAGAAAACCATTTCATATTGTTTTTCAAAGCTCGAAAGTGGGCAACCAAAGAGGTGTTTCTGCCACCCAACACTACACTAGCACTTGGGGGATAAAGAAAATAAATTGAGAAGCACAAACATAGGTAACAACAGATTGAGAAGCATAGGACAACCTAAAAATCACATACTGGTTATTTTTTTTCTACATTCGCTAGCTGCCATGCCCATGCATGAGCCTGCGCACAACTAGGGTTCCTTTCTCGCTGCCATGGAGACCTTGGGCTTGCCCCAGGCTCCCTCGCCTCCCCCTCCACCATCTGTTGAAGAGGCCTTCAAATCATTGTTGGCCTCAATGCCGAAGAAGAAGAAATTTGAGATTGCCAAATTCGTGAAAAAATTGGAAGATATTCCTGAAATCTCTCTCCCTCTGGACGGTTTGATCCAGGTTGATTTGTCCCTTGCTAATCGAGCCCTTGTGGGATAATTTAAAGGAATTTGGCCCTCTCCAAAAACAATGGAGAGTTGGGTTGTCAAAAATTGGACACCCGTGATCAAGAACATCGTAACCTCGTATTTTCTGGGGAGGGGTTATTTCCTGTTCGAATTCATCACCAAAGAGGAAAAGGAGCTGATATTTTGAAATGGACCCTATTTCATGGGACCCCAGGGCCTGTACCTCAAAAAGTGGATTCCAGATTTCGGTCTAGAAGTGGATGTCCCAACGACGGTCCTAGTGTCGATCAGGTTGCCAAATCTCCCTGTGCACTGCTAGAACTAGGATTCTCTGAAACACATTGGTAATGCCCTGGGAAAATTTATTAATTGGGAAAATAAAAAATATCAATATGACTATGCTCGGATATGCGTCGAGGTGGATCTAGAAGTGGGACTGCCGAAGGCAATAAAAATTAATTTCAGAAATTGGACGCATGTGCAGAAGCTAGATTATGAGCAACTTCCCTTCAAATGCCGAAAATGCCATGTTTATGATCATTTCGCCAGGGGCTGCCCGAGAAATGTAGAATCCGAGAAAGGAAAGGAGGAGGGTTGGAATCAAGTTAAGCAGTTAAAGACCTCCCATAAAGTCCCCAAATCTAGAGTCCCAAATGGTAAAGGCCCCCTGCCGGCTTCTGTCCCATAAGCCCCTCCCCCGAACGGCCATGAAAACAAGTTTGCACCCTTAAGCTCAGCATCAGAGGAAGTACAGGTGGTTGAAATGCAAAATAAAGCCTCCCCTGACAAAGGAACTACCTCAGGCTCGAGGCAAGGATAGAATGCCTTAGAAATACCTAAGGAAAAACATGCAGAAGTCGAAGAGGAAGAACAAGACTAGGAGGAGTCAGAGGAGGAAGGAGAAATAGGGGAGTCTCAAATTTCGGCTAGAAGATCAAGAAGAGGTCGAAAGTTTGTCAAGGAAAAAAGAGAGTAGGAAACCTACAAGGATAAGCTCCAAGGCAGCCAACCCACTCTTGAAAAACTCTTAGCTAAAACTCTGAAGATGACTAGAAACCAAACCCAGGGCTCCATGGGAGCTCCTCAATCTCAAAAAAGTAAGTGATGAAGATTGTCTCTTGGAATTGCAGAGGTATGGAGAGAAAAGTGAAAGAAGAAGCCCTCAGAAGTATTCGAAGGATAGAAACCCCAGATATTATACTAATCCAGGAGACAAAAATGGAGGACAAAGACTTCCTCCAATTAAGCAGGTCTATTTGGAATAAAGGGAGTGGACAAGCAGTCTCTGCTCGAGGAGCCTCGGGAGGTTTGGGCTCTCTCTCAAATACAAAAAAGTTCTCAAAGGTCACTGAGACCTTTAATGCTCACTGGCTATTCCTAAAACTCCAACATATCGACACTAAGGAGGTCCTCTCTCTATTCAACGTGTATGTCCCTGTGAACGCAGGGGAAAAAAAGGCCTACTAGGATTCTATCAGAAATCTGGTAGACTTAGAGAACCTGTAAAACACCATCATTGCTGGCGATCTAAATATCACCTTGAAATTGTTAGAAAAGCGAGGAGGCAACATCATTAGGCATTTGGTAAGGGAATGGGTGGAGGACCTCATGCAGGATTGGGATTTTCTCGACATCAAGCCCTCTTCTGGTAAGTTTACTTGTTCAAACAAAAGATTCGGTCTGGGTCACATTGCTGCTAGGCTCGATATATTTTTGGTTCATACCTCATTTCTCATTTTAGGTATTGAAGCAAGAATGCATATTCTCCCTTGTAGTGTATCAGATCATAAGCCTATCAAAATAGAGCTGCTATCCCAAAAGGATTTTGGCCCTATTCCATTCAGATTCAGCCCTTTATGGATCAAGGATCCGAATTTCCTGGATAAGGTCAAGGATTGTTGGAAGATGCTTGTCAAGGGCTCCCCATTCTTTGTTTGGGAAGAAAGACTCAAAAGAGTCAAGGCTGTTCTTAGATGTTGGGCCAAATCCCTTCAAAACCTGGGCATCGAGAGAAAACAAGCTCAAATCAATATTGAGTTCCATCTTTCTCAAATAGAAGAATCTGAAATTACTAAAGAAGTCCTAGACAGGGAAGTAGAATTACAACACAAGTTTCATAAGGCATGTCTGTCGGAGGAAGAATATGGGTGCGAAAAATCTCGTAGTCTCTAGCTTAAAGAGGGAGATATAAATTCCTCCTTCTTCCACAAACAAGCCCAAGAAAGAAGAGGCTTAAATTCCATCTCAGAAATCAAAGAAACGGTCATAACCCACAAGGACTTCAATAGCATCAAAAGAGTAGCATTTACTCACTTTAAAAATATCTTTAGTGAAGATGGGGGGAGGAACTGCAACTCAAAATTTCTAGTTGAGGTTCCCTCAAATATCACCGATAGGATTGTTAAGCAGGTAAATCCTCTCTGTGGACAGAGATGATCCCTCTAGCCGTAGAGTGGGTCTAGAAAAAAAGAGACATGCTAGAGTGTAGGTTCCTAATTACTGAATGAAAAGGGGACACGGTAGATTGACATACCTAGAGTCCAATGTTGTCATCGCAGCTGTAGTGGTGGTGCCCTCTCGCTCTTGCCTCGGCAAGTCACAATCCTTCTGCAGTGATGCTGGGATACTTGCACATAGATCAATAAACAAGAATAGAATAAGACATAATAAATTCATTCATAACTACTAGCCATTCATAGAGGGATAAGTATATTGCATTAAACAAAAAACGTAACACAAAATGGGAACCAAACAATAGTCACGTATATGTATTTATAGAAGGAAGAGTTACAACCAAATCTTTAACGTCACAGTCTCCTCTAGTAGGGTTAAGCCAAAGCGCACCTCAAATGCTCATCAAGGGATTTGGACGGGATGAGGGCATGGACTTAAGCTCTCTCAATGAAGTTCCTTCTTGTTCTATCTCTTCAACAGTTCAGCTATAGTATACTCAGTTCTCCATGTTCAGCTAGCTTATGCAAGGAGAGATAGCTTCTTTTTATAGAGGAAAAGGAGGAGGTTGGGATCCCTACAAAGGTGGAAGGGAGGCCTATCCTTTAGGAGGTTACCACAAGAGGTGGAAACCATAAACTAAAGGAGGGAGTTCATGGTTATTCAGTCCAACCGCTCCCAATGACTCATCCTCGAAGTTGTTAGAGTGGAATATCCACCTCTATTTTAAAAAAAAATTCCATAAATAGCTTGGCATGGGGCCCAGTGTTAATCTTCCTCATTGGCGCGAGGGAAGAACTGGCTACTCGTGCCAAGGCAAAAACAGGGGTTTATGAAGCTCTACTTAGGGAATTGTCAACAGAAGGAATATTGTTCTCATGTAAAGGGATGCAATGATGGTATTTTCAAGGCATGACACATCTTGTTAGTCACAAAAATTACCCTCCAATGTACGAGATGGGGTTTGCAGGGACAGTGAAAAAATGTTGTGTAACAGATGCTCCCTAAAGCATAAGGTCCGAGGGAGAGGGAGGGGTGAAATGATTTATGAGAAAACGTTCAAACTAAGCACCGCTATCGGAAAACCTGCAATTATAAATACAACTGATATCTATGATACATGCACATGTGGTATGGGCACATCCATCCATAATAGAGTACATAAAAACTGAGATCCGAGGTATGGACGCAGCCATCCAGCAGTAAGGATCAACAAATAGACTCAGGTATGGTTGCAGCCATCCAATCAAAAGATTCATGCAATAAGTCATGGTAATCCAAAAGAACCCGCAACCTGTATTTTATCAGACAAAATCCAGGGTCTTGTGCTCCATCTCGACCCGAACAAGTATAAATTCAAGCATGTGAATATATGAGCCGAAGTCGAACATGCAAGAAAATCACCTGATTACCAGCCAATGGTGAAGGTTATTAACATGCATGAGAGAAACCACCAATAATAACAATGGCTCTCAAGGTACAACAGGTACAATCCACGAAATGGGAATAGTGATCTGGCATCAAGCACCCGCAGAATCACTTGATCAAAGGCCAATGATGTAGACCTTGCGTCGAATGCAAAGAACATGCCATTGAGGCATGCAGGCTCCAAGGTACCAGAAGGGAGTCTCTAGATCAGATTCCTGGATAATGAGCTGAAGTTGATAGGAAGTGACTTGGTCGAAGGAGGGCCATAATGTTTCCCACATCATCGAAACAAGACATAGGAACATGATGATAGTGAATTAGGACCAACAGAGAATCAGAGGGAGGTTGAAAAATTCAGAGGAAAAATTCTCTTGAACATATCAGTGACACGACACTAGATTTGGTAGTATTTGACATCAAGGGATCTGAGGTCATGACGATGTGGCAAAGAGAATATGAGAGGTCAAAACATATTATCCAAACCCATGAAGGCAAGAATGACGAAATGAGATGTCCCCAACCCAACACGAATGCCGACGAGTGTCATGTTCAAGATCAACGACATACTGTTGACACAACTAAAATCTGGTTCAATTTTCCCCCACCATTTTTGGTGAGTACCTCTTTATTTTTACACAAGCTTGAAGAGGATAGCATATTCTTGTCGTATAAGTTTTTCCTTCAGAAAAATCCATCCTAGAGGCTAGTACATTTTACGAGCCCTAGGAAGGAGGAACTCGGTAACGTCATGGTGATGGTTTTCGATGTCATATAGAGTTTAAAGAGTCTGACAAAGGAAGAAATCAACATATTTTCATGTTTAGAGAGTTTGAAAAGAAGCAGAAAAGAAAACTCTAGTAGTCCTTTTTCGTAGATAGCCTCACAGATCCGAAAAGGTAGAAAACTGTGTCTGAGAGAACCTCTTAGTTGCGATAGGATAAGGTATTCCTTTCTCATAAATAATCTATCCCAACCCGAAAAAGGGGTAAACTTATACTGGGTAGATATCATTTCATAGCCATTTAACGAGTTCAAAACAACAAGAGTCTCGGTAATATTTTCAATTTTTAAGAGTCAGAAAAGAATTAAAATTTTACTCCTCCTGGAGGAACGAGTGGCATCAAGGGTAGAAACTAGTTCCAGTTATGGTGGAACTTCTCAGAACAAGTAAAGGCCAGGAGGCTAGCTAACAATACCGCTCATTGTAGTGGTTCCTCAGGAATGGGTAAAACAACCAAGTGAGGGCATATGATTGGATGAGCAGATGGTAATGATGGAATGAGAAAACCAAGGCTCAATTGGAAAAAATAGGCTGATAAAATGGAAATCACGAGAGGTAAAATAAGAATGGTTTCATTTTTGCACAAGCTTGAAAACAAGAAACTCTGCTTGAGGTTGGTTTCATTTTTACACAAGCTTAAAACTTTGTAGAAAACTATGCTTGAAACAGGTTTCATTTTTACACAAGCTTGAAACAGAAACAAACTATGCTTGAAATGATTTGCATGCCCCCAGCATGGTGACTCAATTTTAGGTACATGCCCCCAAGCTTCAGTCCATATGAAAGGCAGATGGAGTGAAGGTTCAAATTACGAGAGCAAGAGAAAGACTCAACTGGGATTTTACGAGATCATATCAAAGACTTGAATTGAACAGGAAAGTGTTTCATTATTTTAACAAGGTTGACACATTAAAAAGAACTATCCTTGTGAGCTAATTCATTTTTTAACGAGGTTGACATAGAAGATGAGCTATCCTAGGACGAGATTGTTTCATTTTTTAAAGGATCTTGACACAAGAAAACCAACTATGCTCCGATGAGCTTGTTTCATTTTTTAAGGAGCTTGACACAAGAAAACGAACTATGCTCCAGAGACATTCTTTCATTTTTTAAGGAACTTGACACAAGAAAATAAACTATACTCTGACAACCTTGTTTCATTTTTTAAGGAGCTTGACACAAGAAAAAAAACTATGCTTCCATGACAACTCATCATGTTGAATAAGAAGTCATTGCTTCCAAGAGGTTCTCATCATATGGGAGAACAACATCTCAGAAATCAAGACCCAATGCCCCCAGCACACGATGCACAATGACACTATCACTAAATGCGGGCATGGAATAGGTAGCCACATAATTAACCTGCGGCGGGGAAGATACAACTGGTGGATAAAAATATGGCAGAGATGATGGCGGGCCAGCTGGCACCTCAGGACCAAAGAATGAAAATTGATCAATGGTCATGATCTGACCTTCATGTGGAAAGCAGATCACGCGAAGAGGGAAGAGACAAGTGCACCCATGGCATAAGCATAGTCACGCCCCAAGAGTAAATTGAAATCCAAGGGGCCTGGAACAACCATCGCGTCTATATAGATGGTTTTCCCTCCCAAAGTAATAGGAAACTTTGGAAGGATCCCTAACAGTTGACTGGTTCCTCTGTTGAATGCCAATAGATTCTGCATAATAGGCACAAGTGGTGGAGAAACAAAATCTTTCCAAGTAGTTGAAGACAAAACACTAGCAGACGCGCCTTCATCTATAATCGTGCTAGGTACAATCATATCGAAGACCTATACCATGATCTCAAAAGGCACATGAGAAGGAAGGCGGTATCCTGCAAATTGACTCTTATCGAAGGAAGCGACCAAACTACTTAGAGGGGGTACCATTGAACTGAGATGGTCATCCCTTGGTGTTATCAGAGCAAGGGGAGCATCCGCCTGGACCTCCACCATGGGAGCAAGAGGAGCAACTTCTTGAAATACAAGGATAGGAGAATCTTTCTCTAAGTCCGAGGAATCTGAAGAAACACGAAGAATGTGAGGGGTATATGATCCACTCTTGACAGAAAAGACCTGATGAACCATGGGTGGGATCAGATCGACCGATTCCATGACCAATGGTTTGTTGGGAACGGATTCGTGAATTTGAATTTCCGAGGGAGTGAGATCGACCAGGGATGACTCTCGACCGATCATCAAATCAACTAGCAGAGGACTCAAAGAAATATTCTTGTAGCCAACCGAAAGGGAGGGTGCAAAAATAGTAGGGTTGTCCAATACTATCTTGGCTTCATCCATGTGCGGAAAAAGGTGAATGGGATGATACCCTTCACACAACTTACAGGGATTGGTAATCTTACCCTGTTTCTTATAAGTCTTGTCATTTCTAGTCGAAGATGTGCTACCAAGATGACTTCCAGAAGTCAAAGGCAACGACGGACGACCGTTCAACCATGCTTCAAGTACTATGGGAATGCCAGGGAAGTCTCGAAGAAGATGGTTACTTTTGCAAAAAATTCAAGGGAATTTTACTTTCCATGGAAAGTTGGATGGTTTATCAATGAAAGGTGTCTTAGATGCAATAGCCATAGAGTTGGCCTCTCTCTTATTTGAATTTTTTTTTTTCGTCTTCTTCTTCTTCTTCTTAGCCACTTGGTCACTAGAATCCAGACTTTCACCAGGTGAAGTAGAAGAGGAGGACGAAGAAATAGCCAAATAAGGGGAGAGGTCCACCTTAGGATTAACATGATGCTGTTTAGGTGGAGGAGGTGGTTGTACGGTGGACAGAACACTCAAGACCACAGAGGTCGAGAATAACCACACGGGCAAACCAATAGTTAACCTAGGAAGGGACAATGTTGCCATATAAGGAGCACCAACATCTCCAAAAGAAGGAAAAGGACCAGGATTACCTTCGAGGGGGATTCCTTGGTTGGTAAACTCTATAATTTTGCCATCGGAAACAAACCTAAAACAATAAGGAAGATAACTTTAACTAGGAATATTTCGCAGGCAGTTAATATTTTAAGACATTAAAACAAAACTTTGTCGTTTCATATTTTAAGAGTCGAGAAACAGGAAAAAGGTGAGTCTATCACTTTCAGGCTGAAACGAGCATGAAAGAACAAAAGCTCGATGATATTTTCACTTTTTAAGGAGTCATGAAAATATCGAAATGACTACTCAGGTAATCTAAGCAAGAGGGTGTACCAAGTTTCCGTGAACTGCCATATACACCTTGGCGATCAAATGAAAGAGAAAT
Organism: Pinus albicaulis; assembly: GCA_034641835.2. NCBI lineage: Eukaryota > Viridiplantae > Streptophyta > Pinopsida > Pinales > Pinaceae > Pinus > Pinus albicaulis. The sequence continues at coordinate 1,168,615,340 of CM076578.1, forward strand.
GACCAAGGACTTAATGTGCATGCAGGTAGTCTCCCCGAATGTTGTGCTTGGTGTATCACGGTTACAAGGCATCAGACTCAGATTCCTATGGATAAAGGATTTGAACCTATGAGGGTCTCCCTTTATATACGCGATGGTATGGGGAGCACAAGTCCGTACTAGTGTTGTGTAAAGCTAGATGGCGAACAAAAACTACTAGGTTTAACAACGCCATAATATGTCACTAGCCTAGACCTCTAAAAATGTTTGCGTTAGGTTTCAATGCTTCCTTAGATTGTTTGAATAAATTTTAAATTTGATCTTGAATTACATATCAGTTTCAAGGCCCTATCAAATGTCATCTGACAATCGCCTATATGCATCTATATGAGAAAAGAAATCTTTCAATTCGATGAATGCTATCTAGTTAAGGGAAGAGCCTGAAACAATGATGCAACAAAAGGCAATATTGCAAATGGAACTTTTTCCTAACTAGATGACTTTCACTATCCAAAAGTAATGTAAAAAATTAAACAATGTGAATTATGTAATGTAATCTATGCAAAATCCTCTTTTTGAAAACTATCCAATTGTAATCTATGCACAATTTCCTTTTTCTTTTGAAAGAATCAGAATGCTCTCAATGCATTTTTCGATGAAATGGAGATCTACTTAATGCATGCTTTTAATGAAATAGAATGCACTCAATGCGATTTTTAGCTTTAAATCATTAAACAAGGTAATATAAGTTCAATGATGGATCTCAAAAAATACTTTTCGATGCAATGTGATCTAATGCATTTCAACGAAAAGAAAAATATGAGATGAAAATTAAATGAACAAAAATTTACTTAATGGAAGGATGAATGACAAAGGGATGCAAACAAACACTAAGAACACAATCATTGTTTTGAACACTTTGTAATGAAATTCATCAAAAGGCTACAAGACATACGAGGTCAAGCATAAAGAGGTCTTCCAAAGCATGAGCTCAAAACAAGGCACTCATTCCCTTTTACATCAATCAATCATAGAAAGAATACTTTTCAGCTGAACAATGAGCAATGTAATCTATGCTCTAAGTGAAAAATTAAAGAGGAGAACGTGTAAATCATACAGAGAAAAGGACTGGAAGGGAAAGATACACTGGTGAAGGAATTAGGGAAAAAAACTTAATTTTTCACACACCTTGAAATTGGCACGACTTTTGTGGGTGAAACTAGCGCCAACTGGTGCGACTTTCTAACTGACAACTAGCGCCAATGGCCAATTGGCGTGACTTGCTAACTGAAAAATAGCGCCAATTGACGTGACTATTAGAAAAATAAAAGTACCAATTCCTGAAAAAGAAAAAACAAATAATTTATCCCAATGAAGACCAGAATCACCACTTCAAGCAAAAATTAAAAGATCATAATTGATGAAAAACATAGGAACAAATAGGGAAATGTTTGTTCAACTAAACTCGTCGAATGACGAAGACCTCAAAGAGTGACAAACTCAAAGGAAACTTCCTAGCAGAGTCGCCAATTAGTTAAGAAGGTAAATCCTCTCTGTGGACAAAGACGATCCCTCTAACCATAGAGTGGGTCTAGAAACAAAGAGGCATGCTAGAGTGTAGGTTCCTAATTACTGAATGAAAAGAGGACACGATAGATTGACCTACCTAGACCCCAATGTTGTCGTCATGGCTGTAGTGGTGTTGGCCTCTCACTCCTTCCTCAGCAAGTCACAATCCTTCGGGAGTCATGCTGGGATACCTGCACATAGATCAAAAAACAAAAACATCATACGACATAATAACTTCATTCATAACTACTAGCTAGTCAAAGAGGGCTAAGAATATATCATTAAACAAATAATATAATACAAAATGGGAACCAAACAATAGTCACGTATATGTATTGATAGAAGGAAGAGTTACAACCAAAGCTTTGACGTTGCAGTCTCCTCCAGCGAGGTTCAACCGAAGCGTGTCTCAGATGCTCATCAAGGGATTCAGATGGGATGAGGGCATGGACTTAAGCTCTCTCAATGAAGTTCCTTCTTTTTCTATCTCTTAAACGGTTCAGCTATAGTATACTTAGTTCTACATTTTTAGCTAGCTTATGCAAGGAGAGATAGCTTCTTTTTATAGAGGAAAAGGAGGAGGTTGGGATCCCTACAATGGTGGAAGGGAGGCCTATCCTTTAGGAGGTTCCCCGAGGGAGTCTATGGTTATTTAGTCCAACCACTCCCAATGACTCATCCTTGATGTTGTTAGAGTGGAATCTCCACCTCTATTTAAAAAAAAAATCCATAAACAGATTGGCACGGGTGGCTAACTGGGGCAAAGCGCCAACTGGCACGGGGCCTAGCATTAATCTTCCTCATTAGCGCGAAGGCAGAACTGGCTACTCGCGCCAAGGAAAAAATAGGGTTTCTGAAGCTTTTCTCAGGGAATTATCAACAAAAGGAATATTTCTCTCATGTAAAGGGATGCAATGATGGTATTTTCAAGGCATGGCACTCCCTATTAGTCACAGAAATGACCCTCCAATGAGCGAGATGGGGATTGGAGGGACAGTGACAAAATGATGTGTAACAAGGATGAACCAGTTTCTTGAAGCTAAGGTCACTAAACAAGAAATAAAGGTGGCCTTTTTTGCCATGGAGCCTAAAAAAACACCCAGGTTGGATGGTTTCAATGCTATATTTTTGCAATTCTATTGGTAGATAGTTGAAAAGGACCTCCATAAAATTATTCTCAAATCCCAAGCCTACCAAAAAATTGGGGGCAGTACCAATTCAACCTTCCTAGCACTCATCCCCAAGGAAAAGGGTGCCAATGTCTTCAACAGATTTCACCCTATTCTCTTTGTAACATAGGCTATAAGTTGATTACCAAGGTGATTGCAAATAAAATGAAAAGTATCCTTCCTACCATCATCCCGAAGAATCAAGGTGGCTTTGTTCATGGGAGGCATCTTGTTGATAATTTCATCTTAGTACAAGAGGAAATACATTCAAGCCTGTGGCGTAAAGAGAAGGGCATGGTTATCAAATTAGATCTAGCAAATGCCTTTGATCGTGTCAGACACAACTTTCTCTTGGAAGTAATGCACAAGTTTGGGTTTGGGTCCAATTTTATTAATTGGATCCGAGCTTGTATTTTTGAGCCTTGGATTGCTCCATTGGTGAACAGAAGAGAAACAGAATTCATCAAAGTGACAATAGGGCTTCGTCAGGGGTGTCCTCTCTCCCCTCTCCTCTTTGTAATCCAAGCCTTTGTTCTAAGTTTCTACTTGGAGAAGAAGTAGGAAGATCAAGAGAACTTGTGCCTTAACATTGCAAGAGGGGTCAAAAGTATAAATCATGCTCTATATGTCAACGAATCTATCTTGCTAGGGGCTACCTCTTCCCTTATGACATCAAGGTTCAAAGAGATGTTGGAGGACATTTGTGAAGCTACTAGCATCATTCTAAACAAGGGTAAATGTCACATTTACTGCTGGAAAACTTCTACCAGCGTCCTCTGTGCCATCTCAAGATGTATGGGCTTTGCTGCATCATCAAGATGGTCATCGTTCAAGTACCTGGGCCTCCCAATCTTCCAAAGAGGCACCTTCAGCAAAGACTAGCCCTCTGCTCGAAAAATTCAAGCTCAAGATCCAGGCTTGGGGTTTCTCATGGCTAAACATCGTAGGTAATTCTGTCCTTATTAAAGAAGTACTTAGCAGCCTGCCTATATTTCAATTCTCTGTTATGTTGGCTCCCTCATGTATTCTCAAAAAAATGGAGGAATTTATTCGAATTTTTTTTTGGAAAGGTGGAAAACAAAATGAAAATAGAATTCCTTTGCTAAGCTAGGACAAAGTCACCAAGCCTTTGATGGAAGGAGACCTAAGTTTTAAAGATCTATGTATCCAAAACATGGCCATGGGAGCTAAAGTCATTTGGCGTATCACTGCTCCCAAGCCTGGCTGGGCTCAAAAGGCATTGTGGAAGAAATACTTCCAAGGACCCAGAAAACACTATCTCGACAATCCTTGCATAAAGACTGGTTCTCAATTTACCAAGATTTGGGTTAAAGCCACTCCTCTCATCAATCTGAACGCATATTGGATCCCAAGCAATGGTAAAAAAACTAAAATCTCGGAGGATTGCATCATGGTTAATCCACCCCTTGCTGATTCAAATTCCCTTCAAGAATTGAGGATTTGGATGACTAACGATGACCTCACAACTCTTTGGGACATCTTGATATGGAAGGCCAACCACTAGCATAGTTGGAAGCGGATCCAAGTTCCATTGGAGTTGAATTGTGATTGGGAGGAATTGTTGAAGTTTCTCAAAGGAATGGCACCGATCCACGAAAGGAGAGCTGAAAAACATGGCTAGGGTCACCATTCAGGCTCTTATTCTGTGGCGCTGGGTTATAAAAAAATTGCAGGAACTACCTTATGTCCCTCCAAACCTAGCAATGTGGAAGGGACGCTGGAGACGCAAATCTATCCCAAAAATTAATTTATTTCTGTTGGCTAACTTGCCACAACAAAATTCTGACAGAGGATAGATTGAAGATTAGAGATTTTCAAGGGCTTTCAATATGTTGTTTATGTTGTTAGAAAGAAGAGAACACATGTCATCTATTGTTGAACTGCAAATTCGCAGAGGAAATCTGGCAGGACATTTTGAGCCCTTGGAAAAATAAAATGAATTTTCCCTCCTCCATCACTGATTTATTTGCTAATTGGCTACATATTTGTCCAAGATATTTTCCTAATAATGAAAGCTTCAAATATTCCTGGCTCACCTTGCCCAAGATCATTTTCTAGAAAATTTGGCTGGAGAGAAACAAAAGAGTTTTTAGAGATAAAGGGCAGGATGCAAAAATTATCATAGTCAATATTAAATGTCAATTGAAAGAAAGTCTGGGGGATCATCTTAAAGATTTTAATTTAAGTCAGCAAGAGTTGGATTGGGGCACCATGATGGGCCTCAAGTTTTCAGAATTTTTTAGGCAAAGCAAGCCATCCATAGAATGGAAAATTAGAAGCAATGAGAAGGACTTCTCAATTTGGTCCAACAAGCAATATAGACCTACTCTTTTCTTTGATGGGGCAACCAAAGGCAGCTCTAGATTAGCTGGTGCTAGAGGAGTAATCAAGAACATTGAAGGCAGAATCGACCACAATTTCGCCTGGGGATTGGGCCACAATACAAGCATGCAAGAAGAAGCATTAGCCCTGTTCCAAGGCCTCAATCAAACCAAGGACTTAGGTATCAAAGAAGTAATTGTAATAGGTGACTCTCAGACCATCATAAAAACAATGGTGGAAAACTCAGTACCTACAAATTTCAGATTTGCAAGAGTGGTGGCTAGAATCAAAACTCTGACCAAGTCCTTTCAGAGTATAAACTTATTTCATGTGTTGAGGGATAATAACAAGGATGCAGATTCGGAAGCCAATAAATCTATCCATCTCTCTGCAAGTTCTCGTTTAAGAGATTGGGTCGAAGACTGGGATCCCATTCCCTAAATCCATGTAATTATGTTTTATCGCATTTTGCTGAACCAATTTGTTTGTATCCACAAGTTAGGGAATATTGTGGAGATCAAATCAATCGCTAATTTTAAGAATCCCCGACTCTTAACCTTCTGGGTCAACGAGCTCCAGGAAAGAGAAGAAAGCTGGGATTTGAAGCTGACTTTTGTAATATGTTTTGTGGCAATTTTGGCCATGGCTTTAATATAAATCACTACCTATTCCTATTAAAAAAAAAAAAACAGGTTGAGAATCAGATGTTATAACAAAAAATGTTGTAAGAACAGATGTTGTAAGAATCGATTCCATAAAAACATGTCAAAGTTAAATATGTTGAAAATGTTGTAGCAGTTGATACTGTAACACACATTACTGTTAAAAACATTGAAACTGTTGTAAAAGGTGATGTTATAACAACTGGTACTATTGAAGCTACTAAAAAAATGACCATTATAGGAGATGTTGCAATAATTGAGGGGGTAGAAAGCCATTTCATTTTTCTTGTCAAGGGTTGAAAGTGGGCATCCAAAGAGGTGTTTCTGCCACCCAACACTACAACAACACTTGGGGATCAAGAAAACAAGTTGAGAAGCATAAAAATAGGTAATAGTGGATTGAGAAGTATACGATATAAAAATGGATGTGTAACATCATATATTTATTTATTTATTTCCTTCGAAATCTACTTGAGTTCTGTTGTCGACCTGGCAAGAGGGTCCACCTCTGACCAATCGCAAAACTTCTGGGTGGACATGTCAACCAACTCATCCTAGTTGACATCATCATGTTCGATCCCATAGCTGCACCACACAATCCTCCAGGGTAATATTCTGGGTTTGTACCTCTGGGCCACGTCATCACTTCCTCATCTAATTGTGTTAAAAGAAAAATCAAGTCGTGCTAATGAAGAGTCTCCACATCTAGGGTTTGGAGTGATGCAAGCTTTGGTCAAATTTTCATTATAAGTTTAAGGTTTACCCTCCTATGCTGCATCGAGATTTCCTTAAATCTCTTCCATGTATCAATTAATGAATCTTGACCCTGCCTTAAGCAATGCATCAAATGAGGATCTTTATGACCATCGTAAGAGAAAGCATCGACCTGACCATAATTTCCTTGCACTAGTTACTTCGACCATAACCCTATCTCATAGGTCTTGTAGACCTTCAGATCAATGCCAGTACTTAGTGATAATTTCAATGGCTTATTAAGGTTCCCTATGGTGCTATACCTCCTGATCTTGTGCCAATCAAACTCCAAGTATATCATGTCCCTTCTGCATTCCACGTTATTAGACAAGGAATTCTAGGCATGCACTCATAAGTATTCCTGCAACCCTTACCTACAATCGGATGCATGTGAACTCTTGAAAGGTATCCACCTCACGTGCCACACCCCAGAGGTTTTAGGATTCAAAGCAGGCATGTAAGAAGCTCCATGGAGATATGTACATACTTCGAGGTCCAAGCTAGCTACACCTTGATGCAAGAATAATATATCTAGTTTGCTTGTAATGCAAGGTTTTCGAACCCTACCTGCATGGGTTTCGACTATTCCTACACTTAAAGGGAGGATAACCCTTCTAGCGTTGAATCAATTCCTTTTGAACAGGTTCAAGGGCTTATAGCCTAGTGAAAGAACATCCATGTATATGTACAGATCCTGCCAAGTGGACGATCTCTTATGTACATATTTTATGTTAATAAAAACTGTCTTTGTGCCAAATGTTCTAAGTTTTTATTCAAGATCCTTATCGATCCTTCTATTTTTTATGGTTTTACATGACATATTTGTATTAAGTACATATGTGATGTTAATAAATATGAATTATCATTTACCCCAAGACAGGATTCTGGTTCACGAACATGACTCATGTTACTTTATTGTATACACCATTACAAATTTTGTTGCAGAGTATATGTTATGAATTTCGGTAATGAACATTTAACACAACAATTCATTCCATTGTAGATGTATACATTATTTCAACTTTTTTATCAACACTGTTAATTATGGAGGTGTGACATATGTGTTTATGTATGCATTTATTTATCATAACTATAAATATATATATGCATAGAGAGGCATCCACATTCTCAACAGATTAACAATGTTGTTACGGTCCAAAAATAATCCAAACCATTTCAATCAGAAATGCATCATAAGTTCATTAATTTTTAAGCAAAAAAAAAATACACTTCTCTTTAAATTTGCATGAAAACTGATTTTGGGACAAGGACTCTCCACAAACCATAGACAATTTAATTCACACTTGCAACTATCACCCCCGAGCCTGATTCCAACTGATGAGAGGGGTGTTTTCTTAAGAGAATATAACACTAGCTACAAATGGAAACAGGGAATCTAGATGAACTCTTCCTTAATCCCACCAGTTGACGTTATCATATTATCAGCGCAGGGAGTTCATAGGTTCTTTCCTCACCCAAAGTGCATACATAGCGATTCAATCCCTTCTGGGGAGTCCAGGATCCACCGTAACAATAATGCAATAACCAAACTCTTTAATAAAGTCTTATTTTGATATTGTTGTAGGATTAACCTCTTCCCAAGTTGTCCAGGGATCTAGAGCCTGCTATCTCAACCCACAGCTTCCAAGGGACCCAGGCTGTAATAGTTCTCCATAGATTACATCCAAACCCATAGACTCCAGAGACCCAGGCTGTTTCAGGACTCTAGAGACTGTCTCAACCCACAACCCCACAGGTACCTAAGCTATTGCTAGACTCCAAGGATCCTATCTCAACCCACAACCTATAGGGAATCCCAAACTGGTACTGGGCTCTAGAGACTAGCAACTCAACCCACAACCTCTAGGGAAACTGAGAGCCAATCCCATTCTCTTCTCTCATGTTATGCTCTGCCTACTAATCAAACTAGATTTCTATGTTTTTTTGTTGCTTGAATTGTGTCTCTTCTCTCCTTCAACATGAATTCGAATACCATGACTTTCCATCTTTTCTTGTCTCACATTTACTGCTTCCTCATTCCTTTTTTGCACTATGCAGTTACCCTCTTTGTTTCTTGTCCCTTTTCCTTGTGAAGGATCCCAAGTGCATGGCCCTGTGTATCTTCCTTGGAGTTCATTCAATTTAATAACTAGTTCATTAATTCATGAACCAACCAACTCTTAATGGTTGTCCCAAACAATTCAGATTTTCTCCTTAAGAAAACTCAACCTCCCAAGCTAGGAATCCTCCTCCCCAAATCTGGAATATGTGCCCCTTTAACTCAACCCCTTTTTCTTAATTTCACATATTTGTAAAAAAATATTTACAATTCATTTTATGATAGAACCATGGGTGGGGATTTCACAAGATGTAGTAATAGAAAATGTTGTAAAAACAAATTCCATAACAACTATGAATGTTAAAATTGCTAAAAATGTTGTAACAATTGATGTTGTAACACCCATTGAAATCCCTTCAACCTAGTAGTATCGCCATTTTTCATCAATTTGAAGAAGTGTTTCTTGAAATATGGAGTTGTATCTATTTTATCATTGTCTTTCAATATATATATATATATATATATATATACATAAAAGGAAAAGGGAGATATAGGGACTCTTTGAGCCAAACTTTTATAACTTTTGTGCTATATGTACACTACATTTCCACACTCAAGTGAAGGGACGTTCAATGTTTACCTTCGATTTTTAGTAGCTAGATGTAGTAAAGGTGTTGAATATGAAATGGTTATGGGGAATGAGACTAGATTCAACACCAGGTGGAGCAGAAGTATCAACAAGAATGGCACAAATGTAATTGCAACTAGTAGCATTGACTCTTTAGTTGTAATAAGTGGTGAAAGGGAGCTTCACTTTTTCTATGTAACTTCTTGTAGAAATGGTTGTGTTGAAGCTCACAAGTAGAATAGTTAGGAGATAGAGGGATCATTCTACCCCAGGCTTAGGGTTAGAGGTAAAAAAAATTAAACGACTTGTGGAACGACAAAAGAACTTAAATTTAGTCTAAGAATCAAGGCAAGGAAGGTGACTTATAGGTGAAATAGGGCTATCCTAAAGAGATGCTATAGGTCTGCACTAAAACTATAAGTTGATTTTTCATTACAAATTCTATAGGGTAAACACTTTCCATATATATGATTGTTGCAAATTATCTGTTGTTTCCTAAAAATTTGGGAACATAATCAAGGTAGAGTTTGTTAGGGATAGTAATTAGGGTTCAAAGTCAAAATCAAGATAATCCATGGAATCCATGAATTGGTATCGACCACTTCACAGGTTGGGCATGATGAACCTCTATTCATTGGTGAAACTATGGTTTTTATATGTTTCATCATTTTTAAACTAAATAAATCGAACTTCCTTATGAAATAACCTCTTATTGATGAATTATAATGATGGAATCCATTTGGAATTAGTATTTGAACCTAATGCAAACATAGTCGATTATGCCCTTTATTGATCAAGAGATGCTCGATCCCAAAATTTGTTTCTTTTGGTCAATTTTATACAAGTTTAAGGTTTAGAATTTGTTACGTGAATTAAAACAATGCATCATGGGTAGGATCCTTTAACTCGCTTGGACTAAAAAAAGATCCTTGAACTCAACTTTACAAAGTTATGGTTTTGTAAATGAATTTCATTTTAAGCAATCATTTAGTTTTAAAGACATCATTGTTTTCTTTTATATTTACTTTCACAATGTTCCATGTTTATGAGATAAACATGCCATGCCAGAAGCCTATTTTTTATGGATCAAATGTTATCAAAGCAACTAAATTTGTAGTCTTGAAGGAGATGTAGCACCTGGAGGAGAAAATTGAGGGGGTAGAAACCCATTTCAACTTGCATGTCAAATATTGAAAGTGGACATCCAAAGAGGTGTTTCTTCCACTGAACACTACACCAACACTTGGGGGATCAAGAAATTTTTTTTGGAAGCACAAACATAGGTAACAATGGATTAAGAAGCAGATGTTGTATCAAAAATCCATTTCGTCTTTCTTTTCAAAGATTGAAAGTGGGTATCCAAATATGTGTTTCTTCCACCAAAAACTACAACACTTAGGGGATCAAGAAAACAAATTGAGAAGCACAAACATAGTTAACAACAATTTGAAAAACAGATGTTGTAGCAATGGATGTTGTAGCAACGGATGTTGTAACAATAGATGTTGTAACAACAAATTCCCTAATAACATGTCAATGAATATGTTGAAAATTTTGTAGAAACTGATGATGTAACACCCATTACTATTGAAAATACTGAAACTACTGTAACAGTTGATGCTATAACAACTGCTACTATTGAAACTACTGAAACAATGACCATTACAACGGATCCTGCAACAACAGATGTTGTACCAACAAATGTTATAATAATTGAGGGGGTAGAAATCCAAAGAATTATGAAACAATTGTCAAGTCTTGAAAGTGGGAAGCTAAAGAGGTGTTTCTACCACCCAACACTACACCAACACTTAGGGTGTTGTAACATTTTCCTGTTACATAGAAAATTTCAAAATTTTGATTAAAATTTCAATTTTTTTTTTGTTTTTTTTGTACTTTGTAATAGTTTTCTCGCAAATATATAATGTCACATTATATTATTTTGTTTTATTTTAATAAATAAAATGTCAAATTGTCACACACTAACTATCGTGCATTTTCTATTGGCGGTGATTTATGCTTTGGTGATCGACGAATCCAGTTCTATTGCATGACCCCTCTGCTTGCTCGACATTTAATGAAGGGAGGGGGGGCGCTAAAAGCTATTTTTCCAAAAAAAAAATTGTAACGTGGCAACAACTGTTAGGTCCCTATATTACTAGCATAGTCCCTTATTTTTGTTAGTGTAACCCCCTTATTTTTATTGTTGTACCCATGTAACCCCAATATTGTTATTATTTCACCCTTACATTATTATTGCTAGGTCGGCTAGGATTATATTGTGACCCCATGGACTCCTATATATAGAAGGAGTTTTTTTCATTTGTATCATCAAAGAATTGTTCATTTATGTAGTGTAAAGGAGGTTTCCCCCTTGATGTGGCTTATTTATAAGGCATTGATCTCTCTTTTCTTCTATTTTTGGAGTTGGTTTCATAACATTTGTTATCAAAGCTTTGGATTCTAGGGTTTCGTTGCTCCAAATAGGTCATCGTGGAATTTTCGCTATAACTTATTTTCTACAAAGCTGAAATCCTTAGGAAATTCTTGAAAAAATTTCAAATCTTGGTTCACAATATTTTTGGAGATATGATCTGTGGAAGTTAGCATTTTTTTAGGCTCCTGAATTTCATCTCAAAGAGGTGACCATGGGAAAACCATCATAACTCTCTCTCTGAGCATCAAATTGGAATGATGTAAAACGTGACTACAAGTACATGGACTATAGTTTCCTGTGTATCAATTTTAGAACCAAAGGAGGAAATAGTGACACGTGTCATGTCATACAAGTTTTCTCTACTGAACCAGTCCATAATTAGGTCATTGTGGGAGATTGGGCATAAATTTTCCTTGAAGAATCCAAAATAGGTTAGACATGTGATATTCAAAAGAAGATTTAGAGGGATACTACAACGCCGAATTTCAGATATTGAAGATCCAAAATCATAGAGATAATTTAGTTTCAATATCGAGCTCCTCAAAAGCAAGAAAAAGGTGTGTATTTTTTTCCCGAATTGCACAAGTTTTGTGTGAAAAATCAGTTTGAAGTGATTCCAGGGGAATATTGAAGAATATCTATCAATATTGGGTTCTAAAAATCCACCCAAAATTAATTCAACACCCATTAAGCCTTCATAAGGCTCTACTATGACTCATGAAGAGGAAGAAGCACAACATGACATATCAAAATTACAAGAGAAAGTGCACCAAATTTCTCTCTCGCAAAGAGAAAAAAAAATGAAATGGAAGTTTTGAAGAAAGGCTTGGAAACTAATATGGATGGTTTGAAGAAATACGTGGAAGCTAAGATGGATGGTTTGAATATTTGCATGGAAGCTAATATGGATGACATGGAAGTTAGGATGGATGAAATGGAAGCTAAGATCGATGAAAAAATGAAAGAAACCATGGAAGACATGAAGAATGATCTAAAAGTAGACATGGAATGTTTGATGACAAGGTTAATACAAGAAATGATTCCTAATGGTGGAAAGATAATAGAGGAAACTCATGATGAGAAAAAAATAAATGTTAATCGTGATTTCATAAACTCTAATGTTGGATTGAAGAACCCCCATATTCCAAAGATGGATATGAGGAAGTTTGACAATAAGGATCCCATAACATGGATACTATATATGGAGCAATATTTTGAGGTCAATAATGTGAAAAATACATAAAAGGTACGCATTTCAACTTTACATTTAGAAGAAAATACATTTGTATGGTATCGATGGCTTTGCTCCCATAAATAAATTGTCACTTGGTAAGTTTTTATGGAGGAAATGATAGCACATTATGAGGATACAAAGGGCAACACCTTCTTTACACAATTGATAAATCTCAAACAAAAGGGTTCAGTGGTGGTGCACATTAAGGACTTCCAAAAATTGAATATAAGGGTAGCTGATATTCCAAAGGAACACAATATTGATGTCTTCATAGGGACTTTAAAGGATAACATCCAACATGAATTTCGCATTTGGGAACCTAATTCATTGGAGAAGGCATTCAGGTTGGCAAGAAAAATTGAATGTAAAACTATGGTGACAAGGAAGCCTACCACTCACATCTATAAAGATGGAAATGTTGCTACTCCTAGACTTCCACAACCTACAAGGTTGACACCACAACAATTGGAAGAAAAAAGAGCAAAAGGGCTTTTCTAAAGTTGTGTTAGAAAATACACTAAAGGTCTTAAGTGTGTTGAGGATAAATTACTTTACATAGATTATGAAGAGGAGAAAGAAAATGAACAAGAAACTTCAAAAGAAGAGGATATACACTGGGAACCAACCCTAGAAGAAGAATAAATGAGTTTGATCATATCATGTAATGAATTGGCAGAAATTACCACTCCTCAAACTCTCAATATATAAGGACATATCAAGAATAACAAGGTAATATTGTTGATTGATTCGGGTAGTACCCATAATTTTGTTCATTGTAAGGTAGCCAAGGAATTGAATTGTTTCCTATACCCAACACTAGAATGTCAAGTGATGGTTGCAAATGGAGGAATTATAAATTGCTTTGGAAAATGAAATAATATCAAACTAACCATGGGGGAATATGTATTTAATAGTCCAATGCTTTCCATTCCAATGGGAGGTGCTAATGTTGTACTAGGAGTACAATGGTTACAATCTTTGGGGACGGTTGATGAATTCCATTTTCAAACCCTTCCTTAGAAAATTTGTGCTAGTATTTTTTGATGACATACTAATCTACAACAAGTCTTGGAAGGATCAAATTCAACATGTTGACAGTGTGCTCAAACTGTTGGAGGAGAAACAATTATATGTAAAAACATCCAAATGTTTCTTTGGAGTCCACGAGGTGGAATATCTGGGTCATATTATATGTCACGAGGGTGTTAAGGTAGACCCTAATAAAATTAAATCCATTAAGGAATGGAGAGTCCCCACAACCATAAAGCAGTTGCGAGTATTTCTCGGGTTAAAAGGGTATTATCGCAAGTTTGTTAATAATTATGGGACAATAGCATCACCTCTAACAACATTATTGAAGAAAGATGCATTTTCATGGACTCCTGAAGCAACTAAGGTCTTTGAACATCTTAAAAAGGAAATGTGCCTAGCACGAGTCTTAGCTACACTAGACTTCACAAAAACCTTTATTGTGGAATGTGATGCCTTAGGAAATGGAATTGGTGCTATTTTAATGCAAGAAATAAGACCCATTACTTTTGAAAGTCGTCCAATCAAAGGAAATTATTTACAAAAAGCTTTTTATGAGAAGGAAATGTTGGAAATACTACATGCACTAAAGAAATGGTGACCTTACCTAGTGGGAAGACACTTCAAGGTAAAAAATGATAATGATAGTTTTAAACGCTTTTTGGAACAAAGAATATCTTCTGAAGAGCAGCAAAAATGGGTCACAAAGATGTTGGGTTATGAATTTGAAATCATATACAAAAAAGGGAAGGTAAATGTTGTTGTAGATGCACTCTCAAGAAAGGATGAAGAGATGGAAGCATTGCTTTGTGCCATTTCTATTATCCAATCAGATTGGATAACAGAAGCAAGGGATGAATGTAAAAAGGAAGAAGAAGTGTGGACACTTATTCAAAAGTTACAGCAAGATCCTAGTACATCTGATACATTTATTTGGAAAAATGATTCCTTATGGTACAAAGATCGCTTAGATATTTGCAAGAATTCCCAACTAAAAAAAAATATTTTTTTGGAATTGCACACTTCTCCTTTAGGAGTGTTAGGGTCCTATAATAATAGAGTTCATAATTTTTTAATTGACTATGATTAGACTTGTAAATATGTACATACCTTGCTTTCTACAAGTTGTTTTCTCATATTTGAAAATAATAATAAAAATGAAAAGAGGCTAAAAGTCCTAAAAGAAGATCAAAGGACTTGAAAAGAAAAGATCAAAAAGAAAAAAAAATGGACCCTGAAAAGAAAAAAGAGATAAGAATAAAACATGAAAGTGAGCAATTCAAAATGCCACTAATTTTACTTTAACTACAAAAATAATGATTATGTGCAGCTTGTCCAAATTGCCATAATCCATGATGAGTTAAATAGTTTAATCTTAACTTTTCATGCTTTAAATTTCATGTTTTAGATAAAGAATAAATATGTCAAACTGTTTAAACTTGAAAAATCAGTAGATAGGTTAGAAAATAAATGAGGAGCTCAACAGTTTAATCTGATCCCTTGGATGAAATAAGGTTAGAATTAGATAGTTTTATTCTTTATAAGAAAAATAGATTTAGGGTTGCAAGTTCAAATGCACCCATGAAAATGAAGTAAAAATTTTAGAATAATGATGGGTAGGTAGAAAGAGGTTGCTCAAGGCATGTAATAAAACATCATCTAGCAAAATTACTAATTTCCCCTTCCCCACAATATTCCAGTATTTAAAACCTTCAATTAAAGAGGCTCAGAGAATTTCTCTGACTTTTGTTGGGACTAGACCCAAGGCTTAGTGACTGATTGGTAAAAGTACTAGATTCCCTTCAAAAAATCCCATTTCCTCAACATATTCACCCTTTACCAAAAATACAATCCATTTTCCTATGTAAAACACCTTTTTTGGTTAGAGAAAGTAAAACACCCCTAATTAATTTCATTTCATGCAAAAACATTCAAAAACCCACAAAATACAATTTATTCTAAGTATTATGTGTAAATATTAAAATGGGACCATTATTATTCTCAAATGCCTATTTTTACACTTTTCTTATTTTATTTTATGTATTTTCATTCATTACATTCATTTCATATTAATTTTAACATAATGTATTAATTCCCTTTCTAAAAACTCCTCCCGTATATATATTGATTCATTTATTATAAATATCCCAAACCCACTTTTATATACGTTAACCTATGGTTCTAAATACCCATGTGGTAAATAATACCCTGCCCATACCCCATAAGTTAAAAACATATTACATACAATAAAACCCGCCCTATGGTTATAAAACACATGCTAAACCCTTATTTGTTGTGTAAATATTACCCTGCCTATCATATAGATTTTACATTTAAAACTATGTTTTAAATGTTAAAACTAACCCCGTCGCATAATAAAAAGCTTGGGCCCCACGTCCATATGCATAGCAACTTCATAAACCGATCTCCGCCATTCGCACACCTAACCCCAGATCCTACGATCCACATGTGATATCACAAATCTAATAGTGCCCAGTTTACTCATTTCAAGATTTGTGAAATAGATTATTTCGCTATACTCTCTCCCCTCCAAGTGACACTTCATAATTGGATCGCATTCGATTCAATTAAACCGCTTACTGCCTAGAGCCCATGCGATAAACACTGGTGGTTTCTCCCTCCGACGCCAAAACCACCCATTCTATGATTTGACCACCATTCAATGCTTAAACTGCATTACGCCTAAAAACATTATAAAAATTCATATGCGCGCAGATAAGCCCTTTTCTGCATTATATATGCGTTTACATCCTCCCGACTGAAGAAACACTCACTGTACACCATTTTCATGCTAAAAAACCAGAAACTCCATTTCAAACTGTTGCTGAGACCGCTTCAAGCTTCCCGTTTTCTTCCAAAAGACTTCAACAAGCATCAAAAAGCCTTTCCGACGCCTTAGAAACCCATTTAAAGACCAAATACCTGCACAAACAGGTATTCTTCAAAGAAAAGAAATCTCCCTGTCATTTAAAAAAGAGTTTTCTGAGAAATTCGAACCGAGTAAAGCCTATTTTTCCCATAGAAAGACCCTTATTTTTACCTGTAAAGAACGGATTCACTGCTAAACTCTGATAAAACCCCAGTTTTGATACTATATCTAGTTTTAAATCAAAATTGAAGTAATTTTAAACTTTTATAGACTTCAAAGACTTTGTGATGAATTAGAGAAACCCTTTTTAAAATAATCACAATCCTTTTGTGCCCGATTTGAACCATTTTTTAGTCTAGTTTATCCAAAGAAGTAGAGAAACCCTTGTTATACCATTTCCTAAACCTGAAAAGAGTTTGAAGATCAGTTTATAACCAAATTGAAAGGTTTAAACCCAAAATAAAGCCATCTTGTGCCTATTTCTATTCAATAGACCTTTGTTAAAGCCAAAAACACCTTCTGTAAATAGTTTAAGCTTACATAAGGGTACAAAAAAGTCTAAATATAGAGTTTCAAGCATCCAAAAGGCCTAAAATGTCAAAATAAAACCCATCAATGCCTTCCAAAACCACTATTGTTGTAAACCATCTACAACCTCCTGTTGTAGATGTGGAACATACATACTTAGTTGATGTAGATTACAAAATAGTTGATCCAGTGATAGAATTTAATATTCTACACCTCCACTGCTGGAGTCTTGAAAAATCATTAGATCAAGGAGATGAAGTTAAGATTTGGGAGTCAAATCTACCCAAGTATGTAGTCCCACATACTCATGAATGTCCATAAGTCATTAGGTTGTGTCAAACCTATTATTTACCTGAACAAAGAGCCATGGTTAATGCTAATAAAGAAATATTGTCTACCATTACTGTAGAATCTATTAATCTAATACTTCAGCTGAAACCAGATCCCAATGCAGTTCCCTTATCCATATAAGCACTCACAAAGCTTTACAATAATCTGGACTTTCCCAAAAAGTTTTAGATTTTCCAAAATTTCATGCCTGCCTATGTTGAAATCCCAAAACTAAACCCTCCTTATTCTACTTCCAAATTTTCTGAAGGGTCAAGGCATGTTATCTCTATGTTATCCTTCATCCTAGGTTATTTCACTGATGAGCAAACAAATGCGTCAATTCTAGGTTTTCTATCCACTTTTGTCCCAAGTCAACCTCCTTCTATTATCTACAATTATGCTGAATACATCGCTGATAATATCCATGACCAACTTGTGAAATTTCCCATAGAAGAATTTTTTAGATATTCATCTTTTCTCTTTCACATGTTTCTTTACTTTCAAGCAGATAAGTTCCCTATAAACCTTCAGAAATTGGATATAGAAGGGAATCCTATTTCAGTCATCTTCTGAACCTCACTAATCAGGAAAGAATTAGTAGAATTCACCTATTTGGATTTTTTAGACTCATTTTTTCATCCATTAATAAACATGCTAACAAACAGTGTACAACCAAGAGTCAGTGATGAGATAAAGAAAGTGTTACAACTATCAGAACAGAGTAGAACTGGATATTGGTACCTTTACAAAAATCATATAGAGATCAAAGTTTTTGGTTCAAATCTTTTACCCTATAAACTACCTAAGTATACGCCAACGAGAGTGTTTTCCTTGGAGTACATCAGGAAAATACTAAATTCAGATTCTATAAACTTCTTAGCTGCCAATAAGAAGACTCAATTCAAGTTGAAGAATCAGATAGGACCTTTCAGTTGTAATCACAGGGATGCAGGTACAGAGGCAGAAAAACAGTTGTTGGAATACAAATTTGAAGAAGGTTTCTTATGGAAATATGATCTTCAGGGAATTCTAAGTAAAATGAGGGTAAAATGAAAATTTACTCCTTATATACATGATAAAAGGCCAGACATTGAACATTTTTCTAATCAAGCAGAGTGGCTGGAAAATACCTTGATAGAAGCAGTTAAACAGGGTGATACTAGTCACACCTTGCAAAATGTGAATCAAGAAGATAAAGCTACCAAAAGTGTCAGAGAAGAAGGTACCTACACTACTGAAACAACTACAAAGACTAGGTTTAAACTCATATATAATAAAAAGCCTAAGCTCAATCTAGTGAACAAGGAAAAATAGACAATTGAGATTTTAGAAGAAGAAAACAAAGAGAAAAACACAGATGCTGCCACAGTCATTATAAATGAGTAGGAGAAGGATACTTCAGACACACAGGTAATTGAGAAACAACAAAGTATGGACACATCCTCTTCACAGCCATCAGAAGATAAATATATTGACATCAGAGAGAAATATAAGCAGATAAAATCCAAGAATGAAGAAATTAAGAATGATATTTATTCTCAGTATTTACAGCAAACTCCAGGAATCCAAAATAGACTTATGTCAGATTTTGATTATTCAAAAAATAATTTGGTTATGTTAGTACTTCAACCAACAGTCAATAAATCCAAAACAACAGAAATTTACAAGAAATTTGACCTTGAAGTACCTGTTGATAGCATTCATTCATTAGATCAAATTGAATTTCAGAGACAAATTTCTAAGATGCTTTATTCTACGATGACTACAAAGGCAATGAGTGCCCAAAAGCTCCAGAACACAATAATAAATATGAGAGATCAAATGAAAGTTGAAAAGGCTTCCTCATATGCTAAAGACCTTAGAATTAAGTCCTTAGAAGAATTGGTAATTCAAGTAGGATATGACCCTGCCAATGTGAAAGGTGCAGAAGAATTGGTGAAGAAAAAGAATGCTGACATTGTAGCACTCAGAAAACCACTCAAGCTTCCACCAACAACACATCCACAAACCAAGGAAATTATGCAAGAGGCAAGCCAAAAAGATGAAATGATGAACTTGATTTTACAATTGACAACACAAATTAAAGAGAAGGAACTCCAAATGGAAAAGCTTGTCCATGAAATACAAACTGTAAAAACACAAGAAGTTCCTATAGTAATTCCCATGGCATCGACAAATATTCCTTCAACACTGGAAGAGGAATTGGCACTAAAATCTCCATTGGAAAAAGTTGTGCCAGTGACATCTTCTACTACCTCAGCTACATAATCATCTACATCAACAGTGCAGCCAACAGATGAAGCCAACAAGCTCATCAAATCCATGGAGGAAATGTCACTTCAAACCAATGAAATAAATAGGTTGAAGAAAATGATTGAAAATCTAGAAGACACTAAGAAGCTAGCCCAAATTAATGCCAAAACTCAAGAACAAAGGGCTAATAGGTTAAATGTTGAGTTGAAGAACTTACAAAAGGATTTAACCTTAAAAGAACCTATGTCCTATATGAAGAATCAATTATGGAGAAAAATCATTGAATCCATCAATGATGTTTGGCCATCAATACAAGTAATTTATGAGCAAAAATAATTACTAAAGGGAGCTCAAGGGGAGATTCAGAAAAAAAAAGGATGAACTAGGTGCCAAACCTGAAGAGGCCCTAGAAATAATCAAATTTCTCAATAGTAAGAACAAACAAGAAATGGATGAGATAGAAATTACTGACAAAACATAGACAATTCTTGAAATAAGAAAAGTAATTTCAAAGAAAAATTTGATGAAGCAACTAGAAGAAAAGTGTGGAAACATGAATATAGCCATAACTAAATTTATGGTTAAATTTGAGATTTTAAGGCAAAAAGGTTTGCCAAATATTCTTTTTCTTAATCATAAACTTATGCCACAAGAAGAATACAACAAGAAGATCAAAGATTATGCAAAAGAGTAGGTGAATAAAATAGAAGGACAAAGAATTCCTATAGAAGAGGTTCTACATAAAAGCTTTGAAGACCTGTTTTATCTACAACATGAAATAAAGCATCTTTTTTTGGTAAAACCAAAATTTTCTAGATATACAGAGGCAGATGAGAACTTTAGGAAGTTGAAAAAGATCAAAATCCTTGATGAAGAATTTTTGGGAAAACTCACTGACTTACTGTAAAAGTCAAATTGCAGTGAAACGGATGAAAAACAGCTTGCTATTTTTACACAGTAAAAACAGAAGTTACAACAGTAAAGCAGTTAGAACAGTGGTTAAAGAGTATCAGATGGTAAAGTGTATCAGATGAAAGAGTATCACATGAGAAGATAACACTTCAAAAACAAATCAAAATATCTTTTCCAGCGTTAGAGACAACAAAGAAGCCAGATGCACCCAACCCAAAACAACATTTCTATTTGATTTGGATAAATAGGACATCTTGCTAGTTGTTAAGCAACTGCCACTATATTTTTGTAAAAGATATTTTAATTTCCTTAGAAAAATACTATGAGTATTCTAGGATATTTTGTAAACATTTTTATATAAATACTTCAAACTTTGAAGTATTATTGTGGAATAAATTGCTGAAGATTTCTATAGTCAATATTTCTATACCTAAAGGCTTTTAGCAAGTTCAAGCAGCAGACTGGATCAAATCATAAAGCATCATATTTCGGGATTCATGTGATGAGCCAATGAAATGAATTAATTTCTAATGTCATTGTTTATCTTCTTATGTTTTACATGCATCCATATATGTGTTCTAAATTTGAATGATAAATTAGGAATATTATTACAAGATTTGTTAAAAGCACCCTATCTTTAACTATTTATCATTTCTATGTTTTCTGCTGATTTCCAAAGTAGGGAACCCTTAATTTCTCCCTCTTTAGAATGACCTTTGTCTCCTCCTTCCTTATCCGGATCAAAGAATGCTTGATTTCTCTTTATCCCAATTAAACCACTTCACCAATCAACCTTCCAAGATCTTCAATGACTTGTCTATCTTGCCCTAAAAATATTTGATTTTCTCACCTTGATCCTAGTCCTGTTTGCTTGAAATTTGACTCCTTTTCCCAATGAACAAATAGATCTATCACTATCCATCTCATTAAGTGATTTTTCCCACCAAACAAAACCAAATATCAAAACCAATTTTCACATCATAACTAGCCTAATATCAAATAATTAAAACAAAGTTAAATCTTATAGAGAGAGCCCTTTCTGAACCCTAGGAAGGCTAGATCCTAGAGTTTAAAGGTTGGCCTGTGGTTACCCCTAATTTTGTTTGAACTTTAAATAAAAAACTCACAACTTAAGAATTATTAGAGTAATAACATGTTAGAGTCGGTCCTTACAGCCCTCCGTCAGAGATCATTTCGCTTTTTGCATATCACTTTTAGGTGTCTCGCTCATTCCACTTCATTGCATTTCACTAGGAGCATGCCATTGACTGACGAGAGGGTCTGGTCGTCTTGTATTTCCTCATGCTTGTACCTGCAGGGCTAATTAAAATTCCTCAAAAATTACTGAAGTTCAGTTCACGTCATTCATGGTCATAAATGATTGTTTTCGTCAACAAGAGTCATTATTCCTAGAGTCTAGGGTTTTTCAGTCTTTTGATACATGTGATAAAAGCCCGCAGGCCATGAGGTTGGTTTGAAAAAGGTTCCCAGTTCATATTTTTATTCTCAAAAACATTTGAAGACATTTCTAGTTCAAAACTCTGTTTTGAACTAGAAACTGTCAAATTTATTTTTTGTAATAATTGTGTATTTGTTCCACCATAAGAAGTTCAAAGCAAGCCTCTGGTCTTTGCCATAGCCAAAATGCCAAAATACCTGCAAGAATCAAGACATTTCATCAGTCCAAGACTCAGAAAAAATAATGAAAAGCCAAAAGACAACATTGTATTAAGTGATAAACTGCCAAAATTGCCAAACATTACAAAGTGGGTTATGGAGCAAATTTAAATCAAATCTGATTTTTGTGAGATATTTTCCAACCTATATAAAGCATTGAAGGCAAATTCTTTTCACAAATTCCCAAAGCAAAGTCGAGTTTGGAGTGTTGGAGGCAATAAACTCGTTTTCAAAGCCGTGGACTGGAGCTGGAAGTGCGTGCGGCGCACAGAGGAGGCGCGCGACGCACTGGGCTTCACAAGCCTGTGCAATTTTGCATGCGCGCGACGCACATACCGCGCGCGGCGCACTGGGTAAGCGCGCGACGCGTAGAGATTCAGGGCCAAAATTATTTGCTCCTTCGCCCAGATTCATGCCAAATTGCCTCCATTTGCCTGCAAGTAGGTTCTTCACGCTTACTTAGTGAATTTTGGACATGATTATGGTGTTTTGAAAGTGGAGAAACAAGTGTTTAATGTGGAGAAATGTAAACCCTATGTTTATTTCCAAATTCACTTCTTAGGGTTTTGAAACAAATGTTAATGATTTTGTGGGGGTTTCCAAACTTGTGTTGTTGATATATATGCCTGTGTCATCTATTGTCAGTGGTGTCTCTACTCCCACGCTCTCTCTTTGCCATTACATCACTAATGTCATTATTATTGCCATTGTTATTATCACACTGTTTATCATTCATGTTATCACATAGTCCCATATTCACTTGTCCACATCCTCCATTGACATTGTCAAACACTGCAAGGGCTATTGTCACTTTTGTTCCTAATATTTATTTCCCTCACATTACACTCTTTTCTACTCACTTGTCAAATCCCCTTATAATCAAAGCAGTGATTGTCTTTCATGCAAACTCATTTGACAGAGCCATTACCACTGTGGCTTTCCTATAACACTTTTATACACATGTGACACATTTGGGTTTTGAGCATACACTGAACTCTTGTTTTCACTATACCTATATCAGCATATATATTGCAAACATCTTGATTTCAAAGCCATGTCAGAGACGGATTCAATTTATGAGCAGGAGTATGATAGTGATTCCACAGCAGAGATTAATGTGCCACGGAGGTCTCACAAAAGTGGCAAAAGTGGTAGGCATGTCAGGGAGGAGCCTACTTCTTTGGCTCAATTGCAGGCTTGCCCGCTTGCAATGGATTGTTTTTAGCATCAGTCATGTTTCCAATACTGTGAGATGATTTCACAAACCCAGCATCATCATGAGCTAGCTCATCTATTTGTTCTACATTTACATGATGGCCGTGTAAACCTTGCCGGAGTAGATTTCATTCTGTCACCAGAGACTATTGCTCAGGCCACCGGGATACCAAATATAGGAGAGGAATGGAACAAACGACAGCAGTTAGAGAAATCCTACTATGAGCCATACATCAAACCTAGGTTTATGAGGCAGCTGAGCAGGGTATTTCCATTCAGATTCATGAAGGATGAGTTTGCACCATTGATGAAACTCATCATTCGATATTTCAGTTGCGAGGGCAGATTCTCGCGTCTCTATGCGTACCATGTCCGTTTGTTGATGCATTTCACGAGGGTACGTATGATGAGCATTCCATACTTCATGTATCGCAACATAGAGAGGATGACATTTCTTGTATAGAAGAAGACCCCAGCACAGCAGCATAGCAGTATATATCATTACGCGCTGATCAAAATCATGGTGGTACATCAATTGACATAGCAGGGCATTACTTGGGAGGATTTCATCTCCCGTGACTTCTTCGCAGCGCCACAGCCGCCTCCCGAGGTAGTTCATGATGAGGGAGAACCTTCACATCAGCTTGACATTCCTGAGACTGAGCATATCAGTGCTCCAGTGTATGTGACATATCAGCGAGGCCATAGAGCCTTATTTGCAGCTACACGACGAGTACTATCTCCACCCGGGGTGGAAGGGGTCTCGTTGACTTCATCAGCAGCGCGAGTATTATCTCCACCCAGGGTGGAAGGGGTGTCGCCTTCTTCTTCAGCACAGGTACAGATTCATGATAGAGGCAAGAGGCCTATGCATGATGAGGGCCCATCAGGCGGTCGAGACACTGATTTCACATTCATCGATGTTGATGCGAGCTCTCCTAGCTCGAAGCTGAAAGAGATCATCCAGGAGAAAAAGGCCGAGAATGACATGCTGAAAGAGAAATTGCAGAGAGCTCAGTGGGTGATAAACTACCTGGAGTAGCGTAACAAACAGCTAGAGGATCAACACACACTTTTAGAGCTGCGGCGAATCCGTGAAGATCGACAATTGGCCCGGAAGAGGCCCGGCGACATGACACCAATTGAGCGAGAGACATGCCTCACACATGTTAAAATTCATCTGGAGAAGTTGTTGGAAAAGGCCAACAGAGACAAAGACATGCTTCGTCACATGAAAGGTCATTATTGGGCCCGCATGCACGTCTGCAAAGCAAAAATGAAGATTCTAAAGAGGAGGTTGAGCAGAGCACTAAAACGGCGGAAGAGGCCTGATCCACTCCGGATTTTGGTCGAGGCTTCATTGGCTGGGCATGATACATGATGGAGGGTCTTTGCTCTGAATTTGAGCAAATTTGAAGAATTTTTTGTCATTTTGGAAAATTTTGGTCTCAAAACAGGTTTTTCAACCCAACGCGTAGCGCGTCGACGCGCGCGCTTATGATTGGGACACTTGCTGGAAGAAAAATTTATATTTTTGGATTTTTCATGGTAATTTATGCATGCTCTAGTATGGCCAAAGCATTTCACTAAGTTCTGGATGATCAAAAGGGCCAAAAACACCATGAAAATCACCTTTCTGCCACCTTGTTCAGCAGCAGGAAGTACTTGTGGGAGAATGAAGTTTTGAAGGGGAAAATGAGCTCCAAATTGGGAAATTCCACTTGGGCTGGATAGCAGACATCTAGGGCTTTCCAAAAAGCTATCATGAGCTTGATTTTGATGCCAGGAAGTGCCCCAAAATCAGGCTGAAAGACGCACGACGCATAGAGCTCAGGCACGCGACGCATAGAGATTTTTGGTCAATTTTTCATCTTCCAGCTCAGGATTTCGGCCAGTTGGACCAGTTTTGATTGTGGATGTGATTTTTGAGTTATATTGATGTAATTTTATGGTTGGCATGTAACTTTGATTCACTTTTACCTATTCTAGATGATTCACTCCTTAAAAAGTAAAAATCAAGTGTAAGAATCAGTTTCCTTCCTTTTAGAGGCAAGTTGTTTGGCTGCCTAGATTCTAGATCCTTGTTTAGAATTAGTTGAAACTGCTCCTAGAAGGAGGAATTCGACCCCTAGAGGCATGGGAAGGGGTTAGGATGGTCTATATGATGTAATTTCTGAGACACTATCAGGGTTGGACTCTTGGGAAAAGTTTGGCACACTATTGTACATATTTTTCATATTTTGGCTAAGGAAAGATCAGAGGTTTTGCAGCACCTGTTGGGATTCTTGTGGCTTTTAGTTCTTGATGGTGTTTTCTATCAGTTTATTGTAAGTTATTTCATGTTTAATTTATGCCATTCCCTTCTTTTTCTTCTGAAACTAAATGAATGAGTAAATGAGGTTGAATCCATTATTTCTAGTGCTCTGCCTTTAAATTTGTTTAGTTTTACATGTTTTCGCCAGTTTGGAGAGGATCCATGTTCTCCCTTTCCCTCTTCAGCTCCTTGTCATTCTGATCCATCCATACACATAATCAAAAGCATCAAGACTACTGCCTACCTCGCCCCAACTCGAATTCTGCAAAGATCTGGCCTTATCCCCGGACCCAAAATTGTTTTTCCCATTTTTCAACGAAAACCCAAAAAATCAAAATAAAACTTTCCTATCTCTTTACTAGCCTAAAATCAGTATTCATTATAAGTCATCTCAGCCCCTTTGAAGACCTTTTGCCGAGATAGACCCGGAGAGAGCCCTCTCCTGTCCTCGTAGGGCTAGCTACGAGGATGAGCGTGGTTTGATGTTGCCTTGAGTTTTACCTTATTTCAGCCTAAGGTAGATTTGAGCGCTAACATAGTGGCGACCATACTGGGGAAGTCCTCCCCGGTACAGGATGACAAAGTTCAGATCCGATTGCTGATCGTGGACAGCAGTCAGACACCTGAAGGCTGAAACATTCACCCGGTGACTCCAGCTCGATCCAGAGATTCCAGTGCGCACTGATCCATTCATGCAATGGTAGGGTATGTGGCAAACCCTGCGTTTTATGAAGCTTTAAAAGAAGTTAGAAATCAGTTAGTGGATTTTGAAATTAATGAAGAATTTTTCAGTGTCTTGCTTCAATGTTTGAAATCTCCGAAGTTTCCTCTTGAAGCTAAAACTGGTGTCTGTGAGTTAATTGTTGAAAGAATTGAGAAGGAGATTCAGTGTTTAAATGATCAGATCCAATCATATGATTTCCGAGATCCCAGAAAGTTCTTTGAAACTCTTCCTCCTTCAAAACAAGAAACAATACAGCTGCCTACAGATGTTTGCATTAACAGTGTGTAGCTGAAAGTATGTATTGCAGGGTTGGGGCAGCAAACAGAGTCTGGATTTTGCGATCCTATTTCAACGTACATGGAAATGTTTTTCAGTTTGACTGATAGGTCAAGCTGTCTATTACATAACCAGGCTCATTATGTGCATGTAGGGCTGCCAGAAATTGCATCTGTGATCTGGTTGAAGCACTCTCAAGCAGCATTCTTCTCAGATTTACTTGAATGGTTGACCTGGCATTATAGCATTACTTGATCCATGGACTCTGCAGCAAAGTAGGGTATATTTTGTAAATAAATAAGCAGCCAAAAGGCAACATTTTGTTCCAGTTTCATTACAGTTTTAGTTTGAAGTTTGCCGAGTCAGTTTTTCAATCATTTCAGTCAAGTTTCAGTCTATAAATGAGTCGAAAGTCTCGTATTGTCTGTCGAAATAATGATTCCATTACCCAATGGATGGAGGCACTGTCTGCTCTCCCAAAGATCTGCTGTTCTTGGCACCTCCAAGAAGCGGCAGCTGCCATCCCCATTGGAGCCAATGTTAGACTCGGTCTTGTCGGTCCTTCATCAGAGTCAAATTCACCAAAGTTCATTTCCCGTCATTTGCAGTCATTGATGTTACTGTGGTCCAGAAAAGAGTCATTTCACTTTCTTGAGTCCAGGGTTTTGTCTTCAGAAGTGTTTCAATAACATGTGCAGGCCAGAGGAAGGTTCAGTAAGTTTTTCAGGAATGTCATCGTCAATAATGTGAGATTGATTCTTCTTCAAAACCCTGTTTTGAAGAAGAAATCATCAAATGTTTTTTTTAGAATATGTAATTTGTCAAAATGTTTCAAGTTCTCCAGCTCTTCAAATGGCAGCCTTGTTTCAGCTTTAGCAGCTCCTATCCCTGCAAAACAATCAACAGAAGAAAAGCCATCATTCAAGCTCAGAAAATTAGAAAAGGAACAAAAAGACAAAGCTATATTAAAGGTGAATAAATGCCAATTTTGAAACATCATAGAAGTGGGTCTTTGTGAAACAAAAACCAAATCCATCACTATGTAAGGTATTTTCATTGATTTAAGGGCCATTTGCATCCAAGAAGATCGATTGAAAGTCAAAAATAGTTGAAGGAACAAAATCTGAGTTTAAAAGGCCGTGACTGTGTGTTGACAGTGCGCGCGGTGCATACAAAAGAGCGTGCGACGCACTGGGCGTGAACACTCAGTGTATTTTTACACATGCGCGGCGCATCCGGGAGGCGCGGCGCATTGGCTATGCCGCTCGGCGCATAAAGCCAGAGGCCCGAAATTGCTCATAATTCCTCCAAATTGACACTAACACGCGCGGATTTGTTGCAGGCGCCCTGAAAATGCCAATGTGGATCCGTCTCACGTCGAAAGTCCGAAAACATTCTGGCGGTCAGCAATCTGGTTGGCATTAATTAAACCTGAGAACATTGGTTATATGATTCTTAGCGTAAGCATGTTTCTCCTGCTCTGGACTGTGACATTCTTTGACATGCTCACTAGGAGCTCGGGATGGCAGTGGATTGTTTGGTGGAGTTTTCTAACGACGTGTCAAACGATGGCACCTATGATATTTATGGTATACATGGATGACAACTCTACTCAGCCTATGATCTCCCCCACCCATCGGGTCAAAGGGCTCTTTGATTGTCTCAATCCCTCTCTGGTGAAAGGTGATGGTCTGTTCGATCATATCAATATCAATCGAAGGAGCGTTGAAGATGCAGCCACCAAAAATCCGAGAAAATTCTGGTCGGCATTACTTCTCCCGGAGAACATTGCTTGTATGATTTTTATGCGGAATTTGAGTGTCTTGAGCTGGTGTGTCACAAATATCATTACCATGCTCTCTGTGAACTCAGGATGGGAGAAGGTCTTGTCCAGTTGTGCGGTGTGATATACGCGCAAGGTCAGTTCGATCATCATTGCAGTCGAAAGCTCACTGAAAATGCCAATGTCGTGACTCCATCTCAGTTGACGGACTTGAGTCCTGCAGCCGTGGAAAGTCCAAATGTGATTCCTGATGTACATTCAGAAAAAGGAGAATGCGCAGAGATGGCAATGTCCCTTTCAATATCCCAACATGTGGATGCTTCTCCCTTTCAGTATTATTGAATGTATAATATTGTTTTCCTTCACGTTAAAGTGATAGAATTGTAGAAGTTAATGATGGAACGCAATGATAAATATGGCTGCCAACCATGGCTTTGGAAGGAGCGCTAACAGACTACTCTTTTCTCAGCACATCCAATTTAGCATCAGTGAAACCTACAGTTATTAGAATTCATTCGGGAATAAAATACCCAGATCGGCCTTCAGATTACCCAAATCCATATTCAGAATACCCAGATTTTCACGATCTAATCCTGTCGGATCATGACCATCAGGAGACGTTGAAACTGACTTTGTTCATGAAGACCGCTCAGAAAACAAACGCCCAAGAATTGTGGTGATCAGATCATTGAGAGAGAGTACATGAGCAATGCGTAAATCACCGTTGTGAGTGGTAATTTTTTCAGCTATCACTCGAAGGAGCAGATCTTCGAAATGAATCGCTGCATGTGGCATGGACGACAACAATGTGGTTGTAGGCGGTGACATAGAGGAGCGCTATGGTTCCACTTTGCTGGAAGAGTTTAAAAATAACAAAAACCGATGTTTTGAATTGTCATATATTGTTGGTTCGTGGTTTCATGATCGTGGTTCGTGGTTTCGTTGAACAACTGAAAGACAAGCAAATGATATCCATTGGCGATTTCACTTCATAAACAGTGCCTTGTTTGGAAAAGTTCGTTGCATAAGTAACCCGTAAAAAGTGTTTGACCTCTAGCTAGGCTTGAAAAATGTCCTATGTGGCAGTCAATTGCAAATACTCTGGCATTCGATTCATCTTCAGATTTAAAGAATATATGCGGTGGATTTGATCCATATTTTAGCGTTAAAATATCAAGATCTTTTTCTAATTAAGGTAAAGAGGCAAACGCGTCTCCAGAAGGTTGAGGGCAGTTGTGTAAGATTGTGTAGAGCGGCATTCAAGAAATAGGATTCAATTACCCATTTTTTTGGCTTCATATATTCACCGTGGCAGAAAGATAGGTTCGATTGCCTATTTTGGTTTTCAATTACGATTTCAGAGGCTCTGCATTACATTTTCCACATTCTAATTGGTCATCAGAAATGTTCAGTTGGAATAATGTAACGCTGCTTCAGAAGAGATGATGTCTTTTCTTTTGTTTGTTATTGATGTTATCAATCTGCTATCACAGCTCTAAGTTATATATTGTATTGAAAAACACTTGTAAAGAGAGAGAGTTCTGAAAAGCTGTGGGAGGAAAAACCCAGTGCTCTCACTGTACAGTTTGACAGAGGAATAATTAAATGGTACAGCTCTGAGTTATAAGATTCTTGTGGTGTGAAGTTTAACATATGTTTTTCTTCTGTTTCATATGTCTTTTGTAATGTTTCATAGCTCATTCATAATCGTTTCCAACTGAATACTTTACAGTAAGAAAGGTAGAATTCAGTCATTGCTCTACCTTGAGGTGTTCAGATGTTCTATGTTTTCTTCTGTCTGTAAAGGACTCATTGATTAATGCCCTTTTCATCTTTTTAAACAGTCTTTCACCCCATATTATTTCAAATTTGATTGTTAAACTTCATTCCTATCTCGCCTTATGAAATACCCTCTGCCTTTGATTAAATCTCTGTTTCATGCTGTTCTTGATCCCACGCTGCCCAGAAAATTCATCCATTTATCAAAAACCCCTTTCCTATCTATTTATTAGCCTAAGATCAGTATCCATTATAAGTCATCTCAGCCCCTTTGAAGACCTTTTGCCGAGATAGACCCGGAGAGAGCCCTCTCCTGTCCTCGTAGGGCTAGCTACGAGGCTGAGCGTGGTTTGATGTAGCCTTGAGTTTTACCTTATTTCAGCCTAAGGTAGATTTGAGCGCTAACATAACACACTGGTGACCATACTGGGGAACTAACCAATCCTCATTCTTAAAATATATCTTAAAGGAAATCACTTTCATCATCTTTTCACCTTAAGAATGTTTTAAAATTTGTGAGTATCATTTAATAAAAACTGTAATCTGGCTTCTAGAAAAATTTACTATACCAGGTCAAACCCGGATCCTAAACCTGATGTTATAGTAGACAATCCAGACAAAATTGGAAAAAAGAATAAATAGGTAGAAGATTTAGGTAACAGAGTTTCCTTATTTAGATAAAATTCTCTTCTAAAACAGTTAATAACTATACAAGACATTGATTTTGACTTAAATTTTGAACATTATTTTTTCAGAAACAAATTAGAAAGTGATTTAAACAACACTATTATAGATCCTAATATTATTTCATCTCTTGAAATTAAAAAGGGAACTGTTTCAGTAGATTCTAAATCAAATTTTTTTGAGATTTATGATAAACTTGATGAATTGAATGCTATTATAGTTAAGGAAATAAATGAAGCTCTTTTTCAACATTCAGTTGACTTAGCTTCCTTATCAAAATATATAGCTAAACAATCTACTTCTTAGCTAAATACCAATCTTGTAGAATCTGTAGGTTCATCTCTTTTTACCACTACATCATCTATAATTTCCACCAAAATTCTATCTATAGATCCATTTATTTCTAAACAACCATTCGAACCTAGAGTATTATTTCCATCTTCTACCACATCAACCCCATCCACTAGCTTATCTTCTCCATTTTCAAATACATCATTCTCATTTCCAAGTACATCTTCATATATCCCAGTTTCATCTTCTGCCATCCCAACTTCACCTTTTAGTTCTTCAACTACACTTCCTATTACGTCATCTTACATTCCAATCTCATCAACCACTTCTTTAACTGCATCAGCTATCACTTATAGTTCTTCCCAAAGCACCTCTAATCTGCCTCTTAGCCAAGCTAGAATTGAAGCCATGGCTGCTAGGTATGCTCCCTTGGTCCTTCCAACTCATTTACATTACATGCCTCATGATTACCAGAGTAAAATACCTCAATTTGATGATACCACACATTACACTTCCCAAAAACACATTAATAAGATGATAAATTATTTTGAGCTTCATGAAATAGATGATTCTGATGTACAAATGAGACTTTTTGCTCAAACATTAATAGGGGAAGTTAAAAAATGGTTTAAAGGTCTAAATCCTGGTAGTATAGTTGATTTAGCAGTATTTCATAGATTATTTTTGAATAAATGGGAAAATAAGAAAAATCCACTTCAAATATTATCTGAATTTGATGCAATGAAAAGAGCTCTTAATGAAACAGTCCAAGAATACTGCACTAGATAAAACATTGTCTACAATTCAATCCATGCCAATCTCAAACCCACTCCAAACTCTGTCCTACTCAAATTCCCTGATGGATTTGATACAGACATGTCCTATCAATTAAGACAGAGAAATGTTGATACTTTAGAAAGAATGCAAACAGATGTTGTTAGTGTAGAAGTAAATATTTTAGCTAGAAAATCTAGATTAAGGAATGAGAGGAGAGTAACCATAAAATAAGAGACATCTAGTTCAGATGGAAAAATAGATCAATTAGCTGAAAATTTAGATAGAATGATGGATAGATTAGACAATATAGAAAGAAGACCACAATGGGATAACCAGAAACAAATTATAAATCCCAACTTCAAGAAAAATACAAAGACAGGAAAATCTAAAGAATCAACTCTTGATTAGATAATAAGGCCTCCATTTCAAGAGAATTATCCTGAAACTTCTCAACAGAATGATGATGATGAA
The DNA here is from genome assembly GCA_034641835.2 of Pinus albicaulis. Classification (NCBI taxonomy): domain Eukaryota; kingdom Viridiplantae; phylum Streptophyta; class Pinopsida; order Pinales; family Pinaceae; genus Pinus; species Pinus albicaulis. The sequence goes on from CM076578.1 coordinate 1,168,648,106, forward strand.
GACACCATAAATCTAATGGGTATAAATGATGATAAAACTATCTTTCTTACACAAGAAGATCAAGAGTTATTTGAAATGCAACAACTTCAATTAGATTCACATGAATCATTTGACTACAAGCAAGGTTATGATTTTTCTATCAATGAACTACATAAGCAATATAACCTTAGATGTAAGAAAAACATAGAGCCTTCTACTAAGAAAACTGCACAAACACAAACTAAGAAAATAGTAGAAGTTCTCACTACCAAATTTTTGGAAATTATCCCTAGGGAAAACAAGAAAAACTCCAACTCATCCCAGAAAATATCCAGCCCTAAAATTTCACCCAGTCCCAAAATTGTTGATATAATAGATAACGTGCTCCAAACATCAACATATTCACAAAAATCTGCTACTGTTAAAACATCTAATTCTGCTAAAACAACAAATTTAGATTCCAAAACACCCACTGTTGCTCCAAAATCAGCAGATCCAAAAGCCGCCACTGCCAAGACAGCTTATGATAATTCAAAATCTGAAAAAACATCTACTGCTTCTCAAACCATTCGTGAAAATAAAACTAAGAGCAATAAGACACAAGAAACACAAACTAAAAATGAGAAAACCACTGTAGAAAAAGAAGATAAACCTACTCAAACTACAATTACTAAGGAAGAGTTAATTCAACATAGTAAATCACAACCTTCATTTAATATACAAGCTGAAATTGCAAAATTAAAAATATCAATTCCTTTGACAAAATTCGTAAAACATGATTTGTACAAAACAACTATCACTGAAACCTTAAACATGAATGATGGATAAGACTCAATAAACTTAAGTGATGATCAACCAGAGTTGATTTTTGGTCCTAATGTTAATGGAAAACACCAAGATGGAGTAGTTCCACCGTTTTACATTAGTTCGATTATTCATGACCAAATATTACACAATGCAATGTTAGATTTAGGGGCTTCACACAATTTAATGCCAAACTCAATAATGGAAACCCTGAACTTAAACATCACCAAGCCTTATAAAGATAAATTTTCATTTGATTCAAGCAAAGTGAAATGTTTAGGATTGATTAAATATTTGTGTGTTACATTAGTTCAATATCCTTGTAAAATTATACTCATGGACATTGTAATAGCTGATATCCCACCTACATATGGAATGCTCTTATCTCGCTCACGGGGAAACAAATTACAGGGATCTCTACAATTCGACATGTCATATGCTACCATATCAGTTTTTGGCCAACCAAAGAAACTCTATTACACTACATCTACTGACTTAGATTCTTTCATCTTATGTAACTCTAAAACTAATAATGAAATCAAAACTGAACTAAAAGACAAAAATAAAATACCAGACAGTGAAAATATCTTTCATGAATCATTATGGCATTTAGATTTTGATGGTTTAGTCAATAAACTAGGAGCAGGAGCAGGAGTTTGGATAAATAATATGGAAAATAATCATGCAGAAGGCCATGCTTTCAAATTGAATTTCAAATGTACCAATAACATGGCTGAATACAAAGCTCTCATTTTACGACTACAGATTATCAGAAATTTAAGAGGAAAGAGAGTATCAATTATGGGAGACTTAGAGTTGATTGTAAAACAAATAAATGGATAATATTCTGTTTATAATCCTAGATTAATTCGATATAGAGAAACTCTGTTAGATTTGATAGATGAACTTTTAGAATGTAATTTTTCTGCAATACCAAGAAAGCAAAATTTACAGGCTCACTCCCTAGAAACTTTTGCTAGTACCTGTAAACTACCATTCCAGCCAAATCATAAGTATAATGCAGAAGTCAAACACAGACCAATAATTCCAGATAATCTTAAATATTGGCATATTTTCTCACAAGATCAACAGATTTACCATTTTATGAACAATGAAGGTGAATTTCAGAATTGTAAAATAGACACAGATTGTACAGTAGATCATAATTTAGATAGTGAAATTGATTTGAATAACATAGATGTAAATAAAGTAAAGTTTGCAAAACCTACTAAATTTAGTCAATCAGATATAGATAAATTAGAGAAAGTAGAAATTGAAGAGATATTTGATGATGAATCTGATATTTTGAACTTAAAAGATAACTTTTTACCAAAAGGCTTAACTCCTTTAGAAGATTTATTTGACTCAAATTATGTTGCAAGAAAACCCAAAATGGAGCCACTTAGATTTGATATTGAAGAATGTAACTGTCCAGTCAATTTAGCATCCTAAATTGCTAACATAAGTTATCAACCAGAGCTAGTAAACTGATGAAGTGTGGTGCACTATATGTGCTTAAGTGACCTCTTCCTTACTTCGTTGTATGTGTTTTTCTTATTTTTTTAGGGGGTTTTGTCTTTTTAGTAATTAGTATGCTACTCTATGTTCAACAGATGAAATCAAATCTATGTCAAAAATAAAATAAAAGGAAACCTTAGACTCAAAACAGAGCGTAAATTCTATCCCTAATTAGGAAAATGATGAAAAACATAGCATTCTAATCCATGGATATCCTAGCTTGCAAATGAACGTTCATGAAATGAAAAGTAACTCAAAACACTACAACTTAATCTAATTCATTTAGTTAAAGATTTGTTGGAAGAGCTTGTGAAAAAGATTAATTTTAATGTAATGAGGATCTCCTAAAACATAAAAGGAAATGCTGAAACAAACAGTAACTTAAAACATTATAGTGAAATCTCATTCATTTGATGAAAGTTTTTTGGAAGAGCTTGAGAAAAAAATTACTATAATGTAGTAAGGATCTCCTATGAAATGCTGAAACTGCTTACAACATTACAACTAAATCTCATTCATGAGTTAAAGGTTTATTGGAAGAGATTTTTGAAAGAGATTAATCATAATGTGATAAGGATCTTATGTGAAGCAAAACAATCAATAACTCACAATACTACAACTTAGTCTCATTCGTGAATTAAAGGTTTATTGGAAGAGCTTGTGAAAGAGACTAACTACAGTATAATGAGGAATCTAATCTAAAATTGTGTGAACAAAATATTTCTTATACAAATGTTGACAGTAGGGGCTTTTACTGGTTATTTCACCTTTACTAGAAAGGATGAAACTAAAAGCTTCTGGCCCTCTTACTGACTCTGCCTAAAGAAATATAATGTAGACACTAAAAACTAAATAACAAAAAATGAAATGCTAATAAATCAAAATATCACAATTGAATCTCATTCATTTAATAAAGATGTATTGGAAGAGCTTGAGAAATAGACTAACTGCAATATCATGAGGATCCTTTATCTAAGCAAATGACATGAAAAATAATGCTAAAATCTATGATTTCAGAAAGCAATCTAAGTAAGGAAATATGACAAAACAGAATTGAAAACAAATTATCTAGAAAACATGTAAAACCTCATTGAATAGCAAGGGCCCTCTGCTACCAATTTGGTGTAATCCTTCTTCAGCTCCTTAAAATTGTAATCAAAACACCATCAAGGAACTTCTTTATGAAAAACTCACAAATCTACATCCCATTCCATCTTAAGCTTTGTTACAAAAGACTCTCTATTCCTTTCTCTCATTCTCCTATTTTTCACTATTTTTTCACTACCCATGATAGGAGAAAGCTTCTCTTATTTATACAAAATATGAGGAGTTATCTCATTAATGGGAGTCCATGAATATCTCCCTCCACCTCTAGAGTTACAATCAAAATAGGAAATGATAAGACACATGTCTTTCTAGAGTTTCAACACAACTAAGAAATGAGACACATATCCTCTTAGAGTTTCAATACAACAAGGAAATGAGACACATATCCTCTTGATCCCATGATCTTCTCCAACCAAATTCGAATTTGTCCTTAGAGTGCCACATAAGGGTCTTCTAGAAGTCTCCTTTTGATCTACACATGTCAACAATCTCAACCCACTTGTTAGGTATAAACATATGCAAATTATTTTCTAATTTTTAACCACATATTCACTTAAAAAGGCTAAGAATTATTAAAGTTTGGAAAAACATAAATGTGGCCCAATGATAATGAAAGTGGGATGAATGTAGTGACATAGTAGTGAAATGGAGGTGGAATGGAAGTGATATAATAGACATAATAGTGAAAGTGTAATGGAAATGAATGACATTTTTAAGACCCAACATACCCCCCAACTGGAGTTATTGCATGTCCTCATGCAATATATATTACATTAACTCTTTTGATCTTTGAGCTTTGGCTTAACTTTGCATGATATCATCTGATAACTTCATATTTCTGCAAAGTGTTTTACTTGAATTGCAACATGGTTGGTTCTTGTGTTACAACCACTTTGAACTTTGCATAATGATATTTTGATTATTTTTGCAAAGTATATCTTTATTGGATTGCATGATGGTTGGTTCTTGTGTGACAACCATGATATCCTTTAAGCATTTTTTTTTTTTGAAAATCCATTGTATGCTCATAATAACAATGTAATAGTTAATATATGTTGGAAGTATGTGAGCTCCTGAGTATGATATGGACATGGTAAGATATGAAGATGAATGTATTTCCCCCCCAACTGATGGTATTGACAATTTTATGAAATGATGAAGAGAAATGTTTTTCCAACAATTATTATTCTAGCTTTTTTATGGAATTCTATGGTCAAAAGTTAGAAAATGACGTACCTCAACTTACCCTTTGGAATGGATGAGTTGTATGTGTGGTGGCTACAAAATTATGATCATATTCTTCTTCAAGTCGCTGAACAAGAGGAGTCATGGATAAAGAGATAAGATGACTTTTTATTGCTCCTACTAAAACTTGTTGAATCTGCTCCAAAATGCTGAAAATAATAGTCTTCATGTCTTCAAAACTCATTGGCACAATTCCTACTATGTGAAAAGATGTTCTGATGTCAAACATAGTAGGAAATTGTTGACTTAGTGGCCATTAATGGATGCCACTAGTCAACACAAGAACTCTCACCATTGATGACAATGAGAGTCAAGATGCCCAAACACATCTTGCCAGGTACGAATGATTTTGCCGATGTCGAGTCACCTAGAAGATCTGACGAACAAGGGACATTAATGTATTCCCATTGTTTTTTAGCATGAGAACTTGCCATTAAGTCATGCAAGCCTCAAGGTGTGTTTACAAAGAACTTAGACTCAAAGGACTATGGAATCAATAATTTGCATTGAAGCAGAGCTTATTTGCGGAATGAAAATGACAATAAATGGAAGATGAAAATGGAAGATAGCAATGGAGAGTAGAAATGGCAATGGGCAATAAGCATGTGAATGAACCTCTTGCTTTTATTTGTGGGTTATGAATGGACAAAAAGAAATGGAAAATGGACGTGAATGTAAATGGAAAATATGAATTGAAATGAGGTGAATGGTTTATTATGAGGTATGGATGTGATCGAGACAATAATATCTGAAATTTTTTCAAGTGTTTGGATCTGATTTTGCATCAGCATATTTCATCTTTGTTGATGATCATCCTCTTATGAAACAAATTGGTCTCTTAGAGAGACACCATTCTCTTGTAGTCATTTGTCATTCCTTCTGGAACCTGCAAAAAACTAATACTTCTTCTGCAATGGAATGTAAGATTATCAAAGGAGAGAGGTGATCAATCTCTCTAGTTATGATATTTACACACAAAACTAAGAATTTGTATTAATGAAACAAGTTCTCAAAGGAAAAATCAAAAGAATTTATACCTGTTTTGGAATTAGTGCCTCAAGTTGAATGTTGTTTTTTTTCAGAAATTTATTTCATTATTTACCGTTTCAAACTCTAATGATGGATTTTTCATTGTGTAGATCTTGTTAAGACCTTTCCAACGATACTTGAATCATCAAAATCTGATTTTATCTAAAAAAGTTAGGCTGATTTGAACAATGAGGTTTTTCATCTGCGAAATTGGACTTTAGCTGCAAAAATCTTGAATAAAAAGTTAGCGATTCATCTTTCATCATCAGTCCAAAATTAATCAATACCTTTAGAAAAATGAGCAAATAACTTATTCATTTCATTGATTCAAAATTATTATTTTTTTTCCTTGACATGCGGCGACTTAGTGTGGCGACTTAGTGATAACACACAACTTGGCTTCCCTTTGACCAGGGTCTTTTTCATCGACTTGGATCAAATGAATAGGACACCATCCATGTACTGACATTTTCCCAGCTACCCATGTGGCTCGTTTCGTCTCTTGACACCTATAACCTATAGAAGTGATAAAATGGCTGTGGAATTGCTAGTTAGCTGCGGAATCACGCTGCATTCCGTAGCTAAAAGATAGCCAACCATTAGTTTTACACATATTTGGATACATGTGTTGTGCATAGCTTTTTATCTCTTCCGCACTTTCCTGTGGAGTTTCTGCATCCTTAAAAGTAAGTGATTCAGCTTTAAAACAAAGATTTTCAGTTGAAACAAAACCAACCAAAATGATATTGATGCCTTCTCTAACTGAAAATGCCAGTGTTAATAAGCCCCGGGCTTCCCATACAAACATCAGATAAAGTTCAAGGATACTAAGGTCATGCTTGATAATAACATTTCACCTCTCCTTATAAATGCCAGGTTTGACATTAATGGTAACAGGGTGCATATTATTCGCTGGAACTGCATTGACAACAGCCTGGACTGTAGTGGAACTGCATTGAGACGTAACGAAGTGAATGATGTAACAGTAATGTTCTTCATTGAATGCAAATTTCTATTCCTTGGGCACTGAAGATCCGACATCAGCAGTTAGTGGAATGATCCATAACATATTTGAAAGTCGTGGGACAGAAACCAGCATATGTAACGTGCCATTCAATGCCACAAATTTAATATCATCACGAGTTTGAATCACATGGGCATCACAACTGGTTTCCAATTGGAGGCAAGGGAATAACTGCCTCCTTAATTCTTGGATAAATAACTGGAAAAATCAAATTTGCGTTATCTGAAACGTAAGGTGGCAGCGTGCGGCAAAACAATGTGGTAGAGTAAGAATTTCGATTAGAATTCTCTACTAATCATTTGATAAATGATATTGCCACTTCTTAATTACACATGAAATTCTTCAACTGATTTCCAATGCAACACAATTCTTTCAACTTGTAATTTAAGGGACCGTTTTCTTCACGCGGCAAGGAAAAATGGGCTTCAAAGAACCGAAAAATTCTCCCAAACCGCCACGCATTTCTTAAAACTATTTCTGGGTTATCTAATTGACCCTATTGGCGAAAAACCCATGTTTTATTTTTTCCAAATTCACCTCCGTTTGGCCAAATCGTGCTTTAAAAGTTTGACGTTTTTCTCTGTTTTGCATTTTTCTGGCTTTTGCTTCAGCAACAAAAAAAAATCAATTTTTGGTGGAACAGGTTCAATTATTGTTATATGCATTGAATTCATGAGTGCCACTGAAGCATTTGATTTATATTTGAACTCTTATGCTGCAAAAAGAGGAAGAAGAAAGGAAGCAAATCGATCAACCATTGAAATGATGAAGAAGAAAAGCAGTTGAGCGAGCAAGGTTCCTAATAGCAGATTATCAAAATGCTGCAGTGATTAGAAGCTATTGCAATTATAAATGTTACTGCCTAGGCTTCACTCTTTCAAACTAAGAAGTCGCTGTAAAAAACAATACGATCATTGCAAAGTGTTGAATCTGCCAGGAATGCTGTTGGGAATGTCTTCCAAAAGAACCTATGGTCAAATGATGATGCAAAACCTTTGCAATCAAATTATTATATGGAAAATTCTCTGGCAATTCCTTTGGAAAACATGGATCTCTTTTTGTTTAATTGCTAAATCTGTAGTTTCTTTAATCAAAAGGAACGTATTCAGCCAAATGATAGATTCCAGATCCCGTTTTGGTAACATAGATTCGGTAATGGAGATTTAAGCATTTTTGAAGTAGTGACTGCCCATGAAAGTCCATACCTGTTAGCTAAAGCATTTGGTTTGTTCATCTAATTTTGGTGGTCCGTGCAGAGACTTTCTTAAAATGGATTCTTTCTTCTCATGAATTTTGCAGGTTTGTTTCAGGCCAAAGCTTGAACAGGAATGCAGATTTTCTACTGAGGCCACATTGAAAGCTATGATTGAAGATAGCCATAGATTTTTTTTTTTTTTTTTTTTTTTTGAAATTGTAAATTTTTATAAGAAGGATTAATGATTTTCAATTTCAGGCAGCAAAGACTTCAAGAAAAACATGCTAAAAACAGGACTTTGACTGAGGTTTTAAACTGATTTTTTATCAGTATGGGCTGGGTGACTAGGATAGGATCCATGTCGGGACAATTCCGGAGATGCCCACGTGGTCAATTTCTTCATTGGATGCCTGTAACCTGCTAAAGCTTGAAATCAGCTGCGGAATTCACAATTAGCTGCGGAATCAGGCCACATTCCGCAGCTAGGTTGCAAAATCTTATTACAAAGATTGACAGTAGGGGCTTTTACTGGTTATTTCACCTTTACTAGAAAGGATGAAACCAGAAGCTTCTGGCCCTCTTACTGACTCTGCCTAAAGAAATATAATGTAGACACTAAAAACTAAATAGCAAAAAATGAAATGCTAATAACTCAAAATATCACAATTGAATCCCATTCATTTAATAAAGTTGTATTGGAAGAGCTTGAGAAAGAGACTAACTGCAATATCATGAGGATCCTTTATCTAAGCAAATGACATGAAAAATAATGCTAAAATCTATGATTTCAGAAAGCAATCTAAGTAAGGAAATATGACAAAACAGAATTGAAAACAACTTATCTAGAAAACATGTAAAACCTCATTGAATAGCAAGGGCCCTCTGCTACCAATTTGGTGTAATCCTTCTTCAGCTCCTTAAAATTGTAATCAAAACACCATCAAGGAACTTATTTATTGAAAAACTCACAAATCTACATCCCATTCCATCTTAATCTTTGTTACAAAAGACTCTCTATTCCTTTATCTCTTTCTCCTATTTTTCACTATTTTTTCACTACCCATGATAGGAGAAAGCTTCTCCTATTTATACAAAATATGAGAAGTTATCTCATTAATGGGAGTCCATGAATCTCTCCCTCCACCTCTAGAGTTACAATCAAAATAGGAAATGATAAGACACATGTCTCTCTAGAGTTTCAACACAACTAAGAAATGAGACACATATCCTCTTAGAGTTTCAATACAACAAGAAAATGAGACATATATCCTCTTGATCCCATGATCTTCTCCAACCAAATTCGAATTTGTCCTTAGAGTGCCACATAAGGGTCTTCCAGAAGTCTCCTTTTGATCTACACATGTCAACAATCTCAACCCACTTGTTAGGTATAAGCATATGCACATTATTTTCTAATTTTTAACCACGTATTCACTTAAAAAGGCTAAGAATTAATAAAGTTTGGAAAAACATAAATGTGGCCCAATGAGAATGAAAGTGGGATGAATGTAGTGACATAATAGTGAAATGGAGGTGAAATGGAGGTGATATAATGGACATAACAGTGAAAGTGTAATGGAAATGAATGACATTTTTAAGACCCAACAGTAACATAGGCACATAGTTAAAACCTAAGACGATTAAACTTTCCAAGGCTTAACCTTAATAAGAAAAAGAAAAATATATTGCTCTTTTCACGGAATTTCAGGATGTTTTTGCTTGGAGTTATGAGGACCTAAAATCCTATGACACCAGTATAATACAGCACAAAATCCCTATAAAAGAAGACCAAAAACCTTTTAAACAAAAGTTAAGAAGGATCAACCCTGTTTTGATGCCTTTAATTTAGAAAGAAGTAAAAATAATGTACGATGCACATATAATTTCACCAATCAGATATTCTGATTGGGTTTCTAATCTAGTCCCCCATATATTCTAATTAAGTTTCTAATCTAATTCCCACTAGAAAAAAGACAGGAGAAATTAGATTATGTGTTGACTTTAGAAATTTAAATAAAGTATCCTTAAAGGACAATTACCCTTTACCAAAGATGGATCACATTTTACAAAGGGTAGTTGGTTCTTCTAAGATTTCACTTTTAGATGGATTTTCAGGATACAACCAAATTTTAGTCCAACCAGAGGATCAAGCCAAAACTACTTTTACTACTCCATGGGGCACTTTTATGTATGTAAAAATGTCTTTTGGGTTAATGAATGCAGGAGCCACTTTTGAAAGAGCTATGGATATAGCCTTTGCAAAAGAAATTCATAAATTATTAGTAATTTATATAAATGACATTACTATTTTCTCAAACACTGATTATGAACACTTGGATAATCTCAGACAAGTCTTTCTTAAATGCAGAAAATTTGGCATCTCTATAAAACCTAAGAAAATTTTATTTGGATTAGAAGAAGGTAACTTAATTGGACACATAATATCTAAAGAATGAATTAGAATAGACCTCGCCAGAATAAAGGCCATTCTAAACATTAGTCCTCCTAGGAACATTAAAGAGTTACAAGATTTTCTAGGTAAAATTAACTTTCTTAGAAGATTCATCTCAAATTTAGATGAAATTATCATAGAGCTTAACAATATGCTTAAAAAAGACTCAGTACTTAAATGGAATATTAAATCCAAACAATCTTTTGAATTAATTAAACAAGTTTTAACCAAAACTCGAATCCTGATAAGTCCTGATTTTAAGAAAGATTTTATTACCTTCTCTTTTGCTTCAGAACACACTATTGCTGCAATTTTACTATAGAAAAATGACCAGGGCTATGGGCAGCCCATTGCTTTCTTTATCAAAACACTCAGAGATGTGACTTTAAAATACAATATCATGGAGAAAAAAACCCTAGCTTTGGTAAAGGCCATTAAAGACTTTAGAGTGTACATTCTTTATTCACACATCATTGCCTATGTTCCAAATGCAGTTGTAAAAGACATTGTAACTCAGAATGGTCCTGATGGTAAAAGAGGCAAGTGGATTGCCACAATTTCGGAATATGACATAGAAATAAAATCCACTAAACTCATAAAAGGTCAAGGTTTAGCCAAACTCATGGCTGAATCAAATTGTCATGCCCTATACATAAATTTTATTGCCCAAGTAGATGATTAGGAAGAGATGGGGACTCCAAAGATCAGTGAAGCCTTTTCAGACTCACCATGGTATGTATATATTATATTTGTATTACTAAATTTACAAGCTCCTCCTATATTATCAGGAACAAAAGCTAGATTCTTAAAATTGAAGGCAGTAAGATTTTGTATCTTAGACAGTGTACTTTTTTGGAAAGATCATAGTGGAATTTTATAGAATTGTTTGCTTAAAGAAGAAGCTGACAAAGTTTTAGAAGAATTTCATGCAGGTGACTGTGGAGGATATCTCTACTGGAAGACTACTACAGACAAAATCCTGAGAACTGGTTTTTACCGACCTACGTTGTTTGCAGATGTAAAAAGGTATGTGACTTCCTGTCACAAGTGTCAAATATTTGAGGGAAAGAAAAAGCTATTACCCCTGCCCTTAAAACCCATCTCAACAGAAATTCCATTTCAACAATGGGGTCTTGACTTCATTGGTGAAATTCACCCTCCATCATCAGCCCAACATAAGTGGATTTTGACAGCCAATGATTATTTAACTAAGTGGATTGAAGTCATACCTTCAAGGCAAGCCACTCACACTATCATTATATCCTTTTTAGAAAGCACCATACTTTCAAGATTTTGATGTCCTCAAAATATTACCACTGACAATGCATTTGCATTCAAATCTAAAAAGATGATTGACTTTTGCAATAAATACCACATTACCCTTGGCCATTCTACTGCATATTACCTTCAAGGTAACGGCCTTGCTGAATCTTCCAATTAGATCCTTGTAAAAATCATCAAGAAATTACTAGAAGATAACAATAAAACTTGGAACAAGAAGTTAGTTAATGCCTTATGGGAAGATAGACTTACCACCAAAAAATCTATTGGTACATCCCCTTACCAACTTGTTTATGGAATGGATCTTGTTTTTCCATCTTCCTTAGGAGTACCAGTAATGAAGATAATTCAAGAGTTACAAGTTGAGACCAATGACATTCAAAGAAGGATTAATCAAACCATTCACTTGCAACTAAAAAAAGAAGAGGTTTATCTTAAGTCTCAAGTTATCCAAGATAAGATAAAAAAAAAAATTGATAGAAGGAGTAAAGAAGATGATTTCTAAATTGGTGACAAAGTGCTAAAATGGGATTCAAGGAGAGAAGAGAAAGGTAAACATGGAAAATTTGATTTCCTATGGAAAGGACCTTATATTATTTATGGTTACAGAGGTAACAACGATTTTTTTTTGAGAGAAATGGATGGATCGAATCTGCTAGGTGGACCTGTCAATGGCAGAATGCTGAAGCACTAATACTCTTCAGAAATTATCAATAGTTAATTTTTTTTACTTTATCCATTGTATATAACATTTCAGATTTTAGATTGGATTGGATGTTTTCTTAACAAAGTTGAAGCCTGGAGAGAAGGACCTAAGCTTTGAGAGGTAAAATATCATAAGTATGAACAATTGTAGAGATCAGAATAACACTTACAAGGTTAGCTTAGTCAAAATTAAAGGGCTACTAGTCTCAAAGTTATTGGCATTTCACCAGAAATGCCATCCCCATGTGGAGCCTCTGTTAGAGTCCTATATTAATAGGGCTCATAATTTTTAAATTGACTATGATTGGTCTTATAAATATGTACATACCTTGCTTTCTGCAAGATGTTTTCCCATATTTGAAAATAATAAAAAAATGAAAAGAGGGTAAAAGTCCTAAAAGAAAGAGCAAAGGACTTGAAAAGAAAATATCAAAAAGCTTAAAAAATGGAACCAAAAAGAAAAAAGAGATAATAATAAGACATGAAAGTGAGAAATTCAAAATTCCAATGCTTTTACTTTAACTGCAAAAATAATGATTTTGTGCAGCTTGTCCAAATTGCCATAATCCATGATGAGTTAAATAGTTTAATCTTAACTTTTCATGCTTTAAATTTCATGTTTTAGATAGAGAATAAAGATATGTCAAACTTTTTAAACTTGACCAATCAGTAGATAATTAGAGAATAAATGAGGAGCTCAACAGTTTGATATGATCCCTCGGATGAAATAAGGTTATAATTAGATAGTTTTATGCTTTATAAGAAAAATAGATTTAGGGTTGCAAGCTCAAAAACACCCATGCAAATGAAGTAAAAAATGTTAGAATAATGATGGGTAGGTAGAAAGAAGTTGCTCAAGGCATGTAATAAAACATCATCTGGAAAAATTATTAATTTCCCATTACGCACAATGTTCTTGTATTTAAAACTTTCAGTTAAAGAGGCTCATAGCATATCTTTGACTTCTGTTGGGACCAGACCCAAGCCTTAATGACTGATTGGTAAAAGTACTAAATTACCTTCATAAAAGCCCATTTCCTTAACATATTCACCCTTTACCAAAAATACAATCCCTTTTCCTACTTAAAACACCTTTTTTTCTTAGAGAAAGTAAAACCACCCTAATTAATTTCATTTCATGCAAAAACATTCAAAAACCCACAAAATACAATTTATCCTAAGTATTATGTGTAAATATTAAAATGGGACCATTATTATGCTCAAATGCCTATTTTTACACTTTTCTTAGTTTATTTTATGTATTTTCATTTATTACATTCATTTCATATTAATTTTAACATAATGTATTAATTCCCTTTATAAAAACCCTTCCCGTATATATATATATATATATTAATTCATTTATTATAAATATCCCAAACCCACTTTTATATACGTTAACCTATGATTATAAATACCCACGTGGTAAATAATACCCCGCCCATACCCTATAGGTTAAAAACATATTACATACAATAAAATCTGCCCTATGGTTATAAAACACATGCTAAACCCTTATTTTCTGTGTAAATATTACCCCGCCTATCATATAGATTTTACATTTAAAACTATGTTTCAAACGTTAAAACTAACCCTGCCGCATAATAAAAATCCCGAGCCCCATGCCCATATGCATAGCAACTCCATCAACAGATCACCGCCATTCGCACACCTAACCCCAGATCCTATGATCCACATGTGATATCGCAAATCTAATAGCGCCAGTTTACTCATTTCAAGATTTGTGAAATAGGTTGTTTCTCTATACTCTCTACCCTCCACGCAACACTTCATAATTGGATCGCATTCGATTCAATTAAATTTCTTACTACCCATAGCCCATGCCATAATCACTAGTGGTTTCTCCCTTCGGTGAAAAAACCACCCATTCTATGATTTGACCACCATTCAATGCTTAAACTGATTTAAACCTAAAAACATTATAAAACTTTATATGCACGCGAATAATCCCTTTTCTGAATTCTATGTGCATTTACATCCTTCCGACTGAAGAAACACTCACTGTACACTTTTTTCATGCTAAAGAACCAGAAAATCCATTTCAAACTGTTGTTGAGACCACTTTAAGCTTCCAGTTTTCTTCCAAAAGACTTCAACGACCACAAGAAACCCTTTTTGACGCCTCAGAAACCCATTTAAAGACCAAATACCTGCACAAACAGGTATTCTTCGAAGAAAAGAAACCTCCTTGTCATTTAAAAAAGAGTTTTCTGAGAAATTCAAACCAAGTAAAGCTTATTTTTCCCATAGAAAGACCCTTATTTTAAAATGTAAAGAACAGATTTGTTGCTAAACTCTCATAAAACCCCAATTTTTCTATATCTAGTTTTAAATCAAAATTGAAGTAATTTTAACCTTTTATAGACTTCAAAGACTTTGTGATTAAATAGAGAAACCCTTTTGCAAATAATCACAATCCTTTTGTGCCTGATTTGAACCATTTTTTAGTCCAATTTATCCAAGGAAGCAGAGAAACCCTTGTTATACCATTTCCTGAACTTGAAAAGTGTTTGAAGATTAGTTTATAACCAAATTGAAAGGTTTAAACCAAAAAGAAAGTCAGTTTGTGCCTATTTCTATTCAATAGACCTCTGTTAAAGCCAAAAACACCTTCTGTAAAAAGTTTAATCTTACAGAAGGGTACAAAAATTTCTAAATATAGAGTTTCAAGCATCCAGATGGTCTGAAATGTCAAAATCAAACCCAAGAATGCCTTGAAAAACCACTATTGTTGTAAACCCTCTACAAATTTGTGTTGTAGATGTGGAACATACACCCTTAGCTGATGTAGATGACAAAATAGCTGATCCAGTGATAGAATTTAATATTCTAGACCTCCACTGTCGGAATCTTGAAAAATCATTAGATCAAGGAGATGAAGTTAAGATTTGGGAGTCAAATCTACCCATGTATGTAGTCCCACATACTCATGAATGTCCATAAGTCATTAGGTTGTGTCAAACCTATTATTTACCTGAACAAAGAGCCATGGTTAATGCTAATAAAGAAATATTGTCTACCATTACTGTAGAATCTATTAACCTAATACTTCAGCTGAAACCAGATCCCAATGCATTTCCCTTATCCATAGAAGCACTCAAAAAGCTTTACTTTAGACACAGGTAATTGAGAAACAACAAAGTATGGAGGCATCCTCCTCACAGCCAGCAAAGGATAAAGATATTGACATTAGAGAGAAATATAAGCAGATAAAAGCCAAGAATGAAGAAATTAAGACTGAGATTTATTCTCAGTATTTACACCAAACTCTAGGAATCCAGAATAGAATTTTGTCAGCTTTTGATTATTCAAACAAGAAGTTGATTATGTCAATACTTCAACCAACAGTCAATAAACCCAAAACAACAACAGATTACAAGAAAGTTGACCTTAAAGTACCTGTTGATAACTTTCATCCATTAGATCAAATTGAATTTCGCAGGAAAACTTCTGAGATTCTTTATTCTACTATGACTACAAAGGCAATGAGTGCCCAAAAGCTCCAGAACATAGTAATAAATATGAGAGATCAAATGAAAGTTGAAAAGGCTTTCTCATTTGCTAAAGACCTTAGAATTACGTCTTTAGAAGAATTGGTAATTCAAGTAGGATATGACCCTGCCAATGTGAAAGTTGCAGAAGAATTGGTGAAGAAAAAGAATTTTGACATTGCAGCAGTTAGAAAAAAACTCAAGCTTCCATTAGTAGAACATCCACAAACCAAGGAAATTGTGCAAGAGGCAAGCCAAAAATATCATATGATGAACTTTATTTTACAATTGACAACACAAATTAAAGAGATGGAAATCAAAATGGACAAGCTTGTCCATGAAAGAGAAACTGCAAAAACACAAGAAGTTCCTACAGTAATTCCCATGGCAACTACAGCTGTTGCTTCAACACTGTCAGAGGAATTGGCCCCAAAAGCTCGATTGGAAAAAGTTGTGCCACTAACATCTTCTACTACCTCAGCTATAGATTCATCTACATCAACAGTGCAACCAACAGATGAAGTCAACAAGCTCATCAAAACCATGGAGGAAATGTCACTTCAAACCTATGAAATCAATAGGTTGAAGAAAATTATTAAAAATCTAGAAGACACTAAGAAGCTAGCCCAAATTAATGCCAAAATTCAAGAACAAAGGGCTAACAGGTTAAATGTTGAGTTGAGGAACTTACAAAAGGATTTAACCTTCAAAGAACCTATGTCCCATGTGAAGAATCAATTATGGACCAAAATCATTAAATCCATCAATCATGTTTGGCCATCAATACAACTAATTTATGAGCAAAAAGATTTACTAAAGGAAACTCAAGATGAGATTCAGAAACCAAAGGATGAACTAGGTGCCAAACCTGAAGAGGCACTAGAAATAATCAAATTTCTCAACCAGTAAGAAAAAACAAGAATTGGATGAGATAGAAATTACTGACAGAACAAAGACAATTCTTGAAATAAGAAAAGTAATTTCAAAGAAAAATTTGATGAAACAGCTAGAAGAAAAGTGTGGAAACATGAATATAGCCATAACTAAATTTATGGTTAAATTTGAGATTTTAAGGAAAAAATGTTTGCCAAATATTCTTGTTCTTAATGATAACCTTATGCCAGAAAAAAACTACAACAAGAAGATTAGGGATTATGCAAAAGAGCAGGTGAATAAAACAGAAGGACAAGGAATTCCTACAGGAAAGGTTTTACATAAAAGCTTTGAAGACCTGTTTTATCTACAACATGAAATAAAGCATCTTTTTGTGGTAAAACCAACATTTTCTAGGTATACATAGGCAAATGAGAACTTTAGGAAGTTGAAAAATATCAAAATCCCTAATGAATAATTTTGGGAAAAACTCACTGACTTACTGTAAAAGTCAAATTGCAGTGAAAAGGATGAAAAACAATTTGTTGTTTTTACATAGTAAAAATAGAATTTACAGTAGTAAGGCAGTTAAAACATTGATTAAAGAGTATCATATGGTAAAGTGTATTAGATGAAAGAGTATCACATGAGAAGATAACACTTCAAAAATAGATCAAAATATCTTTTCTAGCGTTAGAGACAACAAGGCAGCCAACTGCACCCAATCGAAAACAACATTTCTATTTTATTTGGATAAATATGATAGCTTGCTAGTTATTAAGAAGATGTCACTATATTTTTGTAAAAGATTATTTTATTTCCTTAGAAAAATCCTATGAGTATTCTAGGATATTTTGTAAACATTTTTGTATAAATACTTGGAACTTTGAATTATTATTGTGGAATAAATTGCTGAAGATTTATATATTCAATATTTCTATACTTGAAGGTTTTTTTGTACCAAGTTCAAGCAACAGACTGGATCAAATAATAAAGCACCATATTTCAGGATCCATGTGATGAGCCATTGAAGTGAAGTACTTTCTTCTGTCATTGTTTATCTTCTTATGTTTTACATGCATCCATATATGTGTTCTAATTTTGAATGATAAATTAGGAATATTATTACAGGATTTGTTAAAAGCACCTTGCCTTTAACTATTTATCATTTCTATGTTTTCTGCTGATTTCTAGAGAAGGGAACCCTTAATTACTTCCTCTTTCGAATGACCTCTATCTCCTCCTTCCTTATCCAAATCAAATAATCATTGCTTTCTCTTTATCCCATTTAAACTACTTCACCAATCAGCCTTCGAAGATCTTCAATGACTTGTCTATCTTGCCCTAAAAATATTTGATTTTTTTACTTTGATCCTAGTCCTGTTTGCTTGACATTTGACTCCTTTGCCCAATGGAAAAATAGATATAATCACTATCCATCTCATTAAGTGATTTTTTCCACCAACCAAAACCAAATATCAAAACCAATTTGCACATCATAACTAGCCTAATATCAAATAATTAAAACAAATTTAAATCTTATAGAGAGAGCCCTCTCTAAACCCTAGGAAGGCTAGATCCTAGAGTTTAAAAGTTGGTCTATGGTTACCTCTAATTTTATTTGAAATTTAAATCAAAATCTCACAACTTAAGAATTATTAGAGTGCTAACTTACTGGCGACCATACTGGGGAACTAACCAATCCCCAGTCTTAAAATAGCTCTTAAAGGAAATCATTTTCATCATCCTTTCACCTTAAGACCATTTTAAAAGTTGTGAGTATCATTTAATAAAAATTGTAATTATGGCTTCTAGAAAAATCTACTATACCAGGTCAAACCTGGATCCTAAAAATGTTGTTATAGTAGACAATACAGATAGAATTGGAAAAAAGAATAAACAGGTAGAATATTTAGGTAACAAAGTTTCCTTATTTAGATCAAATTATCTTCCAAAACAGTTAATAACTATACAAGACATTGATTTTGAATTAAATTTTGAACATTCTTTATTCATAAACAAATTAGAAAGTCATTTAAACAACACTATTATAGATCCTGATTTTATTTCATCTCTTGAAATTAAAAAGGAAACTGTTTCAGTAGATTCTGAATCAAATTTTTTTTTTTAATGATAAACTTGATGAATTGAATGCTAATGTACTTAAGGAAATAGATGAAGCTCCTTTTCAGAATTCAGTTGAATTAGTTGCCTTATCAGCATATACACCTAAACCATATACTTCTCAGCTAAATACCAACCTTGTAGAATCTATAGGTTCATCTCTTTTTACCACTACATCATCCATAATTTCCACCAAATTCTATCTACAGATCCATTTATTCCTAAACAACCATTCCAACCTAGAGTAATATTTCCATTTTCTACCACATCAACCCCATCCAATAGTTTATCTTTTTCATTTTCAAATACTTCATTCTCATTTCCAAGTACATCTTCATATATCCTAGTTTCATCTTCTGCCATCCCAACTTCACCTTTTAGTTCTTCAAATACACTTACTATTATGTCATCTTACATTCCAATCTCATCATCCACTTCTTTAGCTGCATCAGCTAGCACTTCTAATTCTGCCCCAATAACTTCTATTCTACCTCCTAGCCAAGCTAGAATTGAAGCCATTGCTGCTAGGTATGCTCCCTTGGTCCTTCCAACTCAGTCACATGACATGCCTCAAGATTACCAGAGTAAAATACCTCAATTTGATTCTAACACACATTACATTGCCCAACAACGCATTAATAAGATGACAGATTATTTTGAGCTTCATGAAATAGATGATTCTGATGTACAAATGAGACTCTTTGATCATACATTGACAGGGGAAGTTAAAAAATGGTTTAAAGGTCTAAATCCTGGTAGTATAGCTGATTTAGTAGTATTTCATAGATTTTTTTTAATAAATGGGAAAAGAAGAAAAATTCACTTCAAATATTATCTGAATTTGATGCAATGAAAAGAGCTCCTAATGAAACAGTCCAAGACTACTGCACTAGATACAACAGTGTTTACAATTCAATCCCTGCCAGTCTCAAACCCACTTCAGACTCTGTCCTACTCAAATTCCCTGATGGATTTTATATAGACATGGCCTATAAATTAAGAGAGAGAAATGCTGATACTTTAGAAAGAATGCAAACAGTTGTTGTTAGTGTAGAAGTAAATATTTTAGTTAGAAAAGCTAGATTAAGGAATGAGAGGAGAGTAACCATAAAATAAGAGACATCTAGTTCAGGTGGAAAAATAGATCAATTAGCTAAAAATTTAGATAGAATGATGGATAGATTAGACAATATAGAAAGAATACTACAATGGGATAACCAAAAGCAAATTAGAAATCCCAACTTCAGGAAAAATACAAACACAGGAAAATCTAAAGAATCGGCTCTTGATCAGACAATAAGGCTTCCATTTCAAGAGAACTATGCTAAAATTTCTCAACAGAATGATGATGATGAAGACACCATAAATCTAATGGGTATAATTGATGATAACACTATCTTTCTTACACAAGAATATCATGAGTTATTTTAAATGCAACAACTTCAATTAGATTCAGGTGAATCATTTGACTACAAACAAGGCTATGATTTTGCTATCAATGAAGTACATAAGCAATATATCCTTAGAAGTAAGAAAAACATAGAGCTTTCTACTAAGAAAATTGGACAAACACAAACTAAGAAAACAGTAGAAGCTCTCACTACCAAAGTTTTGCAAATTTTCCCTAGGGAAAACAAGAAAAAATCCAATTCATCCCAGAAAATATCCAGCCCTAAAATTTCACCTAGTCACAAAATTGTTGATATAACAGATGAGGTTGTCCAAACATCAATAGATTCACAAAAATCTGCTGCTGTTAAAGCATCTAATTTTTCTAAAAAACAAATTAATATTCCAAAACACCCACTGTTGATCCAAAATCAGCAGATCCAAAAGCTACCACTGCCAAAACAACTTCTGATAATTCAAAATCTAAAAAAAACATCTACTGCTTCTCAAACCATTCCTAAAAACAAAACTAAGACAGTAAGACACAATAAACACAAACTAAAAATGAGAAAACAACTGTAGAAAAAGAAGATAGACCTACTCAAACTATAGTTACTAAAAAAGAGTTAATTCAACTTAGTAAATCACAACCTTCATTTAATATACAAGATAAAATTGCAAAATTAAAAATACCAATTCCTTTGATATAATTGGTAAAACATGATTTGTACAAAACAACTATCACTAAAACCTTAAACATGAATGATGGAAAAGACTCAATAAACTTAAGTGATGATAAACGAGAGTTGATTTTTGTTCATGATGTTAATGGAAAACACGAAGATGGAGCAGTTCCACTGTTTTACATTAGCTTAACTGTTCATGACTAAATATTACACAATGCAATGTTAGATTCAGGGGCTTCACACAATTTAATGCCAAAAGAAATAATGGAAACCCTGAACTTAGACATCACTAGGCCTTACAAAGTTATCTTTTCATTTGATTTAAACAAAGTGAAATGTTTAGGATTGATTAAAGATTTGTGTTACATTAGTTCAATATCCTAGTAAAAGTATACTCATGAACATTGTAGTAGCTAATATCCCACCTAAATATGGAATTCTCTTATCTCGCTCATGGGGAGCCAAATTACAGGGATCTCTACAATTGTACATGTGATATGCTACCATATCAGTTTTTTGCCAACCAAAGAAACTCTATAGGGAAACATTGATGAAATATATGGTGATTAGTGCATAAAGACCAAGAAATTACTCAATTTACACTCCACCTACTGACTTAGATTCATTCATCTTATGTAACTTTGGAATTGATAATGAAATCAAAATTGAACTAAAAGACAAATATAAAATACCTAACAGTGAAAATAACTTTCATGAATCATTATGGCATTTAGATTTTGATGGTTCAGTCAATAAACTAGGAGCAGGAGTAGGAGTTTGGATAACTAATATGGAAAATAATCATGCAGACGACCATGCTTTTGTTAGAAAATTAAATATTACGGGGAAATGCAACACATAAAATATGTGAAAATACAAGCACACTAAACACATAAAACCAAAGAGACACAGATATATGTGGTTCACCCAGTTTGGGAAACTTCCACCCCGAACAGCCAATCCTTCCTTTCTATTATCCAGCAAAAATGAAAGAGACACAACCTACAATAGATCCGCTGTAATATCCTCTGTTCTCTCTCACAGTCTCCCTCTCTGTTTCTCACTCCGAGAATACACATACAATACACAGCCACAATACAATACCCTGATAAAAGCGAGGGGTTTCCTTCTAGGGAAAAAACCCTAAACTAAACATAACTTCTACTGTTAGATCATTTGCCTAATGAACGGCCCAGATTGACTAGAAATTACTATATTTTTACAAGGAAATTTTACATATGTTTTTAGCTTCGGGGGCGCTGCCCCTGAAACCCCCCGCCAGGGGGGGGCTCCATAAAGTCATTGCCACCCCCCCTGGACCCCCCACGACAGCGATTAATTAACAGGCGGCATTGCCGCCCCATTTAAGGTACAGGGGTCCAGTGTTTTGATACAAACTAAACAAGATAATCAGGCTCCACACCCAAAAATCTCCCACTTGGACACTGATTGTAGCAACTCCACCGCTGCTTCATTTGCTGGACAATGACTGCTCTTTGGACCTGGATGTTTCTCATCTTCATTTTCGTCCTTGAATACCAATTGAAACTAAGCACATTCTCAGTTTCTCCCTGGTTACAACTTTTGTTAGCATATCTGCAGGATTCTGGCTAGTGTGTATCTTTTCCAGCTTCAACTCTCCATCTTCCAATACTGACCGTATGAAATGGTACTTGAGATGTATGTGTTTAGTCCTCGAATGAAATGCTGAGTTCTTTGCAAGATGAATAGCACTTTGGCTATCACTGTATAGTGTGCCCATATCATGCTTCTTACCCAATTCATCCATAAACCTTTGTAACCAAATCATTTCTTTATTAGCCTCTGTAGCAGCAACATACTCGGCTTCTGTTGTTGAAAGTGCAACAACACTTTGGATTTTTGAAACCCAACTGACAGTTGTTCCACCTACAGTAAATACATATCCTGTAGTGCTCCTCCTATTATCTCTGTCACCTGCCATATCTGCATCAACATATCCCCGTAGAGCAATGTTTGAACCACCAAAGCATAATTCTTGATTTGTGGTACCTCTCAAATATCTGAGAATCCATTTTACTTCCATCCAATGTTCTTTTCCTGGATTATTCATGTACCTGCTTACAACTCCCACTGCATGTGCAATATCAGGCCTTGTGCAGACCATTACATACATTAAGCTTCCAACTGCTGATGCATATGGAACTTTAGACATATAATCCATGTCTTCTTGGGTCTTTGGGCACATCTCCTTACTAAGTTTGAAATGGCTAGCAAAAGGTGTACTAACCGGTTTTGCATTGTGCATATTAAATCTTTTCAACACCTTTTGTATGTACTCATTCTGAGACAGTGTTAATTTTTGATTTTTCCTATCTCTGGTTATTCTCATACCAAGGATCTGTTTTGCAGCTCCCAAATCCTTCATTTCAAATGAATTTGCCAATTTTTGTTTGAGCACATTTATTTCCTGCATGTTAGACCCTGCAACAAGCATGTCATCTACATACAATAACAATATAATATAGCTGCCATCATTTTTCTTTTTCAAATAAACACAATGATCAGAGTGACATCTAGTATAACCTTGTTCAGACATAAACTTGTCAAATTTTAGATACCACTGCCTTGGAGCCTGTTTTAAGCCATACAAGCTCTTTTTTAACCTGCACACCAATTTTTCTTTCCCTTTGACCTCATATCCTTCTGGTTGCTGCATGTATATCTCTTCCTCCAAATCTCCATGGAGAAATGTTGTCTTTACATCTAACTGTTCAAGATGTAAATCTTCTGCTGCTACAAGAATTAAGATAGTTTTGATTGAAGTCATCTTAACAACAGGAGAAAATATTTCATCAAAATCAATACCTTTCTTCTGTGAAAACCCCTTCACCACAAGTCTAGATTTGTACCTCTGTTTTCCTCCATCTTCTTCCTTAAGCCTGTAAACCCATTTATTCTACAATGTAGTTTTACTCGCAGGAAACTTGACTAAGTCCCAAGTCTGGTTAGGCATTAAGGAGTCCATCTCTTCATCCAAGGCTAGCTCCCACTTCTTCTTGCTTTCAACCTGCATTGCTTCTTCATAACATTCGGGTTCACTAGAATCAATCAACAATAAATAATATAATGAAGGAGAGTATTGTTTAGGGGGTCTACTTATCCTGGTAGATCTTCTAACACCACTTTCAGGTGTTTGAGGTGCCTGTTGTTGTTGTGGTGGTTGCTGCTGCTATGGTTTTTTATAATTATTATTTTCAGGCACCTTTACTTTTTCAGGTATCTCATCAAGAACTGTGTATTCCTTGATTTCTTTTTCCAGTTTCTTTTCCTGCCACTGATTCTTATACAAGACCTTTTCATTGAATATTACATCTCCGCTCCTAATGATTTTGTGATTTTCATAATCATATAAGCGATAACCAAAATCATTAACACCATATCCAATAAAGGTACATTTCTTTGATTTTTCCTCAAGCTTTGTTCTATTTTCTTTATTAATATGGACAAAGGCCTCACAACCAAAAGGCTTTAAAAAAGAGTGGTTTACCATTTTACCTGTCCATGCTTCCTCTGGAATACCACCATCCAAGGAACTTGAAGGCCCTCTGTTTATTAGATAAAAAACAGTATCTATAGCATCTGCCCAAAATTGTAAAGGCAATCCTGCATGCAATCTCATGCACCTTGCACGCTCCATGATATTTCTATTCATCCTTTCTGACACACCATTTTCTTGTGGTGTTCTTGGAACTGTTTTCTCTCTACAATTTCCATGCTCTGAACATTACCTATCAAACTCTTTGCTACAATATTCACCTCTATTGTCTGATCTGAGACACTTCAACTTCTTTCTTGTCTCAATCTCAACCAAAGCTTTCCATTTCTTGAAAGTATCAAATACATCAGATTTATTTTGAATACAATAAATCCAAAGTTTTCTAGTTGCATCATCAATAAACATAACTTAATAGCGAGAGCCACAGAGAAACTGTGTTAGATTTGATAGATGAACTTTTACAATGTAATTTTTCTGCAATACCAAGAAAGCAGAATATACAGGCTCACTCCCTAGCAACTTTTTCTAGTACCCGTAATCTACCATTCCAGCCAAATCATAAGTATACTGCAAAAGTCAAACACAGACCAATAATTCCAGATAATCTTAATTATTGGCAGATTTTCTCACAAGATCAACAGATTTACCATTTTATGAACAATGAAGGTGAATTTCATAATTGTAAAATAGACAGAGTGTACAGTAGATCAAAATTTAGATAGTGAAATTGATTTGAATAACATAGATGTAAATAAAATAAAGTTTGCAAAACATACTAAATTTAGTCAATCAGATATAGATAAATTAGATAAAGTAGAAATTGAAGAGATATTTGATGATGAATCTGATATTTTGAACTTAAAAGATAAATTTTTACCAAAAGTCTTAACTCCTTTATAAGATTTATTTGACTCAAATGATGTTGCAAGAAAACCCAAAATGGAGCCACTTAGATCTGATATTGAGGAATGTAACATAGGCACGGAGTTAAAACCTAAGATGATTAAACTTTCCAAAGCTTTACCTTAGCAAGAAAAATAAAAATATATTTCTCTTTTCAAGGAATTTCAGGGTGTTTTTGCTTGGAGTTATGAGGACCTAAAATCCTATGACACCAGTATAATATACCATAAAATCCCTATAAAAGAATACCAGAAACCTTTTAAACAAAAGTTAAGAAGAATCAACCCTGTTTTGATGCCTTTAATTGAGAAATAAGTAAAAAGAATGTACGATGCACATATAATTGTACCGATCAGATATTCTGATTGGGTTTCTAGTCTAGTTCCCACCAGAAAAAAGACAGGAGAAATTAGATTATGTGTTGACATTAGAAATTTAAATAAATTATCCTTAAAGGACAATTACCCTTTACCAAAGATGGATCACATTTTACATAGGGTAATTGGTTATTCTATGATTTCACTTTTAGATGGATTTTCAGGATACAACCAAATTTTAGTCCAATCAAAGGATCAAGCCAAAACTGCTTTTACTAATCCATGGGGCACTTTTATGTATGTAAAAATTCCTTTTGGGTTAATGAATGCAGAAACCGCTTTTCAAAGAGCGATGGATATAGCCTTTGCAAAAGAAATTCATGAATTCTTAGTAATTTATTTAGATGACATTATTGTTTTCTCAAAGCCTCATTATGAACACTTGGATCATCTCAGACAAGTCTTTCTTAAATGTAGAAAATTTGGCATCTCTCTAAACCCTAAGAAAACTTTATTTGGATTAGAAGAAGGTAAGTTACTTGGACACATAATATCTAAAGAAGTAATTAGAATAGACCCTACGAGAATAGAGGCCATTCTTAACATTATTCCTCCTAGGATCATTAAAGAGTTACAAGCTTTTCTAGGTAAAATTAACTTTCTTAGAAGATTCATCTCAAATTTAGCTGAAATTATCAGAGAGCTTAACAATATGCTTAAAAAGACTCAGTAACTAAATGGACTATTGAAGCCAAACAATATTTTGAAACAATTATACAAGATTTAACCAAAACTCTGGCCCTTATAAGTCATGATTTTAAGAAAGATTTTATTATCTTCTGTTTTGGTTCAGAACACACTATTGCTGCAGTTTTACTGTAGAAAAATGACTAGGGCTATGAGAAGCCCATTTATTTCTTTAGCAAAACACTCAGAGATGCCACTTTAAAGTACAATATCATGGAGAAACAAGCCCTAGTTTTGGTAAAGGACATTAAATACTTTAGAGTGTACATTCTTTATTCACACGTCATTGCCTATGTTCCAAATGCAGTTGTAAAGGAAATTCTGACTTAGAATGGTCCTGATAGTAAACAAGGCAAGTAGATTGCCACAATTTTGGAATATGACGTAGGAATAAATCCCACTAAACTCATAAAAGGTCAAGGTTTGGCCAAAATCATGGCTGAATCCAATTGGCATGCCCTAGACATAAATTTTATTGCCCAAGTAGATGATCAGGAAGAGATGGAGACTCCATAGATCAGTAAATACTTTTCAGAATCACCATGGTATGAAGATATTATATTTGTATTACTAAGTTAACAAGCTCCTCTTGGATTATCAAGAAGAAAATCTAGATTCTTAAAATTGAAGGCAGTAAGATTTTGTATCTTAGACAATGTACTTTTTTGGAAAGATCATAGTGTAATTTTACATATTTTTTTTCTTAAAGAAAAATCTGCCAAGTTTTTAGAAGAATTTCATGCAAGTGACTGTGGAGGACATCTCTCCTGGAAGACTACTTCAGACAAAATCCTGAGAGCTGGTTTTTACTAGCCTACTTTGTTTGCAGACGTAAAAAGTTATGTGACTTGTTATCACCCAAAAATTCTCAAAAAAAAATCATTGTGTTATGTTTTTTTCTTGTCATGGTTCAAATTAGGTTTAGAAGTCAATTTAGGGTTTGGTTAAGGGTAGGTTATATTTTTATAAGATCAAAGCCCATCCTTAAGTTCAAATAAAGTATTTTTAAGGTCCATTCATTATCAAATATCCATAATTTCCATTTGTGAGCCATTTCCTAACTTATCATTTCAAAACTGGTCAAATTAGCAAAGAAAAATTACTTTCGTAGTGCCACTAACTCAAAAAATTTGATTTACGCTATGAAACTGCTGAAGGTGATAAAACAAAAACTCTGTTTTTTGGTTTTGAGTAGTCAACTTCCAAGGAGGTTTCTGAGAAACTGAAAACGAATTTAGGAAAAATAAAAGAGGTTTTTCTTCCTAACGGACCTAACTACAAAATTCTCTCTCATTTTTTCTCAAATTCATTAGGAGGTGGGAGCTATTGATAAATTAAAATGCGATATGAAACTATTGTTACAAAATGTCCTGTACATGAATTTTTAGCAGTCAACTTCAAGTTCAGTTTATGGAAAAATGAAAAAATCTTTTGGAATTCAAAAAGAGTTTTATCTTTATCACAGACCCAAATACAATAACCTCTCTTACTTTTCCCATATGTGTTATCAGTGGGGAGATACAAGGCTTTCTTTGAAGCCCTATTTTCAGAAACAGAGTTTTCCTATTTTACACATTTTTTTCAAAGGACGTTTCTGGACAACAGGTGATATGGTTAAAAAAC
This sequence comes from Pinus albicaulis, assembly GCA_034641835.2. Taxonomy (NCBI): domain Eukaryota; kingdom Viridiplantae; phylum Streptophyta; class Pinopsida; order Pinales; family Pinaceae; genus Pinus; species Pinus albicaulis. The sequence continues at coordinate 1,168,676,157 of CM076578.1, forward strand.
AGAGAGAGGTTTTTATTAAATAAATAAGGGCCTAAAAAATCCTCCTTTATTTTCTCAAAATAAAAAATGGATTAAGAGATATAGGCTCTGTACTAAGACCTATTGTTCAGGAAAAAACGGGAAAAAACCAATAGGCCAACCTATTGCAAATGAAGAAGGGACCTCAAGAAGGTTGGAATGACTCTGGTTTTCAAGTGATATGATGAAACCAGGTATATTTTAAGTTTTTTGCACATTCACACTTTACATTTTGGAAAAATTTGGACAAAACGTCTCACTCAGCAGTTTTGTAGCGCAAACTGTGCAAAAAGTGTGAAATGCTACGAAACTGCTATAGCAGTTTTTTTCACCATTTCTTATAGATTTTTGGAAGGAAAATGTGTGTATTATGACCTGAAATTTCTAGGGAAGTTGTGTTAAGTGAACACAAAGATAAATATGGAAGAAATAAGCCAAATTTTTGAAGGTAAAAGGGTAAAAAGGTTGCGCTACAAAAAGCGCTTCAAAACTGTGTTGTTTTCGTAGCGCAGGTATACGTCTGCGATTTTGAAGAGTTTGATGGTGGTTTTGGATAGTTGGGACTTGGTGATATTTTTTATAGGTGTTACTTTAGTTCATAACATCAAATAATCTCGAAATAATGGGTTCATGACAGTTAAAGTGTCTCAAGAGAACAAAGAATCCTATGCTTAAAAAACAGGGGATAGTTTCCTAGTTTAATGGAGATCAACATTGAGATCATAAAGTGTTGGAGATTATCATCTGGATTTGACCTTATGGGAATATAGTTGGAAATGATGTAATATAGTTTAGATAAGGTTTTTATGAGTATATTTAAAGAGTTTTAGTCCTATTTGTAATAGGACTACTCATTAGGTTTGCAGTTGTCATTTTGTAATAAATACCATGTCATATGGTTAGTCAAGGTGTCAACAAGTAGGAATTAGATGTATCTAGCTTAAGATAAGGTTATCCTATCTTGTAAATGATCTATAAAAATGAATAATTATAAATGCTAAGGGTTGGACATTTTTTAGCAAAAAGACTGTGTTTATTGTAAGTGATTGTTTTAAGTTTAATACAGATTTTTCTACTTAGCCAACTCAAGATTCATAAGGAGTTCTAGTGTGATTTTGTTCTAATGGCATCCTTTTACTATTCTATTGCAGTAGTGTTTGATTATGTTACTCAGAATTCATCATTGATGCTCTGATTTCCTACATAGACAAACTGACTGTGTGTTTTACAGTTTCACATGTGTATCTCTTGATTTGAACTCTGATATGCCTTGACTTCCATGCTAAGTAGATTTTTTGGTTTTAATGAAGCTATTTTGACTCCATAAGCCCAATGCGTACTTGTTAATGTGATTTACAACCAATATCTATCATTTATCTGATTTTTACCCCACATAGAGTTAGCCATCTATATATATATATAAAATCATTAACCCTTGAGAGAACCCTCTCAAGCTGAGGAGGCTAAGCCTCAATAAAAATATTGGTTTGAAAAAGTTACATAAGATTGATTTTATTGGCAGCCTATCAGATCTGATTTTGTGATAACGTTTTGGTGCGTCTGCCGGGAGTATGAAGATTATACTTTCCCAAGATTTCGAAGCTGAACTTTTGAAGGTAGCCGGAGCTTAGGAAGCTTTTCGAGGCTGCATCTACCTTGGTGACTCCACACATCAAATAATCAATTGGAAAGTGACTCCACTGCTTGAAGATCAGTATCTTGATGAAGTTTCAGAATGAGTTCCATTGCAAGAATAAATGTCGGGTATGGCCCTATGAATCAGTCTCACATCCCTCGTTTTCCAAATCCTATGCCAAAGATTGAATGCTTAACTAATCTTCCTATATTCAAAGATGAAAAGAAAGACAATTTTGCTCTTCATTTGGTTAGATTCCATATGCATGTACATAGTCTTAAGGCTCAGTTCCCTGAGGATTGTCTTATGAAGATGTTTATGGCCACTTTAGAAGGAAAAAAATGATCTTGGTACGAAAGCTTGCCAAATGGTTCATTATATTCTCTTGTTGATTTCCATGTTGCATTTTATGAGATGTATAAAGAGTGTCATCCCACCTTATTGCTGGTCAAATACTGTTGTAAACACTCTGTGATTTTTATTGAATATTTGGAGAATTGTTATGAAGATGATGAGTTCATGCATGAGGAAATTTTAGAGGCCCTTCATGACAATACCTTTCATCACCAAGAAGAAATTATATCCTCTCTCTTGGATGAAAATGAACCCAGCAGGATTTTATTTATGATAGTCATGTTACACCATCTGAGTTTGATGAAAATTTGCTGCAGACTTGTCAGTCTTTTGATCATCGGGAGTATAAGAGTCATTTCAAACAGTATGAGGAAATATTGGAAGATGATTTCTACAAACCTCAGGTACAGGAAAAGGTTGATTATTCATGTCATTTCTTGCATCAACCTACATCAAATAATGATCACACTAATGAAAAAATGGGTGAAAATTTTTCTTTATACTTGTCTTCTAGTCTGAAATCATTTGAGTGAAAATCAGAAGATAAGATTCAGTTTGTGAATGTAGTTGCAGAGAACATTGGAAATGACATTCAAGTTTCAAAAGATAAAATTAAATCTCATAGTATTCATAATCAGGAACAGTGTTTTCAAATGATTTTAATGCCAGAACACAAAGAGGGGGTGTTGCTACCTTTCTTCTTATAGATTGAGGAAGAATACACTGTTTTTGTAAATCAGTTTGAAAAGAAGTTTGAAACCACACAAATGAAGTCTTATGTGGTTGATCAAAGCATGTATGATTGGTCCAAAGTTTCAGAATGTCATGAGAAGCATCAAATAGAACATGTCTTCTTTGATCCTATATCTGACTACATGAAAGAGGTCTACAGTCAAGATTTCCAGTTATGTTTTCATTATGAAGATCAGATACATCTCATGTTGCCTTGGTCATTTCAGTATCATGTTTACTTTTGGTTCAAGCATAGTCAATATATTCAAGTGTCAGGTTAGATGAATGACTGGCTTCATTGGAAGTTTCATGTTCCTTCAGTTAAAAATGGAGATTGCAGCTGATAGGGTAGGTAGGAGTGTGTGAATAAGCTCGAAGTTGACTAAGCATCTTTTTAGTAGGTACAGATTTGGTTCTTCTACATTGATCATCAAGCTTGAGCTCGAGGTGTAGGCTATAAGAGTTTGAAGAAGAGCTTGGAAATTTCAAATTTTTTTCTGTTTTGGTCAAGAAAATGGATAACAGCACTGGAACTACTGGTTCTTAGTGTACCACAGGGGCACACTATCCCAAGTGGAGCCTCTGTTATCACCCAAATATTCTAAAAAAAACATCATTGTGTTTTTTTTTTTTTTTTTGGTCATGGTTCAAATTAGGTTTAGAAGTCAATTTAGGGTTTAGTTAAGGGTAGGTTAGATTTTTATAAGATCAAAGCCCATCCTTAAGTTCAAATAAAGTATTTTTAAGGTCCATTCATTGTCAAATATACATAATTTCTATTTGTGAGCCATTTCCTAAAGTATCATGTCAAAACTGGTCAAATTAGCTAAGAAACCTTACTTTTGTAGTGTCGCTAGTTCAAAAAATTTGATTTGCGTTACAAAATTGTTGAAAGTGATGAAAACAAACTTTGTTTTCTAGTTTTGAGTAGTCAACTTCCAAGGAGGTTTTTGAGCAACTGAAAATGAATTTAGGAAAACTGAAAGAGGTTTTTCTTCCTAAAAGAACTAACTACAAAAAATCTCTCAGTTTCCTCAAATTCATTAGGATGTGGGAGAAATTGATAAATTAAAATGCACTACGAAACTGTTGTTACAAAAGGTCCTGTACATGACTGTTTAGCAGTCAACTTCAAGTTCAGTTTCAGGACAAATGAAAAATTATTTTAGAAATATGAAATAGTTTTATATTTATCAAAAAACCGGCTACAATAACCTCAATCACTTTTCCCATATGTGATATTAGTAGGGAGATACAAGGATTTCTTTGAAGCCCTATTTTCAAAAACAAAGTTTTCATGTTTTACAATTTTTTGTCAAAGGACGTTTCTGGACAGCAGGAGATATAATTCAAAAAACCAAGAGAGGTTTTTATTCAAGACATAATGGCCTACAAAATCCTCCTCTAGTTTATAAAAATAAATCATGGAGTAAGAGATACAGGCTCTGTCCCAAGACCTATTGTTCAGGAAAAAACAGGAAAAAACCAATAGGCCAACCTATTGCAAATGAAGAAGGGACCTCAAGAAGGCTGGAATGACTCTTTTTTACAAGCGATATGATGAAATAAGGTCTATTTTAAGTTTTTGGCACATTCACACTTTACATTTTGGAAAATTTTGGACAAAACTGCTCACTCAACAGTTTCGTAGCACAAATAGTGCAAAAAGGGTGAAATGTGCTACGAAACTATTGTAGCAGCTTTTTTCAACCTTTCTTATGAATTTTTGGAAGGAAAATGTGTGTATTATGACCTAAAATTTCTAGGGAAGTTGTGTTAAGTAAATAAAAAGATAAATATGGAAGAAAGAAGCCAAATTTTTGAAGGTAAAAGGGTAAAAAAGTTGCGATACGAAAAGCGCTACAAAACTGTGTTGTTTTCATAGCGCGGGTATACTTCTGCTAGTTTGAAGAGTTTTATGGTGGTTTGGACAGCTGGGACTTGGTGAGGTTTTTGATAGGTGTTAATTCAGTTCATAACATCAAATAAGCTCGAAATAATGGGTTCATGATAGTGAAAGTGTCCCAAGAGAACAAAGAATCCTATGCCTAGAAAACAGGGGACAATTTCCTAGTTTAATGGAGATCAGCATTGAGGTCATAAAGTGTTGGAGCTTATCATATGGATTCGAACTCATGGGAATAAATTTATAAAATGATGTAATCTAGTTTAGATAAGGTTGTTAGGAGTAGAGTTAAAGATTTTGAGTCCTATTTGTAATAGGACTTCTCATTAGGTTTGCAGCTATAATTTTATAATAAATACCATGTCATATGGTTAGTCAAGGTGTCAAAAAATAGGAATTCGATGTATCTAGCTCAGGATAAGGTTATCCTATCTTGTAAATGATCAATAAAGATTAAGAAGTCGAAATTCTAAAGGTTGGACATTTTTTAGCAAAAAGACTGTGTTTATTGTAAGTGACTGTTTTCAGTTTAATTCAGAGTTTTCTACTTAGCCAAGTCAAGATTCATAAGGATTTCTAGTGTGATTTTGTTCTAATGGCATCCTTTTACTATTCTATTGCAGTGGTGTTTGCTATGTTACTCATAATTCATCATTGATGCTTTGACTTCCTACATAGACAAACTGACTGTGTGTTTTACAGTTTCACATGTGTATCTCTTGACTTGAACTCTGATATGCCTTGACTTCCATGCTAAGTAGATTTTTTAGTTTTACTAAAGATATTTTGACTCCATAAGCCCAATTCGTATTTGCTAATGTGATTTACAACCAATATCTATCAATTATCTACTTTTTACCCGACATAGATTTAGCCATCTATATTTCTATCAAAAATCATTAACCCTTGAGAGAGCCCTCTTAGGTTGAGGATGCTAAGCCTCAATAAAAATATTGGTTTGAAACATTTACATAATATTGATTTGATTGGCATCCTATCAGGTCTAATTTTGTGATAACATGACCTCCTGTCACAAGTGTCAAATATTTGAGGGAAATTAAACGCTATTACCCCTGCCCTTAAAACCCATCTCAACTGAAATGCCATTTCAACAATGGGGTCTTGACTTCATTGGTGAAATTCACCCTCCATCATCAACCCAACATAAGTGGATTTTGACAGCCACTGATTATTTAACTAAGTGGATTGAAGCCATACCTTCTAGGCAAGCCACTGACACTGTCATTATCTCATTTTTAGAATTAACATGCTTTCAATATTTCAATGTCCTCAAAATATTATCACTAAAAATGCAGTTGCATTCAAATCTAAAAATATGATTGAATTTTTCCATAAATACCACATTAGCCTTGGCCATTCTACTGCATATTACCCTTAAGGTAATGGCCTTGCTGAATCTTCCAATAAGAGCCTTGTAAACATCATCAAGAAATTACTAGAAGATAACAAGAAAAATTGGAACAAGAAGTTAGTTAATGCCTTATGGGCAGATAGAATTACCACCAAAAAATCTATTGGTACATCCCCTTACCAACTTGTTTATGGAATGGATGTTTTTTTTCTATCTTCCTTAGGAGTACCAGTAATGAAGATAATTCAAGAGTTACAAGTTGAGACCAATGACATTAAAAGAAGGATTAATCAAACCATTCACTTGCAACAAACAAGAGAAGAGGTTTATCTTAGGTCTCAAGTGATCCAAGAAAATATAAAGAAAATTTTTGACAGAAAGAGTAAAGAAGATGATTTCTACATTGGTGACAAAGTGCTAAAATGGGATTCAAAGAGAGAAGAGAAAGGTAAACATGGAAAATTTGATTTCTTATGGAAAGGACCTTATATTATTTATGGTTACAGAGGTAATAGTGATTTTTTTTTTAAAGAAATGGATGGATCAGATCTTTTAGGTGGACTTTTCAATGGTAGAATGTTAAAGCACTACTACTCTTCAGAAATAACCAATAGTTAATTTTGTTTACTTTATCCATTGTATATAGCATTGCAGATTTTATATTGGATTGGATGTTTTCCTAATAAATTTGAAGCCCAGAGAGAAGGCCCTAAGCTTTTAGAGGTAAAATATCGTAAGTATGAACAATTGCAGAGATCAGAATAACTCTGACATGGTCATCTTACTCAAAATTTAAAGGCTACTAGTCTCAAAGTTCTTGGGATTTCACCAGGAAATGCCATCCCAATGTGGAGCCACTATTAGGGTCCAACAATAATAGGGTTCACAATTTTTGAATTGACTATGATTAGTCTTGTAAATATGTACATAACTTTCTTTCTACAAGTTGTTTTCCCATATTTGAAAATAATAAAAAAATAAAAAGAGGGTAAAAGTCCTAAAAGAAAGGTCAAAGGACTTGAAAAGAAAAGATAAAAAAGAATAAAAAATGGACCCCAAAAAGAAAAAAGAGATAAGAATAAGACATGAACGTGAGCAGGTAAAAATTCCACTACTTTTACTTTAACTACAAAAATAATGATTATGTGTAGCTTGTCCAAATTTCCATAATCCATGATGAGTTAAATAGTTTAATCTTAACTTTTCCTGCTTTAAATTTCATGTTTTAGATAGAGAATAAAGGTATGTCAAACTGTTTAAACTTGAAAAATTAATAGATATTTAGAGAGTAAATGAGGAGCTCAACAGTTTCATCTGAGCCCTCGAATGAAATAAGGTTAGAATTAGATAGTTTTATGATTTATAAGAAAAATAGATTTAGGGTTTCAAGCTCAAATGCACCCATGCAAATGAAGTAAAAAATGTTATAATAATGATGGGTAGGTAGAAAGCAGTTGCTCAAGGCATGTAATAAAACATCATCTGGAAAAATTACTAATTTTCCCTTCCCCACAATGTTCCAGTATTTAAAACCTTCAGTTAAAGAGGCTCAGAGCATTTCTCTGACTTCTGTTGGGACCATACCCAAGGCTTAATGACAGATTGGTAAAAGTACTGGATTCCCTTCATAAAAGCCCATTTCCTCAACATATTCACCCTTTACCAAAAATACAATCCCTTTTCCTAAGTAAAACACCTTTTTTGCTTAGAGAAAGTAAAACCCACCCAATTAATTTCATTTAATGCAAAAACATTCAAAAACCCACAAAATACAATTTATCCTAAGTATTATGTGTAAATATTAAAATGGGACCATTATTATGCTCAAATGCCTATTTTTACACTTTGCTTAGTTTATTTTATATATTTGCATTCATTACATTCATTTCATATTCATTTTATCATAATGTATTAATTCCCTTTCTAAAAACCCTTCCCATATATATATTAATTCATTTATTATAAATATCCCAGACCCACTTTTATATACGTTAACCTGTGGTTCTAAATACCCACGTGGTAAATAATACCCCTCCCATACCCCATAGGTTAAAAACATATTACATACAATAAAACCGGCCTTATGGTTATAAAACACATGCTAAACCCTTATTTGTTGTGTAAATACTACCCCGCCTATCATATAGATTTTGCATTTAAAACTATGTTTTAAACGTTAAAACTAACCCTGCCGCATAATAAAAAGCCCGGGCCCCATGCCCATATGCATAACAAGTCCATCAACCGATCTCTGCCATTCACACACCTAACCCCAGATCCTACAATCCACATGTGACATCGCAAATCTAATAGCGCCCACTTTACTCATTTCAAGATTTGAGAAATAGGTTGTTTCACTATACTCTCTCCCCTCCACACAACACTTCTTAATTGGATCGCATTCGATTCAATTAACTGCTTACTGCCCAGAGCCCATGTGATAACCACTGTTGGTTTCTTCCTCCAGTGCCAAAACCACCCATTCTATGATTTGACCAATATTCAATGCTTAAACTGCTTTAAACCTAAAAACATTATAAAACTTCATATGCATGCAGATAAGCCCTTTTTTGCATTCTATGTGTGTTTACATCCTCCCGACTAAAGAAATACTCAATGTATGCCATTTTCATGCTAACGAACTAGAAAATACATTTCAAACTGTTGCTGAGACCGCTTCAAGCCTCCAGTTTGCTTCCAAAAGACTTCAACAACCATCAGAAAGCCTTTCCGACGCTTCAGAAACCCGTTTAAAGACAAAATACCTACACAAACAGGTATTCGTCAAAGAAAAGCAACCTCCCTGTCATTTAAAAAAGAGTTTTCTAAGAAATCTGAACCGAGTAAAGCCTATTTTTCCCATAGAAAGACCCTTATTTTTACCTGTAAAGAATAGATTCGCTGCTAAAATATGATAAAACCCCAGTTTTGATACTATATATGGTTTTAAATCAAAATTGAAGTAATTTTAATGTTTTATAGACTTCAAGACTTTGTGATTAACTAGAGAAACCCTTTTGCAAATAATCACAATCCTTCTGTGCCTGATTTGAACCATTTTTTAGTCTAGTTTATCCAAATAAGCAGAGAAACCCTTGTTATACCGTTTCCTGAACCTGAAAAGAGTTTGAAGATCATTTTATCACCAAATTGAAAGGTTTAAACCCAAAAGAAAGCTAGTTTTTGCCTATTTCTATTCAATAGACCTTTGTTTAAGCCAAAAACACCTTTTGTAAACAATTTAAGCTTACAGAAGGGTACAAAAAAGTCTAAATATAGAGTTTCAAGCATCCAGAAGGTCTAAAATGTCAAAATCAAACCCATAAATGCCTTCCAAAACCACTACTGTTGTAAACCCTCTACAACCTCCTGTTGTAGATGTGGAAGAAACACCCTTAGTTGATGTAGATTACAAAAGAGTTAATACAGTGATAGAATTTAATCTTCTAGACCTCCACTGCTGGAGTCTTGAAAAATCACTAGATCAAGGAGATGAAGTTCAAATTTGGGAATTAAATCTACCCAAGTGTGTAGTCCCACATACTCATCAATGTCTAGAAGTCATTAGGTTGTGTCAATCCTATTATTTATCTGAACAAAGAGCCATGGTTAATGCTAATAAGGAAATATTGTTTACCATTACTGCAGAATCTATTAACCTAATGCTTCAGTTGAAACTAGATCCCAATGCAGTTCCCTTATCCATAGAAGCACTCACAAAGCTTTACATTAATCTAGACTTTCCCAAAAAGTTTCATATTTTCCAAAATTTCATGCCTGCCTATGTTGAAATCCCAAAACTAAACCATCCTTATTCTACTTCCAAATTTCCTGAAGGGTCAAGGCATGTCATCTCTATGTTATCCTTCATGCTAGGTTATTTTATTGATGAGCATAGAGATGAGTTAATTCTAGGTTTTCTATCCACTTTTGTCCCAGGTCAACCTCCTTCTATTATCTACAATTATGTTGAATACATAGCTAATAATATCCATGACTAGCTTGTGAAATTTCCAATAGTAGGAGTTTTCAGATATTCATCTTTTCTCTTTCACATGTTTATTTACTTTCAAGAAGATAAGTTCCCTATAAACCTTCAGAAATTGGATGTAGAAGGGAATACTATACCAGTCATCTTCTGGACCTCACTAATCATGAAAGAATCATCAGAATTCACGTATGTATATTTTGTAGACTCATTTTTTCATCCATTAATAAACATGTTGAAAAACATTGTACAACCAAGAGTCAATGATGAGATAAAGAAAGTGTTACAACTTCTAGAACAAAGTAGAACTGGAGATTGGTACCTTTACAAAAATCATACAGAGATCAGATTTTTTGGGTCAAATATTTTACCTTATAAACTACCTAAGTATGTGCCAATGGAAGTTTTCCTTGGAGTCATCAGGCAAATACTAAATTCATATTCTATCAACTTCTTAGCTGCCAAGAAGAAGACTCAATTCAAGTTGAAGAATCTGGTAGGACCTTTCATTTGTAATCACAGGGATGCAGTTACAGAGGCAACAAAACAATTGTTGGAATACAAATTTGAAGAAAGTTTCTTATGGAATTATGATCCTTAGGGAATTATAATTAAAATTAGGGTAAAATGGAAATTGACCCCTTATATACATGATAAAAGGCGAGAGATTGAACAATTTTCTAATCAAGCAGAGTGGCTGGAAAATACCTTGATAGAAGCAGTTAAACAGGGTGATACTAGTGACACCTTGAAAACTATGAATCAAGAAGATAAAGCTACCAAAAGAGTTAGAGAAGAAGGTACCTACACTGCTGAAACAAATACAGATACTAGGTTTAAACTCGGATATAATAAAAACCCTAAGCTCAATCCAGTGAACAAGGAAAAAGAGACAATTGAGATTTTAGAAGAAGAAAACATAGAGAAAAACACAGATGCTTCCATAGTCATTATAAATGAGCAGGAAAAGGATACTTCAGACACACAGGTAATTTAGAAATATCAAAGTATGGAGGCATCCTCTTCACAGCCAACAAAGGATAAAGATATTGACATCAGAGAGAAATATAAGTAGATAAAGGCCAAGAATGAAGAAATTAAGAATAAGATTTATTCTCAGTATTTACAGCAAAATCCAGCAATCCAGAATAGACTTATGTCATCTTTTGGTTATTCAAAAAAGAAGTTGATTATGTCAGTACTTCAACCAACAGTCAATAAACCCAAAAAAACAACATATTACAAGAAACTTGACCTTGAAGTACCTGCTGTTAGCATTCATCCATTAGATCAAATTGAATTTCACAGACAAACTTCTGAGATAATTTATTCTACTATGAGTAGAAAGGCAATGAGTTCCCAAAAGCTCCAGAACATAGTAATAAATATGAGAGATCAAATGAAAGTTGAAAAGGCTTCCTCACATGCTAAAGACCTTAGAATTAAGTCCTTAGAATTGGTAACTCAAGTAGGATATGACCCTGCCAATGTGAAAGGTGAAGAAGATTTGGTGAAGAAAAAGAATACTGACATTGCAGCACTTAGAAAACAACTCAAAATTCCACCAACAGAACATCCACAAACCAAGGAAATTGTGCAAGAGGCAAGCCAAAAAGATGATATGATGAACTTTATTTTACAATTGAAAACATAGATTAAAGAGATGGAAATCCAAATGGACAAGCTTGTCTATGAAATAAAAACTGCAAAAACATAAGAAGTTCCTACAGTAATTCCCATGGCAACTACAGCTGTTCCTTCAACACTAGCAGAGGAATTGGCACCAAAAGCTCCATTGGCAATAGCTCTACCAGTGACATATACTACTACCTTGGCTACAGAATCATCTACATCAACAGTGAAACCAACAGATGAAGCCAACAAGCTCATTAAATCCATGGAGGAAATGTCACTTCAAACTAATGAAATCAATAGGTTGAAGAAAATGATTGAAAATATATAAGACACTAAGAAGCTAGCCCAAATTAATGCCAAAATTCAGGAACAAAGGGCTAACAGGTTAAATGTTGAATTGAAGAACTTACAAAAGGATTTAACCTTAAAATAACGCATTTCCTATGTGAAGAATCAATTATGGACCAAAAGCATTGAATACATCAATGGTGTTTGGTTATCAATACAAGTAGTTTATGAGCAAAAAGATTTACTAAAGGAAGCTCAAGAGGAGATTCAGAAAACAAAGGGTGAACTAGGTGCCAAACTTGAATAGGCCCTAGAAATAATCAAATTTCTCAACAGTAAGAACAAACAAGAATGGGATGAGATAGAAATTACTGACAGAACAAAGACAATTCTTGAAATAAGAAAAGTAATTTCAATGAAAATTTTGATGAAGCAGCTAGAAGAAAAGTGTGGAAACATGAATATAGCCATAACTAAATTTATGGTTAAATTTGAGATTTTAAGGCAAAAATGTTTGCCAAATATTCTTGTTCTTAATGATAAACTTATGCCACAAGAAGATCAGAGATTATGCAAAAGAGTAGGTGAATAAAACAGAAGGACAAGGAATTCCTACAGGAGAGGTTATACATAAAAGCTTTGAAGATCTATTTTATCTACAACATGAAATAAAACATCTTTTTGTGGTAAAACCAACTTTTGCTAGATATACAGAGGCATATGAGAACTTTAGGAAGTTGAAAAAGATCAAAATCCCTAACGAAGAATTTTGGGAAAAACTCACTGACTTACTGTAAAAGTCAAATTGCAGTGAAAATGATGAAAAACAGTTTGTTGTTTTTACACAGTAAAAATATAATTTACAGCAGTAAGGTCGTTAGAACAATGGTTAAAGAGTATCAGATGGTAAAGTGTATCTGATGAAAGAGTATCACATGAGAAGATTACACTTCAAAAACAGATCAAAATATATTTGCCAGTGTTAGAGACAACAAGGCAGCTAGCTAGACCCAATCCAAAACAAAATTTCTATTTTATTTGGATAAATAGGACAGCTTGCTAGTTGTTAAGCAACTGCCACTATATTTTTGTAAAAGATATTTTTATTTCCTTATAAAAATCCTATGAGTATTATAGGATATTTTGTAAACATTTTTGTACAAATACTTCAAAATTTGAAGTATTACTGTGGAATAAATTGCTGAAGATTTCTATAGTCAATATTTCTGTACCTGAAGGCTTTTTTTTAGCAAGTTCAAGCAACAGACTGGATCAAATCATAAAGCATCATATTTCATGATTCATGTGATAAGCCATTGAAGTGAAGTACTTTCTATTGTCATTGTTTATCTTCTTATATTTTGCAAGCATCTATATATGTGTTCTAATTTTGAATGATAAATTATGAATATTATTACAAAATTTGTTAAAAGCACCATGTCTTTAACTATTTATCATTTCTACGTTTTTTGCTGATTTCCAGAGTAGGGAAGCCTTAATTTATTCCTCTTTTGAATGACCTTTGTCTCCTCCTTTCTTATCCGGATCAAAGAATCCTTGATTGCTCTTTATCCCGATTAAACCACTTCACCAATTAGCCTTCCAAGATCTTCAATGACTTGTCTATCTTGCCCTGAAAATATTTGATTTTTTAAACTTGATCATAGTCTTGTTTTCTTAACATTTGACTCCTTTTCCCAATGGACAAGCATATCTATCACTATCCATCTCATTAAGTGATTTTTCCCACCAACCAAAACCAAATATCAAATCCAATTTGCACATCATAACTAGCCTAATATCAAATAATTAAAACAAATTTAAATCTTATAGAGAGAGCCCTCTCTGAACCCTAGGAAGGCTAGATCCTAGAGTTTAAAATTTGGTCTCTGGTTACCTCTAATTTTATTGGAACTTTAAATCAAAATCTCACAATTTAAGAATTATTAGAGTGTTAACTTACTGGCGACCATACTGGGGAACTAACCAATCCTCAGTCTTAAAATAGATCTTAAAGGAAATCATTTTCATCATCCTTTCACCTTAAGACTGTTTTAAAAGTTGTGAGTATCATTTAATAAAAACTGTAATTCTGGCTTCTAGAAAAATCTACTATACCAAGTCAAACCCGGATCCTAAACCTGTTATTATAGTATACAATCCAGACAGAATTGGAAAAAATAATAAACAGGTAGAAGATTTAGGTAACAAAGTTTCCTTATTTATATCAAATTCTCTTCCAAAACAGTTAATAAGTATACAAGACATTGACTTTGACTTAAATTTTGAACATTCTTTATTCAGAAATAAATCAGAAAGTGATTTAAAGAGCACTATTATAGATCCTAATTTCATTTCATCTCTTGAAATTAAAAAGGAAACTGTTTCAGTAGATTCTGAATCAAATTTTTTGAGATTTATGATAAACTTGATGAATTGAATGCTATTGTACTTAAGGAAATAGATGAAGCTCCTTTTTATCATTCAGTTGAATTAGCTTCCTTATCAGCATATACACCTAAACCATCTACTTCTAAGCTAAATACCAACCTTGTAGAATCTGTAGGTTCATCTCTTTTTAGCACTACATCATCCATAATTTCCACCACAATTATATATACATATCCATTTATCCCTAAACAACCATTCCAACCTAGAGTATTATTTCCATCTTCTACCACATCAACCCCATCCACTAGTTTATCTTCTACATTTTCAAATACATCATTCTCATTTCCAAGTACATCTTCATATATCCCAGTTTCATCTTTTTCCATCCCAACTTCACCTTTTAGTTCTTCAAATAAACTTCCTATTACGTCATTTTACATTCCAATCTCATCAGCCACTTCTTTAACTGCATCAGCTATCACTTCTAATCTACCTCCTATCTAAGCTAGAATTCAAGCCATGGCTACTAGGTATGATCCCTTGGTCCTTCCAGCTCTGTTACATGACATGCCTTAGGATTACCAGAGTAAAATACCTCAATTTTATGCTACCACACATTACATTTCCCAACAACACATTAATAAGATGACATATTATTTTGAGCTTCATGAAATAGATGATTCTAATGTACAATTGACACTCTTTTCTCAAACATTATTAGGGGAAGTTAAAAAATGGCTTAAAGGTCTAAATCCTGGTTGTATAGCTGATTTACCAGTATTTCATAGATTATTTTTGAATAAATGGGAAAAAAAGAAAAATCCACCTCAAATATTATCTGAATTTGATGCAATGAAAAGAGCTCCTAATGAAACAGTCCAATACTACTGCACTAGATACAACAATGTTTACAATTCAATCCTTGCCAATCTCAAACCCACTCCAGACTCTCTCCTACTCAAATTCCCTGATGGATTTGATACATACATGGCCTATCAATTAAGAGAGATAAATGTTCATACTTTACAAAGAATGCAAACATATGTTGTTAGTGTAGAAGTAAATTATTTTAGCTAGAAAAGCTAGATTAAGGAATGGGATGAGAGTAACCATAAAAGAAGAGACATATAGTTCAGATGGAAAAATAGATCAATTAGATAAAAATTTAGAGAGAATGATGGATATATTAGAAAATATAGAAAGAAGACCACAATGGGATAACCAACAACAAATTGGAAATCCCAACTTTAGGAAAAATACAAACATAGGAAAATCTAAAGAATCGGTTCTTGATCAGACAATAAGGCCTCCGTTTCAAGAAAACTATGTTGAAATTTCTCAACAGAATGATGATGATGAAGACACCATAAATATAATGGGTATAAATGATGATAACACTATCTTTCTTACACAAGAATATCAAGAGTTATTTGAAATGCAACAACTTCAATTAGATTCAGGTGAATCATTTGACTACAAACAAGTGCATGATTTTGCTATCAATGAAGTACATAAGCAATATAACCTTAGAAGTAAGAAAAAAATAGAGCCTTCTACTAAGAAAAGTGCACAAAAACAAACTAAGAAAGTAGTAGAAGCTCTCACTACCAAAGTTCTCTAAATTCTCCCTAGGGAAAATAACCAAAACTTCAACTCATCCCAGAAAATATCCACCCCTAAAATTTCACCTAGTGCCAAAATTTTTGATTTGACAGATGAGGCTGTCCAAAAATCAACAGATTCACAAAAATATGTTGTTTTTAAAACATATTATTCTACTAAACAACAAATTTAGATTCCAAAACACCCACTGTTGATCCAAAATCAGCAGATCCAAAAGCTGCCACTGCCAAAACAACTTATGATAATTCAAAATCTAAAAAAACATCTATTGCTTCTCAAACCATTCCTGAAAAGAAAACTAAGAGCAGTAAGACACAAGAAACACAAACTGAAAATGAGAAACAACTATAGAAAAAGAAGATAAACCTACTAAAACTACCGTTACTAAAGAAGAATTAATTAAGCTTAGTAAATCACAACCTTCATTTAATATACAAGCTGAAATTGCAAAATTAAAATACCAATTCATTTGAGAGAATTGGTAAAACATGATTTTTACAAAACAACTATCACTGAAACCTTAAACATGAATGATGGAGAAGACTCAATAAACTTAAGTGATGATCAACCATAGTTGATTTTTGGTCGTGATGTTAATGGAAAACACCAAAATGGAGCAGTTCCACTATTTTACATTAGCTTAACTGTTCATGACCAAATATTACGCAATGCAAATGTTAGATTCAGGGGCTTCACACAATTTAATGCCAAAAGAAATAATGGAAACCCTGAACTTAGACATCATTACACCTTACAAAGATCTCTTTTCATTTGATTCAAGCAAAGTGAAATGTCTAGGATTGATTAATTTTTTTTGTGTTACATTAGTTCGATATCCTGGTAAAAGTATACTCATGGAAATTTTAGTAGCTGATATCCCATCTAAATATGGAATTCTCTTATCTCTCTCATAGGGAGCCAAATTATAGGGATCTCTACAATTGGACATGTCATATGCTACCATATCAGTTTTTGGGAAACCAAGGAAACTCTATAAGGAAACATTGATGAAATATATGGTGAGTAGTGCAGAAAGACCAAGAAATTACCCAATTTACACTACACATACTGACTTAGATTCATTCATCTTATGTAACTCTGAAACTGATAATGAAATCAAAACTAAAATAAAAGTCAAAAATAAAATACTAGACAGTGAAAAACCAAGAAATTACCCAATTTACACTACCCATACTGACTTAGATTCATTCATCTTATGTAACTATGAAACTGAAATTGAAATCAAAACTAAACTAAAAGTCAAAAATAAAATACTAGACAGTGAAAATATCATTCATGAATCATTATGGCATTTAGATTTTGATGGTTCAGTCAATAAATTAGGAGCAGGAGTAGGAGTTTGGATAAATAATATGGAAAATAAGCATGCAAAAGGCCATGCTTTCAGACTGAATTTCAAATGTACCAATAAAATGGCTGAATATGAAGCTCTCATTTTAGGACTGCAGATTATCAGAAATTTAGGAGGAAAGAGAGTATCAATTATGGGAGACTTAGAGTTGATTGTAAAACAAATAAATGGAGAATATTCTGTTTATAATCCTAGATTAATTCGATATAGAGAAACTGTGTTAGTTTTGATAGATGAAATTTTAGAATGTAATTTTTCTGCAATACCAAGAAAGCAGAATATACAGGCTCACTCCCTAGCAAATTTTGCTAGTACCTGTAATCTACCATTCCAGCCAAATCATAAGTATACTGCAGAAGTCAAACACAGACCAATAATTCTAGATAATCTTAAATATTGGCAGATTTTCTCACAATATCAATAGATTTACCATTTTATGAACAATGAAGGTGAATTTCAGAATTGTAAAATAGATACAGATTGTGCAGTAGATCATAATTTAGATAGTGAAATTGATTTGAATAACATAGATGTAAATAAAGTAAAGTTTGCAAACCTACTACATCTAGTCAATCAGATATAGATATATTAGAGAAAGTATAAATTGAAGAGATATTTGATGATGAATCTGATATTTTAAACTTAAAAGATAACCTTTTACTAGAAGGCTTAACTCCTTTAGAAGATTTATTTGACTCAAATGATGTTGCAAGAAAACCCAAAATGGAGCCACTTAGATTTGATATTGAGGAATATAACATAGGCACATAGTTAAAACCTAAGAAAATTAAACTTTCCAAAGCTTTACCTCAGCAAGAAAAAGAAAAATATATTTCTCTTTTCAAGGAATTTCAGGATGTTTTTTCTTGGAGTTATGAGGACCTAAAATCCTATGACACCAGTATAATACAACATAAAATCCCGATAAAAGAATACCAAAAACCTTTTAAACAAAAGTTAAGAAGGATCAACCTTTTTTTGATGCCTTTAATTGAGAACTAAGTAAAAAGAATGTACGATGCACAAATAATTTCACTAATCAGCTATTCTGATTGGGTTTCTAATCTAGTTCCCACCAGAAAAAAGTCAGGAGAAATTAGATTATGTCTTGACTTTAGAAATTTAAATAAAGTATCCTTAAAGGAAAATTACCCTTTACCAAAGATGGATCAAATTTTACAAAGGGTAGTTGGTTTTTCTAGGATTTCACTTTTAGATGGATTTCCAGGATACAGCCAAATTTTAGTCTAACTAGAGAATCAAGCTGAAACTGCTTTTACTACTCCATGGGGCACTTTTATGTATGTAAAAATTCCTTTTGGGTTAATGAATGTAGGAGCCACTTTTCAAAGAGCTATGGATATAGCCTTTGCAAAATAAATTCATGAATTATTAGTAATTTATTTAGATGACATTACTGTTTTATCAAAGAGTGATTATGAACACTTGGATCATCTCAGACAAATATTTCTTAAATGCGGAAACATGGCATCTCTCTAAACCATAAGAAAAATTTATTTGGATTAGAATAAGGTAAGTTACTTGGACACATAATATCTAAAGAAGGAATTAGAATAGACCATGCTAGAATAGAGGTCATTCTTAACATTAGTCGTCCTAGGAACATTAAAGAGTTACAAGCTTTTCTAGGTAAAATTAACTTTCTTAGAAGATTAATCTCAAATTTAGCTGAAATTATTAGAGAGCTTAACAATATGCTTAGAAAAGACTCAGTACTTAAATGGACTATTGAAGCCAAAAAATCTTTTGAATCAATTAAACAAGCTTTAACCAAAACTCCAGTCCTTATAAGTCCCGATTTTAAGAAATATTTTATTATCTTCTTTTTTTATTCAGAACACACTATTGTTGCAGTTTTACTGCAGAAAAATGACCAGGGCTATGAGCAGCCGATTGCTTTCTTTAGTAAAACACTCAGAGATGCCACTTTAAAGTAAAATATCATGGAGAAACAAGCCCTAGCTTTGGTAAAGGCCATTAAATACTTTAGAGTGTACATTATTTATTCACACATCATTGCCTATGTTACAACTGCAGTTGTAAAGGAGATTCTAACTAAGAATGGTCCTCATGGTAAAAGAGGCAAGTGGACTGCCACAATTTTAGCATATGACATAGAAATAAAACCCACTAAACTCATAGAAGGTAAAGGTTTAGCAAAACTCATGGCCGAATCAAATTTTCATGCCCTATACATAAATTTTATTTCCCGAGTAGATGATCAGGAAGAGATGGAAACTCCAGAGATTAGTGAAGCCTTTTCAGACTCACCATGTATGCAGATATTATATTTGTATTACTAAATTTACAAGCTCCTCCTGGATTATCAAGAACAAAAGTTAGATTCTTAAAATTGAAGGCAATAAGATTTTGTATCTTACAAAATGTAATTTTTTGGAAAGATCATAGTGGAATTTTACAGAAGAAGCTGAAAAATATTAAATAAGAAGCTGAAAAAGTTTTAGAATAATTTCATGCAGGTGACTGTGGAGGACATCTCTACTAGAAGACTACTGCAGAAAAAATCCTAAGAGCTGGTTTTTACTGGCCTACTTCGTTTGCAGATGTAAAAAGGTATGTGACCTCCTCTCACAAGTTTCAAATATTTGAGGGAAAGAAAAAGCTATTACCCCTGCCCTTAAAACCCATCTCAGCAGAAATGCCATTTCAACTATGGGGTCTTGACTTCATTGGTAAAATTCACCCTCCATCATTAGCCCAACATAAGTGGACTCTAACAGCCACTGATTATTTTACTAAGTGGATTGAAGCCATACCTTCAAGGCAAGCCAATCACACTATCATTATCTCTTTTTTAGAAAGAAACATACTTTCAAGATTTCGATGTCCTCAAAATATTATCACTGAAAATGTAGTTGCATTCAAATCTAAAAAAATGATTGAATTTTTCCATAAATAACACATTACCCTTGGCCATTCTACTGCATATTACCCTCAGGGTAATGGCCTTGTTGAATATTCCAATAAGAGCCTTGTAAACATCATCAAGAAATTACTAGAAGATAACAAGAAAATTTGGAACAAGAAGTTAGTTAATGCCTTATGGGCAGATAGAATTACCACCAAAAAATCTATTGGTACATCCCGTTACCAACTTGTTTATGGAATGGATGTTGTTTTTCTATCTTCCTTAGGAGTACCAGTAACGAAGATAATTCAAGAGTTACAAGTTGAGACCAATGAAATTCAAAGAAGGATTAATCAAACCATTCACTTGCAACAAACAAGATAAGAGGTTTATCTTAAATCTCAAGTTAACCAAGATAATATAAACAAAATTTTTGACAGAAAGAGTAAATAAGATGATTTCTAAATTGGTGAAAAATTGCTAAAATTGGATTCAAGGAGAGAAGAGAAAAGTACACATGGAAAATTTGATTTCCTATAGAAAGGACCTTATATTATTTATGGTTACAGAGGTAAAAATGCTTTTTTTTGAAAGAAATGGATGGATCAAATCTGCTAGGTGGACCTGTCAATGGTAGAATGCTAAAGCACTACTACTCTTCAAAAATAACCAATAGTTAATTTTGTTTATTTTATCCATTGTATATAACATTGCAGATTTTAGATTGGATTGGATGTTTTCCTAACAAAGTTGAAGCCCAAAGAGAAGACCCTAAGCTTTGAGAGGTAGAATATCATAAGTATGAACAATTGCAGACATCATAATAACAGTTACAAGGTCATTTTAGTCAAAATTCAAAGTCTACTAGTCTCAAAGTTCTTGACATTCAACCAGGAAATGCCATCTCCATGTGGAGCCACTGTTAGGGTCCTATAATAATAGGGTTCATAATTTTTTAATTGACTATGATTGGTCTTGTAAATATGTACATACCTTGCTTTCTGCAAGATGTTTTCCCATATTTGAAAATAATAAAAAAATGAAAAGAGGGTAAAAGTCCTAAAAGAAAGATCAAAGGACTTGAAAAGAAAAGATGAAAAAGAATTAAAACTAGACCCAAAAAGAAAAAAGAGATAATAATAAGACATGAAAGTGAGAAAGTAAAAATGCCACTACTTTTACTTTAACTGCAAAAATAATGATTATGTGCAGCATGTCCAAATTTCCATAATCCATGATGAGTTAAATAGTTTAATCTTAACTTTTCATGCTTTAAATTTCATGTTTTAGATAGAGAATAAAGATATGTCAAACTGTTTAAACTTGAAAAATCAGTAGCTAGTTATAAATAAAGAGCTCAACAGTTTAATCCGACCCCTCAGATGAAATAAGGTTAGAATTAGATAGTTTTATGTTTTATAAGAAAAATATTTTTAGGGTTGCAAGCTCAAATGCACCCATGCAAATGAAGGAAAAAATGTTAGAATAATGATGGGTAGGTAGAAATAAGTTACTCAAGGCATGTAATAAAACATCATATGGAAAAATTACTAATTTCCCCTTCCCCACAATGTTCCAGTATTTAAAACTTTTAGTTAAAGAGGCTCAAAACATATCTCTGACTTCTATTGGGACCGGACCCAAGGCTTAATGACTAATTGGTAAAAGTATTGGATTACCTTTATAAAAGCCCATTTCCTCAACATATTCAACCTTTACCAAAAATACAATCCCTTTTCCTAAGTAAAACACATTTTTTCCTTAGAGAAAGTAAAACCCCCCTAATTAATTTCATTTCATGCAAAAACATTCAAAAACCCACAAAATACAATTTAATCCTAACTATTATGTGTAAATATTAAAATGGGACCATTATTATGCTCAATTGCCTATTTTTACACTTTGCTTATTTTATTTTATGTATTTTCATTCATTACATTAATTTCATATTAATTTTAACATAATGTATTAAATCCCTTTCTAAAAACCCTTCCCGTATATATATTAATTCATTTATTATAAATATACCAAACCCACTTTTATATACATTAACCTATGGTTCTAAATACCCACATGGTAAATAATACCCCGCCCATACCCCATAGGTTAAAAACATATTATATACAATAAAACCCGCCCTATGGTTATAAAACACATGCTAAACCCTTATTTGCTATGTAAATATTACCCTGCCTATCATATAGATTTTACATTTAAAACTATGTTTTAAATGTTAAAACTAACCCCGCCGCATAATAAAATGCCTAGGCCCCATGCCCATATGCATAGCAACTCCATGAACTGATCTTTGCTATTCACACACCTAACCCCAGATCCTACGATCCACATGTGATATCGCAAATCTAATAGCGCCTAGTTTACTCATTTCAAGATTTGCAAAATAGGCTGTTTTGCTATACTCTCTCCCCTCCACGCAACACTTCACAATTGGATCGCATTCGATTCAATTAAACTGCTTACTGCCCAGAGCCCATGCGATAACCATTGGTGGTTTCTCCCTTCAACGAAAAAACCACCCATTCTATGATTTGACCACCATTCAATGCTTAAATTGCTTTAAACCTAAAAACATTATAAAACTTCATATGCACGCAGATAAGCCCTTTTCTGCATTCTATGTGCGTTTACATCCTTCCAACTAAAGAAACACTCATTGTACACCATTTTCATGCTAAAGAACCAGAAAATCCATTTCAAACGTTGTTGAGACCACTTCAAGCTTCCAGTTTGCTTCCAAAAGACATCAACAACCATGAGAAAGCCTTTCTGACGCCTCAGAAACCCGTTTAAAGACCAAATACCTACACAAACAGGTATTATTCGAAGAAAAGTAGCCTCCTTGTCATTTAAAAAAGAGTTTTCTGAGAAATTTGAACCGAGTAAAGCCTATTTTTCCCATAGAAAGACCCTTATTTTTACCTATAAAGAACATATTTGCTACTAAACTCTAATAAAACCCTAGTTTTGATACTATATCTGGTTTTAAATCAAATTTGAAGTATTTTTAACCTTTTATAGACTTCAAAGACTTTGTGATTAACTAGAGAAACCATTTTTCAAATAATCACAATCCTTTTGTGCCTGATTTGAACCATTTTTTAGTCCAGTTTATCCAAAGAAGCAGCGAAACCCTTGTTATACCATTTCCTGAAACTGAAAAGTGTTTGAAGATTAGTTTATAACCAAATTGAAAGGTTTAAACCCAAAATAAAGTCAGTTTGTGCCTATTTCTATTCAATAGACCTCTGTTAAAGTGAAAAACACCTTCTGTAAACACTTTAAGCTTACAGAAGGGTACAAAAAAGTATAAATATAGAGTTTCAAGCATCGAGAAGGTCTAAAATGTCAAAATAAAACCTAGCAATGCCTTCCAAAACCATTATTGTTGTAAACCCACTACAACCTCCTGTTGTAGATGTGGAACATACATTTTTAGCTGATGTAGATGAAAAAATAGTTGATCCAGTGATAGAATTTAATCTTCTAGACCTCCACTGTTGGAGTCTTGAAAAATAATTAGATCAAGGAGATGAAGTTCATATTTGGGAGTCAAATCTACCCAAGTATGTATTCCCACATACTCGTCAATTTCCAGAAGTCATTAGGTTGTGTCCATCCTATTATTTACCTAAACAAAGAGCCATGGTTAATGCTAATAAAGAAATATTTTTTACCATTACTGCAAAATCTATTAACCTAATGCTTCAGCTGAAACTAGATCCCAATGCAGTTCCCTTATCCATAGAAGCACTCACAAAGCTTTACATTAATCTGGACTTTCCTAAAAAGTTTCAGATTTTCCAAAATTTCATGCCTGCCTATGTTGAAATCCCAAAACTAAACCCTCCTTATTCTACTTCCAAATTTCCTGAAGGGTCAAGGCATGTCATCTCTATGTTATCCTTCATCCTAGGTTATTTTACTGATGAGCATACAAATGAGTCAATTCTAGGCTTTCTATCCATTTTTTTCCCATGTCAACCTCCTTCTATTATCTACAATTATGTTGAATACATAGCTGATAATATCCATGACCAGCTTGTGAAATTGCCCACAGAAGGAGTTTTTAGATATTCATCTTTTCTCTTTCACATGTTTCTTTACTTTCAAGCAGATAAGTTCCCTATAAACCTTCAGAAATTGGATGTATAAAGGAATCATATATCAATCATCTTTTGGAACTCACTAATCAGGAAAGAATCAACCGAATTCACCTATGTGGATTTTGTAGACTCATTTATTCATCCATTAATAAACATGTTGACAAACAATGTACAACCAGGAGTCAGTGATGAGATAAAGAAAATGCTATAGCTGTCAAAATAGAATAGAACTGGAGATTGGTACCTTTACAAAAATAATACAGAGATTAGAGTTTTTGGGTCAAATATTTTACCTTATAAACTACCTAAGCATGTGCCAATGAGAGTGTTTTCCTTGGAGTACATCAGGAAAATACTAAATTCAGATTCAATCAACTTCTTAGCTACCAAGAATAATACTCAATTCAAGTTGAAGAATCAGGTAGGACCTTTCATTTGTAATCACAAGGATGCAGGTACAGAGGCAGAAAAACAGTTGTTGGAATACAAATTTGAAGAAAGCTTCTTATGGATTTATGATCCTCAGAGAATTCTAAGTAAAATGAGGGTAAAATGCAAATTAACCCCTTATATACATGATAAAAGGCCATAGATTGAACAGTTTGCTAATCAAGCAAAGAGGCTGGAAAATACCTTGATAGAAGCAGTTAAACATGATGATACTAGTCACACCTTGAAAACTGTGAATCAAGAAGATAAATCTACCAAAAGAGTCAGAGAAGAAGGTACCTACACTGCTGAAACAACTATAGAGACTAGGTTTAAACTTAGATATAATAAAAAGCCTAAGCTCAATCTAGTGAACAAGGAAAAAGAGAAAATTGATATTTTAGAAGAAAAAAACACAGAGAAAAACACAGATGTTGCCACAGTAATTATAAATGAGCAGGAAAAGGATATTGTTGGGTGTGGAGCCTGAATTTTCTTCTGATTCAAAGATCCTTGTTTTAGCCGCATGTATACTCCAGGAAAAGTGTACACCCCTGCAGCGGGGGGGACTTGTCCCCCCCGTGGGGTCTGGGGGGGCTGACCCCTGGTTGGGGGTCCGGGGGCTAGCGGTTCCCCAGCTGGGGTTTCGGAGGCAGCGCCCCCGAAGCTAAAAACAGATGTAAAATTGCCTTGTAAAAGTATATTAATTTCTAGTCAATCTGGGTTGTTCATTAGGTGGATGATTTCAAGGTAGAAGTTATGTTTAGTTTAGGGTTTTTTAGTCTAGAAGGAAACCCCTCACTTTGTATGAGGGTATTGTATTGCAGTTGTGTATCGTATGTGTATTCTCAAAGCGAGAAAGAGATAGGGAGACTGTGAGAGAGAACAGAAGTTATTACAGAAAATCTGCTGTAGGTTGTGTCTCTTCATTTTTGCTGGATAATAGAAAGGAAGGAATGGCTGTTCGGGGTGGACGTAGGCCAAACTAGGTGAACCACATATATATGTGTCTCTCTGGTTTTTTGTGTTTTGTGTGCTTGTGTTTTCTGCATATTTTATGTGTTGAATTACTCTGTAATATACAACTTTTATAACAACTGGTATTAGAGCTGAAGGTCTATTTGGCTGATAAACTCACAAGAAACAAGGGTTCCTGGTTCCAGTGGGAGCAATGGCGGAAGATGGTAAGTTTAGGGTTGATAAATTTAATGGCCAAAACTTCCCACCATGGAAGATGCAGATGGAAGATTATCTGTATCATAAAGATCTGTACCTACCATTGAGTGGAAAAACAAAGAAGCCGACGGCTATGATAGGCACAGAATGGGAGATTATTGATAGAAAGGCACTCAGAACGGTACGGTTGTGCCTCACAACATCGATAGCCTTCAATATTTCTAAGGAAACAACAACAGAGGGTTTGATTAAGGCATTGGTGAAACTATATGAAAAAACCTTGGCCTTAAAGAAGGTATCTCTCATGAAACGTTTATTTAACATGAAGATGTCAGAAGGTGGATCTGTTGCAGATCATTTAAATGATTTTAATACAGTTACCAGTTACTTAAGTTTTGTAGGGGTAAACTTTGATGATGAAGTTAGGGCTCTTTTATTTCTATGCTCATTGCCAAAAAGCTGGAATGGTTTAGTTATGGCCATTAGTAACTCTGTCTCTGGATCTAGTACTTTAAAGTTTGATGATGTTGTTGGTGTTATCCTTAACGAGGAAATGCGACGGAAAAGCTTTGGTGAGACATCGGGTAATGCTTTGAGTGCAGAGTCTTGGGGAAGAAGAATAGAAAGGGGAAAGAGCTCAGGGTATCGCAATAAATCAAGGAAAGGAAAATCCAAGTCCAGATCGAGGATAGTGTGCTGGAAATGCGAAAAGAAAGGACACCTAAAGAAAGTCTGTAGATCTCCGAAGGGAAAATAAGTACACGCACAGCAAGAAAACAATCATGAAGCAAATGGGATAGGTGATGTGTTACAAGATGCTTTGATTCTTTCTTTTGAAAATGTTACTGATTCCTGGGTAGTAGATTCAGGGGCTCATTCCATGCCACACCTGATAAGAAATATTTTCATGACTATGTTCAAGGAGATTTTGGACAAGTCCATTTGGGTGATGATAAACCCTGTAAAATTTTTGGAATGGGTAAGGTTCATGTAAAATAGAATAATGGAAACCAATGGCTATTAAAGGAGGTAAGGCATGTTCCAGATCTAAATAAAAAATTGATTTCAACAGGGAAGTTAGGCGGTGAAGGTTGTGTGACAACTTTCACAGATAAAACTTGGAAGGTCACCAAAGGATCCCTGGTAATAGAAAAAGGCGAAAAGGTTGGTATATTGTATTTATGAAATGGTATTTCTAACTCTGTTAATGCTCTAACTTCCAAAGGAATAGATGCAGCATTATGGCATCATAGGCTCGGACATAGGAGTGAGAAGGGGATGAAGATTCTTCACTTAAGGAATTTGTTGCCAATTTTGAAGAATGTTGATTTGGATTTATGTGAGAATTGCATTTATGGAAAACAGAAGAGAGTCAGATTTCTCATAGTTGGGAAAGAAAAGAAGATCGAAAAATTAAAGCTTGTGCATACAGATGTATGGGGACCTGCTCAGGTATCATCTCTTGGTGGCTCTCGTTATTATGTTACTTTTATTGATGATGCACCTAGAAAAACTTGGATTTATTGTATTCAAAATAAATCTGATGTATTTGATACCTTCAAGAAATGGAAAGCTTTGATTAAGATTGAGACAGGAAAGAAGTTGAAGTGTCTCAGATCAGACAATGGAGGCGAATATTGCAGCAAAGAGTTTGATAGGTACTGTTCAGAGCATCGAATTCGCAGAGAAAAGACAGTTCCAAGAACACCACAAGAAAATGGTGTGTCAGAAACGATGAACAGAACAACCATGGAGCGTGCAAGGTGCATGAGATTGCATTTGGGATTGCCTTTACAATTTTGGGCAGATGTTGTAGATACTGTTGTTCATCTAATAAATAGAGGGCCTTCAAGTTCCTTGGATGGTGGTATTCCAGAGAAAGCATGCATAGGTAAAAAGGTAAACTACTCTTTTTTAAAGCCTTTTGGTTGTGAGGCCTTTGTTTATATTAATAAAGAAAACATAAAAAAGCTTGAGGAAAAATCAAAGAAATGTACCTTTATTGGATATGGTGTTAATGATTTTGGTTATCGCTTATATGATTACAAAAATCACAAAATCATTAGGAGCAGAGATGTAATATTCAATGAAAAGGTCTTGTATAAGAATCAGTTGTAGGAGAAGAAACAGGAAAATGAAAACAAAGAATACACGGTTCTTGATGAGATCACAGAAAAAGTATTGGTGTCTAAAAATAATAATAATCAATAGCCGCAACAACAGCAACCACCACAACAACTACAGGCACCTCAAACACCTGAAAGTGGTGTCAGAAGATCTCCCAGGATAAGTAGACCCCCTGAACGATACTCTACTTCATTATATTATTTATTGTTGACTGATTCTAGTGAATCCGAATGTTATGAAGAAGAAATGCAGGTTGAAACCAGGAAGAAGTGGGAGCTAGCCATGGAAGAAGAGATGGACTCCCTAATGCATAAATAGAATTGGGACTTATTTAGGTTGCTTGCAGGTAAAACTACACTGCAGAATAAATGAGTTTACAGGCTGAAGGAAGAAGATGGAGGAAAACAGAGGTATGAAGCTAGACTTGTGGTGAAGGGGTTTGCATAGAAGAAAGGTATTGATTTTGATGAAATATTTTCTCCTATTGTTAAGATGACTTCAATCAGAACTATTTAAAGTCTTGTAGCAACAGAAGATTTACATCTTGAACGGTCAGATGTAAAGACAACATTTCTCCATGGAGATTTGGAGGAAGATATCTATATGTAGCAACCAAAAGGATATTAGGTCAAAGGGAAAGAAAAACTAGTGTGCAGGTTAAAGAAGAGCTTGTATGGCTTAAAATAGGCTCCAAGTCATTAGTATCTAAGATTTGACAAGTTTATGTCTGAACAAGGTTATACTAGATGCCACTCTGATCATTTTGTTTATCTGAAAAAGAAAAATGATGGAAGCTACATTATATTGTTATTGTATGTAGATGACATGCTTGTTGCAGGGTCTAACATGTAGGAAATAAATGTGCTCAAAATAAAATTGGCAAATTCATTTGCAATGAAGGATTTGGGAGCTGCAAAACAAATCCTCGGTATGAGAATAACTAGAGACAACAAAAATCGCAAATTAACATTGTCTCAGAATGAGTACATACAAAAGGTGTTGAAAAGATTTAATATGCAGAATGAAAAACCAGTTAGTACACCTTTTGCTAGCCATTTCAAACTTAGTAAGGAGATGTTCCCTAAGACTAAGAAGAAATGGATTATATGTCTAAAGTTCCATATGCATCAGCAGTTGGAAGCTTAATGTATGCAATGGTCTGCACAAGGCCTGATATTACACATGCAGTGGGAGTTGTAAGTAGGTACATGAACAATCCAGGAAAAGAACATTGGATAGCAATAAAATGGATTCTTAGATATTTGAGAGGTACCACAAATCAAGCATTATGCTTTGGTGGTTCAAACATTGCTCTAGAGGGATATGTTGATGCAGATATGGTAGGTGACAGAGATAACAGGAGGATCACTACAAGGTATGTATTTATTATAGGTGGAACAGATGTTAGTTGGGTTTCAAAAATCCATAGTGTTGTTGCACTTTCAACAACAGAAGAAGAGTATGTTGCTGCTACAGAGGCTAGTAAAGAAATGATTTGGTTACAAAGGTTTATGGATGAATTGGGTAAGAAGCATGATATGGGAACGTTATACAGTGATATCCAAAGTGCCATTCATCTTGCAAAGAACTCAACATTTCATTCTAGGAAAGAACACATACATCTCAAGTACCATTCCATACGTTCAGTATTGGAAGATGGACTGTTGAAGCTGGAAAAGATACACACTAGCTAGAATCTTACAGATATGCTAACAAAAGTTGTAACCAGGGAGAAATTGAGAATATGCTCAGTTTCAATTGGTCTTCAATTATGACAATGAAGACAAGAAATAGCCAGGTCCAAAGAGGAGTCATTGTCCATCAAATGAAGCAGTAGTGCAGTTGCTGCAATCAGTCTCCAAGTGGGAGATTGTTGGGTGTGGAGCCTAATTTTTCTTCTGATTTAGAGATCCTTGTTTCAGCCACATGTATACCCCAAGAAAAATATACACCCCTGTAGCGGGGGGGTGCGGGGGGGACCTTTCCCCCCCGCGGGGGCTGGGGGGGCTGACCCCTCGACTGGGGGATCCGGGGGATAGTGGTCCCCCGACGGGGGTTTTGGGGGCAGAACCCTAAAGCTAAAAAAATATGTAAAATTGCCTTGTAAAAGTATAGTAATTTCTAGTCAATCTGGGCCGTTCATTAGGCGGATGATTTGACGGTAGAAGTTATGTTTAATTTAGGGTTTTTTTCCCTAGAAGGCAACCCCTCACTTTGTATGAGGGTATTGTATTGCAGCTGTGTATCATATGTGTATTCTCAGAGCGAGAAATAGATAGGGAGACTGTGAGAGAGAATAGAAGATATTACAGCGGATCTGCTGTAGGTTGTGTCTCTTCATTTTTGCTAGATAATATAAAGGAAGGACTGACTGTTCAGGGTGGACATAGCCCAAACTGGGTGAACCACATATATATGTGTCTCTCTAGTTTGATGTGTTTTTTGTGCTTGTGTTTTCCGCGTTATTTATGTGTTGCATTACTCTGTAATATATAAATTTTTTAATAGATACTTTAGACACACAAGTAATTAAGAAACAACAAAGTATGGAGGCATCCTCCTCACAGCCAGCAGAGGATAAAGATATTGAAATTAGAGAGAAATATAAGCAGATAAAAGCCAAGAATGAAGAAATTAAGACTGATATTTATTCTCAGTATTTACAGCAAACTCCACGAATCCAGAATAGACTTCTGTCAGCTTTTGATTATTCAAACAAGAAGTTTATTATGTCAGTACTTCAACCAACAGTCAATAAGCCCAAAACAGAAAAATATTACAAGAAATCTGACCTTAAATTACCTGTTGATAACATTCATCCAATAGATCAAATTTAATTTCACAGAAAAACTTCCAAGATTCTTTATTCTACTATGACTACAAAGGCAATGAGTTCCCAAAAGCTCCAGAACACAGTAATAAATATGAGAGGTCAAATGAAAGTTTAAAAGGCTTCCTCATATGCTAAAGACCTTAGAATTAATTCTTTAGAAGAATTGGTAATTCAAGTAGGATATGACCTTGCCAATGTCAAAGGTGCAGAAGAATTGGTGAAGAAAAAGAATGTTGACATTACAGCACTTAGAAAAGAACTCAAGCTTCCACCAACAGAACATCGACAAACCAAGGAAATTGTTCAAGAGGTAAGCCAAGAAGATCATATGATGAACTTTATTTTACAATTGACAACACGGATTAAAGAGATGGAAATCCAAATGGACAAGCTTTTCCATGAAAGAGAAACTGCAAAAACACAAGAAGTTCCTACGGTAATTCCCATGCCAACTACAACTATTCCTTCAACACTGGCAGAGGAATTGGCACCAAAAGCTCCATTAGAAAAAGTTGTGCCAGTGACATCTTCTACTACCTCCTCTACAGATTCATCTACATCAACAGTGCAACCAACAGATGAAGCCAACAAGCTCATCAAAGCCATGGAGGAAATGTCACTTCAAACCAATAAAATCAATAAGTTGAGGAAAATTATTGAAAATCGTGAAGACACTAAGAAGCTAGCCCAAATTAATGCCAAAACTCAGGAACAAAGGGTTGACAAGTTAAAGTTTGAGTTGAAGAAATTACAAAAGGATTTAACTTTAAAAGAAACTATGTCCTATGTGAAGAATCAATTATGGACCAAAATCATTGAATCCATCAATGATGTTTGGCCATCAATACAAGTAATTTATGAGAAAAAAGATTTACTAAAGGCATCTAAAGAGGAGATTCAGAAAACAAAGGATGAACTAGGTGTCTAACCTGGAGAGGCCCTAGAAATAATCAAAATTTTCAACAGTAAGAACAAACAAGAATTGGATGAGATAGAAATTATTGATAGAACAAAGACAATTCTTGAAATAAGAAAATTAATTTCAAAGAAAAATTTGATGAAGCAGCTAGAAGAAAAGTGTGGAAACATGAATATAGCCATAACTAAATTTATGGTTAAATTTGAGATTTTAAGGAAAAAAAATTTGCCAAATATTCTTGTTCTTAATGATAAACCTATGCCAGAAAAAGACTACAACAAGAAGATCAGAGATTATGCAAAAGAGCAGGTGAATAAAACATAAGGACAAGGAATTCCTATAAGAAAGGTTTTACATAAAAGCTTTGAAGACCTATTTTATCTACAACATGAAATAAAGCATATTTTTGTAGTAAAACCAACATTTTCTAGATATACAGAGGCAAATGAGAACTTTAGGTAGTTGAAAAAGATCAAAATCCTTGATGAAGAATTTTGGGAAAAACTCACTGACTTACTGTAAAAGTCAAATTGCGGTGAAAAGGATGAAAAACAATTTGTTGTTTTTACATAGTAAAAACATAATTTATAGCAGTAAGGCAATTAGAACAATGGTTAAAGAGTATCAGATGATAAAGTGTATTAGATGAAAGAGTATCAAATGAGAAGATAACACTTCAAAAATAGATCAAAATATATTTTCCAACGTTAGAGAAAACAAGGCAGCCAACTGCACCCAATCCAAAACAACATTTCTATTTTATTTGGATAAATAGGACAACTTGCTAGTTGTTAAGAAGCTGTCACTATATTTTTGTAAAAGATATTTTTATTTTCTTAGAAAAATCCTATGAGTATTCTAGGATATTTTGTAAATTTTTTTGTATAAATACTTCAAAATTTGAAGTATTGTTGTGGAATAAACGGCTGAAGATTTCTATAGTCAATATTTCTATACCTGAAGGCTTTTTTGTAGCAATTTTAAGCAGCAGACTGGATCAATTCATAAAGCATCATATTTCAAGATTCATGTGATGAGCCATTTAAGTGAAGTACTTTCTTCTGTCATTGTTTATCTTCTTATGTTTTACATGCATCCATATATGTGTTCTAAATTTGAATGATAAATTAGGAATATTATTACAGGATTTGTTAAACCTGTCTTTAAAAAATTATCATTTCTATGTTTTCTGTTTATTTTCAGAGTAGGGAACCCCTAATTACTTCCTATTTTGAATGACCTCTATCTCTTCCTTCCTTTTTCAGATCAAAGAATCCTTGATTGCTCTTTATCTTGATTAAACCACTTCACCAATCAACCTTTCAAGATCTTCAATGAATTGTCTATCTTGCCCTAAAAATATTTGATTTTTTTACCTTGATCCTAGTCCTGTTTGCTTGAAATTTGACTCCTTTTCCAAATGGACAAGCAGATCTATCACTATCCATCTCATTAAGTGATTTTTCCCACCAACCAAAACCAATTATCAAAACCAATTTCCACATCATAACTGGCCTAATATCAAATAATTAAAAAAAAGTTAAATCTTATAGAGAGAGCCCTCTCTAAACCCTAGGAAGGCTAGATCTTAGAGTTTAAAATTTGGTTTGTCATTACCTCTAATGTTATTTGAACTTTAAATAAAAATATAACAACTTAAGAATTATTAGAGTGATAACATATTGGCGACCATACTGGGGAACTAACCAATCCTTAGTCTTAAAATAGATCTTAAAGGAAATCATTTTCATCATCCTTTCACCTTAAGACTATTTTAAAAGTTGTGAGTATCATTTAATAAAAGATGTAATTCTGGCTTCTAGAAAAATCTACTATACTAGGTCAAACCCAGATCCTAAACCTGCTGTTATAGTAGACAATCCAGACAGAATTGGAAAAAAGAATAAACAGGTAGAATATTTAGGTAACAAATTTTCCTTATTGAGATCAAAATTCTCTTCCAAAACAATTAATAACTATACAAGACATTGATTTTGAATTAAATTTTGAACATTATTTATTCATAAACAAATCATAAAGTGATTTAAACAACACTATTATAGATCCTAATTTTATTTCATCTCTTGAAATTAAAAAGGAAACTGTTTCAGTAGATTCTGAATCAAATTTTTTTGAGATTTATGATAAACTTGATGAATTTAATGCTACTATACTTAAGGAAATCGATGAAGCTTCGTTTCAGCATTCAGTTGAATTAGCTGCCTTATCAACATATACACCTAAACCATCTACTTCTCAGCTAAATAACAACCTTGTAGAATTTGTAGTTTCATCTCTTTTTACCACTACATCATCCATAATTTCCACCACAATTCTATCTACAGATCCATTTAAGCCTAAAAAACCATTCCAACCTAGATTATTATTTCCATTTTCTACCCCATCAACCCCATCCAATAGTTTATCTTCTACATTTTCAAATAAATCATTCTCATTTCCAATTACATCTTCATATATCCTAGTTTCATATTCTTCCATCCCAACTTCACCTTTTAGCTCTTCAACTACACTTCCTATTATGTCATCTTACATTCCAATCTCATCAGCCACTTCTTTAACTGCATCAGCTAGCACTTCTAGTTCTGCCCCAATAACTTCTAATCTACCTCCTAGCAAGCTAGAATTGAAGCCATGGCTGCTAGGTATGCTCCCTTGGTCCTTCCAGCTCAGTTACATGACATGCCTCAGGATTACCAGAGTAAAATACCTCAATTTGATGCTACCACACATTACACTGCCCAACAACACATTAATAAGATGGCAGATTATTTTGAGCTTCATGAAATAGATGATTCTGATGTACAAATGAGACTCTTTGATCAAACATTAACAGGGGAAGTTAAAAAACGGTTTAAAGGTATAAATCCTGGTAGTATAGCTGATTTAGCAGTATTTCATAGATTATTTTTGAATAAATGGGAAAAGAAGAAAAATCCACTTCAAATTGTAGGTTTTAACCCTGAACAGAAATTATCTACACACGAATATTATAGCAGAAAATAAACAATAGCGAGAGCATAAAACATAAAACAAAAAAACACAGAGATTTTCCCCTGGATCCCAAATCGGGACAACTAGCTTGATATTTCATTATATTCCTTTTAGTGTTACAACACATATATATACATTCTGAAGCATACATAAACCCTAATCCATTAACCCTAGATTAGAACATAACCGTAGCTCCCTTGACCGGATCTACAAAAAATACCAGGGGCTGAAAACCATCGTACCCCAAAACCATGTGCAAAACCATGCACAAAACCATGGGCGTGGACCGCCCACCAGAAATTAAGGACCAAAAAATTTTCGCCTTCGCGCTGCCCCGAACCCTAACAGGGGGGGCTACTGCCCCCCTTGTGACGCCCCTGTTGCACCTAGCGCAAAGGGGGGGGGGGGATATCGCCCCCCCTCTTACCCCCCCCCCATGCGTGATTTGTCGTGGAAATAATATAACACATACCCAACACAAATATTATTTGAAATTGATGAAATTGAAAGAGCTCCTAATGAAATAGTCCAAGACTACTGCACTAGATACAACAGTGTTTACAATTCAATCCCTGCCAATATCGAACCCACTCCAAACTCTGTCCTACTCAAATTCCCTAATGGATTTGATACAGACATGGCCTATCAATTAAGAAAGAGAAATGTTGATACTTTACAAAGAATGCAAACAGATGCTGTTAGTGTAGAAGTAAATATTTTAGCTAGAAAAGCTAGATTAAGGAATGAGAGGAGAGTAACCATAAAATAAGAGACATCTAGTTCAGATGGAAAAATAGATCAATTAGCTAAAAATTTAGAGAGAATGATGGATAGATTAGACAATATAGAAATAATACCACAATGGGATAACCAAAAGAAAAATAGAAATCCCCACTTCAGGAAAAATACAAACACAGGAAAATTTAAAGAATTAGCTCTTGATCAGACAATAAGGCCTCCATCTCAAGAGAACTATGCTGAAATTTCTCAACAGAATGATGATGATGAAGACACCATAAATCTAATGGATATAAATGATGATAACACTATATTTCTTACACAAGAAGATCAAGAGTTATTTTAAATGCAACAACTTCAATTAGATTTAGGTGAATCATTTGACTACAAACAAGGTTATGATTTTGCTATCAATGAAGTACATAAGAAAATAACCTGAGAAGTAAGAAAAACATAGAGTTTTCTACTAAGAAAACTGCACAAACACAAACTAAAAAAATAGTAGAAGCTCTCACTACCAAAGTTCTGCAAATTCTATCTAGGGAAAACAAGCAAAACTCCAACTCATCCCAGAAAATATCCAGCCCTAAAATTTTTCCCAGTCCCAAAATTGTTGATATAACAAATGAGGTTGTCCAAACATCAACAGATTCACAAAAATCTGTTGCTGTTAAAACATCTAATTCTGCTAAACAACAAATTAAGATTCCAAAACACCCACTATTGAACCAAAATCAGCAGAGCCAAAAGCTACCACTGGAAAAACAGCTTCTGATAATTTAAAATTTGAAAAAAAATCTACTGCTTCTCAAACCATTCCTTAAAATAAAACTAAGAGCAGTAAGACACAAGAAACACAAACTGAAAATGAGAAAACAACTATAGAAAAAGAAGATAACCTACTCAAACTACAATTACTAAAGAAGGGTTAATTCGACTTAGTAAATCACAACCTTCATTTAATATACAAGCTAAAATTGCAAAATTAAAAATACCAATTCCTTTGACAGAATTGGTAAAACATGATTTTAACAAAACAACTATCACTGAAACCTTAAACATGAATGATGGAAAAGACTCAGTAAACTTAAGTGATGATCAACTAGAGTTGATTTTTGGTCGTCATGTTAATGGAAAAAACCAAGATGGATCAGTTCCAATGTTTTACATTAGCTTAACTATTCATGACTAAATATAACACAATGAAATGTTAGATTCAGGGGCTTCACACAATTTAATGCCAAAAGCAATAATGGAAACCTTGAACTTAGACATCACTAGGCCTTACAAAGATCTCTTTTCATTTGATTCAAGCAAGGTGAAATGTTTAAGATTGATTAAAGATTTTTGTTGAATTAGTTCAATATCCTGGTAAACGTATACTCATGGACATTGTAGTAGCTAATATTCCACCTAAATATGGAACGCTCTTATCTCACTCATGGGGAGCCAAATTACAGGGATCTCTACAATTGGACATGTCAAATGCTACCATATCAGTTTTTGGCCAACTAAAGAACATATATAGGGAAACATTGATCAAATATATGGTGAGTAGTGCAGAAAGACCAAGAAATTACCCAATTTACACTACACCTGCTGACTTAGATTCATTCATATTATGTAACTCTAAAACTAATAATGAAATCAAAATTGAACTAAAAGACAAAAATAAAATACCAAACAATGAAAATAAATTTCATGAATCATTATGGCATTTAGATTTTGATGGTTCAGTCAATAAACTAGGAGAAAGAGCAAGAGTTTGGATAACTAATATGGAAAATAATCATGTAGACGGCCATGCTTTCGGACTGAATTTCAAATGTACCAATAACATGGCTGAATATGAAGCTCTCATTTTAGGACTGCATATTATCAGAAATTTAGGAGGAAAGAGAGTATCAATTATGGGAGACTCGGAGTTGAATGTAAAACAAATAAGTGGAGAATATTCTGTTTATCATCCTAGATTAAGCCGATATACAGAAATTGTGTTAAATTTGATAGATGAAATTTTCGAATGTAATTTTTCTGCAATACTAAGAAAGCAGAATATACAGGCTCACTCCCTAGCAACTTTTGCTAGTACCTGTAATCTACCATTTCAGCCAAATCATAAGTATACTGCAAAAGTCAAACACACACCAATAATTCTAGATAATCTTAAATATTGGTAGATTTTCTCACAAGATCAACAGATTTACCATTTTATGAACAATGAAGGTGAATTTCATAATTGTAAAATAGACAGATATTGTACTGT
This sequence comes from Pinus albicaulis, assembly GCA_034641835.2. NCBI lineage: Eukaryota > Viridiplantae > Streptophyta > Pinopsida > Pinales > Pinaceae > Pinus > Pinus albicaulis. Next base: position 1,168,713,986 of record CM076578.1, read on the forward strand.
AGATCAGAATTTAGATAGTGAAATTGATTTGAATAACATAGATGTAAATAAAGTAAAGTTTGCAAAACCTGCTAAATTTAGTCAATCAGATATAGATAAATTAGAGAAAGTAGAAATTGAAGAGATATTTGATGATGAATCTGATATTTTGAACTTAAAATTTAACTTTTTACCAAAAGGCTTAACTCCTTTAGAATATTTATTTGAATCAAATGATGTTGCAATAAAACCCAAAATGGAGCCACTTAGATCTGATATTGAGGAATGTAACATAGGCACAGAGTTAAAACCTAAGATGATTAAACTTTTCAAAGCTTTACCTCAGCAAGAAAAAGAAAAATATCTTGCTCTTTTCAAGTAATTTCAGGATGTTTTTTATTGGAGTTATGAGGACCTAAAATCCTATGACACCAGTATAATATAGCATAAAATCCATATAAAAGAATACCAAAAACCTTTTAAACAAAATTTAATAAGGATCAACCCTATTTTTATGCCTTTAATTGAGAAAGAAGTAAAAAGAATGTACGATGCACCTATAATTGTACCAATCAGATATTCTGATTGGGTTTCTAATCTAGTTCCCACCAGAAAAAAGATGGGAGAAATTAGATTATGTGTTGACATTATAAATTTAAATAAATTATCATTAAAGGAAAATTACCCTTTACCAAAGATGGATCACATTTTACAAAGGGTAGTTGGTTCTTCTAGGATTTCACTTTTAGATGGATTTTCAGGATACAACCAAATTTTAGTCCAACCAGAGGATCAAGCCAAAACTGCTTCTACTACTCCATGGGGCACTTTTATGTATGTAAAAATGCCTTTTGGGTTAATGAATGCAGGAACCACTTTTCAAAGAGCTATGGATATAGCCTTTGCAAAATAAATTCATGAATTCTTAGTAATTTATTTAGATGACATTACTTTTTTCTCAAAGACTAATTATGAACACTTGGATCATCTCGGACAAGTCTTTTTTAAATGCAGAAAATTTGGCATCTCTCTAAACCCTAAGAAAAATTTATTTGGATTACAATAAGGTAATTTACTTGGACACATAATATCTAAAGAAGGAATTAGAATAGACACTTCCAGAATAGAGGCCATTCTTAACATTAGTCCTCCTAGGATCATTAAAGAGTTACAAGCTTTGCTAGGTAAAATTAACTTTCTTAGAAGATTCATCTCAAATTTAGCTGAAATTATCATAGAGCTTAACAGTATGCTTAAAAAAGACTCAATAATTAAATGGAATATTGAAGCCAAACAATCTTTTGAATCAATTAAAAAATCTTTAACCAAAACTCTAGCCCTTATAAGTCATGATTTTAAGAAATATTTTATTATCTTCTCTTTTGGTTCAAAACACACTATTGTTGTGGTTTTACTGCATAAAAATGACCAGGGCTATGAGTAGCCCATTTCTTTCTTTATAAAAACACTCATAGATGCCACTTTAAAGTACAATATCATGGAGAAACAAGCCATAGCTTTGGTAAAGGACATTAAATACTTTAGAGTGTACATTCTTTATTCACACATCATTGCATATGTTCCAAATTAAGTTGTAAAGGACATTCTAACTCAGAATGGTCCTGATAGTAAAAGAGGAAAGAGAATTGCCACAATTTTGAAATATGACATAGGAAAAAAACCCACTAAACTCATAAAAGGTCAAGGTTTAGCCAAACTCATGGCTGAATCAAATTTTCATGCCCTAGACATAAATTTTATTGCCCAAGTAGATGATCAAGAAAAGATGGCGACTCCAGAGATCAGTAAAGACTTTTCAGACTCACCATGGTATGCAGATATTATATTTGTATTACTAAGCTAACAATCTCCTCATGGATTATTAAGAACAAAAGCTAGATTCTTAAAATTGAAGGTAGTAAGATTTTGTATCTTAGACGATGTACTGTTTTGGAAAGATCATAGTGTAATTTTACAGAATTATTTTCTTAAAGAAAAAGCTGACATATTTTTAAAATAATTTCATGCAGGTGACTATGGAGGACATCTCTACTGGAATACTACTTCAGACAAAATCTTGAGAGCTGGTTTTTACTAGCCTACTTTGTTTGTAGATGTAAAAAGGTATGTGACCTGTTATCACCCAAAAATTCTCAAAAAAACATCATTGTGTTATGTTTTTTTTTGTTCACGGTTAAAATTAGGTTTAGAAGTCAATTTAGGGTTTGTCTAAGGGTAGGTTAGATTTTTATAATATCAAAGCCCATCCTTAAGTTCAAATAAAGTCTTTTTAAGGTCCATTCATTGTCAAATATCCATAATTTCCATTTGTGAGCCATTTCCTAAAGTCTCATGTCAAAACTGGTCAAATTAGCCAAGAAACCTTACTTTTGTAGCGCCGCTAGTTCAAAAAAGTTGATTTGCGCTATGAAACTGTTAAAAGTGATGAAACAAAAACTCTGTTTTCCGGTTTTGAGTATTCAACTTCAAAGGAGGTTTCTGAGCAACGAAAAATGAATTTAGGAAAAATGAAAGAGGTTTTTCTTTATAACTGACCTAGCTACAAAACCCTCTCTCAATTTCCAAAAATTCATTAGGAGGTAGGATAAATTGATAAATTAAAATGTGCTACGAAACTACTGTTACAAAATGTCCTATACATGACTATTTAGTAGTCAACTTCAAGTTCAGCTTCTACACAAATGAAAAAATATTTTGGAATTATGAAAGATTTTTATCTTTATCACAGACCCAGCTACAATATCCTCTCTCACTTTTCCCATATGTGTTATCATTGGGGAGATACAAGGCTTTCTTTGAAGCCCTATTTTTAGAAACAAAGTTTTCTTGTTTTACACATTGTTTTCAAAGGAAGTTCTGGACATCAGGAGATATGGTTCAAAAACAAAAGAGAGGTTTTTATTCAAGACATAATGGCATACAAAAACCTCCTTTATTTTCTCAAAATACATCATGGAGTAAGAGATATAGGCTCTGTCCCAAGACCTATTTTTCAGGAAAAAACAGGAAAAAACCAATAGGCTAACCTATTGCAAATGAAGAAGGGACCTCAAGAAGGTTGGAATGACCTATTTTTCAAGTGATATGATGATATCAGGTCTATTTTAAGTTTTTGGCACATTTTCACTTTAAATTTTGGAAAAATTTGGACAAAACTGCTCACTCAGCAATTTTGTAGCGCAAACAATGAAAAATGGGTGAAATGCACTATGAAACTGTTGTAGCAGCTCTTTTCACCCTTTATTATAACTTTTTGGATGGAAAATGTGTGTATTATGACCTAAAATTTCTAGGGAAGCTGTGTTAAGTGAATACAAAGATAAATATGGAAGAAATAAGCCAAAGTTTTGAAGGTAAAAGGGTAAAAATGCTACGCTACGAAAAGCGCTACGAAACTGTGCTATTTTCGTAGCACATGTATACTTCTGCTATTTTGAAGAGTTTGATAGTGGTTTTGGATAGCTAGGACTTGGTGAGGTTTTTGAAAGGTGTTACTTCAGTTCATAACATCAAATAAGATTGAGATAATGGGTTCATGACAGTCAAAGTGTCTCAATAGAACAAAGAATCCTATGCTTAGAAAACAGGGGATAGTTTCCTAGTTTAATGGAGATCAGCATTGAGGACATAAAGTGTTGGAGCTTATCATATGCATTCGACCATATGGTAATATAGTTGGAAAATGATGTAATCTAGTTTAGATAAGGTTTTTATGAGTAGAGTTAAAGAGTTTGAGTCCTATTTGTAATAGGACTACTCATTAGGTTTGCAGCTATCATTTTGTAATAAATACCATGTCATATGGTTAGTCAAGGTTTCAACAAGTAGGAATTAGATGTATCTAGCTCAGGATAAGGCTATCCTATCTTGTAAATGATCTATAAAGATGAAGAAGTCAAAATGCTACGGGTTAGACATTTTTTAGCAAAAATATTGTGTTTATTGTAAGTGACTGTTTTCGGTTTAACACAGAGTTTTTTACTTAGCCAACTAAAGATTCATAAGGAGTTCTAGTGTGATTTTGTTCTAATGGCATCCTTTTACTATTATATTGCATTTTTGTTTACTTATGTTACTCAGAATTCATCATTGATGCTATGACTTCCTACATAGACAAACTGACTGTGTGTTTTACAATTTCACATGTGTATCTCTTGACTTGAACTCTGATATGCCTTGACCTTCATGCTAAGTATATTTTTTGGTTTTACTGAAGCTATTTTGACTCCATAAGCCCAATGTGTACTTGCTAATGTGATTTGCAACTAATATCTATCATTTATTTTCTTTTTACCCCACATAGAGTTAGCCATCTATATTTCTATCAAAAATCATTAACCCTTGAGAAAGCCCTCTCAGGCTGAGGAGGCTAAACCTCAATCAAAATATTGGTTTGAAATAGTTACATAAGATTGATTTGATTGGCAGCCTATCAGGTCTGATTTTGTGATAACATTTTGGTGCGTCTGCCGAGAGTCTAAAGATTATACTTTCCCGAGATTTTGAAGCTGAACTTCTGAAGGTAGCAGGAGCTCAGGAAGCTTTTTGAGGCTGCATATACCTTGGTGACTCCACACATCAAATAATAAATTGGAAGGTGACTACACTTCTTGAATATCAGTAGCTTGATGAAGTTTCAGAATGAGTTCCATTGCAAGAATAAATGCTAGGTATGGCCCTATGAATCGGTCTCACATCCCTGGTTTTCCAAATCCTATCCCAAAGGTTGAATGGTTAATTGATCTTCCTATATTCAAATGTTAAAATAAAGAAAATTTTGCTCTTCATTTTGTTAGATTCCATATGCATGTACATAGTCTTAAGGTTCAGTTCCCTGAGGATTGTCTTATGAAGATTTTTATGACGACCTTAGAAGGAAAAGCATGGTCTTGGTATGAAAGCTTTCCAAATGGTTCATTATATTCTCTTGTTGATTTCCATGTTGCATTTTATGAGATGTATAAAGAGTGTCATCCCTCCTTATTGCTGGTTAAAGACTGTTGTAAAAACTCTATGAATTTTATTGAATATTTGGAGAATTGTGATGAAGATGATGAGTTCATGGATGAGGAAATTTTAGAGGCCCTTCATGATGATACCTTTCATCACCAAGAAGAAAGGATATCCTCTCTCTTGGATGAAAATGAAACCCAACAGGAGTTTATTTATGATAATCATGTTACATCCTCTGAGTTTGATGAAAAGTTGCAGCAGACTTGTCAGTCTTTTGATCATCGGGAGTATGAGAATCATTTCAAACAGAAAGAGGAAATATTGGAAGATGATTGCTACAAACCTCAGGTATATAAAAATTTTGATTCTTCATGTCATTTCTTGCATCAGCCCACATCAAATAATGGTCACACTAATGAAAAAATGGGTGAAAATTTCTCTTTATCCTTGTCTTCTAGTCTGAAATCATTTGAATGAAAATCAAAAGATAAGATTCAGTTTGTGGATGTAGTTGCAGAGAACATTAAAAAGGACATTCAAGTTTCAAAAGATAAAATTCAATCTCATAGTATTCATAATCAAGATTAGTCTTTTCAAATGATTTTAATGCCAGAACACAAAGAGGGGGTGTTGCTACCTTTCTTCTTAGAGATTGAGGAAGAATACACCATTTTTGTAATTCAGTTTGAAAAGCAGTTTGAAAGCACACAACTAAAGTCTTATGTGGTTGATCAAAGCATGTATGAGTGGTCCAAAGTTTCAGAATGTCATGAGAAGCATCAAATAGATCATGTCTTCTTTGATCCTATAGCTGACTACATGAAAGAGTTCTATAGTCAAGATTTCCAATTATGTTTTCATTATGAAGATCAGTTACATCTCATGTTGCCTTGGTCATTTTAGTATCATGTTAACTTTTGGTTCAAGCATAGTCAAGAGATTCAAGTTTCAGACCAGATCAATGACTGGCTTCATTGGAAGTTTCATGTTCCTTGAGTTACAAATGGAGATTGCAACCGATAGGGTAGGTAGGAGTGTGTGAATAAGTTCGAAGTTGAATGAGAATATTTTCAGTAGGTATAGATTTGGTTCTTCTATAGTGATCATCAAGATTGAGCCCGAGGTGAAGGCTATAAGAGTTTGAATTATAGCTTTTCAATCTCAAAGTTTTTTCTGTTTTGGTCAAGAAAATGGATAACAACACTAGAACTACTGGTTCTTAGTGTACCATAGGGGCACACTATCCCAAGTGGAGCCTCAGTTATCACCCAAAAATTCTCAAAAAAACATCATTGTGTTATGTTTTTTTTTTTTATGGTTCAAATTAGGTTTAGAAGTCAATTTAGGGTTTGGTTAAGGGTAGGTTAGATTTTTATAAGATCAAAGCCCATCCTTAAGTTCAAATAAAGTATTTTTAAGGTCCATTCATTGTCGAATATCGATAATTTCCATTTTTGAGCCATTTCCTAAAGTTTCATGTCAAAAATGGTCAAATTAGCCAAGAAACCTTTCTTTTGTTGCGCCACTAGTTCAAAAAAGTTGATTTGCACAACGAAACTGCTGAAAGTGATGAAACAAAAACTTTGTTTTCTGGTTTTGAGTAGTCAACTTCCAAGGAGTTTTCTGAGCAACTGAAAACAAATTTGGGAAAAATAAAAGAGGTTTTTCTTCCTAAAAAACCTAAATACAAAAAATTTTCTCATTTTCCTCAAACTCATTAGGAGGTGGTATAAATTGATAAATTAAAATCCACTATGAAACTGCTATTACAAAATGTCCTGTACATGATTGTTTAACAGTCAACTTCAAGTTCAGTTTCTGGACAAATGAAAAAGTGTTTTGGAATTCTGAAAGAGTTTTATCTTTATCATAGACCCAGATACAATAACCCCTCTCACTTTTCCCATATGTGTTATCAGTGGGGAGACACAAGGCTTTCTTTGAAGCCCAATGTTCATAAACAATTTTTTCCCGTTTTACACATTTGTTTCAAATAAATTTTATGGATAGAAGGAGATATTATTCAAAAAAAAAAAAAGAGGTTTTTATTCAAGACATAATGGCCTACAAAAACCTTTTTTATTTTCTCAAAATATATCATCGAGTAAGAGATATAGGCTCTATCCCAAGACCTATTTTTCAGGAAAAAACCAATAGGCCAACCTATTGCAAATGAAGAAGGGACCTCAAGAAGGCTGGAATGACTCTGTATTTCAAGTGATATGGTGAAATCAAGTCTATTTTAAGTTTTTGGCACATTCACACTTTACATTTTGGAAAAATTTGACAAAACTACTCACTCAGCAGTTTCATAGCGCAAACAATGCCAAAAGGGTGAAATGCGCTATGAAACTGCTATATCAGCTTTTTTCACCCTTTATTATAAATTTTTGGAAGGAAAATGTGTGTATTATGACCTAAAATTTCTAGGGAAGCTGTGTTAAGTTAATACAAAGATAAATATGGAAGAAATAAGCCAAATTTTTTAAGGTAAAAGAGTAAAAATGCTGCGCTACGAAACTGTGATGTTTTCGTAGCGCATGTATAATTCTGCTATTTTGAAGAGTTTGATAGTGGTTTTGGACAACTAGGACTTGGTGAGGTTTTTTACAGGTGTTACTTCATTTCATAACATCAAATAAGCTTGAAATAATGGGTTCATGACAGTCAAAGTGTCTCAAGGGAACAAAGAATCCTATGCCTAGAAAACATGGGACAGTTTCCTAGTTTCATGGAGATCAGCATTGAGTTCATAAAGTGTTGGAGCTTATCATCTGGATTTGACCTTATGGGAATAAAGTTGGAAAAATATGTAATCTAGTTTAGATAAGGTTGTTATGAGTAGAGTTAAAGAGTTTGAGTCCTATTTGTAATAGGACTGCTCATTAGGTTTGCAGCTGTCATTTTGTAATAAATACCATGTCATATGGTTATTCAAGGTGTCAAAAAGTAGGAATTAGATGTATCTAGCTCAAGATAAGGCTATCCTATCTCGTAAATGATCTATAAAGATGAAGAAGTCGAAATGCTAAGGGTTGGACATTTTTTAGCAAAAAGACTGTGTTTTTTGTAAGTGACTGTTTTCAGTTTAATACAGAGTTTTCTACTTAGCCAACTCAAGATTCATAAGGATTTCTAGTGTGATTTTGTTCTAATGGAATCCTTTTACTATTCTATTGTAGTGATGTTTTCTTATGTTACTCAGAATTCATCATTGATGCTCTGACTTCCTACATAGACAAACTGACTGTGCGTTTTACAATTTCACATGTGTATCTCTTGACTTGAATGCTAATATGTCTTGAATTCCACGCTAAGTAGATTTTTTGGTTTTACTGAACCTATTTTGACTCCAAAATCCCAATGTGTACTTACTAATGTGATTTAAAACTAATATCTATCATTTATATGCTTTTAACCCCACATAGAGTTAGCCATCTATATTTCTATCAAAAATCATTAACGCTTGAGAGAGCCTTCTCAGGTTGAGGAGGCTAAGCCTATCAAGTTTGATTTTGTGATAACATGACCTACTGTCACAAGTGTCAAATATTTGAGGGAAATTAAAAACTATTACCCGCGCCCTTAAAACCCATCTCAACGGAAATGCCATTTCATCAATGGGGTCTTGACTTCATTGGTGAAATTCACCCTCCATCATCAACCCAATATAAGTGGATTCTGACAACCACTGATTATTTTACTAAGTGGATTAAAGCCATGCCTTCCAGGCAAGCCACTGACACTGTCATCATCTCATTTTTAGAAAGCAACATACTTTCAAGATTTCGATGTCCTCAAAATATTATCACTGACAATGCAGCTGCATTCAAATCTAAAAATATGATTGAATTTTTCCCTAAATACCACATTACCCCTGGCCATTCTACTGCATATTACCCCCAAGGTAATGGCCTTGCTTAATCTTCCAATAAGATCCTTGTAAACATCATCAATAAATTACTAGAAGATAACAAGAAAACTTGGAACAAGAAGTTAGTTAATGCCTTATGGGTAGATAGACTTACCACCAAAAAATATATTGGTACATCCCCTTACCAAATTGTTTATGGAATGGATGTTGTTTTTCTATCTTCCTTAGGAGTACCAGTAATGAAGATAATTCAAGAGTTGCAAGTTGATACCAATGACATTCAAAGAAAGATTAGTCAAACCATTCAAAATCAAACCCAAAAATTCCTTCCAAAACCACTATTGTTGTAAACCCTCCATAACCTCCTATTGTAGATTTGGAACATACACCCTTAGCTGATGTAGATTACAAAATAGCTGATCCTGTGATAGAATTTAATCTTCTAGACCTCCATTTCTAGAGTCTTGAAAAATCATTAGATCAAGGAGATGAAGTTCAAATTTGGGAGTCAAATCTACCCAAGTATGTAGTCCCACATACTCATCAATGTCCAGAAGTCATTAGGTTGTGTCAATCATATTATTTACCTAAAAAAAGAGCCATGGTTAATGCTAATAAAGAAATATTGTTTACCATTACTGCAGAAGCTATTAACCTAATGCTTCAGCTGAAACCAGATCCCAATGCAGTTCACTTATTGATAGAAGCACTCACAAAGCTTTACATTAATTTGGACTTTCCTAAAAAGTTTCAAATTTTCCAAAATTTCATGTCTGCCTATGTTGAAATCCCAAAAATAAACCCTCCTTATTCTACTTCCAAGTTTCCTAAAGGGTCAAGGCATGTCATCTCTATGTTATCCTTCATCCTAGGTTATTTTTCTGATGAGCATACATATGAGTCAATTCTAGGTTTTCTATCCACTTTTGTCCTAGGTCAACCTCCTTCTATTATCTACAATTATGTTGAATACATAGCTGATAATGTCCATGACCAACTTGTGAAATTTCCCACAGAAGGAGTTTTCAGATATTCATATTTTCTCTTTCACATGTTTCTTTACTTTCAAGCAGATAAGTTCCATATAAATCTTCAGAAATTGGATGTAGAAGGGAATCCTATATTAGTCATCTTCTGGACCTCACTAATCAGGAAAGAATCAGTATAATTCACCTATGTGGATTTTGTAGACTCATTTGTTCATCCATTAATAAACATGTTGACAAATAGTGTGCAACCAAGAGTCAGTGGTGGGATAAAGAAAGTGTTACAACTATCAAAACAGAGTAGAACTAGAGATTGGTACCTTTACAAAAATCATATAGAGATCATAGTTTTTGGGTCAAATATTTTACCTTATAAACTACCTAAGTATGTGCCAATGAGAGTGTTTTCCTTGGAGTACATCAAGAAAATACTAAATTCATATTCAATCAACTTCTTAGCTGCCAAGAAGAAGACTCAATTCAAGTTGAAGAATCAGGTAGGACCTTTAATTTGTAATCATAGGGATGCAGGTACGAAGGTAGAAAAAAAATTGATGGAATACAAATTTGAAGAAATTTTCTTATGTAATTATGATCCTCAGGGAATTCTAAGTAAAATGAGGGTAAAATGCAAATTGACCCCTTATATACATGATAAAAGGTTAGAAATTGAACAGTTTTCTAATGAAGCAGAGTAGTTGGAAAATACCTTTATAGAAGCAGTTAAATAGGGTGATACTAGTCACACCTTGAAAACTGTGAATTAAGAAGACAAAGCTACCAAAAGATTCAGATAAGAAGGTACCTAAACTGCTGAAACAAATAAAGGGACTAGGTTTAAACTTAGATATAATAAAAAGCCAAAACTCAATCCAGTGAACAAGGAAAAAGAGACAATTGAGATTTCAAAAGAAGAAAACACAGAAAAAAACACAGATGCTGCCACAATCATTATAAATGAGTAGGAAAAGGATACTTCAAACACACAGGTAATTGAGAAACAACAAAGTATGGAGGCATCCTCCTCACACCCAGCAGAGGATAAAGATATTGACATCAGAGAGTAATATAAGCAAATAAAAGCCAAGAATAAAGATACGAAGAATGAGATTTATTCTCAGTATTTACAGCAAACTCTAGGAATCCAGAATAGACTTCTATTAGCTTTTGATTATTCAAACAAGAAGTTGATTATGTCAGTACTTCAACCAACAGTCAATAAACCCAAAACAATAGTAGATTACAATAAAGTTGACCTTGAAGTACCTGTTGATAACATTCATCCATTAGATCAAATTGAATTTCACAGACAAACTTATGAGATTATTTATTCTACTATGACTACAAAGGCAATGAGTGCCCAAAATCTCTAGAACACAGTAATAAATATGAGAGATCAAATGAAAGTTAAAACGTTTCCTCATATGCTAAAGACCTTAGAATTAATTCTTTAGAAGAATTGGTAATTCAAGTAGGATATGACCCTGCCAATGTGAAAGGTGCAAAAGAATTGGTGAAGAAAAATAATGCTGACACTGCAGCACTTAGAAAACAACTCAAGCTTCCACCAACAGAACATCCACAAACCAAGGAAATTGTGCAAGAGGAAAACCAAAAATATGATATGATGAACTTGATTTTACAATTGAAAACATAGATTAAAGAGATGGAAATCCAAATGGACAAGCTTGTCCATGAAGGAGAAACTGAAAAAACGCAAGAAGTTCCCATAGTAATTCCCATGCCAACTACAATTGTTCCTTCAAAACTGGTAGAGGAATTGGGACTAAAATCTCCATTGTCAACAGTTGTTCCAGTGACATCTTCTGCTACCTCAGCTACAGAACCATCTACATCAACAGTGCAGTCACCAGATGAAGCCAACAAGCTCATCAAAGCCATGGAGGAAATGTCACTTCAAACCAATGAAATCAATAGGTTGAAGAAAATGATTGAAAATCTAGAAGACACTAAGAAGCTAGCCAAAATTAATGCCATAACTCAAGAACAAAGGGCTAACAAGTTAAATGTTGAGTTGAATAACTTACAAAAGGATTTAACCTTAAAAGAACCTATGTCCTATGTGAAGAATAAATTATGGACCAAAATCATTGAATTCATCAATGTTGTTTGGCCATCAATACAAGTAATTTATGAGAAAAAATATTTACTAAAGGCAACTCAAGAGGAGATTCAGAAAACAAAGGATGAACTAGGTGCCAAACCTAAAGATGCCCTAGAAATAATCAAATTTCTCAATGGTAAGAACAAAGAAGAATTGGATGAGATAGAAATTACTGATAGAGCAAAGACAATTCTTGAAATAAGAAAAGTTATTTCAAAGAAAAATTTGATGAAGAAACTAGAAGAAAAGTGTGGAAACATGAATATAGCCATAACTAAATTTATCGTTAAATTTGAGATTTTAAGGCAAAAAGGTTTTCCAAATATTCTTGTTCTTAATGATAAACTTATGCCACAAGAATACTACAACAAGAAGATAAGAGATTATGAAAAAGAGCAGGTGAATAAAACAGAAGGACAAGGAATTCCTATATGAAAGGTTCTACATAAAAGCTTTGAAGACCTGTTTTATCTACAACATGAAATAAAGCATCCTTTTGTGGTAAAACCAACATTTTCTAGATATACAGAGGCAGATGAGAACTTTAGGAAGTTGAAAAACATAAAAATCCCTGATGAAGAATTTTGGGAAAAACTCACTGACTTACTGTAAAAGTCAAATTGCAGTGAAAATGATGAAAAACAGTTTGTTGTTTTTACATAGTAAAAATAGAATTTACAGCAGTAAGGCAGTTAGAATAGCGGTTAAAGAGTATCAGATGGTAAAGTGTATTAGATGAAAGAGTATTACATGAGAAGATAACACTTCAAAAACATATCAAAATATCTTTTCCAATGTTAGAGACAACAAGGCAGCCAGCTGCACCCAATTCAAAACAACATTTCTATTTTATTTGGATAAATAGGAAGGCTTGCTAGTTGTTAAGCATGTGTCACTATATTTTTGTAAAAGAAATTTTTATTTCCTTAGAAAAATCCTATGAGTATTCTAGGATATTTTTTAAACATTTTTGTATAAATACTTCAAACTTTGAAGTATTATTGTGGAATAAATTGCTAAATTTTTCTATAGTCAATATTTCTATACCTGAAGGCTTTTTTGTAGCAAGTTCAAGTAGTAGACAAGATCAAATCATAAAGCATCATATTTCAGGGTTCATGTGATGAGCCATTGAAGTGAAGTACTTTCTACTGTCATTGTTTATCTTTTTATGTTTTACATGCATCCATATATGTGTTCTAAATTTGAATGATAAATTAGGAATATTATTACAGGATTTGTTAAAAGCACCCTATATTTAACTATTTATCATCTCTATGTTTTCTGCTGATTTCCAGAATAGGGAACCCTTAATTGCTCCCTCATTTGAATGAAATTTGTCTCCTCCTTTCTCATTCAAATCAAAGAATCCTTGATTTCTCTTTATCCCTATTAAACCACTTCACCAATCATCCTTCCAAGCTCTTCAATGACTTGTCTATCTTGCCCTAAAAATATTTGATTTTTTGACCTTGATCCTAGTCCTGTTTTCTTGACATTTGACTCCTTTTCCCAATGGACAAATAGATCTATCACTATCCATCTCATTAAGTTATTTTCCGACCAACCAAAACCAAATATCAAAACCATTTTGCACATCATAACTAGCCTAATATCAAATAATTAAAACAAAGTTAAATCTTATAGAGAGAGCCCTCTCTGAACCCTAGGAAGGCTAGATCCTAGATTTTAAAAGTTGGTATGTGGTTTCCTCTAATTTTCTTTGAAATTTAAATCAAAATCTCACAACTTAAGTTTTATTAGAGTGATAACATACTGACGACCATACTGAGGAACTAACTAATCCTCAATCTTAAAATAGATCTTAAAGGAAATCATTTTCATCATCCTTTCACCTTAAAACTGTTTTAAAAGTTGTGAGTATCATTTAATAAAAACTGTAATTCTGGCTTCTAGAAAAATCTACTATACCAAGTCAAACCTGGATCCTAAACCTGTTGTTATAGTAGATAATCCAGACAGAATTGGAAAAAAGAATAAACAGGTAGAAGATTTAGGTAACAAAGTTTCCTTATTTAGATCAAATTATCTTCCAAAACAGTTAATAACTATAAAAGACATTGATTTTGAATTAAATTTTGAACATTATTTATTCACAAACAAATCAAAAAGTGATTTAAACAACACTATTATAGATCCTAATTTTATTTCATCTCTTGAAATTAAAAAGGAAACCGTTTCAGTAGATTCTGAATCAAAATTTTTTGAGATTTATGATAAACTTGATGAATTGAATGCTAATGTACTTAAGGAAATAGATGAAGCTCCTTTTTAGCATTCAGTTGAATTAGTTGGCTTATCAGCATATACACCTAAACCATCTATTTATCAGCTAAATACCAACCTTGTAGAATCTGTAGGTTCATCTCTTTTTACCACTACATCATCCATAATTTCCACCACAATTCTATCTACAAATCCATTTATCCCTAAAAAACCATTCCAACCTAGAGTATTATTTCCATCATATACCACATCAACCCCATCCACTAGTTTATCTTCTGCATTTTCAAATACATCATTCTCATTTCCAAGTACATCTTCATATATCCCAATTTCATCTTCTACCATCCCAACTTCACCTTTTAGTTCTTCAACTACACTTCCTATTACGTCATCTTACATTCCAATCTCATCAGCCACTTCTTTAACTGCATCAGCTAGCACTTCTAGTTCTACCCCAAGCACTTCTAATCTACCTCCTAGCCAAGCTGAAATTCAAGCCATGGTTGCTAGGTATGCTCCCTTGGTCCTTCCAACTCAATTACATGACATGCCTCACGATTACCAGAGTAAAATACCTCAATTTGATGTTACCACACATTACACTGCCCAATAGCACATTAATAATATGGCATATTATTTTGAGCTTCATGAAATAGATGATTCTGATGTACAAATGAGAGTCTTTGCTAAAACATTAAGAGGTGAAGTTAAAAAATGTTTAAAGGTCTAAATCCTGGTAGTATAGCCGATTTAGCAGTATTTCATAGATTATTTTTAAATAAATGGGAAAAGAAGAAAAATGCACTTCAAATATTATATGAATTTGATGCAATGAAAAGAGCTCCTAATGAAACAGTCCAAGACTACTGCACTAGATACAACAATGTTTACAATTCAATCCTTGTCAATCGTAAACCCACTCCAGACTCTATCCTACTCAAATTCCCTGATGGATTTGATACAGACATGGCCTATCAATTAAGAGAGAGAAATGCTAATACTTTAGAAAGAATGAAAATAGATGATGTTAGTGTAGAAGTAAATATTTTAGCTGGAAAAGCTAGATTAAGGAATGAGAGGAGAGTAACCATAAAATAAGAGACATCTAGTTCAGATGGAAAAATAGATTAATTAGCTAAAAATTTAGAGAGAATGATGGATAGACTAGACAATATAGAAATAATACCACAATGGTATAACCAACAGCAAATTAAAAATTCCAACTTCAGGAAAAATGCGAACACAGGAAAATCTAAAGAATCGACTCTTGATCAGACAATAAGGCCTCTATTTCAAGAGAAATATGCTGAAAGTTCTCAACCGAATGATGATGATGAAGACACCATAAATCTAATGGGTATAAATGATGATAACACTTTATTTCTTACATAATAAGATCAAGAGTTATTTGAAATGCAACAACTTCAATTAGATTCAGGTGAATCATTTGACTACAAACAAGGTTATGATTTTGCTATTAATGAAGTACATAAGAAATATAACCTTAGAAGTAAGAAAAACATAGAGCCTTCTACTAAGAAAAGTGCATAGACAAAAACTAAGAAAATAGTAGAAGCTCTCACTACCAAAGTTCTGCAAATTCTCCTTAGGGAAAACAAGCAAAACTCCAACTCATCCCAGAAAATATCCAGCCCTAAAATTTCACCCAGTCCCAAAATTGTTGATATAATAGATGAGGTTTTCCAAACATCAACAGATTCACAAAAATCTGCTGCTGTGAAAACATCTAATTCTACTAAACAACAAATTTAGATTCCAAAACACCCATTGTTGATCCAAAATCAGCAGATCCAAAAGCTGCCACTGCCAAAATAGCTTCTGATAATTCAAAATATGAGAAAACATCTACTACTTCTCAAACCATTCCTGAAAAAAAAAATATCAGTAAGACACAAGAAACACAAACTGAAAATGAGAAAACAACTGTAATATCCCAATTCAGGGATTCAGCAATACATAAACTGTATTGCGGTCTTGAAATGATGAATAAGCTTAAAATATGTATGAAAAGCACATATTCATCAGTGAGAGCTACAGCAACAATTTAGATTTCAGTTTATGATCAAAATAGTGGGGAAAATAAATTATTTCATCCCCAAAAACGTTATTCCCAATAGACAGCGTAATATTAAGGGAGAATAATGGTTGGAAACTTTAGCTTATTCTATTTGGAAATCCCACCCAAAAAAGAATATGAAACAATTTTTTTTTACTAAGTTAAACAGATATCCCGGTCCTGGTGCAGCTCAAAAAGGCCCAAACCCCATGACTTAGCTAATGCAGACTTTGTTGAAGCTTGCACAACGTATTTTTCAGAGGTTTTATGCAGAAAATGATGAAATAAGACTGATATATTAGCCACACAACAAAGAAATGGAAGTTTAAACACTTATACAGTAGAGACAAGACTCCCGGCAAGATTTCCGACAAAATGCATGAAATACGCAATACTGCAAAAAATAACGTAGTTGCTGCAAATATGTATTAATATTGGCTGAATAAAACATATAATGGCTGAATAATACAGAAATATGGCCAAAGGCCTCTCTAACAAAACTCCCGGAGGGAAATAGGCACCTCCTCCTCAAGAAATAGCATAAAATCAAAGGACGCAACACTGCTGTTGTTGCCTCTGTATGAAGGACACAGTTTTCTGAAGGAGACTGTGTTGTAGATGAATATGAATGAATGGCCCCAAGACAAATACTAAAATGAAGCTCAAATCCTTCTCTCTTGATTCCTTAAGCAATTTGATCCAAAGAGAGGATGGAATTCCTGCACAGGAATCCTTGCACTAAGCAGTGAAGCAACTCCGGCTAAACAACTGAAGTATGCAATTGGTCTCTAGACCAAGAAATCTGAATACATGAATAATCTACCTTTGATGCTATGCCTTCCTTTTATCTTTGGTGAGCCTCCTCACCCCGGACTCCACACAAAGTTGAGGTGACTTCTTCATGAAGCTTCCTCTTTCAAAACTGCGCTGCCCTAGCTTGCTTCCCTCCTCTTGTGGTTGTGTTGTTGAATTGGTCAACTAATCCACCTCCAATGCCTCTTTTCACACTAGAGATCTTCAATATATTTTACAAATGTGTCTTATGCTGATCCTTGTTCACATTGAGCTAGTTTACTTGAGTATTTCTTCCTCCTCAAGAATGGTTGTTGACTTAGTCAAACTCGACTATGTCTCCATCTAAAATGTCCTTGTTCACACTTGAAAGTGTAAAACTAGCTCCTAAGGTGATCTCTTCCCTTACTAAGGTGGAATTTATTCATATTTTATTGTTCATGGGCCTCCTTACCCATTTATTCTTCTCCTAGGTGAAAGTAGCAAAATCTAATATTCCAATTTTCTTATGTGCAAATTTTGGAATATTACAGTCCTCCCCTCCCAAATGTTGCTTGTACTCAAGCAACTACAAGGATAGGACTGAAGAGAATCCTCTTCTCCCCCGTATAAACCTCATAAGATAAAATCCTCCAAGGATCAATGTGTTGCATCATCAACATATCTCTAAGTTGCCTCTCCCAAGTGTGCAAGCCATCTATTGGGGAACATCCCAAATAGCTAGCTTAATGTGACAATGAAGCATCCATGGGGAAAAAATGGGTTGTTTGAAGGTCCTCTTTAAAGCCTGAGGACTGACATAGATTGGGATTCATCATCCCCATTTGAATCTCTCTCCCCCAAGCTGTCAACCAAACAAGATGAGTCGCCCTTCAGTATGGCAACTCATGAAGGATCTCTTCCACCTTGAGCTCATGCAAAGAAGGTGGGTTGCATAGTGGAGTCAAAATGTGCATCTCTTGTTACTTCTCTCTCCACTTATGATATATATGGGGTTGCTGCTGATATATGGCTAAGGTATAACG
The DNA here is from genome assembly GCA_034641835.2 of Pinus albicaulis. Classification (NCBI taxonomy): domain Eukaryota; kingdom Viridiplantae; phylum Streptophyta; class Pinopsida; order Pinales; family Pinaceae; genus Pinus; species Pinus albicaulis. Next base: position 1,168,732,065 of record CM076578.1, read on the forward strand.
GTCTTCAAGAAAGACCCAAGCCACCCCATCAAATCCAACACCCATGAGTTGTCTCCACAAAGAAATCAAACCTCCCAAATGAGTCCTCTCACTTTAAGGCAAGATGTATAGCATGGAAGTCAAGGTCTTCCCAATATTCTTCCTAAAATATGTAGCTTGTATAATGGGAAGAATTATCTTTCCATTGGGCCTCCTCACCTCTTGTGCCACTCCTCCAATGGTGCTTCCTACAATAAATGTTTTAGCAACATAATATGGAATCATAAACAGGTAAAAACAAGGAGGTAGAACATAGTCCCAATCATGGAACCAACGCAGGGAATCCTTTGCTTACCTTAATACATAGTGCAACAAGTGTGTTTTCAGCCACTTTTTTGCTGCCACATCCATTTTACAAAAGATAATCATGAAAGCATAATTTGGTGCCAATGATGCACACCGAAAACCATGTGGCATTCCCCCACAATCCACCAATAGATTGGACATTATAAACGCTGCAAGTGGCCTCAAGTACATAAAAATACAATATGCAAGAAGGAAATACCCCTCTTGGTATGATATTCTGCTCATTTAGACAAGGAAGTGTAAAATATAAAACAAAATTTTACCTCCTCCATCATGTACTTCGGTCATTGAACTGAAATGGCTCAAGTACAAATTCTCCCTTGTTGCAGGTGAGTAGGGAAGTGGTTGTGTCGACCTTTCTTCATATTTTGGGCTATGCATCTCTCCATATGATGATATACATTCAATTGAATTCCCTTCCAAGTGAACTCCTCCATTTAGGGATGGTATGCATAGAAATGCATGGAAGGAAAGTCCACAAATGCTGCATGTAGATCTTCCTCCTTGTGCTTGTGACTCCAAGCCAAGAAGATCAAAACATAGTAAGGGATACTATCATCCATTACTTCCTCATGCTCCTCTTCTACATGCCTCCATGGTGCATTACTTGTGAAGTGGTCTTGGGGACACTTCAGCAAGCAATCCAAGCTCCTAAGTGACAGCGCTGCTAGCCTTTGGAGTAGGGATACTGTCATCTCAAAGCTCAATTCTTTGACAAAGATTGTGTCAGATATTCTTCCCAAGATGCTGGTGTAAATGTAGAGCTCCTCCCAAGATGAAGGTGCTGCTCTTTGCACTATGCTAGTACCATCCCTCACTCATGTATCATCATGCCAAGTGTGAGAGAAATTTTTCCCTTGCTCTATCCCAATCCTCCAAAGAAACAAATGACCTTGCTGCCTTACCATACCTCCATCATACAACCGATGTGGTGAAAACATAATGATCACATCATCATAATGCATCCACACTCCTTGCTTCCCCATGATGAAAGTATCTAGCCAATCTTCCTTCCTCTTCTCACTCCATGGAAAAGGACATGTCATAGGTTGACCAAACTCTCTCAAGAGTAGACAACGCAGCATTGCTTCTTGCTGCCCAGTGTCATAGACTTGCAAGAGGCTTACCAACCTCTTGTCTCCCATCCACATCCACTCAAATTCATGTGGATGCCTCCTATCTTTATCCATCTTGGAATTCCTCCAATGAGGTCTACCATCCTCCCATATCAGACCTTTCTCTTTTCATTTCATAAGAGGCTAAAATGAAACTCCTTGGAGACCTCCAAAAAAGTTCTCTCATCAATGATTATCTTGGACCCATAAGGATTCAAAGGGGCTGAAAGCAAAGCCTCGTTACTTCTACCTCTTGATAGCACTGTAACCCTCCTCCAGGGTAAATTTGTTGCCTCATACTCCATCTCAATGTTCATGACTCCCTCCAAAATATCACACCTCAACCTCAAGGGTTTTGTGCAACTCATCAGGGGTCCATGAGAATGATGGTCCATTTGTTTCTTGAACCATTCAAGTCTGCACAACACAGTGCAATATTGCTACTCTACCCCAGCAACAATGTTTGATCCTGGGTCATATGAAAACATATTTCCACAACTCTTATAAAGATTTGCTGCAATAATTAAAAGTGGAAATATTCCCATACCTTGGTGAGATGTGGGCATCTCTTGTAGAGCTGCAAAGGCTCCTCCCTCTAATGTAATGTTTTCCCCAACTGCTGATGTAGAAAGCTGCTCTTATAAGGTTGTGACAGTGTTGGTACTTGTCTCTCCCCATGGTGGTGTGGACCCTCTCTCCTTTGATCTCTCTTTATCAAAATTTTTGATCAAATCTTGAGTGAAATCAAAAAAATAAGTCACTCTTGTGTGGCTTAAGTGACTGCACCACCAAGCATTGGCTTCACCCTCCAGGCGCAGCACTGCAACTTCTGTTGCCTCCCTCTCTTCTACTGGATGAAGTAGGAAGAATTCCTCAAGCTTTCTTGCCCAATTTTTTGATGTATTTGACCCATAAAATTTGGAAAATATGAATCTATTGCCTTTAATATCCCTTTGGCTACAGGGTCTTTTCTCTTCTCTCAGTTGAATAAACTGACGAAAATCTAGGGTCTTTCTGAAAGCCCTAGGTTGGCACTTGTATTCTGCCAAATATCCACTTAGGATTTCATGCTCTAAGTGGTCTCCTTTCTCTTCACCTCCTCTATGAGAATAGTAAGTGCATGCATCTTTTTCTGCCTCTTGAAACCTAGAGGTTTCACTGCAACTCTCTCCTCCTTGAAACCCTTTTGAAGTTTCAATGCATTTCTCTGCTTATTTCTTCTTAGATCTAAAAATGGATGATATTAAGCTCATCCTCTCCATAATTTTTTTCTCCTCTCCTTTTTATCTTCTGAGTGGATCTGAAATCCACAGGCTGAACCAAGATGGCAGCTCCGATACCATTGTAATATCCCAATTCAGGGATTCAACAATACATAAACTATATTGCGGTATTGAAATGATGAATTAGCTTAAAATATGTATGAGAAGCACATATACATCAATGAGAGCTACAATATAAATTTAGATTTCATTTTATGATCAAAATAGTGGAGAAAATTAGCTATTTCAGCCCCAAAAACGTTATTCCCAATAGACAGCGTAATATAAAGGGAGAATAACGGTTGGAAAATTTATCTTATGCTATGTTGGACTCCCACCTAGAAAATAATCCAAAACAAATCTGTTTTACTAAGTTAAACAGATCTCTCGGTCCCGGTGCAACTCAACAAGGCCCAAACCCCATGACTTAGCTAATGCAGACTTTGTTGAAGCTTGCACAACGTCTTTTTCAGAGGTTTTATGGGTAAAATGATGAAATAATTCTGATATATTAACCACATATCAAATAAATGGAAGTTTAAACACTTATACAATAGAGACAAGACTCTCGGCAAGATTTCCGACAAAATGCATGAAATAAGCAATACTGCAGAAAATAATGCAGTTGCTGCAACTCGGTATTAATATTAGATTAATAATACATATAATGGATGAATAATACATAAATAGGGCCAAAGTCCTCTCTAACAAAACTCCCAGAGGGAAATAGGCACCTCCTCCTCAAGAAATAGCATAAAATCAAAGGATGCAACACTGTTGTTGTTGTCTCTACATGAAGGACACATTTTTCTGAAGGAGACTATGGTGTAGCTGAATATGAATGAATTTACCCAATCCAAATACTGAAATGAATCTCAAATCCTTCTCTCTGGATCCCTTAAGCAAGCTAATCCAAATAGAGGATGGAATTCCTCCACAGGAATCCTTGCACTAAGCAGTGCAACAACTCCGGCTAAACAGTTGAAGTATGCAATTGGTCTCTAGACCAAGAAATATGAATATATGAATAATATTCCTTTGATGCTATGCCTTCCTTTTATCATTGGTGAGCTTCCTCACCCTGGACCCCACACAAATTTGAGGTGACTTATTCATGAAGCTTCCTCTTTCAAAACTACATTGCCCTAGCTTGCTTCCCTCCTCTTGTGGTTGTGTTGTTGACTTGGTCAACTAATCCACCTCCAATGCCTCTTTTCACACTAGATATCTTCAAAATATTTTACATATGTGTCTTAGGTTGATCCTTGTTCACATTGAGCTAGTTTACTTGAGTATTTCTTCCTCCTCAAGAATGGTTGTTGACTTAGTCAAACTTGACTATGTCTCCATCTAAAATTTCCTTGTTCACACTTGGAAGTGTAAAAACAGATCCTAAGGTAATATCTTCCCTTAATAAGATGGAATTTATTCATATTTTATTGTTCATGGGCCTCCTTACCCATTTATTCTTCTCCTAGGTGAAAGTAGCAAAATCTAATATTCCAATTTGCTTATGTGCAAATTTTAGAATATTACAACAACTGTAGAAAAAGAAGATAAGCCTACTCAAACTACAGTTATTAAAGAAGATTTAATTCATCTTAGTAAATCATAACCTTCATTTAATATACAAGCTTAAATTGCAAAATTAAAAATACCAATTCCTTTGACATAATTCGTAAAACATGATTTGTACAAAACAACTATCACTGAAACCTTAAACATGAATGATGCAGAAGACTTAGTAAACTTAAGTGATGATCAACCAGAGTTGATTTTTGGTCCTGCTGTTAATGGAAAACACCAAGATGGAACAGTTCCAGCGTTTTACATTAGCTTAATTATTCATGACCAAATATCACACAATGCAATATTAGATTTAGGGGCTTCACACAATTTAATGCCAAAAGAAATAATGGAAACCCTAAACTTAGACAAATCTAGGCCTTACAAAGATCTCTTTTCATTTGATTCAAGCAAAGTGAAATGTTAAGGATTGATTAAATATTTTTGTTACATTAGTTAATATCCTGGTAAAATTATACTCATGGACATTGTAGTAGTTGATATCCCACCTAAATATGGAATGCTTTTATCTCGCTCATGGGGAGCCAAATTATAGGGATCTCTACAATTGGACATGTCATATGCTACCATATCATTTTTTGGCCAACCAAAGAAACTCTATAGTGAAACATTGATGAAATATAGGGTGAGTAGTGCAGAAAGACCAAGAAATTACCCAATTTACACTACACCTACTGACTTAGATTCATTCATCTTATATAAATTTGAAATTGATAATGAAATCAAAATTGAACTAAAAGAAAAAAATAAAATATCAAACTAAAAATATCTTGCATGAATCATTATGGCATTTAGATTTTGATGGTTCAGTCAATAAACTAGGAGTAGGAGCAGGAGTTTGGATAATTAATATGGAAAATAATCATGCAGAGGGCCATGCTTTTAGATTGAATTTTAAATGTACCAATAACATGGCTAAATTTGAAGCTCTCATTTTAGGACTGCGTATTATCAGAAATTTAGGAGGAAAGGGAATATCAATTATGGGAGACTCAGAGTTGATTGTAAAAAAAATAAATTGAGAATATTTTGTTTATTATCTAAGATTAAGCCGATATAGAGAAACTATGTTAGATTTGATAGATGAAATTTTAGAATTTATTTTTTCTGCAACACCAAGAAATAAGAATATACAGGCTCACTCCCTAGAAAATTTTGCTAGTACCTGTAATCTACCATTATAGCCAAATCATAAGTATATTGCAGAAGTCAAACATAGACCAATAATTATAGATAATCTTAAATATTGGCATATTTTCTCACAAGATCAATAGATTTACCATTTTATGAACAATGAAGTTGAATTTCAGAATTGTAAAATTGACACAGATTGTATAGTAGATCAGAATTTAGATAGTGAAATTGATTTGAATAACATATATGTAAATAAAGTAAAGTTTTCAAAACCTACTAAATTTAGTCAATCAGATATATATAAATTAGAGAAAGTATAAATTGAAGAGATATTTGATCATGAATCTGATATTTTGAATGTAAAAGATAAATTTTTACTAAAAGGCTTAACTCCTTTAGAAAATTTATTTGACTCAAATGATGTTGCAAGAGAACCCAAAATGGAGCCACTTAGATCTGCTATTGAGGAATAAAACATAGGCACAGAGTTAAAACCTAAGATGATTAAGCTTTCCAAAGCTTTACCTCAACAAGAAAAAGAAAAATATGTTGCTCTTTTCAAGGAATTTCAGGATTTTTTTGCTTGGAGTTATGAGGACCTAAAATTCTATGACACCACTATAATACAACATAAAAGCCCTATAAAAGATGACCAAAAACCTTTGAAACAAAATTTAAGAAGGATCAACCATGTTTTGATGCCTTTAATTGAGAAAGAAGTAAAAAGAACGTACGATGCACGGATAATTGCACCAATCAGATATTCTGATTGGGTTTCTAATCTAGTTCCCACAAAACAAAGTCAGGAGAAATCAGATTATGTGTTAACTTTAGAAATTTAAATAAATATCCTTAATGGACAATTACCCTTTACCAAAGATGGATCAAATTTTACAAAGGGTAGTTGGTTCTTCTAGGATTTCACTTTTAGATGGATTTTCAGGATACAACCAAATTTTAGTCCAACCAGAGGATCAAGCCAAAATTTCTTTTACTACTCCATGGGGCACTTTTATGTATGTAAAAATTCCTTTTGGGTTAATGAATGCAGAAGCCACTTTTGAAAGAGCTATGGATATAGCCTTTGCAAAAGAAATTCATGAATTCTTAGTAATTTATTTAGATGACATTACTATTTTCTCAAAGACTGATTATGAACACTTGGATCATCTTAGACAAGTCTTTCCTAAATGCAAAAAAATTGGCATCTCTCTAAACCCTATGAAAACTTTATTTGGATTAGAAGAAGGTAAGTTACTTGGACACATAATATATTAAGAAGGAATTGGAATAGACCCTGCTAGAATAGAGGCCATTCTTAACATTAGTCCTCCTATTAACATTAAAGAGTTACAAGTTTTTCTAGGTAAAATTAACTTTCTTAGAAGATTCATCTCAAATTTAGCTGAAATTATCAGAGAGCTTAACAATATGCTTAAAAAAGACTCAGTACTTAAATGGAATATTGAAGCCAAACAATATTTTGAATCAATTAAACAAGCTTTAACCAAAACTCCAGTCCTTATAAGTTCTAATTTTAAGAAAGATTTTATCATTTTCTCTTTTTCTTCAGAAACTCGTTTAAAGACCAAATACCTGCACAAACAGGTATTCTTCGAAGAAAAGAAACCTCCCTGTCATTTAAAAAAGAGTTTTATGATAAATGCGAACCAAGTAAAGCCTATTTTTCCCATAGAAAGACCTTTATTTTTACCTGTAAAGAAAAAATTCGCTGCTAAACTCTAATAAACCCCTAGTTTTGATACTATATATGGTTTTAAATCAAAATTGAAGTAATTTTGATGTTTTATAGACTTCAAAGACTTTGTGATTAACTAGATAAACCCTTTTGCAAATAATCACAATCCTTCTGTGCCTGATTTGAACCATTTTTTAGTCCAATTTATCCAAAGAAGCGGAGAAACCCTTGTTATACCATTTCATGTACCTGAAAAGAGTTTGAAGATCAGTTTATAACCAAATTGAAAGGTTTAAACCCAAAAGAAAGCCAATTTGTGCCTATTTATATTCAATAGACCTCTGTTAAAGCCAAAAACACCTTCTGTAAACAGTTTAAGCTTACATAAGGGTACAAAAAAGTCTAAATATAGTGTTTCAAGCATCCAGAAGGTCTAAAATGTCAAATTCAAACCCAAAAATGCCTTCCAAAACCACTATTGTTGTAAAACCTCTACAACCTCCTGTTGTAGATGTTCAACATACACCCTTAGCTGATGTAGATTACAAAATAGTTGATCCAGTGATAGAATTTAATCTTCTAGACCTCCACTATTGGAGTCTTGAAAAATCATTAGCTCAAGGAGATGAAGTTCAGCTTTGAGAGTCAAATATACCCAAGTATGTAGTCCCACATACTCATCAATGTCCAGAAGTCATTAGGTTGTGTCAATCCTATTATTTACCTTAACAAAGAGCCATGGTTAATGCTAATAAAGAAATATTGTTTACCATTACTGCAGAATATCAGCTGAAACCAGATCCCAATGCAGTTCCCTTATCCATAGAAGCACTCACAAAGCTTTACATTAATCTGGACTTTCCTAAAAAGTTTCAAATTTTCCAAAATTTCATACTTGCCTATGTTGAAATCCCAAAACTAAACCCTCCTTATTCTACTTCCAAATTTCCTGAAGGGTCAAGGCATGTCGTCTCTATGTTATCCTTCATCCTAGGTTATTTTACTAATGAGCATACATATGAGTCAATTCTAGGTTTTCTATCCACTTTTGTCCCAGGTCAACCTCCTTCTATTATCTACAATTATGCTGAATACATAGATGATAATATCCATGATCAACTTGTGAAATTTCCCACAGAAGGAGTTTTCAGATATTCATCTTTTCCCTTTCACATGTTTCTTTACTTTCAAGTAGATAAGTTTCCTATAAACCTTCAGAAATTGGATGTAGAAGGGAATCCTATATCAGACATCTTCTGGACCTCACTAATCAGGAAAGAATCAGCAGAATTCACCTACGTGGATTTTGTAGACTCAAATTTTCATCCATTAATAAACATGTTGACAAACAGTGTAAAACCAAGAGTCAATGATGAGATAAAGAAAGTGTTACAGCTGTCAAAACAGAGTAGAACTAGAGATTGGTACCTTTACAAAAATCATACAAAGATCAGAGTTTTTGGGTCAAATATTTTACCTTATAAATTACCTAAGTATATTCCAATGATAGTGTTTGCCTTGGAGTACATCAGGAAAATACTAAATTCATATTCTATCAACTTCTTAGCTGCCAAGAAGAAGACCCAATTCAAGTTGAAGAATCGGGTAGGACCTTTCATTTGTAATCATAGGGATGCAGGTATAGAGGCAACAAAACAGTTGATGGAATACAAATTTGAAGAAATTTTCTTATGGAATTATGATCCTTAGGGAATTCTAAGTAAAATGAGGGTAAAATGAAAATTGACCCCTTATATACATGATAAAATGTTATAAATTAAACAGTTTGCTAATCAAGCATAGTGGCTGGGAAATACCTTTATAGAAGCAGTTAAACAGGGTGATACTAGTCACACCTTGAAAATTGTGAATCAAGAAGATAAAGCTACCAAAGAGTCAGAGAAGAAGGTACCTACACTGCTGAAATAAATAAAGATACTAGGTTTAAACTTAGATATAATAAAAAACCTAAGCTCAATCCAGTGAACAAGGAAAAAGAGACAATTGAGATTTTAGAAGAAGAAAACACAGATGTTGCCACAGTCATTATAAATGAGAAGGAAAAGGATACTTCAGACACACAGGTAATTGAGAAACAAAAAATTATGGAGGCATCCTCCTCATAGCCAACAAAGGATAAAGATATTGACATCAGAGAGAAATATAAGAAGATAAAAGCGAAGAATGAAGATATTAAGACTGAGATTTATTCTCAGTATTTATAGCAAACTCTAGGAATCCAGAATAGAATTCTATCAACTTTTGATTATTCAAACAAGAAGTTGATTATGTCAGTACTTCAACCAACAGTCAATAAACCCAAAACAGCAGCAGATTACAAGAAAGTTGACCTTGAATTACTTGTTGATAACATTTATCCATTAGATCAAATTGAATTTCAAAGACAAAATTTTGAGATTCTTTATTCTACTATGACTACAAAGGCAATGAGTGCCCAAAAGCTCCAGAACAAAGTAATAAATATGAGAGATAAAATGAAATTTAAAAGGTTTCCTCATATTCTAAAGACCTTAGAATTAAGTCTTTAGAAGAATTGGTAATTCAAGTAGGATATGATCTTGCCAATGTGAAAGGTGCAAAATAATTGGTGAAGAAAAATAATGCTGACATTGCAGCACTTAGAAAACAACTCAAGCTTCCACCAACAAAACATCCACAAACCAAGGAAATTTTGCAAGAGGCAAGCCAAAAATATGATATGATGAGCTTGATTTTAGAATTGACAACACAGATTAAAGAGATGGAAATCCAAATGGACAAGCTTGTCCATGAAAGAGAAACTACAAAAACACAAGAAGTTCCTATAATAATTCCCATGGAAACTACAGTTTTTCCTTCAACACTGGCCAAGGAATTGGCACAAAAAGCTCCATTGGCAATAGTTGTGCCAGTGATATATTGTACTACCTCAGCTACAAAATCATCTACATCAACATTGCAGCCAACATATGAAGCCAGCAAGCTCATCAAAGCCATGGAGGAAATGTCACTTCAAAGCAATGGAATCAATAGGTTGAAGAAAATGATTGAAAATCTAGAAGACACTAAGAAGCTAGCCCAAATTAATACCAAAACTCAGGAACAAAGGGCTAACAGGTTAAATGTTGAGTTGAATAACTTACAGAAGGATTTAGCCTTAAAAGAAACTACGTCTTGTGTGGTGAATAAATTATGGACCAAAATCATTGAATCCATCAATGATGTTTGGCCATCAATACAAGTAATTTATGAGCAAAAAGATTTACTAAATGCAAATCAAGAGGAGATTCAGAAAACAAAGGATGAACTAGGTGTTAAACCTGAAGAGGCCCTAAAAATAATCAAATTTCTCAACAGTAAGAAGAAACAAGAATTGGACGAGATAGAAATTACTAACATAATAGAGACAATTCTTGAAATAAGAAAAGTAATTTCAAAGAAAAAATTGATGAAGCAGCTAGAAGAAAAGTGTGGAAACATGAATATAGCCATAACTAAATTTATGGTTAAATTTGAGATTTTGAGGCAAAAAGGTTTGCCAAATATTCTTGCTCTTAGTGATAAATTTATGCCACAAGAAGACTACAACAAGAATATCAGAGATTATGCAAAAGAGTAGGTGAATAAAACAAAAGGACAAGGAATTCCTATAGGAAAGGTTCTACATAAAATCTTTGAAGACCTGGTTTATCTACAACATGAAATAAGGCATGTTTTTGTGGTAAAGCCAAAAATTTCTAGATATACAGAGGCAGATAAGAACTTTAGGAAGTTGAAAAAGATCAAAATCCCTGATGAATAATTTTGGGAAAAAATCGCTGAATTACTGTAAAAGTCAAATTGCAATGAAAAGGATGAAAAACAATTTGTTGTTTTTACACAGTAAAAACATAATTTACAGCAGTATCGTATTTAGAACAGTGGTTAAAGAGTATCATATGGTAAAGTGTATTAGATGAAAGAGTATCACATGAGAAGATAACACTTCAAAAACATATCAAAATATCTTTGCCAGCGTTAGAGACAACAAGGCAGCCAACTGCACCCAATCCAAAACCACATTTCTATTTTATTTGGATAAATAGGACAACTTGCTAGTTGTTAAGCAACTGTCACTATATTTTTGTAAAAGATATTTTTATTTCCTTAGAAAAATCCTATGAGTATTCTAGGATATTTTGTAAACATTTTTTTATAATTACTTCAAACTTTGAAGTATTATTGTGGAATAAATTGCTGAAGATTTCTATAGTCAATATTTTTGTAGCTGAAGGCTTTTTGTAGCAAGTTCAACCAGCAGACTGGATCAAATCATAAATCATCATATTTCAGGATTCATGTGATAAGCCATTGAAGTGAAGTACTTTATATTGTCATTGTTTATCTTCTTATGTTTAACATGCATCCATATATGTGTTCTAAATTTGAATGATAAATAGGAATATTATTATAGGATTTGTTAAAATCACCCTGTCTTTAACTATTTATCATTTCTATGTTTTCTGTTGATTTCCAGAGTAGGGAACCCTTAATTGCTCCCTCTTTCAAATGAAATTTTTCTTCTCCTTCCTTATCCGAATCAAAGAATCCTTGATTGCTCTTTATCCCGATTAAACCACTTCACCAATCAGCCTTCCAAGATCTTCAATGACTTGTCTATCTTGCCCTGTAAATATTTGAATTTTTGACCTTGATCCTAGTCCTGTCTGCTTGACATTTGACTCCTTTTCCCAATGGACAAACAAATATATCACTATCCATCTCATTAAGTGATTTTTCCCACCAAACAAAACCAAATATCAAAACCAATTTGCACATCATAACTAGCCTAATATCAAATAATTGTAACAAAGTTAAATCTTATAGAGAGAGCTCTCTCTGAACCCTAGGAAGGCTAGATCCTAATGTTTAAAATAGAATCAAAGTGCGTAATTATAGAAATCCCTCAATGACAACTCAGAAATACAATGCGTGATACATTTCACAGTTAATTCTGCTCCTTGCTACAAGTTGATAGTTAAAAATCAGTTCAACTAAAGGAAAAGAGTCTTAGGTTTGGTCTAAAACCCTCCCAAAAATTAATGAATTTCCCTTAGTTGATATGGAAAGCAAAATAGAAGATAAAAACTCATAGTTTGACCTATATGAATTGTAGAATTGGGCTTCCCAAAATTTTCAAGATAATAGCGACGAGTTTTCTCTATGGGAGTCCTTTTTTATCCCACTTTGTATTTCCTCAAACTTATCCTTTTCTGGAATTTGTAGTATGGTGTGTGAACATGTACTTACCCAGTGAGAAAACCATAATTACTCAAAATAATGAAACCTTGTTTTCTGTAACTTATGAGCCTATTTTAAAATCCCTATGCATATCTTTTCCCAGTTCTTTGCACCCATTCTCTAGTGAAATCCTATTGGAAATATATCACAAGTTAATTTTTGAAAAAAAACAGTTATTTTTGAATTATTCATGAGTTAAGGGACTAGTATTCCCACTCACAGTCTACCTTACCCTTCATCAATGCTTCCAGAATTTTCAAGACAAATCATATCCATTTTATGTTGTATTTTAGGGTATTAGAGTGATGAGAAAGTGGATGAAATAGTTCTAAATTTTTTGTCAACATTTTTTCCTGATAAAAAACATCTTATTCAATTTCATATAGTTTTGATCTAAGGCCATTCATGACAAGTTTCTTAAATTTGGAGTTGAAAAATATTTTAAATATTAATCAGTCCGAGTGTATTTGTTTTTGGAAATACTGAGAGGGGGGGGAGGGGGTGGGTGAATCAGTATTCCTTTCAATTAGAGAATTAGTTAATCTTCAATTATTATCAGTGTTTGTACAATGATAACATAAAACAAGAGGAACATAAATGAACACAACTTTTAAGGTGGAAACCCACTCCGGGACAAAAACCACCAAATGATTTTCTAATAATTCTTTAATATTCAACTCCAATTGAAAATAAAGCTCCAAATTCCTAGAATCTAGAAAATAATTATTCTCCAGCTCCCACTGGATTGACGCTGCAATGCCCGAGATTCTTCAGTAGTAAACTGAACAGATGCCTCAACACCCAATGAGCTAGAACTCACCCTAGCACCACCCTACCACCTTATAGAAGAATAAAAGAAGAATGGACTCTCGTACCAAGGAAAATGGTCCACTTTACAATGATATAGAATGATGCAGAAGAAGAAGATATACTAGACCATAACCCCAACTTTGACACAACCACCTAATGATGATCCTAGACCTCCCAACACTGCCTCTTCAACCCTTGGCAGATAGACACTAGTACAATTTGTACAATAATGTATTTACAATGACTAAGTACAATGATACCTTTACAATGATTGTATGCAGTGCTGCCCACTTGAAGACTTCATATGATGAACTTATTGCTACTGTTACGCACCTTGGTTGCTGATATTTTCATGCTACCCTCTATTGCACCTTGCTTTGCTTTTCTGCCGTAGAAATTCTAGTCATTTGCAATCCTTGACAACACATGATCTAGCTTTTCTTGCCTTCTAGGAGCTTGATATTGAATCTGGTGTATCTCTGTTATTTTAGATCCTCAATATTGGATTTTTGGTCCTGTAGTAGTCCTCTAAGTTGTCTTTCCAATGCCATAGGTCTGACCCAATTTGGATTCTTCAAGAGAGAGTTATACCCAATTTCTCACAATGCCCTAATTATGGACTGTTTCAGCAGAGCGCATTTGTATGGCATGCCATGTGTCACTGTTTCTTAATTTGGCTCTGAAATTTATAGAGAGAAAACTAAAGACTGTGCACTATTTTCCACGTTTTATATAATTCCAATCCGATACTTAGAGAGAGAGTTATGACGATTTTACCAAGGTCACTTCTTTGAGATGCAGAATTTTGGTGGAGCCGTCAAAACCCCGACTACATGTATCATATTCCAAAATATTGTGCACCTTGATCTGAAATTTTATTGCAGCTTCTCAGATTTCGGCTTCACCTCATAAAACTTTCAGCTTCCGAGCCTTCTCGTAGAAAAAACAGGAGTGAAAATTCCACGATGACCATATTCGGGATTTGCCGAATCCCTTCCCTAAGGAGGAAATGAGGATCAAAATTTATGTAAATGCTTGGCTGAGAGGGGATTCAACAAGTCAACGTGGGAGGGATTTAGGAGCTTAAAAATATTAAGTATGACTTTTCAATGACCCATGCCCCAACCCCATGGGGTTTTTGTAGCCCACTAATCGGGGTACAAACTTCAAACATGAATATTTCTCAAACCGTGAAGAATTACATGGTGTGCCATATATCAACTAAAACATCTCGACAAGTAGAAACCATCATAATAATTATTTACCCATAATATATTAATTTGGTAGGTCAAAATTTTCATGCAATATTGGGTTAGCCTCTAGTGCTGCTTGGGTTGACATCAATGATAACTGTTGATCAAAAATCTCCCCCTTTGTCATTGATGGCAACACAAGTACTCCCCCTACGATCACGACACCTCTTCCTACAACATTCTCTCCCACTTTGACATCAATGGCAAAGGGTAACTCCCCCTGAAACAAAACCATCCTATGGACCTGTACACACTTCCACTCCCCCTTTATATTATGAAAAACGGAAAATCTAATGAGAACTTGGGAGAATCCGAAGCTTTTGGCGAAGATATTCCAATGCTAGCGAATATTTAATATGTGATTCGTTTGGTGCTGCTTGGAATCTTACTACTTGTCCAACTTCTTGCATAACATCTGGTTGGGAGGCTGTTACATATAAAAGACTACTAATCATAGATCTATACAACCTTTGATCCACATCCTTAGATGAGTAGTCTATGATCAATTTGCAACCTGTTACCATTGGAGTAAGGATGGGCTTGCACTCCCTTCAGCATTTCCCCCTTGATGTACTTAGCTTTCGATACATATAAATATTCCTTTCTTGCCGAGATATTTGAAGCCCTTCTAAGAAGTATGTCACCTCACCAAGTAAAGACATCTCGAAATCACTTTGCACCTTTGTAGCAAAATTCTTACTTAGTCGATCATCATTGCTACC
Organism: Pinus albicaulis; assembly: GCA_034641835.2. Classification (NCBI taxonomy): domain Eukaryota; kingdom Viridiplantae; phylum Streptophyta; class Pinopsida; order Pinales; family Pinaceae; genus Pinus; species Pinus albicaulis. Next base: position 1,168,747,272 of record CM076578.1, read on the forward strand.
AATTATTGTATCATCCTCTTTAGCTATTAGACATGCTTTAGTTGCTTCATCCAGAACATATATGTCGTTTGGAGCTCGACTTGCTGTAGCGACAATTTCACCATACACACCTTTCCTGATTTCACATTTCATGGAGTTGAATAGTATTGTGTGTCCTTGATCACACATTTGTCCAACACTGAGCAAATTGTGATTCATTTTTTCAACCAATAGAACATTCTTGGCTAGAACATCTTTTCTTCCGAGAGTGACAGTACCTGATCCTATAACATTTGAGGATCCATCATTTCCAAAGAACACGGTTCCATGCTTCTTCTCTTTCAGAGATAAAAATTCATTTCTATCTCCAGTCATATGCGTTGAGCAACCGCTATCAACATACCACACATCTTTGTTCTTTTGAGCCTTGAGAGTGAGAGCAAAATGATCATTCTTCTTCTTCTTCCATGTTCGTTCATTCTGTGGCTTCGAAGATTCTTCCTGAGGATTTTAATTTCCCAGTAATGCCTCAATTCTCGTAGTCTTTGGCTTTGTGTCCAAAGTTTGAACATTTGTAACATTCAATATTATTTCTTAAATGTTCAAATCTATCGATGTTTCGCTTAAGCCTTTGGGAGGTTCATATTTGACAGATCTCCCGGAATTGTATTCGTTCCTAGGGTGCCATGTGACATTCTATAGCTTTATGACCAAATTTTCCACATGAATAATGAGTCATAAAAAATATGTTCGCACTGATGGAAATTTTTGTCTAGAATTGTGCAAATATGTCGTTTACGAATCTTGTCCAATGAAGTCTACAAGCATGTCAGATCTCATAGGTTCATTGTATTTTGTTGTAGAAGGTCCTGCTTCTTCTTCTTTGTAACCGATGCCAGTTTGGTCGTTGTAAGATCGTTGATTGTTGATGAGTTCTTCTAATGCCCTTGAGCTGTTGGCATAGTTTTGGATAATTTTTCCTTTCTTCACTTCCTCACGTAGCGAGACTACTTTGGCTTCTAATTCTTCCCTTTCTTGGTTGCTTTCTTCCAACTTCTTTGAAGTGACTCTTCAATGCATTTGTGTTCTTCAACTTCAATTTTGAGACCTTGAACTTGTTCTTCAAGAGTATTGGAACGGATCTTCTCCACCTTGAGATCTTTTATAAGCTTGATTGCTTCCTTATAAAATTCGTCTATGGTCCATCCTTCTTCTTCGTTGTTTGATAACTCTTGTTTATTGTGCTTGGGTTTATTATGCTTGGCCATAAACAATACTCTCTCACTGGCTTCTTCTTCACTGTCATTGTCTTCTTTGGATGATGAGATATCTTCTTTAGAGAGAAATTTCCTTTTGGATCTTTGCTTGTTGAATTTCTTAAAGCCTTTCTTTCCTTTTGAGTTGCCATTACTTATGTTTGGACATTTTGCTACAAAATGCCCAACCTCATTACAGCTGAAACATATCAATGGAAGTTTACTTTTGAGTTGTCCCTTACCAATTTTTAGTTTTCTCGTGAAGTAAGCATATTCTTCATCTGAAATACCTTCTTCATCATCTCCCTTTTCTTCACACTTGCAGGTGCATGTCTTTTCAATTGAAGGTTGTTTATCCTTATTGGTTTTCAGATGCAACGAATGCGCTGAGATGTGAAGTACCCTCTTCTTCATCAAGTCTCATTTCATATGCTATGAGAACCCCATGTAATTCCTCTTTGCTTATTTTTTCAAGACTTTCATTGTATTCTAAGACCGATACCTTTGGGTTGAATCTCCCTGGTAACGTTCTAAGAATCTTTCGTATAATAGTATTCTTGTCAGATGGCTCTCCCAATCCTTCCAGAGTATTGGTTATTTCATCAATGTATTGGAAGCATGCAGCAATGTTAAAATCTTCTTTCATTCTGAGTTTCTGAAATTTTTCTCTATAGATTTGAAGCTTTGCTTCTTTGACATTTGAGTCACCCGCATATATATTCTCAAGCTTCTCCCATAAATTTTTGGCGGTTTTACAACCTAGAACCTTATGATAAGAAGATTCAATAAATCCACTGATAATATTATTCTTTGCTGTTGCATCATTTACCAAATTCTTCTTACCTTGTTCATCCGCGGTTGATGTAAATCCATTTTGAATAGTGTCCCATACTTCGTAACCTCGCCCCAAGAGATAGACCTCCATTCTTCCTTTCCAAAGTGTATAATTATTTTCACAATAGAAATGCCCATTCTTATATGATCCATGACCTCCTTCCAGCAGAGCAACCAGTCATTGTATATACATTATTGTACAACAGTAATGTTAGTTTCTATCTCGCCACTTTTTTACGACTTCCAATCTGATACTCTGCAGAGAGAGTTATGAAAATTTATCAAGGCCACTTTCTTTGAGATGAATTTGTAGAGCTCCAAAGTCTAAAACTATTACGTATCATATCTCCCAAAATATTTGCACCTGATCTGAAATATTGGCCACAGCCTTCCTTCTGCTGAAGATTTTTCTTCGCTCATACCTCAGCCTTTAACCTTCGTAGAAACAAGTTGGAGCGAAATGCCACGATGATCGCTTTACTGGCCAAATCCCTTCCTAAGGAGGAAATGAGGATCACAATTTATATAAATTCTTAAGTTGAGAGTGGCTTCAACAAGTGAATGTGGGAGGGATTTTAGGAGCTTAAAAAATATTAATTATGACTTTTCAATGACCCATGCCCCAACCCCATGGGGTTTTAGCCCACTAACTGGGGGTACAAACTTCAAACATGAATATCTCTCAAACCGTGAAGAATTACATGGCGTGCCATATATCAACGGAAACATATCGACAAGTAGAAACCATCAAAATGATTATTGACCCAAAATATATTAATTTGGTAGGTCAAAAATCCCATGCAATATTGGGTTAGCTCCTGGTGCTGCTTGGGTTGACATCAATGACAACCGCTAATCAACATTTGTTTTATATTATTAGTCAGAAAAATTCCCAATACAATTTCAAAAGAATGATCTTCAAGGGAATAAATGGGTTTTGACTCATTGGATGTCCTTAGTTAGAAGGAAATCTGAGGAATTATCCTTCACTGATTTTGTGAACAAATTTCTTCACATATGATACGGTCTATTGATCAATGATATTCCTCCATGAATTTCACCTCAAATCAAAAGGATTATGTAGCTTAGTGAACAAACATGGTTTGGTGATTGGTATTTGTACCAACATTTTATTGAAATTATATTGTGTGGGTGTGAACTTCCACTATATCAGTTGCTAGTTTTTTTTCCCATCCTTATTTTTGCGCTTGAATTCATTAGACAAAGCCTCAATGTATATCAAGCACATTTTTTACCTAGAAGGAAACAAACCTTGTTTAAACTTAAGGCATAGGTAGGGCCATTTATAGCGAATCAGAGGTCAACAAACAAAGAGGTGGAACAATTATTGGCATAAATGAAGTTCAAATTAGGGGTTACTTCGCCATATGACCCCATTGGAATAATTTCAACCATCATAGTTTAGTAGAAACCCCCACCTTATTTTCATGTGTCCAAGCCTAAGATAGAGAAGGCCTGAGATAGAGAAGTTTGCTAATAAGGAAACCTAGGAGGAAAAAACTTTGCAAGAAGTGACAAAAGAAAATTTGTGGAGCAACCAGTAGGACACAAAAATTTGCTACACCTCCAATGAAAAATAAATAACTTAATAGGACATATCAAAGCTTATTAGAGTCATAAATGGAACAGTCCAGAGTATACAAAAGAAAGAGTATAAACAATATGGAGGGAGTGGTATCATAAATTGTCTCATCCAAAATTTCTAAACCAACTATTATTATTTCAGGTGAGCCTATTTTCATAATTCAAGAATTGGATCTAGGGACAAAAAAATCTCCTCCGCCTTATTCTTATAACTAAAACATATTTTCTAAGTTTGTGGAAATGAATAAAAATAATGATACTTTGAAGGGAGTAACTTATACTGAGTTCTAGAAGCAAACTTCTTCTAATAAAAACAAGTTTCTTTCAACTCTTGATATTGAAAAATATGAGTTTAAGTTAGAATTTCTTGAACATAAAATATCTCATCCTAGAGATGTTGGAGATTATAAGACTTATATTTTATCTTTCAATACTAAATAGATCCATCCTATAGGTAATATTGATCTGCATAGACAAATTGGTGAGATGATATATTCCTCTCTCACTATTTTTTCTTCAAATGTATCAAAATTGCATAATTATTTGAATAATAATAATGCAAAACTTAAAATGGATAATACTTCTTCTCTGTAAAATGATGTTAGGATAAAATCACTAGAATACCTTGTAATTAAATTAGGTTTGGATCCCAAAAATGTGGATACAACTCAAGAGATTGTTAAGGAGAAAACTAAATATATTGGCAAGCACTTAGAAGACAACTTAAGCTTCCCACAACAAAGCATCCCCAAACACAAGAAATTGGAGAATTAGATAAGGATAAGGAAACTATAATATCCTATCTAATTTAACAAAACCTACAGGTTCAGAAAATGAAAGAAAGGATGGAAAAATTGTTAAAATAGAAGGCCCAAACTGACAGTGTAGTAATTACAACAATGGAAACAGGTTCCACAAAAATTATATCACATGCATTATCTTCTCTTAAACGAAAGGATGTTGATATTGGAAGATCAAAATAAAAATTAGATAGATCTTAGATAAAAAAAAATGAATCAGACAATGCCTTAGTCGAGGAAATAAAGAAAAATGAAAATTTGCAAAAGAAATTAAAATAGTATTTGAGTGGTTTTAATAGTATTCAATGTGTATCACAGGCAAAAGAACAAATTTGGATATAAATTATGTCATATGTGTTTGATATTAGGCAGTCTATGGAGATTATTTTAGAACATAAGAAGTTAATTGAAAGAGCCAAAGAATATATTAATGACATCAACATAAAATTAGGAAAGAAAATTGGACAAACAAGTCAGATAATAAAAGCTCTAAAGAAAAGGTCCTGAGAAGAAATTGAAGAACTAGGAATTGTAGACAGAAAATAATCAATTATTCAGACTAGAAAATTTCTCATGAATAAAAGTATGATGTTGAAGACAAGGGAAATATGTGAAAATATTCTAGTGCAAATCAATAAATTGTACACAAAAATTTCTATTTTGCAGGAGAGAGGTCTTCCATTATTTAAGATTTCATATGGCCAGATGGTAGCAGGAGACCAATATGAAATATTGTTGAAGAGAGAGGCAAGGGACAAGAAAAAAAATTTTGGAATCAAGGGAGAGATTACTGGTCATAATCTACTTCAAATGTTAGCTAATAACCTTTTCATCTGTTATGAAATAAAATACTTGTTCAAAGTAAAAACTTTTTATGAGAAATATACTAATGCAAATGAATCATATAGATAGATGATGGACCTCAGTTACCCAACAAATGAAGAATGGGATTAGTTGGTCAAAAAATTTCAATAAATTCATCTTATCAATGCAATTCATTAGCAACAAATCACAACTATTAAGAATTTCGAGCAATAAGAACAGAGAAGTTTCAAATACATTGAACTTGAATGCAGAAATCTAGCACAATTATAGACATTTTTGGAGCATTTTTCTGAGCATTTCTCTATTTTTAGTTAAAATAAGTGTTTCAAACATCCCGATTTTATCTTGAAATCACAATTTTTTGGAATATTCGATGTTTGCCAATTTTTACCAATATTTTTATGGTATATGTATTTTGTTGATGTTTTCCAATTTTTACCGATATTTTCCTAATTTTTACGATTTTTTTATTTTCCAGACCCTTGCCGATTTATCCTGATGTTGATGTTCGTAACATTGGTTAAAATTTGTTTAAAATTATCCAAATATTTGGATAAAGAACACTTTGAATGTAAATCTTTCAAGAGATAGGATATTTTGTAAAGCACTCTATATATACCTTATTTTTTAATAAGAAAGGGTTGATACCTGGAGCAATTTTTTGTAATATTGCTATAATACTTTCAACCTGGATATAATCAAAGGATTCTGATATTTGTTCATGAAAACAATTGTGTACTTGTGAGTTCTTCTTGTAATTTCATAGTGTGTTTTTGTTTATATTTTAGAATATTATATGACATTGGGAAGGGCTAGTTTGAGTATCAATTTCCCCGACATCCCTATGCAAAGTTATGTTCACAACTGAGTTAGAAATTGAACAATATGTTTAATTTACTGCCCATAAATCTTTAAATTATTGCTTCTATCTTGTACTTGTATATATTTGTGTTGACTATAGAGGTTCATATATATGTATATTTTATTATTAGATGATTAAATGTTTAGGGAGAATGTTTAGCCTTCGAAATTCCTCTAAATTCCTCACATTGATATTTTGGCTCAATTCTTTAGCTGAGGATTGTATACAAAGATATAACATGGGGATCAAGAAAACAAATTGAGAAGCACAAAAATAGGCAACAACGAAATGACAAGAAGATCCTGTAACAATGGATGTTGTAACAACAGATGCCATAAAAACATGTCAAAAAGGGGTGAAAATGAAGCATTTTGCAAGGGTATAAAGGGCAAAATAAAGCCTTTTGGAGCATAATTATTTATCAACAAGGCCTATTGGCTCAGAACAGCAGAGGAAAACAGTCACAAGGTAGGGAACCAGAAAAGGCTGCAAGGATGATGTGTTTTCAAGGGAAATGCATTCCTTGCAGGCTTATAAAACAAATTAGCCCCTTGCTTTCTTGTCAAGGAATTTATAAGGGGCTAACAGTGGCTCCACATGGGGATGGCTTTTTCTTGAAGGAGTTAAGAATTCAGAAAATGATCTTTGGAGTAGGCCAGTTGCTTGCTGCTTGGCACATCCCTTTATTTCTTCGATCAGATGCCACAAATCCTGAAGACATTATATCAGCAGAAACATTCCCAAACAATCTAACTACCCAGACTACAATCCTAGCATTTTTCTTTTAGGGTGCATTTGGACTAGCAGACCCTTTACATCATTTATTTCATAAACAAAAAATAAACCTATTCTATTTCTACCCTTATAACTCCATGAGACCAGATTAGACTGTTGATCTCATATGCTCCTCTACCTACACTACTATTTGCTAGGATTAGACTGTCTAGCAGATTTATTCTCTACATTCTAAGACAGAAATTGAAAACAGTCAAGCCAGGATTAGACTGTCTGACTCGCTGGACCTTGTAGAAATTAAAACAACTAACTACATGCTCACAGGCTGAGCTTATTTGAGTTTTTCCTACCTACCCTACTCTAACTAGAATATTTACAAGTCTAGCTTACAAACATTTTCTTCCAATGCAACCAGTCCATAAAATGATCCCATGACTGGTCTTTCTTGCTCAATGCCTTGAGAAGGCTGGATAGGCAGGGCATCTCCCACTCTTTTTTTCCAATAACAGCAGCTTTGAAAAATTTTCTTTCTGTTAGCAACACGCTGCTCAAAAAGACCTTTGATCCTTCTTCAAATGTGTGCAGGTAATGTACATAAGGATCATGAAAAGTTACATGGTTATGAATATCTGGCAGGTAGGCTTCAACTAGGATTTCCTCTTCTTCCGCTGGATAAATAATAAGACTCTCTTGAGAAAGAGAATCTCCCTCATCTTCTTCATTTTCTGAACTGGAGGACTCATCATATATTGCAGTGTTGTCTTCTTGGAGCTCTGATGTATTCTGCTCTGAGGTGCTGAGCTCTGTGGAAAGATCCATGTATTCTTGAGCAAGGGTTTTATCTATTTATTCCTCTTCTTCAAGAGAAAACTCCCTATTTTTAGTCCGCTCAAAAATTGCTTCCTTGTTTTCCTCTTCATCTTCTGAGATGAAAGGTTGCTGACCTCTAATCATGTGAAAACCATTACTGATGAGTTGTAATGGAGTGAAGCAAAGATCCAGGGATCCTTCACCCTCTTCTGCACTCCTAAAGCTTTCTTCATCAGTATCATAAATAGCCTTCATTGGCTCATTACTCTCTGGAAGTAACTGGAACTGATTTTCCTCCCATAAATCTACTAATGATGACCCTGCAAGATCATCTTCTGTTTGGAGAACATCATCATCAGATAGATCAAAAATATGAAAATCATGAATGTAATTAATGCTACCAATCAGACATACTAGATTATCAACAGATTTTTCTTCATTCTGATTTACATGTGAGCTTTCCAACTCTGTACAACAAAGCTCATCAGATGAATGGGCCAGGATGTCTGATCTGAAAAAAAAATTAGAGGCTGGCTGTCTATTGATGATCTGATCTATTTCTTCTTCTGTCAAAGGGGAAGATGGTCTTGTGTTCCTTTGTGCAGAAGTGCATCAACTCTCTGTTTCCTCTAAAGACTGGATTTGAGGCAAGATGTCATCTTGAGCCTCAACTATAAGGGATGATAAATCAGCATCTGAGTTTTTAGGAATATCTTGAAGAATGTTTACAATCTCTTGATTGTTTTCTTCTTCAGCTAATTCATCTGTGTTATTGTGATAGCTAGGATGCATATGAAAATCTTGAATGGCTGTTAATAGATCTTCAGGAGGCATGTTAACCAAATCCTCATCAATACCCAACAGATACTGTATGATATTCTTATATTGATCACAACAATCCCATGATAAGGATAGAGAGTTTCCTTTATAATTCTTGTAAAATACTTGGTGGATGTCCCTTAAAGAAAACAAACTCTGAGGTTCTAACCATTCATAACAGACCCTAGATTTTCCTTCTAATGTTGCCATGAACATTTTCATTAGGCAGTCTTCATGCCATTCAACTTTAAATCTCCACACATGTATATGAAACTTGATGAGATGTAGCAAGGGGTCCTCAGTGTTTTCACCCTGAAAGATAGGCAGGTTTTTTAACCAGTCCACTTCAGACATTTTGTGTGGGAATCCAGGGATATGCTCCCTACTCATTGGGGCATATCTTCTTTGTATGCGTGGAAGCATGTTTGTAAGTCAGAAAGAGGTCAATGTATCTTCTCAACCAGTTCAGAGTCTTCTACCAGTGGAGTCATTAGGTCTTTGGATCATAGGGAGTGTGGAGTCGCCAGGTGGAAAGGTTTAGGATGTTTTTGGAGGGTACACTGTCCACCACAGTGCTTGTGAAATATCCCTTTTTAGAGATATATTCGAAACACAGCAAACTCTAACTAGAGATTGACTGGGAGAGATTTTACCAGATGTGTCACCTCTGAAAGAGTGTGATATCTAGAGGCTACCTGGCCCTTTCCAGACTCTGTCCAAGAGTATGGTAAAAACAACAAATGGTACAAAGGTTGATGTGTGAATAGGAATGTTTAACTTCCAACCTAACCAGATATTGTAGGTTTCTGAAGTTCTTAGAATGTAGTAGGATGGAAATTATTTCAGAAATTCCCCAGCGAAGTCGCCATTATGTTGGGGTTCCCATGTTTTGGCCAGATTGGCAAGACCAAAAGATGAGAAAACATTAAACCACTTTCAGACCTTAGGATCTAGCCCTCCTAGGTCTAGAGAGGGATCTCTCTATAATATTCAAAGTATATTTGTCTTTGAAGCTCAAATGTTAAGATGTTAGGCTAGTTATAGGCACAGGTTTGTTTGTTTGATTTGTTTTGATTTGGTTGTTGTTTATCAGGAAGGAAGGGTTCAATGTAAGACAAGGATGAGCAAAGAGGAAAAAGGTAGAGGTGAAGTATTCCAGTAAATATTTAAAACCATTGGGCAATGGAGTCAGGAAAGGATTTGCTTGCTAATCAATAGGCAGACTTTCAATTGGGCTAGTCATCTAAAACATTGGATCTTAAAGATGGATTGTGTGATATGGAATGGTAGAAAAGGAGGAGATAACACTGATTCAGAGCACAAAGTTAAATACCAGCTGGTCTCACAAGGATCCTAGTGGACAGGGCTAACTCTAATCCCCAGTGTTCCCAAATCTTCCAATTGAATCCTTAACAAGAAACATCTATGAACTGAATTAATTTAATTCATACATCAGAGAGAATGCAATAACATCCACTACACTGGTTAAACCAACTGAAATCAATTCTTAGATAACACATTCAGAAGAAAAACATTAATGGAAAGGAGAGCAGAAACATAGGGTAAATCCTATGCCAATATTCTGATGCAAGCCAGTAGGAGTGAAGTGAAATGAATTAAAACACAGAGATAGGAAAACATCACCGCTGCTTCAGATCAGGATCCAAAGAAATGTGCTTGTCATATTAAATAGCAATACCAGTCAAGTACAACATTGCCAATAGCTGAATACTCAGTCTGAAAACATCTCCTTCAACCTATCTTACAACTTTACACAGAGACTGTGTCTCAAAAGAAACTACTTGCAGTTCTCTGATAACTGATCAAAAACCTTTACAATGAGTTTCTTCCTGAATTTATAGCTCCAGAGGAGAAGAGAAAGTAGGTGAAGAACTAAATGCAGCATTAAAACTCCAAAAGAGGAAGAAGGCCGAAACCCACTCTGTATAAATCATGTGCATTAATCTCTAGTGTTCTTTGGGTGAACGAATGATCTTCTTCAGACTTCATATTACTCTGATATGACTCTAATGTATTCTGACTGCAATACTGTGTAGTACTCTGGTGCATAAACAAAATGACTGAATGGACTGCCATGCTTGTGAAACAAATGCCCTGGTAGCTTTGGACTGTGGTTAAGGCGGAAATCTTCAGGAACATGGTAAATAATGGAACTGATATGGGCACTTTGTCCTTTGGGACAATCTGCTGATGTGAAACCCTGATATACATTAATTTCTGTGTGTTGTACCTTCTGCATGATCCATGGGATCACTGATCTGGTGCTTTGCCTCTAAACCGTTGTATTAAGGCTCAAAACCTTCAATACTGAACGCTAAAATCCTTGATCATTAGCTAGTTTTTCTCCACTGCTCCATAAATGTCTCGATCTACAAAATCTGGGCTTTAATGGCACCGGATAGGTTTTTTGCAGAGATTGAACTGTCCTGGGATAATATTTATGCCGCCGCTACCTTTCTGGACACTTCCCTGTAGTACCAGCTTTGAAATTCAACCTTCTCTGCACAACACACCATTTACAATGATTTCCTATGAATCACAGTGGTTTTCTGCCTCTCTAGAACCCTGCAAAATACGAAATTTGTTAAGAAAACAATGCACGGGGTCGGACGATGTGGACGGCTGCGGGGATGATGGTGGGACTGTGGAGAAATGGTGAAGAATGCAGACGAATGATGGAGGGAAGCCTTGGTGAAATTTGTCAAAGCGCAGAGGAAATTTAAATGAAAAAACCTTTAAAAACTTGACTTTTGAACAAATATATGTGATGGAATGGGCGGATGTACGGCGGATACACGTGGGGGTGACGTGGCAGGACCGGGCAATGGCGGGGTGGTCAACGACGGGGCAATTAAATCTGGACCATCCGATCTCGGCAGAGATCGATGGTGGAAAGCACGTCGGAGGGCGATGGACAGTGGGCCAGGGGTACGATGACCTTGGATTAAACCCCGCGCAGCTTCGTGGAACGGCGATCGTTAGATGGGCGATGACAAATCTGACGGTTCACAACGATATCGCTCTGCGTCCTGTACCGAACGATAACGTGCGATGGGATGGCGGTTTTGAAATAGTGCGCTTGCCACGCGTCACATGCTGAGTGGAATTGCTGGGCAAAGGGAAAATACCACCCGACCCCCATTAGTGGTGCGATGAAAACTGGGCTATTTTATGGATAGTGCGCGGCAGGGACCATAGGGGTAGGTAGAGTCTGGACCATCGTATCTACAGGTAAATGGACGACGATGGCGTGATCGGGGCAATGAACTGTGAACATGGGAGGTTGCAGGGGCAGTGATCGTCGTCCAATTTGTATAGATCAATGGTTGAAAATGCTCCTGATAAACATATGGGACAAGCGCCTTCGGGGCTAGCGCTCGGTCATAGTGCTGGGTTCTGTGGTGGAAAATGTACAGGGGACTGGCAGGAAAGGGGCTAGGCCCTATTATAATGTTCGAAAGTGGGTTTTTCAACCCTTTCAATGGATTTTAAAGCCATAAGAGGGTAACGATAGGAGGACTAAGGGGGAATTTGGTAAAACAGAGGTTAAGGGTGGGATTTCATGGGAATTTTGGGAAGTTTTAGGAGAGAAAGGGGAAATTTAGGGGGAACAATGTGGACTTTGACAAAAGGAAAAAAGGGGTGAAAATGAAGCATTTTGCAAGGGTATAAAGGGCAGAATAAAGCCTTTTGGAGCATAATTCTTTATCAGCAAGGCCTATTGACTCAGAACAGCAGAGGAAAACAGTCACAAGGCAGGGAACCTGAAAAGGCTACAAGGATGATGTGTTTTCAAGGGAAATGCATTTCTTGCAGGCCTATAAAACAAATTAGCCCCTTGCTTGCTTTTCAAGGAATTTATAAGGGGCTAACATAGACCATGCCTTAAGGAGAAATTTTCCAAGTTCTTAATGGTGATTCAGAAATATTTCACCTCTGATGGTAGATTCCATATGATTTATCAATACCACTTATAATTACTGCTACACTTCATAGATAAGAAATCCTCGGATCTGCCTTTTTATTTTCTTAGGATTTTGAGCAAAATGGTAGACAAGGTTCATGAAAAAACTAAAACCAATGATACCTCCATCTTTCATCGTGCTCTTATCAAATTGTTGGTACTTGAAGAATTAACAAAACTGAAAATAGATTGGTCTACATTCTTATTTTTGAGTGGCTATGAGGTTGATGTCCTTACTCCTAGGAAAACACTAAGATCTAAGTCCAATATACCAGGGAAAGACAAGAAATTTGAAGCAGAACCTGTGGTTGACCATAAGGAAAAGATGCAACCTATGGAAGAGCCTATGGAGCTAGAAGTTGAACAAGTGTAGAAGATTATGGTGCCAAAGAAGAATTCTACTGGCAGTCAAATAAAAACATATACTAGGACCCACAGGAGGCTCACTAGAAGTCAAATAGAGGGAAGAGGCAAGTTAGCAGACATCCTAGAGGCAATTGAAATTGAAGAGAGTCCTATTGTAAAGCTTGTTGAAATTAAGGAGGAAAAGACCAAAAATAAAAACAATAGGGCTAAGAAATTGGACTTTTAACAAGAAGACTCGGGTTTTATCTTTAAACCTAGAAACCCATTCACTAGGTCACAACAACCTAAGGGAAAAATGCCTGAAATGATGCTTGAGAAACTGGAAAAGTAGAAGCTTCCATTGGAGGAGATATCAAAATTACCTTCAGAAAAAGTGGAGTCAATCAAGAGAAGGAAAGGTAAAGAGAAAGTTGAAGAGAAGACTGAGATGGAGCTTCTACAAGAACAACTAAGGGAAGCTAGGACAAAGGTTTTAGAAACAAAGTTGGAGATGGAAGATTTCAAAAAAGAATTGAGCAAGCAACTATATTTTTAAAACGAAATGGAAGATAAGTCAGGGAAGATGCTAAAGAGGACACTGCCTCAACACATGATGATGAAGCATATTTGTAGGAGAAATAGCTAGCTACAAGAAGAAAGGAGGAAGCTACAAGGTCAGGACAAAGACCTAGAAGTACAATTACAGATGATACAAGATGAAGTTTTGAAGAGGGGCTTGAAATTCATTACTGTTTTTGATGATGATGCTCCATAAATAGGGTAATATTACACATTTTGGGGCTATATTATGGCTTATTTTATTACACAGGAATGTATAGGCTTATACACATTTCTTGGAAGTGATAAAAGGAAGAAGGTGCAAAACTTCAGTAAACTAGGTACTTTCGTAGCAAGTCCCAAGCTTAAAGACATGAATTTGCTATGAAAGTTGTTGTAGCTTCCCTTAAGGGTGAACATCAACAAAAATTTCAGAACAAGGATGGCTTAAGGCATGTGTTACCGCATTAGCCTCAACGAAGACCCTCCAACAATCAGAAAGATTAAAGATTATGCAAAAGGTGGATTTTGAAGTTTGCTACGAAATTTCCTGTACTTTGTTTTTCTTCCAGTGTTAGGTGTTTTTGAGCAGTCAGTGCAGTGAAAAGGTGGATCAATTACATAATAAAAGCATGCATATTATTATTCCACTTGTTCAAGAGGAAAATTTAGCAGTCAACTACCATGTGTCTAACAACTCATCAAGTCAACTAATGATTCCAGATCATCAATACAACTCATCATCTCAACTCAGGTTCACGAGGTCTTAACTTCAGTGTATCAGTTGGCCAACACCTCAGCATGTCAGTTTGGTTTGATAGAGATGACAAGTATAGGTTTTTAGATGTTTTTTTGGAGTTATGAATAGTCATAGAATCTTTTTTTAATACAAACTCTATCAAAACAGAAAATATCCCTATTTATTCTCAATACAATGTAATCCTATTTGAATTAGGTCTCTAGGTCACTATCAAAGTCTAACCCAAGTGGAAGACCATTGTAAAAGAGACCTCACTCTATAAATGAGGGAGTTTTTGAGTTTGAAAGTGTGGATGAATGTAATGAGAAGGCCATTATGTAATTTTCTCTACCAAGCTAATATACAATTTGCAGCAGTTGTCTTTCAAACCTGAGATTATTTTGGAGCTTATGTGTTTGTGTATTTCTATTTTATATATTGTTATCAACATCATAGTATTATGATTATTTGGAATTCATAATTTTTATGCTCCAATTTCCTTCATGTACTATGTTTTTGCTGTAAAATTTATCTTTTAAACCCATTTGCCTCAGTTTCCATGGATGCACTTGCTAGCAGTTGAATTCCCTTAGCTGACTCCATGCCCAATGGGAGCCTTCATAAACTCTTCCACCTACAAAATAACTTAAAAAACAAAAATATTTATCCATTTGCAATAATTTTTTTATCTTGAGTACTTCATTTTTCCTTTTAGAGAGCCCTCTATTATTGGAAGGGCTAACTTCCAATCCAAAATGGTTTGAAATAGTTGTGCTAGGTTGGAAATTGAACAACCCAAATGGTTCCAAATTGGTGATAAAAAATCCCATGTAATATATTTTTTTGTCTACGGTTTATGTATTGCATGGTCTTGCATCCCTACTTTGGCCTAGGGTTTTTGGAAAATGACTTGATAAAGCCATGATTGGATATTTATTTTTAAGGACTTGATCATAGTGAAAGTTTGGTGATTTATAACGGTTTTCTGACCAATGGGAGAACAAAAGGACTCAAGATACACATAGATAAACAACTCAACATAAGAAATGAAAATTGACATATTAACATAACAATATCCAAGTTATTGAAAGTCAACTAATGATACCTTGTTATCCATCCAGATAACAAAACCAGACCACTTGCTTTCTTGTATCATTTTGAATTCCAATTGTGATGGATAAAGGCCATATTTTTACTCCTGTTAAAACATGGAATATGGACAGGTTAAATTAATTAATATCCAATCATTCGATTTTTTGTACAAAATTTTAAAAAAATATTATTTTAGATATTAAACATACTTACAATTTTGCATGCTAAGTCTTTTAAACCTGTTTGGCCACTGTGATGTGTGGCACGATATTTGGCAAGCCTGGACTTCAAGGCCTTGTCATGAAACATATCCTATTTCAATTTAATAATGCACCAGTAAAATATAAAAATAATTTAATGAAATTGAAATAATATTATGACCAAATTTATATACTTGTATGCTCTCATCATCAGACTTCCTCTGTGCATCTGCTCTATCATATGCTTTCACAAACTCTTTCCATACTTTCACGCTTACATAAATTGAAATTATTTTGGCCCTTAGCTTGATATGAACACATTTTTTTTTTTTTTTTTGGTTGCAACATAATCTCTTGCAGTTTTTAGTCATTTTTTTTTCAACCTACTTTATTGACCAACCTGTCCCAAATTCAGTCTGCATGTCATGTATTACTTCATTTTGAAGGTGAATGAGTATCTTCGATAATGGAAGATGTATATGCTCTTTGAAGTGTTGAAGGCATGTTTCCTTGAACCTAGAATTGAACACTTTCCTGATATTTTTCATTCTGATTTCCACAAAGACAACATCATATTCTACCTCGGTTTCGTATGTACCAATGTAAGATGCATAAGTACCTATATTAGTGGTGGAATAAATCAATGTCCCGGGAGTGGGTGGGACATTGGACATCTTTGTTCCTTTTTCCACATTCTAAGAGGTTATTTTGATTTATTTTTCCTATATATTTTTCTCGATCCAAGATTTGATGGGAATCAATGGATTCCCTTTGATAGGGTTTCTTTGGTTGGTCTATTTCAGTGCCTTTATTTCATTCTTCCATGTATTTGGAAAGCATGGAAAAATCTATACCTTATATTCTATTCACTAATTCTACCCCCAATATAGAAGCCATTTCCTCTTTTAGTTTCTCACTATCATGTCCCTATATATGTACAATACAATTTTTATTTTAAAATTAGAAATAAAAAAGTAAACCCTAATTTCTTCTTTTATAATTTTGAAGCTAAAAGCTATAAAATACAATTCAAACAAGAAATGGGAACATGTGCACATATATAAATTGAGTATGAAATACCCCATTCTCACAAGAATCAGAGCCATTTGCTTATTTCCCTCTGTTGTTGCTTGACATTGTTTTGTCATTTCCCTCTAACTGTTTTAAACATCACTAGTACAAAATGAATGGATAGGGGTTTGATTTTCATCTCTAGTAGGGGGTGAATGAGATGCAAAATTTGATTTCATGACTACTAGAGGCCAAATCACACTCACAAATCACTTTTTTAAATTAAAATACACAACAGGGGAGGATATGTATATCAATATCTTTTCCCACCATCAACATAGATCCAATCGATTAGTTATTTTCTTTCATAGCCTCAATGTATTTCTCCAACAGTGATCTACTCTAACTCTACACAGAACTTCAAATATCCCTTGATTTGCAATTGGTGAGTATTAGAATAGAAATATGGTGAATGTATTACATTTTTTTGGTTGAATAGTCTGAATACACAATATGTTTATCCATTGTGCGTGCCAATTATAGATTGGCAGGTTTTTTTAAATTTTTTTAGATTTGGTCTAATTTGTATTCATTGTCATCTTTGCACTTTTCAATGTCGATGTGGGAGGCTTCCATGTTATTGCCATTTTTTATGAGGCTTAATTGAATACCAATATTGGATGTGAAATGTGCATAGGCACATGGGATAATCATTATTATTATTATTATTATTATTATTATTATTATTATTATTATAAATTTTAATAAATGTGCTTAATATACACCTATCAGTGTTTATCAACTGCATTTTTTAATGTGGTTGTGCTAGTTGAATACCAATATTAGACGTGAAATGTGCATCTGTACATGGGATAAGCTGAAATGTGGGTTGATGTAAATCCCTATAAATGGTGTTTTGACCCTGCAATGAAGGGTGTTTTATGTCATATTTTCCTAGCCCACTAATGAATTTGGTGTGATTTCAAACTTTATAATTTTATTTTAATAGCCAATTACTCATAATGTAATAATCCACTAGTTATGGTCACATGCAAAAATTTTCACCTTTAAAGGTTTTGTTGCTTAGTGATTATGTATACATGTGATACAAACATTTTCAATCTTGACACTCATTCTTTACTCCTTTATAGGGTGGATGGTGGCATTGAAAATATATATCATCGACAAGTTAACTTACACTAATTATTATATTATATATTGAGTTCATTTAGAACGCTTAAGAATCAAATTTTGAAATAGTATATTCTCTAACAAATGGGTCAAAGGATTTTTTTTTATATACAAAAATACAGATATTTGGAGGTTTAAAATTATAGATGAAGGGTCTGAATTAAGTTAAATGAAAATATGAAAAATAAAAATAAAAAGTAGCCCATTAGTTTTTGTAATCCTCATCTAAGATTTATAAGAGTTGTGTCATGTCACCGTATTGGGAGTAGAAATTAACAAAAAGGGTATATATTGAAAATATGGGAATTTTAATTAGAAAGGTGCAGTGAAAACCTGTTGAGCTTAAATCGATTATGCGTTTAGAAAATTGGATGGAGCAACCACTAAGTGCATAGATTTTATGTGACTAATGTCATTTTTGTGTATTACATGATCAGATGAGGCCATGGGCAGAGGACGTGGGCGATGTCAACCTACTAAATCAACGAGAGGAAAGTGGGTGGCCATAGAATCTAATACGAAATATGCAGACACAATAAAGGTAATAAGACAAAGAAACCTCAACCAAATGAGGATGGTGTTTATGAATTCACAAATTATACAACATAGACGAGATAAAGTTATATAAAACATGATATCAATATGTTAAATATATGAGTAAAGTTAGGCTTTGTGTTGGATAACATATTGGTTGAAATGATATATTTGGTGTACTAAACATCATTGACTATGTTATGTATTATAGGGGCAAAACGAGGCCATGGAAACAAATCGTGTCATATTAAATAAGGACACAACAAATGTCACAGGACATCAGGTAATTATCAAATTTTGACTTAAATTAGGAAGCATTTTGTGATACATCCATCCTTTTTCACATTATTATTATAATTTATAGTGTATTGTCCAACCTTGAAATAAATTCATGCATGTTGTTGATATTTTAGATGGATATTGTAACAAGTGCACAACCTAAGTGATCAACTAGAAATAGAAAAAAAACACATGTACGTGGGCATGGACCTAAAAATGTTAAATCACGAAGAACATAGTGGGTGGAAGAGGATATGAAAATGGATACTTCAGACACAACAAATAATTGCACTGAAGAAGAGTTTGGTCAAGGCTATAGTACATGGGATGGGATTTGTTAAGCAATATTTGATTATATTTCTTTGAAATTGATACATTTATGATTTATCCAATTCTTTCCAAACATTAAATAATGTTTGCGTTTTCTGATAGGTAGAATATGATGATGAAAGAACAACTAATAATACCCAATCTTATCCAATTGGGATATTAATATTTGGATGGGATGATCCAAACCATCCTTTAAACCATACCAGGGCGAAAATACCATATTTAAAGAGAACTCTACCACCTGATAAATTTGAACAACTAATGAGATTCACATACACTGATGAATGCAATATTCTACCACCTAGCAGCATTAATGATGATAAGCATGACAGTGAAAATTAAATGCATGAAGAAGGATTTAATGAGATTCTTATAGGTGTATCTGGGCATGGAAAAAATGATGACAATAATGACCATATGGTTTATAGTAACGATGACAACATGGGTAATTACCACCAACGTAATTTTGATGATAAAAAATTGTTGAAAAACTCCAACAAGCAAGAAACAAAGACAACTGTGTTCAAATTAGGCACAAGTAGAACCTCAAAACTAGCTTGAAAATTACTATTATTAGAAATCAAGCCACTATTTGTTCGGTCAGAGAAGGGACTCACCACCCTATTGAAGTGAGTTGAAATATATTTCTTACAATGCATTGTCAATTGGTCTACGTAATTCATAAACATTCATCAACTTCATTTATATTTCTTTATGGAGATTTTAAAACCATATATTATATATGAATATTTATAATATAAATTGGCATATCAAACATTTTCATCATAAGTCAAATGTTCAATTGAACTAAACTTTGAAAATATTATAGAGCACTAAAAACTAAAATATTTCCTGAAGAGAATGTGTTGCCATCAACGTACAGAGAAGCGTGTAAGTTTTTGGTTGAGTTGGGGATTGAATATAAGAAAATTCATTCATGTAAAAATGATTTCATTTTATATAGATATGAATATCAATGCAAGGTAGAATGCCATGTATGCAAAGAGAAGATATATCGTACAAATGTACAAGGTTCGGCAACTCCAAAGGAGGTTTTACGTCACATGCCAATTATACCTAGAATTAAAAGAATTTTTTTTAGCAAGTCACATGCACAATTGATGGATTGGCATGCAAATAATATGAGTAAATATGGATTCATGCAAATTCCAGCTGACTCCAAAGCATTGAAAAACATAGAGAAAAAAAGGCCAACAAAATTCAAAGATGAACCTTGTAGTATCAGGTTTGGTCTTGGAATTTATGGAGTGTGCCCATTCTCTTTCATGAGATATAATTATAGTGTTTGTCTATTCATATTTATATTATAAAATATTCCCCCATGGATGAGTGTTAGAAAGGAGCACCTTATGCCAATTCTCATTGTTCTAGGAAAACATCAAGT
The DNA here is from genome assembly GCA_034641835.2 of Pinus albicaulis. Classification (NCBI taxonomy): domain Eukaryota; kingdom Viridiplantae; phylum Streptophyta; class Pinopsida; order Pinales; family Pinaceae; genus Pinus; species Pinus albicaulis. The sequence goes on from CM076578.1 coordinate 1,168,767,466, forward strand.
TAAAAACATGGATGTTTATCTTTATTTATGAGATGCAACTACTATGTAAATACATAATAATGTATGGCATATCACGTCCTCCATAAAATAGGTCCTTCATGTTGTATGGTGTGCTATGTTGGACTATTCATGATTTCCCAAGACTTGGTTTTTGTTCCATTAAGATAAATTTTTTTACCTATTTACACTCATAATTTATTGACATCCCAACTTTCATACTTATTTGTGTATTATTATTTTGATGTTATTAAACTTATTGAATTGTGGGGCTTCAAACAAAGGGTATATTTTCACGTCGAAGATGTGCAAAAAAATTTCAAGGGCAATATTCTAAATATATTCGTAAATTTATTTATGAAAACAACGAGGTTTTTCTACCACCATATCATAGGTTTAGAAACTATCATAAGAATAAATTTGATGTAAAAGTTGAAAATGGAGGCCTTCCCATGATTATGAGTCATGATTGGCTTAAGAAGTATGAAGATGCTGAATTGAAAGCTTGGCAGTATTTTTTTTATGGGGGCGATTATATTGAATAAAAATAACAAGTTGTAATTAAGATGCCATAAATGATGAAAAGTAAATCCATATTTTATGAGATCCCATGTTGGAAGGATCTATTAATTTCTCACCTATTAGATCCCATGCACATCTTAAAAAATTCCCCTGATTCAATTTTTTGACATATATCAGGCAAAGATAAGAACACCTTGTCTTTGAGGAGAGATATTGTTCTTTCGCGTACCAAATTTGATAGAAAGCATTTGTGGCCAAACAGGGAAAATGAAAAATATGCAGAAGCTCCATCGATTTTGAAAAATAAAGAGCTAGACCAAATAAAAAATGCCATACATTTAATAAGGAAACCTACTTGTTATGGGTCATCATTAAATAAATATTTTACATTTGATGGACATATCCATGATTTAAAACACGTGATTTTCATAATTCTATGAAGGTATTATATATCACCATTTAACATTTATTTGTTAAATTCATTAGGTACTAAATATATTATGATATTCTATTGTGTGAAAAAATAAATTAATGATGATCTTTGATAAATGTGTTTAACAACATATCATGTCATTGGCAATTAGGTGGGATCCATGTCTTACCATTGAGTTGAGGAATTCCATAAGTTGATTTTCATCATTTGCAAGGCATGTGGTATGGAATGTTTGTGTGTGAGATACATAGATATATTGTATTGCATTTTAATTGTTTCCTAAAGGTTCATACTAATTTAGTATTCTTATGTTAGGCTTGTGACATCCAAGGAGGTCCATGGATTTGAAGTGCAAAAATGGAAGAAGGAAATTGCAGAAATAGTATGTGTATTTGAGAAGGAGCTCCCTACAAGTTTCATGGACCTACAAGTCCATTTACTTATACACCTAGTCGATGACATTGAATTGGCGGGTGTAGCATCAACGAGGTGGATGTTTTTATTTGAGAGGTATATGAAAACTCTAAAAAGATATGTCCGACAAAAGGCACATCCAGAAGGTTGCATGGCTGAAGGGTATGTATGGGATGCATAAATTTTCTTCCTATGTGAATTCCTTGGTAAGGATTTCGAAGATGGGAAACACTTCCATGATGAATAATGAACATTAGATATTGTTGATGGATACAAACCATAATCTAATGGTTTTCAAGTAGAAATTAGTAAGAAAACTCATGATCATTGTCGTTGTTTTTATTGCGATCATTAATTTACATTGTAATTTATTTGTCAAATTAATAGCATGGCCTTTGGAGTTTTAAATAAGCATGATGACATGTAATAGGTGTAGACGAAAGTGCTATACTCGACAGGTTCATTCTATACCACTTGGACTTTATGAAAAAATGGATTTATTTGTATGATAAAAAGAGAGAAGAAGTGTTAGAATTAAGGAGACAATTTAATAGATCAAACCCAAGGAATACCCCATTTACTATTGATCTGCAAGGGGAATGGGCCAAATATTGCACACTAGAATAGGTTACTAAACAAACTCAAAATCAAATAGAATCTGCAGGTATAGATTCAAACATAATAGAAGATGAAATCAACATGTCTAGAGGATCTGAAAGAAAGGTACAGTTGGAATTTTACAGAATGTTGTTTCCTTACAGTTTTGACACCATTAACTATTTTATAGTTTTCATTATATTTGTCTTAACCAAAATAAATTGCATTTCACAGGCAAGGAAATTTCTAGCAATGTGGGCATATGGTTGACATTATCGTGTAGAATGTGTACTATATAAAGAGACAATCCTTCAATTGTTGCATCATGTTTAACTTCAAGCAATCTAGTAGTCGATCAAGCTCAAAAGATAATAATATTATTGAATGGAATCTATAATATGTTGGGAAAATACAAGAAATTATTGAGTTGGATTACCTCTCTTTTAAATGTTGTTTTTTTAAGTGTAGATGGTATGAAGCATTTGGGAGGACACAAATACATGATACCCACAATGGATTTTTTTCTATAGATTCCTCAAAGTTCCTAATGGAGGATAAGGAGCCTTATGTTCTACCAATTCTTTTTGAGCATGCATTTCTTTAAATCAAAGAATTAGAAGTGGTAGTGATCAATAATATATTAATACATTGTTTAATGCAAATATATACATGTGTTTATTAATCAATATAATTGTTATAACATATGTATAATATATGTATTTAATTGTTCATGTGCAGGTATTTTTATATGAAGAAATTCTAGACCTGAAATGTATATTTTTCATACATTATGAATATTTTTCATACATTATGATCCCTGATTAAGGCATGTATTTGATGATGCATTAGTAGATATTGAGCAAAAAAATGACGGCCAACAAAATGAGAGAGATGGATGAGAGAGCATCAAAGAAATTGACGTCCATGATGTTGTTGAATATGGTTATTTTCATAAACAAGGCCTAATCAAAGATAGGAGATACAGAAGGGGAGTGCACCGGCAGGGTCGAAACCAGGGTTTGGTGGTGCAGTCCACTCTGTTGCAAGCTCTGGAGGAGGGCAGGGCCCTTTTAGCAGAGCTTCTGAGGCGCAGGTCAACTCTGTCCACCTGAATGAGACGAGCGGGGGCCAATGGGGCCCCTTCTTACAAACAAATCACCTTGGACAAAAGAAAGGTCCGAGTGAAGGACTGCAGATTGTTGGGTCAGAAACTGCAAGAAATAATGAGATGGGTAAGAAGAAGAAGGTGAGTGGGACGACCAAAGAGGTACTGGGTCAGAAGAGGTCAACTGGCATTAAAATAATGGAGAATAAAGACAAAGAAGGCCTTAATCCCGAGAAGGAATCTCTTGGGATAGTAGAAGGGACAAAATGCGTTGTAGAAAATCAAGCCCCACTCCAAGAGGGCTTGAACTTGTCAGGATCTACCATGGAGAGTAAAAAATAGGGGGAGAATAGGCGCTTCAAACCAAAAACCATAGAAAGTCTTTGGGTTATCATTACAGATCCGGAAATGCAGGATTATAGGGACCATATGGAAATACATGCTCTAATTTGCAAATTTATGGGCTTTTGGCCAGCTAAAAAATCCTTGTGGCTATGGATCAAACAACAGTGGAATCCAAAAGGAGATGTTAGGATGCATATTGGGGCTAAGGGTTTCTTTACGGTTGTTTTTAAAAATATGGAAGACAGAGATCGAATCTTCGATGGGGGTCCCTATTTCTATGCCTCAGTTGGTTTTACACAGCATTTTGTCACTGTCCATGCAATCCCCATCCCGCACATTGGAGGGTCATTTCTGTGACTTCTAAAAAGTTTCATGCCTTGCAAATAACATCATTGCATCCCTTTTGATGAAGGCAAAATTCTTCTTGTTGACATTTCTCTGAGCGGAGCTGTAAAAATCCCTGTTTTTTCCTTGGCGCGAGTAACTAGTTCTTCCCTCACGCCGATGTGGAAGATTAACACTAGGGCCCACGCCACTTGGCACTCTGTCCTAGTGTAATGCCTGCACTAAGCTATTTATGAAATGTTTAACAAAAATAGAGGCAGAGGTTCCATTCCAACCACCTCCGGGATGAGTCATTGGGAGTGGTTGAACTGAAACAACCACAGGCCTCCTCCTTTAGTTAGTAGTTTCCACCTCCCTTGGAACACTCCTAAAGGATAGGCCTCCCTTCTACCTTTGTAGGGATCCCAACCTCCTCCTTTGCCTCTATATAAACAATCCTTCTCTCCTTATGAAAACTAGCTGAAGCTGAACAAAGAGAATTATACAGCTGAAGTGCTGAACTTGGAGACTAAGCTATAGCTGATTAATTGAGTTATTAAGAAGGTAGAACAAAGAGAAATCCATCGAGAGGTCCCTTATCCCATCTAAATTCCTCGACAAGCTTTGAGACGTGCTTCACCCGAGCCCCACTAGAGGAGACCGCAACGTCAGAGCATGGTTGTGTCTCTTCTTTCTACCTATTAATATAAGTGACTATTGTCTGGTTCCCATCTTGTGTTTTGTCTTTATCAAATGCAATATGCTAGTCTTCTGTGACTGACTAGTATTTTTTGGATGGAATTAGTATGTGGTATGTGTTTATCATTTTCTGATCTTTATGCAGGTTTCCAAACGTGTTAAGTGAAGGGGTTGTGACTTGCCTTCGATCAGGAGCGAGGAGTTCTCATCATCACTACAAGTTTCGACGACAGCTTTGGACCACAGGTAGGCCATATTATCACATCCTCTTTCATTCAGATGTCTAGGAACCTACACTCTAGCATGATTCCTTGCTACTAGAACCACCCTAGGGCTAGAGGGATTGTCTCTGTCCGCAGAGAGGATTTACCTACATAACAAGTTGGCGACTCCACTAGGTAATCACTGTGAGTTTGTCTTTGATCTTGTTGGGTCATTTGTTGGGTTTGCATCTTGTTTTTTACTTTTTTGGTTGTTTAACTGTGCTCTAAACCCTTGTTCAGCCCCAGAGTGTCAAGATTGACCTCTGCTTTGTTGAGTTTTTCCCTTTTCATTGGTAACTGGCTTGGCGTGGTTTTTCCCTGAACAGTCGCGCTGATTGGCACATGTTGCTTTTGTAGCACTCGCGTCATCGCTTGTTTGGCGTTGAATACTGCCTCACAGTTGCGCCAACCCCTGTGATTTTTTGGGTGTGAGATTTTCATGAGTTTTTGGTTGATTTTACTTGTTTCTAGGTTCTTCTTAAGAGTAATTGAAGTGTTTTGGACTATCTTTGATTGCTGAAGGCTCATCTTCTTCAGTTGTTTGTCCATTTCTTATCAGTGTGACTTGAGGTCTTAAGGTTTTTGGGTGCCTTAGTGCACTGAGCCTTCTGTTTGGAGATCGAGTTTCTTGATAGCTGTCTAATTCGTCCCCTATTTAAAGTCTCTTGGTATCTTTGATCTTGTTGAGTATGTTCATTAGTTGAATGATCATTGCCTTGCTTGTTTGATTTTTTCTTCCTCTTACTCCAAGCACCGATTAGATTGCTTGTATGGATCATTTCCAAGATTTCTCTTTGATTTGAAAAGCTTGTATCATTGGTTTGAGTATTGTTTTGTTTGTTTTATGTCGGAGGAGTCATTCCATTTCAAATTTTTCATTCGCTCTCTCAAGCTAGTATTTAGTTTTTTTTTTTCATATCGTTTAGTGCATTGTTTGCTATATTGCATTGAAAAAAAAAAATATTGCATCTTTTTGCTTTGAAAATGAAACTTTCCTTCGCTTAGTTTGCTTTGTATAGGCTAGGAAAGAGTTTTGTTTTCCACAGATTGCATTATATGCATTAGTGGATGTTATCTCATGATTTCATTATTTGCTGCTACTTGAAATTTTTCTTTCCTTCTCATAGATAGCCTTCATTGAAAGAAAATGGTATCCTTCTACATGTAGTTTTTCATTTAGGAAAATTTCAGATCCGACATACATTAAGGCTTGGAAATTGAAAATTAATCCAAGATCAACGTTAAAATTAATTTCAATTAACCTAAGGCAACATTGGAACCTAACGAAATATTCTAGTGGTCTAAGTTAGAGACGTGTTTCGACGTCTTAAAACCTAGTAGTTGCCGTTTGCCATCTGGCTCTAGACAGCGCTAGTACGGACTTGTGCTCCCCGTACCGTCGAGTATGTAAAGGGAGACCCCTCTAGGTTGCAATCCTTTTATCCATAGGAAGTTGAGTCTGACGCCCTGTAACCATGATACATCGAACACAACATTCGGGGATATTACCTGCATGTATGTCAAGTCCTTGGTCATTTCTTTTTCATTTGATCACCAAGGTGTATATGGAAGTTCATGGAAACTTGGCATACCCTCTTGCTTAGATTACCTGAGCCGTCATTTTTTATCTTTACTGACTCCTTAAATTTTAAAAGATCATCAAGCACTTGTCCTTTTGCACTCGTTCAAAATTGAAAGTGACTAGAGTCATCTTTTTCCTGTTTCTTGACTCTTAAAAAGTGAAACAACGAATTTTGATTTCAATGTCGTAAAATAAACTACCCACGATTACACACCCATTATAAAGTTTATCACTTGGCTTGTTTTTGTTTGCCTTTGTTTTTTGAGTCTTTGCTTGGATCTCTCTTTTTCCTTCTTGTTGTGAAGCAGTCACGGTGGCGGAACCACCAGTTTCATCATCCTCGCTCCCTTCTAGAGGTAGTCCTTTACCAAACAGCTCATTTGAAACTCCTCAATCCTCTAGGTCTGTCGAGCTTCAGTAGCCTATTCTCCCATCGATCTTACCCCTTGCTACTCGATCTCCCACTAACGAGCTAGTTGAGTTCGATTGGCCTCCCTCAGGTGCTTGGTCTGGTTTTGGGGACGAGGAAGAATTCCCTCCTCTTACGTCGAGATCACCATTTTTAGTTGTTGTTATACCTCCTATTCCCTGTATTATTTTCAAATATCTTACAAAGGAGTTAGACATGGACACATTAGGTCCTATTGGCAGTGATGGAATTCCTGTTTATACAAAAGAGTATCAAATTTTTCCTGAAAACACCACTCAGGTGTCTGCTCAATCTTCACCATCGGTGTCACTTCTAGCCGGATATAGGTCTTTGGGTTAGATTATTGCTGGTGTTGCCTCCATGGTAGAATCTACTCCATCCAGGAGTCCAGTCCTTCCGTTTCGTTAGGATTGTCACCAACGACACCTACTTCATCGATTGCAGTTACATCTGTCCCAGTTCAACCTACTGTATGTGCGGCTGCGTCTGCACCAGTCACTCAGTCACCAATAGCCTTAACTGAGATACCTGGTGGCCTTAATTTTGAAGAGTATCTATTGGCTATTCATCAATAGAACTCTCAGGTTTCTCAGCAGCCTCATGCTCTGTAATGTTCCTAATTTTTATGGAACATTAATTTTTTCCATTTTCACATAAGAGATAAATAAATTGGGTAGGAGACCCACTCATCTCATGAATAGGTAATAAAAATCCTCTTGGTATGAAGGAGGACCTCTTACAGAGTAGGATTTCACACCTCCATGTGTGAAAGGGGGCTTTTGCAAGAAGGCTAGGTCAAGTTTGACCAAGTCAAACTACGCAGTAGCATGAGGTGGAGAGCATATTGTGGGCCAGTGCAGTGGGATAAGGAGGGAAGCTTCTAGAGGAAGGAAAACCTAATGATTGGGGTCCATTGAGAGGGAGCTGATATTGTTTAAAAGGAGGGCAAAGTAGCCATTGTAAAGCATCTTGAGTATTATTCATCTTTGGTCCGGTGGACTTGCTCCAACTTCTTGTTGGTTAGCGAGAATTGCCGAGGGAATTCCTATTTAGGATTTCCTCTCCTTCTTGAGTAGCTCTTGGAGGATTGCACTCTATTCCCCATATTCAGACATTGTGGTCAAGCATCATCTTCCTTCATCAACGCAGTTTTAGCTGGAGATTGTGCAGTGTTGCTAGGTGTTGCTAGGGAGGTTTTCTACAACACCATCCTTGGCTAGTTTTTCAAAAGAGGGAGCTTCCATCCCTTTGAGAGATCAGAAAAGGAGGTTCATGAGCTTATACCACCATATTTGGCACTAGGCCAACCACTTGCCATCATATACAGTGCAGTCCCTCTCTTAGACAATGTTATTCTTGGAGAGCATTTGTTATGAGGGATTAACAGATAGTTTGGAGGGTGAGATCTTGAGTGAAGGGATCAGCCTTTCACTTCAAATTTCCATTGGAGGAGGGTTCTTCATTTGATGCAGCCATTTCAGCCTTCTCCATCTATCTCTAGTTCTTGAGTTGCTGCTGCTACCCAGCAACTCCGGCATTTCTGCAGGAACTCCATTTTTCTTTTATTTCAATCGATCCTTCTAAAGGATTGATGTATTGTGTTTTCTGGGGTTGAGATCATGCTCCCCCACTTTATTTGAGCTTCATATTGTTATATCTCTTATATGTAGTAGTACCTTTATAGACAACGCAGTCATAGCCCAGGGCTTATGTCATATAGCAGTGTTCTTCATGTTTGTCATGCAATTGATGAGAGACTTGTATTGTATTGATTGAATGAATGATTCCTCAAGTCATTGCATTTATTTTACTGCTGTAATCATATATTTTGTATATTTACTTCTTCTCATAAGCAAGCTCAGAGAAATAATGCAGAGAATCTATTGTATGTTCATACATTATTGCAACTCCACTCTTTGGGAAATTTCTGAAGGGAACTAGGTGTGGTAGGCTTGTCTCACCACCATAGGAGGATTTATTTGATCCCAATTCTTATATTTTAGTCTTAGACACATTGTTCTAAGGGATCCAGGTCTTGGTATCAAATCCCACTGCCTCCATTTCTGGAAAATGCGTTTTCCAACCATGGATTCCTAGCTATTCCTAAAAAGGATTATTACATGCTCCTGTTAATCCGTCACACCATTATGACGAATATGGTAATCTTGTTTATTTTCCCTATATTACTCCTCATCACTATGATGCTTTCGGTACCTCCATCTATGCGTTTCCTACTCCCCATCATTATGATGAGCGTGGCATACCTGTTTATGACCCCTATGAAATCGTTCCCGAGATCGGAATGACTTATCAGGTGCAACCCCCTGGCCCACAAGGACAACCCTTTCAGGGACAACCTTCAGCTCAGTCAGGATTTGCATACAGTCCTCAGGGACAACCTTACGGTCCACAAGGCCAGCCTTTACAAGGTCAGCCTATGGTCCAACAAGGGCAACCCCAAGGACCTTCCGGTCAACCTTTATATCAACCAAGACCTTCTTATGGTCCTGGGGGGGAAATATATTCGTATCAAGGACAACCTTTTGTCCAAAAACCAGGATCATATACTCAAACTGGTCTAAACATTGGGCAACAAGGACAACCCTCTGGTCCTCCTCCAAGGCAACCTGGTCCATCACACCCATCAGGCCAACCTACTCAGCCAGGGCAACCAGTGGCTCTCAACATCCAGTTCAATCTGCTCCGCAGGGGCAACCTACTCAACCAACCCAACAGCCAGCTCAGTCTGCCCAACAAAAATTTTACTCTGCTTCACAGCAGGGTCCTACCTTTCAGCGGCCTGTTCAGTCTACTTCAAAATCGGTTTACCCTGTTCATTCATTTCAACAGGGCCCTACTTATCAACATCCAGTTAAACCCCAAGGAGTTTATTATCCTTGCAGTCAATATCGACCAGTATATAGTGCGCCTCAAGGTTTTATTTATCACCCTCAATCTTAGTTTCCATATAATCAACCGCGAGGCCATACTTACATTCCACCGCAAAATACTCAACAAGGACCTCGATGGTATACTCAGAATTAGTATCCTTAATATCAATAGAATTATTTGGGTTATCCCCCATATCTTCCAAATCCTTCAGGACAAAACCCATGGGGGCAGAGTTTTTCTCAAATAGGATGGAATGTAAGTTCGGGTTCTTATCAAGGACTTGCTATGCCTTTTAACCCTCAATTGTCATTTCTCGCTACATTGGAGTTACTGGATGTGTCAAAGTTAACAAATGATCCTATTATTCATAACCCTTATTGGCCTTCGGTTCTAACTAAGATTCCTGGTTATTGTCCCAAATTTGAGGGCAAGTCCAGAGAAGACCCCAAGCTCATGTTATGACTTACCACTTGTGGTGTTCTTCTAACTCTTGGGTTGACAATTCTATTCGGCTTCGTCTTTTCTAGTGGACTCTTACTGGTGCTGCTACTAAGTGGTATATCGAACTCTCTTGTGGTATCTTTCAAGATTTCAACTCTCTCACCATGGCGTTCCTTACTCATTTTCAGTTACCAGTTTGTTATGAAGCCGGGATGCATCTCCTTACCTCCTTGAAACAGGACCGGGCTGCTCATATCTCGGACCATATTCATGAATGGATATGTCGTCGTCGCTTGATAAAATTTGAAATTCCTGATCAGCTTCTTACTCATTGGCTCACTACCTCCTTTGTCAATCAGATTGTGAAGGACATAGCCATGGGGGCATGTGTAACCGAGGAACAGGCCATTGCGCATGCTCAGTACCTTGATCTCGTGTACTCTCAATCGGGCATATTGTATGATATTTTTACCAATGCCCCTCGACCTAGAACTTCTAACGCACTGGTGACTCCATCTATCGATGGTATTATTGGTTCTGTGTCTTAGACTTCGCATAATTCTTCTTCTTCCAACCCTGGGAAGCAAAAATATAATTCTTCCAATGATATTGCTCCTCAATCTAGTCTGAATCCTAGTAAAACCTCGGAGGTCAATTCTGTTTAGGCCAATCCTACAGATAAGACTTCTAAAGGAAAAAATAAGGGTAAAGGAAAACCCAAGGCCGATGCCCCAAAACCATATTCGTCCAAATCTCATGTTGATGATGGTTCGCAGTGTAAGCCGAAGTATCCCTGTTTGATTTGTGATGAAGAGAACTACACCAAGGACTATCCTCGATGGTCTGAAGTGAGTAGGTTTCTCAAAGGCAATCAGGGTACTCCTGCTGTCCTTAAAGAACCTTTTCCATCTCAGCAGACCCAGATGGTTGAGCAGCCTCAATCATCTATTCTATATAGCTCTCAATTGTTCATGATGAATGGTTACGCATCCGTTTCTATTGCTACTTGGTCGAAATATTATGCAGGGTCACGCCAGGCAACGGGGAAGGAGATCGTTGATGGTCCTCCTCCTCCACCTATTTTCAACCCTCTTGAGATTGAAAGGCCCAGTGTTGAATCTGTTGTGCGGCCACCTTCCAAAGGTGTTCTCCGGAAATCTTCTTATAATCCCAACAACCGTGCTTCTCAACATTACAGTATTGGTGAGGATTTAACACAAGCGCCGTTCTCGATGTTCGCGTTAGAAGTACTCTAGAGTTTTCCATCTCAGTGGAAATATTTATTATCTTTGATTAGCAGGGTTGATCTTGCTGATACTAGCCTTCTCGCTTTCGATCAGATAATTTCATCCCACAACTTCTGCACCAGATTGCACTCATTATACAAGTCGTTATTAATGGTCTCGACATCCATCGAGCCATTGTGGACAAAGGTGCATCAACTGCGTCATGTCAGCTTTGTGCTGGAAGGCCATTGGCTCTCTGTCCCTAAATTCCTCACTGAATGCCCTTGAAAATTTTATGGAAGGGAATCAAAACCTTTGGTTGTTCTCGCAAGTTTTCCGATTACATTAAAAGGGAATAGAGTCAATGTTGAAGTATAAGTAGTTGATGCTAAACTCAATTAAAATCTTCTACTTGGTTGCAGTTGGACTCACACTATGCTTTGCGTTCCATCCACCCTCTTTCGCGTTTTGAAATTTCCACATGAGGGCAAGATTGTTACTATCGATCAATTGTCATTCTTCGCCTCTTCTTTCGAGAACAACGTTCCATATGTGGATAATATTCCTTCTCCCTTCAAGAGAATTGGGTCGGGTCTCTTCAAGGATCTAGCCCTCATGGGTATTTTTCCCCTTTCACCACCAAAGACTATTCAAATTAATATGATCTCCCGGTCTGATGACCCGTGGATTATTCCTTTGCCTGAACAAGTCAATTCATATGGAGATTCAATGCCTTTGAGTATGATTGAAATTGATTATTTTGAAATCATTGCTACATCAGATATTCCACCATCTGTTGGTGCTCCTTTGAGCCTGTCTCTTGACGTGTATTCTCAATCCCCTTGGTTCGGTGATTCAAAATCACCTGATCCTTTGAAATAAATGTTTCCTTCTGATGAAGCTGCCATCGTGGAAACCATGTCTCTCGAAGACCTGTCATGGGATGATGGTCATCATCGTTCTTCGTTTATGCCTAGCCTCGAGGCTATGTCTACCTGTCTTGAGCATTTTGCATCTCAAGCTCCTTCTCCTCTACTTCAAACACCAATTCTGACACATAAAGTCTTTACAGAAGGAAACTTGAGCAATATCACACAGATGATGCCTATTGACATTTCCGTGAAGCTGGGAATCGTTGAGAACATCCATGTGGGAGTCACTTGTTGTTCAGATGAAGTCCAAGTTTACACTAGCCTTTTACGTGAATTCTGTGATGTATTCGCTTGTTCCTACCAAGAAATACCTGGCATTGATCCTAGTATAGTGGTGCATGAAATCCCTACTTATCCCGGTTCGAATCCTGCTCGCGAACGTCTTCGTCCGGTGCACCCTAGAAAGGATGCGGCCATTAAAGACGAAGTTGAAAAAATTCTCGAAGCTGGTTTCATTTATCCAATTCCCTTGACAGATTGGGTTTCGAACATCATTCATGTCAATAAGAAATAAGGAACTATCCGTGTCTGTGTTGATTACCGTGACATCAATCGGGCCTGTCCTAAGGATAATTATCCTACTCCCTTCATCGATCAGATCATTAACGACTGTGCCGGAAGCGAGATGTTTTCCCTTATGGATGGTTTTTCTGGATATAATCAGATTAACATTCTCCCAGTTGATCAGCACAAGACGGATTTTATCTTTCCTTGGGGTACCTTTGCATACAAGAAACTACCTTTTGGCTTAAAGAATGTCGAAGCCACTTTCCAGCGAGCGATGTCATATTATTTCCATGACATTTGTCATATCATTCAACCTTACCTGGATGACCTTCTGGCTCATTCAGCTAAGAGTAGGGACCATCTGGACCATCTTCGTCAGATCTTTCTTCGTTGTCGACACTATAACATTCGGCTTAATCCGCACAAGTGTGTCTTCTGCATTGATTCAGGTAGAATTTTAGGGTTTGTCATATCTAAAGACAGAATTCGCCTCGATCCACTTAAGGTTGAGGCTATTTTCAATCTACCCTCTGCATCCTCATTACATAATTTGCATAGTCTACAAGGTAAGGCCAATTTTTTATGTCGTTTCATACCAAACTATGCTGAAGTAGCTAAAGGATACACGCAACTTTTGAAATAGGATGTGTTGGAACAGGGTCTCCTACGAGCTGCGAAATTGGTCTGATTTTGCATATTTTTTATTATATTTAGTCTAGTGTAGGGGTTTTGGGGTGGGTCAAAGCCCCGAAATCATTGTAATGGGTCAAAGGGTAAACCAGGGTTCCAAAAAACATGGTTTGAGGATCGTAGGAAAGATTAGGCTAGATGGTTATAAATAGAGGAACATTTTGAATTGTAAGTAGGAAATGAAGAGCTATTGATGCGAATTGTGGTTTAGTAAGTCTATTTGGGTTTTGGGGAAGGACTCCTGTTGGTTGTGTGCATGGAGATCCATAGTCCAGTTGTGTGCAGACCCTAATAGTATGTGCGCAGGCTGGGAAGGGTATTGTAAGAAGAAGGTGATGAATTAATGAATGCGGAAAGTTGTTTTGGAACTGAATCTATGTGTATTGTTTATGCAAATCATTGGTAATTACTGTCTTATGCATATTCTATATTCCGATGCAGAAGTTTTGTGTAAGTGTTTTACTACATCTAGATTTGTTCTATCCTGTTTATGCAATGTTGAGTTACTATCTTGAAGTATATGATTATTGAGCACTATAGTACCATTAAACTTGCGCACATGGATGCAGAAAGAGGCCCATAAGTCCTGCTCAAGGAGATCTAGACATATCGAGGTAGGACGTAGCTTTTCTTGCCCTACCTATCCTTTCTCAGGGTGTGGAAACTTGGTTCCAGCACCCACCCATACTACTTCGAGTGAGACTTTGACCTGCGCAAGTAGGTCACTACCGAAAGGGCCAGTAGTATAAGGGTTTGTTGGCAAACCTTGAACTCTGAACCTGGGTTAGGACCCCTCGAGCAAATAAATGGTTTCATTGCCGGGACTTGGAGCATTTTGAGAAATGGATTAGGTGATGACAAGAGAGTATTGGAAGCCTAAAAGGACGGAAATTGAGGAGTGGTTTGAAAAGTAGATCAAGGAATTTGTGGTAAAAGAAAATCATAGTGAGATGTTAACGGAAGAAAGGTGGAAAAATAGATCATTCTTACAGAAAGCTACAAAATATTCTTTGTAACATTTGCGATTGAGCTTCAAGAGTGGCTGGATAGGCTTGTAGAATTCTAGAAGTGCTGGAAGGACGAACGAGTCACTCAGTGGACCCCAGAGTTGATCCAGCAGCTGGAAAGAACTTATAATACTATCACGTGCATGGTAGATCACTAGGTGGATAGTGTGCTAGGATGACTTGTGACATAATTTTCCATCGATCAGTTTGTCTCCTACTCTGAGGCTGAGCGGCAATTCTTTAAAAGGTTTCGAGGCAAATTTCTAAAAACATTATCATTGCTGATTAAGATATTACTGTGTGAAAAGAGCATTTTGTGTAGTCATACCGATTGAATGACCTTAGATCTAGACAGGAGCGTGACGCGCAGTGGTAAATACTACCGAACCAACCTTGAGGGGGGAAAATCTGCCTATAACCCTCTGCGCGGAGACCCCCCGGCTACACCGTCATCCAGGCCGCATAAAGCTAAGAACTCACCCATACCTCCACCTCCGTCAGACAGTGATATGGCTGCACATCTAAAGCTACCTACCTTCAAGGGGGTAGGAGATGAGGATATGGACCTATTTTGGTTTGTTGCAAATTCCGTATGGACTATGAAAAATGTGACAAGCGACACAGTGAAGAGGTTGTAGCTGTCCCTGGCATTCGAAGATAGAGAACTTGACTGGTATATGCGATACGTCTCTCAGAATGGGAGTGCGTCTGTTCAAGACATTAAGGACGCTCTGAAGCAACAATTCTGACAGCCAAAATCCTATTCTCAATTGGTAGCAGAAGTGAAGGACTTCAAGCAAGATGCATCTGAATCTGTATGGGAGGCTGATCAGCGATTGAAGAAAGCGATCAGGGAAGGGGGATTTGACTATGACGATAGATAACATACGGAGTGGTTCATCACTATGTTTTTTCCCCACCTGCATACGCCAATGAGTCACCAAACCTTTTAATCGCAGGAAAAAGTTGTGGAAGTCGCTATGAAATTAGAAACTGCGCCCAAAGAAGATACGTCATTAGGAATACAAAAAATTTAGGAGCAACTCGGAGCTATGCATATGGAAATTTAGAATCTATGAAAGGAATGAGGAAAAGGAGCCAACGCAGATCTGTCGTGCATACGATGCCAGGTATCTGGCCATACGAAGGATCAGTGCCCGCATTAGAAGATTACATGCAAGCAGGAGGACCGAGTCCGATCCACCCAGGAGAAAGTGGGGGACCCATCCTATCACGCCCAGGATCGAGTGGACCTACGCTATGGTGCGATGACTGCCGTGTAGCAGGGCTGCATGATACAGACCATTGCCCTCGGCTGGGTGCATATGTACCAGAACTAAAGCAGCAGTGGTGCAGGTTTTTTCGATCATTAGGACGTGATGAGCAGAATTGTTGCACTTACAATTTAATGATGGATCAGGGAAACTTGTATAGGGTACAATCAGACCCTGCGTCACCAAGATCTCCTGTGAACTTTGGTGGCTCGCCAGCAAGGGACAGGGGAGGTCAGGGGGGGAATCGCAAGTTGAGGGCGGGGACAGATAATCTGTTTTAACTGCGAAGAAATAGGGAATTTTGCAAGGGACTGTCCAAATCACACTAGGAAATCCTGCAAATATTGCAGACAACTGGACCATGTGGTGGAAGCTTGCCCAATCTTAATAGCAAAAATGCAGGAAAATCAACCCACCCCTACGCAGAATGTACAGAGAGTTAAAGCCGAGCTAAGGAACATAAACCCAAGTGTGAAAGTCATAGCAAGTAGTGGGATGGACACCCAGGGACTGACGGAAGAAGGTTTGACCATAAAGAGGGGACAAGAGACCATGGCCCTAGCTGACCAGGACCTCGCTCAGAGAATAGTAGCTACTACGCAAGTACCAACGCACCCCAAGACAAATGAGGGGGTTGAGCCCTTTCTACAACCATGTCTAAAGTTGTTGTGTAACCCAAAGGCTGTAGAAAACCTTCAGGCATTAATGAATAGTTGTGCAATGCAGCCCGTTCTGACCCCCAGGACCAAATATGTACACAAACTATACAGGTATAGAAAACGCACCAGTAGGGGAATGCGACTAACTACGCAAATCAGTGACTACAAGATGGATCAAGTTATTTTGGACCTGGGATCAGATGTGAACGTGTTACCTAAGCAAGCGTGGCAATGAATGTGAGAACCTAAATTGGAGTGGTCCACCATCCAGTTGCGCATGGAAAATCACCAAAAGATCATCCCTCTGGAAAGGATGCCTAAAGTCATGGTGGATATCGCAGGAGTAAAGGTCCAAGCTGACTTCGAGGTAATCGAAATTGTGGAAGATGCAGATCCCTACCTTGCACTCCTAGGACTGGACTGGACCATAGATATGGGGGGTGTTATCAATCTCAAAAAGTGTAACATGGTGTTTGAAAATAACACGATGCATGTAATAGTACCACTGGATCCTGCGGAAGGTGCACAGTATACAGAGCCGGCGCACGATGAGTAGGAAGTGGATCACATTTATAAGTTGACAACGCAAGACGAAGACTAGATTAACCCCACGGAGGAAGGAGTGTTCTGCTGGGAAAAAGACAGTGAATGCTTTTCTAACTCATATGGAGAACTGGAGAATTGCCAAGGCCGTTTGCATGAGGTTTCAGTACTACGATGTCTTCGAGTCACAAGGAGCTTCTGTTGTATCTCCACTGAGGTAAGAGACCTGCCCTACCTTGGGGACTCGGGTGACATGAAGGAATTTTTACATGCATTCGAAGCGGAAGTTCCCAAGGAGCATAGGCTACGGGTCCTTGCGCTAGCCCTACGTGGAGCGCCTGCGCATTGGTGGGATACGCATGGGATGGTACTCTGCAATTGGGAGGAATGTTGGGATAAGCTGAACCTATGATTTAAAGCCCCAGCTCAAAGACGGATATAAAAGTTCCTTGGGTAAGAAGACCCACACAGATATTTTATTTCTTGGGAAATGCAATGGGGTAACAGGACCCCAAACGAATGGTTTCACCTATTTATTCATGACCTAGACCTGCACCCCACTGCTTGGTATCTAGATGCAGAGCAACATCAGTGCACGCACCATTGGGAGCATTTGCGGGGGGATTTCCTGCAAACATTTGGGGTAGAAGATGGCACAGGGGCGCTCGACGCAGCTTTGTAGCACACAAATACTTCCACTAAAGGAAGATCACACCTGGGCATCGCACCCGGATCAAGGGGTACATTGATACCACACTGTAACCTGACAGAATGGGAGATTGATCCTCGCACTAACCCAACCACGGCACCGGGCGGGATGCGTCTGGTGGCCCAATTGCTGGATTGGTACCCAGACCGCATTACAAAGCATCTGGCATCGTCTTTAATTCGGGGTACGAGAACAGCACGCAAGCGTCATCCAAAATTTGTAAATCCATGGGGAAGCCCTTAGGTACGAATAATGACTGTCAGACCCCTACATTTTGGTAAAGAGGGAAACTTACCATTAACAAAAATAGGCGGCTAGCAATCAATGCAGCCATTTATGGCGAGTTGTTACGAGTTGATTGATGGAACATTTCAAGTTAGAGTTAATCTACCGTTGGATGGCCCCAAATAGTATAAGGATAATAGGATAACTCCGCTCAGGGCTCCATATTGTCTTTTTACTCTGCCTCTATTATGCTTCTACTTGCTTGTATGGATCTTTAGCATTTTCTACGAGTTTCCAATATGTGAAGCCTATCCTTTTGTTTCTATGGCAGCCCCTAACCTACCGAACGCTTCTGCACCTACCAGTTCAACACCTGCACACATCGTGTTGCGTAGGTCTGGGGATACCAAGATTGATAAGATGATTGCCCTCTGGCTCCCTGCAGGGAAAATTTCCTTTGAAACTCATGAAGAAGGGCACCAAAGCTGCACGATGGGGGTTCTCGACCTTTACAACCTTGGAATGATCGCAGGTCCCAGCCAGACGGCCTCGGAAGATACCATGAAGGATGGTACGGAATTGCCATAGTTCACTATCAGAACTAACACAGTCATGTCATAGTTAGTCCTGCGCACGGATGGGATGACTACCAGGGATACTCCATCCCTCTAGGGGACGAAGCGATATAGGGATACACTGCAACTTCTCCGTAGTTCTAGACTACCTACTAGCGAAAGACATATTTGTTCGCTACCTCGCACTATCATGGTTAGTGACCACTCCCTGATAGCTACGGACCTACACATAGGCTTGGCGCAGCTGCCCCGTGAGGTGTTATAGGATTTACACACCGATGTGCTGCAAGATATCCGTAATCATGACCGAACTGCAACAACAGCTTGAAATAAGGGGTCACGAGCTCGACACAGTGCTCCCCGATGAAAGCACGGCATCAGCTCCATCCCAGGATACCACACTCAAGGCATCCCAAGCTGAAGTCCAAACCTTCAAGGCCCGAATAGCCCGCCAATTCACCGAGTGTCAGGCCCAAGC
Organism: Pinus albicaulis; assembly: GCA_034641835.2. Taxonomy (NCBI): domain Eukaryota; kingdom Viridiplantae; phylum Streptophyta; class Pinopsida; order Pinales; family Pinaceae; genus Pinus; species Pinus albicaulis. Next base: position 1,168,786,335 of record CM076578.1, read on the forward strand.
ACAACCTACCATACCTCTAGAAGTACAGGCACATCAGGTTGCGTTGATCACAGACACAATGGATATTATTAAGGGACAACTTACTCTAGGCACGCAGTTGATTGAGGCGGCCATGAAGCTTTGGATAGCAATCAAGTTCAACCCAATGCTTTAGTGTGTCAGGGAAGACTTACGGAAGAAGTAATCTAATTTCGATCACATCGAAGCTACCTTGCCCCCCCTTGTCCCTGTGCAGTGTCTACCCCTCTTGAAAACCAGCAACACCCTCAAAGACACAATTGTGGATCTCTGACGTGCCAAGCATGTCATCAGAAAGTGCTTGAAGCCATGGGGAAATATCACCTTCCAGATATCTTAGGGTTATCATGATGCCATCACATGCCTCAACCAAATATTGGAGCAGGGTACTACGGCTCCTGAAGGCCCTGCCTCCCTGAATCTTGTCGATATCGCACAAAGAGCTGCTGCCCAAAGTCAGGAAGTGTTACCGCTGCTCATCATTGCTTTCAATGCCTTGTGTGCGCAGATAGAGACCGCACCACCATAGTGACTCAGGATGAGTCACAAGATTTTGTTGGGGGAATGTTGGAATAGAGTCTCCTACGAGCTGCGAAAATAATCCGATTTTGCATATTTTTTATTATATTTAGTCTAGCGTAGGGGTTTTGGGGTGGTTCAAAGCCCCAAAAGCATTGTAATGGGTCAAAGGGTAAACCTGGGGTCCAAAAGCCACATTTTGAGGATCGTAGGAAAGACTAGGCTAGATGGTTATAAATAGAGGAACGTTTTGAATTGTAAGTAGGAAATGAAGAGCTATTGATGTGAATTGTGGTTTAGTAAGTCTATTTGGGTTTTGGGGAAGGACTCCTGCTAGCTGTGTGCGTGGAGATCTAGAGTCCAGCTATGTGCGAACCCTGCTGCTATGTGCATAGGCTGGGAAGGGTATTGTAAGTGGAAGTTGATGAATTAATGAATGCGGAAAGTTATTTTGGAACTGAATCTATGTGTATTGTTTATGCGAATCAATGGTAATTACTGTCTTATGCGTATTCTATAATCCACTGCGGAAGTTCTTTGTAATTGTTTTACTACATCTAGATATGTTTTTTCCTATTTATGCAATGTTGAGTTACTGTCTTGAAGTATATGATTATTGAGCACTATAGTACCATTAACCTTGTGCACATGGATGCGGAAAGAGGCCCATAAGTCCTGCTCATGGAGATTTGGACATCTTGAGGCAGGACATAGCTCTGCTTGCCCTACCTATCCTTTCTTAGGGTGTAGAAACTTGGTTCCAGCACCCACCCATACTACTTCGCCTGAGACTTTGAGCTGCGCAAGTAGGTCACTACCAAAAGGACCAGTAGTATAGGGGTTTGTTGGAAAACCTTGAACTTCGAACCTTGGTTAGGAACCCTCGAGCCAATAGGACGTCCCTTTCTGTTGGGATGTGATTTCTCAATAATATTTTGACACCCTCAAGACATTTTTGGTCAATGATCCTTTCTTACGTCCTCCAAATTATCACCATGATTTTTCCCTCTATTTGGCTGTTGCTTTTAGTACAATTTCCATGGTTTTGGTACAAGTCGATGATGATGGTCATGAGCATGTTTTTTTTTACTTGTCTCATAACCTTCTCGAACCTGAAACGCTCTATGCTCATGTCAAGAAGTTAGCACTAGTTGCGGTTCAAGCCGTTCAACGCTTTCATCATTATATCCTTTTGCGTACGGTGACTGTGATTTCCGATTGCAACCCCATGACCTATATTTTGTCTCGACAATTGCTGGGGGGTAAATACTCGAAGTGGATCATTATCCTCCAAGATTTTTATTTGGAATTTACTGTTGCCAAATCCAATAAATCACTGGTTTTCGCTAATTTTATTTGTTCCCTTCCTTCCGACTTCGCTCTGTCTTGTTCTGAGGACCGCATTTCGGACGATACGCTTTTCTTGATTAGCACCCTCGACTTGTGGTACGGTGATATCATCATATATCTCCATACTTCCACATTCTGATCTAAGTTGACCAAGGATGCCTGCCGCCGTATCCGGCATCACTCGCAACCTTATCGTATAGTCGAAGATACACTCTATCGTGTTGGAGTTGATTCTGTACTTCATCGATGTTTGACCCTCGAGGAAGCTGAGAAAGTATTGAATGATTGTCACAGTGGCTCCTGTGGTGGTCACATGTCTGGTTATGCTACCGCACAAAAGATACTTTTTGCTGGTTATTTTTGGCCTTCTATTTTCAAAGACTGTATTGTCGTAGTTCGTAAATGCCATGATTTCCAAATTTATCAATGCAAGATGTGTGCGCCACCTGTTCCTCTTCACCCTGTCATTACCATTGGTCCCTTTTCCAAATGGGGCATATTTTTTATGATGTGTAACCCTCACTCGGCCGGGGGACATGGTTATATCATCGTAGTCGTGGACTACTTCACCAAGTGGGCCGAAGCAATGCCTACACTTGTCACTGACGGTAATACAACTACTCATTTCATATTCAATCATATTATTGCTAGGTTTGGTGTCCCTCAAGCCATCATTATTGATCATGGTTCCCATTTTCGGCATTATATGGTGGCGGATTTGACTTCTAAGTTGGGTTTGCGTCACGACATCTCAACGCCGAACTACCCTCAAGCCAATGGCCAAGTTGAAGCTGTGAACAAATTTCTTGTCACAATGCTTCAGTGTATGATTGGGATCCACAAATCAAACTGGCACCTCATGTTATTTTTGGCTCATTGGGCATATCCAACCTCAGTGAAGAGTGCGACCAGATTCACCCCATTTCAGTTGGTTTACGGTCTAGAAACTACTCTCCGGATTGAGTGTGAAATACCTTCGCTCAAGTTAATTGTGGAATTACTGCTAAATACTTCGCCAGAAGAAGAGCGTCTCCTTTACTTAGAGAGATTGGATGAAACTTGTCGCCTAGATACTTTGGTCCTCGAAGCACAAAAGAAGAGATTCAAAGCTCATTTTGACTAATTAGTTTCTCCTCGTTCCTTCATTGAAGGAGATCTTGTACTCCTGTATGACCAAGCTCATGATAAGTTGGGGGCAAGAAAATTTCAACCTATGTGGCATGGGCCATACATCGTTAAATGTGTATTGAAAAATGGGGCCTATGATTTAATTGACTACGAAGGTCATCCTCTCGAACAACCCAAACATGGGTTGTATCTCAAAAAATATTATGCCTGAGTCATTCATGCATAGCAGGTGTACATAGGTGTTTTTATAATTTTTGTACATGTTTTTGGTTTGGTGTTCTTTGTGAGCATTTTCTTGCTTATTATGTAGATTTCTATTACCCCTTATGTCGGTTTCACGGACGGTGCTTCCCGCAGTACCAAAAATTTGTCTTCGGCAGCCTAGGTAATTTATGATCCTGCTGGTGAGTTGATAGATTTGCAAGGTATTTGTCTAAGATGGACTACAAACAATGTTGCTGAATATAGCGCTGTCATTGAGTTATTAACTAAGGCAATCAACCTCAAGATACGCACATTTCTTGTAAATCTAGATTCACAACTTGTTGTTCTACAACTCAATAATCATTATTCGGTTATAAATCCGCACATTCTGAGATTATATTTACCTATTCGTTTTTTGGAAATACATTTTGATTTCATTACTTATCAACATATTCCTAGACGAATGAACACGTTAACTGATATAGTGGCTAACATTGTATTAGATAGGCATTTTCATAATTTGTAAAAGCATCATCATATGAAAAAAATCCATGTAGGGAAATAGATGTATATATATATCGCATGTTTTCAACTGTGTGCATCATAACCTCAAAAATTATGTGTATGTTTCTGTTACATCCCAAGACAACATGTCTTGCAAAATATGCAGATAAAATAAACCTACGTATCTAATCAGCATGGTGCTCGTGATAACATGTCACAACTTGTACTAGCCACCTCAACAAGTGGTGAATCCGGCTGGGCACCCCTACAGTATGCCTTTGATAGGCATGACGACCATCATCAAAATTTGCATAATCTAGAACTCCTCAGGTGATCCCCTCCAAGTTGTGCACTATCTCGTCTTCCTCGCCACCCTCACCCTTAGGGTCGAAATCACGAGGGATTCATCTTGCTATTGGTGACATTCCGGTAGGTCTCTCTGGGCCAAAATCTGCATCACATGGACTCAATGTCAGAACATAAATATATAAACAAAAAAATTATAATACTCATAATATTTAAAAATTGAGTCTTACCCAAATATTCATCCCAATCTTCTCCCTTCGAGAGTGGGAGGTCTGGATCATCAGTGAAATCTATTCCAGCGTAGGGCCAATCCTCCATGACAATCAGTTGTCGATGGAGCCAATCAAAAAATTCTGGCCTTTAATACATCTGTTTGCCACCCCCTGCCCTAGGCATCAGTGCTTCCCATCGGGCCATTCATGGTTCTCTCGCTAGTGGATTCTGAACTATAACCTCATGTTGTTGAAAAATTGGTAATCGTTCCAAGAAGAACGATACCAAAATGGATCCGTAACCAAATTGTTTCAGTTTGGTATTCTTGCATTTGGTTAATTGGCGCTTCATGTTTATGGTCACTGCCTCTACCCACTTGTAGAGGGTCAAAGCCATGCAGTCCACAGCAAGAAGAAAATGTGTCTTTATTGCTTCGTGCGGTGCTTGTGATCCAACAGCCAGTGTGATGGTATGCAATACCACACATAGTGTCAAATCAGGGATAGTTTGAATATCAACTTTCCCGCTACCTGAACCTTTCCACGCTCCTCGACATACCCTATTGATTACCATGGTCATGTTTTACATGCAGGGCTAAGTGCCAGTTAGGACTGGTGTTGCACCCCTCCGCGATAATCATGTGATGAAATATACATCGGAGACATCAATCTCAAGCTCTTGATCCCGTAGGATGAACTTCTCTTGATTTTCATCCCATATACTAATTAGATATTGTAGCAATTCTGGTTGGGCTTGGAGGCATGGTGTTAGAAATAATTTTAGCAAACCATAGCTCTTGAGGGCTACCATAACTCCCTCATTTAACATAGCCAACTCATCTTCTTCACTATGCTCCCTTTCTTCCCATTCTATAACCATTTTTCTCTTATATACCTGCAAACACACACATACAAGTGGTATTAGTCAATATTTATCCTTGAAATTGTAAGAAATTGGGACATTTAGAATGTATTTTTACTTGAAATTGGTTTGCGTCGTTGCCGCGATTGTTTCTAAAATAGTCGCGCCAATGGGCACGCCCCAGTGTAAAAAAATAGGCGGTTGGCGTGACTCCGTGCCTGAAACCCGCGCCAACTGCACAGCCCTAGATTTTACAATTTCTTCTCCCAAATTCAAAATTTACAAATGCAGGAAGAAAGAAATAGCTTAAAATAAAAAGAGGGATCTTAGCTCTTACCTGGATTGACGGATTTGCGATTAGTGTACTGGATTGGCCACTATCGTCGTCGCAAGATTGCACAGTAAAATGGGTGAAAATTGCTCCACAAAGAAGTAAAAGTGAAAAGTAATTATTTTTTACCATTTTTGGCATTTTATAACTTTTTCACAAGCCTAATTAGGTTTTAAGGCATTTTTTTGATTATTTTTTTGCATTATTTTCGAAAAATACGTTTTACACATATCTCTTGTGCAGCAATAGGTTTTTCATGTGACAATGATGAAGTAACGAGTTATATTTTATACTTTTTCGGACTCAGTGAAAACACGAAAAAGTAAATGTTGGAGTCATCTTTCAGCTCTTTTTTGACTCTCTAAAACTGAAAATATTTCTGAGATGCTTGTCATTTTGAACTCGTTAAATGGTTACGAAATGATATCTACCTAGTATACATTTACCCCTTTTTCGGGCTGCGATATATTATTTATGAAAAAGGAATACCTTAGCTTATCGCAACTAAGAGGTTCTCTCAGACACATTTTTCTACCTTTTCGGATCTGTGAGACTACCTACAAAAAGGGACTGCTGGAGTTTTCTTTTCTGCCTTCTTTTCAAACTCTCTAAACATGAAAAAATGTCAAGTTCTCCCTTTGTCAGACTCGTTAAACTCTAATGACATTGGACTTTGTCACCATGACGTTATTCGAGTTTCTCCTTCCTAGGGCTCGTAAAGTGTACTAGGATGGATTTTTCCTAAGGAAAAACCTATAGTGCAAGCATATACTATCCCCTTCAAGCTTGTTTTCAAAAATAATTGGGGTACTCGCCAGAAATGGTGGGGGAAAATGGAACCAGATTGTAGTCATGTTGGCAATATGTCGCTCTTGAACATGGTACTTGTCTACATTCGTGTCGGGTTGGGGATATCTCATTTGGTCATTTTTGCCTCCATGGGTTTGGGTAATATCTTTTGACCTCTCATTTTCTCTTTGCCATCATGACCTTAGATCCTTTTATGTCAAATACTTCCAAATCCAGTGTCGTGCTACTGATATGTTCAAGATAAGTTCGCCTCTGAAGTTTTCAACCTCCCTTTGATTCTATGTTTGTCCTGATTCACAAACATCATATTCCTCTGTCTCGTGTCAATGATGTGGGAAATATTATGGCCCACCTTCGATCAGTTCACTTCCTGTCAACTTCAGCTCACTATCTAGGAATCTCATCTAGAGACTCCCTTTTGGTACCTTAGAGCCTTCATGCCTCAATGGCAGTTTCTTCACATTCGACATAAGGTCCACATCATTGGCCTTCGATCGACTGACTCTGTGGGTGTTCGACGCCAGATCACAGTTCACATTAAGTGGATTGTACCTTTCGTACCTTGAGAACCATTGTCATTATTGGTGGTTCCTCTCGCGTCTATTAACATCTTTCATCATTGGCTGATAATCAAACGATTTTCTTGCATGTTCGACTTCAGCTCATATATTCGCATGCTTGAATTTGTACTTGTTCGGATCAATATGGAGTGCAAGACCCTAGATTTTTTCTGATAAAATCCAGGCTGCTGGTTCTTTGTGGATTATCATGACTTATTGCATGACTCTTTGATTGGATGGCTGCGACCATACCTGAGTATATTTGTTGATCTTTGCTACTGGATGGTTGGGTCTATAACTAGATCTCAGTTTTTTATATACTCTTTTATGGATGGTTGCACCCATGCCACATGTTCATGTATCAGAGATACCAGTTGTATTTGTAATTGTAGGTTTTCCGATAGCGGTGTTTGGTTCGAACGCGTTCTCATAAATCATTTCACCCCTCCCTCTCCCTCGGACTTCATGCTTTATGGGGCATCTGTTACACAACATTTTGTCAGTGTCCCTGCAATCCCCATCCTGCACATTGGAGGATCATGTTTGTGAATTATGAAAAGTGTCATACCTTGCAAATAACATCATTGCATCCCTTTTGATGAAGGAAACATTCTTCTTGTTGACATTTCTCTGAGTAGAGCTGTAAAAAATCCCTGTTTTTGCCTTGGCGTGAGTAGTCAGTTCTGCCCTCACGCCGATGTGGAAGATTAACACTAGGGCCCGTGCCACCTAGAAATCTGTCCCAGTGTAATTGCCGTGCCAAGCTATTTATGAATTTTTTTTTTAAATAGAGGTGGAGGTTCCATTCCAACCACCTCCGGGATGATTCATTGGGATTGGTTGAACTGAAACAACCACGGGCCTCCTCCTTTAGTTAGTAGTTTCCACCTCCCTTGGAACACTCATAAAGGATAGGCCTCCCTTCCACCTTTATAGGGATCCCAACCTCCTCCTTTGCCTCTATATAAACAAGCCTTCTCTCTTTATGAAAACTAGCTGAAGCTAAACAAAGAGAATTATACAGCTGAAGTGTTGAACTTGGAGACTGAGCTATAGTTGAATAACTGAGTTATTGAGAAGGTAGAACAAGGAGAAATCCATTGAGAGGTCCCTTATCCCGTCTGAATTCCCCAACGAGCTTTGAGACGTGCTTCACCTGAGCCCCACTGGAGGAGACCACAACGTCAAAGCATGGTTGTATCTCTTCTTTCTACCTATTAATATAAGTGACTGTTGTCTGGTTCCCGTCTTGTGTTTTTCCTTTATCGAATGCAATATGCTAGTCTTCTCTGAATGAATAGTATTTTCGGGATGGATTTAGTATGTGGTATGTGGTTATCATTTTTTGATCTCTGTGCAGGTTTCCAAACGTGTTAAGCGGAGGGGTTGTGACTTGACTTTGATCAGGAGCGAGGAGTTCTCATCATCACTAAAAGTGTCGACGACAGCTTTGGACCAAAGGTAGGTCATCTTATCACATCCTCTTTCATTCATATGTCTAGGAACCTACACTCTAGCATGATTCCTTGTTACTAGACCCACCCTAGGGCTAGAGGGATCGTCTCTGTCCGCAGAGAGAATTTACCTACATAATAGCTGGTCTTTATGTGAGGCCATGGAAGCCGAACTTCACCCCAGAACTGGAGACCTTCACACATGTGCCAGTATGGATCCGCATTTTCTCTCTCCCTATCAATTATTGGAGACCTTTAGTGCTTGAAGAGATTGGCAACAAGCTGGGAAAGTTTTTCCAAGCCTCGAAGTCCACCTTGCAAAAAATATACACTTGCTATGCGAGGATCTCTGTAGAAATGGACGTCTCAGGGGCTCTGCATGAAGGTATGTGGATTGAATTTAGAGATGAAGTTTTCTTTTAGGCCATTGACTATGAGCAGAGTCCCTTTCGATGTCATAGATTTCATGAGCATGGACATCTTTTCAGAGAATTCCCTCTAACAAATCAAATAGAAAAAATCAAGGAAGGAGTAGCTAAAGATCAGGAAGGATTTTCCTACCCAAGTGGGAGACAAAGGGCAAACCGAAGAAACCAGCCCAAAGTTGGGATACCAAGTAAGGGCACTAGAAATTCCTTTGAAGCTTTGGGATCTAAAGATGAAACAACTGAAGAATCCCATCAACAGGATTATGTATCAGAGACTTTGGGTTCTCCAAAGCAGGCATCACTAGATCCGAACAGGATCATTCTGGAAGATAACCTAGAAGGCATTGGTTATGATGAAGATGCTTAGGGCAATGCGGAAATGGAAATAAGTGAAGTAGGTATGAAGGACCTAGAACTGGGGGATATCCTGGAATTGGAAGAAATGGACCTAAACACTATGGTGGAATAATGGAATAAAAAAGGATTGGAACAAATCCCGACAGAAGAAGTTGACAGGATCAATTTCCTCTTTCTAGCCCATCAGGAGGCTGAGAAAAAGGGTCAGAAAAGAGGGTATGGAGTGACAAAGGGTCTGGGAATCAAATTCCAAGGATTGCATCAGACAAACCAGAACACCAAGCATAGGCGCAAGAGAGGAAGAAAAACCAACAACGAAGCACTCTAGGAATTAGGTCAAATGCTCATAAATTCAGGTAAGATGAAAGCCTTTGAGGCTTTTGCCCCCTCTTCTTAACTTATTTTTTTTATTATGAAGATCTTATCATGGAATGTTAGAGGGCTAAACAGCCAGAGGAAACAAAGACTTCCGAAGAAAAAGTCAAAACTAAAAACCCAGATTTGATCTTCCTTCAAGAAACTAAATGTTCGAGTAAGAAGATGCAAGAGATAAGCAAGAAAATTGGAAAAAGAATGGAATAAAGGGAAATGGGATGGAGGGAGGTCTGGTAACCTTTTGGAACCCCCACTCTTTCCATCTAATCAGTGCAGAAGAAATAAGATCTTATGTATCCTTGGAGATGCATATTATAGGAGAACATGGCTCATATTTATGTACTAATGTATATGGACCCCAAAGATTAGAAGATAAGCTGCTTCTGCTGGATCGCCTTTCAGATCTGCAACTATGATTCTCTAGTGTTAAAGGGATATTTTGGGGGGATTTTAATATGATAACCTCCTTAAGAGAAAATAAGGGGGGATTGAGGAGGCTCAACCGGGATACTAAGGCCCTCAGTCATTTCATAAGGTCCTCTAGGCTTATTGACATTCTCCCAAAAAGTGGGTTGTATATTTGGAATAATAAGAGGGGAGGGGACAAGAAGATTTCTTCGAGACTAGATTGTTTCCTCATTACTGAAGATATCCTTTTGGAGGGAGTCACAGTGGAGTCATACACTATTCCAAATGGAGGCTATAACCACTGGCCCATCACCCTAGATGCTGCTATTTTGGGCACTCCTAAAAACAGGCCCTTCAGATTTGAACGTTTCTGGCTCGCCCACCCAGATTTCAAATCAAAAATCAAGCAGTGGTGGCATGAAACCCCTACGGTTAGGGGTATGAAGATGTTCCATCTTCAAGCTAAACTGAAACATATTAAATCCAGACTTCAAACTTGGAACCAAGAGGTTTTTGGTAACATCTTCAAGGAGAAGATTGTCTTAGAAGAACAACTAGAATAGGTGCATAGGGCTTGGATCAATGAGGAAATTTCCCAGGACTCCGTCCTTGTTGAGCATAACCTCATGAAGCAATGGGAAGAAAGGTGTTTACAGGAGGAAATCCTGTGGAAGCAAAAATCTAGGGTCCAATGGCTTAAGGAAGGGGAAAAGAATACCATTTTTTTCCAAAGATCCACCATAGACTATAGATGCACCAACAAGATCATTAGGTTAAAATATGTTCAAGGGAACTCTTATGAATCGCATAAGGACATCTCTACCTTGCTGGTAGACCATTTTGATCAAATTTCTACTGAACCAGATACAAACAGAGAAGGGGAAATTCAGAATTTGTGGCTTCCATCCCTAGGATTTTATCAGTGGACCACAATCAGAACTTGGACAGGCATGTGATTCTGAGTGAAGTGTAGGAAGCTTTACATGAAATTCCTAATGGTAAGTTGCTAGGCCCCGATGGCTTTACTATTGATTTCTTCAAAGCTTGTTGGGATACTGTGCAGTTGGAGATTTGGGAAGTGGTGGAGGACTCCTGTAAAACCTCCTCTATTCTAAAATCCCTTAACTAATCTTTTTTAGCTTTGATCCCCAAGGAAGAAGCGACCTGCACCCCAAAGAAGTTCCAGCCCATAGCCTTTTGCAATGTACTGTATGAAATCATATCTAAGGTGATGGCTAACAGATTGAAGCATATCCTCCCGCTGATTATTTCGGATGAGAAATCTGGCTTTGTTGAAGGGAGACAGATTATGGATAATATCCTTCTGGCGGATGAGATGATCCACTCCCTTCAGTAACAAAAAAAGCTGGCATGATTATCCAACTAGATCTATCTAAAGCCTATGATAAAGTAAGCTGGAACTACTTGGAAGTTGTCTTGGAGGCTTTTGGGTTTGGCCAACACTAGATCAACTGGGTGATGGCTATGGTCAAATCCCCAAGTCTCTCAGTCCTGGTCAATGGAGCCCCTGCTCATCCCTTCACTCCATCCAGGGGAATCTAGCAAGGTGATCCGATTTCTCCCTTTCTGTTTGTCATTCTTATGGAGGGCTTAATCTGTATCATCAAAACAACAAAAGGGAGAGAGGAAATTGTGGGTCTTCAACCTATGTCAATGTGCCCAGCCACCACCCATCAACAATTTGTGGATGACATGATTCTCATGGCATCTCAACTGTTAGAGAGGCCAGGGGTTTTAAAGCTATTCTCAACCTATTTGGGCATGCTTCGGGAATGGACCTGAACTGAGACAAATCTTCAATGTTCTTCTTTAATACTCACATGTCTATACAGAGGAACCTTAGGACCATCCTTGGCTTTAGAAGGAAGATCCTTCCTTCCAAATATTTAGGCATTCCCTTAACAGACAAACCCTGGCCAAAAGGTCATTGGGAAAAACTGCTTTCTTCTATTAAGGAATGGGGGAAGTATTGGACAAACAGAGCTCTAAATTTTGCAGGTAGGTTGGTCATGATGAAGGCGGTGCTACAAGCGATCCCGCAGTACATGTTGTCCATTCTTCAGGCACCTAAGGGTGTCCTCCAAAAAATCAAATATATTCAAAGGACTTTCCTATGGTCAGGTAAAGCTGATAAAAAAAAATGGGCCCTGGTGGCATGGGAGAATATTTGCAAACCTAATACCTTGGGTGGTCTAGGGCTTCAAGATCCATAAACCGTAAATAAGGCATGTGGAGCCAAGCTCTAGTGGAGATGGCTGAAAGAACCCAATACCCCTTGGGAAACTCTCTGGCGGGCTAAGTATGTTAAGGATTGGTGTCCTCTAGACTTAGTTAGAATGACAGGAGTGATCACGGATCACCTATTTGGAACGTTGCTTCAGCCAACAGAAATATCACCCAAGACCATTGTTTCTGGGAAATATGAAATGGTCAAACGACCTTCTTCTGGGAGATTCCTAGCAACAATTACCGAAGTTGGAAAGCCCAGAGTATCAACTTATCCAACAATCTTCTCAAGGTTTTGGTAAAATTAAGGTTTACCATTACTGGACCAATTATCATTTGGACTAGCAATGGCGACATTGGGATCTCCCCCCCCCCCCCCCCCTTCCAAGAGATCCAAGCGGCAAACCAATTGATGGATTTGTGCCCGTGGGTGGATAAGCGAAGAATTTTCCGATCGCAGAAGGATGATCAGATCCAGTGGGGAAAGATAGAAGGTGGTACTTTTAACCTTGAAGAAGTGAGGCACCACCTTGAACAGAGAGATTTAGCAGAAAAAGTTCACTGGCATAATAATGTTTGGGATGCTATCTACTGGCCTAAGGTCAAAACCTTCCTATGGCTTCTAATGCATAATAAAATTCTCACCTGGGAGAATTTACGTAGGAAAGGTTTCATTGTACCATCGAGATGTTTTTTGTGCAGGGTGGAGAAGGAAACCATGAACCACCTCCTGAACTCTTGTGAGTGGGCCAATAAATTATGGGATTGGATGGTGGAAATTTTCTAGAAAACTGATAGAAACAGAGACTCTATCCATGAGAGCATAGCTAGGTGGAGGATCAAGTATACTGAACAAGAAACTGTAAACCTTCTTTGGCGTCTGGGACCTGGCTTCATTGTGTGGTCAGTTTGGAAGGAAAGAAATAGAAGAATCTTCTAGGATGAAATTCGCCAACTCAACCAAATTAAAATAGAGATCATGAAGAATATGAGGGAGACAATCCTTACCAAGGTCAAATATGCTCATAGTGACAAGACTTCAGCTAACAACCAGCACATTATGAATGTGTTTGGTATTGAAGGTGCCACTAGCTCTGGTTGTCCTTTGTGCCAACCATTGCCTCCTACATCTCTTCTGGTCTAGCAGCCCCCTTCCCTGGGCTACTGCAAGCTGAATTTTGATGGTTCTTTGCGAGGTAGCTTTAGTCCGACTGGTTTTAGAGGAGCTATCTGCGATGACAAAGTAAATATCAAACATATCTACAGCTACCCGTTAGGTGAAGCCACAAATAATGAGGCGGATTTCGTTGCTCTATAACAGGGCCTACAAATTTTGTTCAGGTTGGGAATTGGCAGAGTTATTGTGGAAGGTGACTTGATGCTAGCAATTAATGTGGCTAAGAGATTTCAGAATGGGTCGAAGCCCAACAGGGTCACTAAACATTGGCGCCTCTCGTTAGTCACGACCCTCGTCTCAAACCATCTCTCAAATCTCCAAGGAGTAGTGCTTCAGGTTGTTAGGCGCTCAACAAATTATATGGCGGATGTTCTTGCAAATTATGTAGTGGACAACACAGAGATTGTCCTTGACACATGTTGGCAGGAAATTCCTTTTGATAATCTAAGAGAGGAGTGTGATTAGATTGTTGTTAAGGAGCTAACTGGCTCATCAGGAGGTAAGGATAGGTCACACGAAATTGATCATTAATGATTGATGAAGTTCGGCCCATATAGTAATTCATGGCAGTGGTTCCTAAGACCGAGGTCCTTTTGTCTGTGTGGTCGAGTGTGGGAGATTTACATTACTGAAAAAGGATAGTACCCTGACTTCGATAAACAGCAGAGGTGGAAAAATCTAATTAAGAAAAAGCATGGCAACCAATGCGAAATAGACCACATGGATCGGCATAATATCCATCACCTGTCACCTGAACAACCTATCAAGCGTAAGGAAGAGAAAGGGTGTTTTTTTCATTTCATGGTCCCGAGTTCCAGTTATCAAATTATAAATACCAGTCTGGGGAGTAGAGGAGATACCTGTGATTTTCTGTGGCCCTTCCTATGTCATATTCCTAAATATTGTGAGCGGAGTTGTGGTTTTAGTAAGCTGAGCATGAGAGGGAGGCATTGAAATATGGAGAAGCGTATCCTCCATAGCTCCAAAGCTTCCCGTGAACTGAAGGAGGCAGAGGAAGGCTTCAATTCCTCTGTTTCCCAAAGGGGCAAACAGAAAATCTCATGTTGCAAGTCGAAGTAGATAAAGCCAGTGAGAGAGTGGATGATAGGGATATTTTTGAAGAATTGTACTGGTTAAAAGACCTGGGCACTCTGACCACCAGGTCTATCCAATTTCTACGCACCCAACACATGACTTGGAAAATGAAGATCACGTTAGCCAAAGCGTTGAACATGCAGGAGGCAGCTCAAAAGCATGCATACTAGGCTAACACCCTCGCTTCGGCAAAAAACTCGGCTAGGCTTGACAACCTGGAAGTCACCATGAAATCTTCGGTAGAAAATATGAAAGCCCAGTCGAAGCGGCTTGAGGGGTTTTTCAGGCTCTTCGATATTTATCTGAAGCATGTGTTGAACATTTCGATCCAGATGTTAGAGGAGAGAAACCGGACCACTATCATCCACCGGTACAAGCCTCGTAGTGCACCTAATCGCGTGGAAAATGTCGGACCAAGTGATGGAGTAGATCCAGCATATCATAATAGAAACAATAAGGATGAAAGTCCTAGCTATTATTATTTTTTAGCTGTGTCCTTGGCTTTAGTTGGACTTTGTGTATGTTTTTTATGTATGTCAGGTAGCCCGGTTGGGCCGATCAGTTTCCTAGTTTCTCGGTCCTGGAAAAGGAACAGTTTTGTAATATGTTACAATTTGACTCCTGGCCTACTATGGCTTATAAGTGTCTATGTATGTGTCTGTGTCTGGGTCTTTGTCTATGGAAGTATCTCACTGGTAGGCCTTGCCCTCTGTGTCTCTTTTTGTTCTGGGACAAGCAGGCCCTTTTTGTAATACTATGTACTATATTTGAGATCTAATACAACTGTTGATTTACACACAAAAAAAGAAGATGTTTATGTTTAGGCACCAGAAGACAACATTAATACAAGGTTACATGATTTTCCAGAAGACAAAAATATGGATGGTCTAGAAAATGATGATCCAAATACATCTGATAACAATATGGATGGTCTACAATTATATTTCAATGATGATGAAGATGATGCAATTCAAGACTAGGATGATGATAATATTAACTACTGTAAATATCTTATGTACATTGACAATGATACACGAGATGACATTGTTGCATACAATGATATTAATGTCCAAGAATTCTAAATTTTCATAATTTTTTGTAATCTGTGATTTAAAAATGATGATTCTTATAGCCTAAAATTTGAAATGCCTCAATATTATTTCTGTCAATACAAATTACCTATTGAAATATCATTAAAGTGTTGAAGATATGGTATGAATTGTTGGAAGAAAATATTAGGATTACTTGAATGCTTCTTGCATTCATTTTGTATCAACATATGTTCGTGAAGACATAAAATTAAATAAAATATTAATTCCCATATCTCACAATTATTTGAATAAGTAACTTTTTTAACTTCATTATGTTTATATTGTTTTCATTTTAATGTTTATTGACCCTCTCTTACATTTAATTATCGATCCTGGTAAGTTTTAATTTTTACAAGACTATCACAGAAAGTTTATGCTAAGGTATATAATGAGTAGTATAAAATAACATCAGTCCAAAGTCGTTGCACACACAATGCCAACAATCAACAAAGTTGTTACAGAATCCACATAGATTCAATGCCAAGAAATACTTCAGAATAATATACTATGTTATTCAACCATTCTCACAACACTCTTGAAAACCATCAATCATTCAATCTGTAAACATAAAAGGAAATTCAATCCAAATTGTAAAAACAAAGAAAATAACTCATTGCCACACTAAACTGAGGGACCAGTCGAGGAATTAAGTTGTCACACCATCCAAACATTACTACAATTAATTAAATTAGACACAATTAAATATAACAACAATAGTACCACATATCTGAGTGATGTAAGGGTGATCACCCTAGAAGACTGGTGGTTTCATGTACTTGTAAGGAATCCTTCATCTCATGGAAAGAATGGCCTTATTAATCCACCTATCTCGTCTCCTCAGAATGTACAGACCACCTTGTCAATCAAGGCTCTTTATCCAGTAGTGGTTTATCCTCCTTGCTATTCTTCCTCTATTTTCTTGTCCCCATGATCCTCGTTGCTTCCTATGACCTCGTCACTGCGCCTCACTTCCCTTGCGTCACACTCATGAGCAGTGAAAGAGGGAGAGGTCGTCACCCAATTCAGGGCAGAGGTTTTGGACAATCCCCAACCACCCTGGAAGACACCTCCATAGCCACTCTATTTGACCACAACATACTTGATCGCATTTGCAGAAAGGTGGTGGCCACGAAAGAAGAGGAGACCTGTCGTGGACGTTCGTCCCTATGAGCCCTCCACAACCTCCTAGCCATGCATTTGAAGGACAAGGAAGAATTTAAAACCATGGACACCAATCAAATTGTCGAGCTCTTCGCACTATTCAACCACTCATCCTCCTACCTAAATCGTTTATCCATAGGCATGGATATCGACTACCCTCCCAACGTTACTTCCCCTCTATGTCTCCCACACACTCCCCTCTAGCCAGTTCGTCCCCACCCCCCTCTCACAGAGCTTTTTCGCTTCCCTCTGTGCCCCTCACTCCCTCATTGATGACTGAATCTCCCCCTATTCTCCCATAGGCATGGATATCGACTACCCTCCCAATGTTACTTCCCCTGCTATGTCTCCCGCACACTCCCCTCTATCCAGTTCGTCCCCTCCCCCCTCTCACAGAGCTTTTTCACTTCCCTCTGTGCCCCTTGCTCTCCCGTCGATGACTAAGGCTCCCCCTATTCTCCCAGTCGGCCTATCCCATACGAGTTTTTCATTATGGAGGAGCTTTCAGAGGCTACCAATTTGGTACAGGCTCATGGAAGGTCTTAGGCATGTAGCGGATCTAGTTCAACATCAGTTTGGCTTCACGGTGACATGATTTATGTGCTTACCACTTGATCAAAATAATGTTGGTTCTCTTTGCTTATTTTTGTTTGATTTCTTGCAGAATAGTCTCATTTTGGCTCAGTGGTGATCAGTGCAATAACACCCCTCATTCTCATCCTATAAGTGCTAAGTTTGCAACTAAGGCACCCCCAATTTTATTGAAATTCACATTTTTCTACCACCCCTCAAGCTACTATCCACACAAATTCAATCCCAAGAAATAATTTAGAATAAGATACTATGTTATTCAACCACTTTCAAAACAATCTTAAAAACCATCACTCATTCAATATGAAAACATAAAAGGAAGTGCAATCCAAACTGTAACAACAATGCAAATAATTCACTGCCACACTAAACTGAGGGACTAGTCCCGAACTTAAGCCATCAAACCATTCAAACCTTACTAGAGTTAATTAAATTACACATGTAATTAATTGTAACAGTAATAGTAACAATAATCAAATAACTAAGAAATATTTATGCAATTATGTATTCCACTCTAATTAACTAGTGATCAATACTAAGAAGGAGGACCCTTCCTTCTCGGCAAGGGTTGGTGTACTAAAAATCACACAAACTACTCAGAGGAAATTATTGAACGATAAAGTTGAGATTTAAATTAATAGAAGTACCAGAATTACAGAGCTCTGGTGTTTCCCATTTCCAATCCTATTCTCTAATTCTTTTCTCTAGCCCTCACGGGAAAACAATCTTCTCTATAAAGATCTTAATTACAATGAGAACATAATCATGAGAATATTTCGATTCTCATGTGATCTTAAAATAAAATGATATCTTAAAAATTACACAATGTTTCCCATGGCAAGGGTAAAACTATAACAATTTCCTTTAATTACAAATATATTTACAAAATATATCAACCAAATGATACGGATGCTCCACAAATATATCCAAGTGATAAGTTGTTTCTTTTGACTTTGACGCGCTCCTAGATCCAGTATAATTTAGCCTAAGGAAATATGTGCTTAAGAAATTGTCTGTGTAACAAAAACAACTCCCATAACCTTAAGTAATCCAAATCAGTAAAGGAATTGAGATTTAATCTTGTAACAACAACCTTTGACATACCATCCAAACCTGAAACAACTCATACATTAGTTTTATGATAAAAAGAACCTAAAAAAGTAGTTCTAATGTCAAATTTTAAGTGGAATTGGACTAAGAAAGTGACAAGTGAAAAATTACATACATAGGTGAATAAGGGTTGTTACAGTAATAATATATGGTCATGTTGGTAAAAGAGGGATAAAATGTATAGGAAAATAAGTAGGAAAAAGATGAAAATTCTGTTACCCAACATCCCCCCCAGCTTAAGCTTATGCATGTCCTCATACAGACCCATGTCACTAATGCCTGACATGTTGAGAGTGAAGTTTTGTGAGGTTCTATTTTCTGGCAATGTATTCAACTCTGGCCCTGTATCCTCTATTAATAACCAATTCTCCCTGCCAATAGTTATCAGTAATATTATATGGATGTTTATACCAATGGGTGGGTAACCAAACAAGAGGGAACTTGAATCTAAGTCATATCCAACCTGCACCAATCTTCCTAATACAGTCAACATATCGATGAAATATGGAAAGTGCTTGCTAAAAATTATGATAACAAGAGGGGTCTCCCTTCTTAAATACTTGTCAGGAAAGATCCCATCTCAACTTGCTTCCTTCTAAGTTCTCATTCCTTGTATATTTATCTAGCATATTCATAGAATTGATTCTCGATGGTCCATCAACAGTGTCTTAGTGGCTGGAAACTGCCATATTTCATTGTATTTGTGTGCAATATCTTAAGCTAAACCAGGTTCTCCTCTAATAAACAGCTCTACCCATTCTTCATTAGATATTACAGTACCATGGGAAACTTTCCAACCTATTTTAGTTTGCATAAAAGGAATCATGCCACCATGTGTGTATTGAGGAATCCATAGTCATTACTAGGGTTGATCACTTCCACCATAGGAAGCTTAGAGAGGCTATTGAGATTTAGAGGCATGTTAGTAATCTCAATAGGAATGATGGTTGGAAATTAAGTAAGAACTGGATTTTGGCTCTCTCTATGTGATTCCTCCCCCTTTTAGTTGGTATTTTATTGTGTTAGGTCTTTTAGTTCATTTCCATTATTTTTTATGTGTAATTTTGTTTTCTTATGTTTTGGTTCCATTAATTCTATTTTACTTCCATATTTTAATAGAAAACCATAACATATTCTTTATTTTTAATTAATATTCCTTAACCATTATTAACATGTATCTTTATTATTAGTAAAAAAGTTTGCAGTATTAAAAATTAATTAATACAAATAAATAAACTCCTAGCTTCTTTATTAATTTATAGTATTTTGGATCCTATTCTATACCCTTTGGCTTCACCTAGTAACTACTTTATATATAAATAATATTTTATAACTATCCTTAACCTTTATAAATAATAATTTGTGACACTTCTTAACTTTTTAGCATCTATTTAATTAATTTAAGGTATTATTATACATAACTATGATAAATAGATAATGATTTTAATATTATATCATTATTAAAAAAAACACTATATTTTAAATTTATCTAACTAAAATAAATAATCCCATAGCAACCTCGTTATAAATAAATAATATTTATTATATTTTTATAGCCAATTCTTAAACCTTATGGTATTATTTGATTAATTTAAGAATTATTTAATATTTCTAACATTCAGTTTACCTTAATAACTAATTTACTAATGAATAGTTTTTAATGACTATCTCTGGGGAATGATGCATCCTTGCTATTTATTCTTGAAGATCGATTTGCTTTTTCAACCTGTCCTAAGGATGAACCACATTAGTTGGTTCAAAACATCGACCAAATCCTAATGATGTGATTAATCTGAAAGATATTTACTTAGAAAGAAAATCCTTGAGTTGTACATCTCCCACATAGGGTGTAATATTGAATTATTCATCACTAAAGAAAGCAAGATCATGCATGTACATTTCGCTCAACAAATATTGTTATGATAAATTAACACTTTGAAATGTTTATAGGAAGTCATGTATTCCCTTGTCTTATATTGTCACTTTTCCTTCAAAGTTATTAATTGGAAGAGATCATTTTTTTCTTGCAAATAGAAAGGATAAGAAGGAGAAGGAATCCTACCGCATCGTAAGCCATTAATGATCTAAAAAATGAGCTCTTTTTCTTGTTGTAACAACTTAAACTCTCGTTGTAGTTCCTTCACCCATTTCATTGCTTGATTCCTCTCCTTCTAAATTTTCACAAATTATGCAATTCTTAATTTTTCAACCCACTCCTTCTTAAGATTATTAACCATTTCCTCATGCTGCTTCGGGAATATGACTTCATCTTTTGGAAAGAGTGCTAATTTCTCCCACTAGTCTAGTACCCTCACCAAACATTCAAATTTAATGTGAGTTGTTTCAGATGTTGTTTCAACATCCTCCTTATGATCCCTTTTCTCTTCCTGTTGCTCTATCTCAACTGGTGGTTCTTGTGTAACAACAACATCATCAATAGGTTCTTGTGGTACAACATTATTTTTATTTTCATTCTACTCTATTTCAACTGTTTATTCTTGTGTAACAACAACACCATAAACATGTTCTTGTGGATTAGAATATTTATTTTCTTCTTCGTGCTCTGTTTTGACTATTATTTCTTGTGTAACAAAAAAATCATTAACATGTTAGTATGGAATAGCAGGTTGAAATTATTTGTCATGTTCCCCCAATTGTACTCCAACTGAAACAATAACAGTCTCCATGATTTTAGACTCCTTAAGGATTTTTGGAAACCCTTACAAATTTTTTCTGAGCCAGTATATGATGCCATTTCTATAGCCTCTGCCAACATATCCAATCCATTTTCATTCTTAAAATGAAGTTTTTCTTTAACCAAGGAAAGTTGTTTCTTTAACTCCTCATTTTCCTTTCTCAGATTTTCAATTTTAATGAGAGGGCCAATTTTCATCTTACTTGGTGAAGTAACAACCTCTTGTTCTTCTATCTTCCTTTCTGTTACTGGTCCTTTTGTCTCACGTTGTTTCTCTGGTTCTTGTTTGGGCTCTAGTGTAACAGGAAGGATTTCAGATGTAGAGGGGCCTTTCCTCTTGAGACTTCTCCTGATTTTATTTGTCTTGTGCCTCCTCAAATCCACCAAGTCTAGTTGTATCAACACATTCCCCCTCATCTATAGCACGAGGTTTTTGAGTCTCTTCTGGAATAACAACTACTCGCACCCTTTTCCCAGTGGTTCTTCCACCAATTGGATTTTTCACTTTCCTTTTATGCAGTATTGCCTTCATTAATACTCCTTACCTGATCACTTCAAGTTTTTTCACTTCCTTAACTCCAGCTTCAAGTGCAACTAGTGTTCCAACAGTTTCTTCCTCCAACACTTCCTCTACAATCGAGCACCCACTTCAAATTTCCTATGATGAGTCACTAGACGGCACCACACGTTCTTCTCTCTGCATCTCCTTTCCTTGTGAGGATGAAATAGGGTTTTTTTATAATGGAACCCCACCTCTTAGGGTTCTGTCTACCAGTCATAAGAGTTCTATTAGCCCTACTCCACTTAGAGCCAATGGTTTTCTTTCTCTTGGAATATATAGCAGTTTCAGCAACAAGTTTTGTTTCAGCGTTGGGTGTTGCTTCAATACTTGGTGTTGTTTCAGCACTTGATGTTATTTCACTACTGGGGGTTGCTTCAACACTAGGTGTTTCTTTAACATTAGGTGCTCCTTCAACACTAGGTCTTACTTCAACACTCTCTTCATGCTCCTCATTCGCACCAACACAAGGTCTCACTATAAAATCATGTCATGAGCTCCCTTGTCTCTTTAATCAATTCATGATGATTAATTTAATGAGCGCATGGTTAGTGACACAAGTTTTTGGATGTCTTTCCCCTTTCACGGTCTCTTTCATGTGTTGTAATGACTTCAAAAAATAGTATGGTAAATTAATCAACCACCATGTCCTCAAGTGTGCCAACAATTGAAAGTGATAATTGAAAATAATCCCAAAAAAACTCTTACAGGTAATGAATTTTTGGATGAAGAGGGATACATATTCCCAAGTATAAGGAAGATTTTCTATCGAAACCCTTATGTTTGGGCATCAATTATTCTCCCTCCTGTAAGAATATGCCCTTAGCTCTAGGATTGACCACTTTCCTTGAGAACATTGTCCTCCTCTCCTAGGAAACCCTATTTCTTTTACGATAACTTCTTTTATAACAAAAATTATAAATCCCCTAGCCACAGATTGTTGTTCAAATAAGGCTTTGGAAAATTTTAAAGCGACCAACTGAAACCCTGTAATTTTTCAAAATAACTTAGCCATCCAACCCTTTGAAAAATTTCCAATTCTTTCAGATTTTTTAATAACACATTAACAGATTCTAGTTCATGTTTGACCACTGCTCCACCCATAGCTGCTCACAAGCACACTACTAAAAAATTTTAGGAACTTGTTACAAAGCTACTTCAATGCATAGATGCTTGCTTAGGGGATAATTTCAAGTTCTTGGAATTACCGACAGTTACTCCTCATTAACCATTAATCCTCATTAACCTGAAACAACCCAATCATTAACCATTAAACTACCTAACCCGTAAGCACCAAATCCCTTATCTCTTGACCCTTAATCCCTTAAATCCTAACCCCTAATCCACTAATCATTAATCCCTATACCCTAAATCCCATAAACCTCAAAGCCCCTATCCACTTAACCCCCAACACCTAAATTAATTAACAATTAGGCATGTCTGATGCTAATTTTGAGGCTAAAAAGGGAGCTAACCAAGGAGGTAATGTAGATGCAAAAAAAGGATCTAAACTCGACGCTATCACTAGCACTATTTTTGGGGAATTGATGGCACTATTTATAGTGTAATTTATGATGCTACTTCCGGTGCTAATTCCATTGATATTTATGGTGCTATTATTTCCTAAACTAGCTCCTAAATGTTTTGACTGATGAAAGCAATGTGAAAAATTGTGCCATCCAAATAAATAGTGCCGATTTTTTCAAACAATTGGAGAAAAATGCACTAAAACAACCCTTGGAAGCAAAAAATGGAGCTAATCATATGGATTTGTTGTAGTGTTACCAGGACCACGTAGCCTCTCCTTGTTGAACTATAACTATACTTTGTTTTTAGGGACATATTTACATTGTTCTTGCAGATCTAGATCCTTATGCACATGGTATGGTTTGGCCCCCTAAGAATGATAAATATAGCATTATCGTTTATTTAGTGACTCTTATTACAAACATTACTGATGCCCATTCATGCCATCTTGTATCTCCCCCATAGTGGAAATAAAGCAAGCCCATAAGAATGATGTACTAAAGCTTCTATTTCATATTGTCTCTATCTCGTCATAGATGAGTGTTCTTTCAAAGTATAATGGTCTGCCCTTTCCCAATGGTTGAATGAAGTCTCTATTCTTTGTTGATTATGCTTGGCCTTGCATTTTTCTTATGAATTTAGCAATGTATCTTGTACCTGTATATGGTTTTGTCTGATATTTTCTACTTTTTTTTCATTCCTCAAGGCATTCCCAGTATGATTCCCCCTTACCCATCCTTTCTTCCCATATTCAATATCCAAAGGTGAAGGTGGAAAATATCCAAAACAAGTTTTAAATGGGGACTTACTAGTAGAAATGTATATTGCTTTGTTATAAGAGTGTTGTATATATATAAGATTTTCATCCTAGGTCTTTGAATTCTTTTTATTGTAACCCTTCAATAGCTGCACCAAAATCCAATTGAATATTTATATCTTCCCATTTTTCTGAGGATGGAATTTTGTATACATTTTTAACTTGATGCCCATCTTCTCTCACAATTTAGTCCAAAAATAACCAAGAAATATTGTGCCCCTTTGTGAAACAATGATCCTTGGTATCCCAAAGTGCACCTAGACTTGTCTGAAGAAACAATTTATTTTTTCTTTCTCGTTGATGGTATTTTTATAGGGCATCAAACAAGCACCTTCCTTAACATGTATACTACCATGAACAACTATTCATGTCCCTTCTTGGTTGTTGTAAAAACTCCCACAAAGTCCATGGAAATTATTTTCTATGGATGAGTGGGTATAGGTAAGGGATCATTGGAGAAATTTTGAGGTCTAAAATGGGCCTCCTAAGGAATATTAAATGCAATAGTGGAAATAATAAAATAAGGTTAGATTAAATCATCAAATTTTAAAGGGAAAAAAAGAAAAAAGATAATTTTCAACTCTTTTCAACTTATCTCCCTATGATTTTACTCAAATTTCTAGTGGGAGCACTCATTGGATGCAAAATTTAATTCCTCGTCCAAGGAGTACCCATGTTTCATACTTTCAATGGACCCTGCTACTTGAAAAATTAGAAATACATGAACAAATGTGATTGCAATAACGTTTTCATGTATTTCTCATTTTTCATGTAGCATAGTCCATCGAAAGTATGCAACATGGGTACTCCTTAGATGGGGAATTATATTTTGCATCCTATGAGTGTGTCTACTCGAAATTTGAGTAAAACCATAGGGATATAAGTTGAAAATAAGAGTTGAAAAAGTAGTTTGTTTTTTTCATTTTTTGATCTTTTTACCTTTTTACTCCAAAAATGGTGAATCACCCCCCATGGATGGGATCATCATCTCGAATCCTATTGGTTCCTATAAAATTTATTTTGGTTGTAATTTTTTTGTTTTGAAGCCATTTTAGACCTCAAAATTTCTCTAATGGATATAAACCATATTTCCTGTTACTAGGCTTTCTAGTACAACAAATTATGCATACTCTTATGAACCTAGATACACATTCTTGCATCTTGGTCTAGTACATATAACTCTGTAAGTTGGCTACCATATTCCCTACATCAAATTTCCTATAAGCAACCTTGGAGGTGTGAGCCTCTCTGATCACCTACAATCGCTCACCTTTAGGAATACTTAACTTATCCAGCTAATAGAGTAAAATATCTCGAAGATGGTAGTTAATAGTGTCGTCACCATGACACAGATGAATATATATCTAAAACTCCTAAAACATGTCCTTTATGTTCTCATCATCTGAATATGTTTCTATGTATGCATCATGGGTGAATGGATCCATGTGCATCAGAGTTCCCAAAGTTGTGATATTTAATATGGGTGGCCTTGAAAGAATGTCATTCAAATTGTCCATGCTTCACTTATTATACTTTATCACCAAATGAGATTCTTGTATAAACACCATCCACTTGTAATTATTAGTATGTTTTATCTTACTCAAGGCATGCATGTATTGTAATGGCTAGTGATATTTGTGCATTACAGTATCCTTCCCCATAGGATAGTTTTTCCACTTCTTCATAGCTTGCACTAGGGCATATAGCTCCTAATTTTAGGTAGGGTAGTTAAGAAATTCTCCATGAAACAATTCATGATGGTAGCATAAATGCCTTCGTCCCTACATCAAGACCACTCACATAGCATACCCACTTGCATCTATCTCCACTTTGAAGGGTATTTGCAAGTTCAACAATGCTAGAACTGGTACTTGACTAATATTCCTATTTAGCTCCTTAAAGACCCTCTGCTAACCCTTTGACCACTGAAAACACTTGCCACTTGCTATTATGGAATGGATTGATACCTATATTGTTAAAAATGAGGCTATGAATTTCCTCGGGTACTTTTGCACCCCAAACAAAACTCCTAACCTAAGAAAAATTAGTAGGCACATGCCATTTCATGATGGCCTCCATCTTGGTAGGATTTATTTTTAGCTCTCATCCAACTATCACATACCCTAGATACACCAAATCCTGTCGTGAAAAATCATACTGTAGAAATTATAAAAAAAATATGTATACCAATTGATTCAATCTAATCATGCGATATAATAAAGCAAGATACTGAATCCTTCTAAAAATTAATTGTGGAAAATAAACACGATCGCACAATCACACCAAGTAAAATAAAGAAGCAAATAAATCCATAATGGAGATATTTTTCCTGGGGAAATATTGCTGCTCAAAACCCCTCTATATCTATTGTATAACCATGGAATCATGAAACAATTATAGTGCACTCTTCTCACAAGAGTCTGTTGCACTCTGATAACTGTCTCACATTGATCCAGAAAAAATTGGTCCAACACTTAGCCAATTCTCATTATGTCTTCAGCCTGTGTTTCTCACGCAATTCATGTGGAATGAAATCCCTATTCCTTAGGAATTTTATCCTTCCTTGACTGCGCAAACATCATGGACAATCCTATGGTGTTTTAACTGCATCTGGGCAGTTTTCTAAAAATACATCTGATAGTTAACATCCATTTAACCTTTTTCTCAACTGAGTCTTCATCAGAATTGATGTGCATGAGGCTATTAATAGTAAATTATCAATAACATGACAGATCCCTACATGTGAATTAAATCTGATTTCATTCACTTGACTTCTCACTAGTGCAATAATCAATTACAACTAGTTAGACTGACTTTAACTCACTTAATTGAGTTAACTGATTTCTCATGCATTAAACTAATGCACTAACTGCAAATTTGACTAAAAAACTAATAGAATCACTTTTCATGCCTCACCAACCACCCTCAACTCGAATTCATGAGCTAACTGAGTATATCACATTCAGTTAACTATTACAAGTGTTTATGGGATAAGATTACAATTTATTGTCCAATTTAATAAAGGGAAAATTAAATAGACACATTTCCAATTTATTTAATAAATTTTCTTGCACACTAATGTATTTCTAGGACCCATCACTGTGTGGCCTGTGGTCCCACACTAGTTTGTGTGTTTTCATGTTGTTTATGGATGCCAAATTCACTGTTTCTTGTTGCAAATTTCAACACTACCTCTCAACAAGAAAGGAATCAATATGCCTCGATCTAGTACCTTTGGAATGTTCTTGCATGCGCACATGCAACACTTCTCTAGTGTTGTTCACACATGCAAATCTTACATGCAACACTTCTCTAGTGTTGTTCACACATGCAACTCTTGCATGAAACACTTCTTTAGTGTTTTTCACACATGCAACTCTTGCATGCAACACTTCTGAAACTGAATTTCCTCCAAACAAATGATTCAGTATAATGCATCTGTCATCAGAGTCTTTTGACTTTTGGTACCTACTTCACATGTCTATTGGACTCTCTGCACTGCTGACATCTACATCTATGCACTCTGCACTGCTGCCAACTCTGGTTTGTGCTCTAGTATCTGACACCTCTCACTCTGATTTCTATCTTCCTAACATCTCATTGCATCAATATAAATGATCCTTCCTGCTACTGTTGTACTGTGGGTTCCTCGTAGCCAGGTTTGATCCATGAGACACACCATCTCAATGGACCCTGCCCAAATTTCTTCTTGGGATTAATTTTGCACATTGCCCCACCTCACACTTGGAGGTATAGCTGCATGTACTCCCTCTTCCCTTTTGGCTCAAAATTCCCCCTCCTAGAGGTCTCTACTTGATTAGACTCTCCCACTTGGTTGCCTATTTGCTTCTCCAATTGTGGATGCTCCACAACCTTCTCAGACTACTTCTGAGGCTACATGTTGAGAGATAATTTCTCCCTCTCAACCACCAAGTCATTAACCATTTATTTGCTCCTCAAAGCCTTACTTGCATCCTCAACCTCAAGAGCATATAGGTTCTTTAATATTACACCGATTTTCTTAAATTTTCCCGTGGCTATGTGTTTAAGGAAAAATTTTCCTTTTCTAAAAATTACTTCATAACCACATTCTTCCAATACCGCTACAAAGACAAGATTCCTCCTTAGGCCTGGAACATGAAAAACATCTGCTAGTTTGAGATGGGAGCCATTCTCCCTCTGAAATGTATTTGTACCTATTCCAGTAGCACTATATCTCTTGTCATCTCCAAACTCTATGCTCTACTGGAGGTCCTTCTCCTCTAAGTCACTGAAGAGATCTGTATTCCCTGTCATATGGAATGAGGCACCGCTATCTAGATACCACATGCATCCCATTACAGTGTTGGGCATGCATGCAATGAGAGTAAAATTAAGCTCAAACTTTGAAGCCAATGCTTCACCTGCTACAACTGCAGGCTCCCTCTTTCTTTTCTTCTGTGGACGATTTGCAACATAGTGCCCATGCTCGTGACAATGAAATCATCTGATCTTGGACAAGTCTTTATTTCCCACTTTGTCTTGGAATTTCTTTCCCTTGGCCTTCTTTGCCTTACCGGCCAAGGCACAATATTCCTCGTCATTAGTCTTGGATGAGGATCCATCCCTAGTATTACGCCTGAATTCTTCTTGTACCAAATCCAACCAAAGTCGCTCCCAATCTGGTAACTTCTCCCTCCCGTTGAAACTTGACAGAGTCCTAATAACTATGATGGCTCTTGGGAAGGCTTAGAAATGCTAGGATCACCAATTCATCATCTGCTATGGTCACACCAACACTTCCAAGCTCATCTCGACATTGAGTGAATTTTTTCAAGTATGTTGGTATCGTCTCGCCCTCCTCCTTCTTGATTTTCCTGAGCTTGTCCTTCAGTGCCAACTTCCTTTTTCGTTGTTGTTCTAAAATAGATTTTTCAAGGCCTTCCACATTTCATATGGAGTCACATTTCCATGGAGACTCGAGACAATGTGATCTCGAACTCCCTCTAATAATATCCTCCTCGCCCTTGCTACCTTCTTTTTCCAAGCATCAAGAAGAGCGATGTCTGATGCTACGGGCTTGGGAATATAATTATCAATGAATTATTTCAACCTGTTGTCCTCCAGAACTGCCTCCATTCTGTCTTTCCATGTGATATAATTCGAATCTCCCTCAAGGGCATATTCCAATCTTAATCCACTGAAAGCCATATTGATCTGCTTGTCGCACCAATGAAAGTATCTGCAAGTTTGAATACCGTTCAATTCAAACTCAATTTCTTCTCCACTATAGTGATTTCTACCGCTACAATACCATGTAGAAATTATACAAACGATATGTATACCAATGGATTCAATCTGATCATGTGATATGCTAAAGCAATATATTGAATCCTTCTACAAATTAATTGCGGAAAATAAACACGATCGCACAATAACACCACGTAAAATAACGAATCAAATCAATCCACAACACATATATTTTTCCTGGGGGAAGCTTGCTACTCAAAACCCATCTATCTCTATTGTATAATGAACCAAGGAATCATGAAACAATTACAATGCACTCTTCTCACAAGATTCTGTTGCACTCTGCTAATTGTCTCACACTGATCTAGACAAAATTGTTCCAACACTTAGCCAATTCTCATTCTGTCTTCATCCTGGCTTGCTCGCACAATTCATGTGGAACGAAATCCCTATTATTTAGGAATTTCAGCCTTACTTGACTGTGCAAACATCATGGGAAATTGTTGGGCCTCAAAATAGTCTCTATTCTCACTCCATTATTCACCAATACCTTCACATTACTTCCATATTACCTTCATGTCACCTTCATTCCACCTCCACATCATTACATTTACCTCATCATTGGGTTATAACTATGATTTTCCAAAGTTTATTCATTCTTAACATTTTTAAGTGGATTTGTGGTTAAACTTTAGAAAATAATATGCTTTTACTTATACCTAACAATTAGAATGAGTTTGTTGACATATGTAGGTACAAAAGAAGCTTCCTAGGCACCCTTATGTGGCAGTCTATGTTCAAATTCGAATTTTAGGAGATCATGGACCTCATGGAGGAGATCATGGAGGATAGGGTTATGTGTCACCATTGATTGAGAAATATGTGGGTCAAAGGAGGGAATAGTGGCTTTACATTTATGAGTTTGTTATCATAGCTTTTGTATAAATAGGAGTGTTATCTCCTTCATTTGTAATCTTGATTTGTAATCTTAATATTCATATTCTTCTTCATTTTGTAATCTTAGGTTGGTAGTGAGAAGTTAGATTGGAGAATCAATGTAATGGTTGCAATTTAAATTTGTAATTGATGATAAATAAGATGGAGCTTCTTTGATCCTCTACATTTTAATTTTGTTTTTGTGTGCTTGTGAATCCTTGGAAGGACCCCCATTGCCTAGCAAGTACACTTTTATTTTAGTAGGATTTTATTTTATGTTTGTTTGTGAATTTCATTAGATTAAATTATTAGGTCCATATGTTTGGAATATTAACGAATGAACTTTCATAAGAAAGTAATAATGTTTCCTTCAATGAATCTTATTTGTTATTTAATGTTTGATTTCATTAGTTTAAGTTTCTGATTTATATGCTTGAGATATAAATGAATAGTCTCTTGTAAGATAGCTTTAACATTTCATGCAATCAATCAGAATTAGGTTTAAGTGCTTTAATTTCATTAGATTAAATAGTTTTTTGATTAATATGATTAGAAATATTAATGAACAGTCTCCTGTAAGGGAACCTTAATATTTCTTACACTTGTCACAATGTCTTTAGATTTCATTTTTTTAAATGACTAAATCGGTGTTGGAGATCCTAATGAAAGACCTTCTGTAAGGGAACTTTGGCATTTCTTTACCTAGCATAGTTTATTTTGTGTCTAAGTCCATATGTATTGGATGATCCTCGAAGTTGACTTACCCGGATTGATAGAAAATGAAACTCTAATTTGCATCTGCATTTTAGACCAAACATTCTGGCATCGTTGCTGAGGAGGATGATTTAGAGATAGACTTAGGAAGTCATTTTTATTGCAATTTATTTTTATGGACTAACTTGTGAAACCTGGTGACAACAGTATCTTCATAAAGGAGTTTAAGTTGAGCTTTTTTATTTTTCTTTTCATACTTAGTTAGTTTCAAATTCAGTTTTTTTTTAAACCCCCCATTTCTTACTAATTCATCTACAGATGAGAAATTTGAATATGTTAAACAGGTAATTTTTGGAGAAAAAGAATAATATTGATGATTGGTTTCAAAAGAACCTTGTGCCAAGAAGGCAGGTTACTCACATTCTTGCAAATCATAAGGTAAAAATTTTAAATCTTGATGTGAGCATTTTCAAATTCTTATTCCACAGGTGGCTTCATTGGAAGCATTCTTTTACCTAGGAAATAAAAAAAAATCTTTCAAGCAAGTTAGATAGAATAAATTAGGAAAATAAAACGAGCTCGTTAGAAGTTTTTAGTCTTATTTTCAAAAAATAAAAAATAATAAATCATCATGAATAAATTCAATGGCACAGTAAGAGATTATTTATCATTGCATTTATATATCTTGTTTATGTATCACGGGTAAGCCAGGAGCTTGATTATCGGAAATCTTTGTCTTCCAAGAGTCTAAAATCCCCTGCGACATTGCAGAAAGAGTATAGACAATGCAAGGTTTTTTCGCAAATCTTGATTGTGTTTATTATCCATCCACGCTAACCTGCATAAATAAAAAAAAATCAAGAGATTAGTATGCTCTCTTCTTGCGCTTCGTGCGATCAGGAAGATTAGAAAATCTATTGAATTATTTAAAAAATAATAATAAATCTTGCTGGAAATTTAATTGTAGATCTGCTATTGATCGTTTGAATCCTAATAAAAAAAAATCTTCTCTTGTAGAAATTTGTTCTTCATTCTCAATGGCTGTCACCGGATCTCCCACTGCATAGTCAAAATGGCACACCAGTACCTGCCTAAATACCAACCATGCAGTGTCTGAATTTAGCATTGAAGAAGTATGCCATCCCTCTCAGTACATTATCCCTCTCTACAATACGAATTCTACAGTACACTATCCCTCTCTATTCCGCATCACCCTGAATCAACTTTATTTCCAATGACATCTAAAAGAGGCAACCTATGGATCAAAAGCAGATTTCTTGGAGGGTTCCACGTCGAATATTCCATGTAATGACCATGGCGACATCACAGAATTTTTGCAAATAAACGAAAACCTTTGAAATCATTTATAGGTAAATTTAGTTAAGAAAATCCTCACGAAAAATATTGTTATGGGATGCAAACAATACCAAAGTTAGTTGAAAATAAAAAGTCAAATCAAGCTTGCGGCCAGGCCAGAACTTAATGCAATTTTAATTGTAAATTTTATTGAGGTTTTTTTTATGGTGAGATGCTTCTCAAACCAAACATTTTCACCATAAAAGAAAAAGGCTCCTCTAAAAACCCTTGCGACTGAGCTTGAAGAGGGCTCAAAGGAGGATTTCAAAATAAATTCTAAGGCCAGATCTGTTGGCAGCCTCAAAATAAATTTTAATCAATAAATCCAACCTCTGAAAATTTGATCCTTCACCCAAAATTTATAATTTTTTCTGTATCGATGAACAAACTCAAAGTGGAAAATTGCAAGTACCATCAGTAGAAAAATATTCCTCTATTATTGATCCAAAAGACTGAGATGTAGTTGTACCCACCAATTGATAAGGTTCCTCCTCACTATCATATTTTGGGTCATTGTGATCAACCTGTAAATCCCCATCAATGTCGAGTAATCCTCCCCAAGTGCCTTTGCCACCACATCCACTCTTTTTGGGACGGACATTTTTGGCTGAATGCGAACTTTTGTCATGTTGCTTTCCCGCAGCACCTACGACATGATTCTTTTCACCTACTGGACCAATTTTCACGTGAAGTTCCTGTCCAGACCTTAGAGAGTTGGGGATTTTTTTGAGAATGCACCGAATCCCTGCTCACGGACGCAACACTCAGAAGCTCTCGCTACTCTTCCATCAAGAACCCATCATTGGAAGCCATATTAGTGCAAAGCAACAAAGCAATAGAAGTGAATCTTAAGGAGAACTCTGGATATCTACTTCCTAGCTCTGGTAAGGAATAATAACTTCCTGAAAATGGTAGGGTTCTGGTTTACAGTTAAGATATTTACAGAAACTGATCTGGAGGCAGATCCTGATCAAGGCTCAGCGAAATGATTGGGATTTTGCTCCAGAATCCATCTCTGAGCAAGCAGTAATTGGGGGATTCGATCTCCTGATCTGTCGACAGCGAGGCCGACGGAGACGGCAAAAAAATATAGTCTCGGAGGACGCCTTGTTACGCACGCAGGAATGAAACGTGTAGTGCAAGTGAAAAATAATTTCAACAAAGGGATTAGCAGCATCTGCATGGATATTTTAAGGAGAGACTGGAGGTAACAAGCCTCCTGATGCACCCTTACGGCTTCTAGACATTTGATTGGGCAATACAGATAAGTCACCGCCCTGGTCGCTCTTATGGACTGTCACAGCCTTCACACAGGCTTGACCTTCATGCACACAACACCTAGATTCATTCCTATCCTACCTCAACCAAAAACCCTCCATATGCCTTCAATCCTACTATTTCAGATGTTTTGTGTTTTGTTTTTCATTTGTTTTGTGTTTATTTTGCGTTTTTAGTATTAATTTGTTTTGATTTAGTTATATATATATTTTAGTTCTAATTTGTTATTATAATTAATGTTTGTTATGTTGTTATAATTGTATTAATATATTAATATATTAATGTAGTTATACTTTGTTGTTATTTGTTATATTTTTAATTGTAATTTCTTGTATATATTTAATGTTTTCTATGTTGTTAGGTTATAATTGTATTAATATAATAATATATTGTTTAATATTGTTAGGTTATGATTGTTTTTTTTTTTTGTAAATATAGTAGGGCCTCACTATTTTCTATTAATATTTGTAAGCAGGTTACAAAATTATAAGTTCAGTTTATGGCCTCAACCTGCCCGAAGGAAACCAAGTCTGTTGGCCATCTATAAGCATGAAAAGCATACCAAAATTGAAACAGTTTCATCCGCCTATATCCCGCATGAGCTAACTGTTCTAGAGCATACTTATCTACAATCTGGTAGTAAAAAATAATTACATTCAAAATTGCAGATATCATAAAACCACAGAATTAAAGTAACCACTAGCCATTTGAAGAAGAAACAAGAGCTGGATCTTTGGCATTAGATCCTGGCATGTCCACTTGCTGGAGTTGTTGGAGCTGCTTTTCCATTATGCCTACCCTGTCATCAAGTCTAGCCATCCGGTCAGCTGCCTGGTACTGGGTAATCTTAATATGATATAACTGGTTCTGCATATCCTGTAGCATGTCCATAATACGGGATTCTACTTTAGTGGAGTCAATCTGAGTCTGTCCAGGGGGGAAACTCTGCATGGCCTTAGCAAGAAGACATTTGACTATCCAATAGGTATGGATAGTCTATTGGAATAATGTGAGTCGGCCTCTGGTGTTATGATTGTTATTATTATGTTATGATTCTTATCATTTTTTTTTTAATATATAATAAAAATAAAAATAAAATTGTTATGTCTTTTGTAACAGTTATTGTTTTGAAGGATTTAAAGGGTTAATATTGGCATGATAAATTATGTGAAGGATATTGGCATAAAACAAAACTTTGGTGGTATGAAAATTGAGACAAACATGAGAATTACAAGAATTGATTAACACTGCAAGAGTTGGTAGAGGTGCAAAATTATAAAAAATAAAATAAAAACACTTTGCATAGAATTCACGTAGCACAAATGAAATTTACTCAGTTGGATGGTAATTTGCATGGAAACTTCATATTTTTGTATGATTTTATAATGTACTAATCTGCAGGACACAACAAATCTATAATGTCGAGATCTTTTCCATGCACATGTGTTATCTAACCAAAACAAGGAGTAAATTTACTTTTCATGGTTATTTCTTTACGAATGGATTGATAATAATATCATGAATTGAGTTAATTTCAACACTTTGATTTTTCTTAATCTTTTTTATTTGGTACGAAATTTTTGCGTAAGAATCATGAAGGAAATGGCCATTTCTTCTTGAACACACTTATGTTTTCTTTCTACCAAGTTGTTTTCGCAGGTTACAGGTTAATCAAGTGATCAATAAGGAGATTACATTGTGACAACAATTGGTCTAATAAAGAAAAATTTCATGAGAAACTCTAAAGAACCAGTCCATGATCATAACGAAAATTTCCAGAAAATTACAAGTTCTTGCAACTTCCTGTAATAGCTTAATGGTTTGACATGTTGCATGACAGATTAGCAAAATTCAAAGACCTTGCATTTTTTCCTAAATGTAAAAGGATGGTGAAATACCTATCCACCCTTGAATTCCACGTATACAAGTAGTTGGTCAATGTTGGTCAAACTCAGCTGTTTTACAAAAAAGTCCAAAATTAAAGAGTAGATTTGCCATATTTGAGAGTCATTATCCATTTTATTTTACAACAAGAGTCATTATCCATTTTCCATTACCACATACACTTCATTACATTTTCTTCAATCCTAACCCACCAATAAAACCAATAAATCTCATCTACAAGCTCTTCGGTTCACTTTACATATTCATTGTCTATTTCCTTTTTCCTACACTTGCAAATAAAACCTTCCTTCCATACACCATTGAGTCCATAGTCCTTAAGTCTAAATATTTTTCTAAAAACACCCTGAAGCTTGCATGCCTTAAGGGCAAGCTATCATGCCGATAAAAAAGGGAATACATCAATGTCCCTTGTTCATCGGATCTTCTAAGTATTCGACAACAACAAATTCATTCATAATTAGAAAGATGTGTTCAGGGAATCTTGACTCTCATCCACATTAAAGATGGGAGCTCTCGTGTTGACTAGTGGCATCCATCAATGGCCACTATGTTAACAATCTCTTGTTATGTTCGACACCAAAACATTTATTCACATGACAAGAATTCTACCAATGAGCGTTGAATATTTGAAGACCAATCATATTGTAGCAGAGGACGCAGAAATACTTTCATTACTTTTCAGTTTTTGATGTAAATGACTTGAGGACAAGTCAATAAATAAGGCTGGGGGGGGAGTGTAAATTCTGAATTTTGTATACCTTCCAAGCCTATACATTTTCAACTGCATTCAGTAGCAGATTCTGAACATTCAGCAGAAGATGCAGTAGCATATTTAGCAGCAGATGCAGCAAAAATAAAAGATTCATTTTTTCGATTTCATCTACCATTTTCACAACCAAGTAAAGAAGACTATGAACAGAATTTTGCAGCCACACGTGCACAACTCTCATCCATTTTTGAAGGGGTAAGTTAAGGTATGATATTTTCTAACTTTTAGCCATTTAATTCCTTGAAAAGTTAGAATGATAATTTTTGGAAAAACTTCACTTCCTTTTGTCATTTTGTCAAATTTCCAAAACCATCAGTTGAGGGGGGGAATACATTCACATTCATATGTTGCCACATTCATATAACATTCAAAACATTCATATCACATTCAAAGCCCACATACTTTCAAAATATATTTTATATTACATCATCATGAGCATATAAATGGATTTTTAAAAAGTACTTAAAAGATAATTAGATGCCAACACAATCATGGTTGTCACACAAGAACCAACCATGATGCATTCCAACAAAAATAATCTGCAATAAAAATCACATTATCAATATGCAAAGATCATACATTAAAATTGAATGCAAAAAAAAATATGGTTGAAACACAAGAACCAAACAAGTTGCAGTTCATCAAAAAAAACACTTTGCAAAAGTTAAGTAAATGATATCATGCAGAGTTTAAGCCAAAGCTCAAGTATAAAAAAGTAATGTAATAGATTGCATGAGGACATGCAATACCTTCAGTTTGGGGGTATGTTGGGCCTCAAAATAGTCCCCATTCTCACTCCATTATTCACCAATACCTTCACATTACTTCCATATTACCTTCATGTCACCTTCATTCCACCTCCACATCATTACATTTACCTCATCATTGGGTTATAACTATGCTTTTCCAAATTTTATTAATTCTTAACATTTTAAAGTGGATTTATGGTTAAACTTTAGAAAATAATATGCTTATACTTATACCTAACAATTAGAATGAGTTTTTTGACATGTGTAGGTACAAAAGAAGCTTCCTAGACACCCTTATGTGGCACTCTATGTTCAAATTCGAATTTGAGGAGATCATGGAGGATAGGGTTATGTGTCACCATTGGTTGAGAAATATGTGGGTCAAAGGAGGGAATAGTGGATTTACATTTATGATTTTGTTATCATAGATTTTGTATAAATAGGAGTGTTATCTCCTTCATTTGTAATCATGATTTGTAATCTTAATCTTCTTCTTCATTTTGAAATCTTAGGTTGATATTGAGAAGTTAGATTTGAGAATCAATGTAATGGTTGCAATTGAAATTTGAAATTGATGATAAATAAGATGGAGCTTCTTTGATCCTCTACATTTGACTTTTATTTTTGT
The DNA here is from genome assembly GCA_034641835.2 of Pinus albicaulis. Classification (NCBI taxonomy): domain Eukaryota; kingdom Viridiplantae; phylum Streptophyta; class Pinopsida; order Pinales; family Pinaceae; genus Pinus; species Pinus albicaulis. The sequence continues at coordinate 1,168,823,795 of CM076578.1, forward strand.
GTGCTTGTGAATCCTTGGAAGGATCCCCATTGCCTAGCAAGTACACTTTTATTTTAGTAGGCTTTTATGTTTGTTTGTGAATTTCATTATATTAAATTATCAAGTTCATATGTTTGGAATATTAACAAATGACCTTTCATAAGAAAGTAATAATATTTCCTCCAATGAATCTGATTTGTTATTTAATGTTTGATTTCATTAATTTAATTTTCTGACTTATATGCTTGAGATATAAATGAATAGTCTCTTGTAAGAGAGCTTTAACATTTCATGCAATCAATCAGAATTAGGTTTAAGTGCTTTAATTTCATTAGTTTAAATAGTTTGTTGATTAATATGATTAGAAATATTAATGAACAGCCTCCTGTAAGGGAACCTTAATATTTCTTACACTTGTCACAATGTCTTTAGATTCAATTTTGTTAAATGACTAAATAGGTGTTGGAGATCCTAATGAAAGACCTCTTGTAAGGGAACTTTGGCATTTCTTTACCTAGCTTAGTTTAGTTTGTCTCTAAGTCCATATATTGGATGATCCTCAAAGTTTACTTACCTATATTGACAGAAAATGAAACTCTAATTTGCATTCACATTTTAGACCAAACAGAAATCCTATGGTGTTCTAACTACATCTGGGTAGTTTGCTAAAAATAGAATTGATAGTTAATTTCCCTCTAACCTTTGTCTCAATTGGGCCTTCATAAGGACTGACATGCATGCAACTATTAATAGTAAATCATCAGTCACTTGATAGATCATTTCATGTGAATTAAATCTGATTTAATTCATTTGACCTCTTATTAGTGCAACAATCAGTTGCAACTAGTTAGACCAACTTTAACTCACTTAACTGAGTTAATTGATTTCTCACGCATTAAACTAATGCACTAACTGCAAATTTCACTAAAAAACTAATAGAATCACTCTACATGCCTCACCAACCACCCTCAACTCGAAATTCATGAGCTAACTGAGTATATCACACTCAGTTAACTATTACAAGTGTTTAAGAGATAATATTACAATTTATTGTCCAACTTAATTAAAGGAAAATTAAATTAGACACATTTCCAATTTATTTAATAAATTGGCTTACACACTAATGTATCGCTAAGACCCATCACTGTGTGACCTGTGGTCCCACACTAGTGTGTGTGCTGTCATGTTGTTTCTGGATGCCAATTTCACTATTTCTTGTTGCAAAATTGAGCACATACTTCTTGAGATTTTCTAGCAGTTGATGCTTCTTTAATGTCTCCAACACTTGTTTCAAATGTGATATGTGCTCCTCCCAAGTAACATTATATACCAATATATCATCCAAATATATGATAAAAAATGAATCTATAAAAGGGTGCAATATATCATTCATTAACCTCATAAATGTAGATGGCGCATTGCATATTATGAATGAAATGACTTACCACACATACGAACCTTGCCTAGTTTTGATGGAAGACTTATAGGTATCTTCTTCTTTAACTTGAACCTAGTGATATCCATAATTTAAATATATCTTGGTGAAGTATTTTTCTTGTTGCAATTGATCCAACAAATTATCTATCCAGGGAAGGGGGTACCTATTCTTAAGTGTCATTTTGTTCAATGCCTTGTCCATACACATCCACCAGGTCCCTTCCTTCTTTGGCACAATCATGATAGGTGACCCACATGGTGATGTACTCGATTGAATGACACCCTATTCCAATAGTTGTTCCAATTGTTTCTTAACCTCACTTTCTTCTACAACAAATTTACTTTACAACCCAATGTTTAGTAATAACAAGTCTGAAAATAGATGGATGTCTTGTTCCACTTCCCTTTTGGGTAGTAACCATTTAGGTTCCCATAACACAATCTTGCACGCACGAAGAAACTCTTCCATTTTTTGTTCCTATTTCTTAGTACACCCCTCCATGGATGCCTTACCTCTTATTGACTCTTCTGTAGATTGATTCTCTCTTATAAACAATAATATAAGCTTCTTTTTATAACTAATCAGTTTCTTGGCTTGGATGGAACTTACTAGTGAAAATTTCAACTTTCCTTTATGCATGTTGATAGTGAATAATTTTCCATCCTTGACGAGCCACTACTATTTGGAATTACACATGAATATTTCATCTCACTTTTACATGTCGATACTTATAGACACCACTCCACTAACATCAAGGGGAAGTACATTAAGTTCTACCTCATCAATTAAAATCAACACTAATAGAAAATCTAATTTTGCACTATTTTTTTACCTTTAACTAGACATCCCTATTTACCCACCCTAATAGATATGGGATTGGATGATCGTGAACTTCCAATCCCAATTTTTTGACCAGCTCTTCTACAATGAGATTTTCGTACTATCCGGAGTCAAACATAGCATCAATATTTATCTTCTCGGCCTATATCTATATGTGGAAGAGTAGTTGATTATTTATTTATCTTCCTATTACTGAAGGCTACTCATATTTACATCATTTTGTGCCTATGTATAAAATATTTTCTCATCTGCATTCAATATGATTTCAATTTGGTTTCTTTAATAAGTGGTCATGGGATTATTCTTCTTATTATCTTTCTTTTTTCTTCAAGTTAATATCTGGATGAAACTTCCAACACTTCTCCTCAGTATGACCATCAATATTATAGTGTTTCCAATGGTTATTGGGATAATTATACTGGTGCGGTATTTTTGTCATCTTTTTGTATTTTCCTCCTATTCACTTCTTCTTCCCTCCTTAGAAGCTTCCTAGTTTTCCTTTTTCTTCAATCCACTTGATTACCATTTCTTTTGGCCTATGTTCTCTAGGTACTATTCCTATACACAAGTGTTAGTATGAATCTTAATCGCAAGTGTACGAAAAAAGACCACTTTAACTGTGCATAACAAACAACCCTAACAGCAAAGATGGCTGCCAATATATTTAGATCTGCAATTAGTTGACCAAGATAAATGCTGCAAAAATATAGATATACGCATTAAAAGACATTAAGCAGTAAATAAAAACAAGAATTGCTCCATGCATCCAATAGACAAGACAAGAATATGTTGAATGAATTTTATATTAATGGCACCTGGGAGGAAAACATAGAAGGATGTTACCAATTCTCCTCAATGGGATGGGTTCTTGCAAGTCCTTAGCACTTCAGATTTAAAATTCCTCTCTCTTGATGGTGTAGAAAACCCAGACAAAAATGGAACTCAAAGGGAGCTCACAAGAAAAAGATAGAAAAATATGACAATAATGGTGGATCAAAGTCAGACCAAAAGTATAGATCCAGAGTGACATTTAGGCAACAAAAGGTTGTGAGTGAATGGAAAAACCCTTCTATTTATAACAAAATATTGATTTAGTCTATGTATTGGTGCATAATTAAAATATTATTAACCAAATCAAGATCCAACTTTTATGGAATATTTTATTATATTTGTTGGAGGGAAAAAGAATTTGACTTGGGTCAAATCCCTTTATTTGTAAATAATAAATAAATACACGATTTATTTATTATTTTAAGGATGTGGTTGAGTAATAATCAAATAATAACGATTTATTTAATTATTTAAGAGTGATTTAGTCAAATTTAACAAGGAATATTATTTAAATAAGGTTTAAATAATTATTCCTAGAAAATAATAAGATAAATAATAATTTATCTAATTAATTTTCCTGTTTTGGGTTAAATATGGCCAGGAATATTAATTAAACTATTGTTTAACTAATTATTCCTTGATAAAAATCAAACAAATGTGGATTTACTTAATATTTCCTCATGGGATTTCCTGTTTAGACCATAAACAACTTAATAAAGGTGGTTTACTAAGTTTTTTTTCATAGTGAAAGCAATTTTACTTAGGGTAAAATTGGTCTTACATGGTGTACTTAGGTCCATCTAATAGTAACAGGTTAGATGAACAAAAAATGGTGTAACAACAAGCCTCATCCATGAATCTGGGTGTTACACCATTTTTTGGTCATCTAACCTATTATCATTAGATGGACCCAAGCATACCATGTAAGACCAATTTTACTCCAAGTAAAATTGCTTTCACTATGAAAATAACTTAGTAAATCACCTTTATTAAGTTGTTTATAGTCTAAGCAGGAAACCCCATAAGGAAATATTAAATAAATATACATTTGTTTGATTTTCCTCAAGAAATAATTAGTTAAACAAACGTTTAGTTAATATTTCCAGTTATATTTAACCCAAAACAAGGAAATTAATTAGATAAATCATTATTTATCTTATTATTTTCTAAAGAATAATTTTTTAAATCTTATTTAAATAATATTCTTTGTTAAATATGACTAATTCACCCTTAAATAATTAAATAAATCATTATTTATTTGATTATTACTCAACCATATCCTTAAAATGATAAATAAATCATTTATTTATTTATTATTACTTAATCACATCCTTAAGATGATAAATAGATCATTTATTTATTTATTATTTACAAATAAAGGGATTTGACTCAAGGCAAATTTCTTTTCCCTCCAACAAATATAGTAAAATATTCCATAAAAGTTGGATCTAGGTTTGGTTAATAATATTTTAATTATGCACCAATCTCTAGACTAACTCAATATTTTGTTATAAATAGAAGGATTTTCTCATTCATTTGTCACCTTTTGTTGCCTAAAGATCACTCTAGATCTCAACACTTGGTCTGGCTATTGATCCATAATCATAGCCATACTTTTCCATTTTTGTCTGGGTTTTCTACACCATCAAGAGAGAGAAGTTCTAAATCTGAAGTGCCGAGGACTCACAAGAACCCATCCCATTGAGGAGAACAGGGAACACCATCTTTTGTTTCCTCCCAGGTGTCATTAATAAAAATATTCATTGGATATATTCTTGTCTTGTCTATTGGATCTATGGAGTAAATCTTATTTTTCTACTGTTTAATGTCTTCTAATGCATAGATCTTGATTTTTGTAGCATTTGTCTTGATCATCTAATTTCAGATCTGAAGATATTAGTAGTCATTTCTATTTTTAGGGCTATAAGTTATGCATAGCTAAAGTGGTCTTTTTTCGTACACTTCGAATCAAGATTCATACTAACAACTAGCAACTCCACACAGGTTTACCATTATGACGACTGTCGTTTTTCTGATCCTTGCATATCCAACTACTTCAAACCCTAGGATTTATCTTCAGCCCCTTGTTTTTCTTATTATTGATGTTTTTTTTAACCCATAAAACCCTAAAACTATAAAAATTATAACTTCCACGTGTTTTTGGACCCATTGCGCAGGTGATAGACATCAACCGCAGCTGAGACGACAAATTTTTATGAAACCTGCCGCCGAGAGTGCCGGAAGTGCAGGTCGCACTTTTCTTCCCAAAACCTGCGACCTGGACCTCTAGGGCACACTTTACAGCCCAAAAAGTGTGACCTCTGCTGAAAACAGGCCAAAAACTGCGACCTGGACTTTTTGCAGGGATTTTTCTAAAAGTTTTCTAGGTTATGCTAAGCCTTTGTTCAGGGTTGTCTGACCTCTGTCTCCGCTTGTTTTGGACCTGTACTTGTTTTGTTTCGCTCAACTAAGTGGGAACCTAGCCCCCTAGGTCTTCAGTACCCTCCACCTTTTGTGGAAGAGTGTTTGTTGTTGCAGGTTGTCTGAAATTTCAGAGTCTTCAGCCATTTTTTCAGATATGATACCTCATCTTCATATCCACTTCAGATCAGCTTTTTATCTATCCAAATCTCCTCCTTTAGGTTTGTTTGGGTTTTCCTTTAGGGGGCACTCTGCTTCCTTCCTGGAGATGGCCTTTCGCCACCACTTTTACAGCAATTTTCCTCTAATTTGTTGTTGTTTTCTACACCGCTTTCCAGCAGATTGTCTTTTAGATCTCTGTCCCTCTTGACCCAAGATCTATTATCCTATTTTAGTGTGTTTAGATTATTTTTTTACCCACCTATAGACTAGTTTTTGAGAGACCCGCCTCCTTGGGTTTAGATTAGTGCATTATCAGTTGTTTATTTTCTATTTTGCGGGCCTATATACTGACATTTGCAGGTTTATTTACAGCTATACAACACACTTATTCTTTTTTCTCTACAAATTTCTGGGTTTAAAAATTAAAATTTACACACTTTTACACACATGCCCTAAGTGAAAAAGGGCTTGGTTAACACCGCCAAGAAAAGACTCTAAAACATTGAAATCATTTGATCCTGCGCCTCTTTGCCCTTGTTTCGACATTTTAATCATTTGATCTTGCACCTTCCTGCCCTTGTTGGTCTCTTTTTCCCTTGTGCCATGTTTGTGTCATAACTATTGCGCCACCAAGGCGTTTATCCTGGAGACTTCTTAGCCTTCATCCTTAGTTTCTGATTGGAAGACTTACTCCTCCACATAGAGTTCGAGTTAGTCCTCTACCGAGTCTGCACACCAACTCTTCTTCTAGTCCTTTGGGTTCTCCTTCTCGTCCCACCTCCGGTTCTCCTCCTAACACCTTCACTATGTCTAGTGCAGGACCTAATGCTGGTGGTAACCCTGGCCCTCCCGCCGAAAATACCACTAGTGGGACTGCCACGGACACTACCCCGGCAGCACCCTTGCTCCCTTTCATGGAAGGCCTCAGCCTCCCCGATTTTGACTAGTTTATAAACGACCCTATACACCATGACGCTAGTTGGCCTGCTATGCCAACACAGCTCCCTTCAGACATCCCAAAGTTTGAAGGTCTTGCTGGACAAGATCCTTCAAATCATGTTCGATCTTTCCACATGTGGTGTTTGTCTAATTCCATTACCGATGACTCTGTTCGTCTTCGATTGTTCCAACGAACACTTACAGGTGAAGCTTCTAAGTGGTATGTAGATCAGGCCCCTTCCTCTCATACCACCTTTACGACTCTGGCCCAAGCTTTTTTGTCTTATTTCCAGCTCCCCCTACGTTACGACACTGGTACCGAGCTCTTGACCTCTTTCCATCAATCATTTTCGACCCGCCTTTCCAACCATGTTTAGGAATGGCAGAGAAGAAGGAGCCTATGTTAAGCCCCTACCTTCGAAGACTGTGTCTACATGGATTGGTTCCTTAGGACTCTCTTGCGCCTATCGGGAAATACATCGCATCGCACTTTCCTCAAACCGAAGAAGCCACTCTCCAAATTGCATTAAAATATGACCTGATTTATGCTTAGTCGGGTTATGTTTATACCATTTTACCTAATCTTCCCAGAACTGGTGGTGCCAATGCACTCAGGGAATCTCACGCTGTCAACGGCATCGTTGGAGCTCTCTTTAATTTGTATGCTCAACCTCCCATGGGCTATGGTTTCTCTTAGGGCGGGGCTAGCACCTCCAGCATTTTTCCCCCTCCCGGTAGCACGTATCTAGGATACAGCATGCGTCCTCCTTTTTCCCAACCTCCTATTTACCACACTGCTGCCCAAACTCCTTATTATCCGTATTCACAGCCTGGTGCTCCAGCTCCTCCAGCACTAACACCTCCTCCTCCCTTGCCTTCTCAACCCCCGCAACAGCAACCACCACCCCCTCCGAGGCAGGTGTATGCACAGCAGGGCATGATTAATCCTCCTCCATCAAAAAGGAAGAGGAAAGGCAATCAAAATCAATTTTCCTCTGGTAATCATGGACCTAATCAAGGTAATGCTACTAACACTACAAACAAGCAACAAGGCGCTCAGTCCAAGCAGGACAGACCTCTTCGTATGAATAAGACTTGTTCGTGTTGTGGTGTTTATGGTCATTATATGCATGATTGTCCCCTTCTGCCATAGATACGATAGCTATGGGAGTCTCAAGCAAATTTGAGAGGACAACAAGCCATTCCTTTTGTTCCTCCAAGCCCCACACCTAGTCAGCTGGTTGTGCTTACTAATCCTTTCCCTTAGCAGGGATTTGTGGCTACACAACCACCTGAAGGACAGGTGGCCACTTAACCTCTTCCATCTGGTTCCCCTGATTACCATATTTTCATGATGTCCTCTGATCATCCTTCTAAACCTTCTTCTCCTAGCCCTTTACCTTCAGCTGGTACTCATGAACACCTTTATCCTCTTGGAACGGTTCCTCCAAGCCTCAACCATCTTGGAGCCGTCCCACCTGGTCATTACAACTCTGGTCAGATACTGTTCCTAGCTCCCCCACCAAGAGTGTACAATGTACCTGTTATGGCCACTCTCTCTCTTCCTAACCTGACTATTTGGATTCCCATCTGGTACCTCAATCCTCTAGCCGCCACCCCGCCCGGTCAATCTAAACCTTATCTTGCTTTGACCCCGATTCAACCAGCCCTATGACTTCTCTCGCTGCAACAGTGCCTCATTCACATCAAGAAGAACCACCTCCCGTTGTGACCACTTCGGGTGAGAAGGCAAAAGTTCGCAAGAGGGAATCAAAGGACAAGGAAGCCCCGACAAAACCTGCCCCTTCTCAGCCTCCATAGCATACCACCCACTATGCTTTGTGTGATGTTGTCATCCACACCGCCCATACTTGTCCGAAGTTACCTCACCTTAATTCCATGGTCAACGAAACATTTCCAGAATCTGATATCCCAGAGGTATATGTCACGATACCCAATTCAATCCCGAAACTCAAACCATTATGCACAAATAACCCTTGTGCTTTGTGTGACTTCCATGGCCACTACACTCACTTTTTCCCTTGCCTAGAAGAGTATCGTTCCTCTTTAGAAGCCTTACGCCAAATTGAGGCTGAGCGCAATAATTCAACCACTCCCTTTTTCTTGCATCTTGCTTCAGCAACACCAGAAGACACATATTCTCCCATTCACATTCCCCCTTATGATGTCGAGATCACGGGTCCTTGGTCGGAAGTCCCCGATGAAACCTCCCCTGCTGTTTCACCTGACCTCCCCTCAGCACCCTCCCCAGTCTCAACATCGACAGATCCTTTTTCTGCTTTTTCCTCTGTCACCCCTAGTGATGATGGGCATGAAAACCTCTCCTCTCATGAGAAGGAGTAATGTCACTTCATCATGTTAGGTGGTCTTTCTTCCATCAGTCACCCCATCGTCTATGATGACATTATGGAAGTAGCCACCACTCCTGACTTTATCTATTCCCCCTTACATCGAATTCATGCATTTGAATCACATGCACCTTGTGGCCATTACATTGACACCCAATGTTTTGGTAAGGAGGGCACCCATATCGGAGAGCCCAGGAGCAACAGTTCTCCACCACTCTCCTAGTGAATCTAGTTGTGACGACTCTAGTCCCATTATTCTTCCACACTTAGAAGAACCTATAGAGTCCCATATCCCTTCAAGATCACTCCAGGGATGGTACCCCTCATCATTCCTTCATATTTAATCAGCGACCCAGTCTCATAGACAGTGTGGTTGACCAATCTATCGGTTTTCTGGGCGAACATCAGTTCATTATCTCAAAATCCTCTCTTTGGGATAGTAACACCATGTATGCCAACCAGAAAACTTAAAAAATACATTTGATTCATATATGCAGTACCAAAAGAGATTGGTAATCATCTATTTCCTCTCTCAAACCGCATAACCACACCAATAAAAAATGGCACACCACATCATCAAAATGTGTTTAGATTTCCCTTTTTTCTAAATACATTTTTTGCATGCCCACAACATGCTTGGGGGCACCTATACCCCTCAACCATACAAATCCCATATATCAGCCAAAAACAGCACTGAAAACCCCTTTCTCTGACAGGTCGCATTTTCCAGGTCATTTCTTGGGACAGGTCGCAGTTTTATGCCCAATACCTACTACCCAGGATGCAGAACAGACCCCAAAAAGTGCAACCTGGCCTGTTCACAAGCTCTGGGTACCTAAAATGAACTTTGAATCCACTGAAATGAAAGAGTAGGATTAGGCCTCTTACCTAAAACTGACAGATCTCAAATTCCAATTATCGGTTTATCTGCTACAATTGTCACAATATTTAAGACCTCCTCTCCTCACAACATTCACCACAGCTCCACCGACAAATAAGTGAATCTGGAAGGAAAATGCCTTATTAAAAGAAAACCTCTGATTTTTTTTCGCTTACTGTGTCCAAAACGTATCTCAATTTGACAAACCATATATACCATTGGAAAGATCTCACCAAGCCCTCAAATGGGTATTTATTATATTTTTTTATTTGATACTTCACTAGGACACATTTTTTCCAAGAAGCGCCACTTCATCCTTCCTCAAAATCGAATTTATTCACTTGCAACACTCGTACAGGGGGCACCATGTTTCCTCCAAAAAATTTTGCGCTCATGTCGACTTTCGTCATGAGTTACCATCTTGTACTCATGCTTTTATGGTCCCCATTGGACCCTTTACATATGTGGCAGCACCATCGATTCACTCTTTTTTAGAGCATCCGAGTTGAGTCATCGCTACATTCATGGAGTCTACCCCGAGTCCCTTTGCACCCCGCCGTAGTCCTCCATCATTCACTGCTTGGTCCCTCTCTCGTGTCACATCTTATGGCCTTCATTCCCACTGTCCCCTGTCCCTCATGATGTTGTGAAGCTGCCAGGTCATCCATGCCCTTTATGCTCTACCAAGGGAAGTCATTTGTTCACTACTCAGTTCCCCCCATTTCATCATCATCATTGGTGTCAGTTTTTCAGTCACTCTACTAATTTCTCTCATGCCCGAGCTGAGGATCCCTTATTTCCTCACCCATGGTGGACCTCCTTCTGTCGACATCAGCTCATTTATTCCAGAAGAGAGGTCTAGAGAGTAGTGTACCTTGGTTCCATATTCCACTTTGGTTCGATGCCTCAGATCAGGAAAAGGGACTCCTTATTTCCCTTTGACTTGATTGTTTCTCAGCTCCAGCTCCTTTCAGCATGTTCGAGATCCGTATTCTTGATGGTTCAATGATGCAGTAGCTGACACTGATGATTCCTGAGTGTGTGTGAGATTTCTCAGCCCTCATGAGGGGGTGGCCCTACAGGTAGCCCCCCACACACTCGAATGACCTTTTCATCATAGCCTTCGATGCAGCTCCATACATTTGATGATGTCGTCCTCAGCTGCTTGCAACGTCATTTTGTTTGCATGGATCAATCATATTTTCAGAGCCATTTCCTATTTTCAGGGGCATCTAGGTTGTATTTATATCTCATGTACTCAGACATTATTGTACAAATTCTTGGTTGTTATCCCAGACACAATATGTATGTGGGATTCATTATCGTGTTATTTATTTGGCTCATGTTTACGCCAGCATATAATTTAGTATTGCATTCCATGGTTTTCCGGGCACCTTATTGTTTGTACTATTGCCTTGGCGGGCATAGGTATGCCTCCCCTGCCGCCTATAGTAGGTACTCACTCACAAAGACTTTTTGCACCTACAAGTCACCTCCTCAGGTTCTAGTTCTTTCAGGACTTTGGTTTACCTTATACTTCTCTATCTTTGACTTCCCCTTTGATGTCTACTGATTGAGTTCTTACAACGTACTTCGGTCATACGATTAGCTCCTAACGCTCACACACTAAGGGGAAAACTGTTACACCATTTTTTAGTCATCTAACCTATTATCATTAGATGGACCCAAGTACACCATGTAAGACCAATTTTACTCCAAGTAAAATTGCTTTCACTATGAAAATAACTTAGTAAATCACCTTTATTAAGTTGTTTATGGTCTAAAAAGGAAACCCCATAAGGAAATATTAAATAAATATACATTTGTTTGATTTTCCTCAAGAAATAATTAGTTAAACAGAAGTTTAATTAATATTTCTGGTTATATTTAACCCAAAACAAGGAAATTAATTAGATAAATCATTATTTATCTTATTATTTTCTAAAGAATAATTGCTTAAATCTTATTTAAACAATATTCTTTGTTAAATATGACTCATTCACCATTATTTATTTGATTATTACTCAACCATATCCTTAAAATGATAAATAAATCATTTATGTATTTATTATTACTTAATTGCATCCTTAAAATGATAAATAAATAATTTATTTATTTATTATTTATAAATAAAGGGATTTGACTCAAGTCAAATTCCTTTTCCCTCCAACAAATATAATAAAATATTCCATAAAAGTTGGATCTAGGTTTGGTTAATAATATTTTAATTATGCACCAATCTCTAGACTAACTCAATATTTTGTTATAAATAGAAGGGTTTTCTCATTCATTTGTCACCTTTTGTTGCCTAAAGATCACTCTAGATCTCAACACTTGGTCTGGCTATTGATCCATAATCATAGCCATACTTTTCCATTTTTTTCTGGGTTTTCTACACCATCAAGAGAGAGAAGTTCTAAATCTGAAGTGTTGAGGACTCACAAGAACCCATCCCCTTGAGGAGAACAGGGAACACCCTCTTGTGTTTTCCTCCCAAGTGCCATTAATAAAAATATTCATTGGATATATTCTTGTCTCGTCTATTGGATCTATGGAGTAAATCTTATTTTTCTACTGTTTAATGTCTTCTAATGCATAGATCTAGAATTTTGCAGCATTTTTCTTGATCATCTAATTGCAGATCTGAATATATTAGCAGCATTTCTATTGTTAGGGCTATAAGTTATGCGTAGCTAAAGTGGTATTTTTTCATACACTTCGAATCAAGATTCATACTAACATTGGGCTTAAGAAACATGACTTGATTTTGTAAATGGTTGTATATACCCCCCAAATACTTGAGGATTACATATGGTTTCTTTGGGGAGATACCCAACATTATGGCCATCTTTTTAAACTCTATGGTGTACCCCTGTACACTTCTTCCAAAAAATTTCTTGAAATAGTGCCACCATATCCATTAATCCTATACATACCTTATGGTAAAATTGTTTCTTTAATAGGGTTTTAAAGTCCTCTCACTTATTCATAGGAGGATCTCCCTCCGATCTCAAGGTCTGTTTGTGCCTTTCCCACTAGGTGAAGGCATGGCCCTCTAATTTCAATCATGAAAATGAAATATTTTGTTCTTCCTCTATATGATGAACACAAAAATGAGTTTCTAATTACTAAACCTAGTGATTTAGCTTTAGATAATCAATATCGCATTGGTACAACTTGATATCAATGTTTACTTCCATTTTGAGTGGGGACTATGAATGGTTCACGACACTAAAACTAGGTTGATCTCTTTTGGGTACTTTCTTTGGCTTGTTCTCTATTTCTTCCCTATTTTCAAATCTCCCCTCTAATCGATCCTCTAAGTTAGAACCACCATATTCTTTGAATAGCCCAATATTTTTTCTTAAGGCTGACATGAGTAGATTCACATTACAAGTTACATTTGCAACTTGTGCTTCTAGCTGCGAAAATATCTTATCTACAGGATCAAAAGGGTTATTCACAAATTCATCAACCATGAATAGGGATTTATGAATTTCGACTTCGTTGATATAGATCTCCCAAAAATATCCATAATTTACCTAAAGAAACCTGCTTTGATACCAATATTATACATAAACTATTCTGGATATTCCATTGGATAATTTGTCACAACATATTTGATAAATTATACATAAAAATCCTGAATCTACACTATGAGGGTTTATTTCTCTTTAGATTTTTGGATCTATAAATTATATTTTATTGTATATGCATGAAAATTATACTTATGCAAAAATAGAGAATAGTGAAATAAAATCTCATAACCCACAATTTGAGACAAGCTTTAACCCAGGAAACCCTTTTGAGAGAAAACTAAGCAATAAGGCGAGGTCACTTTGCTCCCTTTCTCTGAATATAAAATGGCTGCAAGTATAAATAAGTAAGGCATATCCTCCATGGGCTACTACAATGCACAAATAATCTATGTTTTGACTCTCCCTATCCCTCTGAGCTACTCAAATCCTTTATGGAAAAAATGCACCTAAAAATAATGGAACCCCTTATCCTCCTAGTGGCATGGTTATAACACAGCTTTATAGCCTACTAGTGGTTAGGTTTGACTCCCTCAACTCTTAACCAAAGTTACAATATGGATTCTTCGAGAGTTCTTCATCATGATCATGTTGCTAGCTCCTTTTCCTTGATTAAAGGGGGCTAACTTGGAATCCTCTCAAATTATGGTAGATAAAATAGGATGGTAAAATTTTTAATGGAATAATGTTTGCATACATACTTCAAATGAGGAAATTCTTGTGTCATTGGAAATATCTTTGTGTGTAGAAGAAAAAAGGTGTGATGCAAAACTGGAAAATATTTATTCCCCAAAAATGTCATTTGATGCCCCAAAAATCTCCTAGAAGGTCTTGGACCCCAATTTTCCAAATTGGATCTCGTTGGTAAAAATGGTCCCATGAGTTGATTCCTCCACTTTTTCCACTATAAAATCATCGATATGGATGCAAAACAATATAATGATCCAATTTGGATTTGATTGTATCATGTTCCACATTAGAGCTTGAAAACTTGGGAGTGGGAGTGAGAGAGTGTAATAGAGGGTATTTAGTGTCTATAAAATCCTATCAAGCCAAAGGTATATAGTAACTCTTCTAATAGTTACTTCTCCTTTTTACTTGCATTATTTCCTTTCCATCAAAAAGAGAGCAAAGAAGCCTCACCTTCCATCTAGGTTTTCTATAATAAGAGTTTCATGTAGCATATATTGCATTCATTATGGTTGGTATGTGATTGCATTTTATTGTTCTATACTTTCCAAATTTTATCTATTACATGTATGAATAGAAAACCATAATTATTAGGTCTAGAGTCTCATTTAATTGACCCTAATCATATTGATTATAATCTACTTTTATTAGATCTATTGTTACAAACCATCTAATGGAATATTCACAACAATTTATAAAACATTAGTCGTTTAATACACACACACACAAAGAGAAACAAAGAGAGGAATTTCTTTCAAAAATTATTAAATATTATTTTCACATCTCTTTTCCTATCATGTGTTGTCCTCTCACATGCCAATAAATATCCACTATTTTTGTGTAGGTTTGATTCCCTATGTTTGGAGTGGTTAGTATTAAGGATAAGTCTCCTAATATCCTTATCCCCAAAATAGAAAAGATTATTCTTCTATTCATCCTTATGCCAATCTCCATGGCATCCACTTCTCTTCTTACAAACATCTTAGTAGTCATTTTTGGTATGAAGTGATAATGGTCTTGAATACAAATACCTTCTTCCAACATTATTAAAAAGTATTTGATAAATTATGTGTTAGCGCATTAAAAAATATTGATTGGGAAACTATTTAGACCAAGGGCTTTCCCATTTTGCATTGTAAACACTACATAGTTGAATGCTTTCCAACTCGACTGGACCCCATGGTCATTGTCATTGTAAAGAAGTTTGGAAATATGGCACCAACATTTGTAAGAAATTTTGGAAATATATATATTAAACTTCATGTGTCTTCCATTTTGAAAAGGAATTTCAAAATTACTTATTTAAGTTGATGAAGTCCCCACTTGTATCATTTTCTAAAGGTACTAAATATTCTTTTTATATTTTAAATGTGTTATCCTCTCACATTCATGGATGATGACGATAGATAACTCAAGTTATCCACTTTGACGATAGGTATTTTCTCTCGCTCTAATAGGTTAGTTGTGTTCCAAAATGAACCTCAGGAAATCAATGGAATTTCTAAATCCACCTATACTTGTTTTTTTTTCAAGTGTCAAAGTTCTATCTCGTAAATTTGGGTGACAAATTTGGTTCACCTAATATGTATTCCCCTAATGAAAGGATTGAATGAATGCCTTTTACATTCAATCAATGTTGACAAAAGAGATACACTGCCATGATTAGGGTATGATCAAGGCACCCATTGAAGGTATTCAGTCAAACTTTAAGAAAAGAGGTGCTTGAGCACATGATTAATCATCTTGATGAATTTATTTGGGCTTTGTCTGCTATATTGGGCCCTCCCTTGGATATAAAATTGATTATGTTTTCTAATGAATCAATTAGTTACAATCCTTTTTTTTTTGGTTTTGATAATTTTGTTGGTTAGGCTAATTACTTATAATCATATTTTTATTTTTTACTGAAGTGATAAATGATAATTTATAATTATATAGTACCCAGTAAACCAATTACAATTAGCATAATTTTATTTTAATTTTATATTTATTAATTATTAATAACGATTAAAACTACTTGAGATGCAATTTATTTTTATATTTAAATAATTCTTAGTTAAGATAAATTTACATTAACATGCTCTCTTTCTCCGAAGAAATATGTTTAATATCAAAAAACTCATAATTTGGTAGTTTAATAAAAAATAGTTCAAAATGATGTTAAATAAAAGTGTTTCAATTCACTTCTCCAATAGTTTATTTTATATTTACATTGACAAGTATATCTGTTTTTCAAAAAGCACTTTTTTTAAGGATACAAATATTATGCTTACATATAGTATTATGGGCGACTATTGTGGTTTGAAAAATCATACATATATAATATGGGTGAATATTCAATAAAAAAAGCATGTACTTTACTATTAAAATTGGTAAAATTTTAGCAAATATTATCCATTTATTCATATATATGTAAAAAATGGGTGAATTTTAGTGAATAATTTTTTTCTTCAGAAAAATATCCAAAAAAATAGCCAATTAGTGAAATTTTGACCCTAAAATTTTCCTCATTTTCGAATTGTGGTTCATGTATATAGTTTTTTACATAATGATTTTTTATGCAACCAATGCACAAAATAGAAGAAAAGATAGATCAACAACTTAAAAATTATCCACTTCGAGGGGGAAACCTCCTTTACATTACATAAATGAACAATTATTGGATGATACAGATGATAAAACCTCCTATCTATATATAGGAGTCCATTAGGTCACAATATAATCCTAGCCAACATAACAATAACAATGAAAGGGGAAAAAAATAACAATAGTGAGCTTCTATGGGGCACAATAATAACAATATGGGAAGTACATGGGCACAACAATAAAAATAATGGGGCTACACTAACAATAAAAATCAGGGACTATACTAGTATTATTGGGAACTAGAATGACCCTCTCCTTCAAACAAGTGTTGTCCTCAATGCTTGAGTAGTTATGGATGCTTCTGTATAAAATTATCATCCTCCCATGTCAAATATTCAGTGGGTAAGTTCTTCCACTTGATGAGATACTTTCAAATTGATCGATTTCGTAGCTATCAAAATATTATTTCTATGACTACTTCAGGTTCCAATATGATTTTTCCTTCTTATTCAGTTTTGTAAATATTGTTTGAACTGGGAACTTATCACTTATAACCTTCTTTAAGCATGAAACATGGAAAACTGGGTGCACTCAAGAAGATGCAGGAAGCTCCAATTTGTATGCCATAGTACCAATATTTTGCAACACCTTGTAAGGGCCATAATACTTTGGTGATGATTTATTATCCTTCCTAGCTTGCTTGAGGGACATTTGTTTTTATGGTTGTAGCCGTAAAAATCCCCAGTCATGTACATAACAAATTCTTTATCTGTGATGTTGATCTGCTTGTTGTTTCATTTGATTCTGTGCCAAAGTGAGGTTATCCTTTAAGATTTGAAGAACTTGTTGTTGATGCTCGATGTGATCTTCCACTGCTTGAACCTTAGAATTTTCTCTTAAATATGATGTGATGGACGGTGAATAATATCCATAAAGTGCCATAAATGGGGTCATTTTTGTTGCAGTATGGAAGGAAGTGTTATACCACCATTCAACCAGAGGAAACCACTTGACCCATTGTGTATGTTTATCAAAAATAAAGCAATGAATATATCCTTCCAAACATTTTTTCACTATTTGAGTTTTCCCATCAGATTGTGGATGATATGATGAGTTATGCGCTAATTGAGTACCCAAAAAAGAAAATAATTATGTCTAAAAATTTTCTGTAAAAATGGGATCTCTGTCACTTACAATGATCTTTTGGTTTCCATGTAGCTTTTGAATTGTTTCCATAAATGCAGTAGCAACTGTACAAGCTTTAAATGGATGAGATAATGCACAAAAGTGTGCATACTTGGTAAGTCTGTCAACTACCACCATGATGACAATATTTTCTTCAGACTTGGGTAAACCTATGATAAAATTCATTGAAACCTCTTCCCAACGTTGACTTGGAATGGATAAAGGTAACAGACCTGGGGTCTTAATTGTCTCAACTTTATTTTTTTGGCAAACCAAACATTCTGACACAAACTTTTGAATATCAGATTTAAGGCCATCCCAAAAAAATACCTTCTTGACCCTATGGTAAGTTTTTAAAAATCCTGAGTGCCCTCCTAAGGGAGAGGTGTGCAATGCCAAAAGAATCTTTTGTTTGAGTTGGGAATTATTACAAATATATAAGCGATCTTTGCCATAATGAATCATTTTTCCAGCTAAATGTTTCAGATGTACTAGGATCTTGCTGAAAATTTTGAATGAGTATCCACACCTCTTCATTATTCTTCCATTCATCCCTTGCTTCGGTTATCCACTCAGGTTGGATAATAGAAATGGCACAAAGAAATGCTTCCACATTCTCATCCTTTCTTGAGAGTGCATCTGCAACAACATTTTGTTTCATTTTTTTGTAGATGATTTCAAATTCATAACCCAACATCTTTGTGACCAATTTTTGTTGCTATTTTGAAGATAATATTTGTTCCAAAAAGTATTTAAGACTATAATGATATGTTTTTACCTTGAAGTGTATTCCCATTAGGTAAGGTCGCTATTGATTTAGTGCATGTAGTATTGGAAACATCACCTTCTCATAAATAGGTTTCTGTAAATAATTTCCTTTGATTGGAATACTTTCAAAAGAAATCGGTCTTCCTTCTTGCATTAAAACCACACCAATTCCATTTCCCGAGGCATCACATTCCATAATAATTTTTTTGTGAAGTTAGGTGTAGCTAAGACTGATGCTTGACACATTGCCTCTTTAAGATGTTCAAAGACCTTAGTTTCTTATGGAGTCCAAGAAAATTAAACTTTCTTCAGTAATGATGTTAGAGGTGTTGATATTCTCCCATAATTCTTAACAAAATTGCGATAATACCCTGTTAACCCTAGAAATCCTTGAAGATGCTTTATGGTTGTGGGGATTTTCCATTCCTTAATAGATTTAATTTTTTTAGGGTCTACCTTAAAACCCTCATGAGATACAATATGACCCAAATATGCAACCTCCTGTACTCCAAAGAAACATTTGGAGGCTTTTGCATATAATTGTTTCTCCTCCAATAGTTTGAGCACCCCATCAACATGTTGAACATGATCCTTCCAAGACTTGTTGTAGATTAATATATCATCAAAACAATACTCACACAAATTTTCTAATGAAGGGTTTTAAAATGGAATTCATCAAACCTTGAAATGTGGAAGGTGCATTAGTAAGGCCAAAAGGCATGACCAAAAATTCATAATGACCCTCATGAGTTATGAATGTTTTTTTTTAAATTCCTTTAGTCTTCATTCTAATTTGATGATATCCAGAACGAAGATCTAGATTGGTGAAATAAATTGCTCCATGTAATTCATCCAATAATTCAACAATGATGGGGATGGAAAATTTATATTTATAGTGAGCTTGTTGAGATCCCTATAATCCGTACACATACAGCATGATCCATCATTCTTGTGCATTAATACTACTGGAGAAGAGAAATAAATTTTCTAGGTTGAATTATACCAACCTCTAGCGTTTCTACAACCATACATTCAATCTCACTATTTTGAGCATAAGGATATTTGTAAGGCCTGATGTTTGGAGGATCACTTTCCAGAATCAAATGAATAGCATGATCATGATCATGAATAGGTGGGAGCCCTTTGGGAGTCTCAAACACCTTGGAATGATTGTCCAATACTTTTTGGAGATATGAAGAAAGAGATGAATTTGATGTTTGAAACTATAGTGAGCATAGTTGTGCAATTACACCTTGTTGTTCTTTCTTTAGAAGATTTGTCATTCCATTAGAGCTGATTATCTTTCCTGGTTTCCCTATAATACCCCTTAATTCAACTTCCTTTCCTTCCCAAAAAAATTCAAGAAAATTTCTTGAAAATTAAAAGTTATCGAACCCAAATATTATAACCATTGAACTCCTAGTACCACATCAGCACCACCCATTGGAATGGAAAGAATTAGGCTATTCAATACATATTCCCCCATGGTTAGCTTGATATTATGGCATTTTCCAGAGCAATTTATAGTTCCTCCATTTGCAACCATCACTTGACATTCTGGTGCTGGGTATAGGAAACAATTCAATTCCTTGGCTACCTTACAATGAATAAAATTATGGGTACTACCCGAATAAATCAACACTATTACCTTTTTCTTCTTGATATGTCCTTCTATCTTGAGAGTTTGAGGAGTGGTAATTCCTGCCAATGCATTACACGATATGGTCGGACTCATTTCTTCCTCTTCTAGGGTTGGTTTCTGGTGTATATCCTCTTCTTGTTCATTTTCTTCTTCCTCTTCACAATCTATGTAAAATAATTTCTTCTCAGCACACTTATGACCTTTAGTGTATTTGCTATCACAACTGTAGCAAAGCCCTTTTGCTCTTTTTTCTTCCAATTGTTGTGGTGTCAACCTTGTAGTTTGTGGAAATCTAGGCGTAGAAACACTTCCTTCTTTATAGAAGTGAGTGGTAGGCTTCCTTGTCGCCATAATTTTACATTCAATTTTTCTTGCCAACCTGAATGCCTTCTCCAATGAATCAAGTTCCAAAATGAAAACTTCATGTTGGATTTTATCCTTTAAAGTACCTATGAAGAGATCAATCTTGTGTTCCTCTGGAATATCAGTTACCCTTATATTCAATTTTGGAAGTCCTCAATGTGCTCCCCCATTAAACCCTTTTGTTTGAGATTTATCAATTGGCTAAAGAAGGTGTTGCTCTTTGTATCCTCATAATGTGCTATCATTTCCTCCATAAAAATTGACCAAGTGACAATTTTTTTACGGGAGCAAAGCCATCGATACCATACAACTGTATTTTGTTCTAAATGTAAAGTTGCAATGCGTACCTTTTGTGTGTTTTGCACGTTATGGAGATCAAAATATTGCTCCATCTGTAGTATCCATGTTACAGGATCCTTTCCATAAAATTTCCTCATATCCATTTTTGGAATATGGTGGTTCTTCCCGCCAACATTAGAGTTTATGAAATCACGATTAACATTTATTTTGTTCTCATCATGAGGTTCTTCTACTATCTTTTCACCATTAGGAAACATTTCTTGTATCAACTTTGTCAAACCTTTCTTCATAAACCTTCTTAGAGATCTGCCATCTATCTTAGATTCCATGCCATTCTTCAAACTATCCATCTTAGATTCCATGCCTTTCTTCAAACCATCCATCTTATTTTCCACGCCTTTCTTCAAAACTTCCATGTCATTTTTTGTTGCTCTTTGCGAGAGCGAAATTTGTTGCACTTGCTCTTGTAATTTTGATATGTCATGTTGCCATTCTTCTTCTTCATGAGTCATAGTAGAGCTTTCCAAAGGCTTAATGGGTGTTGAATTCTTTTTAGGGGCCATTTTATAATCCAATACTGATATCTATTCTACAATATGCCCTTCCAATCAATTCAACTTGATTCTTAAAATAAGACTTATGCAATTGGTACACACCTTTTACTGTACAGGAGCTTGATATTGAAATTGACTTATCTATATACTTGCAGATCCTCAATATCTGAAATTTGGCCCTGTAGTAGTCCTCTGCTTCTTTCAAATTCCACAAGTCTGACTTGATTTGGATTCTTCAAGGAAACTTTATGTCCAATATCCCACAATGACCTAATTATGGACTACTTCAGTAGAGTGAACTTGTACGACTTGCCACGTGTCACTGTTTGCTCCTTTGGCTCTAAAATTTATAGTCAGAAAAATACAGTGTGTGTACTTCCATTTACTTTTTACATAATTCCAATCTGATGCTCAGAGAGAGATTTATGAATATTTTCCCACGATCACCTCTTTGAGATGAAATTCAGGAGCCTAAAAAAGACCTTATTTCCACAAATCATATCTCCGAAAATATTGCAAACCAAGCTCTGAAATTTTGCGGCGATGTTCCTCGGGATTTCAGCTTCACGCTCTAAAAATCTCAGCTTCGGAACCTTCGTAGAAAAAAACTTATAGAGAAAATTCCATAATGATCATTTTAAGTGAAATTTAGGAGCCTGCAAAAAGCCCTAACTTCCACAGATCATATCTCCGAACATATTGCAAACCAAGCTCTAAAATTTTGCAATGATGTTCCTCAATATTTCGGCTTTCAGACTCTAAATATTTCAGCTTCTGAACCTTCATAGAAAAAATTTTATATTGAAAATGTCACGATGACCTGTTTGGAGCAGCGAAACCCTAGAATCCAAAGCTCTGATACCAAATGTTGTGAAACTGTACCTCCAAAAAGTAGAAGAAAAGAGATATCAACACCTTAGAAATAAGCCACTTCGAGGGGGCAACCTCCAATACATTACATGAATGAACAATTTTTGGATGATACAAATTACAAAACCTCCTTTCTATATATAGGAGTCCATGGGGCCACAATGTAATCCTAGTGGGGCCACAATGTAATCCTAGCCGACCTAACAATAATAATTTAAGGGCACAATAATAACAATATGGGGGTTACACGGGTACAATAATAACAATAAGGGGGTTACATTAACAACAATAAGGGACTATACTAGTAATATAGGGACCTAACAAACCCTGAAACTTATATCTGAATATGTCAAACTTCTTAAAAATTATAAAGATGTCTTTGACTGGTCTTATGTTGATCTCAAATATTATGACACATATTTAATTGAGCATAAAATCCCACTAAAACCAGATGTAAAACCTTACCGACAAAATTTAAGAAGGATTAACCCAGTTCTTCTTCCCACCATAGAAAAAGAACTCAAGAAACTTTTAGATGCCCAAATTATTTTCCCATTAAGATACTCTAGTTGGGTTGCCAATTTAGTCCCTGTGAGAAAAAAGAACGGTGAAATAAGACTTTTTGTAGATTTTAGAAACCTTAATAAAGAATCCTTGAAATATAATTATCCACTTCCAAGGATGGATCAGTTACTTCAAAAAGTGTCAGGTGCTAACAGGCTCTATATGTTGGATGAATTTTCTAGTTATAATCAAATATTGGTGAATTCAGAAGATAGGGAGAAGACAACTTTTACCACACCTTGGGGTACATTCATGTATGCCTGGATGCCATTTGGTGTTTAAAATGTAGGAGCAACATTTCAGAGAGACATGGACTTGGCTTTTGTTAGGAAGGTAAACAAATTCATTATTATTTATCTTGATTATTTAACTATTTTCTCTTAATCAAATCCTAAACATCTTAGGCATTTGAAGAAAGTTTTTGAAAGGTGCAGGAAGTTTGAAATTTCCTTGAATACCAAAAAATCATTATTTTCCATTATAGAGGGTAAATTGCTAGGTTATATTATTTTAAAATATGGAGTACTTATTGATCCCAAAAGGGTCTAGATGATATTCAATCATTATCATTACCTAGAAATAAAAAAGAGTTTCAAGCTTTCTTAGGCAAAATTAACTTTTTTAGAAGGTTTATACCAAATTATGTAGAAATAGTGAAGGATATAACAGACATGCTCAAAAATAACCATGAAGTCAAATGGAATGTTTCTGCAAAATTTTCATTTGAACATATAAAGAATGCCATCTCCGAATCCCCAACCTTAGCCAGTCCAAACTACTTGGAACCTTTCAGCATGTTCTATTTTTCCTCCGAAACTACCCTTGCAGCTTTCCTTTTACAAAAGAATGAGGATTACCATGATCAACCTATAGCATTATTTGTAAGGTCATGAGAGATGTTGAACTAAGATGTGATATTATTGAAAAACAAGCCTATGCCTTAGTTCAAGCCTTGAATTCTTTTAGAATGTATATTCTTCACTCCACTATCATTTCCTATGTGCCCAATAACATTGTCAAAACAATCCTCACACTCCACTATCATTTCCTATGTGCCCAATAACGTTGTCAAAACAATCCTCACACAACCAGACACTGATGGTAGAAGAGGAAGATGGATAACTCAGATCCTTGAGTTTGATATTTCCATTAAAACTACCAAGTTAGTGAAGGGGTATGGTTTAGCCAACTTGTTAGCTGAATCCAATTGTAAATTCTTGGGCATCAACTCTATTTTCAAAGTTTCAGAGAAGAATCCACAAAATCCTTCTTCAAAATTGGAAAGGGAGAATCCACAAGAACCTTCCTTAAATGCAGAAGGGGAGAATCCACAAGAACCTTCCCATGGAGTGCCAGGAAAGAATACACAAGAACCTTCTCCTTAAACTCATACAATCCCAATTCATGTTGATGATACGTTTGTTACATCAAATTGGTATGCAGACATTGTTCATTTTCTGATTCATTTTGAATGTCCAGCTCAGTTTTCAAAGAACTAGTGAAAAACAGTCAAGTTGAAATCCATCAAGTACTGTATCATCAATGCCAACTTATATTGGAAGGATCCTCTTAATATTTTATTACTTTTCCTACCAGAATCAAAGACTGAAGGAATCATTGATTAGTTTCATGCAGGAATTTGTGGAGGCCATTTTTGTTGGAGAGAAACAACATACAAGATATTGAGGGTAGGATTTTATTGGCATACCTTGTTTTCACAAGTAGGATCAAAATTCAAAGCCCGTGTTGCATGTCAGATGTTTGTTGGTAAGAAAAAATTAGCAACTCTTCCACTAGTTCCAGTAGTTGTTTCAGCACCATTTCTTTAATGGGGATTATATTTTAGAAGTGAAATTCATCTAGCCTATAGTAATCAACACAGATGGATCTTACCTGCTACTGACTATTTCACAAAGTGGGTGGAAACCATTCCTGTAAGAAATGCTACAGATTCAGTTGTAATAAAATTCATTGAAGAGAATATTTTATCCAGATTTGGTTGCCCACAGAAAATAGTCATTGATAATGTCACATCATTTAGCAGCATAAAAATGATAGAATTCTGCCAGAAATATCAGATTCTACTACATCACTCAACTCCCTATTATCCACAAGGAAATGGTCTTACTGAATCATCTAACAAGAGTTTAGGGAAAGTAATCAAGAAAACATTATAAGAACACAAGAAAAACTGGGACAACCACTTGATTTATGCAGTTTGGGCAAACATAATTTCTCCAAAAACTATCAACAGGTAAATCTCCATTCCAATTATTTTATGGCAAATATGTTATTTTTCCTACAAATTTAGCTTTCCCTGTACTCAATTTTCTACAAGAATCTACTGATGAACCTGATGATTTCTCTAGAAGGATTAATCAGATCATTAACTTGAATGAAAATAGAGATGAGATACATTACAAACTAAATAAATATCAGAATAAAATGAAGAGCCTCTTTGACAAAAAATCAAGGGAAAGAGATTTTAGAGAAGGGGATTTAGTCTTAATATGGGATGCTAGGAGAGAAGATAAAGGCAAACATGGAAAGTTTGACAATTTATGGTTTGGGCCACTCAACATTGCAGAAGTGAAAGGAAACAACACATTTGTTCTACAGAATCTTGAATGATAGTCTTCAACACTACCTGTCAATGGCAGATTTTTGAAACACTATATCCAATACTGAAGGAGATCCTACATCATCATCGTACATAATAATTTTCTTTTATCATTTGAAGTACATTTGTTTTCTACAACAAAGACTCCATAGCCCGAGGAGAAGGCACATGGAACTGCTTGTTCTCTACATCCCATGGGGGCAAGCAGTCCCTAGCTGGAGCCAATGTTGTAACATTATTATTTTTTGATAAGTTACCCTGGTAGTTTAAAATATATATATATAAAGTGCTAATTTAGAACATGGATGAAAAATAAATTTAAAAAATGTTAGGAAAAGTATATTTTATTACATCCATGTTAGAAAAAATTATAGGATAGTTTTCTCTAAATAAAGGAGGCAACATTAAAAATGTTAGGGAAGCATAAAATAAAAATTCTAATTATTTAGTGATCAAAATGATAATGGTCGCTTATTTAAATGCGCCATAATTTCAAAATGTAAATTTTGATTCATGTATGTTTGAACCTTTGAAAAAAGGGTTTTATATATTCATTAATTAAATTAATCAATATCCACACATATTGATTTTATGGTAAAGTCACTAAACAACAAGAGGTCAAATCAAAATAAGATAAAGTGCTTGCAGATTCCGACAGTAGATCTTGAGCTTCCCTCAGATCTATGGCGGAGATTGACTTTGCACCCCCTCTGCCCGTTTCTTGTTGACGCGAGGGGAGGGGTCTGAAATCCGGTTTCAATGGACACCCATTTCTGCGACATGGCAGCATCAAGTGACTTCGCACCCTCTCCACCTAAAACCGGAAACCGAGGGGTACCCCACACCCCCCCGAAATCCACCTCCGGTTTCCCACTCCCACTACCATTTTCCCGCGCCATAATCGTTTAGCCATCCACCACTCATATTCTTCCACGTCACTTATCTGTTATCCCTAACACTCTATTTACCTGTTAATCCTCTCGTTGGCCAATAAATTCGCTCCATTTACCCGTTAATCATACCATTACGCAGTAAATTCGCTTGACTATTGGCCAGGACCATTGAACCTAAACCGCAATCTATAAAATTTCCCACAGTCTCCCGCTCAATACTTTACTTCCGCCTTTAATTCAACATCATTCTCCATCGTTGTTCCACAGTGAATTATCTTCTGTAACTACCCTTAATTATCTTGAAACCCTATCATTGTTTCTATAACCGGAAGTTGTGAATCCTTGTACCACTTTATTACAGTCAAGCATGGCACCTAAGGCCAAAACTAAGAAAAAAACTACTCTGAAAGGTAAAGGTAAGAAAAGTGTGACAGAAGAAATCCTGAATGTTGACAGCATTGCAGAGGTCGTACCCGAGGTCACTCATCCAGCTGCCGAGGTCATTCCTGAAGCTGCCAAAGCTGTTACAGAAGACATTCCTTCAACTCCACAAATCAACCTCGACCTCACACCTGTAGTCAATACCTTCTTTAAAATTATTGATTGTCATAGTGAATTTGAATTCTATGAGCTACATATGTGGCTAAAACAGAAGCACCTGGATAAACAAGACCTTATCAGGTTTTGGGAGTCCATGTTACCTTTGTTTGCATTCCCTCAAACTCACCCATTCCCAGATTTAATTTCCTGGTGTCAGAAGCAGTATGACCCTATAACTAGGTCAGTGGTGGCTCAGAATGGAAATGTTCTGATAAGCATATCTCCTGAAACCATTAATCAGATGATTTTCATCCCTCATTCTGACTCCTTATCCGGTTTCTCCCTTGGTGCCCTCATGGATATTTATCACACATTATCCTTCCCACAGAGATCTCAAATATTCAATGTCTTTATACCTGAGGATGCAGATTTACCAAAGATAAATCCCCCGTATGCATGCTCCATCTTCCCCATTGCTTCCAAACATTGTATCTCCCTCCTTTCTTATCTGTTAGGATACCCCAACGATGAAACCGTTGATGAACCCATCCTAGCTTTCTTATCTATCTTCAGCCTTGAAAAATCACCATTTTTTATGTACAATTACAACCATTTCTTGGCTGATATTATACATGAACAATTCATGAATTTCACCACTCAAGGAGCCTTTACTTATTCTTATGTGATTATTCATATGATTTTGTTTCAGCGGGTAGATATGTTTCCCATTCACTTCAACAAGCAGGATGCATAGGGAGTGAATCAATCAGTGATTCACTGGAGATAATTGGTCAAAGATTTGTCAACAACTACTTCTTTCTCAGAATTCATAGACTTATTCATTCACCTAGTCAGGCAGTTCCTTACCAGTTCACCAGATCCTAGAATTGGAGAAGACATTAAGAGAATTTTGCACCTTAGTGAACAAGCAAATATAGGTGATTGGTATCTGTACAAGAATTACACAGAGATAAGGGTGTATGGCTACGAGCTTCCACCATACAAGCTTCCAAAATATGTACCTATGAGAATTTTATCCTTATAATACATAAGATAGATGTTAAATATGGATGAATTGCATTTTGTTTCAGGAAAAAGGAAAGCTCAGTTTAAAATCAAGGCCAAGATTGGATCATTCATTTGTAATACCAGAGCAACTGGTGTTGATGCAGATGCACTATTAAAGAAGATGGGTTTTCAATCAAGTTTTAATTGGTCATATGACCCTCATGGCATTATTTTTTCTCTGAGGGTTGAATCCAACACAACCTCTTATACTCACACCTCTAGAGTAGAAATAGAAAAGTACATGAATCAGGATGAATGGGTAGAAGGTAGTTTACAAGAAGCAGATGAACAGGTCATTTCTACTTCAAATGTACAAACACCAGTGCCAGAAAGTAAACAGAAAAAGAGGTTCAGAGAAGAGACACCACATTCCAAGGAGCTTATGAAAGAATTCATGTTACAACATAAGAAACCAAGGCTTGATTCTTCCTTGCTTTCAGAAGATAAACAACCAGAGATCATATATTTGGGAGAAATTGAAGTCTCCATATCTACAAATATTCCTCATACTTCTTCATCAACATCGCCTGCAAGAGAGCCCCTAGAGATCATCCAACATGAAGATTCCAGCTCTTTAGAAGAGCATAATATTTTCTCCAAATTTCTAGAAATAAAATAAAAGAATGAAGCACTGAAGTCATATGTTTACAACTAATTTTGGAAACAGACATCTACATCACAACATAGGCTTCTCACAGCTTTCGACAATGAGAAGGGCAGGATGCAAATGGCCTTCCTGCAAGAAACATTGCCACTTCCTAAAACCCATGTTCACTATAAGAATATTGTCCTCTCATTTGATGCAAGACACATACATCCAATTGACCAGATGGATATGCATAGGCAGTCAAGAGAAATGTTATTTTCAACCCTGACTACAACAGCTATGTCTCTTTCAAAATCAAAAGTAGCACTGTCAAATATGCAATCCCAGTTGAAGATTGAGAAATTGTCTTGTTTGGCTAAAGACAACAAGATAAAGACATTGGAAGAACTGGTAGTAAAAATAGGATATGATCCTACTAACTGCAAAGCAGCTGAAGAAATCATCAAGAAGAAAAATGAAGACATTGCTTCCTTGCGAAAACAACTTAAGCTACCCTTGACTGAAGACCCACAGACTAAATAAATGGTAGAAAATGAATTTGACAAGGAGGAAATTCTTAAGTTAATTATTGACCAAAATCTGCAGATCACAAAAATGGAAGAACAGATTGAAGAACTGCTGAAAGAGAAATCAACACTCCAAGAGAATGCTGATCCACTTTAGCAACTCAAACATCTTCTACAGGTGCAGAAACCTCAGCACCTTGAACATGACTGATCCAGCACAACTTGCTCAAGAATTAGCCACTCAGAAGTAAGCACTTGAAAAGCTAAATCAGAATTTTCAACTTCTTGAGTCACAAAAGATTAGAAATGATACTTCGTATCTTAGGGGAAATGTAGAAGACTCACCAATTGGAACTTAGAATCAAATAATTGGAAAGTGAAAATATGATGGCATCAACTTTAGGAGAAGCTAAGCAGAGTATTTGGGAAAATATCAGTGAGTCCATTATTGAAATATAGCTATCTATTCAGATCATTTTCGAACAACAATTCAAGAAGGGAAGGATCAAATCCAACAGAAAAAAAGTGAAGCTTTCGATATGATTAAGGTTCTTGATTCAAAGAACAAGGAGGAGTTGGAAGAAATCAATATCTCAGACAGGACTGAAACTATTTTAAAAATAAAGAAGGTTTTGCAAAAAAGGAACTTGATCAACCAGTTGCAGAGCAAGTGTGAAGCCTTACATGTTATTGTCAAAAGGTTTCATACTAAATTTAATATTTTAAATCATAAAGGTCTACCAGGTCTAGTTGGATTAGATGATAAGTTGGTCAAGTTAGAAGATTATTGCAAAAATTTGTATACAATTGCAACAGACAAAACAAAGTTTGTAGGTATCAAAGGTCAAATTACAGGCAGAGATTTTCTTGAAGCTCTACAGTTTGACTTGATTATTCAGCATCAAATCGAACAATTATTCATCCAAAAACCAACTTTTGACAGATTTACTGAAGTGGATGAAGTCTTCAGGAAAATGATAAATTGTGAAATTCCAAGTGAAGATTAGTGGGATAAGTTTTTTCAAACCATTGAGTGAAAAGATTAATTTTACAGCATGCCAACACATCCGATTTTGAAGAGGCAAGTCAACAACAGCCTCCAACAAAAAAAGGACAAGTCAGCAACAACTTTCACCAAAAGAGGTCAAATCATCAACAGTCTCCAGAAAAACATAAACACTATATCTATTCGTCTCCTTCTTTTATTCTTATTATCCTATTATTGTAAATCGGTTAAGATATTTCTAAAGTTTTGTTAGTTAGTATAAATAAATCTCAGCACGAGTTATGAAGGGTTGCACCCTTGGATGAGAAGAATTTGTATAGCAGAAATTGTACTAAGACTTTTTGATCATCAATAATACAAGCAGGATTCTGAACTCATCTTGTACAACTCTGTCTTCTCTATGAGTTTTCCATTTTTCTGTCATTATGTTTCTTCATATGTTTAATTATCATCAAAATAACTAGGTGATGTTGACTGTGTTTTAGCAACCTTATAATTCCTCCTAAAGTTATAATTATTATAAAGAATTATTTACTTGACAATTTGTTAATGTAAGTCCCTTTTATCAATAAATTGTCAGTATTTTGGTGATGTTAAATATATTTTGTTGAACTTTTGAACATTGTTTAAAAGTTTTCTAGCTTATGGTTTATTGAATAGTTCAATTTGAATTTTTAATAATCATATATTCTTACAAAATTATACTTAATCGAAATCATAAAAGCTTAATTACTGTATCAGATGAACAAGCAGCCCTTACTTTGAATTATTGATATTATCAGCAAGATATAAAAAACTTAATTGTTTGATTAAAATCTATCTTATGCATTGGTCCTCCAAATATTTTAAAACTCAAACAAACAATTTAGATGCTTTGGCATGATTATTGACCAAAATCATCTCAAAGGACAACAGAATGTACTCTTATTTGTTTGATGGTTGTTACGAGAGGTCATGATTGATTCCTTAAGATATTATGTATCCCTTATTCTTTCCTTTGATTCCACAACATTTTTTCTAGTTTTCTATGTTATCTGGAATTGCCCACAAATGAGTTAGTAGTTTTTCTTGCCTTATCAACATCAATTTTTTGTTCTCGCTACTTCTCCAGAATCTGGGTCATAGATTGTGATGCAAAAATTTCAACAACTTTTTTATTTTTCAATATTGTTTTCGTTAATATTGTCATATTTTGTTTCATTGCCTCTTCTGTTTTCACCTTATCACGTTGATGCACTTGAAAGTTGAATGATACGGGGAGATGATTGTTCCAACATTGGTTGTGCATCTTTTGGACCACCCATTTGTTATTTACCATTATATGTACCATTATATGTCTTTGCATTTCTCTTTCTTCCGGGAACAATTGGAGTTGGATTAGTCTTGGTCGACAAGGAAAATTCTGAAAGCTTCCTTGGATCTCCCTTTCTCATGGAGGGACCTTCTTGCTTTAGCATGGCATCTGTATTAAATATGTTTTCCATCTCCTTGGTGGAAAAATCACAAAGTCCAAATGCAACAACAAACTTCTGTGATTTCTTTGGATAATAAATGAGTGCATTTTTTTGAACACTAGAAGTAGATCCATGAAAAACTCTACACTGTCAGAGTAAGAGCCTTCCTCCAGCCTTGACCTCACCATTTCCAAGTCCACATGCCTCTAAATCATGCTTTGGTAGTACATATTATCTTTCAAAGTGAATTGTGTGCTTATCCTTATTAGAGATATTAATATTGAAAAACAAATCATATATATAACTACAAATCCAAGTCCTTGTCATAGGAATTGAAACACCTGAATAAGAAAAGCCTTTATTGAAGGATAACAAATCCATTAATATATTTTCTTCTAATCCAATGAAAATATATTTAAATTTTAATTCATTCTAAAAAAACTAAAATCTAGAAGCAAAAAAACTCACATAATTCCTATTTTATTAATTTTTTTTGGTTTCCTATGATTTGTGCTAGTTTTTCCTAAAACATGTGAGCAAGGGTAGTTCTTATCTTATAGGATTTCCAATATGGATAAAACCACCCTCTCCTATTATGTTTCTCTCTCTCATTGTTTAGTGAGTAGGAATTATTTGGGGTGTTGCTAATGTTGATGCTGGATGGATCATATCTCTATTACCCTTCCGAGACCCTGTTGCAGTTTTTCTCTTTCGTGAGGGGTTTGCAATTGGGTCCATCTCTTTCACTGGTATGATTTCACTGGAGTTTTTTAAGTTAATTTTTTAACTCGGTATTGTTTCTTCCAATAACTGGTTTCAATTTTTTTCTCTCCCCAGTTGGTTTCAACCATAGTTGGTCTCATCTAATTACATCTTGGAAGGTGTTTGCAGGGTGAATTACAAAGTTGTATGACATACCTCTACCCTTAGAGTTGTTTTGTACAAACTTTCGTAATAGTGTATACTATAAATGATTACTCTAATTGAAACCTAATTACAACCACAACTATAGTAGATGTTGCAGTGGCATCAATAGGTCATTATAACACTTTAAAAAATTTCCCCAAAACATCATCCTCACCGTCATCACCATCTTCAACGAT
Source organism: Pinus albicaulis (assembly GCA_034641835.2). NCBI lineage: Eukaryota > Viridiplantae > Streptophyta > Pinopsida > Pinales > Pinaceae > Pinus > Pinus albicaulis. Next base: position 1,168,856,509 of record CM076578.1, read on the forward strand.
TGAGCAGCCCATCATCTCAGGAAAAAATCATTTCAATGCATTTACCAACCTGTCAAAGTGTAAGAAGAATATCTTTTTTTGCAAGAGTGTGAGGACATGGGGGAGTATTCACTGCACTGCGTAGCATGAGACAGAGTACAGACTCATGTTGTAGCAGCAGGAGTTGCAGAGACTATTGTGGGAGAAGTTGAAGCAACACAACAAGAGTAAGTTGGAAAAGACACGATGGTTCTGCCGAGACTAAAACCCAAGATTGGGAAAGCGACATTGCATCATCCCCTTCAATGCATATTCAAGTGCTCATGAAATCCATCTGGAGATTAGCATTAATTCTTTGTTTCTAAATAATTTTGTTCAACATTTCAATTTGAGAAAAAAAGGGCACACAACCTCTTAGCACTCCATCGGATCTCTGAAGGCTGAGAAGGAGACCAACGAAGGTAACCATAGATCGCTTTGGCCTAGTAGCTATCCCTACTAGGAAGGAGAGGGCTCTCTCTATGAGATCACAACCAAGTTGATTAGATAATGAATATTTTAGGCTAGGTATAGTAGGCTCTAGGGTTTGGTTGATTGATTTTGGGTGTTGGATGGTTAATTAAGTCTAGGAAGAACTAGGCTAGGGCACTGAAAATTAGAATTGCAGAGATCTGATGGGGCAAGGTAGGCACACACTTTAGCACTTTAAGGTATCTTGATGAGTGTGATTAAACTGTTAGGGTTTCAAAAATAACATGGAAATCATGAATTATTTTCTATAATAATAAAGTGAAACACAACTATGATAATTCGTCCAAAACATAGCATCAAATAATGAATTTTTCTTATCTAACTTAGGAATCAATCACATTGAGAGATGGACATGAATGGAAAGCATAATACATTCAAACATATGAAAACATAATAGGAAACACTGCTAAAACACATACCACAGTAATCCCACCAAAATAGCTGCAACTTTGTCGTTTATTTCCTACCAAAATGACTGAATACACTAGTGTTCAAAGATCAATTACACAGCATCCAACCCTTGCAATGAAAAATAGAATGATATATATAGACCACAATAGACTTCTCCCAGCCTCAAGGGTTGAATCCATGACTTGTGGAGTTGAAACCAATTCTTTCTCCAACTAAACAAAAAGCTAAGGAGGTTATGAATTGTTTATCCTTTTAGCAAAACAACTAGAGAAATCCTCTCCAAGCATTAATGAGAGGTAAAGACACCTATTTAACTCTATTAACATGCCCTTTTACATTCACTTTTAACCCTTTACCCTTTTACATTTACCCCTTTACATTTTCCAAAGTGAATCTGTCAAAGGAAAATTACACAGGAAAATTGTAAAATTACCTAGGGAATTTCTAGAAGCGCAAGAAATTTCTTGTGAAGCCTTTTTGGGTTCCTTCCCATTATCCAATTTTGAAAATAAGAGTTGATCTGAGTATTTGGTTAAATGTATATGACTTTAGAGTATTCAAGCAGCAAAATTGGCCTCTTGAAGCCTGCTAAAAACTCTTTTTCCCAAGACTACTCCTAGAAGTGCAACGAATTTCTGAAAGTAGGGTGGAGAGGTGATTTTTTAGCACTTTTTTGAAATTTCCTTAAAAACTGAACTCTGAACTGGAAATCTAACAAAATGGGTTATCTTAGAATTTGATTAGATTTCTAGAAACATAATTTTTTTTCTCATTTGGAGGTCTGTAGAAAAAGCGCAGCAAATTTTGCTGCGCTTCTAGGGAGAGACAAAAAAAAACCTGCACTAGTCTGCACCAAAAATTCCAACTCTGTCTAAAAACCCCAAAATTTGAAAATTTTCAAAATTGTTGTGTGAGTTTGCTGTGTGAGGCTCTGAAAAAGTGTGACATGCAACCCAGGAGGCATCAACAAGCAAATGGAGTTTTCCCCTCTCCTTTTGACTGATTAGGGTTTCTTTAAGCTTATTTTGCAATTGCTTGACCTTGACTTTGAAAATATTATTTATGGTATGGTAGCATTCAACCATGTGCCTCAACATCTAATTATCCTTGTTTGCCTTGTGAAGGAGCTTCTCCGGGTGTATGTTTACCCTGTCAAGCCAAACTTCCCTATCATCATTGATTTCTCTTGTACTTTTTTCCTAAAAGGTGATTTCTTCTGCAAGAAGTGCCTCTTGTTGTTTTTCTTGCTCCAATGCTCTTTTTAGGCCCCTTTCTTTTGGTCTTTTCCTTGTGATCTGGGCCTCATCCTCATATGACTCATCATGTTCAATCACTGCTTTGCCTTTGGCATCTTGCCTCTTAGCTTTCAACAAGTCCATTTCCAAGAGTGCTTGCTTATCCTTCAAATTTTTGTTCTCTTGCTCAAGGAAAGAGATAACAAATTATGCCCTTGCCAAATTATCTTGCTACTCTCTAATTTTGGCATCTTTTCCATTGATGACTAGGTTTAGGGTTTCCTATTCATCTTGGGATTCCAAGTCTATCAGTTCAAAATCATGCTCTTCCTCATTGATAATTGTCTCATGTTGTTCATGATATCCCTGCTTTGCTGATGCACATGGCAAGGCCCCTTCCACAATTTGTGGAGTAAACACTTGCCTATGTCCTCTTTGATAAATTTTGACCTCTTTGTCCTTTTTTCTCCTTTTAGGTGAATGGTGCTCCTCATGGATTGATTCTTTAGCTTTTTTTAGTTGCTCCTCATCTCTGTCACTTGGAGGTTGTTCCTTCCTATTGCTTGGTGATCCCACATCATGCTCTGGTGAAGACATTTCTTGCTGTTGTAGTGGCTCTACCAAGATCTCTTGAACTATCTTTTCCAAAAATGACTCCCAAGTGATCTACTTTTCTTGCAATTGGTGATGAATGATGATCTTAATCAGACTGTGGTGGAAAATACTATCTGTATGATCTTTTCCCTTTTCATGTATCTTCTCTGCCATCTTGGACACACTTTTGAAGAGATAATTGCACAAATTAAGAGGTTTCACAACTGTAAAATGCATTAGTAGTATTATGTGGTACTGATAAAGTCTTGAAAAACGTCCTTCACAAGTGAAAAACCTCATAATGGACTTCATCAATGAAGCATATTTATCCAATAGGTATCTGGAAGGAAATACATGCAATGGAGCATCTTTGTATGGTGATTTTAAGTAGGGTTTGAAGTATTCATCATCAAGACGCATACCCTTGAACCAATATTCTCCATGATTTGGTATACCATTAGCTATGGAGATGGCTTCTAGTGTGAAAGTGAACTCTATCCCTGCTATAACAACCTTATCCTTTTTCAAAGCAATGGAAAATAACCTTGTGATATGTTCATTATATCCCACCTCTTGTACCTTTTCGCAAAACTGTACACAGTTGACATCTTGAAAAGATTTGAGTATAAAAGGAGATGAGGTGATTTGATGACAGTGAGAGGGCTCAAATCTCATTATATTCCCTCATTTATACTTATTTTTGTCAGAGGAGGAGGTGTCAATGTCCATGGTAGTAAAAAAAACCCTAATGAAGAGGAGAAAATGGTGTTTTATTAGGTTTATGAATGAGGTGGTAATATGAGTTTAGGGTTGCCTAAATTTTTGAGGAAGTTTATGGGGAGAGGGAATGATGTTATGAAGTATGGGGAAGTGAATTTTTTTAATTTTTGTGAGGGAGGGGATGAAAATGCCAAAACACGGGCCTAGGGTAAAAACTAGGTAGAAATTAGGGTTTGAGTAGAGTTTTTTTGGAAAAATAGGAATTGGATGAGGGGAAGGGGTGTGAATGACTCAAATAGAGTGAATGAAGGGATGGAAGGTGAGTTTCAAGGTTTTCAAATAGAAAAAATAACCATGACATAATTTCTCTAAATTGACCTTTAAAACCCTAGCTGAGAGAGTGAATTTCTTTTATGCTTTGAAAATTGATGAAGCGGGGAATATTTCTCTTTACTTACTTGATTTGTAACTTGTTGACACTCCTAAAAACCCTAAAAACTCTTTGCTTGTTTCAATCTTCCTTTAGAAATTTTTTCCCTGCCTCCTAGCTCAAAGCGCAATAAGGTTAGCAGATGCGCAACGGGGTGTTCAGATGCGCAGCAGAAAGCGCAGCGAAGACTCTAGAAGCGCAACGAGGTTAGCAGATGCGCAACAAGGAGAAATGTTTGCCAGTGAAAGCTAAAAACGCAAAATTTCTGCCAATGAGACCTGAAGTTTTGTTTGGAAAAAGTGAAATGATGTATGTAAACCTCCTTTGTTTGCTTTTTATATCATTTTCTTCAACTTTAGTGGGGCGGCCCACCAAAATTCCATTTTGACTTTGAACTTGATCTTTTGCATTTTGGACTTTATCTTTTGAATTTTGAACTTTTGATGCTTTTTGAACACTGATTTTCTTCTTGGAACCTTGAATATTTGCTTTTGGAACTTGAGTATTTGCAACTATTTGGAACTCTGAAGTACTTATTACAAGTTAAGAATATGAAATTACATTGAACATAAAATTACATTTTTCTTTGAAATCAAATTTATTGATGAAATTTCTTTATTGTCACTCCACTTGTTGGACTTTATGCATGAAATGGTGATTTGATGACCTTGGAACCCTAAAGACCTAATGGAGACTCTGGACTGAATTAAACCATGATGAAAACTTTTGAATGATGGTACACTTAGCTAAGAGGTGAAATGAGCCAGCAACTAGTAAAATTTTGGAAGGAGTAAAATCAGACCTAGATCTACATCGAGTGACCAAATTTTTTCATGATGACCTAATGGAATGACAAAAATTTGATGGGAACCTAACAAGACATGATAAGAGTCTATTTGATCACTAGTGGAAGGATGCAAAAACTGACACTAACACAACCTACTTTAATTTAAATTTTGGAATCTATGAAGTGGAATTACTCTGGAAATAAAAAATTTCAACAAAATACTTAGTCTCCTACCACTAATAGAAAATGTGTATCAAACCTCATGCATAATCATATTTTTAAAGAGAAAATCATAATAAGCATCGCTCATAATCATTAAATCATATTTGTGTGTAGAACACAAGCTACCATCAACACTAAATTTCCTCCGCACATTACAATACCCACTCCACAATTGTGATATGCTAAATATATTTAACAATACAATCCAAAAACAAATACTTTCTTTTAAGATGTTTCTTAATTGAACCGGAAGATCGCTTGTTAATATGATTGTTTGCATTAGGAAAAATTAAAATATCATCACATCACCAAACTCAAGATCAAATCCATGTTAATATGGATCATATGCTACTAAGCTGAACATACCAAGAACAATGTAGCCATGGGTGCCCGCAACATATACCATAGAATCCTTTCCTCCACAAGTTTGGAGAATTTTGGCAATAAAAAAATTAACGATATTTGCCTCATAAAATTTATCCGGCACAATATTGGAATATTTTATATCTCTGTGAATATTGCAGGCAAGCAATCATGATGAAGATATGCTAATCCATGAGCTGCTCCCAATGCAATCTTGTACCATGTTGTCCAATCCAAATCCATGCCACTTCTCTTTAATGTCATCTCATCATTTTTGTGTCCACCACTTCCTATGACATTGTATTCATTTAATAGGGATTTGCAAATATCTTCCTTAGATAAGCTTAAATTATGGAAAGATTTAAAGGTCTAAGAATAATTATACCTTTCATCTATCAAGACAAGTTGATTTTGACGAAACTGTATCAATCCAATCATAAGTAATAACACTTTGGTGCCAACAATGACTCCAAAGATAATTCCCATTTGTCTGGATTCTTTCCCATTATGAGAATCAAAGCAAGCCTCAAGTATATTTTCATTATTATCATTAGTATTTCCAGAGTTTCTATCACAAAGCCCTATATTTCTCGAAAATTTATGTATGTTTACCTCATTAAGGAGTGAATCTGGAATAGCTCCACTTAAGTTATTATTGGAAATATCAAGAAAATTGAGCTTTAGTGCACCAATACTGCTTGGAATTGAACCAAATAGTTTGTTGTTTGCAACATTTAAGGAGTTCAGATCAATATTAGATCCCAGTGAATATGGAATTGATCCTTACAAATAATTTTATACAAGATTAACAACAACCAAAGAAGTACAAGACCCAACTTCCTCTTGTATGGATCCCTAACACATGTTCTGCAAATACAGATTATTGGCAACTGCCTCAGGTTACCAATTTCCTTGGGTATTAGACCTTTAAAGCGATTATTATTTGCTTCAAGTTTAACCAATCGCTTTACCATGTCGATTTATCATACCAGAAACTCGGAGAATTGATTATTCTAAATATACAATTCTGATTATTCCTTCGCATTTTCAATCTTGGAACCAGTTTCACCAACAAAATTATTGAGGCTTAAATCAATAATTTTAACATTTGGCGGTACCCAAATTCCTTTGGGCACTGGACCATTTAGATTGTTAATTTTTACTATGAAGTGAACCATAGTTTTTCAATCTCCATAAGGTTCTTGTAACTATCCTGTAAAAACAAAATTGAGAACCAAAGACTTTTGTAGATTTCCTCGTCTGCACATATATTTTGGTATTGTGCCACTGAATTGATTCTGAGAAACATAGAGCATGTTAAATTTGGATAGAATGCCAAGCTTTTGTGGTAGCTGGCCTGTGAAACTGTTCTGGTATAGTGACAAACTTACACGATCTAGGAATTCCCCAAAGCTTTCAGGAATTTTACGTGACAGTTGGTTCATGTAGAGCTGAGAGGAAACGAGGTTTCCTAAATTTCCAACCTCCTCTGGAATATCTCCACTAAGCATGTTCTTTGATGCATCAACACATTGTAGAAATGTAAGGCTACCTAGCTCTTGAGGTATATTTCCCCTAAAGTTGTTGTTATAGAGAACGACTTGGTAGAGTTTACCAAGTTTGGAAATTCCCCTTAGAATAGATCCATGGAGGTTATTGGTAGAGAGATCCAGCAGGCCCGGATCTGTAAAATTTAAAATAAAACTCCGAATTTCTCCTTCCAAATTGCAGGAAGCCAGGTAAATCATATTGAGTTTTTTCAAATTCATGAGTTCTTTAGGTATATTTCCTCGACTAAATGTATTGTTTTCCAAGCTAAGAGACGTTAAATCTGGTAAATTTCCAACAGAAATAGGGAATAGACCTGTGAAGTTGTTGATTGTAAAATCTAGAATTTGCAGAGATTTCAGTCGAGAGATATATGGTAAAGTACCGTACAAATATTTTTTGGTAAGATTCAAGTATTTAAGTTTGCCACAATTCATAAGGTTTAATGGAAGATTCCCTTCAAGGTAATTACCACCTAATTGAAGTTTATTCAAGTTTCTCAAACCACATATATTGGATGGAAAAGGACCATTCAAAAATTGCTTTCAAGTAGAATTGTCACATGTAATTCCATCCGAATTGCAAGGTGAAACAGTGGAGTCTTCCCAGTTTTTCATGGAATTCTGAGGATCTTTCAAGATATTCTTCATCATCTCTAAAATTTGAGCCTCTTGAGAAGGAGCTTAGGCTCTGTTAATATGTTTCAATCCGCATGAAAACACCAAGCATACACTGCAAAAAACAATCTTGTTCTCCATAGCTTCTTCTTTATCTCACAAGCCTACATTGCAAGTTCAGGCTAACGGGCATTTTGCAAGCATTGCTTTATTTATGGCCATGGTATTTTCTATGCACATGTAAGTTCTTATAAAATCTCCACTCGCCCTGGTTTTTCAGGAGAATAAACCTGACAATCAACAAAGTTGAGCCTGTGGGAAACGACGTTTCATAACCTAGTCCAATTCAAGGCAATTGTCTGCAACGCTTTCAATTTCAATTGCAAAGCTTCCAACAATCACTCAATCGATGGCCCTCCAACAATCACTGAAGTGATGGCCCTTCATTCAAACGTTTGGTGCTGAGAAGCATCCTCAATCACTCAAAAAGAAACACACTGCAAATATCCAAATTTTGGGTTTCCCTATAATGGAATATGCTTACCTACTATACTATGTGCAATCTACTTCCAACAATATTTTCTTCATTTTTTTTTGTCTTTTCTAGCAGTGACAAAGGGACTTTATTTCGATACTGAAATCCATTCTTTCAGAAAAGCAGGGGAGGCTAAAGTGGAAAGGATAGAAAGAGAGGAGCCTTGTAGAGATTTTGGACATGATGGCATATGCCTTGCAATCAGTTGGAATTTCATCTATTTTTCTGCATCCCCTCTGCTTTAATTTAGCTCATGTTGAATAATGTGATCCATTGCCCAATGTTAGCTGTAGGAAATAAATATATGGGATTTAGACACATGAGTTGAATTCCTTGAATGATACTGAAATAACAACTCAGACATAAACATGTGAATTTTTTTCACTTTTTCCTATAGTATCATTAGTGTAGGTTCATTTTTTAATTGAAGACAAACCATTTTTCTTTCAGCCTGAAGGGACCCTGAGTTATATTGGGAAACTATTTTATAGAAAAGATAAAGACCACGTATCAGATGCGTTTTCCTATTTCAAATATCCAAAAATTCCAATCAGTGAATGGATTTACTTTAGGTTTATCAGTTTCAATTGTTCCAATTTTATTTGATACATTAAAGCCATTAACCTGAAGTTTTATAAGTAATATCAAAATTCATTAAAATGGAAAAAAATACAACTACTATAAAAATAGTGATTTTGTCATCCATGAAATTGTGCAAAACATAAACAAGAAAACATGAAAGAAAAATATCCTGCTTGTAGAAAATCCAATCCAAAATAGTGATTTTGTCAGCCATGAAATTGTGCAAAAGTTAAAACATAAACAAGAAAACATGAAAGAAAAATATCCTGCTTGTAGAAAATCCTATCCAAACCAGTGGATAAGGAAACTCTCATGAACTCCCTCAAATACCCCCCAAAAAAACACAACCCCAAAGTGGAAATTAATAAAATAAAGAAAAAAAGCGTGTTCCATGTGTGTCTGAAACATGGATTTCATTTGAGAGTTCTTTGTAAAGCGGGTTTTTCAGCACCGTTCTATAGAAATTTTCTTCATCTGAAAGGGAGAGGGATTGGGATTTTCGTTGGAGGAAAATAAGTAGGAATGACCAAAACTTTGAACTTTCGGTCACTTTTCACTCATGCACATAAGCACATTCAAAACAAAAGACACCCTAAATTTTGCAGAGAGAAACCTTCCAAACCCCTTATGGTTGTAGTTAGCATTCTTATTTCTCATATTGAATCTGCTCTTGTTGCCACAACTTCTCTCTAAACATTTGAACACGATATTTCTACAAGGATTTGTCCATCAGATTTCGGAGAATCTCCTGGGACTTGTTTTTCAAACCTGTGACCTATCCATCCTCAATTTCAAGTATTTATTATTCATGTCTTACACTATCAAGCATTTGATATTAACCCCCAAGGGATTGCATATAATCAAGTTTTCGTTAATGAAACCCATGAAACCCATAGAGTAGCACATCATGGCGTCTGGGTCGGGATCTAGAGAATGGACTGAAAATTGAACTGAAGCTCAATTAGTGACCGAATAACAAGGTGGTAAGAAACATTGATGACGAGGTAGAGGGTTTGATATCTATAGATAGTAGGTTCTTGAGAGATTTGTAGTTCTCAGGAGGCTTGGGAGTAGGGATTGTGGAACAACACTAGATTGAGATTTGTAGTCCTCGGAAGGCTTGGGAGCAGGGATTGTGGAACAACGTTGGGTTGAGAGCTTCCAAGCATGGAGTGTAGGAAGTTTAACGGTGAGAGAGCAAGGCTCATAAGAGTCATCATGCCTAAATTTCATGATAAAGATATCATTCTAAGCAAGAAGCAACTCTGGAGGGGTTATCGTTTTTTTCTAGAAGAAAATTTAATTGTAAGACAAAAAGAGGAAAGAAGTGAGGAAATTTCAAAGGCTAGGTAAGCAAGAGATGAGGGAAAGAGAGCATGGATTTATAAGGGTAAAGTTGTGATAACACGATTTGGACCTCCTTCGAAAACAGGGCAACAAGATGATAATAAAGAAGAGACAACAAACCCTTTAGTAGTAAATTTGGAAGCAAGGTTAGTATCGGCATGCATGGACAAAGACTCAAATGTGAGTCTTGCATGTAAAAAAAATAGAAATCAAGTCATACCTAGGTTTACTTAAATTTATTTTGTTGGAACTGTATAGGTAACCATGGAGACGAGGACCTGGTTTAGGGCTTATTGCAGAAGATAGATACATAATTTGACTCATAGAAACACATGAGCATGAATGGTGCAAGACATCTTTGTCTGAAGGGTACTGGAATATGGCAGTGTGGAACAATGCAGTAGGAAATGGAAAAGGACACAAGAGTATCATGATATTAGTGAGAGAAATAGAAGGTCGTTTCATTCAGCTAGAAAAAGAAGACTTAAATAAGCAATTCGCTTGGTTTAAAATATCAGAAAATGGAAATCACATCATAATTGCAGCATTCTATTTTGCACCGCAAGTTTCAAAAATTTACAAACGTAGAGGGCTTGAACACAAAGATCCCTTTGCAGCCTTAAAGACAGATATTGCAACATATTCTCAGCAAGATGATGTCATTATAGGGGGTGATTTCAATGCTAGGACTGTAAGCGAGCAAGCTATCATTCTTTTTTGTAAAGAATACTGCAACCCTATCTCGCTTACATAAGAGAGAAATCATCAATGGGAAATAATTTCAGAGGAAAAGGGTTGCAACCTCTTTGATGAAAAATTGCTTACTTTATGTTGGGCTTTCGATTTAGTCATTTGTAATGGTTTGACTAGATGGGAAAAGTCTGGTAATTTCACTTGCAATACTTACAATTAAGCAAGTGTAGTGGACTATGTAATTTTTTCACATAGTTTGTGTGAGAAAATGGAGGAAGTTTTGATTGGAGATCAGCTTTGGGACTTAAAATCATATCACAAACCAATTTATTAAAGTGTTTCTTGGACCAAAAATAAGCAATTAGGGTAAAAAACTCATTGTGTTCAACAAAATCCTCCAAAGGGCAGAATTTTTTTGACTCTGGAAAATTGTAATACCTTCAAAATAGCACTAGAGAGGCTCTTCGAGAAGGAGAAAATCCCATTTCACGACTTGCATAGTCACGAATTAACACATTTAATTCAAAGTGCACTTGCATAGTGAAAAAGAGGAAAAATTAAGAAGTCTAAAACAAATTGCTTTCCGGTTAATGCTTGGTTTGACTAGTAATGCAAAAAGGCAAGGAGAAGGTCGATTTGATGGTTTCAAGGAGAGAAGAACTAATCTTCCTTGGGAAAAATAACTCCAAATTATTTTGGAAGGAGCTCCAACCGAGAAAGATGAAAACTAAAAGCAATATTACAGCTTCTAAATGGTTTTACCATGCAAGAAAACTTTATGAGAAGGATCCCAAGGTTGACCCTCCTCCCTTGGTCAACACTAATAAAAAAATCTTCATGGTGCAAGAGGTAGAGATGGGTATCAAGAAGTTGGGTGTTGGAAAATAAAAAAACTTAGTTGAAATCCAAGCAGAATATCTAAAGTGGGGCTTAAAATTTTTTGAACCTCACATTACAAAAAATTTCAACAACATCTTATAATAGGGATTCCCCACAGATTAGACAACTAGTCTGGCAATACCTCTTTGCAAGACTGGTGACGCCAATAATCCCCCCAATTATAGGACCATAATGATAAACCCCTTGTTTGCAAAGTTATTTGGAAGCATGTTAAAAATAAAATCAGCAAGTGGGCAGAAGAAAGAGATAAATGTGCTAAAGGGAAACTAAGTTTTAGACCTAAACATTCCATAGTTGATCATGGTATAACTTTAAGGCACATCATTGAAAACGTTTGGGAGAAAAAGGAAGTATTTTGTTGCTTTGTTGATTTTAGAAAAGCCTTTGACATAGTTCCTAGGGATAATATTTGGCACAAAATGGAGGAGCATGGGGTTCTAAAGCATTTGAAAGCAGTTGTGCATAGGTTGTATGAAGAGGCAAAAGTCAAAATTAGAACTTCAACAGACATTTCTAAAAATTTTAGGAGCAATATCGGGTCAAATAAGGTTTCCCATTGTCCCCTACCCTCTTTGGTTTATATATTGACCAACTTTAAGAGTGGCTAAATTCGCAAGTGGGTGACAATATCCATTTGGGCAAGTTTTTTTATAAGGCTTCTTTTGAATGCAGATGACCTTATTATGATTGCTAAATCTTCTCTTGGTTTGCAAGAGCACTTACTTTCCCTTGAGAATTTATGTAGAAGTGTGGGGATGCAAGTCAATATTATCAAAATGAAAGTAGTGGTTTTCTCCAACAAAAGAAAACATAACCAACATAAGTTCTACTTTGAAGGCAACATTCTCAAAGAAGTTGCGGATTACAAATACCTCATAATTGACTTCAACATAAATCTAACTTGGGATGGATGTAGAAAGAAAAGAACTTTGGGGGGTTGGAAAGAATTTTATGCTTTTCAAAATAGGTGTAGAGAGGCAGGGTTATGGGACTAGAAAACCACTCTAACTCTTCTTGGGGTTTTAGTGATTCCGGTGATTCTCTACGGTTGTGAACTGTGGGCCAACAATACATCCGATATGTAGTGGAAACAAATTGAGAAAATTCAGAAGCGTTTGATTACAAACAAATTCAAAATTAAAAGTGCAGTTCCTTATGCTATCTTATTAAGATAAATAGAGGTTTCTCCTATTGAAGCAATTTCCATTGTACATGTTGGAGCAGGGTCCCTTAGGACTGCAGTTTTGATTAAATAATAGTATACTTTATAGTTTTGAGTCATGCACGCTAAGCAATGCACAGGTCAAGGGGCTTTAGGGCAGGTCAAAGTCCCTTCATGAGTTGTAATGGGCTAAAGGGTAAATCTAAGAGTATCAAACCACGGTTTGCGGACCTTAAGATGAGTACAGACTAAGGTATAAATAGAAGTATAGATCACATCAAATAGGACAATTTTTTATGGAAGTGTATGTATGTTCTGAAATTTGAGGCGAATCTAAGTAAGTGTCTGTGTCTAAAAGACTCCTACTGGCTGTGTGCGTGGAGACCTTAGTCCGGTTGTGTGCAGACCCTGTTGGTTGTGTGTGCAGGTGAATCTGAAGGATTGTAAAGGGTTTTGCGAATTGTTGATGAATAAAGAAGTGTTTGGATTACTATGAGTACTACATGCATCTATTATCTGTTTATGTGATCTATTTCCGCATATGATTTATGTTCATGTTTATGAGTTATATTATCTGTGATTGGATCGGTTGTGTACCTTTGTTTACTGATGATATGAATATTAGTTGCATAGATCTAGCTTTGTAAAGGTTTAATACTACATTGTTAGGATTATTAAAGGAATTGCAGAACTTTTGTCTGGGTACGTGCATTGGATTAATCTGTGTGAATCAACCTAGGGTTCCTGGTTAGGGTTTCTGGTGCGCAAGTCATTATATGTGTTAAAGATGATCTGAAGGTGCCCACTTCATTTAATTCTCTCTTGGGGTGTGGAAACCTAGTTCCAGCACCCCCCCATACTACTTCGGGTAAGACTTTGGCCTGCACAAGCAGGTCATTGCCGAAAGGGCCAGTAGTAAGAGGGTTTTGTTGGTTACACGCAAACTTTGAACCTTGGTCAGGACCCCTCAAGACAACAAATGGTTTTGTTGTCGTGACCAGGATCATTTTGAGAGATATTAGGTGATGTGGCATTCGTCAAAGAATGAATTAGAAGATTGGTTTGAACAAAATATACGCGAATTCTCCATCAAAGAGAGATGAAGTAAGAAGTTGTCTGCTGAAGAGTGGGAAAATAACTATATTTTCACAGAGGTTCACAAAATCTTCTTTGTCACCTTTTCACATGAATTACAGGAGTGGTTGTTAAGGTTAGCGGAGTTTCAGACCTGCTGGAAAGACAATAAGATCACTCAGTGGACACCTGAGTTGATCCAACAGTTAGAATAGACTGATAACTCCATCACCCGCACTGTAGATCATTGGGTTAACAACATTCTGGGTGGGTTTGGAACAAAATTTGCAGTAGATCAGTTTGTGTCATATTCTGAAGCTGAAAGGAGGTTCTTCAAAGGACTAAGGGGTAATTTCATATGCTCTCTACCTTTGCTAATTAAGATGCTATTGTGTGAAAAGGGTGTTATGTGTAGTCACACCGAGTGAATGACCCCAAACGAAGTTGAAAGCACCATGCGCAGCAGAAAGTAATTTTGGGTTAACGAAAGAGGAGGCACATCTATATACAACCCTTTGAGGAACCCACCTAATAGTGATACATAGAGTGGTAAGGATACGCGTGCCGAGGGTAGCCCTCCAACTACTCTGTCATCGAACTCACGCAGGGGTAAGTCATCTACTACCCCACCTCCACCACCACCAAGAGATGATATGGCTACGCATATGAAGCTACCCACCTTCAAGGGTGTGGGCGATGAAGACATGGACATGTTCTAGTTTGTTGTAGACGCAGTATGGACTGTGCAGAATGTCAATACTGATGTTGTCAAGAGGGCGCAACTGGCCATGGAATTTGAAGGTCGCACGCTGGACTGGTTTATGGGATATCTGGCTCAGAATGCTAATCCTCCTATCAATGAAATCAAGGAGGCCTTAAAGCAACAGTTCAGGAAACCAAAGTCCTACTCACAATGTGTAATAGAGCTTAAAGATATCCTATGGGAACCAAACGAATCTGTTTGGGAAACATATCAACGATTGAAGCACACCATCAGTGATGGAGGATTTATCTATGATGATAAGCATCATAAATAATGGTTTATTGCCATGCTCCTGCCACACCTACATGGCCCTATGAATCAACAGAAAATTGATTCTCAAGTATAGGCTCTTGAAGTTGATATGAAGTTGGAAGCCATGCCTCGAACTAATGACCAATTTAAAACTCTACAAATCCAAATTCAGTTAGAAGCGATGTACTTAGAGATCCAGAACCTGCACATAGACAGAGGAAAATAAGTTTGCACAAATGTATGGTGTATATGTTGTAAGGGTTATGGCCACACGAAATATTAGTGTACCTTGCTTCAATATTATATGCAAGCGGGAGGACCAAATCCCTTACGACCCAGGGATGCTGCAGGACCGAGTAGTACTCCTATGATGTGGTGCGTTGACTGTCAAGTAGCTGGAAGACACGACACAAACCATTGCCCTCGGTTAGGAAGCAACAAAGGTGTAGGTTCTACTTGTCGATTAGCCATGATGAGCATCACTATCGCACCTTTGATTTGATGATAAACAATGCCAACTTCTATAGAGTGCAGGATGACCCATCTTCACCAAAATCCCCCTCTAGGCATGGTGGATATCTAGCTAGAGGAAGGGGAGGAGGGAGAGGTTGAGGTGTAGGCCATAGAAGAGGACAATTGATCTGCTATAACTGTGAAGACACTAGACACTATGCATGCGGTTGTCTGAACCTTGCACAACAGTCTCGCAAGTATTGTAGATATTTGATCATGTTATTGAAGATTGTCCTTTTTTGATTGCTAGAATGTAGGAGAAGAAACCATAGACACCTACGCATAATATAAAAATGGTTAGAGTTGAGCTGCGAGATGATGATCCAAGTGTAAACATAATTACACACAGTGGTGCTACCACCGGAGGAGACGAGGGAAAGAAGGTAGATGCAGAGCCGTTAATCAAGAAGGCTTATGAAAAGAAGGAAGGAATCAACCTGCATAAGGAAAAGGAGATTTTTTTAGAATCGAGGAAGGATTTTGTTGCTGCAGGTGCGTCCACATCTAAGTCAATCACAGAAGAAAAGATTGATGATGAAGTAAAACCTTTCCTGCAAGCCTGCATTGAGCTATTGCATGACCAGAAAGTAGTAAACAACCTTCAAGCCCTGATAGATAGCTACGCGGATAAGGAGTTGCCTCGAACTGAGAGTAAGGTTGTAAACAATATCTACAAAAACAAGAAGAGAGTTGGTCGGGAGATGCACATGACAGTGCAAATTGGAGAATATGAGATGGATCAGGTCATTTTGGACTTGGGATTTGATGCAAATGTTCTACCTAAGCAAACCTGATAGAAGATGGGGGAACCAAAGCTAGAATGATCCACCATTTAGTTGTGCATGGTCAATCAGCAGAATATCATTCCACTAGGGAGACTCCCACAGGTTCTGGTAGACATTGTTGGAGTAAAGGTACATGCAAACTTTGAAGTAATGCAAATTGTGGATTATGCAGACCCCTACCCTGCTGTTAGGGCTGGATTGTGCCATCGATATGGGAGGTATCATAAACTTGAAGTGCAGAAGCATGATATTTGAAAACAATGTTACTCGGGTTATAGTACCTTTAGATCCGGTGGAAGGGGAGAGATATACAAAACCAGTGTGCGAAGGAGATGATGTCGACCATATCTACAAGCTGACTGCACGAGATGAGGATTGGATCAACCCAAGTGTTGATGGGATGTTGAATTGGGAAAAGGATAGCTCATGTTTCTTAGATTCGAATGGAGAAATGGAGAACTGGAAGAATCGTTTGCATGATGTTTCTATGCTATGTTGCCTCAGAATCACTAAAAATTTGTAATGCATCTCATCAGAGGTAAGAGAATTACCCTATTTTGATGGTTTTGGTAGTGTTGTAGTATTTTTGGAAAAAATGGAAAAGGTTGTTCCGAAAGAACGAAGGTTCTGGGCACTTGATCTTTCTATGCGCGCAACTCCAACGCGTTGGTGGGATACACATAAGGGGAACTTTGGAGATTGGGAAGAATGTATCATAATGATGTGGTTGCGCTTTGAGAAACCCACTACCCCACCAACTGAGATTTTTTTGTGGCCAAGGTGATCTACGCAAACACATGGCTACATGGATGGAATTTTGGGATAAGACGCCCAGGTTCGAATGGGTTCGCATGTTTGTCCATACATTGGGACCAATCCCTACTGCATGGTATTTGGAGATAGAGTTACACCGAGGGACCCTTAATTGGGTTACAATGAGTGAAAGGTTCATGTTAACCTTTAGCATGGCCGGTGGATCAGAGGGATTGGATGAAGCCTTGCAGGATATAGAAGCAATTGTCTTTGATGATTCCCAACCTCAGATAGAATGCATTGTGCCAGGATGGGAAGTGTAGATGCAGGATATTTCCAACTGCAAAAATATGTCAGTCGAAGACAACAAGGAAGATCCAAGAAATATCAATATCTCAGAATCTAAGGGGGAGCGCGCAGTTGCAAGGCCCTTATTAGGAATGGTGGATGTAACTAATCTGCTGCAGTTAAAAGAAGTCAACATTGGGACAAAGGAACAACCCAAGTTGGCTACAATGGAAGATTACTGGGATGATGACACATTGGGAAAGATTGTAGAGCTGTTGAAAAAATATCAGGACCTATTTCCCACAAATTTTTCTAACCTCAAAGGAATTGTAGGAGTTTTGGGAGTTATGAAGATCACTCTAAAACCATATGCATGCCTTTTCAAGCAGCGACCATATCGGTTAAATCCAAAATATAAGAAGAAAATGAAGGAAGAATTAGAGAATATGGTTTTTGCATGAATCATTGAGCCTTTGGAGCATTTTGATTGGGTGAGCCCAATGGTTGTTCAAGAAAAGAAGACTAAGGGAGAAATAAGGATCTGTGTGGATCTGCGCAAACTGAATGATGCATGTGTACATGACCCCCGACCCTACTCTATTTTCAGATGATATATTGGACAATGTGGGAGGACAAGAGGCCTACTCTTTCACTGATGGATTTTCAAGGTATCATGAGATTAGGATTGCGCCAGAAGACCGAAGTAAGACCACTTTTTCAATGCAATGGGGATCATTCCAATACACAGTCACGCCTTTCTGATTAAAGAATGCACCTGCTATCTTCTCACGCATAGTAGTAGCTGTATTCAAGGAGTTCATGAACAAGTTTTTGGAGGTGTACTTTGATGATTGGACTGTGTTTGGGCTGGTAAAGAAGCATGTGTCCAACCTGCACATGATTCTTGACACTTGCAGGAATCATCAAATCTCTCTTAACTTGAAGAAGTGTATATTATGTGTTCCTTTTGGGATCTTGCTGGGGCATATTGTTTTTTAGCAAGGATTGATGGTAGATCCAGCGAAGATTGCAATTATTATCAATTTAGAGGTCCCTACCAATGAGAAATAGTTGCGCTCTATTTTACGACACATCGTATATTATAGAAAATTCATTCAAGGCTATGCTCTGATCACTACACCAATGGAGAAATCACTGAAAAAATATGTGCCCTGCTACATCGTCACTGCCACAGATTATGTAACCAGATGGGTTGAAGCTAAGCCAGTAAAATATTGTACTGTAGACACTGTTGTGCATTTTATTTTTAAAGTATCTTCACTAGATTTGGGTGCCAAAAGATATTGATGAGTGATGGGGGTATGCACTTTGTTAATGAGACCATTGAAGCTCTAATAGAGGAATTTCAAATACATCGCCAGAAGAGTACTCCCTATTACGCTCAGGCAAATGGTGCAGTAGAAGTCTTCAAAAAAAAATCTGGAGAATGAACTCAGAAAATTATGTATTGCAAATCAAAATAATTGGGATGTGCACATCCCTTCTGTGTTATGGGCTTATAGAACCACATGCAAGAATTTAACTGGCAAAACACCTTTCAGGATGGTTTATGGCCAAGAAGAAATCATGGAGAATATTGTCCCCAGCCTGCGCATCGCAACATTTACTAATATGGTTGAACTAGACATCATGGAGGAACATCTATCACAGTTGGTTGCCTTAGAAGAGGATCGGTTTATTGCTAACTTTCATCAGCAAGTACAGAAGTCGCGCGAAAAGGCTTGGCATGATAGGCACATTTGAAAAAAGGCATTCAAAGAGGAAGATTTGGTTTTGTTGTATGACAATCAGTTTGCGCGCCACCCGGGGAAGTTCAGAAAGCATTGGTTAGGGCCATACATTGTGAAAGAGATCACTGCGCTTAGCCATGTGGTGGGGCGAGAGTCTTCCCGGGTACATCAACAGAAGCCGACTGAAGTCGTATAATGATAACCCGGTGCCTACCAAATGACTATATGGCCTGAGAATGGGAATCCACTTTTCTGCGCGTTGCGCATAGGAAATACGCAGGCAAGTGCGACACGAAAGCAGATGTAGTGCGCGACAGGAGAAACTAACTGTTGGAACAGTAAATCTGGGTGAAAAATAAATTTTACCGTTGAATGGAGCGATTTTTCTTCATTTAATGAGGATATCTTACAACATTTTTTATTGTTTTTATGGGGATAAGGTGCCATTAATGAGCTTCCGACTATTTTTATGATGGATTGCCTATAAAAGGAAGGTTGTGGGTCATATTTTGTTCCTTTGCTGTCTGAGTGAATTGTGCATCGTAATTATCTCTGAGAAATGTATGTCTAGCCGTGAGACCCCCATATCTAATGTGAGTAACCCTGAGTTCATTTTTAAACCAAGAATGACAGCCACTAACCCTGACAGTGCATCATCTGAGGAGCACTATGTGCCGCTCACAGCATCTACCGAGCCCGACTCCGATGATGTCCATGAAGTTGTTCCATAAGTACATGAAGTCGTGTCCACGCTAGCTAAAGGAAAAGGCAAGATGACCAAGGGGTCATCCTCCAAGTCATGAACGTCGGCAAGACAAATTACATCCCTGCGCCAAGCGACGAAGGATAGGTCGCCTATGGCTGACCCATCCAAGAGACCCATGAGCGCAACTGAGGAGGTCACGCTCTTCATCGAGCCCATCTCATGGCTCCCAAATATGTGAGACCGCGTAGACCCTTCGTGAAGTCACCAAAATATTTGGACAGGGTGCGCAATTATTTGCAGATGTCGTTGATCCCAGAGGAAGTCACCTTGGAGGGGGATATGTTCGAGAAGATCCCTATAGTTAAATTTGATGATTATGACCTAGAAAATGAAAAGACATTTCCCTAGATGGCACCAGATTACTATTTGGAGAGGGTGGTGTATGCCGAAGTGGTGAAGGTAGAGCCCATGCTTGGGCACACAAGTTGAGTAATGCAGGAATTCTCAGTTTGTTGAGGATTCCTCACTTCAGTCGATACCCCATCATAGACATATGTGTGTGCCAGTTACCGACATTGTTGCATGATGGGTGCCTATGGATCAAGAATCACATCCCTATAGATGCTGCGCTGATCCATCGGATCATCGGCCTGCCAAAGAAGGGGCCCAATTTGATGGCTAGTTATGGGAAGAACCAATAATTGAAGGTAGCAGCCAAGGTCAAGAAGGATTACTACATGGGGCGGGACTCTAGGGGCTTCTTGGTGCAGCAAATTGATGACCCAATGTTGCACCTTGGCACCTAATTATTGGGCTTCAAAAGGATGCGAAAATGTAGGCCTAAGGTGGTCCCTATGCATGTTATCACACTGGCAGGGCAGTGTGAGAAAGGCATTAGCTACAACTTGTCACAATACCTTTGTACAAAGCTGCTAGAAAACATGCCTGAGGTGTAGGAGGAAGGAAAGAAGTTCATCTATTCATGGTTGCTTTTGTTGATTTCTTTAGTTGTGTGGGAGATGCGAGGGAGCACACTCTTCCTAGAGATAGAACCTAGATTTTTCGAAGGAATGCACTACGTTAATCTATGGGACTCTGTAGACACGAAGCACGTGATGGAGAATAAGATCTTCTACGTCTTATTCGAGGGAAAGTTGACTGTAGCAATCCACTCGCGTCCACAGTTGTCCTCGGCCGCATATGAAAAGTACAAGACCATTTTTGACTTCTAGGTATCAATTCATAATGTGTAGATCTGGTCGTGCAAGGACCCAATTTGGTACAACCTACCATATATGGTAACGAAGGCTAAAATCGACCAGGTCATTGAGAATTGGCATGAAGCATGGAAGACCAGGCTAGACTCTGCTATGCCTATTACAACCTCCACGTCTAGCAGAGAGGAAACTAAGGACAAAGAAGAAGAAAAGGAAGCCGAGAAGGATGCAGAAAAGGAAAAGGAACCTGAGGAGGAGTAGGAGGTGGACCTCGGAGGTACAGATGGCCTCGATGGTCTAGAAGCCGAATCCACTAGAGGAACCAAGTGCAGCGCAAAAACCCCCAAGGGCCCATGCAAGAAGCGGAAGGTTCGAAGGTAGGAGGAACATAAGAAGTCACTCTCACAAAGTATGACATAGACAAGATTTCCGATGTAGCCGCATCTGCCTCTGAGGATAGGTGCACTGCGTTAGAAGAGCAATACAAAGCTACAGTAGAGGCTTTGCATACTGGATTGCAGGTGTTACAGCTCAGGACCGATAACATTCAATCGAGCGTGGCTCATGTGAGGCTGATTCAAGCGAGCAAGAGAATAAGTATGATCCTCAGCACATCATATAGCAGGATCTTCCCCTTCCCTAGAGCAGTAGTCATGATGGAACAACTTGAATTGCGTGCGCAGCTGTAGACCTATTCAGAAGTTGGAATTGACTTATTAATGCTACTCGGTGGAAAGTTGCATGCAATCCAGATGATCATTACAGATGAGTTACAAAGATGATACAAAATTTAAACTCACCAGGTGAATATTAAGAGAAACATTTTCAGGCTCAGACAATGCAACAAGAAGCAAAGACATAATGCATGGAATTAGAGAACTTGATCGATCGACTGTGTGGTGACCTGCTTGAGGTTGCTATCCCTGCCTCTATTGTGCCCTAGGCTAAGATTGAAGGTTTAGTGGTTGCCATGAAGGCCCACCATTCCGAATTTCAAGCACTCAAAGCAGATTTCGAGCAGCAAATCGCGGAGTTGCAAGAAAAGCTTCAACAAGAAAATTCACCTGAGGTTTGAGTGCAACGTGTTGCTCTAGTCAGAGAAGCATCAACTAGTATTGTAGCCACCATCGACAAGGGTACAGAGCTTCTAGAGACATCTATGGGCCTATGGACATCCGAGCAGACAGATCCCCTTTTCCACAAGATCTAGCAGGAACTATGCACCAAAGAGCAGGTGTTTGATGAGCTTCAGGAGGCGCTGCCAAAATTTGTGCATGCTCATAGAATGGCATGATTACAGACAAGCTAGATATTGTGCAATGAGGTTGATGATATGCGGAGGAAGAAGCACATTGTGACCGACCACATGAAGCCATGGGTAGACGAAGCAATGAAGTTGTCACTGGATTTGGATGCTGCTGTTAAGAACCTAAATCAGACTTATCAGAGTATCAATCTCATAGTAGCAGGGATGACCTCTTATAATTTGGTGGATACACCGCAGAGTGCAGTTGATCAGTGCGCAGGCATCCTTGCGCCCTTCGCTATCACCATCGAGGAGCTGAAGATGAAGATGAAGACCCCAGTACCTCTGTGACTTGGGACGAGTCACAAGATTGTGTTGGGGGACTGTTGGAGCAGGGTCCCTTAGGACTGTAGTTTTGAGTAAATAATAGTATTTTTTGTAGTTTTGAGTCATGTGCACTAAGAAATGCATAGGTCAAGGGGCTTTAGGGTGGGTCAAAGTCCCTTCATGAATTGTAATGGGCTAAAGGGTAAATCTAGGAGTCTCAAACCACGGTTTGCGGACCTTAGGATGAGCACAGGTTAAGGTATAAATATAATTATAGATTGAGTCGGATAGGATAGATTTTGATGAAAGTGTATGTATGTTCTGAACTTTGAGGTGAATCTAAGTAGGTTTCCGTGACTGAAAGGATCGTGCTGGCTGTGTGCACGGAGACCTTAGTCTTGTTGTGTTCGGACCCCACTAGCTGTGTGCGCAGGTGAATTTGAAGGATTGTACATGGTTTTGAGAATTGTTGATGAATATATAAGTGTTTGGATTACTCTAATTACTACATGCATCTGTTATCTGATTCTGTGATCTATTTCCGCATATGATTTCTATTCATGTTTATGATTTATATTATCTGTGATTGGATCAGTTGCATACTTGTGTTTACTGCTGATATGAATATTAGTTGCATAGATCTAACTCTGTAAAGGTTGAATATTACATTGTTAGGACTATTAAAGGAATTGTGAAACTTCTGTCTGGGTGCACGCACTGAATTAATCTATGTTAATCAACCTAGGGTTTTTGGTGTGCAAGTCAGTATGTGTGTTAAAGCTGATCTGAAGGTGCCCACTTCATTTAATTCCCTCACAGGGTATGGAAAACTGGTTCCAACACCCCCCCATACTGCTTCGGGTGAGACTTTGGCTTGCACAAGCAGGTCATTTCTAAAAGGGCTAGTAGTAAGAGGGTTATGTTGGTTACGCGCTAACCCTGAACCTGGGTCAGGACCCCTCAAGTTAACAGTGAAAGTCATACGGTATTTAAAAACGTTTGAGAAAATGGTAGAGGGAAGATGACCTAAGGTTATGTTTAATGACATATTGTGAAAAAAAATAAGACTTGGATGCAAAAAAATAACAAATGGTTTAGAAAATGGGGCATTTTCTTCATCATGTGTCCCAAAAATATTTTGTTATGGATAAGTTCCACAAACATAATTTTGTTATGGATAAGTTCCACAAACGTAATTGGGAGAAGGAGCTAGAGAGAAAGAAAAAGTATTATATTGAAGAATTTAATCCCACTCATAATCATCAACAAAAACACATATAGGGGCCAATATTTCTTAGAGAGACAAAATTATTATTGCTCAATTAAGGACTAATTTTCATCAACTCCAGTGTGAAATAGGGCATTGGAAAAGGCCAAAAGAAGTGTGGGAAGAAAAAGTATGTATTTTTTTCTCTTTTGAAAAAGTGGAAACAAAAAAACACTTCATTTTAGAATGTGAGGCCTTCAAAGACAACGGGGAAAGTTATACAACTATTTTGGTAGCTAGCTCTTGGGAATCTATTCAACGAGGGGTTTTTCGAGAAGCTATGAGCGTTTATTGTGAAACATCATAGGGAAAGGGCAGAATACAAAAGCTAGATATAGAAGCAATATGTCCCATAGGCTACCTTTAGCCTCGCAGACATTAAAATAACTTATTCTTCTTCTTCTTCTTATGAGGTTGGGGGAAGCAATGACAACGACGGTTCTATGGAGGACTCGAAGCATTGTGCCATGTATCACCCTCCTCTCTCCCTAGTACCATAACAAGAAACATATCAGATCTCTACCACGTGTTGAAAAATACCATAACAAGAAATAGAGTGGATCACTGCCATGTGTTGAAAAATAATTAGTCAGAAGACATAGATGAAGGGATGAAATTGGCTGAGATAAACACTATTTTCCTAGCCAACTCCATAAAGAAAACACCTTTCGTGTAAATATAACCTTACGTGATAACATTTTCCTTATACGAAATTGTAAAACACCTCTATAACCTAATTAATTAGTAAAACTTTAAATTAATAAATAAATATAACAATCCTCCATATTATTTACTTTACCCTCACTATTCAAAGTGAACCAGACATGAGACTTAGTGTGAATGTCCTCATAGTCCAAGTCACTTCCTTTGACTTTGTGTGGTACCTTCATTTCATTTAGCGCTACACCATTTATTTTTCTCTAAATAATATAGTGTGCATTGTCTATATGCCAAGTGGCGTCGAGTAATGAAACTATACCACTCAACCCTCTTCCTAAATAGAAAAGGTCATTAATGGGGATTTCTCCCTCCATTAGAGGGAGGGAGAATTCATAACGTAAGAAGGTAATTATCACCATTCCCTCACATAATATTCCATTTGAGGGATTGTGAAAGAATGTTGAATTCATAATAAGGTGGTCCTGGAAGCTTTTTATAAATTATGGGTTAGGTTTTTAAAAATATTTAATTAAAACTATTTAAATGAAGGTGCTTACTTGTTTTTTCTAATTATTTAATTAAATGTTTTGATTTAATTTTTCATTACTGTATAATATGAGTAAATTTAATGATTAAAAATACATGTTTTTTTATAATATAAGTAGGTTTAATGATTAAGAATATATGTTTTTTTTTTAAGATTCATTCAAATTTAAAGAGAGTAAAGTATATACAACTTTGTAAACTTAAATAGTCAAATTGTTATATGGAGCGGGTTTCTTATTCTATAAATAAAAAGGCCTTATACACCAATTTGATGTCTAACTTCGCTATACCTTTAAAATTAAATTATTATTATTATTTTAAAAATTGACAATTAATTTACATTAACCTACTTAAATATAAAAGTCAAAATTTATTAATTAAAAACCACCCTAGATCTATCTAACTCCATATATACCAAGCTCCAAGAGGGATCAAATTTATTTTCACTCTAAAAAGAGGTTTTCATCTCAAATGATTTTATCCCTCTCAATGCTTGGTAGATCCAAAAGTGAGATGCATCTAAGTTGGTTTCATTATTAGTTATTAATTTTATTTTACTTTTATTTCTAGCTTTATTTTATTTTGTTTTATTTTTAGAGTCAAAATGTTTAACAAGACATTACATGTTTAATAGGACATGACAACATCTCTACCATACTAAGCAGAAAAACACGCACAAAAACTTTAATAATACATATTAACATACACCTATATATTTATATATATAATTAAAAAAATACCTATTTTTAAAACTTCCTTCTTAAACTTTAATAATGAAATCCCACTTGTATCTTTTGTTTGCATCTCTTTTCCTTGTTACGTTTTGTACTCTCACATTCATGGATGACAATAGGTAACTTTAATTTGAAGCCAGGTGTTTTCTCTCCCATGGATGGATTAGTTTTGTTTCAAAAAACTTCATTTTTAAAAAATAAAGAGAAAATCATGTCAATTTTAAATATATTATCAGTGTATGTGTCAAATTTTTATCATACAATAAGTGTTTTATTTTCTTGAAAAAACCATAGTCTTTTATAAGATATAAAAAACTACATAAATAAATGCATAAGAATTTTTCCATTCTTCCATCATGATAAAAAAAAAAAACATGTTTTTTTACAAAAACACATCCAACCCATAAATTCCAAAAAAGTAACTATATCCATGATAAAAAAATAGACTGTCGAGAGTAGTTTATACTTCCAACACAATATGGAAACAAAAAGATACATAAAAAAAACTATGAGTGAGGAATCATTGTCCATGACAACACAAACAAATTTTTATGTAAGTGCTGATAAAAATAGATTATGTTTTCATGTAAGACTCATCTTGATATGTGTTGTATCATTTTATTTTTCCAATAAAATTTTGAAATTGGATTTGTAAAATGTTAAAAAAAAATATTTTATATGCATTTTGAAATAAAATTATGCACAATTTTATAATGTCGTATATTTATGTTTTAAATGTTTTTTTTTTTTAAATAAATGTCAAATCGCTTCTAAGTAAATATTGTACATTTTCAATTGGTGGTGATTGGTTCTTTTATAATCAATGACTATGATTTGATTGCACAACCCACTTGCTCACTCGACAATTAATGGAGGGGGGGCGCTCAAAAAGTTGTTTCTCCAAAGAAAACTTTGTTTTGTGGTGTAATATGGTGAAGTGTGCACCCCCACATATTTTAATGCTTACCACCTACCGCCCGCACGCAAAAGAATTTCCAGTTTCCACCAAATAAACACTACTGCCAAATTATTACTCTTTTCAAACTATAATTCCGCCATAAATGGTATCTTGGCCAAATAATTTTAATGCATACATTCCCTTTGCATTCAAACATTCATTTCATTACGCTCTTGCTTCCAGCTATATTTACTCACTCTCGCCACTATCCGTTATCCTCTGGTATTTTCCTCATTTGTCGGTCATAGAGAATGAAAGTGCAGAATTTCCACATGAGAATTGCAGGCAACTTTCAATAACAATTCATAAATTCAACAATCTATTTTACAAGTAACTGAGTTCCCTGCCACCTATTTACGTTCTGAAATTAGTTTTGCTAAAGGAAAATAACCTTAGGTTGATTCTGAAACTGTCCCTACCTCTGCAACAAAAAAAAAATGATGAGATACCTTTAGTTGATAGGGAAACCACAATAGTGGACACAAAATAATAATTTGACCTATATGAATTGCAGAATTGGGCTTTCCAAAGTTTTCAGGATAGCAGTGGAAAATTCTCTCTCTGGGAATCATTTTTACCCTAATTCATATTCCCACAAACTCATCCTTTTCCCGAATTCGTGGTATGGTGCGCAGATAGGTACCTACACAGTGAAAAATCCATGATTTCTCAAAATGGTGAAACCCTGCTTCATGTAACCCCTGATTCCATATTAAAAGCTCTCTGTATATCTATTCTCAGTTCTCTACACCCATTATCTAGTGAAATTATGTTTTAAATCTATCATAAATCAATATTTGAAAGAAGAGCTTCTATTTTTTAATTTTTCATGCCTAAAGGAATTGGTATTCCTACTCACAGTACGCCTTACCCCTCATTAACGTTTCCATAATTTTCAAGACAAATTATATCTATCTTGTATTTCATTTTAGGGTAACAAAGTGACGAGGAAGTGGATGAAGTAGTTATAGTTTTTCTGTCAACTTTATGTCTAGACAAAAGCGAGAAATTTTATTCAATTTCAACCAATTTCTATCTAAGGCCATTCATAACCAATTTCTAAAATTTGGATTTGAGAAAAAAATTAAATATCAGTTGATCCTATTGTATTTGTTTTTATACTATCAGTCAAACAAGTTCCCAATACAATTGCAGAAGTAGGATCTTCAAGGAAATCAATGGTCTATGATTCATTGGACTTCATGGGTCAGAAGGAATTCTGAAGAACTTTCTTTCAATGATTTTGTGAAAAAATTTCTTCAAATATGTTATCGTTTGTTGATTAGTGATGGTACACCTAGAACTTCACTAGAAATCAAAAGGATTATGCATCTTAGTAAACAAACAAAGCTTGGTGATTGGTATTTGTACAAGCATTTTATAGAAAATAGGTTGTATGGGTCTGAACTTCCACCCAATCAATTGTCAGTTTTTCTTCCTATGCGTATTTTTTCTCTTGAAATCATCGTACAAAACCTTAATGTAGATCAAGTGCATTTTTTACCTAGGAGGAAACAATTTTTTTTAAACTAAAGGCACAGATAGGGCCACTTGTGGTGAAATTTAGGTCAACAAACAAAGAGGTTGAAGATATTATCAAGAAGAAAAATGAATATTTTCAAGCACTAAGCAAAAGGTTGAAGTTGCCTACAACAAATCATCCCCAAACACATGAAATCGGGGAATTAGGAAAAGAGAAGGAATATTTATTGTCCTTTATAATTGAACATAACTTGAATATCCAAAATATGGAAGTAAGAATGGAAGAACTGGCAGTGCAGTTATTCCAACAACAGACACATGCTCAACGGAAGATGTTAATGCGGAAATAATATTAGAAGCATTATATTCTCTTAATCTAAAGGATGTTGAAATTGGAAAATTAAGAGAAAATTTGCATAAAGCAGAGCATAATAAAATCAAATCAGATAATTATTTAGTGGCTGAAATACAAAAGACTTCAATTTTACAAAAGAAATTAGAACAATTCTAACATTGTCCAATGTTTATCACATGCCAAAGAACAAATTTGGATGGAGATTGTGTCATCTGTGTTTGACATTTGGGCTTATATTGAGATTATTGTAGAGTAGAAGGATTTGCTAGAAAGGGAAAAAGAAGCCATTAATGACATTAAAATACAATTGGGAAACAAACCTGGACATGCAAGTCAAATAATTAAAGCTCTGAACATAAAGTACATAGAATATCTAAAAGAATTTGGAATTCAATATAGGACATAATCAATCATTCATGCTAGAAAATTTCTTATGATGAAAACCTTGATGCTAAAGACAAAGGAAAAATGTGAAAATCTTCAAGTACAAATCAATAAATTCTATAGGAAATTTTCTATCCTTTAGCAAAGGGGTCCTCCACCTTTCAAGAATTCAGAAGGCTTGATGATTACAAAAGAGCACTATCAGAGATTGTTGAACATGGAAGCGAGGGATAAAATAAAATTTGGTAGAATCAAGGGAGAAATCAACGGTAAAAATCTACTTCAAATGTTAGCTGATGACCTTTTCATCTGTTATGAGATTAAACATTTATTCTTTATAAAGCATTATTTTGAGAATTATACTGATGTAGATGAATCATATAGACATATTATTGATCTTAGTTACCCAATAGATGAAGAATGGAAGCAGTTTGAAAAAGTGGTTGAATAAATTCAAATTATTAATGCAACATATCAGCAATTGATCTGAACCATTGAGGATTTCAACCAGCAAGAAAAGACGAGTTTCAAATACATCGAACCTGGATGCAACAATCAAGCACAATTGGAGAAATTTTTGGAGCAATGTTTATGTTTTTAGTTAAATTTGTTTGAACATTACCCAAATTTTTGGATAAAGAATTGTTTTTAATTTAAATCCTTTAGAAGATAGGATATTTTGTTAAGCACTCTATATATACTTTATTTTTTAATAAGAAAGGGTTGATACATAGAGAAATTTTTTTAATACTGTTGCAATACTTTCAACTGAAGATAATCAAAGGGTTTTGATTTCTACTTGTGACAACATTTGTGTACTTGTGAGTATTTTCCACTGATTTTCATAATCTATTTCTACATATTTTTTAGGTAGTGTAGGACATTTGGAAGGGAAAGCCTGAGTATCAGCCCCCTTGAAATCCCTATGCAAAGTTATTTTATAAAATAAGTAAATATTGGACAATTTGTTTAATTGGTCACCCAGAAATCAATATATTGTTTCATCTATGTTATGATTAAATGTGTTTTTTCTCACTATAGAGGTTCATCTATACGTTTATTCTCAACTTAGAGGTTCATCTATATGTTTCATCCTCTAAATTCTTATTAATTCTTCTTTCAAATAATTTATAAAGATTGTATGTT
Organism: Pinus albicaulis; assembly: GCA_034641835.2. Classification (NCBI taxonomy): domain Eukaryota; kingdom Viridiplantae; phylum Streptophyta; class Pinopsida; order Pinales; family Pinaceae; genus Pinus; species Pinus albicaulis. The sequence continues at coordinate 1,168,886,372 of CM076578.1, forward strand.
GTTATAATGGAATACCAACACTTTGGTTGATCTTAAGGAATACAGATTATAAGCATAAATAAGTATTTGCATATTTGGATCCTCCATTCTATACATACCCCCCACAATTGATGCTTTCATGTAGTTCTTGAGTCAATGATTGTTTAAAAAAGATACAACATCAGATAGGTGTTGTTGTTGGGAAACGAGTTTTGAAGTTATTTTTCCCGAGTACAACAACTAAAATTTCCTCTTAATGGTGAATAAGAGACTAGTAAGTTGAAATATTTCACCTGGCGACTTCATAATTTTAAAATATGGCTTCAGACAAGCACACTAGATCTCATTCCAATCCTAAATTATTTTCACCATTATCGGATCCAAAGAGACTTGTTTGGATAGCTTCTCTCATATGCAGACATGAATCATCTTCTTCTTCTATTCCACCAGAGTCAGTTCTATAGTCTAATCAACCAAAACATATTCCAGTACCCCTGAGCTATCTGATTTAACCCAAAAATTCTTAGAGCTTCTTTCTAAGGGAATATATTTTCAAACTGCACTATTAGTGAACAAAATTGAACCATTTGAACTTTCAGTGTCACTTTTTGAGGCATTTGATACAAAATTTCAACTTGATCTACAACTATCAAAAATTAAAATATGAGATTTTATCTCCTTTGTTATTCATACTTTTCCTTCTACTTTTGATAAGTATGAAGAAGAATTTAAGATTTATTCTGATCCCCTTGCATATGGAGATCAACAGATAAGCATTCCTGAGGTTAAAAAGTTAATTATCCATCCTCAATCTCCAAATAATCCCATAAACCCAAAAGACCAGTCTCTTAAAAGGCCTTCATCTCCTAAACATCCAAATTCATGACCAATTATGACTGGTGTGGGGGGAATTGTGGTTTCTAGATATGCAACATTGGCATTACCAACAGTAGCTCAACTCCATGATTTCCTTGAAGGATATTTAAAGCACTTACCTAGATACAATGGAGAAATAGGATCAAATGCAGAAGATCACTTATTTTATTTCTTAGAATTTGCAGCTAATCTAAACATAGGACACGAAGATGTATACATGACATTGTTCGTTCAAACATTTGAAGGAAATCTTAGGGTTTGGTTTAGGTAGTTGCAAGAAAATTCTATTTATACATGGACAGAGTTAACCAAATCTTTTATAAATCAGCGGGGAATCAAGAAGAATCTTGTGTATTATTTGATTGAGTTTGATGATCTCAAAAGAAATCTTAATGAACCCATGTCTGATTTTATCAAAAGGTTTAAATAAATTTATAATATGATGCATGAAGGTGAATTAGGGGAATTTTGAGGTAGAAAATGGGACTCCTAAGAAAAATGTACAACCAAAATAAACTTTTGGAGTATTAACCATGGGGGAGGATTAACCATTTTTGGAGTAAAAAAGTAAAATATTAAAAAATAATAAAATAATAAAACTACTTTTTCAACTCGTATTTTCAACTTATCTCCCTAAGGTTTTACTAAAATTTCTAGTGGGATTACTGATTGGATGCAAAATTCAATTCCTCATCCAAGGAGTACCCATGTTGCATACTTTTAATGGACCCTCCTACACAAAAATGAGAAATACATGAAAAAAATGATTGCAATCACATTTTTCATGGAGCAGGGTCCATCGAAAGTATACAACATGGGTACTCCTTGGATGAGGAATCAAATTCTTCATCCAACGAGTGTTTTGGCGAAATTTGAGTAAAGCCATAGGGAGATAAGTTGAAAACATGAGTTGAAAAAATAGTTTTTTCTTTTTTCCCTCTAAAATTTGATGATGTAATCAAATCTTATTTTTTTATTTCCACTATTGTTTTATAATTTCCTTAGGAGGCCCATTTTAGACCTCAAAATTCTCCTAATGTTAAACAACCATCTATTGCAAACAAATTTAGGTTCTCTAAATCTTTTGACGATGACTTTGCATTGATGTTAAGGGAAAGGAGATCTACAACTTTGGCAAATATACAAACTAATGCAATAGAAGTTGAGGCTAACAAAGAAGCATTAGGGAAGTTAAGAGAAAAGAAGAGAAGGAAGAGAGAAAGCTGAGGGAAAAATCAGAAGTTAGTTAATCATCAAATATTGAGGAAGAGGATAAAAAATTTGATGAGATCATTACAATGTTAATAAATTTTTCCAACATGATCTCTATAATGGAAACTCGACCTAGAAAAACACAATAAAATGCGAACATACCTATAGGACCTTACATAATACCTTTCCAACCCCAGATTCTACAGAGAGAAAGACCTAATACAAATCAACAAATTCAACCTCCATTAATAATTGATGATCAAAACATTGAGGAAATAACACAAATTGCAGATGATATTTTTGTTTTTGTTTTTCAGCCTTATGAAGGTGTTATTGTTCCTGCGAACCAAAATTAATCTTTAGTACAGAGTGTGGAATCTTATGAAGTTTCTAAATATCAATAATTTTAAGAATATCTAATTGTTGAAATTAATAAAAGATATAATTTAAGGCCGAGACAAAATCTAGGTAGACCAATAAAAAAAGTTACTTTTGATGTTCCACAATATACAAATGTTGAAGTCTCATCTTCACAACAACAGTCTCAGTCACAATATTAATCAAAAGTAGATAAAATTGTTTCTTCTGCTTTTAATGTAGAAAATGAATTATAAAAAATTAAAATTCCTATTCCTTTATCAGAATTAAATATAAATCATGGTTATAAATAATAATGTCTAAATGGATTCAGTCTTCGAGTTTGGATGTTGAGTGTGATGTGATAAGTTTGCAAGGAGAGAAACCTTATGTTATTTTTGGTCCAAGTCATGATGTTCAAGATGAAAATGTTCCTCCTTTTTATGTAACGTTAAAGATCCATGAATTTCTTCTGTATAATTGTATGTTATATTATGGTGCATCTCATAATTTGATTCCAAAAACAATTATAGATCAACTTTAGTTGTAGGTGACACAACCTTATCATGACTTATATACTTTTGATTCCAATAAGGTGAAATGTTTGGGATTAATTAAAGATATGGTATTGACCTTAGCACATATTCCTTTAAAAATTCTAGTGATGGATATAGTAGTCACAGACATCCCTCCCAAGTTTGGTATGATATTATCAATATCCTGGTGTGCTAAGCTTGGAGGAAGCTTACAAATGGACATGTCATATTCCACCATTCCAATTTATGTGGGAGAAAATTTGAGATTGTATAGAGAGGTTAGTTTCATAAATACAATATGTGATGTAAGACAAGTTGTGAACCACCTTATTTATTCCATTTATCTAGACATAGGGTGCTTCATTTTAGTTGTAAATGAAGAATGTAATGTACATAATAGAATTGAAGAGATTGTAAATATTCATGACTCTTCAGAGAATGACATTTGGAAAATGTATTTTGATGGAGCTTATTCCCAAGATGAATCGGGAGCTGGAATTGTTTTGATTTCACCAGAAAAGAAAATTATTAGTCAGTTTTTAAAATTAGAATTTGAAGTCACCAATAACATAGCAGAATATGAAGCATTAATTATTGGATTAAAATTAGCCACAAAAATGAAATTTAATAGATTATCAGTGTTTGGTGACTTAGAGATAGTGGTGAAACAAGTTAGAAAATCCTGTCAAAATAAACATCCTAGATTGAAAGCTTATAGGAATGAGGTATGGGATTGCATATAAAACTATTTTCAAGCTTTCAAAATTTTATCTATACCAAGGGAGGATAATGTATAGGTAGATTCTCTAGCAATTTCAGCAAGTACCTTCAAAGTTCTAGATTATTTCCAACTGCGGTATCAAGTTGAAGTTAGATATATATCTTCTATCCCAAAAAATGTGAATCACTGGCAGGTATTCAAAGATGATGAACAGTTGAATAAATTCCTGCAACAAATTAAATAATTTTCATGTTTACATATTGATCAAGAAAATAATGAGGAAATACAGGAAAATACATTTCAGCGGGATGAGAGTTTGAAGCAGAAGATAGGAGATCATGATATTATTTAGCTTTCCAATAATCATATTCCAAAAGGATTAGTTCCACTTGAAATATCATTTCATCAAAATTATGTTTTTAATTCCTCACTTCTAAATTCCCAACAAGATGATATACATGAATGTACTATTGGCACTGCAAAAGAAATAAAAAATATCAAAATTTTAGGAGCACTACCACAGGAAGTCAAGGATAAATACAATGAGTTGTTAAAAAAAACAAGGATGTTTTTGCATGTAAGTATGAATACCTGAAGACATATGATACATCTGTCATTTAACATAAGATTCCTTTAAAAATAGAGGACCAAAAAATTTCAACAAAATTTGTGAATAATTAATCCAATTTTGTTGCCAGTAATTGAAAAAGAGGTAAACAAATTACTTGATGCAAAAATTATAGTACTTCTAAGATATTAAGATTGGATAGAAAATTTGGTCCATGTTAGGAAAAATAATGGAGAAATAAAGTTGTGCGTTGATTTTAGGAATATTAATAAATTATCTTAGAAGAATAATTATCCTTTACCAAAGATGGATTATTTGCTTCAAAAGGTAATAAGATCAAACATGATTTCCATATGATTTCCAATGTTGGATGGCTAAAATGATGATGCTGCATACTAACTTAGGGTACATTTATGTATGCCAAGATGACTTTTGGCCTAATAAATGTAGGATAAACCTTCCAAAGAGCTATAGACTTGGATTTTTCTAGAGAAACAAATAAATTCATGGTTATTTACCTCAATGACCTTATTGTCTTTTCCGAATCAGATTCTCAACATATTAAACACTTAAAGAAAGTTTTTAAGAAGTGTAGAAAATTTGGGATTTATTTTAATCTTAAAAAGTCAATATTTGTTATGAAGGAAGGAAATTTTTGGGACACATTAATTCAAAGGAAGAAGTCAGAATAGATCCGAAAAGTGTATATGTTATTCAGTTGATCATATTTCCCAGAACAAAGAAAGAGATTCAAGCATTTTTAGGAAAGATTAATTTCTTGAGAAGATTTATACCTAATTATGTTGAAAGTGTAAAGGACATCACTAACAAGATAAAAAATAATCATTAAGTTAAATGGAATTCACAACCTATATTTTCATTTTCCCAAATAAAAAAGGAAATCTCAAAAGCACCAATTTTATCCAGTCTAGATTACTCAAATTCCTTTAGTATTTTCTCTTTTGCATCGGACACTACAATAGCAGTTGTCTTACTACCGCAGAATGAATATTTTTGTGAACTACCAATTTATTTCTTTAGTAAAGTCATGAGAGATGTAGAACTAAAGCATGATATTATTGAAAAAACAAGATTATGCTTTAGTTCAAGATTTGAAGGCTTTCAGAACCTATGCATTCCATTCTAAAAGAATATAATATATACCCAACAATGAAGTATAGACAATAATCAGTCAACCTGATATAGATGGAAAAAGGAGAAGGTGGATAGCTAATATTCTAGAGTTTGATTTGGAAATAAAACCAACAAAGGTGGTAAAAGGACAAGGATTGGCTAAATTGCTAGCAAAATCAAATTGCAAATTTTTGGGTGTTAATTCAATTATGAAACTATCAGATATGTATTCAGAGAAGAATAAACAAGAACCTTATCCTAATGAAGGGAAGAAGAATACACAAGAACCCTCTTCCAGTGTAACCCCACAAGAACTACCTTTGCACATTGATGACAAGTTTTTGTTATCAGATTGGTATATGGGTATTGTTCATTTTTTACAAAATTTCAAGTGTCCTCCTGAATTCACAAAGAATAAATGCATATCTCTTAGACTCAAGTCTATGAAATACTGTATAGTTAATGTTAATCTATATTGGAAAGATCCCCTAAATATTCTTTTGCTATGTTTGATAGAGATTGAAATAGAAGGATTGGTTGAGCAGTTTCATGAAGGAGTATGTGGAGGTCACTATGCTTGGAGGGAAACTACACACAAGATATTGAGAGCAGGATTATATTGGCCCAAGCTAATTTCTCAAGTTGGGTTAAAGGTTCGAAGCTGCATTCCTTGCAGAATATTTGTAGATAAACATAAATTATCCTATTTACCTCTAATCATTGTATTAATATAATCTCATTTTATGCAGTGGATTTTATATTTTATTGGTGAAATAAATCCCACATCTAGCAATAAACATAAGTGGATCTAAAAAAAAATAAAAATTCACAAAGTGGGTAGAAGCTATCCTTGTCAAAAACTCAACTGATTCTATATTTATGATGTTCATTGAAGAAAATATGTTATCTAGATTTGGTTGTCCAAGAGAAATAATTATAGATAATGCTGAAGCTTTTAGTTCAATTAAAATAATTGAGTTTTGCCAGAAATACTAGATTTCTTTGCATCAAAATACACCTTACTATCCACAAGGGAATGGAATGGTAGAGTATTCAAATAAAATATTGATAAAAGTAATTAAGAAGGTGTTAGCAGATCACAAAAGGAATTGGGATAGTCACTTGAAGTATGCAGTCTAGGAAAATAGAGTTTCACCTAAAATATCTACTGGAGAATTTCCATTTTAATTGGTTTACGACACTGAGGCCATTTTTCCAACTCAATTATATTTTTCAGTGATGAAGGTCATGCGAGACTCTTATGAGGAGACTGATTATTTTTCAAAAAGAATCAATCAGATCATTGAACTTGACCAAGATATTGAAGAGTTTCAACACAAACTTCTCTAGTATCAGGATAAGATGAAAATTTTATTTGATAGAAAATCCAAATAAAGAGACTTTAGGCAAGGATATCTAGTACTAAGATGGGATGAAAGAAGGGAAGGCAGGGGAAAACATTGAAATTTAAAAAATATTTGGTTGGGTCCTTTTAATATTGCAGATGTTAAAGGAAATAATACTTTCATCGTTCAAAACCTGGAAGGAAAATATTTCTCATTGCTAGTTAATGGAAAATATTTAAAACATTGCATTCAACACTGAATAAATTTCTATCATGATCATTGTAAATAATAAATATGATTTACATTTCTAAAGAAGGTGTTATTTTCTTACAGCAATGACTCCATATCTCGAGGAGAAGACGCATAAATTTTCACATTCCCCAGATGGAGCCAATGTTGTAGCATTTTCTCGTTCCAATAAATTTGTGAAATTGGATTTGTAAAATGCCAAAAAAATAAATTTATATGCACTTTGTAATAAAATTATGTGAAATTTTATAATGTCGCATATTTACTTTAATTTTTTTAAAATAAATGTCAAATCGACTCCCACTAATTATCATACATTTTCTATTGGAGGTGATTGGTTATTTTGTAATCAAGGACTATTATTTGATTCTGTGGCCTCCCTCCTTGCTCGACATTTAATGGAGGGGAGCGTGCAGGGGGGTGGGGACAAAAAGTTGTTTCTCCAAAACAAATTTTTTTATGTGGTGAAATCAAGTGAAGTGCACAACCCCCTCATCTTTTTTCACTTACCACATATTTGTAGTAAATGGGAAATATTTAAAACATTACATTCAATACTGAATAAATTTCTTTCATGATCATTGTAAATAATCAATACGATTTACATTTCTAGAGCAGGTGTGATTTTCTTACAACAATGACTCCATAGCCCGAGAAATTGAAGAGATAGAGTTCCAAAAATCATACATGATAAAGCTCATTAGGGAGCATAATGCTTAGCTAAGATAGATGGAATTAGATATGGAAAAGATGATAAAGGAAAAAGAGAAGGCTGCCAAACTTTCATTGGTTCCTTTAGAAGTTGTACCCCTTACAGCCATTCCTACAGCCACATCTTCTACATCAAGTACATCAGATAGAGCTGAACATCTCACCAAAGCAATGAAAAATAATTCAATCTACACAGAAGAAATAAATAACCTTCAGGACCAAGTGAAATTTTTGTAGGATCAAAAGTCTAGAACTGAGAGCTTACATGCAGCGGAAGCCCAGAGAGCATAGAAGTTAATAGAAAGGTTGCAGAAGTCTGAGAGGGATTCATCTATAGGAAACACCTTGGGCCAAGTCAAAGAGATAATTTGGATAGATATCATTGAGTCCATCAATGAAATCTAGCCTTGCTTTCATATCATATTTGAGCAGAAAGAATTGATACAGAAATCCAATGATGCCATCAAAACTATCAAAGAAAATCTTGGAGACATTCCAACCACTGCAAACAACATTTCCAAGCTCTTAAATTCAAAGAACAGGTATGAGATGGATGAATTAGGAGTTAAAGAGAGAACATACACAATTTTGGAGGTAAAGAAGGTTCTTACAAAGAGAAACCTTATTGTACAGATGGAGGAAAAATGTCATGGCTTAAAGATAGAAGTAAATATATTTTTCAATAGGATAAAACCTTTAACTCAGAAAAGTCCTCCTTCCCGATTTGTAATAAATGAAAAACTGATTACCAGAGAGGATTATGTAAATAAGTTGAATGAAATTTCCAGGGATACAGCTAAATTTTCAAATATCAAAGGTAATATGACAAGGAAAGCGTTTTTGGAGGCATTGGCTCATGACGTTTTCATCCAGCACGAGATAAACCACATTTTTGTGGTAAAACCAACCTTTTCAAAGTATACCAAAGTGGATGAAATCTATAGGAAGGTCATTAAATTAAATATCCCAGATGAAGATCGATGAGATAAGTTAACTGAGTTCCAAGAGTAAAAAGAACGAAGAATAGTCATATTCAGCCAGCTCATAGGACATCATATCAGCCAACATTATAGCCAGCGCAGCCTACAAATAGGCCTACACAGCAAATAATTCCTTAAAAGCAGTGCCAGAATTCCAGATCACCCACATCGAGCCTATTTTTTGTCACAGTTAGAGTCTATTGTTAGATTTAAGCTAATAATACACTGTCTATTGAGACAACATTTATTGTAATAAATTTTTAAATTTTAGTATAAATACTTCAGTGTTTGAAGTATTAGAGGTTGATTTCTGAACATATTTTTCTGACTATGAAATTGTAAATTCCACATTTTTGTTGGAGCATCAATAATACAAAGACTTCTTTCAGGATTCATGTGGTGTAATAGTACTGGTGAAGTGTTTCTACTGTTTCTGTGTTTTCCACTGTTATTTCCTTTCTCTATTGATCAGAATTCTTAATTGTAAAGCAGAAAGTGTGATGAATATGACATGTTATTAAACACCTTATTCTGGCTTCTTTTACAATTTAAATGTTTTATACTTGAAGTGAGATTGAAAAATACTTAAATGATTTTCAGCCTCAACTGAAATTATCTTTTCTGCCATATCCATTATTCATTTAAAAATCTTAAAGAGTCCAGTGAATGCAACCTAGCTTTCCTTGTTATAACTCTTTTAAAAATTGATGAAAAATCTAGTTTTATGTTTTGACTCCATTTCCCAATGGCAAACTAAAGATTTAATCAGCCAAATAAATCAAAATAAAAAAACCACCAAGTACAGTCATAACTATCCTAATATCTATCCAAAACAAAGTTAAATCTTAAAGAAAGATCCCTCTCTGAAGCTGGCAGGGCTAGATCCCATCTTCCAAAGAGGTTTTGATGTTGTCTCTTGTGTTTATTCTACCAATCCTAAAAATTACAAAATGATAACACTTCCCAGGTGTCGTTATTGGAAAACTTCTCTATCTCTGGTTTAGGAACATGAAAATAAGGTGGATAATTCTATTGAATTATAATGGCCAAGATCCTTCCAATGGGGTCATATGGCCATATAACCCCTAATTTAAATTTTAATTGTGCCAACAACTATTCCACCTCTTTGTTTGTTGACCTAAAATTCACCACAAATGGACCTATCTGTGCCTTTAGTTTAAACAAAGTATGTTTCCTTCTAGGTAAAAAATTATGTTGATCAACATTGAGGCTTTTTCTGATGAATTCAAGAGCAAAAATACACGTAGGAAGAAAAACTGGCAATTGATAGGGTGGAATTTCACACCCATACAACCTAATTTCTACAAAATGTTTATACAAATACGAATCAATAAGCTTTTTTTGTTCATTAGGATGCATAATCCTTTTTATTTCTGGAGAAATTCTAGGTGGAATATCACTAATCAACAAATTGTAACATGTATGAAGAATTGTTTTCACAAAATCAATGAAGTAAAATTCCTTAGAATTCCTTCTGACCAATAAATTCCAATGAATCACATCCCACTGATTTCCTTGAATATCCTGACTCCAAAATTGTATTTGGAACCTGTATGAATGATAGTATAAAAAAATACACCAAGACCAACTGATATTTAAAATATTTCTCAATTCCAAATTTAAGAAACTAGTCATGAATGGCCTCCGGTAGAAACTAGATTAAATTGAATAAAATTTCTGCCTTTTTGTCTGGATAGAAAGTTGACAGAAAACTTAGAACTAATTCATCCACTTCCTCATCACTTTGGTACCCCAAAATGCAACACAAGATATATATAATTTGTCTTGAAAATTTTGGAAACATTGATGAGGGGTAAGACAAACTGTGAGTGAGAATACATGTTCGTTTAGGCATAAAAAATTCAAAAATATAAGCCCTTTTTTCAAATGTTATTTTCTGATAGATTTGCAAGATAATTTCACTAGAGAATGGGTGTAGAGAATTGGGAACATAAATACATAGAGATTTTAATATGGACTCGGGGGCCACATAAAACATGGTTTCACCATTTTCAGCAATTATGGCCTTTTCACTGGGTAGGTACCTATTGGCACACCATACCATGAAATATGGAAAAGGATGAGTTTGTGAGAATGTGAACTAGGGTACAAATGATTCCCATAGAGAAAAAATTTCACTGATATCCTGAAATAATTGGAAATCCCAATTCAGCAATTCATATACATCAAATTCTAATTTTGTGTCCACTATTATGCTTTCCATATCAACTAAAGGTAGCTCATCATTTTTTGTTGTTATAGAGGCAAAGACGGTTTTAGAATGACCCCGAGGTTATTTTCCTTTAGCTGAACCCATTTTAGAATGTAAACAGGTGGCAGGTGTTAGTGTCAGTTTGTTCAGCCTGTCGCCAGTGATCAAATGGACTCTTACAATGTCTTGTTAGGTTCTGAAAGTCAATTTTTTGTCATTTCGTTAGGTATTCAAGTAAAAATTTGGTCACTGGATAGTGTGTCTAGGGCTATTTCCACTCATTTCACAAAATTTACATGTTGATTCTTGTCATCACTTAGTTTAGTGAACCATCAAACAAAATATCATCATCATCACTCCAGTCAACATCATCATGATTTAATTCATTTCAGTGTCTCCATTAGGTCATTAGGGTTTTAGTAATCCAAAATATGTCATTCCATATATAAAATCTAGAAAATGAGGAGTGGTAATAGGTAAATTTTTTCTATGAATTTGGTTTCAAATGTAATTTATGTTTCAATATGTAATAGGTTCCTAATGTTCGTAACGCTGCATAAGAAATTTCGAAGCTACAAGTTTTCAAAGCAAAGTGAAAAGACATGTAGTGGGCCATCCCAATACTATGAAGAAAAATTACCACCACAAGCTATAAAAGACCAATTCAATATCATTTTCTCATTCACCTCATTGAAGAAGAGCTCTCATTCATCACCAAGTGCTTCATCAGCAAATTCAAGCAAAAAATAGTCCAAAATTTGGTGCCAAAGCAGGTACGCTGCGCTTTCTAGACTACGTATTGCACTTTATTCCACACGTCGTGTTTTCTCTCTCATAGGCATCAAATCACTTTTTGAAAGTTTTTGAAGGCTATTCACCTCATGCAACCCCTCCTTGAAACTCAATTTCATTGTTTTAGAGTGTAAACCCTCCTTTGGCCCCTACATTATGTTTTAGTGGCTAGCCCATCGTTTCAAAATTTTCAAGGTAAATGCACTCTTCCCTAGAATTATTACCCTCATTCACACTCTAAGCCATCTTCCATAGCCTTCACACTCCCTCATTCCCAATACCTAAGCCCCAAACCCTAAACCCTAGCCCAATACTGCAATTTTTGGCATTTTTCCTAGCTATGTCTGTGTAAAAATTTCCTAGCTCAATTCCCCTACCCATTTCACTCAATTGCACTTCCTAGCTAATTTTTGGAACTCTATCTCTTCCTTAATGTTGATATATCATTTTTTTCATTTTTAATCACCTCTTCTGCAGCTTTGATATTGGAGGGATCATATCCAATTATAATCACTAATTCTTCCAAAGACTTAATCCTTGAATCCTTGGCCAAAGAAGATATTTTCTCCATTTTGAGTTGTGACTGGATATTAGCTAAGGAAACCTGCAACTTGGGAAACTCATAACAATGTTAGTGAGTGTAAATGAAATCATTTCACCTGTATACATGTGCATCTCCATTTGATCATTGGGATGTATGTCTTTAATATCAAATTCAAATGCAGTCTTTTTATATTTTACTATTGTCTTGGGCTATGGAATTTGTGCTTGGATAAAATCCATATGCATTTTTCCTTTCTCAGAGTCAAAGGTTGAAAGAAGTCTACTCTTAGAGTTGGAAGTCTGATTCCAGAACCAATTATATGTACTAGTCTTCAAAACTTCATTCTTCAATTTAATCTCCCTTAATGTATCAAATATTCTCTTTTCTTTCTCCCCTGTGGCAAAAATACTGGTTTGAATAGATTGTTGCTGATCTTGTGAAGTTGTAGAGGTGGTAGGAAAGATTGTGGTCTGACCACCTAATTGTGAGGAAGTAGGTGTCTCCTTGGTGATGATGATGACTTCCTTCTCTGAATACTTACTTAGATTTACTTTGGGATTGAGCTTAGTCCTCTTCCTGTACATGATTTTGAATTCTTTGCTCGAAGTATCAGTCACTGAAGGTGACTCTTCTTCTCTGATCCTTTTTCTTACTTTCTCATGTGGAACAAGAGTCTGTGATGTTGAATTTGACATCAACTGTTCCTAAACCTCTTGTAGAGTGTTCTCAGTCCATTCTAGCCGGTTCATGTACCTCTCAATCTGTGTTCTGTATGTATGAATGTAAGGTGTAGATTTGTTCTCTACCCTTAGCTTGGAGATGGTACCTAATGGAACATATAACCATGTAAAATTGAGGCTAAATTGAATTTCTTTTAGCAATTTTTCTGCTTCCTCTCTGTAATTTTCCAAAATTTTAGCCTCAAAGCTAAATGGAACATTAGAGTTGGCAGCAGCTCTAGTCGGTGAATAAATGGGTAGAAAAGCACATAAGTCTCCTAAGGAGGAATAAAATACTCCAAATGTGAAAGGGGACACTCTTTCAAGCCTAATAAAACACCTCCATGTGTGAACAGGGATAAAATAAAGCTGCTTTGACTAAGTCAACAATGCAGTTTTAGAGGCGGAGGAATCCAAGGATGAATAACGCAGTTTTGGAATGAGATGCATCTTTGGATAGAGATGAATTAGCTGAGTGGGGCCAAGGGCAAGAAAACTCATGTTTTATATAAGGAAGAGGGTGGAAACATTATTCTTCATGTCTTAGATTATTATTCATGTCTGCTCAGACTTTTTCTCTCTCTTGCTGTTTAGCAGAGTAGCAGTGTTGTTTACCATCGAGTGTTCTCGAGCGGGAATCCCACCTCTTTCCTTTGAGGAGCCTCATTGGAAGAGTTTTCACTCATCATTACACATCAGGTTTGAGGCCAAGCTTCAGCCAACTTTATCAGCGCAATTTTTGCCAGAGATTGTGTAGTGTTGCTGGGTGCAGAAGTGGAAGGGATTGGAATCCTAGTTCCTGAGCTATTTTCTCATTGGATGAAAGTTTCCTTCACTTGAGGGACTTGTTTGGAGAGCTCCAGAGCTGATTTCAGATCTGTGGTATCATGCCACACATTTCCCATACATTCCCAGCGTTGTTCCAACTATGGAATGCGTTATTTTGGAGGCAGTGTTCAGTGCATGGTTTGGTGGCTTCGTTGTAGTGTTTCCTTGTGATTGAGAGGTTCATCATTTCATGGGAGGAAGCCCTTGAGGGATCTACAGCATATCAGAAATATTTCATCCTTCTACACTCATGTACTTCATTTTTGCAGTAGTTATTTAGTAAATTACTGAATTTCCCATTTTGTATGTAGAGTGTTTGATAAGAAACCCTTGCCGGTTTCTTTTGTATTTTGTATAAGGAGATTAGATATTTGTTCTTCAGAATTTTTAATCAATATATGAGTAGATATAATTGTTTCCTTCATTTCTGAGTGTAAAACCTCTCTTAGACTGTGCATTCCCTTATGCAGCAACTTCGGTATTTTGCAGTCTTGGGGTTTTATCACTTTTGGAAATCCTAGGTGTGGGAGATCTGTTTAACCCACCTATCTTGCTTTGTTTCAGCTCTAATCTTGGATTTAGAATTTATATTGATTAATTTATGGGATCCAAGGGTCCATTTCAGTGTTTTATTGCAAATGTTGCTGGAAATGCATTTTTAGGGCATGATTCATGAGCTGTTCCGAATTTGGAATATTACAGTGGTATCAGAGCATGATATTTGGCTTAGCCTGTGAGATCCAGCTATTAGAGGAAGGTTAGATGGACAGAAGCTAGAAAGCTTCATTATTTGTAGGAAAAAAGGAAGACAAGCTTACAAATATTCTTCCAAAATCTGTGCAAAGCTTTCAAGGAGAGCTAAAGAGAATGAGATTGGAGATGGGATCTCCAAAGGAGGTTGAATCTAGAGCTGAATCTAGATTTGCACATGGTGAGTGTGAGCATGCAGCTACACTCCATGATTCACAGCATAGTCAAGTGCCCAGAGCTATCTTGAGATGGATGGGAGGAGGAAAAATGCCTAAGAGGAGAACTCTTAGTGATTTGTTGCAGGAGTATGAATCTCAAACTGAGAGGTATAAAGATCATAATGATTTCCAAAAGTTTTGCAAGATCCAGGTGGAGAAGAGCAAGCAGAAGGATGCATATGAATTTATTCTATCTACTTTTTCCGGATCACCTACATGTTCAGCTAGAGCTTGGGCGAAGGAGATAGACTCCTATTTTCAGCTGCACCATATTTTCGAGATGAAGCCATCAGAGTTGCAACGCTGCATTTCAGAGGTAATGCTCATGCATGGTGGATTTTTGAATCTTGTTCTTTAAAGAATGCAAACACTTCCTCTTATGCAAGATTCATAGAAACTTTGATGGGAAGGTTTGGTGCAAAACTCCCTAAGACACATGAGCAAGGAAAATTTGAGAAAACAAAACCCTTGCATGTGATGGAGGAAAATCCACTTCAGAAAACCATGGGAGGAGATGACATCTTGCATTACATATTTCCGAAAGAAAAACCTCCAGTTCATATTCTTGAACAAGAGGGCATTGGGATCTCCTTTTCACAAGAGGATCCAACTATTGAGATGTTGTCCTTGCACATTGAGGAAGATGAGGGCAACAACACTGTCACATCTAGAGCACATCCAGTGCCTCATGCAGAGGGAGGAGGAGCACATGCTCCAACAGGAAGGATTATGTATCTTTACAAGAAGTTCCCCAGGATCTCATACATGGAGGTCTAAGCACAATCAGTGAGCAGCATGACTCTGCAGCATTGCAGCTAGAAGGAGGAGGTAGGGAGGAAGAGCAACATTAGTTGATGAGGAGCACACACCCTTCTCTATTTCAGAAAGCTAATGCAAGAAAGAGGCAGACTGATTTGCGTAGTAAGGGCAGGGGAAAGATTGCCCAATTATATGTATAGTCTACTCTTGACATTGATGTCTCACTACATGGAGGCATTCCACCGGGGAGGCCACCCGATCTATAGTTGATGAGAGATATATTGTCTTTGGGTTCACCACTCTTGGATTTTGGAGAGGTGAAGAGTTTGGAGGAAGAATTTGGCATAGGGGATGTCAAAGTAGTAGGCAATAGCATGAGGAGAGCTTCACATGCCCAATCACCAGTGCTGTCTCTTAGGAGGATTGATCCTTATTGGAGGTCTCAACTATTGGTAGAGTACTCCAAGGATCTTGGTGCATACATGATTCTTGATGACCCGGATGGAGATGAGAGATACATAGTGGATGATGTGGTCATCTATTCCTATGGCAGGATCTTCTTGACTAGATATTCTAGTCTCAGGGAGAATCTTCTACATGCAGCACATGAGGACTTCTCTTCTATGCACTTTGATGCATATTTCCATTTGATGGAGGAGTTCACTTGGGAGGGCATTCAACATGACATATTTCAGCATATGGAGAGATGTATAGCTTAGATGATGATAGAGAGGATGTCACAGCCACCTTCCTACTCAGTGGGAGTAAGGGAGAACTTCTAGTTGAGCCATTTCAGCCCAGGATCTCAAGTACATAATGGAGTAGGTATCATTTCATGTTTTGTATTGTACTTCTTTTCCTTATTTGAGCAACATGATGTAATAAGAAGAAATATCTCTTCTTGCATATTGTATGATGATGTACTTGCAGCTACTTGTAGCATTGATTTTGGCTATCCTTTTGATGGTTTGTGGGGGAGGCCACATGGTTCTTGGTGTGCACCATTGACACCATATTGTAACTTCATTTTCTCATCTTATGAGATGACTGTGGCAGCAAAAAAGTGGCTAGAAAATCACTTGTTATTCATTATTTTGATGTAGGCCAAGGATGCACTGTGCTGGTTCCATGAGAGGGACCATGATTCACTCTCCGGTTGTCATTTGGAAATTTGTTTTTAATATGTCTTGCTTCCATGTATTGTTGTTGTGTTTTTGCTCAAGGGAAGCTTTGTATGGAGAGAGAAATCAATTGGATGGCATGGCACCCATATGATAGAGTAGTAGAAGACTTGTTAGTATGGGGCATCATACAAGTTGACCATCATGATCTCACTTTATGGCTTGTATGAGGGAGAGATGAGGAAGCAACAAAATTTTTTGTCACTGTGGTTGCATTTGGGAGAGTTTGGACAGAAATTTTCCCATAATTTTCATGATATTTCCGGAGAGAAGGAAGGCACATTAATGGTGCAAGGAGGATACCCTTCAGCATTGGAGGATTATGAGAGGCTTCCATGTCGGGAGAAGATATTCTCACATAGCAGCATGATGGTGGATGGATTTGTCATATGGAATGTCAAAGGAAGAATTCATGGAGCACTAGTACATTTGGCGGAAATTCTGACACTTTTGACCAAATGTCAGAAATTTCCCCAAATTTTATCAAATTTTCAAATCTCGCCCACAACTATTGCTATACCGACATTTGGAGACAAGTGTCAGTATTGCGACACTTAGAGGTAAGTGTTGGTCTTGTGACATTTGGAGAAAAGTGTTGGAATTGTGACGGATTGGACAAAAGTGTTGGTCTTGCGACACATAGAGCTAAGTGTCACTATTGCGACATTTGGAGCAAAGTGTCGGAATTGTGACGCTTTGGGCGAAGGTGTCAGTCTTGCAACGGATTGGTAGAAAGTGTCACTCTTGCGATGTTTGGATAAGGCGTCAGTCTTGCGACACTTAGAGCCCAGTGTCGCTATTGCGATGTTTGGATAAGGCATTTGGTAAGGGGTCAGTCTTCCGATGCTTGGATAAAAATATTTAAAAAAAAATCTGCCAAATGTACTAGTTTGAATGTATATCCTCTGCCTTGAGTCAATTTTGCATTTAGAGCAGAATTGTAAGTTCCATCTAACATATTTATTCTTGCAAGTCTTAGATAATTCTCATTCATTTTGGAATAAATACGCACTTTATGTAGATGATAACTCTTCACACTACCTCCTTTTCTTTACTTATTTTAGTGTTTGTATTATTTAGAAGTCAAGAAGACTAGTTTCCTTTTTCCATTCTTATTGAAGTCCTTAAAAGATCCATCCTCATCATTCTTCTGTAGTGAAACATGCACAAAAGAAAATATTTTTTTATAACATAGATGCATACAAGTTTTTAGATAACAAGAACAAGTGTCGGTATTGCGATAGCTAGAACATCATGTGTCGGTATTGCGATAGTTGTGTCAAGTGTCGGTATTCCGACGTTTCTAAGGAGGCAAGTGTTGTTAGTGTTTAGGAACAATCTTAGGGTTTAGGGTTTGGGAGTTATTTTTGGTGATCGGGTCTTGTCCCATGAGGCCACCCAACGCGAAACACATTCATACGGGTTGTTTCATTCGAGGGAACCCGTATCAATTTTGCTAAGTTGTGACCACCCGGGTGCCTTGTGCACATTCGAGCAGCCCGTTTTCCATTTTCTCCCTTGTGGCATCATTTGGTCGGGCGCGTCGTGTCACACTATGTGAGGTCGCCCGACCGGGCGCGTTCGTGTCAGGCTGTTTTGTTTGAGTGCGCCTGTATCATTTTTCCTAAATTGTGACCACCTGGGTGCCTTTTTCACGTTTGGGTGCCCCGTTTACCATTTTCTCCCATGTGGCATCATTCGGTCAAGTGCGCTGTGTCGCGTCGTGTGAGGTCACCCGACCGGTCGCGTTCAGGCCGAGCCATTTTGTTAGAGGGCGCCTGTATCAATTTTGCTAAGTTGTGACTGCCCGGGTGCCTTGTGCACGTTCGGGTGACCCGTTTGCCATTTTCTCCCTTGTGGCATCATTCATTCGGGTGTGCCATGTTGCGCCGTGTGAGGTCGCCCGACCGGGCGCGTTTGGGTCGGGTCGTTTCGTTCAAGGGCGCCTGTATCAATTTTGCTAAGTTGTGACCACCCGGGTGCCTTGTGCACGTTCGGGTGGCCCGTTTTCCATTTGTTACCTTGTGGCATCATTCGGTCGGGCGCGCCGTGTGAGGGTGCCCGACCAAGCGTGTTTAGGTCGGGCCATTTCGTTCGAGGGCGCCCGCATCAGTTTTTCTAAGTTGTTACCATCCGGGTGCCTCGTGCACATTTGAGTGGCCATTTTTCCATTTTCTCCCTTGTGGCATCGTTCGTTCGGGCCCACCATATTGCACCATGTGAGGTCGCCCGACCGGGCGTGTTCGGGTCGGGCTGTTTCGTTTGAGGGCACCCGTATCAGTTTTGCTAAGTTGTGACCGCCTTCATGCCTTGTGCACGTTCAGGCGGCCCATTTTCCGTTTGCTCCGTTGTGACATCGTTTGGTCGGGCACGCCGTGTTTCACCGTGTGAGGTCGCCCAACCAAGCGCATTTCGGTCAGGTCATTTCATTCGAGGGTGCCCATATCAGTTTTTCTAAGTTGTGAATGCCTCGGTGCCTTATGTTGCACGTTCGGGTGGCCTGTTTGCTGTTTTCTCCCTTGTGGCATCATTCGTTCAGGCACGTCGTGTTGCGCTGTGTGAGGTCGCCCGACTGGGCGCGTTCAGGTCAGGCCGTTTCGTTAGAGGGCGCTCGTATCAGTTTTGCTAAGTTGTGACCGTCCGGGTGCCTTGTGCGCATTCGGGCGGCCTATTTTCCATTTGTTCCCTTGTGGCATCGTTCGGTCGGGCACGCCGTGTCGCTCCATGTGAGGGCGCCCGACCAAGCGCGTTCGAGTTGGGTCATTTCGTTCGAGGGCACCCGTATCAGTTTTACTAAGTTGTGACTGCCCGGGTGCCTTGTGCACGTTTGGGTGGCCTGTTTGCCATTTTATCCCTTGTGGCATCGTTCGGTCGGGTGCGCCGTGTCACGTCGTGTAAGGTCGCCCGACCGAGCATGTTCGGGTTGGGCCATTTCATTAGAGGGATCTCGTATCAGTTTTGCTAAGTTCTGACCGCCTGGGTGCCTTGTGCACATTCGAGCCACCCTTTTTCCATTTTCTCCCTTGTGGCATCATTTGTTCGGGTGTGCCATGTTGCGCCATGTGAGGGCACCTGACCAAGCGTATTTGAGTCGAGCTATTTCGTTCAAGGGTGCCCATATCAATTTTGATAAGTTGTGACCGCCCGGGTGCCTTGTGCACATTCGGGTGGCCCGTTTGCCATTTTTTCCCTTGTGGAATCATTTGGTCGGGCGCACCGTGTCACGCCATGTGAGGGCGCCTGACCAAGCGCATTTGGGTCGGGCCATTTCGTTCGAGGGCACCCGTATTAGTTTTTCTAAGTTGTGACCACCCGTGTGCCTTGTGAACGTTCGGGTGGCCCGTTTGCCGTTTGTTCCCTTTTGGCATCGTTCGGTCGGACGCGCCTGTTGAACCCTTAGTTAAACTGAGAGGGGGGGGTGAATCAGTTTAACACATTCATGGACTTTTAAAAACTTTTTCATAAAACTTATTTATACCTTCATTTCATATTCAACTTAATATGTGAGTAGTCTTAGAATGTGAACAACAAGTATTAATATAATATAACAACAGACTTAATATGAGAGCAGCAAGTATTAAATAGATGATATAAACCAGATCAACACATAAACATCATGCACAGAGACACCAGATATAAGTGGAAACCCATAAAGGGAGAAAACCACATCTTATTATTGTTGTGATGTAAAGGCAAGCTCCAACTCCCTCTCACCCCACTGGTTTTCTGTAAGCACCAACCTACAGGAGGCTCCAACCTCAAATTCTGCAAGCTACAACTTGCAAGGAAGCTTCAACTCCCTCTTTTTCATAAAGAAACATTTGTTGATTTACTTTGGATATCAGCTCTGTTATGTACCTTTGATTTCTTTTACTGTACTTCAATCTTCATATCTGCTTGATTATTTCTTTTTCTTCAATTCTGCATTCTCTTCTCTTTTATCAATTTACTCAAAAAAAAATGTACCATTTCAACTTTACAGTGGGATTTTATCTTTCTCTGGAGACTTTCCAATTACATCACAAACAATATAAACAATTAAAAACATTCATTCAATTACAGTGTATATTTCGAATAGCACTCCTCTCTTCCTCTTTTCCTTCCTCATTCATCCAACCTCACTCTCTCTTTCGTTTTCTCTTTTATTCAGTTCCATGTTCATTGCAGTTATCTAACTGCTGTATGTACAACTGAATTTTAATATAACTGCTGTGAAATTTATCATTCTACTGCTGAACTGGAAATTTCAATTGTTACAAACATTAACGCCGCTGAATTATATTAAAACCCAGTAGTAATATGTATCCATATAACCTTTCGGGCCCTTCAAAAATATTTAATCTTCGACTTGGGGGTTAAGATCTTGGCATAACACAACAACGTATATTGAACCAATAATGCGAAGAGAGATTGGATCCCAAACCCTTAATACACGACATAATACTTTGGGTTATTAAAACCATATTAATTGACCATCCCAGCTTCCGCGCATATATTTAAATCACAACTTTGGATTAAACCCGCAAACATTAATTTGAAAATTCCCAATCAATATAATTTAGCCTGGGGCCCACATATATAATCAACTACCCAATCACATACTCGCACTGTACCGTGGTTATCCTTCGCGCACCTTCCTCATATGGCCACCATCCGATGGCTCCCCTCCAAATCGATGGCGCTCAACAATATCGCGCGGCTTCCTTGGTCGGACATTAACGTGCGATGGTGCACAGTGATGGAGGTTTTGCAGAGTCATTCAGGGACGCGTGTCACTCGTTCTATGGAATCGTTCCCAATCTCTTGAATACCACTTTTTTCGCAAAGGTGGTGTGATACAAACCGCTTCTAGCCTTAACCCATGTTCACTGTTCATCCTCAAGGTTCTGCTCCTCTTCGCTCAAGGTTCCGTCAACGCTTCAACATTATATTGTAATTAACTCCGCCTACGAATGTGCACTGAACCACTCCAATTCATGACTCTTCTCTTGAATTACTTCTGGTCGACACTATTCATGACATTTTATGCAGCATTAATATAAATAGAGGTTCACATATAAACAAAGGTTCCTATTGCAGAGTTATTCTCTTCGGCCTCCCGTGGAATTTCGATACAGAAAATACTTCAATTAACTTCTCCACAGCATATACAAGCCTTAATTGCATATAATTCGAAACATTAAATCGACCTTAACTGACATTGATTCTTCATTTAATTGCAGGGTTTCATCTCAGAGCCTATTTCAGAGATTACCATATATCTATTGAATTCAGGTATATTCACACAGGACTAGTTCCGACAATGCACATCTGGTTTAGGAATGAATTCTTATATATATATATATATATATATATATATATATATATATGGAATCAATTACATTCATCTTCGGCCTGGTCTTCAGTAGATGGCATTTCTAACAATTTTGTCCAAGGCTTTTTAGTACACCACCCTCTGTAACCTTTGTATTAAACAGTGGCCTTTCTATCATCATTACTCTGTCTCAGGACAACTCTACTTCAATTCACTGCTTGTCTCTGCTTCAATTCACTGCTTCCTCTGCTCCTTGACTGATACTGCTCCTTGATTCTCTTTTTTGCTACCTCTACTACCTCTCTGCTGCCTTATTGTTGTTTCAGGTGCTCCTCCTTTGTCATTTCCTTTGCCATCTCCTCCTTTGCCAACTCCTTTGCCATCAATGACAACATTTCCAACAGTCTCCCCCTTTGGCATTGATGGAAATAACTTCTGCTTTATTTTTAGAAGCACATTTTTTTTCGCCTTTCCTCCCCTTTTGACATCAATGGCAAAGGGTTGCTCATTTCCTATTTTTCTTTTTGCATTTCCTCTCTCTGAGTTATGTTTAGATCCTTTTCTGCTGACTTTGTACCTTGTTGCTCCAAACTTTGGGTTGACTCTTAAAACACTGACTCTTTAGCCTTTCATTGACTTTTTTATGCTGGATGTATTCTTTCCATAAGTTTTTGATCTTGAGGACCTGTTTTATACTTCCTTACTGGCTGATCTTTCCCTGGAATGATATTGTCGTTTCTGTTCTCCCCCTGAAAATGTGCTTTCTCTTCATATCAGAGAGTAGCATCTACAAATACTACCCCTAGTCTATCTCTCAAATATTCAAATGGTTCTCTAGCAAGAGGTTTTGTAAATATATCTGCTAGCTGTTCTTTTGTTGGCACATATTCCAACTTTACTACCTTTTGAGCTACTTTTTCTCTAAGAAAATGATACTTGATTGGAATATGTTTAGTTTTTGAATGAAACACATGATTTTTAGATATACTTATAGCACTTGTATTATCATATTTGATTGAAATAGGTTCATCAATGCTTACCTTCATGTCTTGGAGGGTTTGCTTCATCTACATGACTTGTGTACAACATGCTGCTGCTGCTATGTATTCTGCTTCTATTGTGGATAGAGAAATAGATGTTTGTTTCTTGCTTATCCATGCCACTAGACTCTCTCCTAAATAGAATGCACCTCCACTTGTGCTTTTCCTGTCATCAAAACAGCTGGCCCAATCTGCATCTGTATATGTTGTCAAAATGAAGTTTTTTCCTTTTGGATACCATAGCCCATAATGTGCAGTCCCTTGTAGATATCTGAATTTTCTTTTAATTTCTAGTAAGTGATTTTGTTTTGGTGCTGCTTGATATCTTGCCACAAGTCCTACAGCCAGCACAATGTCTGGTCTAGAAGCTATTAGGTATAATAGACTTCCAACCATGGATCTGTAAAGTTTTTGATCTACATCAGCTATTCCATCATCTACACAAAGCTTGCATCCAGTAGTCATGGGAGTTGACACAGGTTTGCAGTCCTCCATTTTAAATCTTTTCAGCATCTCCTTTAAGTATTTTTCCTGTGAGATAAATGTTCCTGTGATCTTTTGTTGAATTTGTAGTCCTAAATAGAAGGTAAGCTCTCCAATCATAGACATTTCAAATTCTGATTTCATCTCTTCAGAAAATCCTTTTGTTAACTCATCTTTGCTGCTTCCAAACATGATATCATCTACATACACTACTACAATAAATAATTCATATTCATTTGCTTTTATGTACAAGTTGTTGTCTACTCCCTCTTTCTTGAACCCTTGTTTTTGCAAGTATTTGTCCAGCCTTGAATACCATGCTCGTGTTGGGTATACGACCAAAGTCCCACATTGACTAGAAGTGGGGAAGATCATGGGTATATAAGGATGGAAAAATATCTCCATTGGTATGAGGCCTTTTGTGGTAAAGCCCATAAGAAAAGCCATGAGGGCTTAGGCCCAAATTGGACAATATTATACTATTGTGGAGATATGTGGTGTCCAGAATCACAACAAGTGGTATCAGAGCCATGCCCCGAAGTTAGCGAAGTGGATGAATCCTCGAATGCCGAACGAAGGTGGTGGGCCCCGGTAATATCACGATGGGATCCATGGATGATCTCGGTTAGACAGGCGGTATGCTCCGGATTCTTCATGGACGTGTCCTGGTCCCAACACAGTGAGGAGGAGTTGACCTGGGATAGAGCAAGCTCTCGAGGCAGGTGGTGCTCCATGTAAGGCGTGTGCTTCCAACGCATTGGAGCGGAGAATCTTGGTTGGTAGAGAGTGGATGGATGGATAATCGTTTGAGGGGAGGCTCGATGGTCCTTTGTTCTATGGGAGGATTGTTGGGTATACGAACAAAGTCCCACATTGACTAGAAGTGGGGAAGATCATGGGTATATAAGGATGGACAAATATCTCCATTGGTATGAGGCCTTTTGGGGTAAAGCCCATAAGCAAAGCCATGAGGGCTTAGGCCCAAAGTGGACAATATCATACTATTGTGGAGATATGTGGTGTCCAGAATCCTTACAGCTCGAGGAGCTTGTTTCAGCCCATATAATGCTTTCTTTAATCTGCAAACATAGTCTATATTATCTGTTAAGGAGAACCCTTCTGGTTGTTCCATGTAGACTTCTTCCTCTAAATCTCCATTCAGGAAGGCAGACTTCACATCCATTTGATATACCTTGAAGTCATGATAGCAAGCAAAAGCTAAAAACAGTATGATAGCTTCCATTCTAGCTACAGGGGCAAAGGTTTCATCATAATCAAGTCCTTCAACCTGTGAATATCCCTTGCACACAAGTCTAGCTTTATTCCTGATTACCTGTCCTTGTTCATTCATCTTATTTTTGAATACCCATTTTGAGCCAATGACATTTTTCTCACTGGGTCTTGGAACTAGTTCCCAAGTGTTGTTCTTCTCAATTTGGTCCAATTCTTCATCCATGGCATTCACCCAATGTTTTTCTTTGCTGGCTTCTTCAAACTTCTTTGGCTCTATTTGTGACAACATTGCGAGGTATACCTCTTCAGTCTGTTCAGTTAGCTGTCTTTTTGTCTATACACCTACACTCTTGTCCCCAATGATTTGATCTTCTGGATGATTATTCTGAATGTATCTTGAGGATATTTTTGATCTTAGATCTGTATCTTCTATTGGATTTTTTATTTCATCATCATCTTGATTCTCTTCTTCATGAACTTCTGGAGGATTGCTACAATATGTACTTCTTAACTTGTCTGATAGTTCTTCATCAAATCTTACATCAATACTTTCTACAATTTTGTGAAGTATTTTGTTGTAGCACCTATAACCTTTACTCTTAGATGCATATCCTAAGAATATTCCTTCATCTGCTCTTGCATCAAACTTTCCCAAATTTTCATCATTATTTTGTATAAAACACTTACTTCCAAAAACTCTAAAATGCTTGATTGATGCAGGTTTACCATGCCACAATTCATAAGGAGTCTTGTCACTGCTTGGTCTTAAATGAGCTTTGTTTAGGATATGCACAGTTGTGTGTACTACTTCTGCCCAAAAGTTTTGAGGAATGTTACTGTCTTGCATCATGGCTCTGGCAATCTGTTGTACAGACATGTTCTGTCTCTCTGCCACTCCGTTTTGCTGAGGTGTTCCTGCAATTGTGAACTGTTTCTTTATCCCATGCTCATTGCACAGGTCTGCAAAATCATAATCTGTAAATTCACCTCCTCTGTCTAATTTGATGCACTTTAGCTTGCATCCTGTTTGATTTTCTGCCAAAGCCTTGAATATTTTAAATTTCTCAAATGCTTCTGATTTGTGTTTGAGAAATGCAACCCATGTCATTCTAGAAAAATCA
The DNA here is from genome assembly GCA_034641835.2 of Pinus albicaulis. NCBI lineage: Eukaryota > Viridiplantae > Streptophyta > Pinopsida > Pinales > Pinaceae > Pinus > Pinus albicaulis. The sequence goes on from CM076578.1 coordinate 1,168,912,256, forward strand.
TCTATTATTAGCATGAAATAGGATTCTCCACTTGGTGTTTTAGTTCTCGAAGGCCCACACAAATCCATGTGAACAAGTTGAAGATGTCTTCTTGTAGATAACTTCTCTTTGGTTTTAAAGGATGTACGGGTCTGCTTACCTAGCTAACAGGATTTTCATATTGTATTTGAAGGCTTCTTAATGACTGGTGTTGATCATTTTAGCCCCCATTAAGATTCTCGGCCAGTAACTCTGCTTTAACATATTAAATCCCCTCTCATGACCTAAGAAAATAATTTTCCCATATATCGTTCCTCGCCTTCAAAGTTAAATTTCATTGTAAAAAAGGCTGAAAAATGAGAATATTGAAAGCCCCGCCCTTTGGTCCGAGCCCCTTTAGTTTATTATCCACGTGGCCCAGGCTCAGGACCGGGTGCTAATCCTATAGGCGCTAAACTCATAAGGATATTGGGCTCAGCTATAACCGTTGATCTGTATAGATCAAACGGCATCCGCAGCACTCCACTGTATCCGTGGCCCCCTATGTGCATCACCCAAATTGCATCTCGGCCGTTCATTCTCCCGCATATCCAACGGTCTGCAAAAAGCCTGCCTTGGTGGTCCCCGCGCTCGCACCCATCGCAAAAACCGGTTGTATCCATCGCATTGCTTATCTAGGGCTGGCGGTATTTCTCAAAATGCAGCGATTCCATACAGCGCTTGCCACGTGTCCCGGTGTATGTTTCTAATACCGCCCTCCATCGAGCGTTATTGTTCGATCCAGGATGCGCAGTGAAATTAACTTGAACCGTCAGATCTACAAGCCTTCATCTAACATCCATCGCACTCTAAATATGTGCGTCAATTAACTAAAGCTCCCGTACCCCCCTGGCCCACTTTTAATTACCCCTTCGCATAGTTTAAGCCATTAATCATGTTTTAAGATTCGACGTCCCAAATCGTTTGTTTATCCAGCTCTTGCCCTGGCCCACCTCCACGTCATTCGTTCCACGTGTTCACCGCGTCCTTCCTCCACCATTCATATATTCTATTCATACGTTGTATTTTAAAGTTTTATGTTATAAACCTCCGCCAGTTCATTTTTCACTGTTCCGCTGCATTTTTCACTGCCACCCCTCATACTTCCGCCATTTCACCATGCTGCGTCACTACACAGTTGCCTCCATTGCATCGTCGTCCCCCATGCATTTGTTTTCTTCACAACTTTGTGGGATTTTGCAGGTTTATGGCGATGGAGAACTATCTTAATTTACAGCCTCCATTACAGAAGCTGAGTACAATCCAAAGGACCGTTTATCTGATGCAGAATTATGGAGCGAGCATCCGGGAAGATATGCCGATAAGACTTTCATTAAAGAAGCGGGATAAAAATCTGTCAAACCCTCTGGAGCCATTCAGAGCAAAGATTTTTGCAGATGGAGATATTAATTGAGCAACAGCAAAGTATCAGTAAATTCAACATTAAAGATCTTGGATTCGAATTCAAAGTTGGAAGACAGAGGGTACAAAGCACAAAAAACAATACCCTCCAGGTTTTACTTCAGCAAGATTTTCCTATCTGGAAGGACATAATTTTTATTCGAATTTATCCCTGCACCATGTCCTTGAAGAAGATTTTCATCCTCAGCTCATTTATTCCGGGAAGCCGGCATAGAGTGCATACAGTACAACATAGTTACTCAGCAGCATAGGCGCGAATGTTTCCTCCATTTTGTTTAAATTAAACAAATTAAATGCTGGTCACCTACGTCTTTTACGAGACTTTTCGGTCTCTCAACTATAAAAACTATGAGGAAACTCATTGTAAGGGTTCCAGATTTTTATCAGAGAATTGTGCAGTGAAAGGGATTTTTTTTATACATCTTGTAAAAGCTCTTGTATGAAGGCTCAGAGCCCGTAGGGTCTCAGTGAGGAGGAGTTCTATCTGTATTAGAGGATTCTGGTCTTTGGTGTCCCACAGTATGTAACTTCCTTTCATGTGTTTAATACAACATTTCATTTTATCCATCTTCTTGTATCATGTACTGGAATGCGAGTGGCTCACTGACTTTAGGTAAGGATTTATCCTAGTTGATACCCATACTTGGATCAGTCAAGTGCTTTAAATATTGCTCAGGCATGATATACTGTTTCATGTTCATTTCATCCATCTTTCTGCTATATTAGCTGCTTTGGGAGGGTGCTTTTAAAATGTCATTGTCATGTATGGATTCTTAGATCGATAAGCCCATACATGGTTCTGTTGTGTATCTGGGTATCAGACCAAAGATAACTAATATCTTCCTATATTTCTTTCACCGCATACACCTTCTGATATTTGATTTCTATGGCATATTATTTGAATCGGCCCTCTTTACAGCCTAAATTGTCTCTTAACTGTCTGATGCTTTTGTGTTGGAGCTTAGCATCTTGTCTCTGCAACATTACTTTCCCTGTGGCAGTTTCTGTAAGTTCTGGTCCCATTTAAATCAATTTACTTGTTTACAAGAGATAGCAGGAGAGCCTTTGGATTGACACCCAAGCTCTATTATATGCTCCTTGCTATGCTAAGATGTCCTAGGCATTGGTCTATGGTAACTCTAGGCTGTCTCTAGGAGTGACAACATCTGTCAACAACAACTGGCATATCTTTTACTGCATTCTTTTTGCTTAGACTTATGATATGATCAAATTTTAGGTGTCCCAATCTCCTATGCCATAACCAAGACTCCTCAAATTTTCTAAGATGACATGCTTCATTTCCTTCTTTTACTACATAGACATTGCTTTCTGTTCGAACACCTTTGATCAGGGTTTTTCCAATGGTGCTTGATCTTACTTCACAGTCTTGAGCTCTAAAAAGAACTTCACAGCCTTTATCACACATTTGACTAACACTCAACAGATTTTCTTTCAGCCCATCCACAAATAGTACATCCTGGGATTTTCCTCTACCATTGTCCAGACTAACTGAGCCTCTTCCTTTGATCTTTCCTGCTTTATCATTTCCAAAAGTAACATTTCCAGATTTATTTTCGTCAAAGGTTATAAACTTGCTTCTATCTCCTGACATATGCTTTGAGCAACCGCTATCCAAATACCACTGGCTTTTTAGATCTTGAGCTATTGGAGCCAAGTCACATTTATTCACTTTCTTTTTCCACTGCAAGCATCCTCTTGTTTGGCATCTTTTCTCAGATGATGAACTACACTCTCTTAGAGAACATTTGTAAGACATATGTCCATTTTTATTGCATACACAACATTTGGATATATCCTTAGCAGGATTATAAGTAGGAATAAACTCCCCATGATTCATAAACCTTCTCGAAGTTTTGAACAACAGACTTTGTTCATATTTCCTGCATTCTATGATTTTATGGCGAAAATCATTACAATAAAAATAGTATCCATAAAAACAATTTGCATACCTGATAAAAGGTTGTTTTCTCCATCTTCCTGCTTGAGTAAAACTTTTTACTGTTTGCATCCTTTGCTGGTTTGTATTTATTCTTCTTGTATAACAATATGCAACAATGTGTCCTAATTTGTGACAGGAATAACAAGTAGCATTTTTCATAGAAGGAAAAAATCTCCTTTGATGACTTCCAAATTTTACATATTCAGGAGTATGCAAGGTTTTTTCAGTTGACAATTTATTTACTTCATCCTTTGTCGTTTGAGTTTCCTCCTAGTTTTTATCTACTTTATTGCAGGATTCTTCTTCCTTTGAAATGTTCTGAGCTGCTTGAATATTCTCATCTGCTTTTACAAAAATAATATTTTTGTTTTCTTTTTCTTTGCCTTTGCTTGATTCTCCTTCATAGCATGTCCCAGTTTTTATCAGAGGTGACCTTTGTGCATTTAGAATCTGGTCCAACTATCCAGAGCCTTTCATTAGAGATGTATTCATTAATAGTTCTCTTTGAGCTCTTTCTAAGTTCTTTCTTAGGCTCACTACTTCTTCTTCCAACTTCTCTTGTTCCTAAGTTTTATCCTTGATATGCTTAAGTAAAATATCCTCTACCTTCTTGGCTTCTTCAAGCTCTACTTTCAACTGAATGAGGGCTTCTGAATTTTGTTCCTCTCTCACGTATTTGAGAAGAATGTCTTTCTGTTTTCTGCACTTTAGTTTTAGTTTGTCAATCTCCTCCAAGGCACTTCTTAGCTCCCCCTCAAGATCCACTTCACCTTCTTCCTCATCTTCTAAAAAACATTCTTCCAGCTCTTCTATAGCCATCAAAACAAACTCTGATGTTCCTTCTTCACTTGAGAATTCAGCTGAGTCTTCTGATGCACTGCTGTCTTGCTAAGCATAGAAATATTTTCTATTGAATCTCTTCCCTTTCTGCCAGTTCTTAGATATGGTCTTCTCTAATTCCTGAGCCTGATTCTTTGTTTTCTTATAAGGACATTTAGAAGCATAATGTCCAACTCTTCCACAATTGAAACATTTAAATGTAAGTTTACCTTTATACTTACCTGAGCCTTTATCCAACTTCCTGATAAATTTGGCCTCTTCTTCATCAGAACATGAGCCTATCTCATCTTTTTCTTCTTTCTTCTTCTTTGCCTTAAAATTTTCCTCCCTTACATTTGACTTCTTCTGTGGCAGTCTCATCTCATATGCTGTTAGTTTTCCAAGAAGCTGATTCATGGTCAAGGTTTTCCAATGTGTTGTTTCTTCTATGGCAGAGACCTTGGGATTAAAACTAGATGGAAAAGATCTTAGGATATTATTAACAATTACACATTCTTGCATGGTTTCACCTAGTGCTTTCATATTATTGACAATTTCTGCAACCCTTAAAGAGAAACTAGCAATATCTTCATCATCATTCATCTTTAAATTTTCAAACTGGGCTCTATAGACTTGAAGTTTAGCTGTCTTCACCTTTTTGTCTCCCTCATGAATATTTTCTAGAGTTTCCCACATTTCTTTGGCAGTCTCGTTGTGCATTACTTTGATGAATTCTGCCTCACACATTCCATTCAAGATTGCATTCATTGCCTTTGCATTAGCCACAAAATCTTGTTTTGCTTCTTTCTCTGAGACACTTGCCTTAGAGTCATATCCAAATTCCACAGCAACCCAAACTTCTACTCCTAAGGACATTGTTTATGTTCTCATTCTAATTTTCCAGAAGGCATAATTTGCACCAGTGAAAAAGGGGGCTTTGTTCGTTGAGGATCCTTCTTGACTAGCCATCTCAAGAACCTAGGATCTCCTTTCAGTTGTTAAACTGCTACAAAAAGGAACTTGCTCTGATACCAATTGTTGAACTCTTAGTTAAACTAAGAGGGGGGGGGGGTGAATCAGTTTAACACATTCATGGAATTTTCAAAACTTTTTCATAAAACTTATTTACACCTTCATTTCATATTCAACTTAATATGTGAGTAGTCTTAGAATGTGAACAACAAGTATTAATATAATATAACAATATACTTAATATGAGAGCAGCAAGTATTAAACAGATGATATAAACCAGATCAACACATAAACATCATGCATAGAGACACCAGATATAAGTGGAAACCCATAAAGGGAGAAAACCACATCTTATTATTGTTGTGATGTAAAGGCAAGCTCCAACTCCCTCTCACCACTGGTTTTCTGTAAGCACCAACCTACAGGAGGCTCCAACCTCAAATTCTGCAAGCTACAACTTGCAAGGAAGCTTCAACTCCCTCTTTTTCATAAAGAAACATTTGTTGATTTACTTTGGATATCAACTCTGTTCTGTACCTTTTATTTCTTTTACTCTACTTCAATCTTCATATCTGCTTGATTATTTCTTTTTCTTCAATTCTGCATTCTCTTCTCTTTTATCAATTTACTAAAAAAAAAATGTACCATTTCAACTTTACAGTGGGATTTTATCTTTCTCTAGAGACTTGCCAATTACATCACAAACAATATAAACAGTTAAAAACATTCATTCAATTACAGTGTATATTTCGAATAGCACTCCTCTCTTCCTCTTTTCCTTCCTCCTTCATCCAACCTCACTCTCTCTTTCGTTTTCTCTTTTATTTAGTTCCCTGTTCATTGCAGTTATCTAACTGCGGTATGTACAACTGACTTTTAATATAACTGCTGTGCAATTTATCATTCTACTGCGGAACTGGCAATTTCAATTGTTACAAACATTAACGCCGCTGACTTATATTAAACCCAACAGTAATATGTATCCATATAACCTTTCGAGCCCTTCAACAATATTTAATCTTCGACTTGGGGGTTAAGATCTCGGCATAACACAACAACGTATATTGAACCAATAATGCAAAGAGAGATTGGATCCCACACCCTTAATACACGATATAATACTTTGGGTTATTAAAACCATATTAATTGACCATCCCAGCTTCCGCGCATATATTTAAATCACAACTTTGGGTTAAACCCACAAACATTAATTTGAAAAGTCCCAATCAATATAATTTAGCCTGGGGCCCACATATATAATCAATGACCCAATCACATACTCGCACCGTACCGTGGTTATCCTTCGCGCACCTTCCTCATACGGCCACCGTCTGATGGCTCCCCTCCAGATCGACGGCGCTCAACAATATCGCGCGGCTTCCTTGTTCGGACATTAACGTGCGATGGCGCGCAGTGTGGCGGTTTTGCAGAGTCGTTCAGGGATGTGTGTGGCTCGTTCTATGGAATTGCTCCCAATCTCTTGAATACCACTTTTGCTGCAAAGGTGGTGCGATACAAACTGCTTCTAGCCTTAACCCGTGTTCACTGTTCATCCGCAAGGTTCCGCTCCTCTTCGCTCAAGGTTCCGTCAAGCTTCAACATTATATTGTAATTAACTCCGCCTACGACTGTGCACTGAACCACTCCAATTCACGACTCTGTTCTTGAATTACTTTTGGTCAACACTATTCATGAAATTTTATGCAGCATTAATATAAACATAGGTTCACATATAAACAAATGTTCCTATTGCAGAGTTATTCTCTTCGGCCTCCCGTGGAATTTCGATACAGAAAATACTTCAATTAACTTCTCCACAGCATATACAAGCCTTAATCGCATTTAATTCGAAACATAAAATCGACCTTAACTGACATCATTTCTTCCTTTAATTGCAGGGTTTCATCTCAGAGCCTATTTCAGAGATTACCACATATCTATTGAATTCAGGTATATTCACACAGGACTAGTTCCGACAATGCACATCTGGTTTAAGAATGAATTCTTATATATATATATATATATATATATATATATATATATATATATATATATATATATGGAATCACTTACATTCATCTCCGACTTGGTCTTCAGTAGATGGCCTTTCTAAAAAATTTGTCCAAGGCTTTTTAGTACACCACCCTCTGTAACCTTTTTATTAAACAGTGGCCTCTCTATCCTCATTACTCTGTCTCAAGACAACTCTACTTCAATTCATTGCTTGTCTCTGCTTCAATTCACTGCTTCCTCTGCTCCTTGACTGACACTGCTCCTTGCTTCTCTTTTTGCTGCCTCTACTACCTCTCTGCTGCCTTGTTGTTGTTTCAGGTGCTCCTCCTTTGTCATTTCCTTTGCCAAATCCTCCTTTGCCAACTCCTTTGCCATCAATGACAACATTTCCAACAGCACCGTGTCACGCCATGTGAGGTTGCCCGACTGAGCGCGTTCGGGTCGAGCCGTTTCGTTTTAGTGTGCCCGTATCAGTTTTGCTAAGTTGTGACCGCCTGAGTGCCTTATGCACGTTCAGGTGGCCTATTTTCCGTTTGCTCGCTTGTGGCGTTGTTCGGTTAGGTGCGCCGTGTTGCGCCACGTGAGGTCACCCAACCGAGCGTGTTCGGGTCGGGCCGTTTCGTTAAGGGCTCCCATATCAGTTTTGCTAAGTTGTGACCGCCCAGGTGCCTTATGCATGTTCGGGCGGCCAGTTTGCGGTTTTCTCCCTTGTGGCATCATTCGTTCGGGTGCGCCGTGTTGCGCCATGTGAGGTCGCCCGACCGGGCGCATTCGGGTCGGGTCATTTCATTCGAGGGCGCCCGTATCAGTTTTTCTAAGTTATGACTGCCCGGGTGCCTTGTGCAGGTTTGGGCAGCCTATTTTACATTTGTTCCCTTGTGGCATCATTCAGTCAGGTGCCCCGTGTCACGCCATGTGGGGGCCCCCGACCAAGCGCGTTCGGGTCAGGCCATTTCATTTAAGGGCGCCCGTATCAGTTTTGCTAAGTTGTGACCGCCTGGGTGCCTTGTGCATGTTCAGGCAGCCCGTTTCCCATTTGTTTCGTTGTGGCATCGTTCGGTCGGGCGCGATATGTGAGGGCGCCCGACCATGTGCGTTTGGGTCAGGCCATTTTGTTCGAGGGTGCTCGTATCAGTTTTTCTAAGTTGTGACTGCCCGGGTGCCTTATGCATGTTCGGGTGGCCTATTTTCCGTTTGATCCCTTGTGGCATCATTCATTCGGGTGCACCGTGTTGCGCTGTGTGAGGTTGCCCGAGCAGGCGTGTTCGGGTAGGGTTGTTTCATTAGAGGGTGCCCGTATCAGTTTTGCTAAGTTGTGACCGCCCAGGTGCCTTGTGCATGTTCGGGCGGCCCGTTTGCCCTTTGCTCTGTTGTGGCATCGTTCGGTCGGGCACGCCGTGTCGCGCCATGTGAGGTCGCCCGATTGGGTGCGTTCAGGTAGGGCCATTTTGTTCGAGGGTGCCCGTATCATTTTTGCTAAGTTGTGACTGCTCGAGTGCCTTGTGCACGTTCAGGTGGCCCGTTTTCCGTTTTCTCCCTTGTGGCATCGTTCGATCGGGTGCGCCGTGTGAGGTCACCCGATCGAGCGCGTTCATGTCGGGTCGTTTCGTTAGAGGGCTCCCATATCAGTTTTGCTAATTGTGACCGCCCGGGTGCCTTGTGCATGTTCGGGTGGCCCATTTTCCGTTTGCTCCCTTGTGGCATATTCATTCGTTCAGGTGCACCGTGTTGCGCCGTGTGAGGTTTCCCAATCGGGCACGTTCGGGTCAAGTCATTTCGTTCGACGGTGCCCGTATCAGTTTTGCTAATTTGTGACCGCCCGGGTGCCTTGTGCACATTTGGGCGGCCCATTTTCTGTTTGTTCCCTTGTGGCATCGTTTGGTTGGGCGCGCCGTGTCGTGCTGTGTGAAGGCGCCCGACCAAGCGTGTTCAGGTCTGGCCATTTCGTTCAAGGGCGCCCGTATCAATTTTGCTAAGTTGTGACCGCTTGGGTGCCTTGTGCATGTTCGGGCGGCCCATTTGCCATTTGTTCCCTTGTGCATGTTCAGGCGGCCCGTTTTCCATTTTTTCCCTTGTGGCATCATTCGATCAAGCACGCTATGTTGCGTTGTGTGAGGGCACCCGACCAAGCGCGTTTGGGTTGGGCCATTTCGTTCGAGGGCACCTGTATCAGGTTTGCTAAGTTGTGACCACCCGGGTGCCTTGTGCACATTCGGGTGGCCGGTTTTCTATTTTCTCCCTTGTGGCATTGTTTGGTCAGGCGCGTCGTGTCGCACTGTGTGAGGTCGCCTGACCAAGCGCGTTCGGGTTGGGTCGTTTTGTTAGAGGGCTCCCGTATCAGTTTTACTAAGTTGTGACCGCCTGGGTGCCTTGTGCACGTTTGGGTGGCCCATTTTCTGTTTTCTCCCTTGTGGCATCATTCGTTCGGGTGCACCGTGTTGCGTCGTGTGAGGTCGCCAGACCAGGCGTGTTTGAGTCGGGTCGTTTTGTTCGAGGGTGCCCATATCAGTTTTGCTAAGTTGTGACTGCCCGGGAGCCTTGTGCACGTTCGGGCGGCCCGTTTGCCGTTTGCTCCCTTGTGGCATCATTCGGTCATGCGCATCGTGTCGCGCCATGTGAGGTCGCCCAACCGGGCACGTTTTTGTCGAACCATTTCATTCGAGGGTGCCTGTATCAGTTTTTCTATGTTGTGACCGCCGACCGGGTGCCTTGTGCATGTGACCGCCGGTCGGGTGCCTTGTACACATTCTCATCAATGTGGGACACTTGAACTTAAGATTTTCTGGAGTAGTCATGAAGTGCATTCTGGTTATTAAGACTTCATCAGATGGCCATTCTTTGGACTTAAATTGTGTGATAACACTGTGGCTGAGTTTGAAACTGGAGATTGAACATACATTTAGTTTGATTGCAATAGAAATTTTCATCAATAAATGTAAAGCAATGGCTAACAAATACTATAAATTAATAAATAAATAAGACATGGCAACAAGCAAAAATACTTACAAAATTGTTACATTGAGACGCAAATAATAAGCAACTAATGTGCACAAACAGAGACCAATGAAACTATCATCTTAAACCCTAACCCCTTAAACACTAATTCCCAACCCCTAACCCATTTAACCCCCTAACCCATTTAACCCCTAAACAGTAAACCTCTAAACCCTTAACCCCTAACCCATTTAACCCCCTAAACCCCTATTAAACCCCTAACTCCACCCAAAGAAACACGTTCATATGGGTCGGGTTGAGTTGGGTGATGGCTCTCAAGGAAACGTGTTTGGGCAGGTGATCAACTTGTATAGGAGATCTATGAAGACTTACATTTTTCCTTTGCTTTAATATTAATCTCCTAGCAATTTCGTTAGAGGGCTCCCGTATCAGTTTTGCTAAATTATGACCACCCGGGTGCCTTGTGCACATTCGGGTAGCCCGTTTGCCGTTTGCTCCCTTGTGGCATTGTTCGTTCGAGTGCATTGTGTTGTGCCGTGTGAGGTCGCCCGACCGGGTGCGTTCAGGTCGGGCCGTTTTTTTCGAGGGCGCATGTATCAGTTTTGCTAAGTTGTGACCGCCCGGGTGCCTTGTGCACGTTCGGGTGGCCCATTTTCCATTTTTTCCCTTGTGGCATCGTTCGGTTAGGTGCGCCGTGTCATGCCGTGTGAGGGCGCTTGACCAAGCGTGTTCGGGTCGGGTCGTTTCATTTGAGGGCGCCCGTATTAGTTTTGCTAAGTTGTGACCGCCCGGGTGCCTTGTGCATGTTCGACTAGCCCATTTGCCATTTGTTCCCTTATGGCATCGTTCGGTCGGGCGCATCGTGTCACGCAGTGTGAGGCCGCTCGACCAAGCGCATTTGGGTCGGGTTGTTTCGTTCAAGGGTACCCGTATAAGTTTTTCTAATTTGTGACCGCCCAGGTGCCTTGTGCACGTTTGGGCAGCCTGTTTGCCATTTTTTCCCTTGTGGCATCGTTTCGTCAAGCGTGCCATGTGAGGGCGCCTGACCAAGCGCATTCAGGTCGGGTCATTTAGTTCGAGGGTGCACATATTAGTTTTGCTAAGTTGTGACTGCCCGGGTGCCTTGTGCACGTTCGGGTGGCCTATTTTCCATTTTCTCCCTTGTGGCATCGTTCCTTCGAGTGCACTGTGTTGCGCCATGTGAGGTCGCCCGACCGGGCATGTTCGGGTCAGGTTGTTTTGTTAGAGGGCGCGCATTCTTTCATTAATTTTAATGAAATTCTCTAGAGTGTCCTCGATAAGTATGAAATTTCTCCCCTTACAAATTAAACAAGAAGTGAAAGGAGCTTTACCCAAATAGCTTATACAATCTCTTTTTCCTTGAGAGGGTCATAATAGGGTCACCATTCTTTTAATGACATGTAAGTATTACTTGAGAACCAACTCTATTTTTGGATGACTTCCACATCCTTACGAGACATGAAAGTACTTAAAAAATGTTTATCCCTTTGCTAATAAGTGGAAGAATGAAGTATAACCAAACACCAATGTCTAATGCCTATTTATTCATTGACTCATAAAAGTCTTAGATATATGTCTCATATATCAATTTTTCACAGGTAGCATTAATGTAGTATTTTATCCATGTGTACATATTCCATGAAAATTATCATTAAAATATCTTATTTCATCTTCATATCTTTAACTTTAATCCTTCTAATCCTATTTCTAGTACCAAGCTTTTCCCTTTTGCTATTTTCCCAGGAACCCTACCCCACCTCATAAATACCACATAGTGATGTTTCCAAAAATTTAGATCTCCTTCACCTAATAGAAAACTCTAGCCATTATAAGTTCTTAAAGTTAAAAGGTTTGATTAAACACACAAAAGAGTATAAGAAAGCTTATGGGGTGATATTAATAAGGGAACTAAAAGCTTTTATTCAAAACGTTAATGCGATGTTTAAGGGAACTAAATGAATTATATGCCATGTATAAATCAAACCTAAGTTGGCATTTGAAAGGTTTTAATACCTATTTATATGGTGGAGCATTACCGCCATAAACTATGGTTTTAATAGGCATTTCAAATGAATTACAAAGGTTTCGGATTAATCATCATGGGCCTTTCAAAATTTTACATTAATCACTACAGCTACCCCTGCATGTAATTAGTACTACAGCTCCTTGCCTTTTCTAATCGACTCAAACCCTACTGGATATACGCCTCCTGCTGCAAATAACCACCCGTCGCGTAAGAAACTCCAGAAAGTAGGCCGTTGATGCAAAGAAATGCCCGTCGTGCAAGAAAATCTAGAAAGCAGACCATTCCTCCATCAGCAGGCAAAATGGTATGGCCAAACAGAATTTTTCCAGATTTTGAAAAGTGATTTTATCGTTTAGAATGCCCAGGTTTTGAAACAGAGCAATAAATTGGGCTGGTCATTTTCCTTGAATAGGGCATGCCTGTAGATTTAGTTTTGTTTTTAATACAAGTCAATGTAAGACATAATGAATTCCCCAAACCTCAATCTCTAGCATGCTTTCCATAAAATTTGGCAGTTGATTTCCATCATCACAATTTGGTCTTTACAAGAAGAAAAATTGATCACCATTTCCTACCATTTTCCTTCAAACAATATTAAGCACATGCAGTCATCATCCAAATTTTATAGATTCATCGGAAAAGAAGACCAAGAAATACATGCTTCGACAAATATCATATATTCCATACATACTCAATACAATACCACCAGAGCTTCAGTAAGGACGGGTGAAATATACATTAAAAAGCGGGGTTTCTATGACTAAAAACCCTACAATTTGTAAGTTCAATATATATATGAAACCAAACCACAGCACACCAATATTTAGCGCCTTAAAACTAGGATCAGATAAAAATCTGGCTACAACTATCATTGAATGTAGACAAGTATGTGAGAGAATTTCTATTTTTATTTTAAGCTAGCGAAGCCATCTTCGTGCTTTTTAGGAAGCATCCACTTTCTCATTATATCTTGGGAGTTCTGCAAGAGACACCTAGTCACACTGGGGTCAAACCCAGTTCACCTTTTCCTGTTGATTAGCCTCCAATCTGTTCACTTTTACCTGGAGAGATTTAACATATCTAATAGTCTTATTAAGGACAACAGCAGTGTCCATGTAATCTTCACCAGAGATTATATTTCTCGGAAGTTGGACCATTCCTTTAATTCTCTCTTTTTTGGATTTCTTGGCAGAAGCAAATTTCCCTGAAAGAGATTTATGTGATTGTATGCATCTAAGTGCACTATTCTTTGTACTTCCCTTAGTCAGCATGCTAAAAACCCTCAATGCATAGATATTCTTTTTTTTGCATTAATTATCATTGGCATTTTTGCAATTCTTGGTTTGGATGTGCACTTCCTGGGTCAGAGTGACCAGAAGGGAGTTATCGAACAAAAAACAGTTGTCATTTATGCTAGACTCGCCAACCGATTCTTCAATAATAGCAGGTCCAAAGTCTTCCTCCTCTTCTTTATGTTCCTGTTGATTAATACCTGTTTTCTTGGCAGAAATCCCAACACTAGTATCATCCCTAACTTTTGTACGTGCCTTTTTATTTCCACTATATTCACTTGGTGAGTAACCAGTGCTACTCTCCTGACCAATGCTACTCTCCTCTTCATCATAACTCAAAAGAGCGTCTAAGTCTGCAGTGTTTTCATCTAGCTGAGTCTGAGAATATCCAGAGTTTCCTTTGCTTAATACATCACAGCTCACACGAATTGCATATTCATTTTCAACCACAGGACAATCAATAAACTCACCCCCATAGTTGTCTAGGGCTGTCATGCACAATTGACTCAATCCCATATTTGGAATAGTTGTAAAAGATAAGGGAATAGTTTCCCCGTACCATGGAAAATTAACATCCTAGAGGCCTGATGTTCCTGCTGCCAGTACTTCAGAAATTGCGTTTTTCTCCATGGCCATGTTTTCAGGGTTGGTCTCTTTCTTTGCCTTGCCATTTCCGGGAAAAATTTCATAAAAGCTCTGTACTAGTGCAGGGTGAAAATTAAACCCACATCTGTTCATATTATAGTCACACATGAACATACTATTGTAATAATCAGGTGCTTGTAATTGGAAAGTATCAAGAAATCTAATTTGTGATAATTTATCAGCACAATCACCACCCCAAACATCGGCACAATTTCCACGTGGCATGGATGATACATCTCCCTTGACAAGAGTTATACATTCAACATAAGGGCTAGATAAGTTAGCCATGTGGATATAATTATAGCTAATGCTAAACATCAATCTCCAACATGCTTTCCATAAAATTATGTAGTTGATTTCCATCATCACAATTTGGTCTTTACAAGAAGAAATATTGATCAGCATTTCCTACCATTTTCATTCAAACAATATTAAGCACATGCATTCATCATCTGACTTTGATAGATCCATCGGAAAAGAAGACCAAGAAAGACATGCTTCGACAAATATCATATATTCCATACACACTCAATACAATACTACCAGAGCTTCAATAAGGATGGGTGCAATATACATTAAAAAGCGGGGTTTCTATGACTAAAAACCCTACAATTTGTAAGTTCAATATATATATGAAACCAAACCACATCACACCAATATTTAGCACCTTAAAACTAGGATCAGATCAAAATTTGGCTACAGCTATCATTGAATGTAGACAAGTATGCGAGAGAATTTATATTTTTATTTTAAGCTGGTGAAGCCATCTTCGTGCTTTTTAGGCAGCATCCACTTTCTCATTATATCTTGGGAGTTCTGCAAGAGACACCTAGTCACACTGGCGTCAAACCCAGTTCGCCTTTTCCTGCTGATTACCCTCCAATATGTTCACTTTTACCTGGAGAGATTTAACATATCTAATAGTATTATTAAGGACACCATCATTGTCCATGTAATCTTCACCAGAGATTATATTTCTCAGAAGTTGGACCATTCCGTTAATTCTCTCTTTTTTGGATTTCTTGGCAGAAGCAGATTTCCCTGAAAGAGATTTATGTGAATGTCTGCATCTAAGTGCGCTATTCTTTGTACTTCCCTCAGTCAGCATGCTAACAGCACTCAATGCACATATATTCTTGTTTTTTCATTCATTCTCATTGTCAATTTTTCAATTCTTGGTTTGGATGTACACTTCCTGGGTTGGAGTGACCAGAAGGGAGTTATCAAACAAAAAATAGTTGTCATTTATGCTAGACTCGCCAATCGATTCTTCAATAATAGCAAGTCTAAAGTCTGCCTCCTCTTATTTATGTTCCTGTTGATTAATACATGTTTTCTTGCCAGAAATCCCATCACTAGTATCATCCCTAACTTTTGTACATGCCTTTTTATTTCCACTATATTCACTTGGTGAGTGACCAGTGCTACTCTCCTGATGAGTGCTAATCTCCTCTTCATCAGAACTCAAAAGAGCATCTAATTCTGTAGTGTTTTCATGTAGCTGAGTTTGAGAATCTCCATAGTTTCCTTTTCTTAATACATCAAATCTCACACAAATTGCATCTTCATTTTCAACCACAGGACAATCAATAAACTCACCCCCATAGCTATCCAGGGCTGTCATGCACAATTGACTCAATCCCATATTTGGCATAGTTGTAAAAGATGAGGGAATAGTTTCCCTGTACCATGGAAAATTAACATCCTAGAGGCCCGATGTTCCTGCTACCAGTACTTCAGAAATTGCATTTTTATCCATGGCCATGTTTTCAAGGTTGGTCTCTTTCTTTGCCTTGCCATTGTCGGGAAAAATCTTCGAAAATATTTGTACTAGTGAAGGGTGAAAATTAAACCCACATATGTTCATATTATAGTCACACATGAACATACTATTGTAATAATAAGGTGCTTGTAATTGGAAAGTATCAAGAAATCTAATTTGTGATAATTTATCAGCACAATCACCACCCCAAACATCGACACAATTTCCACGTGGCATGGATGATACATCTCCCTTGACAGGAGTTATACATTTAGCATAAGGGCCAGATAAGTTAGCCATGTGGATATAATTATAGCTTTCTTCCATCCCACTAGTCAGTGCTGCATCAAGGCTACCCTTTTGAATACTCCCATTAGAACTGAGCTGATAATACTGAGAACATTTTAACAAAGTTCCTTCATATTGGGTTGTCTGCCACAAGGGCTTAAAATTCATAACATTTGGGTAACCAGAGTCTAATACCAATAATGTAATTTTAGTCTCTTAGCATGCATGCCCTGGTACCTAACTAACTATGTCCAAATATGGTCCTGTCATGTACTGGTTCTCCATTCAGAAAACTTTGTATAGGTCTTGCAAACTCAAATCCACGAGCCTGCAACAGTACACTATCACTGTAATTATGTAGTATGACCATGGTTAGGTTACACATATCATATTTTCCACCTGCTATACCTTAACCACTCAGTCCAAGCCATCTAATCTGTATTTTCATGATTGTCGTGGCCTTTACTACACAGTTTTTGGAGACCTGAAAACTCTAGATGTGAAATGGACTTGGACTTCTACATAATAGCCTGAAAATTATAATCATTCCAATATTTCAAAATCTCGAAGCAGGCAATGATTCTGGCTATCATGATCCCATTACTCTTTCTATGACCACTTTCACATCTTAATGCATGGGATTCCCTCAGGCTCGATGCTGTTAGCCATGACATTTATACCAAACTGATGTTGTTGTGAAATGACTTTGTTTCATATAAAGATTAGGTGTTGTTCTTGTCATAAAGAAACCCTATATGAATTTACCTTGTCAATGGTTAGAGTGCTTTCCATTTGACAACATACCTCATGTATGCGTTGAATTGAAACAATGATACAAATTACAGTGAAAAAACATAGTGATCCTATAGTTGTCAACATGTGATAGTAATTCTCATTGAAATCTCATTGTGCATAGGTACAACAACTCAGGCAATCTCAGTCAAGGAATTATTAGACTTATCATTTTTCATTTTGTGTTTTCAAGTTAGATATTGTTTTCAAGTTTTCAAACTTCTAATTTTATTACAATGTGGCAGATTGATCAGGGTAGTACAGGAACAACCCCGAGACAGGATCATCGCGGAAAGGGGCCAGCGGAAGAAAATGTAAAGTTCCAGCATTGCTCTATCTTTAGGTACTTTATTTATTTACATAATTGAAATAATATTAATTTTGTTCAAATATGTATACACCTAACCATGGTACGCCTAATGATTCCCTCTACAAGGAAGAGCTTTCTTCATCCCCATGTCCATTGTTGTTGCTGCGAAAAAAGGCGCGAAAAGCAACGTTGGAATTTGAGCGTTTGGTAGACGCTTTGCCTCAAACACCTGAAATAGAAATGAAGATAACACAAATTATGACCCAGCTAGAAACATATAAGGTAATAATAAAAAATCAAAAGGATATTTTTTTTGTTCTGCATGAGATGAATTGTGATAGTTTTATTTTTAATTTTTACATTAACTAAACTAACACAAAAATTATTTTGTATGTAGCGTTATATGACACCTACTACACCCGGTGTTGGTGGTAGTGGGACACAAGGGAAAGATATTTCCGAGCCAACCTCTCGTACACCTTTTACGCCTTTAGGTGGCAGCCAAGAAACGCACCCTACCCAAGAAGATACCCAACCAATCGTTGAGCGTGTTGGCAGTGATGAGGCTGATATGGCCAACTATATTATTGTGTTTCCTGGACCTACACGTGTCAGCTCCATGGGGACCATTAATGGAACGTTTTTGGTGAACAATGAAGGTATCCCTATAAAGAACGTTTTAACTATTTCATGTACTCTATCTAAAACATATTTTATCATGATTTTTATTTTTAAATTAATGATAATATCTTTTTTCTGTGTAGGAAACAATGAGTTCTACAAGTTTTTGGAGAGCCATGCGTTGGTAATTTTTGGCCCAACCATACACACAAAGTGGAATTCCCAGAATTCCAACCTGAAAAAAGAACTTCTAGATTATCTAGAAGCCCTTTTTGGGGTGGGCACATTTGACAGAATAGTAGTGGCTCAGGTAGCTGGCAAATATTTGAAATATACCAGGGACACCTATGGGACACAATTGCAATTTAACCCTAGATACAAGCGTCCTCTCACAGTTCCAGAGAGTGAGTGGAGAGCACTCATCCATGACGGAAAAGAGAAAAGAGCAAAGAAAGAAGGAAAAATGCCAACTGGACCCGCAAGGTAAATTACAACTTTAATTCAATAGCTTTAATTTTCTCTATGTTTAAAATAAAAGTGTGCTACGTCATATCTGACTTCAATATTTTGATGATAGGTTTTCTGACACCTCGAAGGAAACCAAAGCTAGGATTGAAAAAAAGGGCCATCACAAGCTAGGCCAAGGTGACTACTTGAAATTAGCCACAATAATTGTAAGTAGCTAAACATCTTATAATTAATTGTATTACCTTCCAACGTTTTTGTAATCCCATCAAATAACATTAAAAATACACAATCATATGTAATGTAGGGTGATGACTTTGGAATGGAAACTACTGAGGAGGATAAAAATATCGCTTTCCATTCCGACTATGAAGCCATAGTTGAATATCATAGAATCTTGGGACAGGTCCCAAGATCCAGAATGCCTGATAAGGTAAAATGTTAACCTTTCAATATGTTTGTTTTTGTCCATAAATTTAATGTCTAACAAATTTTTTTAAATCAGGGGAGCAACACTTTCAACAAGCCAAATAACCCAGTTGTAGAGAAGTGTGTTGAGAGCGAAATATTGCCAGAAGAACATGTTCCTAACGTGCAACCTGATCATTGTAGTGGGGACCAGGCCGGAAATGCTACTATCAGTGAGGACCATGATGGTAATTAATTTCCATCTATAATTTTTTCTAATTATACCTTGATGGTTGTCCTTATAATTTTTTTTGTTTAAATGAAAGAGAATGTTGTACTTGAGGATCTTACCACCAGAGAGGAAGACAGGGCAACATTCCCAACGGTGACAACTGGTGCACTAGGTAAATAATCTCATTGCAATTTTTTTTAATTAATATTACCGAAATAGTTCAATGATATTTAAAAACTGGCAATTAAAATTTAATACTATCTATTTTTGTAAGAGATGACCCATCACTGGATGAGACCAGACATCGTGACTACGCAACTAGGTTAGCAATGCGGGAAAGGCACGAAACAGGAGCAGAGCACGATGATGTTAATGATGTAATTAGGAGCTTTAGAAATAGGAAGAAGAAAAAGAAAATTTGATAATGTAAAATATTGTATTATTATAAGACAAACATTACCATATTTGGAACGTTTTTTGTGTTATATAAAAATAATAATTTATCATACTATTTTTATGTCCAGCAATAATTTCAATGTTTCCTTGTGTACTTTTTGTTGCATTGTTTTTTTATTAGTTATTGAATATTTTTTTTCTGCTCATGAAAGTAAAAAATGAAATATAGATTGGGCATTATGGAATTGAGAGTGATGTGAGGGGGGGATGGGGAGGGGCCATAAGAGCTTCCACCTTCACGTGGTTGGCCCTGTTTAGTAGAGTATAATTTATTGGAGTGATTTAATCTTGGAGAAAACCTCCCTCGATCCAACATAGCAACAAAAAAGTTGTTGTTGACTTAGTTGCTGCTCTTTCAGATCGTGGGAGGCTTGTTCCAAGTTCAGGCGACTCCAATAAATTGTTCTTGAAATGAAGAGGAGCTTATTCAGGTATGTTTTGACATTTTCAACATATGTTCTAACATTATCATAAGAATGCATCTTAGAGTAAAAAATACTACATCCATTACTTTTATTTATTGTATAGATAATTATGGATTTTGAATGACTCGGCAGCGTAGGTACAAATCCTCTTGCATCATGAGCAAAACAACTTGTCAACCAGGTTCATGTCCAGGATATTTTTGCTTGTGTGCTTGACCAGGTTCGTAGTGTCACACTTTGTAAGTTCGTTTACAGTTCATAATTCAATATTAAGCTTGTTCATGATTATTATCTGGTTTTTTGTATTTTTTTTGTTTGTTTGTTCATGATTCAATATTAAGCTTGTTTAAGCTTGCAAGCAACTCTGCATGTTTCCTATTGTTCACTATGATTTCTCCATTTACCACTCCCAGGATGAATCTGACTTTATTGTCCAATTTCAGAAAATCAAGCTGAATGTTGTCCAATTGGAATTTCTTTCTCTTTTCATATAATTCAAGATGGATATGATAGAAGTGCTCCAAAACTTGCTCAGGGGTCTCATATTTATGATTCATTCCCTTTGAGCCAAAAAGATGCATGTTACTTGTACTTATTGTAGTAGTCAGTTTGAATTTCCTTAAAAATCCCTCTTGAAGTGAAATCTTCATATTCTCTTCAGAAAATGACACCTCTAAATGGACCTTGGTATCAGTATTGTATTCCTTATATTCCCTTATGAATGGTTCTTTAATCTTATCATTCCCAGTCATCAATGCTTCCAGAAATTCCTTGTAATCCTGAGTCCACTTGCAAACAGGAAACTCTATAATTCTTAATGTTGTCTCATTAATTTCCTCTATGATGCCACTAATCGTGTAAGACACACAATTATCCTTTATATTTGTTTGTTCAATTGTACCCTTAAAACCCTTGTACCAAGGTGCCAAGCCAATTGTGTATTGTCCAATGCTCCGGGATGTTGAAATGTCCCTTAATCCTAGGCCAATCAATATATCATAATAAAGTGATAAAAAATATACATATCGTAGTATAGGCTCAGATCATATCCGGATCCATAAGCTTGTATAGTTTATATGAGGATAGTGTTTCCCTAATCTACATTATCTCATATTGGTCTTTTATAAAAAGTATGTTTCAGTGTTACTCTAGTGTATACTACAATGTCCATATTCATCATACAGGTTAAGGATAGAGTAATAGCATACAATATTCTACCTAATAAATCATCTTGTATTTCAATAGCTAATGTGGACATAGGTGTAATGTAAGCTCAATACTGATATATGCTTGTTCTTGTTCTAGCTCGATATCATTGAATACGCACTTTCCAGCTTTGATTAGTGAAAAGATTTGGATTAGCTTAAGATGAGTAATGTATTCACCCTTATCTCTCTTCTATGATTCCCATGTATTAGTTACAATGATAACAGTTATATGGAACTAAAAGTAGATTGGTATATATAAGAGACCATATCGTACCTATGATGCCCATCTTAAGCTTAGTAACTATCACTATATCACCTTACTTAAGCTAGTAGTATGCTCTATTGAATATATAAGATTATTGATTTCACTATGCTTAGAGCCACCGGACCAGTAAAATTGAATAGATGTCTTGTTGCTACATATGCACATATTGACAGTAAAGAGATATTTCAGTTCATGAGCATGTGTTGTGGGAACAAAACCTATGTAATCCCTATGTGTGGGGTTAATTAACCCTATGCCTACAATGTTTATTATTTTCATATCGGATTGTGTGGGGGTAGATAACTCATAGCCATATCACATAGGCCCCATTCACTTATGAAGGTTCCCAAAAATCTACCCCAATTTGGTTGATCTTGCTCAGCTTGAAAATTTTGAATTTTCATTGATGATTGATTTTCCTCTCGCTCGAATGCAAAAGGAAGATGAATTTCATATTTTTCCTCCATAATTTCCACATTCGACATCTATTGTAGCTATTCATCTATGCTCATATGGAATCACCACAAGTTGTAATTTTTTTTTTTGCAATGGATTCTTGATGTTGATCTCGACGAGATTTTTCCTCCTCAAAAAACATATCTTGGTTGTAAGCATGGTTGTGGTATGTTGATATTCAGATGAAAGCTACAACTTGTAGCCCTTGATCTACTAGGGGTTACCTTGATATTAACGACGGTGTATTAATACTCCTTCTGAATAACCAATAAAGGGTCAAGGAAATTGACCAATATGTTGTCAAGTTTTATCTTATCCATCTCTGGGGCAAGCTACTTTTCAGCTAACTCCACTACTTTTGATCTCAAATTTTCCAATTGCTTCCTTCTCTCATATGATACTTGAGCCTTTTCCTTTCACTTCCATTCTAATTTTGTAATAGTGTCATAGTGATTCCAGCCAACTTCTTTGGAAATCCTTAATGGAAATTGAATTTTGCTCCTTTTGAACCAGAATTAAGATGTTCAGGGAATATTAGCTTCTAGCAGTGTACCTCATATTATAGAATCACGAAGATATCTTAATGAGAAACTATTTAATACACGAGACTCACTTATATATTGAGTCAAGGCATATGGCTGATAGGGTCATTATCAAGAATAACAGGGATCCCACAAGTTATATATGTGTAGACCAACAACTTCTTCTTCTCTTCATACCTTTAGGCGCAAGGAATATAGCATCAAAGCCGCATATTCCATAAAAAATTACCTCCTTCATAAATCAGTAAACAGAAAGGGTCATCAAACAAAAATCCTCAATAGATGTATGGCTCAACCATAGCTCCCTATGAATATAGGGAAGGTGATCTTGTATAATCATCAAACCACTTGTAACCTATCTCTTTTCTGCTATGGACTCTTAGGTCAATGTGACAAAATCATCAATCAGCTGCTATGACTTTCCTTCTACAAGAAGATTCATCAAGATATAATGCCATGGATTCTCTATCTCCCCCTAAATCCTTGTATTAGTTGATCAGAATCGTGAAGACGAGGTTTTATATGGAGAGCCAGAATTAGGGTCTTCTCCGTTTCTTATTTCAATACATTCTCCATTGGCCATTTATGAGCTCTCAATAGAAAAAAGGGTATCATAGATCTGCTTGGTTTCTGATAGGTCCTACTGATGAAGACTGCTTCAAATGTGGCAAAGAAATTGAGTGAAGATTACAAAGGGATAGGCTAAAGAATCTGAGAACACTTGTTATAAACTGGGATCATAGACATGGTGAACATTCAATGTAATCTAGGATCATAGACACTAACTTGCCTTTAGCTAGGCTCTGATACCATTTTAATTTTTTAGGATAACATGTTCTTTGCAAAGACAGTTACTTCAAAGATCTTTATTATCCCAAAATGCCATTAGAAATCACATAGCTTATTATCATATACACAGCAACTGAAGAAAGAACATAGTTGAGCGAAGAAAAAGACAAGCCAAGATAAGATAACACATGGATATGGTGAAAGCTAGGGAAAAACCCCAAGACTGAGAAAACCCTTGATCAATTATTCTTATTATTCATAAACAAATTTTCAGCACACAGAGAGAGAGAGTACAAGGACTTCAAAGACAACACTGACTTACCAAATAGAAGATGTGACCTTAGACTGCAATTCTGAATACTGATAAGGGCTTCCTGAATTAGTCCTTACTGGTTAGGGTTACTTGCAATTCATTAAGATGCTACCAAAGGATGTCCTACAAGCATTCCAGAATTATCCAAGCACATCATTTCTACCCAAGTAACTACTGAAGATGGTAGCTCCTGGTTAGGGTAAGAGTAATACCGCAATAGCCCATACAAATGTATCCAAAACACTCTTATAAAGTTGTAGATTCTCTTCATAATAAGTTGACCTTCCTTTGATACAAATCAGTACTTAATCCAGCCCTGAAATGGGCTTCCGCATTTCAATGTAGACCCTTCTCAGCATATAATTAGAAAGGTAAGGCCTGAAACCAACTTGAGATGGTCTCCAATAGGTGCGGCCTACTTATAAGATTACACCCATATGCTTTTACTGGTCCTTATGTCTGCAGTTAACCTGAAATGTAACTTAGATCTTCAACAGAAGATGGATCACCCAAATCAGACCACATATGTATCTAGATATGACTCTAAGAAGCTCGGCCTTCTTCCCAAGGGACTTGGCCCATCAAATAACCCTCACATTACACCAAAGAAGCCCTACATTCTTTGATGGAGACACCTTTGTCCTGCGACCATCATATGAGAGAGATAGGATGATTTGAATGAGGAAGAAGGCTCCTCTTTATAGACAAGATGGAGGAAAGGCCGACCTTAAAATTTGGAGGCAAATTTGAAATTTGAATTTTCAATTTTTCCCACATAAACACAATCATAACTTATAGAATTTATTTTTGAATAAACAAATATTTTCTTGACCAAATTTGACGATCTTTAGATTTATTTTGGTCCTCTCAAAAAGAGGGATTCAATGGAATGATTATCTTCATCAACTAAGCAGACGTGAGTGGAATTTGGCCCTAGTTTATAATTTTTACACTATCTCTATATTTCTGACAAAATAGGCATCCTGGTTAACATCTGGATAGCCAAATATTATCCAAATGGCTTATTTGACTCTTGCAAAGTTGACTATGTGACAATGTCTATTCTATAAGAAGGAAATTCCAACTAATACGAATTCATTCCAAATTTGCCTACCCACTTGCCAAATCATCATTTGTCTTCTAACAAGCCCCATGCCAATGAGTTGTACCAACAATAAGAAGATTATTTTCAGCTGTTATCTAGTTTTTAAACATCTCAAAAACCTTGCATTACCAAATTGCATGCTTATTTGTTACAAATTAAACAAAAACCTCTATAAATATAGCTCAATGAACATGATTTTTAACTGCTAGGACTTTTTGAAGGACTACACACCCAAGAACTTGACTTTTAGAAGTGCCATATGCCTTGACATCTCTGAATACATCCTAGTTCATGATCATGAACTTTACATTTCCAATTGAGGTGATCAGATATTGATCAACATAATCCAACCTTATAAAATAATTCCTTTTATTGGTAATCAATGGATATGTTTCCTCTAAAATCATCTCCAATTCTTCCAAATAGGTATAGAAGAATCACGATGTAATGTAAGCGAACGTCGAACACTCATCAAGAATCATCTGGCACAATGCCATGAATGCATAATGACCAACAACTTGAAGGTTTTGAGTAAAATTTATATCACATGAAGATAACCATTCTCTTGTACATTAATCCCACATCAAACCTTGATGAAAAGGGTATTTTGGCATGCCATCTTCCAATGAAGGTAGAAAGAAAACCCCACCTGTCATCTTTCCATTAAAGAAGGTCCAAATTGAATGTGCAACCATACCAATCTTGATGAAATTCCAAATAATCCTAATGTAACTGGAAACGAGTTTCCATGCCTGCGATGTCCCCGATTAAGGACCACACAAACCACAAATCTTAAAAATATTAGTTATGCCTACTACTGACTATAATGCAAGCCACCTTCTCCAAGTTTCTTCGATAGCTGATCCTTCCAACTATCCTAGCTGGCCTACAGTCACTCGGTATACTTCCCAGATTCATTAGATGAAAGGGAATTCCTGGAAAACGTGAATGATCATGTCCTCACTGTTTTTGTACAAGGGGCATCAACCACGCCCAATCACATACCTTATTTGAAGCACATCCAAGGTTGAGATCTTTCTTTCAGCACCACATAAAAAGTTTTTCCTTGGTTGAGCACTTAGATTTCCAAAGCATTTTCCTCCACCACTTTAACTCTACAGGGACTCAAACTGCAATCATTGTGATGTATCCAAGCTTAGGGACATATTCACCAAAAGGAGAGGAAATCCAGAGAAGCTTGTCCTATCTGTCAGTTAATAATTTTTGACGAGCATTCAGAGCATTTACATATGCATTTCATGATTCATGAAAAGCTGCTTCTAATCCCAGCTTCCCAGCAGTCATCCATCCGTGTCTCCAATTGGTAGTTTTGGTTGGGTTGTCGATGTGTGGAATTCTAAACCTAGTGTTGTGATTTTGTTCAGTATATCTGCTATAAATCTACTAGGAATTAATTGCTAGGTGTTAGGTTCAAAATTTAACACAAAAAAAACACCCATATACTGGAAAACAACCCTTCAATGCTAGTATCTGTTAATATTCATTCCTTTCCTTTGTGTTGGTCCAAAAATTAGGTGAAAAGAGATTCTGTTGTGTAATATTCACAATAAAACCTGATTTCATGTCATCCATGCATAACTTGTTGTGCATCAAAATATGGATATCTTCATGTTATAACAACTGGTAATATTGTATTTGAATGATGGTTCATACTGTTGTCTCTGTCAATAGCACTCAGTGTTTACAAACACCTATTTTACATTATGTATTTTCCAAACAATACCACTCTAGGCACAAAAACGAGGCAATAGTTAGCCTTAAAGGCATCATCCCTGTCACATGCAAATTAGGCTTAGGAGCGGTGCCTTCTTTGTTGGATTTAGCACAAAGAATCCTCCTTATGTGAGAGTAAATCAAATTAATCCCATGAACATTTCCCCTCTCTGCAAGCAAATCAGTCACAAAGAAGCTCACTTACAGTTCACTCTTTGCAAAAAAGAACAACGACATACAACTGATCATTTGTATTCATAACTTGCCAAGGAACTTATCCTTGAGAAGGCCATCAATTAGCATTGTCCACATCCCTTCGTCAGGGTTATGTCCACTTTGCAATGCATTTTCAAACAACCTTTCTGCTTCTTACACCTTGCCTTCTTTACAAAGTCCAAGAATCACATAATTGTACAAAGATAGTTGTGGTTCATAACCATTTTCAACCATTCTATCCAAAAGCTCCAGACAATAGACGCAGTTTCCCTATTTACAGTGCCCATTAATAAGAGTTGTATAAATTGCTTCATTGGGACAGAGGCCTCTCTCTAACATATTTTTTATCAACTGGTCTGCCTCAAGGAGTCTACTTGATTTGCATAATTCTGCAATTAAGGCACTATAAGTATCTACAGTAGGCTGACAATGCTTCTCCATCATTTTGTCAACAATATTAAATGCCATAACACTGTTTATTTCAAGTGGTATTCCATCCAGGTCATGAATTCATCCAAGTTATCAGGATCTGAACTACCTACTGCATCCTCATCAGGAATCAAGTGTTATTTTTGTATCTTGTTTTCTTGAACTATACCATTCATAAGCTCACAATAAGTTCGATAATTAGGTTAGAATCCTTCATTTATCATCTTACTTAATAGATCAAAATCATGATTCACCCTGGCTGATTTGACATTGGCATCAATCAATGATGTGTATGTTACTTGGTTAGGCTGTAAGCCTTTCTCCTTCATTTTATCAATGAACATTTCAACCTCTTCCAGTTTGCCTTTCTTGTAAAGTCCATAGATCAGTGCACTGTAAGTGTAGACATTTGGAGTATAGCCCTGCTTTACCATTTTGTCTAATAATTTATATGAAAGATCAATGGCACTGGCTCTACATAATCCATCAACAAGTGTGGTATAAGTCACTAAGGAGGGAGCTAACCCTTCGCCCAACATCTTACCAAAGACATTATCTGCCTCAAGCACCCTGTTTTCTTTGCAGGCTTGAGTTATGCTTTTTTATTTGTTCTTCTGTCTAAAACTTTGAAGGTAAGTGCTACAATGTGAGTGTTTTTGTTTCTATGATGTTTCCTTCCCATGCTAGAGTAGGGCTATCCTTGGATTTTCCATCAAAGTTAGACTTGGGGCAATATCCATGTTTGTATAATCAGGTAAGATAGCCTATGAATTGAAGTTTATGTGAGCAAGATATTCTTGTCTAAATTTTCCCTTTGTAAACAATATCTATACTTATATTACACGATAAGGAGAGAAAGCAAGCTTGCGGAAGGGGCAATTTGATGTCGTGATGGCTCTCTCCTTTTGTTTTTTATTTACAATTTATGCTTGAAATTGCTCTATTTTTGAAGATCTTCAACCCATTGATTTTGATTTAGACTTTTATAATAGTTTTATGGTAACAATGACTTTCAAAGATAGGTTAAGTGTTGTCTTGAAAAAATGGGCCTCTTTGCAAACTGACTTTTTAAAACGTCGGAATATTATGAATGGTAATGTGATAACTGCAACTGTCATCAAAGTTTAGCTAGATATCTAGGGGTGATTGTCAAATTCCAAGCCTGCCTTCTGATATGAATTTTAAATTGGCATGGGCTATCAAGTCAATTCATCTTGCAACCATCCATTTTTTATCTGCATAACGTGAGCCTTTTTGGACCTTCTTGTCTTGTGTGTTTAAAACATCTTATTGCATCCCAGTTCCTGAGTTCTAATCACATTTCAAAATGATGTTTCAACCTTTCCATCTTTCAATGTATCATATGTGGGCTTATTTGTTAGTGAAAATAAGTTGTATTTTTATTTACTAAAGATATGTCATAGCTGAGAACCCCTACTTTGTCTGCTTTGAGTAACCAAAAAATCATGATTATGCACTGCCAAAGAAGCATACCGTTGTCAAATGTCATCCTTGAGAAGGCAAAATGAACATATAAAAAATTTGAATAGATCAACTTTGGCGGAATATTTATCTATATCTATATATCTATAAATAATATAAATAACATTGGGAAACAACTGTTAGGAACATATATGAAATAATTTTTAATCAACAATTAATCAGTGAGGGCCTTGAAAAGATTCAATCTGCAATAATCAAGAAATAATAGGGAAAAATCGGCCAATCTTGGAACGTCGGTAATGTTAAAATAAATAAATAAGATTATTTCGAAATAATAATTTTGTTAATTGCATTGGGATTGATTTGATTAATTTGAGATTATTTCATATATGGTTTGTAACATTTAAACCAATTTGTTGTGACTATCCCCATGGAAACTCATAATTTCTCTCAAGATGTAACAATATTTCACATGGTTTTGAATGCAAATATATTTGGGAAAGTTTCAAATGAGTGGGAGAATGTTGACATTGGTTTTTTTGTATGTGGTTCTGAAAGTTTAGAGACAAGAATAAAAAAGGAATGCAGGTCATACAACTTAAGAAACTTGAGAAACTCGAGAAACAGAGTTGTGTTTCATTTCAACAGTCATAGTTTTGATCTGTAATGAACTAATTATAGAGATATCACTATGACATAATGGCTCATTGTATTATGTTTACATAGGTTTCATATGCAAGTCTATAGCTGCCTTGCTATTAGTTTGGCCTATTTCATGAATTGACATGATTATGTAAGGCTCACTAAGGCCAAAATTGCCTCACAGGACCTATACAAGTTAAAATCTATATGATGTAATTATTGATATATAAATTAATATCTTTTCATATGAATTTTATAACTTTCCCAAAGGTTATTTGGCAGTCTGCGATAAATTAAACATACAATGACCCTAATGATTTATTAATATATTTCTGTAATATTAATTTGTTTCGGTTATAATCTGTTATGAGTTTAATCTTTAGGAAAGCCCAGCGGAAGAAAAAATGTATGTGGCATTGTATCCAAATGGTATCCTTTTTCAAAGGTGACGTATTCAACATTATTTTCTGATAGGTGGACAGTGACAAGGTGTATCTTGGGATTATTGCTTGTTATCTAAAAACTTCTATGCATCTATGTTATAAAAAAATATTTGCTTTTGTGCATGTTTCACTACAGAAGAATGATGAGGATGGATCTTTTAGGACTTCAATAAGAATGGAAAAAGGAAACTAGTCTTCTTGACTTCTAAATAATTTCAGGCTCTCCCCTGCAAAGCTTGTTTGACCAAGAGTGACCTTTCCGTGGGTCTTTTCCTGTCCTTTCCAAAGGCATAAATAACGAAGCATATTTTTTAGGGCTTTCATTTTCAGGGTCTTGCTGGGCAGAGGTGAAA
Source organism: Pinus albicaulis (assembly GCA_034641835.2). Classification (NCBI taxonomy): domain Eukaryota; kingdom Viridiplantae; phylum Streptophyta; class Pinopsida; order Pinales; family Pinaceae; genus Pinus; species Pinus albicaulis. The sequence goes on from CM076578.1 coordinate 1,168,942,096, forward strand.
TCTCAGTTGGAAAACATTCTTCAGGGGCATTTGCATTGGAGTGCATTCTTGTTGGGAGATTCCTGATGTATGATTTTGGATTTGCTGATTGGTATTTTGCACTGTTTGCGAGTTTCTGCATCGTGTGTTCTCTGGGGACTCCACTGCACATGTGTGAAAAAATGAGGTTAGTTCTTTGGTTTCTTTTTGTTGACGAGGTACATATGGAAATGCTAGCAAAATTATCATTGCTGATTGAGGATGCCAAATTTTTAGACCTTGCATCTTATTCTGATTTTATTTTCCTTAAGGAAAATGATATAAATTTCATTGTGTATGCCCTTCCATTTTCATTTTTCTTTTTGCTGGTGTGTAAATAATTCTATATATATAAGAAATATTTTTTCAAAAGTAGGGACCCAGATAGAAATTTCCACTCCAAGGACAATCCTTTGGGCACACTCAGTGTCTTGATTTTTCTTTTTATATTTTCTGTCAGAGGAACGATTGGAAACCCATCATGCATTGGAGTCACAGGGGAGAAACTAGAAGTTTGACATCAATATGACCTTGCAACATTAGCCATGGTCTTAAACACAGAGCTGAAAATTGCAATACGGAATAACAGACCAATTATTACTTGCAAGGGAGGAGGAAACCCTCCAAAATGCAATCACAGGTTTTCATTTACATGTGACATAAAAATCTAATACATCATATAAGGTGATGCAATCAGGACGCAATTCATTCAGAGCCACGTGGGCCCTAGCATATAGCCATTTATAATTTTCAAAAATAGACACAGAAACCAAGAGTATAAATTTGCAGATAATATAGGCACAGGCTGCTATACAGTCTGCTTAGACAACATGCACAAATTTTTTGGAAGATTAGTTTTTTGAAAAAGGCATGACAACATTATTTTTTTCAGCATAAGCTCTAAGAAGTCCAACATAACTTTGAGAAGCACAGATTTGAAGGTATATTTCTATCTTGATTTTCTTTTTTTAATGCAAGAAACAAACTCATCTATTGAAAAGTTCCATGGACTTAGCTTTCACACTTGAAAATCAAAGCTTCAACTTTTTTTAATGGAAAGAAGTCCATGAGAAGTATAAAGTTGCATAGAAAAGTAACCCATAGGGGAAAGTAAATTAGTTGAATGGTAGAATAAAGGAAATAGGACAATTGTCCTTATTCATTTGGGATTATCAAACAACCAGTCACAGCATCTGGATTCAAAGAAATCCAACAATGATATCCACAAATCACTAGGAAAATTGTTTGGCAGTAACAAAATGCAATATTGTACATAAACAAGAATTCTTCAGTTTGCAAATGTCATGTGATGAAAGTATGACACAGACTATGTAGACAATTTGAGGTTGTTGTTGTCACAATTAGTAGAAGTTGTAGTCAATGTAGGAGAGAGACACAAATGTTGTAATATATTCATACATATTAGCTTCTAGTTGTTCCAGAATTGTTTTCACCTATCAAGGGGAGCACTTCATGTGATGTGGAGGGATTTCACTATCACACGAAATTGTTTAAAGGGGCTGCAGCTTGTGTAAAGGTCTTAGCAACATCTAGCACACCAAATAATGCTGGCCTCCCAAGCCATTTTACTTTAGAAGCTCCTCTGACAATTAATATCCCCAACAACACTAAAATGTCAGATGTTGAGGTGAAAAATCAGCAGTCAAAAATTTCAACACAAGGAATGAATATTACTGTACCAATTTCCATCCAAAAGCAATAGTTGCCAGCAGTATATTCCTCGGAAGGTATTGATGGAAATGTGTTTGAAAATTCTACTCAGCCGGTGAGAAATAAGAGAAAAATATGGACTGAAGAGGAGGACAAAGAACTAATTGTTGTTGTCCATAAGTGTGGTGAAGGGAACTGGGCAAGCATTTTAAAAGGAGCATTCAAGCATGATCTAACATATTCTCAGTTGTCACAGGTGATACACATTTTAGTCATATTATAAATAGTCCTCTTCTTCTCGTCTTAGTATGAGCAATGTGAATTTGATCTGCTTGCTCTGTTTAGTTCTTGTAGATTTATTTATGTATATTGTGCATTTAGTCAGATTCAAGCTTATTTAGAAAGCATGATTCATTTTATTTACCTAATATTTAATTAGTAATTTTCATAATAGTTTCTTTTTCCAAGTTCATTTTCCTTTCTTTTCCCTTAGATATGCTAAACATTAAAGCCAATAATAGGTCAGCCACTATATATTGATGTGCCAAAAAGTGAGGAATGACAGTTTCTTGACGTTATTCATGTAGTCCCATAAGATATAATTCTAGGGTTATTACAACCTCAATACAATTCTTTATGTTTAACTTCATCATTTTGCTTATCTAATGTTGGCTTTTGAATGAATGGTAGCAACAGTACTTAACTCCTTCAAAGACAAACTTACAATGCAAGTTACAAAAAAGATCAGATAACCAAGCATTGTATGCAATGCCATAGGCCAACATTGTTGTATATGAGTACTGTCACGTTTCATTTTTTTTAAAATATTTTTAGCCTTGCGTCGGAATGACTCAAGGCAGAGGATATAAAAAAATTCCAATACCGCAATTAAATGCGAGCAGTCTGGGTTTCAAAAAAAACCTTAAGAGCCACCCTTATTGTCTTTAGCATAAACACTCTAAAAAACGAGAAAGGATTTGTCTTTGTATTTAAAATGGAAAATGTGACTATTCCATGATGCAATAGTTTAAGATTTAGATAAGCTAACTCTAGCTGCTTAGTACTTACTAGATTTGAACCAGGAATTTTCAAGTAAGGAGATTTTAAGGTCCTCTCTTACTTTGAAAGATGTAAAGCAATGAAAAATATAGCACATACTAAACATTGTTATCCTCATTTTGTTACAAGATGTATTTTAATAAATTATTAATTACCCAAAAAATCAAAGCATATAGCATGAAACTACATTAAAGATGACTGTGCTGAGATACTATCTAAACAACACTGTTGATTGAAAAGAGATTAAAACTTCCTATTGCCAACCATCTTCTGGGAATGGAACCTAATCAACATTAAACTAATTAAGACTCAAAATGTCTACATTTAAATTTCATAGGAAATTTAATTCCTCCAGAGCATATGGCTTCTCATTCACTTGAAGTGTTTTGAGTTGTAAATTTTCACTCGTAGGTCATAGATTCAAACAATTAGCCATTTTCACATGCCAGCCAGAGGTCACAAGTTTGAACTGTGCAGAATCAAAAATTGCAAAAGTAAACCTCTCAATGACCTACTCAGTTCTGCACTTCAACATGTGACATGACACACAAAAGCTCTTGCATTGTCTAGAAGAGTGATGATTCATGTTTACTGACCTAAATTTTATCAACTTAGCAAATTGTTAACAACAAATACTCAACGAGAACCGTTTTAAAATAATGCTACAATTCATTTGAAGGTAAATCTCAAGCTCAATTCAAACTAGTACATTTGGCAGAATTTTTTTTTTAAATATTTTTATACAAGCGTCAGAAGACTGACGCCTTACCTGTCAGAAGAGAAACATTTCTTCTTTTAATATTTTTACTTTTTCGTCAAAAGACTGACACCCTACACATCGTAAGAGCGACATTCGTATGTTAAATATTTTTACTTTTTCGTCGAAAGACCGACACCCTACACATCGGAAGAGTGAAGTTCGTATGTTAAATATTTTTACTTTTTCGTCAGAAGACAGACGTGTTACATGTCAGAAGAGCGACGTTCCTTTTTTAAATATTTTTACTTTTTCGTCGATAAAGCGATGTTACATAAGCATCAGAAGAGAGATGTTCTATATGTCGGATGACATATCGTCAGAATTGCGACAGTTCTGAAAACGTCGGAAGAGCGACGGCCTGTAAAACGTCGAAAGAGCGACGGTTTGGAAAGTCGGAAGAGCGATGGTTTGGTAAACGTCAGAAGAGCGACAATTGTTTGGAGACATCGGAAAAATTGTCGCTCTTCTGACACTTTATTGAAGTGTCATAATTGCGATGTAATGGCTAACCACGTTTTTCCTAGCCTCAAACTGTCGCTCTTACGACGCCTATGTGTCGGAATAGCAACGAATTGGCCATCGAAAATTGGGCCAAATGTGCTAGTGGAGTAACAAGAGCCTTGTTACTAAGGCCTACAGCGCTGTCACTTGAGATCATGTTTCTGTTGATGGAGTGTTCCAAAGGGAGTATGCACCCTCTCCTCTTGCAGATTTTTATGAGGGAATTCTCATGGGAGGGCTCACTCATGGACCTCACTTTCAGCTCACACATGATGCATGGTAAGAAATACATTTATGTGATTCTTGATTACTCTATTGAGTACTTGTATTTTCTCACCATATGTAAATAGTGCATTTCTCCCCATGAGAGCAAGATTATTTATGGATTTCATGGTCACTTTAGGGCCAAATCTTGTAATATTGGTAACCTATCTCTACATGAATTTGGGCAAGTATTGTATTGTTTTGATTTTACACATCTGGTCTATGTTGTAGCTTACTACTTCATAGTAGATGAGCTAACATGCATAGCTGCAAATTCTTTGAAGGACAACTTTCCACTTGATGCTCTGACTCAGCAGTCGAAAGGACTGCGCTACATCCACCAGAGAGACCATATGTATCATCCAAACTTGCACATAACATTCAGTCATTTTCTAATTTAGATGCCATGTGGTGATGATGTGCCATTCATCTTGTATGGAATGCTTTGGGTTGACATGACTCATGACTTTGGAGCGAGGGTCCTTGGAGAATCAATCTTATTCTTGCCATTGGAGGCCAATCATGTTGCAGCCTGCGATCAACATACCCTCTAAACTTGCCATCATTGGAGAGTAGGACAACGTGGGATAGGCCCTCTTGCCTATCATGTTCATTTATTTAGCCCACCTACATTTCAGGAGCACAAGGTGGAAGAGTCTTTTCATGAGTTACCATGTTGGAGGGTGACTCACTTCATTTGGATGATAGCATGGGTGAGGGAGACACTCATTCACCATGATGATAATCAATCCTACTTTGTGGAGGCCATGAGACAAGAAGCAAGTTTCCATTCACACTTTCCACCTTTGATTGATGTGGACCATTTGGTTTTGCATACTTGGGAGGAAACATTGGATGACAGTTTATTTTCAGATTCTCTTGATGCAGTAATGGAGGCTATTGATGGGAGGCCACATGAGGAAGAGGGGAGGAATTTTTATCTCCTTATACATTTGCTTGAGGACAAGAAAATATTTTGGAGGGGAGGACTATAATGTTCCAAAATTTTGGACTCAAAGCTAAATGGAACATTAGAGTTGGAAACAACTCTAGTTGGTGAATAAATGGGTAGAAAAGCCCATAAGTCTCCTAAGGAGGAATAAAATACTCCAAATGCGAAAGGGGACACTATTTCAAGCATAATAAAACACCCCCATGTGTGAACATGGATAAAATCAAGTTTCTTTGACTAAGTCAACAACGCAGTTTTAGAGGAGGAGGAATCCAAGGATGAATAACGCAGTTTTGGAGGGAGGTGTATATTTGGATAGAGATGAATTAATTGAGTGGGGCCAAGGGCAATAAAACTCATGTTTTATATAAGGAAGAGGATGGCAGCATTATTATTCATGTCTGCTCAGACTTTTTCTCTCTCTTGCCGTTTAGCAGAGTAGCAGTGTTGTTTAGCATCGGGTGTTCCCGAGTGGGAATCCAACCTCTTTCCTTCGAGGAGTCTCATTGGAAGAGTTTTAACTCATCATTCCACATCAAGTTTTCAGGCCAAGCTTCAACCAACTTCATTAGCACAGGTTTTTCTAGAGATTGTGCAGTGTTGCTGGGTGCAGTAGTGGAAGGGATTGGAATCCCGATTCCTGAGCTAGTTTCTCATTGGAGGAAAGTTTCCTTCACTTGAGGAACCTGTTTGGAGAGCTCCAGAGCTGATTTTAGATTTTTTATATCAGACCACACATTTCCCATTCATTCCTATCGTTTTTCCAGCTAGGGAATGCGTTATTTTGGAGGCAGTGTTCAGTGCATGGTTTGGTGGCTCTGTTGCAGTGTTTCCTTGTGATTGATAGGTTCATCCTTTCATGGGAGGAAGCCCTTGAGGGATCTAAAAAATATCAGACATATTTCAGCCTTCTATACTCATGTACTTCAGTGTTGGAGTGGTTATTCAGTAAATTACTGAATTTCCCATTTTGTATGTAGAGTGTTTGACAAGAAACCCTTGCCGGTTTCTTTTGTATTTTGCATAAGGAGATTAGATCTTTGTTCTTCAGCATTTTTAATCAATATATGAGTAAATATAATTGTTTCCTTCATTTATGAGTGTAAACCCTCTCTTATACTATGCAGTCCCTTATGCAGCAACTCCGGTATTTTGCACTCTTGGGGTTTTAGCACTTTTGGCAATCCTAGGTGTGGGAGATCTGTTTAACCCACCTAGTTTGCTTTGTTTCAGCTCTAATCTTGGATTTAGAATGTATATTGATTATTTTGTGGGATCCAAGGGTCCATTTCAGTTTTTTATTGCAAATTTTGCTGGAAATGCGTTTTTAATGCATGTAATTTTTAACCCTGAACATAAATTATCTACACATGAATCTTATAACAAAAAATAAGCAATAGCGAGAGCATAAAAAATAAAATAGATAAACACAGAGATTTTCCCCTGGATCCCAAATCAGGATGACCAACTTGATTTTTCATTATATTCCTTTTAGTGTTACAACACATATATATATACATGCCGAAGCATACATAAACCCTAATCCATTAACCTTGGATTAGAACATAACCATAGTTCCCTTGACCGGATCTACAAAAATACCCAGGGCCGAAAACCATCGTACCCCGAAACCATGTGCAAAACCATGCACAAAACCATGGGTGTGGATTAGTCATGGAAAGAATATAACACATACCCAACAATGCATGATTCATGAGCTGTTTCGAATTTAGAATATTACGCTCCCCTACTTCTCTGTTGTTACAAATGAAGGGCCCTATCTGTGTTTTGATCCTGAACTGAGATTTATTTTTGGTAGATATAAAATGGACCTCGTCGACATTGAGCATTTTCCTCAGTGTATTCTAAAGAAAAAATCCCAACGTGAGGACTTTTGGGAGTTTATATGGGGCAAGGTCACATCCATATATTCGTAGTTCTGTGTAATTCTGGTAAATATACCAGTCTCCTATTTTGGTTTGGTATGAAACTGCAAAATTTTCCCAATTTCTTCATTAATTCTTGCCTCTAAATTGCTACTTAGAAGGCTAAGTGCTGGATGTACAAACAGTTCTATGAACTGTTTGTATGAGTATTATTTTTTCTCCTTCATTACCATTGTAGTCCAGAAGATGACAGATTGTTGATTTCCATCATCATCCAACTTTTGAAATGAAAACTTTAACCTGTCTCCCTGAAAATATAAAAACATATATACTAAAATAGATGCATATTTAAACACCTTAGTTTGGAATTTGAAAATTTGTTCATGGATGGAATCTACAAGGAATTGACTAAATTTGAATAAGATGGAAGGCTTGGAATATATGGAGAAAATGGAAAGGAATCCTCCCCATCTACCCACTGATTTGAGTAATAACCAAGGAGGTAGGAGATAACTGTAATGGTTTGCTTGGGTCTATTAGGGAAAATGGAGGATGAATAGGGAGGATTTTTCTCGGGTATTTGGGCATCTTCAGCCAGAAAAATTTCAAGGGTTTTAGCCATTTTTTCAAAGTATAACTTCTGATATAATTCAATGAGTGCTTCTTGAGAGAAAGGGGTGGCATTCTTTGTGATAGGGACCTAAATCATTTGGTCTATGGCTTGAACATTTATGGTAATTAAAATATCTCATGTAGGGGCAATAATAGCTCTCTGGCTGGGTACATAAGAAGTTTGACATTTCCTGATGAATTCAGGGGCACTGTGGGTGTGGGGGAAATATGTAGTGGGGAAAATTGGACTCCCACAGTCCAATATCACCATATTTGTCATGAATTTGTCCTCAAGCCAATAGTACATTTCGAATAACTCAAACTCACACATGGTTTCATGGATTTTATAATCCCTCTCTGCCAAAGGTATATGATCAAGGTTAACTGGGGGATGGAGCAGTGGATTTATAGGTTCTTCCTGTCCCTTCTTCTTAGGAGGCATGGATGGATTAGGTTTGATGGTGGATCAAGGTTTCTGATAAACAAATGGAGGCTGGGACTAAGTAAAAACTCTGAAATTAGGAAGAAGTACTGAAAGTTGAACATAGTACTTTGATAGTGATAGGATTGGGTTTTCTGGCACTCTGTCAACCTGCAGCAAACATGTATAGAGTGGAGAAAATGGTGAGGTAAAGGATTAAAAGCTAATTAGGCATTGATTTATACAAATTTCGATTGATTTCCCATTGATGGTGGCACGGATCCATTGGATTAACGATTAGTGAGGAATTAAAGTCACCAACAGTTGCATTACCACGAGAAAGCATTCAATTGTCAACGATATAGTCTAGGTGGTGTGACATGATGCGCTCAATAGTGTATTGGTATTTTTTAATATATCAGAGAAACTGCTTTTCGGAGGGGTCCGAAGTCGTAAGTGGTTTTGAAAGAGGGGGTCCAAAATGACGAGAGGGCGGCATGTTAGCATGGGCCCGAAACACAAAACAACTTAATTTAGATTCCCCCCCCCGGACGATAAAGTTAGGATGGAGAGGGGGGTGAGAAAAATGATCAAGGCCGTTGGATGGAGGAGCGGGGGGTCGGATGATGGGACAAATGGAGGTGAGTTAACGTGCATCGATGGGATATTTTGTCGGATACAAGGATTGTTAAATAAGGGTAAAAATTTGGATAATGGGATAATGCGCCAAACCTTCATTTTCATATGCCCGAACCTTTAGAATTAGGATATAATTTTATTCCTTTGCCTTCTTATGTGCATGAAATAAATTTGTAAGTTAAAAAAAAAACTTTGGATAAATATTTTTCATTCTTTTCAAAGCCACAATGTAATTTCTACCTACGCTTTTATTTTCAATTATTTTTCTAAGCTAACATTTTTTCATCTTCAATCCTTAGGGTGCATTTAAGCTAGAAAAACCACATATCCTTTTTTTATAACAATCTAACCTACTCTATCACTTATTTCTCCTATTGATTCATATTAGACTCTTGAATCAATCCCATTTTCTACCTAACTACTGATTTTTCAAGATTAAACTGTTTGAAGAATCTTTATTTACTAACCTAGTTAGCATGAAATTCACAATTGTTCCATCATGATTAAGCTGTATGATTGGAACAAAAATCTATTTATTGTGGCATTTTAAGACAAGTTGCACACAATTTTATTGGATTTTCACATAAAGGAAACAAATTTAACAGTAGTGGCATTTAAATTTGCAGCACTTTCAATATTATTTCTATTTTTCTTTTGTGGGGTTTTATTATATTTTTATTCTTTTTTCAATTTTCTGTCTTTTTGTATTTTTCTTCACATTATTTTTCTTTTTGAAATACCCCCTTTTTTTTATATATAATCTTTCTGGAAATAATTTGCAAATTGAAAATAGTTTACAATGTAAAATTACAAATTTGAAATAATCCATCACCTTGAGATCCTATAAATTATAAGACCCTAACAGTGGCTTCAGCTGGGGATGACACTTCTCCATGTGAAGTGTCTAGAACATATAACCAGTAGCCTTGAGTATCGAATGTTTGTAATGAATGCATCTGATTTATTTTGATGTTAGGGTTATTATGATAGCTGGTCAATCAGGGCTTAGGGCCTTCTCTGCGAACTTCAACTCCAATCTTCAATTTATCCAATAAAATCAATATAAACTGTGATATTTACAATGATGTAAGAAAATTTCTTTATGCTAAGAAAAGTAGTGCTTCAACTTCCTGCCATTGACAAGACCACCAGGTAGCCCTTCTCCATCCAGGTGCTTGAGGAATAATGCATTGTTTCCCTTGAAAGCATAAATAATGTATGGCCATTTCCAAAGGTTATCAAATTTACCGTGTTTACCTATGTCTTCTCTCCTGGAATCCCACCTTAAACTTTGTCTCCAATGTTGAAACCATCTACTTTAGTCCTTCTGTCAAAAATCTTTTTGACATTTTCCTGAATTACTTGAGTTTTTTTATAGACCTCCTCCCTTGACTGCTGCAAATGAATGGTTTGATTGATTCTTCTCTATATGTCATTTGGCTCAACCTGTAATTCTTGTATTATCTTCATGACTGGTACTCCTAAAGATGATGGAAATAGAGCATCCATTCCATAGACCAATTGGTATGGTGACAAGCCAATTGACTTCTTTGTAGTAATTCTGTGAGCCCAAAATGCATTAACCAACTTGTTGTGCCAATATTTCTTGTTGTATTCCAACAATTTCTTAATGATATTTACCAGAATCTTATTTGAGGATTCAACCAACTCATTACCCTAAGGGTAATAAGTTGTTGAATGTCCCAAAGTAATGTGGTTTTTATTACAGAATTCAATCATTCTCTTAAATTTAAAGGCTGCTACATTGTCAGTAATAAGTTTTCTAGGAGAACCAAATCTAGAAAGGATATTGGCCTCAAGAAATTTAGTAATGACAACATTAGTAGCAGATCTGGAAGGGGTGGCCTCTATCCATTTAGTAAAGTAATATGTGGCTGTGAGAATCCATTTCTATTGGCCAGAGGAAGGAGGATGAATCTCACCAATGAAATCCAGTCCCCACTGCTGAAAAGGGCTCTCAACTAAAATAGGTTTTAATGGCGGGGATAAGAGTTTTTTTTCCTTCAAAAATATGGAATTTACGGCTTGAAGTTACCTTCTTATGAATGTTAGGGAAAAATATAGGCCAATAAAAACCAGCCCTAAGGATTTTATTCGCAGTGTTTTTCCAATAGAGATGGCCACCACAGTCACCTTCATGGAACTCCTGCATGATTTTTTCTGCATCATCCTTCAACAAGCACTTAAGTAAAATGCCACCAGCATCTTTCCAATATAAAACATTTTCTATGATGCAAAAATTAACTGCCTTTAATTTTAGAAATCTTGCCTTTGTTTTTTTTAGACTGGGAGGAGCATTTAAATTGAATAAAACATACAACAAGTCTGCATACGAGGGTGAGTTCAAAGATGCTTCATCAATCTGTGGAGTCACCTATTCCTCTTGATCATCTAGTGTATCAATTGTTGGAAATATTTTCATTGATGGCAAAGGACATGGAAAAGGAGGAGCACCTGAAACAACAACAAGGCAACAGAGAGGTAGCAGAGGCAGCAAAAAGAGAAGCAAGGAGCAGTACCAGTCAAGGAGCAGAGGAAGCAGTGAATTGAAGCAGAGTTGTCCAGACACAGAGTAGGAGAAAAAGGCCATCGAATAGAAAATCTGGCCAATTGAGAAGAATAAGTGAATGTTCTTGTAAATGGTTACATTTGTATATAATGATGAGGGATTTCTTCTAAATTCTCTGTGAATTATATGTATAGTCTTGATTGAATTCAGTAGGAAGGATATTTGAACATTTGATTCATAGATATCGGGTTGCTAAGGCCACGATACAATGAGCAATGGGGAATGTATAATCTGATGAAGCAGCGTGTTATAGTATGTGGAGCAGTCGTGTTGAAACATTGATGAACCAAAGGTTAAAATATAAATTGATGGAACCTTGAGCCAAGTCATATGGTGGTAGCCCAGAAGAATTGAGGCAATTGTTGTGTGTATACAGAAGTGAGTTTCATTGAAGGTGAAGAGCAGAATTCATAAACAATGAAGGTGGACAGAACTCTGAGGAAGAAAGCAGTGGAACCTTGCAAGAGTGAACAGTAAAGGCGGGTTGCCAGTTTTCATTGCACCACCTTCGACGGGAAAGCGGTATTCAAGAAATCAGAGCGATTCCAAGAGTGAACAGTAAAGGCGGGTTGCCGATTTTCATCGCACCACCTTCGACGGGCAAGCGGTATTCAAGAAATCGGAGCGATTCCATAGAACGGCTGACACGTGGCATGCGATGGGGGCCCAAAAACCACTCTCATCGTGCATTATCGTTCGTGCATCTATGGCAAGCGATATCCGTCGGATCAGTGTTGGTTGCGCAATACTTTATTAATCATCGATTGGAGAATTGCATTAACGAGTGGGCTCCACGGAACATGTATGTATTATAATATGCATCGGGATTGATATGAAGGTTTAATATGGTGGATTAATGCAGATACTTATGTGCGATGGCATTTCCTTTATTCAATTTATTATAAAGTGGGCTATCACATTCTACACAATGGCCACTATATAATACATTTTATTATAAAATTTGAAGGTTGACCCGAATTCTTATAAGTGCACTAGATTCAGAGTTTGGATTTAACTGTATATGCATATAAATGAAATACAATCTGATGTTATAAAGGTTATAAATTTTTGACTGGGGAGTCGATATTTGTTTTATAAATAAGTCAAAGCATTTCCTGTAAATATGGAACCAAAGGTTATACTATTGATGGTTCATGATAAATATTGTGAGTACTGATATATCCGTGTTGTTAAAAGGGTTTTATAAAAACGTTGAGAGTTATGTTAAGTTTGATTAAAAGGCAGTTGTACATACAGCAGTTATATAACTACAATGAATAGGGAACTGAATAAAGGAGAAAACAAAAAAGAGAGTAAGGTTGGAGGAATGTGTATGGAAAAGGAAAAAGAGAGGAGAGCATGCAGAAATGAAAATTCGGTGAACAGGAATATGTACAGGAATGAATTGGACAGGTGAATAAGCACAGAAAACGGGAAAATGTGCAAAAGACGGTGAACAAAGTATGCAGGACAGTGGCATGACTGCAGCAGAAAAGATAAATCCAGTAAAGCCAAAATCCAGAAAAGGAGCTGAGTGAAATTGAAGTGTGTAACTGAAAATGTGAATGTAAATGTTTTAATTGTTTGATTGCTTGTGATGCAAAGGCAAGTGTCTAGAGGAAAAAGAAAAATCCCATTGTAACATTGAAATTTGTACATATTGTTATATTCTTAATAAGTTGGATAAATAATCGAGAAGGCAGAAGTCAAAGAGTCATGGCTATTCACTCCAAATTCCTTGTGGAATACAAACAGTCATGTAATTAACTCTATATATAATATCAACCTGATATGCATAAATAAAAAGAAGAGAGAGTAAGGATAGAGAATGCAGAGTATAGAAGATTGAGGCAGAAAAGTTAAGGAAGAGAGGAATAGAAGGAGATGCTACAAAACAGAGCTGATACCTGAAGTAAATCAGTAAACATTTATTTAGATAAGTTGAGGAAGTTGGATCTTCCCTATCAAGTTGAAGCTTGATAGCTGTCAGTTGTAGCTGACTGAGGTTGGAGCCTCCTGTAGGTTGGTGCCTGCATAAAAACAGTGGTGAGAGGGAGTTGGAGCTTGCCTTTGCATCACAACAATAATAAGATGTGGTTTTCTCCCTTTATGGGTTTCCACTTATATCTGTTGTCTCTATATGTGTTGTCTGTGTACTGAGATGATTTACCAAATCTTCTTAATGATTGCCGCTCTCATAATAAGTTTGATGTCACGTTAATTTGATTCTTGCTGCAACATATTAAGACTGTTCATATACTAAGGTTGATTATAAAATTAAGCTGTAAATAAGTTGATGAAAAATTTGTAAAGCTCATGAATGTGTCAAACTGATTCACCCCACCCCCCCCCCCCTCTCAGTTTAACTAAGAATTCAACAGCAATAAAGTTGATGTCTAATGCATGGAAATTTGACTCTACCATCAGTTTGGCTAGTCCTTGTCCTTTGATCAACTTGTTTTGTTTGATTTATAAGTCACACTCAAGGATGACATCAATCCATTTTCCTCGTTTTCCATCTGGTCCATTTTGTGTCAAAATATCCTTTACAATTGAATTAAGCACATATGCAATAATATGTGAATGAAAAATATATAATCTAAAAAATTTTGTTGCTTTAACTAATGCAAAGGCCTATTTTTCTATGATATTATATTTCAAATATTCATTTCTTAAAGCCTTTCTATAAAATGCAATAGGTTGTTCGAATCCTTATTCATTTTTCTACAAAACAACTGCTGCAACAGTGTGTTCAGAAGCAAAATAAAAGATAATAAAATCTTTGGTAAAATCTGGACTAATCAGCACTGGTGCTTTTGTTAATGCTTGCTTAAATAAATCAAAGGATTGTCTAGCCTCAATACTCCATCTAATTTCTGAATCTTTTTTAAGCATGTTTGTTATATTTCTAAGAAACTCTGCTACATTAGGAAGGAATCTCCTTAGGAAATTGATTTTACCAATAAAAGACTAAAGCTCTTTGATGTTTCTAGGGTGACTGATTTTTAATATTGCTTCAATCCTACTGGGATCAATCCTAATTCCACCCTTTGAAATAATATGACCAAGAAGCTTACCTTCCTGAAGGCCAAACAATGTTTTCTTGGGATTTAATGAGATACCAAACCTTCTACAATTTTCAAAGACTCTTCTTAGATGCTTCAAATGTTCCTCATCGGTCTTTGAATATACAGTAATGTCATCAAGATAAATTGAAATAAAAAGGCCAATCTCATCAACAAAGACAATATCCATTGCTATTTAAAATGTGTCCCCAACATTCATTAACCCAAATGGCATCTTCACATATATGAATGTCCCCCATGGAGTAGTGAAAGTTGTTTTATCCTAGTCATCAGGATGTACTAGGACCTGGTTATAACCTGAGAAACCATCTAATAGGGATATCCTACTAGATCCTAATACCTTCTCTAATATATGATCCATTTTTGGAAAAGGGTAGTTGTCTTTCAGGGAGACCTTGTTAAGACTTCTAAAATCAATACATAATCGGATTTCTCCAGTTTTCTTCCTAGTAGGTACTATGTTAGACACCCATTTAGCGTATCTGAGAGGGAAAATAATTTTAGCATCATACATATTTTTGACCTCTTTCTTTATCAAAGGCATCATAATAGGATCTATTCTACGAAGCTTTTGTTTGAATGGTTTCTGATCTTCCTTGACAGGGATTTTGTGTTGTATGATACTACTGTCATATGATTTAATATCCTCATAGCTCCAAGCAAAGGCATCAACAAACTCTTTGAATAAAGCTATTTATTCTTGTTTTTTGATAGTAGGCAATGATTTTGAAAGTTTTATCATTTTAGGATTATGTTCACTACCTATATTACGTTCTTCTACACCTGCCCCCGTGGGCTCTATTTTTGGATTTTTTGGTACATCATTAAAATCAAAAATTTCTTCTAATGGGACTAGACCTCTAAGCAAAATATTGTATTTTAGCTGAATTACTTCAAATTATTCTTTTTCTGGACCAATTTCATGCAATTCTATTTTATGTACAACTTCATCTATAGAAATATTTACATCTAATTCATCAAACTAATATTCTACATTATTATGCACAACTATCTGATTTTCTACTTGACTGCCTAAGTCTATGTTATTTTCCTTATGATCATCTTTGGATTGTAGAAAGTTTTCTATCTTTTTATCATTTCCAAATACCTAACAATACCTCATGTTATCTGGTATAGTTGGACGGTGTTTAACTTCCACGGTATATTGTTTGTTTGGATGAGGACTTTTGCATGTGTTGGATGAAAAATCCAGACCATTAGCAAGGACATTATGATTTCGAGGTATCACAGCAAGATCATATTCTACAAAAGTGTGTAAGAAATCAAGCACATCATTTATTTATGCTCTCAATCTAGGATGTTTTGCAGCATAATCTCCTTTAATATTTTTAATAGTAAACTCAGAATCTCCATGAACAAAAATTATTTTAGCACCTAGTTTATTCAATAATTACAAGCCTAAAATAAGTGCTTCATATTTTGCTACGTTGTTAGTACATTGAAAATTTAGTTTATATGAATGACCTTCTACATGATTATTTCCTGAATTTGAGACCCACACACCTGCTCCTGACCTTGCTCTACTACAAGAACCATCAAGACTCATATTCCAAAAAGGTTCAGTTTCAGTGTTTTGTTGTATAATTTGTGTTTGATTTTCATGTATTTCACAAATGTCATTTTCAAAACCAGTAACCTAGACATCAATATCTCCATCATTATACAAAATGAAGGAGTCAAAATCAGAGTGAACAGAGTAAAGGGGGTATTTATGTGGCTTCTCCTGACTACTCACCATGTATTTAATTAATATTTCCCTATACAATCTTCTCTGCTGACCAAACACTGAGATTATTGCATAAGTCATGTCCATTTGTATGGTACCTTGTAATTTTTCTCCCCAAGAGCATGAAAACAACATGCCATACTTTGGGGGAATATCAACCACTAGTATGTCCATAACTAGACTCTTAGTTGGGATTTGGGATAAAGTGACACATAGATTCTTTATGACACCTAAACATCTTACTTTTCTTGAATAAAATGAATACAAGTATTTGTAAGGCCTAGTAATGTCAAGACCAAGTTTCTCCATAACGTATTTTGTCATCAAATTATGTGAGGCACCTGAATCTAACATAACAGTGTGTAGAATTTTATCATGAAAATTAAGACTAGCATAAAATGGAGGAACTCCTCCTTCTTGTGGTTTACCATCTACCTCTGGACCAAATAATAATTCAGGTTGATCATCATTCAAATTGATAGTATCAATGTTTTCTCCTATGTTCAAAGATTTCATAACTTGAGTTCTGTACAGATTTTTATTCATTAACTCGGTCAAAGGGATAGGAATTTTCAGCTTTGCTAGTTCATTTTCAATATTGAATGATGTTTGAAATCTATTTAAGTTCAGAAAGTCATATTTATCAGCAGTTTCTTTTGACACATGTTATTTTTGGTGAGTAGTGGTGGGAATGTCTATTTGAGTAGTATTTGAGGCACTCTCAACAATAATTTTTGCAAGAATGCCAACTATCTTTTTGCTATAACTATCAGCAATTTTCTTAGCAACATTTTCTGGAGTTTTCTTTGAAGTTGTGTTAAAATTTTTCTTGACAGGATTTTCATTAGTCTTTTTGTTTGGAGTATCTAATGTTTTCTTACTCCTAATATTATACTGTCTATGGACTTCCATGATAGTGTTTTCAAATCCCTGCTTATAATCATTTGATTCTTCAGAGTTAAGTTCTATTAGGGATAATTGAAACAACTCTTGTTCTTCCTGAGTAAGAAACACAGTTTCATCATCATTGATTCCCATTATATTTAGCTGATTGTATTCTACTTCTTCTACTACCTCACCATCATCATCAACATAATTCTCTTGAAAAGGAGGTCTAATTTTCTAATCAGGACCCCTGTGATCTCTTTGTTTGATTTGGAGAGGATTTCTTCTAGGATTTTGATTTCAATTTTGAGGTGCAGGTTGATTTTCCCTAGGTGTATCCCTCTCATTCAAATTAATCCCCTTCATCATTTTTTCTACTGTTCTAACTAAGGACTCAATTTTAGCATCAACGAAAGAAGTAGAGGATTCCTCTTTTATGGTCACTCTTCTTTCATTCCTAAGCCTAGCTCTCTTGGCTAAAAGATTTGCTTCTACACTTACTGCATCCCTTTGCATTTCTTCTAGTGTGGATGAGTTTTTTATTAAGGCTAAGCCTTGTGGTGGTTTGATATTAGCGGGAATTGCATTATATAGACTGTTGAATCTAGTGAAATAGTCTTGAACACTTTCCCTTGATCCTCTTTTAGTGCTTTCATATTCAGATAAAATCTGAAGAGAGTTTTTCTTAATTTCCCACATAGTAAGGAATGTTTGATGAAATTCAGGAAAATCATTAATACTAGCAGAAGGTAATTCTTTAAACAATTTTCTCACCTCTCTTGTGAGACTTTGTGCAAACAACCTAAGTTTTACACTCTCCTCATCTACCTCCTGAAGGTCAAAACTGTCATTCATCCTGTCTACATGTTGTTGGGCAGTGATATGTCTAGTTCCATCAAATTTAGGGATTCTTGTTTGATAATCATGTGGCATGTTTTCCAAAGGAGCTTGAAGGACAAGGGAAGCATATCTTTCTACCATTATGGGGATATGAGGATGAACAATATGATGTGGTTTTTGAATGGATGGTGGAGGCTGAATGGAAGATAAAGGCTGAGCTGAAACTTGGGGTTTTGGTGGAGATGAAGGTTGGATTGTAGTTGAGGATTGGGGAGAAGAAGGGGTTTGAGTTTCTTGGTGAGAAAGTACTAGATTAGTTGTAGAAAATACAGAAGGGGTATGAATTTATGATCTATGGGAAAGTACCAGAGTAGTTGTAGAAACTACATAACGGGTAGGACTTACTGATTTATGGGAAAGTATTGGATTAAAAGCAACCATAATAAGTAGAAAACAGTTAAATTGTAAAAGAAACCATAATAAGTTGTTTTAAATAGCATGTCCTATTCATCACACTTTCTGCTTCACAATTAATAATTTTGATCAACAGAGAAAGGAAATATTAGTGGAAAACACAGAAATAGTAGAAACACTTCACCAGTAATTACACCACATGAATCTTGAAAGAAGTCTTTGTATTATTGATGCTCCAACAAAAACTTGGAATTTACAATTGTGCAGTCGACAAAATATGTTCAGAAAACAACCTCCAATACTTCAAACACTGAAGTATTTATACTAAAATTTACAAAATTGATTACAATAAATGTTGTCTCAAGAGACAATGTATTATTAACCTAAATCTAACAATAAACTCTAAGTGTGACAAAAAATAGGCTTGATGTGGGTGATCTGGCATACTTGCACCCCTTTCAAGGAATTAGTTGTTGTGTGGGCCTATTTGTAGGCTACGCTGGCTGTAATGTTGGATGATGTGTTGTCCTATGATTTGGATGCATATGACTATTCTTTGTTACTTTTTACTCTTTGAACTCATTTAACTTATCCCATCGATCTTCATCTGGGATAGTTAATTTAGTGACCTTCCTGTAGATTTCATCCACTTCGGTATACTTGGAAAAGGTTGGTTTTACCACAAAAATGTGTTTGATCTCGTGTTGGATGAAAAATTCATGAGCCAATGGCTCCAAAAATGCTTTCCCTATCATAGTGCCTCTGATATTTGAAAATTTAGTTGTATCCCTGGAAATTTCATTGAACTTATTTACATAATCCTCTCTGGTAATCGGTTTGTCATTTATTACAAACAGGGAAGGAAGGCCTTTCTGATTTAAAGGTTCTATCCAATCGAAAAATCTGTTTACAGTTATCTCTAAGCTATGATATTTTTCCTCCAGCTGTAAAATATGGTTTCTCTTGGTAAGAACCTTCTTTACCTCCAAAATTGTCTCCGTGTTGTCTTCAACTCCAAATTCATCCAGATCATGCATGTTCTTTGAATTTAAGAACTTGTTAATCTTGTTGGTAGTAGTTGGGATGTCTCCAAGGTTTTCTTTGATAGTTTTGATGGAATCATTGGATTTATCTATCAATTATTTCTACTCAAATATGATCTAAATGCAAGGCCATATTTCATTGATGGACTCAGTGATATCTATCCAAATTATCTCTTTGACTTGGCCCAAGGTGTTTCCTATAGAAGAATCCCTCTTAGACTTCTGCAACATTTATGTTAACTTATGTTCTCTCTTGGCTTCAGCTGCATGTGAGCTCTGGCTGTCTTAGACTTCTCATCCTGCAACAATTTCACTTGGTCTTGAAGCATCTTTATTTCTTCTATCTGGATTGATAGATTTTGCACTGCTTTGGTGAGTTGTTCAACTCCATCTGTTGTACTTGCTGTAGAAGGTGTGATTGTAGGAATGGCTGTAAGGGGTACAACTTCCAAAGGAACCAATTAAAGTTTGCCAGCCTTCTCTTTTTCCTTTATCATCTTTTCCATCTATGATTCCATCTATCTTAGCTGAGAATTATGCTCCATGATGAGATACATCATGTCTGATTTCTGGGACTCTGTCTCTTCAATTTATTTGGCCAAAGGGTCCTCTGTAAATGGAATTTTTAGCTGCTTCGTTAATGTTGCTATGTCAACATTTTTCTTTTTAATCACCTCTTCTGCAACTTTGATATTGGAGGGATCATATCAAATTCTAATCACTAATTATTCCAAAGACTTAATCCTTGAATCCTTGGCCAAAGAAGATATTTTATCCATTTTGAGTTGTGACTGGATATTAGCTAAGGAAACCTGCAACTTGGACAAACTCATATTAGTGTTAGTGAGATAAGATGAAATCATTTCACCTATCTTCTTTTGCATCTCCATTTAATCAATGGGATTTATGTCTTTAATATCAAATTAAAATGTAGTCTTTTTATAATCTGGTGTTGTCTTAGGCTGTGGAATTTGTGCTTGGAGAAAAACCATCTGCATTTTTCCTTTCTCAGAGTCAAAGGCTGATATCAGTCTACTCTGAGAGCTGGAATTCTTCTTCCAGAACTCATTATATGTACAGGTTTCCATTCTTCAATTTAATCTCCCTGAATGTATCAAATATGCTCTTCTTATTCTCCCCTGTGGGAATTGTACCGGTTTTAATATCTTGTTTTTTATCTTGTGAAGTTGTAGAGGTGGTAGGAGAGAGTGTGGTATGACCACCTACTTATGAGGAAGTAGGTGTCTCCTTGGTGATGATGATGACTTCCTACTCTGAATCCTTACTTGGATTTACTTTGGGATTGATCTTAGTCCTCTTCCTGTACATGATTTTTAATTCTTTGTTGGAAGTATCAGTCACTGAAGGTGAATCTTCTTCTCTGACCCTTTTTCCTACTTTCTCCTGTGGAATAGGAGTCTGTGATGTTGAAGTTGAAACCAACTATTCCTTAGCCTCTTGTAGAGTGTTCTTAGTCCATTCTATTTAGTTCATGTACCTCTCAATCTTTGGTTTGTGTGTATGAATGTAAGGTGTATATTTTTTCTCTACCCTTAGCTTGGAGATGGTACCTAATGGATCATATGACCATGTAAAACTCACACTAAATTTCATTTCTTTCAACAATTTGTTTGTTTCCTCCCCTGATGCTTTGTTGTTACAAATGAAGGGCCCTATCTGTGTTTTGATCCTAAACTAAGATTTATTTTTGGCAGACACAAAATGGACCTCTTCAGAATTGAGCATTTTCCTGATGTATTCTAGAGAAAAAATCCTCATTGGGAGGAATTTTGGGAGCTTATATGGGGCAAGCACACATCCATATATTCTTAGTTCTGTGTAATTCTGGTAAAGATACCAGTCTCCTGCTTTGGTTTGGGCTAATAACTGCAAAATTTTCCTGATTTCTTCACTGATTCTTGGCTTTGAATTGCTTCTTAGAAGGTTGAGTGTTGTATGAACTATTTGTTTGAGTATTATTTTTCTTCCTTCATTACCATTGTAGTCCAGAAGATGACAGATTGTTGATTTCCATCATCATCCAAATTTTGCAATGCAAACTTGAACCTGTCTCCCTGAAAATATAAAAACATATATACTAAAACAGAGGCATATTTAAACACCTCCTTAGTTTGGAATTTGAAAAATTGTTCATGGATGGAATCTGGAAGGAATTGACTAAAGTTGAATAAGATGGAAGGCTTGGGATCTATGGATAAAATGGAAAGGAATCCTATAATGGCCTCATCTACCCACCGGTCTAAGTAATAACCAAGGAGGTAGGAGATAACTGTAATGATCTTCTTGGCTCTATCAGGGAAAATGGAGGATGAATAGGGAGGATTTTTCTTGGGTAGTTGGGAATCTTCAGCCAGAAAAATTTCAAGGGTTTTAGCCCTTTTTTCAAAGTCCAGCTTCTAATATAATTCAGTGAGTGCTTCTTGAGATAAAGGGGTGGCATTCACTGTGATAGGGGCCTGTATCATTTGTTCTATGGCTTGAGTAGTTATGGTAATTATAATCTCTCTTGTAGGGGAATAATAGCTCTTTGGCTGGGTACATAAGAAGCTTGACATTTCCTGATGAATTCAGGGGCACTGTGGATGTGGGGAAATATGTAGTGGAGAAAATTGGACTCCCATAGTCCAATATCATCATATTTGTCAATGAATTTGTCCTCACGCCAGCAGTACATTTCGAATAGCTCAAAATCACACAACATTTCGTGGATTTTACAATCCATGTCCACCAAAGTTATATGATCAAGGTCAACTGGGGGATGGAGAAGTGGATTTACAGGTTCTTCCTATCCCTTCTTCTTAGGAGGCATGGATGCATCAGGTTTTATGGTGGATGAGGGTTTCTGATAAACAAATGGAGGCTGGGACTAAGTAAAAACTATGCAATTTGGAAGAAGTGGTGAAAGTTGCAGAGAGTACTTTGACTGTGATCGGATTGGCTTTTCTGGTGCTCTGTTAACCTGCAGCAAACATGTATAGAGCGGAGAAAATGGTAAGGTAAAGGATTAAAAGATAATCAAGCATTGATTTATACACATTTCGACTGATTTCCCATTGATTGTGGTGCGGATCTATTGGATTAATGATTAGCGAAGAATTAAATTCACCAACAGTTGAATTACCACAGGAAAGTATTTAATTTTCAACGGTATATTATAGGTGGTGTTTTAAGAGGGGGTCCGAAGTGGTAAGTGGTTTCAGAAGGGGGGTATGAAATGACAAGAGGGGGTAAGTGGACCCCCCCCTCCCGAACGGTAAAGTTCAGATGGAGAGGCGAGGGGGGGGGGCGATAAATGATAAAGGTCATTAGATGGAGGAGCGGGGGATCGGATGATGGGACAGATGGAGGTGATTTAACGTGCATTGATGGGATATTTTTTCAGGTAGCGGAGTAAATAAGGGTAAAACTTTTGATCATGGGATAATGCGGAAAACCTTCATTTTCATATGCCTAAACCTTTAGACTTAGGATAATAATTTGTTCCTTTGCCTTCTTATGTGCATGAAATAACTTTGTAAGTTAAAAAAAAAACTTAGGATAAATATTTTTCATGATTTTCAAAGTGACAACACAATTTCTACTTACGCTTCATTTTCAATTCTTTTTCTAAGCTAACATTTTTTCATCTTCAATCCTTAGGCTGCATTTAAGCTAGAAAACCAAATATCCTTGTTTTATAACAATTTAACTTACTCTATCACTTATTTATCCTATTGATTCAGATTAGGCTGTTGAATCAATCTCATTTTCTACCTAACTATTGATTTGTCAATATTAAATTGTTTGACAAATCTTTATTCGCTAACCTAGTTAACATGAAATTCACAATTGTTCCATCATGATTAAGTTGTATGATTGGAAAAAATATATATTTATTGTGGCATTTTAAGACAAGCTGCACACAATTTTATTGGATTTTTAGTGGAATTTAAATTTGAAGCACTTTTAGTATTATTTCTATTTTTATTTTGTGGGGTTTTATTCTCTTTTTATTATTTTTTCAATTTTTTGTCTTTTTGTCTTTTTATTCATATTATTTTTCTTTTTGACATGCCCTCTTTTGATTTTATTTTATATATAATTTTTTTTGAAATCATTTACAAATTGAAAATAGTTTAGAATGTAAAATTACAAATATGAAATACTCCATCACCTTTAGATCCTACAAAATATGGGACCCTAACAGGAAGAAAACACATTACAAGAAGTGACAGAAGATAAAACAGTGGAGCAGTCAATGGGACAAAGAGTTTTAGTTAAAACTCAGATGAAATAAAAAGAACTTAAAAGGAAAGCTAAAAGATTATCAGATTGAAAAATGAAATAGTTCAGAGTATATAAGAGAAAGAAGACAAATAATATGGAGGGAACAATGTCGGAAACTATGTCTTCTGGCATTTATTCACCAACTACTATGGTTCTTTTAAGCGAGCCTATTTTCACAATGCAGGAAATAAATCCAGGGACAAAACAATCTTCTCCTTCTTCCACTTCTAGGCAAAGGGGTCTTCCACCTTTGAAGAATTGAGAAAGCTTGATGATTGCAGAAAAACACTATCAGAGATTGGTTAATAGGGAAGCGAGGGACAAAACAAAATTTGTTGGAATCAAGGGAGAGATTAGTGGTCAAGTCTACTTCAAATGTTAGTTGATGATATTTTCATATGGTATGATATTAAACATTTATTCATTATAAAGCCTTCTTTTGAGAAGTATACTGATTTAGATGAATCATATAAACAAATGATTGATCTTAGTTACCCAATAGATGAAGAATGGGAGTAGTTGATAAAAGTGGTTGAATAATCTCGACATATTAATGTAACATATTAAAAATTGATTGAAACCATTGAGGATTTTAAGCAACAAGAACATACCAGTTTCTAATACATCGAACCCGGATGGAAAAATCAAACACATTTAGAGACATTTTTGGAGCAGTTTTTCTAATTTTAGTCAAAATTGTTTGAACATTATCCAAAGTTTCGGATAAGTAATTGTTTTTACTGTAAATCGTTATAAGGTAGGATATTTTGTGAAGAACTCTCTCTCTCTCTCTCTCTCTCTCTCTCTATATATATATATATATATATATTGTATTTTTGAATAAGAAATGGTTTATATGTGGAGAATTTTTTTTTGATACCGATGTAATAGTTTCAACTAAAGATAACCAAAGGGTTGTGGTTTCTAATTGTGACAAAATTTGTGTACTTGTGAGTGTTTTCTAGTGATTTTCATAATCTATTTATTCATGTTTTTGGGGTAGTGTAGGACATTGGGAGGGGAAGGGAAGGGCTAAGTATCAGCCTCCTGACATCCTTATACAAAGTTATTTTCTATACTAAGAAAATTTTGGACAATTTTTTTAATTTGTCACCCAAAGATCGACATATTGTTGCTTCTATGTTATGCTTGAGTATATTTTTGTTCACTATAGAGGTTCATCTATACATTTCTTCTCATTCTTAGATGATAAGATGTTCAATAATGGTGTTTCATTTTCTAATTTCTTCCTAATTATTCTTTCAAATAATTTATAAAGATTGTATGTTGTTATAATGGAATACCAATACTTTGATTGACCTTAAGGATTAACGATTATAAGCATAAATAAGTATTTGTATCTTTCTCATAGCTCTTGAGTCGATGAATGTCTACAAAGATAAAACAATATGGTTGTGATGTTCCATTCATGTTTTTATTGATCTACCATGTTCCTTGAACCTATCGAGCACCCTCCTTAGACATAAGTTCTGCATCTATGTTAGTATGAATTCTTCGTCGAAGTGTACGAAAAAGAACCACTTTAGCTACGCATAACTAATAGCCCTAACAACAATAATGGCTGCAAAACATCTTCAGATCTGCAATTAGTAGTTAAAGCGCCGCAACAAACAGATCTATAAATAGAAAGACATTAAGCAGTAAAGTAAAGAGTTTGCTCCATGCATCCAACAGACAAGACAAGAACACGATTTTTGAATGAATTTTTATATTACAGGGCACCTGGGAGGAAACAAGAAGGTGTATCCAGATCTCCTCATTGGGATGGGTTCTTTGTAGTCCTCAGCACTTCAGATCTAAGCTTTCTCTCTCTTGTAGATGTAGAAAACCCAATGTAGAAGGTAGAGCTCAATGGGAGCAAAATGGCAGAAAATGAGACCAAGTGTATAGATCCAGAGTGATCTAGTATGCAACAAAAGGTGAAGAATGATGGGGAAAATCCTCCTATTTATAACAAAATATTGGTTCCTTCTAGATCTTGGTGCATGATTAAAATAATGTTAATCACATCTAGATCCACCTCTATGGAATATTTTATTATTATTTGTTGGAGGGAAAGGGTGTTTGACTTGGGTCAAATCCCTTGATTAGTGAAAATAAATAAATAAATGATTTATTTATCTTTTTAAGGAAGTGGTTGGGATATAATCAAATAAATAATGATTTATTTGATTAATGGTGGTTGATTTGTTCATATTTAACAAGGAATATTATTTAAATAATTATTCCTAGAAAATAATAAGATAACTATGGGTTTATCTCATTAATTTCTTTGTTTTTTGGGTTAAACATGACTGGGAATAATAATTAAATTATGGTTTAATTAATTATTCCTTTTGGGGTTTCCTAATTAACATAGTGAAAGCAGTTTTACTTGGGGTAAAACCGGTCTTACATGGTGTACTTGGGTCCATCTAATGATGAAAGGTTAGATGACCAAAAAATGGTGTAACAGATTGCCCCCCAGCGTGCGAGTGTCAGGAGCAAATCGTATGACCGAAGTACGTTGTAAGAATACAATCACTAGACAACAAAAGGGTATGTCAGAGAGAGAAATATGAGGTAGATAGTGTGCTGAAGGACTAGACCCTGAGGAGACGAGACTCGCAGGTGCAACAAGTCTATGTTATGAGAGGGTACCTGTGCTGAAGGCGGCGGGGGAGGCATACCTATGCCCGCCGTGACAAAGTACAAAAGAATAGTGTGTCCAGTGAACAAGGGACCGAACCATAGAGTACAGCTGGCATAATCAAGAGCCAGATAAAAATACAATGAATAGTCTCACATACATGCTGTGCCTGGGATAACATCCAGGACTAGTACAATATCATCTGAGTACATGAGATAAATACAACCCAAATGCCCCCTGTAAATGGGGAAGGGCTCACAAAATCTGACTGATACATGCAAATCATAGAGGTGCTGCAAGTGGCTAAGGCCAACATCATCAACATCTGGAGCGGCATCAAAGGCTGCAATGAAGAGGTCATCCGGGCATGTGGGGGGCTACCTGCAGGGCCACCCCCTCATGAGGGCTGAGACATCTCACACACGCCCGGGAATCATCAAGAGCTGCTGCTGGGTCACTGGACTGTCCAGTATACGAATCTCGATCATGCTGAAAGGAGCTGGAGAAGCAACCAAGTCAAAGGGAAGTGAGAAATCCCTCTGCCTGATCCGAGGCACCGAACAAAAGTGGAAGCTGGAACCAAGGTACACCGCCCTCTAGACCTTGCTTCTGGAATAAATGTGCTGATGTCGACAGAAGGAGGTCCGCCGTAGGTGAGGCAATGAGAGATCCTCAACTAAGGCACGAGAGAAGAAAAATAGAGCGACGGACAGACTGACACTAGTGATGATGGTCGAAATGGGAAGGATGGAGTGGCGAATGGACGACTTCCCTTGTTAGAGCATAAAGGGCATGAATGACATGGCAGCGATTGGCACAATATCGAAAGGATAGGGGACAGTGGGGCTGAAGGTCATGATATGCGACACAAGAGAGGAACCAAGCAAAAAGAATGGAGGGCTATAGTAGGGTGTAAAAGGCCGCGGGATAGACTCCATGAATGCAATGATGACTCAACTCGGATGCTCTAAACAAGGGCGACATGATAGTGTTGCCACACAGTAAAGGCCCCAATGGGGGACCAAGGAAGCATGAGTACAAGGTGGGCACTCATGACGAAAATCAACACGAACATGGACAAGTAAGGGGGCGATATGGTGCCCCAAGTACAAGTGTCGTAAGTGAGGAAATTCAATTTTAAGGAGCGGTGAAGTGACCCTTCGTGGAAAAAATGTGTCCGGGTGAAGTATCAAATCACCAAAAACTAACTAAAACCCATTTGAGAGCTCGGTGAGATCTATCCAGCGGTGCTGACGGTTCGTCGAACGGGGCTACGGTGTGGTCGCAGCAGTCGAAAGAAGAAACAGGGGTTCTCTTTTAATGAGGCAGTTTTCCCTCCAAAATCATTCATTTGCCATTGTTGCTGTGGTGAATGTGGAGAGGAGAGAAGGCCCTAAATCTTGCGGCGAACGTAGCGGACAAACCGACCGTTGGATTCGAGATCTGTCAGTTGGAGGTAAGAGGCCTAACCTTGCTCTTGCATGTTGTTGGATGACATTTGCATTTTAGGGCCCAAAACCCCCAGAAACAGCCCCTCCTTCATCTCTATGGCCGGGTCGCACTTTTTGGGGCAAAAAGTACGACCCAGGATGCAGGTTTGGGGGCAAAAAGTGCGACCTGGTCCAGAAAATGGCAGAAAACTGCGACCTGGGAGACGAGGAGGGCTTGGTGCTGTTTGATGGCTGGGAGTTGGGTTGTGGTGTGTGGTTATGGTTTTCCCGATATGGACCCTGACAAAAAGAATGTGGTTGTGCAGGTATGGCAGAGTTGCGGGTCAACTGGGGAGAGAGGGATCTGGGAACACTTCGGACAGAGATCCAGGCGGATCAGGGCGTTCGTCGTGTATTGGCCAGATATAGGGGCATATGGTGCCCTCTCGGATGTGTGTAGGGGCAAGTGGTGCCCCCCAGAATGTATGGGGGGGCATATGGTGCCCCCAGTTTTTGGAACATGCTATGGGCATGTCGTAAGTATATGTATGGGGGGGCGTATGGTGCCCCCAGTGATGTATGTAGGGGCAGGTGGTGCCCCCATTTTTTGAGTGTGTGTGACATGCTGTGGGCATGCCAAAATGTATTTATAAAAAGGGGAATCTAACCACATTTTAATGATGTGGTGTGCCATTTGTTCTGGTTATGGTTATGCAGTGTGAGAAAGGAAATGGAGTGTTACCAATCTCTTTTGGTACTGCATATAGGGATCAAATGGACTTTAAGTTTCCGAATTGGCATACCTGGTGTCACTATCCCAAAAGGAGGATTTGGAGATAATGAACTGATGCTCTCGTAGAAAAGCTATAGGTTGGTCAATAATAATGTCTAAGAGACTGGGTTGCTGATGTAGTCCTCAGCACTTCAGATCTAAGCTTTCTCTCTCTTGTAGATGTAGAAAAACCCAATGTAGAAGGTAGAGCTCAATGGGAGCAAAATGGCAGAAATGAGACCAAGTGTATAGATCCAGAGTAATCTAATATGCAACAAAAGGTGAAGAATGATGGGGAAAACCCTCCTATTTATAACAAAATATTGGGTCCTTCTAGATCTTGGTGCATGATTAAAATAATGTTAATCACATCTAGATTCACCTCTATGGAATATTTTATTATTATTTGTTGGAGGGAAAGGGTGTTTGACTTGGGTCAAATCCCTTGATTAGTGAAAAATAAATAAATAAATGATTTATTTATCTTTTTAAGGAAGTGGTTTGGATATAATCAAATAAATAATGATTTATTTGATTAATGGTGGTTGATTTGGTCATATTTAACAAGGAATATTATTTAAATAATTATTCCTAGAAAATAATAAGATAACTATGGGTTTATCTCATTAATTTCTTTGTTTTTGGGTTAAACATGACTCGGAATAATAATTAAATTATGGTTTAATTAATTATTCCTTTTGGGGTCTCCTAATTAACATAGTGGAAGCAGTTTTACTTGGGGTAAAACTGGTCTTACATGGTGTACTTGGGTCCATCTAATGATGAAAGGTTAGATGACCAAAAAATGGTGTTTGATGCTATGCATACCTTCTTGTGCCACCATAATATCTTCATGAATTTGACGACCATCAAGAAAACCGAATTGTTCTTTGGAAATATTCCTTGAGAGAATCGACCGAAGGTGAACTGCAATTATTTTTGCAATGATCTTATATATGCAGTTACACAGGGAGATGGACCTATATTATTCAAAATATTTAGGATCATACACCTTTGAAATTATGGACATAAAATTAGTATTAAAGGGATAATGAATAATACCACTTTGTCGAGAATTTTCAACCACTCGAGGCAGATAATCTCCTATTGGATAAAATAACCCATGATATAATTCCATCGTCCAGTTGTATGTCCCTGGATTTTTGTATTTTTTCATGGATTTAATAATATCTTCCAATTCACCCTTCGTAATCAGAGTCATTAGGCTCTTATTATGTCTTAACTCCATAAATCTTGGAAAGTGTTCAACAGTTTTGATCACCTCTATATTTGTGACTTCTTCTAGTGCCTTGCATATATTTTTGAAGTAATCCTTCCCCAATGCTACTACCATTTTCTCTTTGCAATTCGCAAATGGTATTAGTATTCTTCATGTCTTGATCATATTTTTGAAATAATTTGGAATTTTCATCTCTACTTTTTAACCATACAACCGTGCTTTTTAATTTCCATTATTCCTCTTTGTCTAGCGGGATGCTCCTCTTTTTACCTTCCAGAACCAAAATTCAACCTTTTGCCTCCTCTGTTTCATAACTTCCTCCCTTAGGATCATCCATATTCACCAATTGTTCCTTGATTGCTCTTAAATCCTCCTCATCTCTAGCCTTCTTTTGTTTTTCCCATTTGATTGATACTTGTTTAGCCTTCTTAAGATTTTCTATGAATTGTTGAGAAATAGGAAAAACCTCTTGCAGTTTGTAATGAGTCCAGGTGCCTTTGATGAGTTGAACATAACTTTCCGATTTCATCCATGAAGCATTGAATTTGAAAGGCTTCCCATTTTAGTGTTACCTCCTTCAATTTCTAGGTAGAGAAGGTGATGATTAGAGTTTCCTCCAAGACCTATCCACTAGTGAAACATTGGTATCCTGTGAACTAGATACTCCTCCATTAGAATTTTTTCCAGCCTCATAGCTACCACGACATTCCCAGTGCGCCTATTTTTCTAGGTGGGCTTATACTTGATCAGGTTCACATCTATGAGTCTACATTCTGATAATTTTCTGGAGAAGAAATCAGTCAAGTGGGTCAATATGACCTTGGGGGGCCGAAGTCTCTGATACCCTAAGGGAGAAATTAAAATCCTTGCTCAACAAGAGTTTTTCACCCTTCATAAAGGATTTGGACAATAAATATTTCCAAAATAGAGCACATTCTTGGCAAGGCCCATAAACATTTACCACATATATCTCCATGCTAAGATCAACTAAGAAAACCTCCAAACCTAGAAAAAGATTGGAGCTCCATAGGTTTATGAAATTGAATTTTTTCAGTTTAAACCCCATGGATATACCCCTGCAACGTCCTCTCACATCTGAAGCATAGAAAACCCAACCCGAAAACAACTTATTGAGAGTGTCAAAGATTATATCACCATGGCCTAAATTTTCTTGAAGCATGATGATATTAGGCCATGAAGAGAAAATGTGCCTCCTTAGAGCTAGTTTTTTTTGGCTACTAGCTAAACCCCTGCAATTGAAGAAGATGACTAAAAATTTGGAACTAGACCAGGGGTGTGTGCCCCTTTAAGCGCCCCAACTATTTGTCTACCATTGACAATGTCTATCCTATCCTTCAGTTGTGCCTTTGAAATTTTGGATTTCCTACCACGACTTTAAACATAATCATATTTCAAAGGTAGGACACCCAATTACCCTGACAAAATTAAATAATATTCCTTTTTGGATCAAGGACAAAGGTTATAAGGTAAGTTTACTAAGGGAGGCTCCTCGGGTTCAGGCATAAAGACAAAAGAATACATAACTGAAGGTATAGTTGTTACAATGTTGTACAGAGGGTTAAATGAAAGGATTTCTAGTGTACTAGAAGAAGTAAAAGGTCTAGAAGGACTAGGCCCTAGATTTGATGACATAAAGGAAAATCAATTAGAAAAAAAGTAAGATGAAATATGGGAGCATGTACCCAAGGGGAGAGATGTAACACCCTCTTCCCACATCTACCCAAGTAACCAGCCAAATAGGGTAAACATGCGACAAGAGGCTACTATGATGAGATTAAACCTCCTAGATGACCTTAAGGAAGTGTAATTGATGGAAACCTATCACACATACATTGTACATCAACAATAACACCCCTAGGAACCAACCCAACCATTCGTGGATCCTACCCCTGGGCCCCACTGTCCTTTTGAGCTTTTGGACCTTTGGATGCATGCACATGCCTACATTCCTGCGTCTGGGAGGATATGGATGCATGCACAAGCCCACATGCCAACCATCAGGGAATAAATTACCCAGTTTTGTGCCAATGTCCCTGAGATTTGAGCCACTTTTTCAGGCCCAAAACCTAGTTCACTGCCCATAAATTCATGACAAGTTCGAAGATGATTTGTAACAACATAATAATGATGCTAATGTAATTAAATCAACCAGGAATCATCTAGACCCCTATTAGCCATGAAAGGAATTTCACCAAACATATCAAAAACATGAAAACTACAGGTGTAAACAAAAAATTTGAACATAGGGGTTTCACACTTAATTGGGAATCACTAAGAAGCATTGTTCCCTTACATCATTAGTTGGAGTATCTTCTATTATGTCATAGATAGATTGTTTATTTATTGAAAAATGAAAACATGATGAGAGCCAAACATCATCACTATCAGAATACATGCTCATAGCCAACAAAATAAGAACAAAAATACCATGATTACATCATCCATATAATCCACATATAAACCAGTACATTTACACATTAAATACAAAGCGAATTAATTTCTCATTAATGAATATAGAAACCAATCGGGGATGGGACTACCACATTCCACCCCACCATAGATTGGCTGAGCCAAATCTCTCTTTAGCCAATCACCCCCGTGTCATATTCCAAGCATGAATTTGGGATTCATAACCAACCAAAAAGAACCAAACAAGCATGGATTCTATCGGATTTCTCCACCTACAACGTGAGGAATTTTAGTGCCTCCTAGTCTCTCAGGCTTTACCTCAATCCACATTCTAATCCATAGATCACTATGCCCTATATCGAGACCCACTCTCCAGGATTTACCGTACGTTCCATCCTGAGAATACTAGGCTCAACAGAGAGAAATCCACCTCTTGGATTTACCGTATATCTCGCCATTCACCGACAAGGATTCTTAGGCTCACTGAGGCACAAAATATTGGATTTACCACAACCCACAGTCTAGCTGAGGGGTTATTGGGCCAATGGATTTAACATGATCCACAGTCTAGTTCAAGGACCACTAGGCCATGTGTCTGTCATTTTGGAGATCCACCTCACTCAGCTTCAAATCCATCTGAAAATCTAGCTCAATGAAAGTATGAGAACCCATATCATCAAGGCTATCTAGAAATGGCAAGGACAGGCTGAAAATATTGTCACACCTAGAAAAACCCATGCCATGACAGGAAATAACCACATGAAATACCATGCATGCCAGATCTAGCAAGGAAATCACACATGCAAATAAATTCCTACAAATAATCCTATTGTAGTTGCTTGATCCTACTCTTCCTTTCTTGCTCCTTCCTTCTTCTTTCTTTCTTTTCCTTTATTGCTCCAAGAAAACTGTAAGTTTCCAAGAGTGAGAGAGAGAGAGAATAATGAGAGAGCTACAAAACTAAACTGAAAAAGGTACCAACTAACCCTCATAAGCCATTTTATTGATGAGATCTCTATTTTCTTCATTTTCCATTATTTTCCTTAATTTTCCTCCTCACATTAAACTTGTGACCTTTCATCTCCCTTTTCTCCTAATTTCCATTATTTTTCATAATTAAATGTGCCAAATATGCCATTTTTCCTTTCCAAATCCTTTTCCTTTTCCTTTTCCAATTTCCTTAGCCATATTAATTGAAATGAACACCCACTAGGATGTTTTTCCCAACATTCAACTTGGAATAAGTGTCCAATCAACTATGGTTATTATTTTTACCTTTATTAACTTTTATTACATGGAATTTTCGCTAGGGCTATTACAGAACACTCCCCCTTAGGTGATCAGGAGCTCAATATTTAGCTAAGAAATGAAAGTTCTTAGAAATACTTCAGACCTGAATGATCAGATAGAGCTCATTACCAAGATTCCAATGCAACTCATTTCATCAAAATCTGAGTTCGTATGAGTAGGTTATGGTCTATTGTTCGTTTTCCCAAACAGGTAAAAATTGTACAGAATAGTGACAGAATGATGACTTGGAAGTCCAGTCAACACCTTATGAATATTCATTAAATATTCTCTAGTTTTCAGCCAGTGACACTGTGATAAGTTTCGGAATCAGATTCGCAAATGTTGCTTGGGGAAGTTGGATTTTTATACTATTCCTAAGTTTGGAATTATTATCTATGGTGGATTGTTTTTATTAAGGGTGAATTTTAGGCCAATGGGGAAGGGCCACGTGGCACAGCCGAACGCTGCCATGTGTCCCCCCAATGGCAGGGTGGATGGGCACATATTTATTTTAATGGAGGTCTGAATCAAAGGTTGGTCGCATATATATTTATCAAAGGTTTGAACTAAGTTCGAAACCATAGTCATGGAAAATATCATCATATATCGACATATCAAAATTATAACCAAAGTTTATACTATGGTTGGATCCGAATATTTGTTACATGCATTCAAAATTATTTTTATGGCGGGGTCGGGGTCAAACCCACGACCACCCGCCTACAACACCATCGTCTTACCACTACGTCCTCCACCGAGTTCCTTAACCTCTAAGGACTCCACATTCATTTAAAGTTTGTTGGCACCATATATAGGGGTCTAGAGGGGGCCAGCCCCCTCCCACGTGTCTGTGCACCCAGAAGCAAGATCCAACACCTACATTTCGACGGGAATATTAAGCGGAGATTTAAACGAGATTAATTGCGTTAATTCGTGGTTATGTGATGTTAATCCGTCATTTGCGCTAAGTGCGGGTTAGCACTAAACATGCCAACTTATCACATTAAACTCATACTTATCCACTAATTAAGTGCAAATTAACTTGGCGGAAGGTTTAGCGGACCTGCCAAATGCGGAGCAACTCCACATTTAGTGGAGTTAACTGGTGGACTTCCAGATTTAGTGGAGAAAAACTAGGAAAATTTGGTTTTTCCATAACTGAGGCAATTTTCGGCCAATTTTGGCTCAGGAAGAGTCATTCTTGGTAGATTTTGATGATTTGGATCTATTGGAGCAGGTTGTAGAGGCAAAAAGAGACTGTAAACAACACTTTTTCACAATTTAAGCTAATAAAAAGGCCTACACTATGAAGCTAGACCAAGGAGATGTAGCCCAGGAGGGGTGAACTCCTACATCAAAAACTTGTGTATTTGTCTCTGTTATGTGTGATTATTGTGTTTTATTATGTTTTTGTTCAAAATTTAGTTTCCATTCTTTTAATTTCATGAAATACACTTAATCTAATCAAGTTTAAGGAATTTTCAATCACAAACACATGTATAAACCCTTGCATAAGGAGAAAACCAAAGCATTTTCATGTTAATTCAAAAACTGATATTAGCACAACATTAACTAGCAATCAATTTCAGATCAAGTTGGTATCAGAGCACAAGGTTGCTAAAGGTTATTTTCTTGCTTTGCTTGAGATTGTGCAAGAAGAGTTTTAATAGTTGCAATTTTGTGATGCTTACAAGGTTGAAGTTGCAGAGAGGAGAAGGGAAGCTATTGGTTGTTAGTCTTGAGATTAGGAAAAGGAGAAAGAGAGTTGAGAAAGCATCATCTTCACCCACATTTCCATTCAAGGCTACACTTTAAGCACCTCAAGTTCCATCTCCAGCAGTTGAGATTGAAAAGTTACAAATTGCACAAGAAGCTAAAGTGATTGAAGAGGTAAAAGCATCGGAGGTTGAGCTTGAACCCTTAGCCATTATGTCAGGATTTGGAGAGACTCGTGGAAAATCAGAAGAAGAATATTTCAAGAGAGACTTCAAATACATACAAAGAATGGTTAAAATCATGTTTGATGTATTCACTGCAGAAAGAGTAGGAGAAGGTTCTAAGCCTCCACATGGAGAAGGATCATCATATGGTAAGAAGGATGAAGAGAAGAGTTCGAAAGGTAGTGGAGGAAAGCCACCTCCATCTCCACCATCCTCATCCTCATCATCTTCATCAACATCTTCATCTTCCACATCCACCACAAAAACTACCCACACATTCAAAAATCCCAAAAGGAAAAAATTCATTACTCAAGTTAGACATCAAGTTTGAACTTCCCATGTACAATGGTGAGGTAAATGTAAAGAAGTTAGACAATTGGATGCATCAATTGGAAGTATACTGCAAAATTCAAAATCTACAAGAGGACGACATAAAGATCCAGTTGGCTTCATTAAGGCTAGAAGGAGCAGCACTAGTTTGGTGGGAGGAAAAGACTCAAGAGGAAATGTAAATTCATGGTAAGATATCCATTTCTTGGGTTGAATTCATCTCTTCCATTAAAAGAAATTTTTATCCATTAGCCTATATGAAAAAAGCAATAATGAGTTGGAAATACTTTAGGCACCTCAAAGGACAAACTGTTCAAGAGTACACACGAGAGTTTAGAAAGAGGGCTTTGTTGTTAGGAGTAAACTTGAATTCAAAAGAAACACACTTGAAATACATTGGTGGTTTACATTCCCACTTGAAACATAATATCCTTATGTTTAACCCAAACAACTTAGATGAAGTATGTGTGAAAGCCACACATCTTGAAGCAACGAGAAATAAAATTCAGGAAGAGGGTAGTAAGAAGAATCCATTCGAGGGTAAGGGAAAAGAGAAGGGAGGAAAATGGAAGGGAAAGAAGAATGCAGGCATAAAGAAAAAAGGGGAGAAAACTACATGCAAAAAACATTCCAAAGAGGGGCATGATGAAGCCCACTGTTGGAAACTACATCCTGAACTAAGGCCAAAGAAATCAAATAACAAAGGGAAACAAAAGATGACTGCCACCACACAACAAGATCTTGGATCTGATTCAAGAGATGAGACCAAGATAATAGCCATGGTAAACAAAGGAAAGGAAGCCATAGCAAGAACTAGTTCCTAAAATAGTCACAACAACACTCCAAATGAAGACACAAGAATAGAATTGTTCCATGTTAGAGTGATTTCAAATCATACAAATATTGATGCATTGTCTGATAGTGGGTCGCAAGCAAAGCTTATTTCAGAAGAATTAGTCAAAAATATTAACCTTGAAACCATTCCACGTCATCAACCATACCCTTTGGGTTGGATAGTTAAGAATTCCAATTTACAAGTTACAAGGAAATGCATATTTCGATTTTCTATTACTGCAAAATTTGTTAATGAAGTCGAGTTAGATGTGGTTCCACTTGACATTTCCGGTATTATCTTGGTAAGTCCATATTTGTATCATAGGAAAGTGGTGTTTTATCGCCATGAGAACAAATATGATTTTCTTAAGGATTGGGTGGAGTATATTGTGAGAGCTCATCACAAGAAATTGAATATTTCTTTAGTTAATGTAGGGCAAATGAAGAGGCTAGTTAATGAAAGTAAAAAAATTGTGCTTCTCAAGATCAAGAAAAAGGATGATGTTGACTATGAATATTTTGAAGGATGTGATGAAAAATTAAAATCTGATTTGTTTTATGTGGTAATTCAGCATGGGGAGATGTTTCAAGAACCAAATGGGTTACCTCCCAAGAGGGGAATTCAGCGTGAGATTTAGTTGCAGCAAGATGTTCCACTTCCAGACATTGGTATGTATCGCATGTAAATTATGGAAGCTTGGAAATCAATAATTAAAATCAAGAATTTCTTAACAAAGGTATCATGCTCCCATCTACTTTTCCATGTGGTTTACCAATTTTTTTGGTACCAAAGAAGGACGAGACTTGACACATGTGCATAGATTTCCCTGCACTTAATAAAATCATGGTAAAGAGTGGCTACCCTCTCCCATGCATTGATGATTTGCTAGATTAGTTCAAGTATGCAAGATATTTCACTAAGTTAGACTTTCGAAGTGGTTTTCATCAAGTTAGAATAGCTGAAGAGGACATTTGGAAAACTGCTTTCAAAACTAGACAAGGATTGTTTGAGTGGTTAGTTATGCCATTTGGTCTGACAAATTCTCCAGCTACTTTCATGAGAGTCATTAATGATGTACTTAGACCATTTCTAGATGACTTAGTCATTTTTTACTTAGATGACATACTTATATTCGACAAATCAAGAGAAGAACATGTCATGCATGTGAACAAGGTACTTGATGTCTTGAACAAAGATCAGTCATTTTTAAAGATGTTGAAGTGCGAGTTTGGCAAGACCTCTTTAATGTATTTGGGACACATTGTTGGATGAGGTGAGTTGAAGATCGACCCTTCCAAAGTAGAGGTCATTCTGAGTTGGCCCAAGCCCAATATAGTTATAGAGGTAAGAAGCTTTCTTGGGGCAGCACAGTATTGGATGAAATTCATTGCTAATTTTTCTTCCATTGCAGCTCTGTTACATGCATTGGCAAGTGTTAAGAAAGTCTTTGATTGGCGAGATTTGCAGAAGAAATCATTTGATTCTTCAAATCAAAAGATAAGTTCAGTATCTGTATTGGCTCTTTCGGATCTTAGACATCCATTTGAGATCCAAACAGATGCAAGTGATTATGATATGCGAGTAGTTCGCATGCAGCATGGTAAACCTATTTTGTTTCATTCTGAAATTTTTAATTGAGTTGTGACTAATTATCCCACCTATGACAAAGATTTATATGCATTGGTACAAATTGTAAAGAATTGGAAGCACTATTTGATGGGGAAAGAGACCATTATCCATACCGACCATCAGCCATTGCAGTACTTACAATCACAGTCAAAGTTGTAGCAATCAAGATATTTCAGATGGATGGGATTTCTACAATAATTTAATTTGGTTATTAGGTAAAAAAATGGAATCTACAATAAGGTAGTTGATATTCTCTCTAGGCCTATTGTAAATTCATCTATTATACTCAAGCACAATTAAATTATGCATGAAATTTACATTGAACAATATGCATATGATAGTGATTTTCAAGATGTGTATGAAAACTTGAGTCAAGGAAACCAAAATGAAGAGTTAGATTATCATGTGCATAACAGTTTTTTGTATCACTTGGGTAAGTTATGTGTTAGTATGAATCTTTCGTCGTAAAAGATCACTTTAGCTATGCGTAACAAATATCCCTAACATCGATTGTGGCTGCCAAATATCTTTAAATCTGCAATTAGGTGATCCAAATAATGTTGCACAAATCCAGATCTAAGCATAAAAGACATTAAGCAGATAAAGTAAAATGTGGCTCCATGCATCCAATAGACGAGACAAGAACAATGTATTTGAAAGAATTTTTATAGTATATTAAAAGGGGGCACCTGAGAGGAAAACAAGAAAGGTGTTTTCTGGTTCTCCTCAATGGGATGGGTTCTTGAAATTCCTCAACGCTTCAAATCTAAAATTCCTCTCTCTTGTTGTTGTAGAAAACCCAAACAAACATAGAACTCAATGGGAGCTCACAAGGTAAAAATGGAGAATGTGACCTAGTATAGATCCATAGTGATCTAATGCAATGGAGGTGACTAATGAATGGGGAAAACCCTTCTATTTATAACAAAATATTGGGACGTTCTAGAACTCAGTGCATGAATAAAATATTATTATTAATCGAATTCTAGAATCACCCTTTAGGAATATTTTATTATATTTGTTGGAGGGAAAAGGATTTTTGACTTGGGTCAATTCCTTTATTTATAAATAAAAAATAAATAAGTGATTTATTTATTATTTTAGGGAAATGATTGGAATATAATTAAATAAATAATGGTTTATTTATTATTTATATGTGATTTAGTCAAATTTAACTAAGAATATTATTTAAATAATGATTTAAATAAATTATTCTTAGGAAATAATTAAATAAATAAGGATTTGTTTAATTAATTTCCCTGTTTTGGGTTAAATATTATCGGGAAATATAAATGAATAAGTTATTTCATGTGGTGAAAGCAATTTTACTTAGGGTAAAATTGGTCTTACATGGTGTACTTGGGTTCATCTAATAATAATAGGTTATATGACCAAAAAATGGTGTAACAGATTTCCCCCCAACGTACAAGTGTTAGGAGAAAATCGTATGACCGAAGTACATTGTAAGAACTCAATCACTAGACAGTAAGAGGGAAGTGAGAGAGAGGAATGTAAGGTAGTCTAATATGCTAAAGGACTAGACCCTGAGGAGATGAGACTTACAGGTGCAACAAGTCTCTAGTTTATGAAGTGGTACCTATTCTAAAGGTGGCGGGGGAGGCATACCTATGCACGCCGAGACAAAGTACAAAGAATAGGAAGTCCAATAAACAAGGAACCGAACCATGAAGAATATGCTGGTGTAAATAGGGGCCAGAAAAATAGAATGATGAATCCCACATACATGTTGTGCCTGGAATAACCGTCAGGACTTATACAATAATATTTTAGTACATGAGATACAAATACACCCAAATGCCCCCTACACATGAGGAAGGGCTCACAAAATCTGACTGATACATGCAAATCGAAGAGGCGCTGCAAGTGGATGAGGCCAATATAATCAAATGAGAGGAGTTGCATCAAGGGCTGAAATGAAGAAGTCATCCGGGCATGTGGGGGGCTACCTGCAGGGCCACCCCCTCATGAGGGTTGAGACATCTCACACACACCCGGGAATCACCAATAGCTGTTGTTGCATCACTGGACCATCAAGTGTATAGATCATGATCATGCTGGAAAGAGCTCGAACCAAGGTACACTGCCCCCTAGACCTGAATCCTGGAGTAAATGAGCTGATGTCGACAGAAGTAGGTTCACCATAGGTGAGGTAATAAAGGAATCCCAACTAAGGCACGGGAGAGAATAGTAGAGCGACTAACAGACGGACACTAATGATGATAATGAAATGAGGGATACTGAGTAGCGGATGGATGACTTCCCTTGTTAGAGCATAAGGGGCATGAATGGCTTGGCAACAACTGACACAATATCAGGGAGGATAGGGGACGATGGTGCCGAAGGCCATAATGTGCAACACGAGAGAGGGACCAAGCGATGAAGGATGGAGGACTATAGTGGGATATAAAGGGGCTCGAGATAGACTCCATGATAGATGATGACTCAACTCGGATGCTCTAAACAAGGGCGACTCAATGGTGCTGCCACACAGAAAAGTTCCAATGGGGAACCATAAAAACATGAGTACAAGAGGGTGTCTCATGATGAAAATCTACATGAACAAGGCCAAGTAAAGAGGTAAAGTGGTGCCCCAAGTACAAGCATTGTAAGTGAAGAATTCCGATTGGAAGGAGAGATGAAGGGACCCTTCGTGGATAGAATGTGTCCTAGTGAAGTGTCATAACATGAAAAACTAACAGATACCCATTTGAGTGCTCGGTGAGAGCTTTCCAACGGTGCAGATGGTGTGTCAATCAGGGCTACAGTTTGGTCGCAGCGGGCGAAAGAAAAAATAGGGGTTTCTCTTCTAATAAGGCATTTTCCCTCCAAAATCATTCATTTGCTTGTGTAGCTGTGGTGAATGTGAAGAGGAGAGAAGGCCCTAAATTTTGCAGCGATCATAGCGGACAAACCGACCGTTGGAATCACGATCCGTCAGTTGCAGGTAAGAGGCCTAATCCTACTCTTTGATTTTGATGGATTCAAATTTCAGATTAGGGTCTTAAATCTTAGTAACTGCTCCTACTTCATCGTTACAGTCGGGTTGCACTTTTTGGGGCAAAAGCTGTGACCTGGGACACAGGTTTGGCCTGAAATGTGCGACCTGGCCCAAGATTTGGTCAAAAATTGCGACCTGTTAGATGAAGGTAGGTTCAGTGCTGTTATGGGCTGAGATTCAGTTTGGATGTGAGTTAATGTAGTTTTGCTAATCTGTAGACTGATAAAGATGATGGTTTTGTGCAAATATGGCAGATATACGGATCAAGTGGAGAGAGAGAGACCTAGGTACATTACGGATGGAAATCTAAGCAGATCAGGGTGTCCGTCGTGCACTGGCTAGGTTTGGAGTTCTGAAATTTTTGGAGAACCCTTTGATGAGGGCTGGGGAGCCCTTTTTGGCCCGGATTATCAATTATTGGGATCCGGATCATGAGGTGTTTATAGTGCAGGGGCACAGGATTGAGCTGATGGTCAAGGATCTGTATTTCTTGACTGGTCTCCCACCATTAGGGATGGTGGGAAATACGCAGCCAGTGTTACCACAGGGGCGTAAAATTATGGATTTTTTTGATCGACATTGTCGACCAGGTGTCCGAGGAAAAGGGACTCGGATATCCATTGGGGATCTAGAGAGGTTGGAGACGCGGGCAGTGGCCGCAGCAGTGTTGCGGATCTTGGGCAGCCAGGTGTTCCATCACATCACTGGAGGGCAGATGATGATTGTAGAGAGTGTGCTGAGTAGGACCTACTATGGGTGGGCCCAGATGATTTTGGTATCGGCGAAATGACAGTTTTCGCTATGTAAGCGGCGAGTGAATCATGATTGTGCCTATGGGACGGTATTGTGCTCTTTCTTCTTTGAGAAGATCCCAACCTTACGACCTCGTGTACAGTTACCTGATGGTTGGCCGAGAGAGCCACGGATGTGTCGGTGGGGACGACTACTGTGTAGAGGAGGGGGAGGGGCGGTCGGACGAGTGTTTCGACCAGAGTTCTTCTCCCATTGGGATCAGATGCCATTATACATAGATGACTATCCCTATAGTGGGATGAGTTATTGGGGAGATCCGGACTTGCCGCTTCCGCCTGGTCGAGTGTGGGGGCCCGATGGTAAGTGACAAGAAACAAATCTGTTATGTGCATTTTAAATTTTGT
This sequence comes from Pinus albicaulis, assembly GCA_034641835.2. Lineage (NCBI taxonomy): Eukaryota > Viridiplantae > Streptophyta > Pinopsida > Pinales > Pinaceae > Pinus > Pinus albicaulis. Next base: position 1,168,984,493 of record CM076578.1, read on the forward strand.
GAATAGTATTCATGGTACTAATCGTTATACTTTTGGAATGCAGATATAGCTCCAGTAAAACCGGCCGGATATATGGGACGACCTGCAGTAGCTAGAGCTACAGGTGCAAGTGGATCGAGGACGGCACAGAACGAGGATATGGCTGCTCTGTTGGAGGACATCCCTCGTAGATGTGAGGGGCTGCTGACCAGTGTGTCGAAGCGTGGTTGGCAGGATTTAGATGACCAGTACATAGAGTTATGTATTGGGCTACCCTCGGAATGGCGAGCTATCATGCGACACATGGCGATGGCTGGTCAGACTGTGCGTGATCTACAAGCTGCGGGAGCAGAGCCGTTGGCTCAAGATCCTCCAGAGAGTGATTAGATGTAGGGCAGGTGGTGCCCCCTAGTGTCTATGTAGGGGCAAGTGGTGCCCCCATTTTTGTAGTTTTGTTTTTTGTAACATGCTATGGGCATGTCCTATGTTTCAGAGTAGATGGACTCTAAAAACACATGTTATATGATATATATGATGTATATGTATTTTTTTGATGGTGTTAAATGTTATTATCTTCTGTGTGATAAATTCCAGTCTAGAACATGATTTGTGATTTGATCTACGTAGTGATTTTGACTTCTAGGGATATGGTTGAAAGTAATGAATCGAAATTCACGTATAAAAAGTTTCACTCTTAAATATTGTCTAAACAGGGTAGGGTTATGCACACGATAGACACCATTAAGTTGTAATACAAGAAGCAAGGAATCTAAATGAACGTGTAGATGGGGGATGTGACGAGAGAGGGCATCAGCTAGGAGACCACGTACTGCATCATATTCGGCCTGATTATTGGTGGCGTTAAAAATGCAGAACCCATTTGCAAGAACGAGGGTATGTAAGGGGGTAAAGATGGCCCATGCGGCTGAGGCGAGATTCTAGGAATAGTGACTTGCCCCATCGGCATAGCCAATATAATGTGTGGGCGAGAGGGTCGACGGAATAGTATCACAAGACAAGAAGCGGGAGGAAGAGCAGGAACTTATGCTGCGAAGTACATCATAGATACCGATGGTATCATTGTGATTATGGGAAGAGGGGGAAAGGTCGAGGGAACCACACGATGTTGCAAAGATACCTAAATCATCAGTATGGGAAGAAAGGCGCACATATGGGTCATTAGCGGAAATGACAGAAGAACAAGTTAAAAGATGGTCAAAGCATGAAGAGCCCAAGAATGTTGCTGGAGGGGAATCAAGTGAAACAGACGGAGTGGATTCAGAGGGAATGTGCTCCGAGGGTTGTGCGGAGGATGATAGGTATAGGAGGGGGGCAGCAGGTTCCAACATCTCAACATCAGGGGGAGGAATGTCAATGGTAGCAGGGGGATCCTTGAGTAAACCTGACGCATACTGAGCAAGGATGGGAGAGGCAGATTGATTTTGTTCAACTTCGTACTCGCAAATGACCTCTAAAGAGGCTCGGTAATGCATGAGGTGAGGAAAATGGTGAGAATAATGGCCATGGACACCACACAGAGCACAGGGTTTGTTGTTGCGAAGAGTCTTTGGGTTCTTGGTTGTGGATGAGGAAGAAATAGAGGTTTCAGGGGCCGTCGATTCAGGGAATGCGACTTTGACCATGGGTTGGATACGGGGTAACTCAGGACAAGTATGGGTGGCATGACCGATACCATCACACAAGGCACAAGTTTTGGCGAGTGGAGGGGGGGTAGGGTCGGGTGCGGTGGCCTTGTCTTTGGATGCCCTCTTGTGAGTTTTTCTTTTCTTGCCCGTAGCTGTCACGGCATGAGGATGGTATAACGGAGGAGCTAGGGGCACTGTGGTGGAAGAAGCAAAGGGGATTGGTTGCACGGGTGTCACAGTAATGTATGGTTTAGGGTGGCCCGGTGGGGTCTCGGCTGGAGGAGTAAGATACCATACTGGTATTCCCAAGGTTAAATTAGGGAGGGAAAGGGTGGCCATGACAGGAACCGAATAGAATCTTGGGGGGGGGGACCAAGGAAAGGTATCTGACCGGTGGGGTAATGACCAGGAGGGAAGGCTCCCATATGATGGAGACCTGAGGGAACCGACTCAAGAGGGTAGGGAGGTTCCTGAGTGTGAGGGGGAGGGGAAGGTCCAGGTGGTAGAGATTCAGTCAGCTGAGGCAAAGGGCTAGGAGCAGGGTGCGGTGGACGAGGTTGATGTTGCTGACTAGCCGAAGCAGACTATGGAAGGATAGCCTGAGACGATTGCATCATGCAAGCATTTGCTAAGCTGGGATCAGAGACAGGAGGAGGGGGAGGACTCGGGAAGGTTCCAAGCAAGGAAGATTCTTTGTAGACACCAAGAGAAACATTGGTCAAAGAGTCAACATTTGGTTTATTGGTGACCGTAGAGATGGTGGACCCAGGGGAGGTCTGAGATTTGGGTTCATGATACGTCAACTGGTCAATGGTGACAATTTTGCCATTATGAGGAAAAAACATCTTGCGGTGGACTGCGGATGGGATGGAAGACATGGCATAGGTGTAACTATGCCCCAAAAGAATGTTGTATTCAAGGGGGGCGTCGATAAGTTCGACGTTGACGCAAACGATCTTGCCCGCAAGGGTAATAGGAAAGTTACAGAATAGGCCAATGGGCTGGGAGGCATGGCCATCCCACGCATGAAGGGTGATTGTGGAAGGGGCTAGCTCAGGAGATCTGAGTTATTTCCAAACCGAAGCGGACATTACACAGGTAGATGCACCCTCATCAATAATACACCACGCGACATTGGCATTTCGGATTTTGACTGGGATTTGGAAAGCAACAGAAGCAGGAAGGGGGGGATGGTCTGACTGACAGGCATCGAAAAAAATTAATTGGTCATCAGAAGGATCTACAGTGCCCACAGGAGATAGTAGAGCCTTCTTTTGGGAAGGACACGACTGGAGGAGTTCTAGTGTTGAAATGGTGGCAGGAGATTGCGCCAGATTATCTACTATGCTATATGAATGGGCAGCCTGACCAAAGGCAGCATTTCGGTGTAATGGGCCCTTAGGAATCTTGGTATGAACCTCAGCTTTGGGTAGAGGGATTTGCATGGGACCATTGGGTGTCGACAGAGGCTCTATAGGACCTGAGGATGGAGACTCGGAGACAGACAGAAGGGGAGGTGTGGAGTACTGACGAGACCGAGTTTGAAGGTTAAGGTCGACAATGAGAGGTTGGTCAGCGGCCATCATGAGAATCTGGTAATCGGAGGAACTAGAAGGGGAAGGTTGATTGGTTACCGGGACATGAGGTGGTTGAGTAGCCATGAATCCTTGTTGAGGGAAAGGGTCGGTAAACACAGTGGGTTGAGAAGTAGCCGTATTGGGAGGGACAGTAGGGGAGGAATGTTGTCCCTGCACAGTGGCCTGAGACTCCCACATCTACCACATTTGTGGTAATAAGGTACAATCGTGAGTGTAATGACCAAAAACACCGCAACACAAACAGGGCTTATTGGTGCGAAGCGGCCTGTCTGGCTTGGGCTGAGAGCCCTATGGCTGGTTGGAAGTGGTAGAGTCAAGACTTGAAGGATTGGATCCGTGATTACCAGAAGCGGTTTGATTGCCTCTCCGCTTTCTTTGATAAGGAAGAAGATTAGTTTCCCCTTGCTGCGCAAATACTTGCCCGGGAAGGGGTAGTAAGTGCGGTTGCAGGGGTGGAGAAGGCAAAGGATTGGGAGGTCCAAATGCTGGAGGAGCTGGGACACCAGGCTGGGGGTACGGATAAGCGGTAGGATGGGCAACATTGAGGTAAGCAGGAGGGTGGGCAAAAGGAGGAGGCATGCCGTATCCTGGATACATGCTACCTGGAGGGGGAAAAATGCCGGAGGGGCTGGCCCCTCCTGGAGGGAAACCATAGCCCTGAAGAGGTTGGGCAGAGGTATGTGATAGAGCTCCAACGATACCGTCGGTAGAGTGAGATGCCCCCAGGGCATTAGGGCCATCGGGCTTGGGGAGGTCAGGAAGGACGGTATAAACATAACCAGATTGAGCGTAAATAAGGTCATATTTCAAGGCTATTTGGAGGGCGGCTTCTTCGGTTTGGGGGAAATGGGAGGCGACATCTTTGCCAATGGGAGGTAAGAGAGAATGAAGGAACCATTCCACATAAACCCAATCTTCAAAGGGAGGAGCGCGACATAAGCTTCTTCTTCGCCGCCATTCCTGGACATGGGCGGAAAGGCGGGTCGAAGAGGATTGACGGAAAGAAGTTAAAATTTTGGTACCAGTGTCGTATCAGAGAGGGAGTTGGAAATAAGATAAAAAGGCTTGGGAAATGTTTGCAAAAGTGGTATGAGAGGAGGGGGCCTATTCAACATACCATTTAGAAGCTTCGTTGGTAAGCGTGCATTGGAACAATCCAAGACGAATGGAGTCATCAGTAATGGAATTGGATGAACACCACATATGGAAAGATCGGATATGGTTGGAGGGATCTTCACTAGCAAGGCCTTCGAACTTGGGAATGTCGGAGGGGAGCTTGGTTGGCATAGCAGGCCAACTAACATCATGGCGGATAGGATCATTGATCAGCTAATTGAAGTCGAGGAGACCAAGGCTGGCCATATAAGGGAGCAATGGGGTAGTTGAGGTAGGTCCCGTAGTGGTTCCGCTAGAAACGAACCCAGCAGTAGAACTGGGGTTGCCGTTGGCGCTAGGCCCTGAACTAGACATGGTGAAGGTAACAGGGGGAGAACCAGGAGTAGGGGGAGAACCCGAAAAATCAGAAGAAGAGTCGGAGTGTGGACTTGGGGGAGGACTTACTCGATGACGACGGGAAGGAGGAAGTCGACCAACCGGAAACTGAGGGTGAAGGCCAAGAAGTCTCTGGGAGAATTGCCTTGGGGGCGCAATGATGACGGGAAGAAGAAAAATCGACAAGGGCAGGGAGGGACAAAATCAAGCGAGGTCAAGGACATAGAGGTGCAGTGACAATTGATTTTAAAGTCTTTTCCATGTGGTGTTAACCAGGCTCGTCTTCACTTAAGGTCAGTGTGTGGCGTGCGTTAATTTTAATTGATTAAACCCAGATGTTTTGAGAGTAAAAGAAAAAGTGTGCTGTGTAACTGAAAATGAATCTGTAGTAAATAAGATTGAAAGAACAGAAAATTAACAGTGGACAATGCATCAATCTAACCCAAGAAGGCGGGTCTCTCAAAACAAGTCTATAATAGGGAAAAAATCTAAGCAAAGCATGCTAAAAAGAGGCCAATAGATCTAGGGTCGGGAGGGACGGGGATCTAAAGGAGAAATCTGCTGAAAAGAGGTGTAGAGAACAGCAAAGAGGCAGAGGCAAGGTAGTTGCTAAAAAGGAGGGAATCAGCTAACAGTAGAGGGGACAAGGAGGTGGCCCTAGAAATGAACCCAAACAAAAATATATGAGGTGATTTGAAAGGGATAAGAGCTGATCTAAAGGGATCTGAAAATGAGGTATCAGATCTGAAAGATATAAGGCTGAAACTCTAGAAATTCAGACATCTGAAATAGCAAAAACTCTCCCACAAAAAGTGGAGGGTACTAGAGCCCTAAGGGGAAATATTCCCACTTAGTTGAGTGAAACAGATCAGAAACAGGTCTAAACGAGTGGAGATAGAGGTGAGAAAACCCTGACAGAAGCTTCAGACAAACCCAGAAAAATTGCTGGAAAATTGCAAAAAAAAGTGCAGGTCGCAGGTTCTGACCTGTTTTCAGTCCAGGTCGCAGATTTGGGGCAGAAAAGTGCGACCTCAAGGCTAGGTCATAGTTTTTGGGTCGATAAGTGCAACCTGCAGATCCGGGTCTCTCGGCGGCAGAGTTCAGAAAAAGTTGTCGTCTCAGCTGCGGCTGATGTCTATCACCTGCGCAATAGGGCCAGAAGCACACGGAAGTTAAAAATTTTAATGTTTGAGGGTTTTAGAGGTGAAAAGCACCATAAAAATAGGAAAAACAGAAAACGGAAGAGAAACCATAGGGTCTGAAACAGCTGGATATGCAGGAATATATAAAACGACAGCGGTCGCAAAAGAAAACCCGTGTGGAGTCGCCAATTGTTAGTATGAATCTTTCGTCGTAAAATACCACTTTAGCTACGCATAAAAAATAGCCCTAACATCGATTATGGCTGCCAAATATCTTTAAATCTGCAATTAGGTGATCCAAATAATGCTGCACAAATCCAGATCTAAGCATAAAAGACATTAAGCAAATAAAGTAAAATGTGGCTCCATGCATCCAATAGACAAGACAAGAACAATGTATTTGAAAGAATTTTTATATTATATTAAAAGGGGGCACCTGAGAGGAAAACAAGAAAGGTGTTTTCCGGTTCTCCTCAATGGGATGGATTCTTGAAAGTCCTCAACGCTTCAGATCTAAAATTCCTCTCTCTTGTTGTTGTAGAAAACCCAAACAAACATAGAACTCAATGGGATCTCACAAGGGAAAAATGGAGAATGTGACCTAGTATAGATCCAGAGTGATCTAATGCAATGGAGGTGACTAATGAATGGGGAAAACCCTTCTATTTATAACAAAATATTGGGGCGTTCTAGAACTCAGTGCATGAATAAAATATTATTAATCAAATTCTAGAATCACCCTTTAGGAATATTTTATTATATTTGTTGGAGGGAAAAGGATTTTTGACTTGGGTCAATTCCTTTATTTATAAATAACAAATAAATAAATGATTTATTTATTATTTTAGGGAAACGATGGGAATATAATTAAATAAATAATGGTTTATTTAATTATTTATATGTGATTTAGTCAAATTTAACTAAGAATATTATTTAAATACTGATTTAAATAACTTATTCTTAGGAAATAATTAAATAAATAAGGATTTATTTAATTAATTTCATTGTTTTGGGTTAAATATGACCGGGAAATATAAATGAATAAGTTATTTCACATGGTGAAAGAAATTTTACTTAGGGTAAAATTGGTCTTACATGGTGTACTTGGGTTCATCTAATAATAATAGGTTAGATGACCAAAAAATGGTGTAACATTATGTATACCGCATGGAGAAAGAAACAATATCATAAGGGAGGCACACACATAATTGATTGCTGGGCATTTCGGTGTAGGCAAGACAATAGCGATTCTCAAAAGGTATTGTTATTGGCCACACGTGATTGATAGTGTATCTCGTTTTATTAGAGGATGTTCTTTATGTGCAATAAGTAAGCCTAGTAATAGGAAACTTGAATTGTACACTCCACTTTCAATTCCTTCACATCCTTGGGAGAGTATCTCAATGGATTTTGTAGGTGGTCATCCCATGTCAAGGAAAGGTCATGATTACTTGTATGTTGTGGTAGATAGGTTCAACAAAATGTGTCTTTTGACACCATGTAAGAAAACAATTACAAATTAACAAACCACTAATATTTTCTTTCAAAATGTATGGGTTCATTTTAGTCTTCCTACTTCTATTGTAAGTGATCGAGATTCCCATTTTGTTGGGAATTTTTGGTCAAAATTATGGGACATGATGGACACAAAGTTGAAGAAGAGTACAACATTTCATCTGCAAACAGATGGTCAGAATTAGGTGGTGAACATGACAGTTATTCATATTCTTAGAGGTTATCGCAGCAAGCATCCCAAGTTGTGGGATGAACAGTTGCATTACATTCAACACGCATACAACAGGGAAAAACATTCTTCCACAAACACATCGCCTTCGAGGCATGTTTTGGGTACTTTCTAAGATCACCTTTGGACTTCATATTTGAGAAAGATGTTGCTATAGATGGTCATAGTGACATAGATAAGGCAAGGAATTTCATTGAGAAAATTTAGTTGATACATCACACAGTGCAAGAACAACTTGAAAAGAGTCAAAGCATCTACAAGGCAAGGCATGACAAACACCGTGTTGATCACAAATTCCAGGTTGGAGATGAATTTTGTTTGTATATCAGCAAAGAAATATTGCAAGGGGAAGGTAAAAATCTCAATCCAATCCATTATGGTCCATTTAAAATTTTGGAAAATATTGATGCTAATGCATTTAAGCTAGATTTGCCTCCTTATATGCAAATATATTTTGTTGTTAATGTTGAGAATTTGAGATTTTTTGAGCCTCCTTTGATTGATGATCAAGGAGAGCATGTTCAACTGCCATCAATAGATGATTTCTCGCCAGAATATCTTGATGAACTTCAACAAGATCTCATACTTAAAAGAAGAATCATAACTTCAAGAAGAGGGAATGTCGAATACCTTAGAGTGGGACTCAAGGGAAAAAATCCTTCAAATGCCAAATGGATGGAGAGTGAAAGGGTGAGGGAGTTGTACCCTCACCTGATGAAAAATTGATAGTATATTTTGGGGTCCAAAAGGCTTCTAGTGGGGATGAATGGTCTGAAGCTCAATATTTATCTAAAAAATGAAAGTGATAAAAAAATCTTCATGCCTAAATGACCAGATAGAGCTCATCACTAGGATTCCAATGCAAATCATTTCATCAAAATTCGAGTTCGTATGAGTAAGTTATGGTCTATTGTTCGTTTTCCCAAACAAGTAAAAATTGTGCAGAACAATGACAGACTGATGACTTGGCAATCCAGTGAGAACCTCAGGAATATTTAGGGAATATTCTCTAGTTTTCAGCCAGTGACACTCTGACAAGTGTCAAAATCCAATTCGCCAATGTTTCTTGGGGAAGTTGGATTTTTGTCCTATTCCTAAGTTTGGAATTATTATCTATGATGGATTATTTTTATTAAGGGTTAATTTTAGGCCAATGGTGAAGGGCCACGTGTTGCAGCTGGAGACTGCCATGTTCCCCCCCCCCCCCTCCAATGGAAGGTTGGATGGGCACATATTTATTTTAACGAAGGTCTGAATCAAAGTTTGGTCACATATATATTTATCGAAGGTTTGAACTAAGGCCAAAACCATAGTCATGGCACATATAACATATATCAACATATCAAAATTATAACCAAAGTTTACACTATGGTCGAATCCAAAGGTTTGTTACATGCGCGTTCAAGAAAATGTTTATGGAAGGGTTGGGGTCGAACCCACGACCACTCGCCTATGACACCATCGTCTTACCACTACACCCTCCACCGAGTTCCTTAACCTCTAAGGACTCTACATTCATTTAAAGTTTGTTAACGCCATATATGGGGGTCCAGAGGGGGCCAATCCCCTCCCACAGGTCCACGCACCCAGAACCAGGAGCCAACACCTACATTCCAGCAGGAAGATTAAGCAGAGATTTAAACAGTATCAATTACATTAATTCGTGGTTATGTGATGTCAATCCATCATTTGCGCTAATTTTGGGTTAGTGCTAAACACGCCCACTTATCACATTAAACTCATACTTATCCACTAATTAAGTGCGGCTTAACTTGCTGGAAGGTTTAGGGGACCTACAAAATGTGGAGCAGCTCCACATTTGGTGGAGTTAACTGGCGAACTTCTAGATTTAGTGGAGAAAAACTAGGAAAATTTGGTTTTTCCATAACTGAGGAAATTTTTGACCAAATTTGGCTCAGGAAGAGTCATTCTTGGTAGATTTTGATGGTTTGGAGCCATTGGAGCTGGTTGTAGAGGCAACAGGATACTGTAAACAACAATTTTTCACAATTGAAGCTAATACAAAGGCCCACACTATGAAGCTGGACCAAGGAGATGTAGCCCAGGAGGGGTGAACTCCTTCATCAAAAACTTGTGTATTTGTCCCTATTATTTGTGCTTGTTGTGTTTTATTATGTTTTTGTTCAACATTGAGTTTTTGTGCTTTTAAGTTCATGAAATACACTTAATCTCATCAAGTTTAAGGAATTGTCAATCACAAACACATGTATAAACCCTTGCATAAGGAGCCTACCAAAGCATTTTCATGTTAATTCTGAAACTGATATTAGCGCAGCATTAACTAACAATCAATTTCAGATCATTGGGGGACACCACCCTCAATTTTCAATCACACATATGCCTTAGTGAAATCGCTGGAAAGAAAACATACTACCCATGGACCTTTATAACATAGCTCGATGGACTATTTACAATTATCACCCTGCTGAAAAGCAAACCAATCATAACAACATAAAAAAATGACAGCTATATTGAGATGACACCCATACCGCTTATTAAATATTTATAACATAGCTCATGGAAGTATTTACATCCATATACATATGTACATATATCAAAACACCACACCAAAACATATGCTAAACATCATACCAAAAATGTTTTTCTTCAACCGAAAAACAAGGAAGGATACATAGCTTGCATCTGATCCACCATCTCCCATGTAGCCTCATCGAGACCAAAGTGCTTCCATTTCACTTTAACTTGTTCTATTGCTTGATTTTGGAGCATGAGCACCTTTTTCTGTAATAGAAATTAAGGCTACTGTTGGAATTATCCATATGGTTCCACCTACAATATAGACCATTAAATCACATGATCAACATATTTAAAATTCTTCTTAAGTATGATATATGAAAAACATCATGGAATTTCACTGTGGAATTAAGTGCAAGTCGATAGGCCACTGGTCTGATCCTATCAATGATCCTGAAGGATCCACAAAGACGTGCTGCCATCTTGGAACATGATCCAATCTGCAAGGTGCTCTTCTTGGGCTTGATGCACAAGTACACATGTTCCCCAACCTTAAATTCCTTAAACAACCTATTCTATCCTAAATAACTCTTCGTCCTATCCCACATTACTTTTTAAGTTATTCTTGATCACCTGCATTTTTTGTTCCATTTCTTCCAACATATCTGGTCCAATCAATACCTTGTTAACTAGATCACTCCAACTGATGGGAGTATTGCAAATCCACCCATACATTGCCTCAAATGGACTCATATTCAATGATTATTGGTACCCATTTTTGTAGGCAAAGATGCTTTTCCCAGTTACGTTGTTGATGCATCACATACAACCTCAACATATCATGTAATATCATGTTGACCTTCTTAGTATGTCCATCTGTATATGGATGATAAGCTTTTCTTAAGGCAAAATCAATGCCCAAACCTGCAAACAACTCCTTCAAAAACTTGGAAGTGAAATTTTCATCAATGACTGACAAAATATTCTTTGGAACACCATGCAATATGATCACATCTCTGATGAATACCTTTTCCACATCACTAGTTGAATAGGTATTCTTCACTGGAATGAAGTGTGAAACCTTTGTCAACATGTCCAAAACAACCATGATGGAATAATTTTGTCTAGCTATCTTGGGAATAATTTTGATGAAATCCATGGAAATGACCTTCCATTTCCACTCTGGAATCGAATTGGATGTAGTAGTCCACCTTAATTCCTACATTCTGCCTTAACCATTTGAAAATCCAAACACTTAGCTAGAGACTCTACAACATCCCTCTTTAGATTTGGTCAATAATGGAACCTATTAAGTGCAGTAAATTTACCTTGATATCCTCAGTGACCGAAATATGGTTTTGAGTGAAAATCCCTCAAGATCACCTTCTTGAGATCACTGTTTTCCAACACATATATCATGTATATAAACCTTACCAATCCATATGACGTGAGACGATAGTCCACATCCTATACACTGCACCTATACATGTACCAATACCTCTACCTCTACCTATACTCTAAGGCAACCTGTGCACAATCTCCATATACTTGTCATCCTGTCGACCTTCCTCCAATATCATATTCTGTAAATCTATCTTGTAGGACCTCTTAATTGTTATGCGCTTTACCTGTACTCACCTGCTAAGAGCATCTGTGACCTTGTTCTCCTTTCCATTTATGTAACTGATATCGAAGTCAAACTCACTGATCATGGAAAACCAGCTAGACTTCCTAGCATTCAAATTCGGCTGGTTAAACAACTATCTCAACCCAATGTGATCGCTCATCAATACAAACCTTCTTCCAAGAAGATAGTGCCTCCACATATTCAATGCATGTATGATCAATGCTAGCTCAATATCATGTGCTTGGTAGTTCTAATCGTGCTCATTTAGTTTTCGTGACTCATAGCATACCACCTGTCCATCTTGCATAAGGACCCCACCAAGTCCTCTCTTGCAAGAATTTACACACACTACAAACTCCTTTTCCAGATTTTCAATATTAACACTAGAGCATGTGTCAACAACTGCTTAAGCTTCTCAAAACTACTCTCACACTCCTCTTTCCAATCAAACTTATTACCTTTCCTTTGTAATAATGTAATAGGATAAGAAATCTGTGAGAAGTTCTTGATTAACCTCTTGTAATACCCTGCCAACCCCATGAAGGATCTAACCTCATCTACATTTTTTGGAGCTACCCACTCCATGATGGCCCTTATCTTTTATGGATCTAGTGCAATGTCCTCCTTGGAGAAAACATGTCCCAAGTAATGTACCTAAGTCTGGAAGAAATTGCATTTGTTGAGCTTAGCATACAACTGATGCTCTCTCAACAATATCAACACTGCTGCCAAATACTCGACATGCTCTTCCTCATTTTTAGAATATAACAATATGTCATCAATGAACACAATAACAAACTTATCCAAATAAGGATGCAAGACAATGTTCATCAAACACATAAATGTATTTGGGGAGTTAGTCAAACCGAATGGAACTACAAAAAACTCATAATGCCTGAACCTGGTCCTGAATGTTGTCTTATAGATGTCCTCTTCTTTTATGTGTACCTGATGATATCCAGATATCAAGTCGATCTTAGAGAAAATTTATGCTCCCTTGAGCTGATCAAACAAATCATTAATCCTCAGTAATGGGTATTTGTTCTTGATGGTCACTTTATTCAACTGCCTATAATCAATGCATAGTCTAAGAGTTCCATCCTTCTTCTTCACGAACAACGCTGGTGCACCCCAAGGCGATACACTTGGCCTAATGTATCCCTTTTCAATCATCTCTTTCAGCTAAAAATTTAATTCTACGAGCTCAGGTGTGCTCATCTTGTAAGGTACTTTTGATGCTAGAGCTTCCCCTAGCACCATCTCAATAGAAAATTCTACCTCCTTGTGAGGTGCAAAATCAGAAATCTTTGTTGGAAACACATCCTAAAACTGTTGTAGGACTGGATACTTGCTCACAAATTCTACATCCTTAACTTCCTTACCTTTGTCACTAGAGATATGAACTGCAAATAGCACACACCCTTTCTTGGGATTGCGCTTGGCATGCATAGATGTCACCATCCTAACTGATGTGGATTTCTTCTTTCTCTATAAGACAATTAGTTCCTCATCTTCATCTAAGCACTCAATAGCTTTTTCATAGAAATCCACCTTAGTATTGTGAAGGTATAACCAATCCATACCCAATAGCATACTGTAGGAACCCAATGGAAATATTTTCAAGTGCATTGTTGTAGGCATTCCATTTAACTCAAATGCACATGATCTTACCCAATGGTGAACTATTTTCTTTGTACTTGTATCCAACTGCACTAACCATGATTCTACATGAATTTATTTATTCAAGCCACACTTATTCACCAATTCAGGACTAAAATAGCTATAATTAGATCCAAGGTCAATCAAAATAGAAATAACTTGATCACAAAGTTTATCGCACATCTCAATGATAGATGCCTAGTGCTATTCCTGTCTGTTTTCCACCACTACATAAATATGAGGAATGCTCTACCCAACATCCCCAATAGTATGCACCTCTTGTGCACTGTATATATTAGGCCTACCACCCTGGTTCTGCGGACAATCTCTCCTAAGGTGCTCCTCATCGCATGTCCAACACTCCAACCGTCTAGTACCATTACCTCTATGTTTTTGTTGCGATCCATGTCCGTGTCTAGCTACAGTAAACTTCTTTTGAGGTGCCATGTTTTCTTTCTCATCTAAATTTTGAGGCCTTGCTCTCTTAGGCTTCCATTTACCTTTACCTTTGTCTTTCCCATACCATCCTTGAAAATATGCATTCTTATGTTTTGACTGTTCATAGCAATGATTCAATTTCCCAATAACTTCCTCAAGTGATTGAGGCTCATCATACTCAATCTGATCTCTAAATTCTAATGGAAAACCACTGAAAAATCGTTAAACCTTAGCCTTCTCATCTTTAAGATATGGTACATACCTCAATAGCTCCAGGAACTTGGTCATGTACTCTTCATTTGTCATTGACCCCATCTTTACCTCATAAAATTATTTGGCCTTACTGTCATAGTACCTCTCTGACAAGTACTTCTTCCTGAAAAGCCTCTTGAACTCATTCCAACTCAATTCCTCTATCTTGGTGTCTCTCACTCGCTTCACATATTCCTACCAAATGTCTTATTTACCTTTCAATATGAAGGAAAAAATTATGGCCTTCATATTATCTCTGTACTCATGCAACTCAAAGAATTTGTTCATTCCAAGTATCCAAGCCTTTGCATCTTCTGGTTTCTTCAAATCTCCATCAAAAGTAGGTGGCTTTTCTTTCTTAAATTCATCTGGAAAATATCCCCTCTCACTCCTCATGTAAGGATGATAGCGATGATGATCATGATTTCTATCTAAACCAGAACTAGAATAATAGTTGTACTCATCACCCCTCCTATTCAGAGTGTCCAACTACCTGCCATCTATGACTATATTAGCTCTATCCAACCTATGTCTTCCAGGAAACCTACTGCCATATGCTCCATTAGTTCTGTCCTCCTATCCATGGTTGATCTGAAGTGGTCCTTATCGCTACGATTTTGACAAGATCTGAAGAAGTATTGCATTAACCTCTGCTTGTTTCTCTTATTCCTGTATGATCCTGTCAATGTTTTCCTTAAAACTCCTTATCTCTTCCTTTAGGCTTCTTAATGTGTCTTCCAAATCAAAAGAGTGCTCACCACACTGCTCATTTGACTCATAGGGAGGGTCTTTGTAGTCTAGCATATTGTTATTAATTTTGATCTTTCTCTTTCAAAGCTTATTATGTAAGCTAAACTAAATCATAATAAACCATCGTACCTTAGTATAATTTAGGGAGGAGTGCCTCATATGCAAGATCATCCAAATCAACATGATACATGTATAAACATAATCATAACAACATATAAACATATAACAAATGAATGTACCAATGACTAAGCATCATTCTAGCTGGAGTCCCATCATCACTACATGAACATATCACTGCACATACCATGGCCTCTTTTCATGACAACATCAACCATGTTGACTTACACGGACAATAAAAAAGCGTAACCAACATGTAACCAAGCATGAATGACCAATGCATGTTATATATATAACATCATGTAAACAAGCATACACAGACAACACCGAAGCATGATGAATATGCAACCAAGCATAAACAAGAAATGCATGTACAACTTGTAGCAACATGTAATAAAGTATACATGGAAAATACATATGCATGAACAACACATAACCAGTCATACACTCATGATGAAGCATGTCACACAACACCAAAAACTTTCCCATGGCGACATTACTGTAACCATGACCAACATCATGTGCATGCAACAAACACACATATACCACACGCAAACTAAACGGATATGAAACCAACATAAATGCATAATCAACACACTACCCATCCAGTCTGAGGGTTGAACCATGCTTTGATACCACTCTATAACACCCTCTTCCCACATCTATCCAAGTAATTAGCCAACTGGTGTAAACATGCGACAAGAGGCTACTATGATGAGATTCAACCTCCTAGGTGACCTTAAGGAAGTGGAATCAACGAAAATCTATCATATAGACATTGTGCATCAATAATAACACCCCCAAGATCTAACCCAACCATTCAGGGATCCTACCCCTAGGTCCCACTCACATTTTGAGCTTTTGGACCTACAGACACATGCACATTCATGTATGCCTATGTCTGGGAGGCTCTGGACGCATGCACAAGCCCACATTCCAGTGTCTAGGGACTAAATTACCCCGTGTTGTGCCATTTTCCCTAGGATTTGACCCACTTTTTCAGGCCCAAAACCTAATTCACTGCCCATAAATTCATGAAAAGTTTAGACATGATTTGTAACAACATAGAAATTATGCTAAAGAAATTACATCAACAAGGACTCATATGGAATCCTACGAGCCATAACAGGAATTTCATCAAACATATGACAAACATGAAAAATATAGGTGTAAACAACAGATCTGAACATAGGGGTTTCATACTTTCTAAGAATCGTTAAGAAGCATTTTTACCTTACATAATTACCTGTAGTATCTTCTATTAGTTCATAGATACATTGTTTATTTATTTACAAATGAAAACATGAGGAGAGCCGTGCATCATCACTGTTAGAATACATGCTCATAACCAACAAAATAACAACAGAAATACCATGAATACATCAACTATAGAATCCATATATAAATCAATGCATTTACACATTAAATACAAAGGGAATGAATTTCTCATTAATGAATACAGAAAACAACCGAGGATGGTACTACCACATTTCACCCGACCATATATTGGTTGAGCCAAATCTCTCTTCAACCAATCACCCTCGTGCCATATTCCAAGCATAAATGTGGGACTCATAATCAACAAAAAAGAACCAAACAAGCATAGATGTAACCGGAGTTATCCACCTACACTGTGAGGGATTTTGTGCCTCTTAGTCTCTTAGGATTTACTGTAATCCACAGTATGATCTAGGGATCACTAGTCCCTACATCGAGACCCACTCTCCAGGATTTAATGTACATCCCATCCCATGCCTACTAGGCAAAACAAAGATAAATACACCTCTTCTATTTACCATATATCCCTCCATTCACTGGCAAGGATTTATAGGCCCATCGAGGCACATACTCCTGGATTTACTGCAACCCACAGTCTGGATCAGGGGTTACTAGGTCAGTGGCTTTACCGTGATCCATAATCCAGTTCAGGGACCACTAGGCCATGTGTTTTTCATTTCAAAGATCCACCACACTCAGATTTGAATCCATCCGACAATCCAGCTTAACCAAAGTATGAGAACCCATCTCATCAAGGCTATCCGGAAATGGAAAGGCTATGCTGAAAACATTTTTACACCTGGAAAAACCCATGCGGTAACAAAAAAGAACCACGTGAAATACCATGCATGCCAAATCTAGTAAGGAAATAACACATGAAAATCAATACCTGCAAAGAATCATGTTATAACTGCTTGATCCTGCTCTTCCTTACTTTCTCCTTCCTTCTTCTTTCTTTCTTTGTCTTTCTTGCTCCAAGAAAACTCTAAGTGTCCAAGAGTGAGAGAGAGGGAAAAAGAATAATGAGAGAGCCCCAAAACAAAACTGAAAAAAGGTACGAACTAACCCTCGGAAGCCTTTTTATTGATGAGGCCTCTATTTTCTTCATTTTCCATTATTTTCCTTCATTTTCCTCGTCACATGCAACCTGTGACCTTTCATCTCCCTTTTCCCCTAATTCTATTATTTTTCATAATTAAATGTGCTAAATATGCCATTTTTCCTTTCCAAAACCTTTTCCTTTGCCTTTTACAATTTTCTTAGCCATATTAACCGAAATGAACACCCACTAGGGTTTTTCGCGCAACATTCAACTTGGAATAAGTGTCCCATTCAACCGTGGTTATTATTTTTTCCTTTATTAACTTTTATTACATGAAATTTTTGCCAGGGATGTTACAAGAGAATCCTGCGAAGCGATAATGATTTCCTCAATCTTGGGTTGGGCCTCGTGTCGATCGTCGTCGTACACTTCCATTTTTACGGGCTCTATGTTATGGTCCAACACTTCAACCACATGTTCTGCACTATGAATGTCGTTTTTTTTTTCCTCCCTTGGTGGATTGACCTCTTCCTTATGCCCCCACTGCCTTTTAGAGTCCCTCGTCGCAAATTCATGTCTCCTTTTACCTCTAAATCCTATAGGGAAATATTTTTCTTTATGACCAGCCCTACATATATGGCATCAGAATGATATTTCCTTATAGTCAAGCTAACGTATATGATTTTTTTCCCTGGAAGAGAACTTCAATTTTTCAAACGGTCCTTCACGTGGATCAAGCTTCAAAAAACTTCTAGCCACTTTCCTTTTCCTTGTCTCGATGAAGGAAATATCTGGTTCCAAGTATTTGTCGACCTTATCACCAATGGCCTTGAATAAATCCTTTGTCCACATCTGAGGGGGGGAATTTGTAGCCTCACCCATGCAGGAACTTCCTTTAATTTTTCTCTACTTGCATCAAATAGTGGATTTCAATGCTTGAGTAGAATCAAAGATGAGGCAATTCTCCAACGTCTATCGACCACCCATCATGTTGTCTTTGTAGAGTTGAATTTCAGCATAAGCCATCCTTGAGCAAGAGATTTTGCTACTGCTTCTCTTACGAGAGAGTCCCCCCATGTTTGTTGGATCTATTCACTAAGTTCTTTCAGAAAAAAATATATTTCCGTTTTGCTCTTCCCACAAAAATGTAGTCCATAGCTGGCATGGCTATGTCGAAATGAATACTTTCCCCAAACACCAGTTTATAATCCTTTGAATTTATTCTAATACCCTCTTTTTGTTCTCCTTGGTCCCTGACCTTTGAGCCCCTTCACCTTTCGAGTCTTTTGCCTGCTCTGTTAAGCTATGAGTGTTATCTATAGAAAGTTGAATGCTCGCTTCATAGGCTTCTCCTTCCTATATGAAAAAATGCCTCTCAGTACCTGCCACCTCCTTTGGAACCACATATTTTGCACACAAACCTTGAAGGTATGACTCTTGTTATTTTTTTACATGAGAGATCGTGCCAAATTCTCTAGTTAAGGGGCTTTCCCCTTTTCCCAATCCCCCTTCATAGGTTGAACCCAAAGAAGGTAATATCAGGGAGCTTCGATAGTAATTATCAATCACTTCACTATTGCAACTACGGATTACTACATCCCCCTTATTTGTTAGGGTTTCTTTTGGGATAATTTGTTCTTCTTCATTTTCTTCATGTTGAGTACCTAGAATGTGACCCTGTGCAAGAATCGAGGGATTTTTACGAGGGTTTGAAGATCCAACCCTCTATTGCGTACACAAATCTAAAACCGAAGGACCTACAAGATTAAGACCTGAGAGCCCTGCTTCTCCATCCTTGATATGTACGTTGCTAATCCATAACTCACAACTCTTCACAATATCCTCGAGACCTCCTGTATAGGCTATCTAATGTTTTTTTGGAAACTCTGAAACGAAGGGTATATGAAATCAAGTAATAATAGAAACATCGTTTGAAACCTTAGGCCCTTCTGACTTTGAAGCTGGACAAACCACCTCTACTTCCTAGGAAAAAACGCCTTCCCTCAACTTTGATCCCTCAAATTCCTTGTTCCCACCTTGTTGCCTACCATTGAAAAACCCTAGCGACAGAGAAGCCTTGAGTGTAGCCATTGAGACAGTTAACAAACTAGTTGGAGGTTTCACTCTAGCTAGGCTCTGTTGATTAGGCTCAAGGCCCCATACCGCCAGTATGTCCAAGTGATTCGGCTCCAAATCCATGTATCCTTTTGTTGTTTCCATTTTACTGCAAGGTAAAATAATTTTGTTTATCACTGCACCTTGTTTGACTCTATGCTTCTCAAACCCTGAAACCACCAAAAACAATGTGAAACAACCCTCGCAATTTCGAGTTAGGGGATAACGTTGATGGCTAAGCCTGAGGGAGGTAAATCAGTCCTGCAGGTTTACACCTCCACATCCTCCTTCCATTCTAACAAAGCTTAACCATGTTGTGGAAGCCCACCTCCTCCAGCTACAAACCCTAGCTGCAACTTTGATGCCTCCATCCTCCTTACTTTGAAATTCATTTCTACCTAATTTCACCTATAAATTTAAGTTGTGTGAAAGTTTTATCTTATAAATTTAAGTTACAATTTTTTTTCCTTAACTCGTCAATTTAAATGTTAAAATATATAGCACAAAATTTTTATTTATAAATTTGAGCGATAAAATTGTATGTTTTCATTCATCAATTTAAATGATAAAGTTTATAGAGGTGTACATACTTTACCTTCTTTAAATTTGATTCTACAATTTTTTAGGAAGAAACATATGCTCTTAACCATTAGGCCCATTAGGCACATTGACGTTGTATAGTTTCATAAACTTCAATAATCAAATTGCAAATTACTACAAAAGAGTGGGTAGCTTATCTAACATAAAAGATATATCATACACTAATTTGATGTTCAACTTGATTGTGACTTTAAAATAAGATGATTATTATTATTATTTAGCTTATAATTTAATATTTTAGTAAGAATAATACTAAACAAAAATATTTTTTTGCATGGAAAAGAGCTCTCTAACCATATATGGTAGAGATGTTATAATGTAATTTCTTTATTGTACTCTAATGTCTCGTTTAACCCTAAAAAATTAGAATAACCCTATGTGAAAACAACTTTATCAAAATAAAATAAAAATAATAAAAAAATAACTTTAAAATAAAAATAACTTCATGGTATTGACCCATGGTATTGACCCATGATGATATTCATGTGGAAAATAGTCTATTTAAAGGATGAAATTAAAGAAACCTATATTCATCTTGACTCCAGTCTACCATGGGCGGAGAGGGATCAAATATTTTGAGATGCAAACCTCTTTTAGAGTAAAAAGAGATTTGATCCCTCTTGACCCTTAGTAGATCCAAACTTAAAACTAACAGCTGCACCACATGTTGCAAAGGAAACATCGTAAGTTATTAAGGTAGTAGCCTTGGAAAGAGTAGCATTAAACCCTTACTCTTCTATGATGATAGTGAAAGTGTCACTTGTACCATATTTTAGTAAGGTAGTAGCGTTGGAAAGAGTAGCATTAAACCCTTACTCTTCTATGATGATAGTGAAAGTGTCACCTGTACCATCTTGTGCAAAAACCATGGATGCAGTTAATACTCAAAACCAATTCAACAATTTGAAACATTGTGAAAGTGTGCAAAAGATTAAGAATTTTGTCTCTCTGTTGTATAAGTCAAATACAAAAAAAAAATGGAAAAATATAAAAAAACAATAAATTGAAACCAGAATGCATATGGGTCAACATTATTTGAATCTGCACCATGTCATCCTACAATTGGAATCCAAGTATTTTGTAGGATTTTGTTTTCCATCTTGACTAAGCTGGCCAATTATTGCAAAAATCAAGACAGATCAAGGTAGAGAAGGATTAGAAGAACCAAGCATAGATGTCAGAGTGGAGAAAGAGGTTGTGAAATATTTATATAGATATAGATCCTTGCATAGGATGCGTATCTTTATCTCTTAATTTCCTTAGGAACCTTGATGCTACTGATGGCATTGACAATTGCTTCAAGGATTTCTTCATACTAGGCGAAAAACAACATCTTCCTTCGCATGGTTTTACCACTCTTTCCAAAATTGCATGAAGAGCCTAGCATTAATAAAAAATAAGACCCTCCTTTAAAAACTCTCATTCTATCATCCAAGCTGAAAATTATTGTGAATAATACTTTTGCTTGTAGCTCTAGATGTATTTGTCCCGATTCCATTTATTTTGGATCCAACCAATCAAGAACTTTTCAAAGGGCCATAATCTAATGAACTTGCTAATGAGAGAATATTCTTGCATATATTAGACATATTCTACAATATTTTTATATCTCGCCTAATACTTTGGATATTGCACAACATTTGGAAGGCAATGCCCTAAATTTTATTTTCCCAAAATGCTCTAGTCATTTCTTTGAGTGACTAGAATCTCCATTGTCTCCAAAAAAATATTTGAAAAGGAAGCTAGTGATGAGGAGTTTAGGAGGGATTCTCCACAAATCCAACATTCCTAGCTACAAACTCTTAAAAAAATCTAACCAAAGAAGGGGCTTAAGCCCCATCCCACCAGAGAAGAACCCATGCAAAACTATATAGGAAAATATTACTGTAAAATCTAAGTATTCTTATATATAATTTAATTTTTTTATTAATTTGATTAACTATTATTAAATTATAATAAAACATATTACACACTTTCTATATAAAGAGAATTAATGAATTTTTTTGGAGTTGTAACTCCCAAAGAGATTACTCATCACACGTCCCAACAAAACTTACTTTTGGAACATTGTGTAATCTCATTGGGATGTCTAATGTTTGAAGTGAACACTTCACCCATCCTTAGGGTTACTTACTTTTGGAATATTGTGTAATCTCATTGGGATGTCTTATGTTTAAAGTGAACACTTCACCCATCCTTAGGGTCCTTGAGGATGGGTGGAGTGTTAATCTCTCATTTTTCTCATAACTCACATTAATTCAATAACTAATTAAGCTCCCTTAAAACTTTATGATTTCTTTTATTTAAATAAAATAAATTTTTAAATATTTTTATAAATTTAATATCAATATATAAATATGAGAGACAAAAATTAGATAAGTTAAGATATATTTAAATATCCTTTATAGATTAAAAAAAATACATTTTGACCATAAGTCCACATCAGTCATCTATTTATAAAAATAGTAAAATTAATTACTAATTTCATTTTAAAATTTATTTAATTTAAATCTTTAATTTTTATTTAAAATAATTTTATAATTATATAATAATTATTTCAGAGAAATTTTAAAAAAATAATAATTGGAAACCAATGAAAATTTGCAATAACTTATTATTCTTAAAACACGTGAGCATGAAACATTAGATTATATAAATATTTACTTAATCTTAATTATTCTTAAAACAAGTGATGTGAAATATATTTATAATTGTAAGTAATGTTGAATGTTAGTTTTATGTGGGTAGTTCAAATGGCAAGTGACATGATAATAAAGTGTTAAAGTATATTATTAAAACGAATCAAAATTTGAAATTTTACATTTTTTTTGCTTCCATTTAAAAACAAATAGTGTAATAATTATTTCTTAAAAAAATAAAGAAATGAAAAAATATTTAAGTAAAATAAATAGATGATGAAAGACTCATCATGTTGTCATCCCAAAGAATTTATTAGCTACAGGATAAATTAGAAAATTATTTATATACATTTAGGGTTTAAAATGGGAAGAAGAATTTCATCACTACCATTATGTAACTAACAACTATTGCCTATTTGCCTAGGAAGTTGAAGCACAAGAAACAAGAATCAAGGTTCAAATCCCACGGTAATTGCCCTTTCTCTTTCCCATTGTAGATGCTCAAAATCATAAACTTGGTTAGGAATCGTGAGGACGCCCTTGTTGCAGAGTCCATAGATGGGCTCAGCTTCTTCCAAAAAATGGAGAAAGTGTGGATGGTTGAAATACAAGATGGGGATCACAAACTGCATCTGCTCTTCTTGATCGTCCCCCACATACATAACCACAAAACCCTTGGGAACGTCCTTGGGATTACTCCTTAAAAAACAAATAAGTGAAGAAATATTTAAGTAAAACAAAGAGATGATGAAAGACTCATCATGTTGTCATCCCAAATAATTTATTAGCTACATATAACACGGAAAAATTGGAAAATTATTTATATACATTTTAGGGTTTAGGGTTTAAAATGGGAAGAAGAATTTCATCACTGCCCATTCCGTAACTATCAACTATTACCTATTTTCCTGGGAAGTAGAAGCATAAGAGCCAAGAACCAAGGTTCAAATCCCACGGTTGATTTCCCTTTCTCTCTCCCACGGTAGATTCTCAAAATCAGAAACTTGGCCAGAAATCATGAGGATGCCCTTATTGCAGAAGCCATATACGAGCTCGGCTTCTTCCAACAAATGGAGAAAGAGTGGATGGTTGAAATACAATATGGGAATCACAAAACGTATCTTCTCTTCTTGCTTGTCCCCCACATACACAGCCACAAAACCCTTGGGAATGTCCTTGGGAGGATACTAAGTTTTATTTTCTTGCGCCCCATTAGCAAAGCTAAATTTCCAACAAGATAAATGCTTGTCGATATGTTGATTAGTTCGAACCGGAAGATTGAATCAATTTCCAGATGTTTTAATTCAACCTGGATGCAGACACCAAACCTCTTTAAACCGTGTGGTTGCAGGAAGGGAAGTCGTTCGACTGAAAGAATGATCGTCAGAAATTTAGGCTAGCTGAGGTTGATCATTTGGAGTATAATGTGATCCCAAGTGCTTTGAATGTTGAAATTTTGTCCAGAGCTTAACTAGCTTACATAACTTGCATCGCAGTTTCAAACCTTTGTCATCTCCATCCATGTCCATGGCTGATATGGCTTTGTCTGATCTGGGATAAAAATAGTAAAATTGAAAGAAATATTTATAGTAGGGTTAAAGAAAGTGAAGGAACATGTTGCAGTCGAAGAAAGCGCAGGAACATGTTGTAGTCGAAGAAAGCAGAAAAGAGCCAGTGATTCACAACTGATATCGCTAGCTTGAACGAAATTAGGCCGAAGTTAAAAATAGAAGTTAGGCCGAAGTTGGAAATAGACAGAGGGATGTTATACATATTCGAAGTTAGGACATTAGTTAGGAGTTGTTTATTGACGCAACATAATAGCCTGGACGACAGTTTTTGCCGGAATCCGATAAAACAATTTCAAAAAATCAGGTAGTTGGAGTGTTTGAATTGCCTTTTTTATAGTGGAAATGGATTCAGCACCATCAAAAACCCTTAGGGCACCCAAAATACTAAAGTTTAACTAGATTTTCAAAAATCTTTGCCGGAATTTTTCATAATCTTACTGGAATTTATGGGTTATTTTGTGGGTTTTTTAGACTATGACCATTAGTTATTGATCATAACTGTATGAAAATAGTTCGTTCGTAAAGAGACACGTGGGTGGTTAGTTCTGCGGGAAGGTGAGTTCAACATTCTTCATAGCATATGAAGATCAACGATACTAAATATTGTAATCGTCTAACATATTAGATCAACGACCCACAATAATACACGAAGGCAGTTAGGGGAGTTGTTTTCAAAGAAGGAAGTGTTACGACGTAATAAATCTAAGTTGATAATTTTATTTTTAAGTAATCAATATTATATTTTTTTACAAAATAATTTTATATTATAATTTATTATTATAATATTTTATTTTTTTATAATTTATTACATTAAATTGATAAAGGTTGATTTTGTAATTTATTTAATATTATATGTTAAAGTGTATTTTACTCATTTCCCTATGACTAGTTTTCAATTAGATTTTACTTAAGAAAATATTTAATTGTGTTAGATCTAAGACTTTTGTGATCCATAATGTAGATGGAAAATCTTTCGAATTAATCACATCATTAGAATTTGGTCGACATTTTGAACCATCTAATGTGGTTCATCCTCGGGACAAGGTGAAGAAGGAAATCGATCTCAATGAATAAATAGTAAGGATGCATCATTGCGCGGAGTTAGCTCTTAAAATTAGTCATTATTTAGTTAATTAGTTAGAAAATTTAAAAAAAAAATAGTTATTTAATTAATTAGTTAGAAAATTAAAAGCTTTTAATTATTTAAAACTATAATAATTTAGGAAAAAGGGTTAAATTATAAAATCCATAAGGGAGAAGGGGTAAATGATGGAAAAAGGGGGGAACATATTAAAATGAATAAGTTATAAAACTAGTAAGGGAGAAAGGGTAAATAATAGTATAGGAAATAATAATAAAATATTGAAGAAGTTAAGAAAAAATAAGAAAGGAATAATATACAATAAAATAAAAAGGGGGGGAAGATTTATAATTATTATTACAAAGAGTGGAGAGGGGGGCAAAATATATATCATCAAGTATATATATATATATAAGGAGAGAATAAAACAAAAGGAAAACACTGCACGAGGGCTGAGTCACCCTGAGAGGGCCGGAGTCTAGCTCTTACTTAGTTTCCACCCATCATCTCTGTTGATTTTTAGGATGCCTCTCAATTTCAATAGCCTCCCTCAGCTTTCTATGATGGAAGTGATCCACCCTAGCAATGACCTTGGAGTCTTCAATGCATATATGATGACACGATTTCCCAGCATGCTCCGCAAGAGTAGAAGTGCGGGATCGACTGTGCCTAATGTCTGCAACATGCTCCTGGATTCTCTGTCTAATGGATCGACCAGTTTCCCCAATATAGGGAGTACCACAGGAGCATGGAACTAAATAAACACCTTTCATGTCCTTTGGGTCTATAGGGTCCTTAACTGATCCGAGACAATTCTTGATGGTACTGATAGACCTAAATGAAGAGGCGGCATTATTTCTCCTGGGGATATGGGAAATTTTGTCTAAGGTCCCTTGGATAAACAGAAGATTCACTTTAGAGATAGGATCCAAACGAGAAGATTTGCCTCTTGAGCCTTTAGAGGCTTTTTGGAAGGCCTTAATACCTTGAGATCTGCTATACCCATTAATCTCAAATACATCCAGAAGATGGGATTTCTATGAATCCAAATGGTTGTCATCATATATTCTAAGAGCCCGGGTAGCCAGAGTGCAGAGAACACCAAATTTTTGAGCAGGAAAGTGATGAGAATCAACATGAAGATATTGTTCAATGTGCGTCTTCTTGCGGAAAACCCAGTGAGAGATCGAACCATCATCCCTTCTAGAGAGAAGAATATCTAAGAAGGGAAGGCAAACATCCACCTCAACCTCCATCGTGAATTTGATGTAATTAGACTCGGAATTCAAGGGATCAAGAAACAAATCTAACTTCTCACAACTGTGGGGCCAAATGACACAGGTGTCATCCATGAACCTATTCCACTTTCTTGGGTGGAATTGAGCAGAGGCCAAGGCCTTCATTTCAAAATCCTCCATAAATAAGTTAGCAACAACAAGGGAAATAGGGGGACCCATGGCCACCCCGCAGGTTTTCTCATAGAACTTACCTTGGAAACTAAAAAAAGTCGAGGTGAGGCACAAACCAACCAACTTAGAAGTGGCCTAGTCCGTGACTTGTTTAATGACCTCAATAGATTTCGGGATGGGGATTTTGGTAAATAAGGAGACAACATCGAAACTAACTAATAAATCTCCGGGCTCTAGCCTGATGTCCTTCCATTCCTGGATAAAAGACGCAGATTCCTTCACAAAATAATCAGTAAGCCCTACCAGGGGCTTAAGCTTACGAGCTAAGAATTTAGCCATATGATAAGAAGGACCACCTATTGTGTTAACATTAGGTCTTAAGGGGGGGCCCAGTTTATGAATCTTAGGAAGGCGATAAATCATAGGGGTGAGGGGATTACTCTCAATAAGCTTCCTCGAAAGGGGATTAATAGAGGGATCAGACTTAATGACGAGGGAAATCTCCTTAGAAATAGATTTAAGGGGATTCTTCTTAAGCTTAACATAACTACCACTAAGCTACCACTAAGGGAAAGATGGTCAGCCATTTTGCTGACATAATCCGACTTATCCAAAATAATAATAGCACCACCCTTATGAACCTTAAGGATGACAATGTCAGGGTTTCTTCTAAGGGATTTAAGTGCAAGAAACTCAGGCTTGCTCAAGTTACTTCTCGGAGGCTTTGCCTTCCTAAGAATAATGGAGCAATCTTGCCTAATAGTTTCCTTAATATTATCAAGGAGATCCTTGATTCCATACTCTATGTTACACATAATGTCATCAATGGGGATCTTCCTGGAAGCCACAACAAAGTTAAGCTCCTTATTGAGAAGACGAAAGACACAAGAATCAAAGCTCAACGAAGACAAATTAATAACATTTTTCGAAAAGAAAAGATTTATATTACTCTCAATAAAATTAAAATTATTAATGTTAATTTAGTTATTATTATTATTATTATTATCTATAGTATTATTATTAATAGTGCTAATATTATTATTCTCAATAATACTACTATTATTAATGCAAGTTTGGTTATAATAAATTACCATTTGAGACGTTATTTATAATATTATTAATGTTATCTAAAACCAAATTATTATTATTAAAGCCCTTCACCCTACGAGTACGATTTAAGCAGTTATGAGAAAGGGAGGGTTTAGGGCAGTTGTTATTAATAATATTAGGGCTTACGGAATTATTTTTGAGAGATTTTACGGAACCCATTGCTGCCTACCAACCCACGAGCTGAGAGCAGAGAACTGCTCTTTGCTAATTCTGGATCTCCCCATGCGCGAGGAAGCCTGCAAATCCGAGGAGTGAGAAGTCGAAAGCTTCTCAAACTTTCCCGCGTGCTTCTTTTAATTAAAACTTTATTCAATAACTAAATAAAAGTCTCAGTTTTCTAATTTCACTTATTTCTAAGTTCATTTCGAATTCATCTATAATTTACTATATTAATTAAGTTTTTTTTAGTTATTTAGATGAGCAGAAACATAGGCTTGTCTTTTTACTATGAGTGTTTTATGTTTGAAATAGGATCTTTAGATTTGAATTTCTTTTTTCTTCTTTATTTTAAATAAATTTAATTTTATAAATTGTTTTTTTCTAAATTAATAATCAAAATTATTTTAAAATTAAATAATTTTTTTTAAAGTTAATTCAAATAAAATAAATTTCAAAAATAAAACTCCAGCCATAAAAAAAAATGAAAAACATTCAATATAATTCCAACAAAATTAAAGCCACCAGGTGTAAATGGCCCCAAGTCCACGTTCACTTTCATCCCATAAAGGCAAATCTTTCAATGTTGTGTGAATAAATATGACAGTGTACTTTCATATGCGAATAATGACCAAGTGAGTGGCAGCTTCAGGTAGTTCTAACATATAATATTAGATTGTATATTTGATATAAAATGTGTTTTTATCTTTTACATAAATAATTAAGAGTATGTGTTTCTTCTTAAGAAGTTATAGGTTTAACACTATGTTTTGCTAGATTTAGTAGTCAAATAACTAAACAAAGATAGGTCCTTTGTCCCACAAACAAGAAGATCTCATACACTAAATTGGTGTGGCTTAGAGGTGACCTTAAAATTGAATAATAATAATAATAATAAAATAAAATATTTTTTATTCTTCAACTAATAAATATAAATATGTGTGTGAGAAATATATTCTTCAACCAATAAATATATGTGTATATATATAAAAAAGATATCACATGTTAAATAAAAATTAATTTGATTTAACTAATCATTTTAAAACATATTTTTATATTGAGTTTGAATTTTAAAAATGTTTTGTTTGAATTTGATTATAATATAGATTCTAAATAAAGAGATTTATTTGAACTATTAAACGATTTGTTCACTTACTTTGATCAATAAATGTTTCGCAACTAGGAAACTAGATTCATAATTGAATGAGCAAAAAACAAATGATATTCCACTTTGTTATACTAAACCTGGTAGCAAGTGTAAGATATCATAGTTACATATCAATATAGTATTTGTATTTGGTTTTGCATACCATGGTCTTTATATCCTAGTCTTCTTTTTCTTCTTTTGTAGGTAGTTATGATCTTTATATTAAGAATAATGGAGTATAATATTTACAGTTCCCCATCGAAAGCGAGGATGGTCTTATGAGACTAACGGTCCTTCATGGGAAACCAGTGGTACCATGGTGAGACTAAAAAGCCAAAAATATGGGAGTCATCGACTGAGTTTTAAAGCTTAATACTATGTTTAAGCTTAAAAGTTTGCCAACAACCTCAAGATTGGCAGAATGACTACTGCAAGAGACCTCAAGATTTTGAATCAAAATGGCAGAATGACTACTGCAAGAGACCTCAAGATTGTGATTGTAAGACCATAACTAGTATTTGCATATTACCCTTGCAAAGAACGCCGATGAAGTTAAACAAATGTGGAGGGAAGGGAGTGCAGAGGGAAGGGAGTGCGGCGTTAAACGGAGGGGAGGAACACATGTTAAAGATTCAAATGCTGAGGGAAAGGAGTGCGGGGTTAAACATAGGAGAGGAATCTTGTTCAAGATTTTGTCATGACCACGAATCTGAAGGGAGTGGGGTTAAACTGCGGGAAATAATCCTGGTTTAAGATTTTGTTAAGATAATTAATTTGAACAGTGTTATGAGGATAAATTCAACAATAGTAAGTAAACACTTTTAATATAGAAAGAAGGAAGCGGGGTGTTAAACCCAGGGGAGGAACACCTGTTCAAAATTCAAATATGGAGAGAAAGGAGGGAAAGAAAACCTGTTCAAGATTCAGACCAGGAAGAAAAGGAGTGTGACGTTAAGCATTTATGGAGAAGAAAAACACTGGTTCAAAATTCTGTTTAAAACTACTAATCTAATCAATGTTATGAAGATAAATCTCATGATAAAAAATGTCTGATAATTGACGCTATGTGATTCATTTCACTTGTTTCAATTCTACATGGTCATAGATGAATAAGCAATGAATGCTAAGTAGACTATTCAAAAATCATGAGAAATTAGTCAGTCACCGCTCATAGAAATAGTCATAGATAAATGACTAAATTAACGCAGTTGAATCCCAAAAATGATATCTAAATAAGCTAAACGTATTACTTTCCTTTGGATAACGCAAAAGTAGCTTGCTCCCTATTAGCTGGCTCATAAACAACCATGTCCTCCAACTGTTCTTCAACCATAGGGCACCCATAGGAGTTCCAGTCCTAAGACGAAAGTCGTGCAGGTTGAGAGGAGCGTGAAGTAAATGCGAGGATGTGCGCAGTATGAAGAGATCATGTCATTGATTAAATTCAATAAACCATGGTACATCAAGATTGACGGAAGAACATGTCAGACGTCATTGATTAAATTCAATAAACCATGGTACATCAAGATTGACGGAAGAACATGTCAGACGAGAG
This sequence comes from Pinus albicaulis, assembly GCA_034641835.2. Classification (NCBI taxonomy): domain Eukaryota; kingdom Viridiplantae; phylum Streptophyta; class Pinopsida; order Pinales; family Pinaceae; genus Pinus; species Pinus albicaulis. The sequence goes on from CM076578.1 coordinate 1,169,015,135, forward strand.
AGAAAAAGAGTGCCAACCTGCTAGTTGGATGGCTGCATGGAATTATTAAAGGAGCTGTCTTTACTGATATTTTTTTGAAGTGTTTTTATTTTTATTTTTTCTAAAATCTTGGAAGAGTTTATTGAAATCACAAGTTTGATGGGTAACCTTGTACAATCGAAGTAAGTCGCACTAAAGACAACTCCATTATTAAAGCTTGAAAAATATTCGTAGTCTTTAATCTCCTATTGATATTGTAATTATTTACGCTAATGATGCTTATGTGGGCATGTAAATCTAATTATATTTTCAATATAAAATGCCAAATAGTTGATAAAGAGGTGGAGCTTGACATAGATCATGAGAATTTTTGAGAGATGGGAGCCAACAAGAGAGATACGGTAGAAAACCTAACCATGGAAATAATGCCAAATATTTAAAATATGCAAGATATCCAATTTCCTCAAGAAAGAAATCAGTGGGGAAGGAGTTGGTAGTTGTACTACAACTCCCATAATTATGAACTTAGATAGGATATGTACCCAATTGTCCCTTCCAAGTTATGGGAAAAGTACCAATCGAAAGAATTTTGGGATTTGACTAGAAGTTTCTGATCTAACCATGAATTAGAAAATATGGCACGAAATAAAAGGGAGAAGAAACCCACAAGGATTGGGGGGATGTGAAATCAAAGATTTTGTGTAACCATGATATGAGAGCAGAAGAGGCTCTTGAGGGATAGTAACATAGTGATGGATCTAATAGATCTAACCTTGGCCTGATAAATCGAGGACAATTGTCTTGTAACCCAAGCTTATGTGTAGAGCTATGTTCTAGGTATTTTCTACGATAGGGCATTGAGCACTAAGAAAGGGAAGGTCATCGAGGAAGTAGTAGGAAGTGAAGGAGATTCCTTTATTCTATGTAAGATAGCTTAAAAACCATCCATAGACATGTGCACACTCTTAGTTATTAAGCGTTTGAGAGGAACATGTTGATTTTATGTGGAAGGAGAGTGGCCTTAATCCTTAAATGATTGGTAGCTTGGGAAAGAGAAACCACTCATAAAATTGGGGTAGGTTGTAGGCTTAGTTGGATTTTAATAGAATTGTTGAGTTTGGATTAATCAAGGAGAGTGGCCCTAATGACTCCACCTTTAATGACTGAGTGAAAAATTCCCTTATGGCTTAATGATCAAGTTTGAGGGTGGCAGACTACAAGGGATAGAAGTGACAAATGAGCCTATGGTTGGGAGGGAAGTTGCTTACCCTTCTTCAGTCATAGGAAGCTATGTATTATGATCAAATAAGTGCCTCATGGACTTCAAATTTGTAATGCAAATTATGTTCAATGAAATAGGAATGATGTTGATGAATTGTATATATTTATGTGTTGTCCTACCAAATTTGTACCTTGGTTTATACAATACATGTTCATGGCATGAATTGGTCACTTTGGCTTTCATGATTATGTAATATTCATATGCTTTCCCACTAAATTTCTAAATGTACGCATGGTGATTTTTATGTATGGATGTATCAAGCCTTTGTCAAGAAAGATGTTATGGCTAAGAAGATGGGGGATGTTAACTCCTGAACCTCTAGGATAGTCAAGATGGTTCTCTGGTTGTGGAGAACTCTTAGTGAATCTCAATCATGGGAATTTGGTCTACTCTAGATAGGCCAAAGAAGTTTTGAATTTGCTACTTATGAGCGAAGTGTCAAATTGATGAAGTGGACATAAATCTAATGGTAAATTCCTTGGTTTTAAAGTTAAGATTGGAAGGAAAGAGTTTTCTCAGGGGCATTTGATAAAGGTGTTAAAGAGTTCACTGAAGAACTCTAGAATTAGTGAGAGTCTATGAATGTAATATCCCAAAATAGGGATTTCTACAACAATAAGAATATCTTAATATATTCTAGAGTTGAAGATCAGCAATACATAAACATAAGCTGAAAATAGCAGTGAACAACCTCATACCAAAATGTATGGAAATCATGGAGCCATTATATTATTCATATCAGTAGCAAGGAGTACAATAAGAATGAAAATAACTCAAATAAGCAAGGAAAATGAGCCTCTCATGAATACATATGCCAAAAGATGAAATGTTGCTACACAACAAGGTGTCTATGGATCAAACCTACGCAGTCATAGAGAGGGTACTACTACAGGAGATATAAAACATCATAGATCTGCATATAAATGACTCATACAATGTCGGGAGAGAAGATTTATGCTCCTGATCACTACCTCAAGACAATCATGGGAGGATTGGCTGAAATATGCAAAACTACAAAATGTCGGAGTTGTAGGGCAGTAGCTGCAACTCAAGAACTGGAAATGAATGGAGAAGGCTGAAGACGCTACATCTAATGATAAGACCTCCTCCAAGGGATCTCTCAAGTGAAAGGCTGATCCTATCACTAAATATCTCACCCTCCAAACAATCTGCAAAAGCCCCACTGCAAATGCTCACTAGAAATAACGTAGTCACTGGATGAAATTGCGATGTAGGGGCAAGGGAATGATTTGGCCCAATGCCAAGATCTTCAATAAGCTCCAAAGGCTCCCAAACTGGTCTCTCAAAGGAAAGAGAGACTCTTCCTCTGAAAAACAAGTGATGGAAGTGGTGTTGTGAACCCTCATTGTAACACCCTGCAACACAACATTATTCTACTGCAGAAATAATGCTATCCTGGAGGAGGATGCTTGGCCTCAAGCCTGGATATGAGGTAAACCATTGCAACTCCTTCAAGGGGCCTCTCAAGAAAGGAGAAGGATTCCTTAATAGTAAATCCTTGTGCTAAGCAGCACTGCAACTCTGCTAAACAACATGAGAATGCATAATGTCTGAATAGAAAATGAAATCAATAATACAAATCATGAATAACAATGGCTTCCTTGCCCTCCTTTTAAAAAAGTGAAATCTCTCTCTCCATGGGTCCCACTCATCAAGGTTTCCTCCACCAAATCACCCTCTTCCCATTCATATTGTGTTTTCTATCAAAGTGTTCTCCACCTCCTCTCCCAACGTTGTTGACTTGGTCAAACTCGACCTTGTCTCTTTGCAATTGTTCTCTTTCACACATAAGAGTGTGAAATCCAACCCTTATTTCTATCCCCTTTCATATTTTAGGGATTTTATTCAGGGTTTCAACAAGCATGGGCCTCCTTACCCATTTATTTAGCTGCTAGGTGATAAAAACAAAATTTTAATATTCCATTTAGTTGTGTGCTAAAATTGGAATATTACAGTCCTCCCCTCCCAAATGTTGCTTGTCCTCAAGCAACTGCAAGGATAGAACTGGAATGTATCCACCCAAGGCATGGAGTCTAAAATGTGTTGAAGAACATCTTCCCCATGTGGATCCCCCATCCCCCAAGCAATCATCCATACAAAATGAGTTACCTCCCAACATGGCAACTCCTGAAAATCCTCTTCCACCTTTGGCTCCTACAATACAGGTGGGCTGAAAATTTGATCTTGGTAGACAAAATAGCCTACCCCACACTATCCTCCTCTCCACTTAGGATAAGTGCAGAGTATATGTTGATCTTGGGCTGCAATAATATTTCCCTCAACATTATGAAACATGTTGGCCCAAATCATCTCATATGTGATGAGTTGGAAGTCACCATCATATGGCATCCAATCAATCATATGGCTCACCTCAAATGGAAACAAATGTTTTTCTTTAGTGGCCACATAATCTCTCATGCTCCCGTTAGAACATGCAATGCAAACAATGTGGGATATCTCTTCCCCAAGGGACACATCCAACCAATGTGCCATTCCCCCAATCATGCTCCCAACAAATATAAAAACAACAGCAACATACAGAACCATAATGAGAACCATACTTTCTGCCATATGTAACAAGGGAGAAGGACAATGGTCCCTCAAATGTAATCAACACAGTTTGGCACTCAACTGCAAAAAAGTGTGACAAAAAGTGTGGTTTCTCAACCACCTGCTTGTTTTCCCACTCTCCTCACATGTTTGGAGAAAGTGAATGATGTATGGTGCAAGGTGAGCATGTTCTCCAAAGTACATCTCCTCCCCAAGTCCTCCTAGGGAGTGGTCACCAATACTGCTCATGGCCTTAAGTATACCATGAGGTCTAAAAATAATGCTCCTTCTTGGAGCATCATCCTGCACATGTATGGTTAAGGGATGCATATATACATTATATAAAGCATTATGCAAACAAACATTACCCTTACCATATGTCTTGCTTATGCAAATGGAGTGACCCATAGATGAGTCTCCTCTCATCCTAAAAGAGAAAAGAGGTGGTTGTGCTAACTCTCTCAAAGAGTTATGTATCTCCTCCATTTTCACATGACCCATGCATCTCCTTATATTTTGATATATTTCCTCCTCAAAACCCTTCCAAAAATACCCCTCCATGATGGTGTGGTATGCTCTCAAAGAACAAGTGTGGCTAAAAATGAAATCCTCATGAGCTGTTTGTAGCAACTTCTCCTTGAGCTTGGAAGCTCCAGATAAGAAGATCCTACCATGATAGTAGATGACCCCATCTCTGACTGAATATCCCTCCTCATGCAACTGGTCATCCAAGATCATGTAAGTGAAAAGATCCTTGGAATACTCCACCAACGACTGGGAGTTCCAATATGGATCTATCCTCCATAGTGACAGCGCTGATGATCTCTCATGAAGAGCATATGTCATATGGTCATCCTCTCCTCTAACATCTCCTATTCCAAAGATGCAAGTTGGAAGGTTGCTATCCTTGCCCTGTTGCTTCTGCCACAATGAAAAATCTGAAATGAGTGTGGGTAAAGATGATGTTGAGAGAATTCCTCTCTCCTCCTTGAGCCTACCCAAGACTCTCAGCGCTGTAAAATTACCTCCCAAGGTCTCCATTCTTCTAAAATCACTAAATGGTGCCTCAAAATGTGAAGCATATCTCATCATTTGTTGATTTGGTGGTCTCCTTGGTGAAATGTCTCCATGCAATGAGACACCATCATCAAGAGTAGACTACATACATGAATGGAAAAAATTGTCCCTGCTCTCACTGTGCAATCCAGTCTCCCTCTTAGGTGCATCAACCTCATGAAATGGACAAGGATGTGTGCTCCTCATCACATGATGCTGGTCACCCTCCCTATCTCCTCCTTGTATATCCATAGTTCCACACCTCATCATCAATGGCACATGTAGAACATGAGTTGTGCCTTGATCTCCACACATGAGATCCTGGGGAATTCCTTGAAAAGATGCAAGAATTCCTCTAGTTGGAGCAAGAGCTCCTCCTTCCTCTGCATGAGGTGCTAGATCAACTCTAGATCTGACAACATTGTTGCCCTTAGCTTCCTCAACATGAATGGGAAATCCTCCAATAATGTTGCTGCAAATATGGAATTTATCCCAAGATGGAAGTAATTCCTGATCATCAAAGGCCAAGGAGTATCCCCTTTGCACCATGATAGTGCCATCTCCTACTCCTGCAATATCATACAAGAAATGAGATAAAATCTACCCTTTCTCTCCCAAGAACAAGCAAAGCAACAAGATATTTTGCTACCTCCCCTTACTTCCATCATACAAATCATGTGATGAAAACATAATGAATGATATGAAGATCATACCAACACCATGAATCCATACTCTCTGCTGCTCAAAGATGCAAGTATCCTACCACATACCCTTAGAAAAAGTGTAAGCCAGGTGATGGCCAAACTCCTTCAAGAATAACTCCGCAGCCAAGCCTCCTACTGCCCGGTATCATAAATTTGCAAGTAGCTCAACAGCTTCTTTCTCACCATCCATTCAACCAATTGTGGATATATCCTTCCATCCTTCATCTTGGTACTCCTCCCATGAGGGCTACCATCATCCCAAATCAGATTTCTGCATTTCATGGGATTTTAAAATGCAATCTTCCCAAGGATCAATTTGATCCCATAAGGACCCAAAAAGGTGGTAGGAAAAAACCTCCCATCATGATGTGCATGGCTCAAGAAATGCCCAACACAACCATCAGAGATGTTATCCATCCGAAGATTTCCTCCATCATCTATCTTCTCCTATGAGAAGGGAAGAACCTCCTCAAAATTTTGAGAAACCTTGCACTCCATGATGTGTTGAAGTGCACCTCCAATGAAATCCCTCCATGAGATCTCCTCCTCATGCATGGCCTTCCAAAACTAAAGAGGTCTTGGATCTGCTGCAACTAGAAGTCTCTCTTTGAGCTGTGGCATGCTCATTGAGAGAGTTTCATCTAGAGGGGAGAAACATTTTTTTTATCTCCAGATGTCTACTCCTTCTTACTGCTCCCTTCATGGCTTCCTGAATGAAGTTTCCATTTGAATGCTTCCATGAGGAATGACTCCTTTTTTCTTCATCATTGCTCTTGTACATTGCAGTGCAATTCTGCTGCTCTAGTTCAATAGTATGCAGTGATGTGGACCCATCCATAATGTTTGCTTAAATGACAAGAGATAGATATTCAAGCATAACTTGGTGAAATTTGGAAGCTCCTTGCAGGGCTACAAGAGTTTCCTCCTCATAAGTGTTGGCCTCCCAAACTGTTGAAGATGAAGGTTGCTCCTCCATGGTCTCAACAGTGCTGGTACATGCCTCATCAATTGGTGGTGAGGGCTCCTCCCTCCTTTTGCCAAATATTCTAATCATCCTTTAAGAAAACTCAGCAAGATTTGAAACCCTTGCTTGGCTTAGATGGCTGATCCACAAAATATTTGCCTCACCTTCAAGGTGCAGCCCTGCAATTTCTACAGCATCTCTGTCTGCTATAGGATGTAGCAGGAATAAAGCCTCTAGCTTCTTCACCCAAACCTTTGCTGCACATGTGAGTGATCCATCAAATGTGCACAATAGAAATCTATTGCCTCTCATCATCCCATAGCTGTTGTGGGGTCTACTTTCTTCTCCCAGCTGAATAAATTGTGGTACAGCTATAGTCTCCTTGAAGGCTCTAGGTTTAGTTTGGTATTCAGCAAGGTACTCATTTATAATTTCGAATTCCAAGTGTTCTTCATGCTTCATGCCTTCTTCTCTGTGAGAATAGGAAGTGCATGGTCCTTCCACTTCTCCTTCTTCCATGTTCTTGACCTCCTTGGAGAGGTCCTCTCTGGATCTGAAAAATGATGAGAGTAAACTCATCTTCTTCATCATCTTAATCTTCTTGGGTGAGACTCACAGGCTGAGCCAGGACTATGCTTTGATACCACTGTAATATCCCAAAATAGGGATTTCTATAACAATAAGAATATCTTAAGATATTCTAGAATTGGAGATCAGCAAGACATAAACATATGCTGAAAATAGTAGTGAACAACCTCATAAAAAAATGTATGGAAATCATGGAGCCATTATATTATTCATATCAACAGCAAGGAGTACAATAATAATGAGCATAACTCAAATAAGCAAGGAAAATGAGACTCTCATGAATACATATGCCAAAAGATGAAATGTTGCTACACATCAGAGTGTCTATGGATCAAAACTGCGCAGTCATAGAGAGAGTACTGCTACAGGAGATAAAAAACATCATAGATATGCATATAAATTACTCATACAATGTCGAGAGAGAAAATCTATGTTCCCGATCACTACCTCAAGACAATCTTAGGAGGATTGGCTAAAATATGCAAAACTGCAAAATGTCGGAGTTGCAGGGTAGCAGCTGCAAATCAAGAACTAGAAATGAATGGAGAAGGCTAAATATGTTGCATCTAATGATAAGACCTCATCCAAGGGATCTCTCAAGTGAAAGGATGATCCTATCACTGAAGATCTCACCCTCCAAACAATCTGCAAAATTCCCACTGCAAATTCTCACTAGAAATAACGCAGTCACTGAATGAAACTGCGATGTAGGGGCAAGGGAATGAGTTGGACCAATGGAAAGATCTACAATAAGCTCAAAAATCTCCCAAACTAGTCTCTCAAAGGAAATAGAGACTCCTCATCTGAAAAACAAGTGATGGAAGTGGTGTTGTAAACCCTCACTGCAACACCCTACAACACAACATTATTCTGTTGTAGAAATAACGATGTCTTGGAGGAGGATGCTTGGCCTCAAGCCTGGATATGAGGAAAATTAGTATAAATCCTTCAAGAGGCTTCTCAAGAAAGGATAAGGAGTCCTAAATAGTAAATCCTTGTGCTAAGCATCACAACAACTCTGCTAAACAGCAGGAGAATGCACAATGTCTGAATAGACAATGAAATCAATAATCCAAATCATGAATAAAAATGGCTGACTGCCTTGCCCACCTTTTAAACAAGTGAAAGCTCTCTCTCCATGGGTCCCACTCATTAGGGTTTCCTCCACCAAATCACCCTCTTCCCATTCATACTGCGTTGTCTATCAAAGTGTTCTCCACCTCCTCTCCCAACGTTGTTGACTTGGTCAAAATTGACCTTGTCTCTTTGCAATTGTTCTCTTTCACACATAACAGTGTAAAATCTAGCCCTTATGTCTATCCCCTTTCATATTTTAGGGATTTTATTCAGGGTTTCAACAAGCATGGGCCTCCTTACCCATTTATTTAGCTGCTAGGTGATAAAAACAAATTTTTAATAGTCCATTTAGTTGTGTGCTAAAATGGGAATATTACAATGAAAAGTATTGATTAGGCCTTAAAGGCATTTAGAATGAATGTGCATACCGAGAATCCCGATTGAGATAGTTGTGTGGTTTAACAACTAATATGTATCCTCATCTTGGGCAGAGAAGACTTTGAGGTCTTGTTGTGTTTGTGCCTTATAAGGAGTATGCTCCTTATCAATGTAGGCCTTGATATCTAACCATTTAGCTAATATTGTATTTGCCTATAATACCTATGTTTATCTAGTTTGGAAAGAGTGAAAAGTTTCACTTAGATGGTAAATATGTGAATAGTTGCCTTATTTGACTCCTCGAAGAAAAATCCTAGTTATGGAGATGGATTAAAGGAATTTTGTATGCCTTAAAAGTTGAAGGGGATCTCAACATCCCTAGAAGTACTTTTTTATTCCTTTTCATCAATCAAATTTATTCATTAGAAGCCAGATGGAAAACCCCTATTAAAATCCTATAATACTATCTAATTTTAGGATCAAGGATTTAGCCCTAGTCCCAAGTCATATGGTCTAGTTGTGGTCGTGGCTAGTACTGGAAGGGGATAAAACGTGTGGGAGTCTAAAAGGGACCAAATTTTTTGACTACCTGGATATCTAAATACATATATGCATCAAAAATTCATGTTAAGTGTAAAGGTCAAAGATCTTGAATTTCTTTAAAAATAAAGATCATAACAAAAATAAATACCTAGATCTAGATGTGAGTTGAATCGACCACGTGGTGGTTATGTGATCCATGTGGAATAATCCCAAACCATACAATAAGCTGGGAGGAGATGACATAGCCTTCGATGTGGCATATTATGTGGACACTAACATGTCACTATTCAATGTGGCATTGTGGCAAGTCAAGGCAATATAGCTATTTTGTGTCACTATTGATGTGGTGACTAACCTATCATTATTGACGTGGCAATTTGGACAGGTTAGGGTGACATGGTTGTTGATGTGTCACTACTGATTCGGTAGTGTGGATGGTTATTGGACATGTGGCATGTTGATGTGTTTTGGCACCATGGTGTATTTACATGGCATGAGGAATTGACATGGTAGCCAATATGGTGTATGTCACGATGAGTGACGTGGAGACCAAGAGTTTGGAATTTGAAACCTTAGATGTAAAACCTCCCTGTCTACCCTATTATTTTGAACATAGTAGTGTTGGCCACACTAGTGTGGAGACAACCGCAACTGGTCAAAACCCCAAATTAATGATTAATATTAATTTATTAATTAACGCAATTGAAGGTTGAACCACCTTACAGGTCCTTGGTCTCAGGGAGAAATTATCAGGTTTTTCTTGTTAACCTAAAAATCTAGGGCTGGGAAAAGTCAATCCCTAGTCTAACTAATGTGATTGTATCACCCCTACATTACTATCATCCTTATAAACATTTTGTGCAATCAATCATGTGTGTAGTAAATTAATGATGGATTAGTAATTAAAATAAATATAATTTATTGAATTTTAAATATTCCAAATAATAATTAACTCTGCTTACAAATTTATTACAAATAAATAATTGTAAATAATGTTTTAACCATAATTGATATAAGTCATAGTGATAATTCTAAATGTCGTTACATCCAAATTAAATAGCAATCCCCTGGCTGGCACCAATTAAGAGTGATCATTAATTCCACCATTGTGAAACTTGGACCGATTTCCTTCTCTTGGAGTGAAGAGGTAACTTGGCCGATACGACAACATTAAGAGTCCCTTGAGAAACATTTTAAAAATTTTAGCAAAGGGTATGTAGGGGACACCTTTCCCCACTTTGGTTATCCATTTAGCACTTTATATCCTCGTCAAACCTATGGTACCCTCAACATGGAAAAAAAAGTTCAAAATTATCCTACAACATGAATAAAACATGTTGAGAAATCACCTACAACATTCTCAGACCTTGGATCCGGCTTGGGGGTGGTCAGTTGGATGACAGATAGTAATGAAAATGACCTAGGTTTTGGAGGAGAGTGGGAGTTCCACCTTTAATTTCCTGATAAATCAACCAAATAAGTAATCCCATCTATGTATGTGAATTTCAAAATTGTAGTAAACTTATGTGATTATGTGCTTAGGATGACATAGGTTAAATTGGGTGTTTAATCTGTGTTATGTATAACCATTGTAATTTGATTTATATTGAGTTATTATATGTGATGATCAATCCTATTATCTTTTGGCATGTGTTGTCCTTGATGGCAACCTACTTGATGAAATAAGATTGTTGGCAATATGATGCAGAGTGTTGTCCTTGATGGAAACCTACTTGAGGGGGAGATTGTTGGCAGTGTGATACAATGTGTTGAGTTTGATGGAACCTGCCTGATGAAGTTGTTCTTGATGAAAACTGACTTGATGATTTTTAAATGATGTAAATCTGATGTATCTACAGATCAGTTCAGAAGTAGCTCAGAAAGTGCCAGAATAATGTTGAACTAGGTATGTCACAAGGCATACGCGGGTTTGTTAAGAAGAAGTAGCGTATGCACACGGAAAAGTACGTTCCAAGTCGCGTATGCCAATTTGCGCTCTAAATTTAGAATACCAAGGGGTGTTACCATGGTATTGACCCATTGTATTGAGCGTTGGAATCTCTATTTGATCCCGTCCAGGAATACCATTAGTAGTTGAGTGGTTTTGACTCATGGTATTGACAAAGGCTAAATCTATATAAGGAGAAGAAGATCATGGTGCAAGTGGGCATGAGTAAGGGTTTTTAATGAATAAATCTCTCTAAGGAATATCTGCATGGATGAACTCTGTTCTTGATTGATAGATCTGAATCTATGATGCACCTATGAAGAAAATGATGAAGAGGGATCTCCAGATCTGAAATGTATATGTATTTTCTAGATCTGTTTATGGAATGTTTAGATTTGAGATGAGGAAAAATACTTTATGAAGTAAAGGATGAAATCTGAGTTGTTTATCTGATCTGAAGAGCTGCGCAGTCCTGAAAAGCTACAGATGTATACGCAGGTTCGCTTCAGTAAAAGCGCGTGTATACGCAGGTCTGCTTAAGGAAAAGCGCGTATGGGCAGATAGGAATGCACAGAAGTATACGCGGGTTGGTGTGCATGAAAGCACGTACATACGCAAGATTAGTGAAGTAAAATCGCGTATGGAATCTAGGGTTTGCTGAAGTAAGTGGAATGAATTGTCTGATCTGTTTTGCTGTTTTACTATTATCTGTCAATGATGTATTTATACAGAACTGGGTTATTTGAATGATGAATATGTTGCTGATTATGTTAATTGAAGATCAAGTTGTTGGTTAATCGGTTGATGATTCAATGAATGAATTGATGGGGTTATAAGTTTCAGTTTGATGAATGTTGAGCTTAAATGTGTGGAGTGGGTCTAGTCTGAAAATATGATGAAAAGTGGCCTACAAGATGTGTTGTATGGAAACTGTTGGATCCAGTATGAAAATTGATGAAACGTGGTCCATGGTGGTGCTGAGGGTCGAAGCCTTCAGTGAGGGGGTTGTAGCTCCCTTCCAGTGGTAGCTGGTAAATGAGTGCAGGGGGTAGTGGCTCCCTTCCAGGAGAGGCTGGTAAACGAGAGCAGGGGTTAGTAGCTCCCTTCCAGGAGAGGCTGGTAAACGAGAGCAGGGGGTTGTAGCTCCCTTCCAGGAGAGGCTGGTAAATGAGAGAAGGTTGTAGCCTTCTGCAAGTGGGTGCCTGCGTGCTGGTATGAGTCTGTGCCAGTACATGGTTGTACGATTTTTTCTTTATAATAAAATATTGAAGACTGAGACGACGACAATGGTGGTTTTCTCCCGAATTGGGTTTCCACCTTAAATCCTGGTGTTCATGTGTGTTTCTTATGTGTGATGATTTATTCTGTTCTTACTGCACATGTTTACTGTTTACTAAACATCTAATGAATGAATGATGCAATGATCTAAACAAATAATTATCAGCATAATGAGATCTCTATTAATACGCGAGTTTTATTAAGGATATCCGCGTGTATACGCGAGTTGGCTTCATTAAAGTAGCGTATGGGTTTTAGAGAAAGAAAAAGTAAAAAGTTTTCAGTCTACACTAAATACTGATTCACCCCCCCCCCCCTCTCAGTATTTTTCCCAACAATTGGTATCAGAGCAGGTTCTTCTACAGAAGCTTGATCGCTTGAAGGAGATCTGTCACAATGGGAAGGAAGCAAAAGAAGAAGGCTACTCAAAAGGAGATATCTCAGAAAACATGTGCAGCAGAAAATGAAGAAGATGAAACAGGTAGTGATTGTTGTCCTTGGGATTTACTTTCTTATGCATGCAATGGTGAAGATAGTGAAAGTAATACTGTGGATCAAGAAACAGTTCTCAAGATCCAAGTTGAAGATCAACAAATATTATTCAGGAAAAAAGAATCTACCTACAAAGATATGATCTCTAGACTGAAAAGGTTGTACGATAATGTAATCAATCGAAGTAAAGGATTTGAAGCAAAAATTATCTCTCTGAAAGCAGATCTCGAAGCATCAAATAATAAGAATGAGGAAATTCTACAATCATTTGAAGAAAAAGGACTTGAAGCAGAAAGCGTCTCCCTCAAAGAAGATCGAAAAAAATCAAATAAGAAGAAAGAAGAACTTGAAGCAGAAATCATCTCTCTCAAAGAAGATGCGGAAAAATCAAATAAGAAGAATGAAGAACTTGAAGCAGAAATCATCTCTCTAAAAGCAGATCTTGAAGCATCAAATAAGAAGAATGAAGAACTTCTGCAATCATTTGAAAAAGAAGGACATGAAGCAGAAATCATCTCGCTCAAAACAGATCTGGACAAATCAAACAAGAAGAATGAAGAACTTCTACAAATTTTTGAAGAACAAAAAAATGGGTTGAAAGAAGAGATTTTAAAACTAAATGATCAAGCAGAAGAAGGAAGAAGGGTCGAAGAAAGTATGAAGAAGCAATGCCAAAAATTGGAGGTTGAGGTAAACATTCTAAAAATTAAATTAGAAGAAAAGGATAAACTCTTGAGGTTTCAAGATAGTACTAAGATTCTGGACAATATTCTTAGTAGTCAAAGGTCTCCATCTATTAAATTTGGTCTTGGTTTTCATGAAACTGTTAAAGGAGAATCTAGTTCACAAGGAAGTGCTAAAGATTCAAAGGATATTAATGCAAAACTTGAAGTGTTGGAAGAAACAAAAGGTCAATCGACAATCATGAACTCTCAAAAGAAATCATTCCCTCCTAACTATAGAAGCATCAATAATGTTGAATGCTTTAAATGTCATAATTATGGGCATGTTGTAGCCAATTGTAGAAGCAGATCATTTCAGTCACATACAAACAGATTCTACACAGAAAGGTACTCTGGTTTCTTTAAGGGATATTGTTTTTCATGCAGCAAGTATGGTCATAAAGCAGCTGATTGCAATAGAAGAAAGAATAGAAAAACACATTATGATCCTTATGCTTAATTTTCTGGTCACATAAGATGTTATGCTTGTAACAAGTATGGACATGTAGAAAAAGAATGCAGGATGAACATATCTGAGAGATTGGATAATTTCCAGCATACAATAAGAAATTTCAAGAAAAGCTGGAAAAAGAAGGAGGACCGGTCAGAAACATAGGGAATATTGACCCTACTGTAGTCATCCGCTTCTAAAAGCTTACTTCTCATAATGACTGTAGGGATGATGTGAGATACATTATAGGGATTAGTAATGTATCATCATAGGGGGAGCAATGTATGATGATTCCCATGGTTGGTTTGGTAATTCTGGTTGTGTTTATTTCTGACAGTGCATATGATATGAAGAAAACAGGTACAGGTGGTACAAATTCAGGGGGAGATGAAGTTGTGGAAATTTTCTGTGTTTCACTTTCCATGCGCGGGTTTAGTGAACAAAATCCGCGTATACATGCAAGTTCCTTTGGAGAAAGAAGCGTATGCTTTTCTGTTAAAGAAAACAGTGATTCAGCTCAAGAACATGAGTACAGGTTCAGGGGGAGCATCAGTCTAACTACTAATGATTGCATTGTTGGCATTGTTTCTACTTATTCCTTAGTTCTCGTAATACTTATGCTCAAATGATGATGACATGATACATGGTTTCTTATGATGAGATTATGGATGAGCCCTGTTTGCCTTTTGCTGAAGAATATCTTTTGTTTCACACATGGATAAGTTGGAAGTCTTATGATTCAGAGATAAGATTAGATCATGCAGATTTTGTTGCTATGGTTGAGACTTTTTTTTTTCTTACACATATTACATCATGATGAATCCTGAAGATCTTGGTGATATTATATCACATGGGTGATTGTTTGACACATATTGTTTATTGAAGAAGTTGTTCTGATATGATAATTCTTCTTGGGAAGAATATGTTGATGCTACAAAGAGTCTGAAGGCTTGGTTACTGATGTGCTTATGCTACAACTGTTGGATGACACTTGAAAACATAGCTACATTGTCCCATCTTTCTTCTCTCATATATTCCAGGAAAGCATTCATATATCTCAAACAGAAGCTGAGTGTAGTCTCTTCCATACAGAAGATCAGATCTACTTAAATTCAGAAGATTAAATGGGATACGCGGATTTCCTGAAGGACAGTCGCGTATATATGCGAGTTCATACATATAAAACCGCGTATGGTTAGTTGCTGACAAATTTTACTTGGGGTCAGCATTCTTCAGCACAGCTGCAGTGCTGTTTGGTATCTCTGGTGGTGTTCCAGTTTTCATAATTCTGTCTCATTCTCTGATATTGTTGATGAAGATGCCTTGATGATTTGTTGTTGAAAGTGTTCAGGATGCACAAGCTAAGGAGGAGATGAAGGAGTGAAATGGCTCAAGAACAAGTGTACAGGTTTAGGAGGAACATTAGCCTGGCTAAGAATTATGCATTGTTGGCATTATGTTGGTTCTAAATTATGATCTCTCTCTTGAGATCCTTTTTATGTTGGTCATAAAAAGTCATATTTGTATTTTGATGAAAAGTTCATGTTGAGACCTATGATGTAAAATTGTAACATTCAATCATGTAAGGACTTGATCAAATTTGTAAACCCACTTGGTTGGGTAGTTGAGTCAAAATGTGTAAACCCACTTGGTTGGGTACTTGAGTCATATATGTAAATCCACTTGGCTGGATCCTTGATGTAAGTATGAGTCCTTGGTGATAGGAAAGGTCATAGAGTCATGTACTTCATGGAAAAATATGTTTGAAGATTCAACATCAACTCAGGGGGAGCATGGTAACTTCAGTGAACATCAGATCTACAGAGCTCTTCTTCCTACAAGTGGAGAAAAACATTATCTTGGCTTTGATCCGCCCTTTGCCCTTGATGTCAAAGGGGGAGAGTAACATGGTGTTTGAATAGGGGGAGAGCGTCATGGTGTTTGCATAATGGTTATATTCAATGTATCTATCTGTTGTGGTGATCAAACACCATCATGGTTGCCATCAAGTCCAAAGGGGGAGATTGTTGGCATGTGTTGTCCTTGATGGCAACCTACTTTATGAAATAAGATTGTTGGCAATATGATGCAGAGTGTTGTCCTTGATGGAAACCTACTTGAGGTGGAGATTGTTGGCAGTGTGATACAATGTGTTGACTTTGATGGAACCTGCCTGATGAAGTTTTCCTTGATGAAAACTGACTTGATGAGTTGTTAATGATGTAAATCTGATGTATCTACAGATCAGTTCAGAAGTAGCTCAGAAAGTGCCAGAATAATGTTGAACTAGGTATGTCACAAGGCATACGCGGGTTTGTTAAGAAGAAGCAGTGTATGCACACAGAAAAGTACGTGCCAAGTCGCATATGCCAATTTGCACTCTAAATTTAGAATACCAAGGGGTGTTACCATGGTATTGACCCATTGTATTGAGCGCTGGAATCTCTATTCGATCCCGTCCAGGAATACCATTAGTAGTTGAGTGGTTTTGACTCATGGTATTGACAAAGGCTAAATCTATATAAGGAGGAGAAGATCATGGTGCAAGTGGGCATGAGTAAGAGTTGTTAATGAATAAATCTCTCTAAGGAATATCTGCATGGATGAACTCTGTTCTTGATTGATAGATCTGAATCTATGATGCACCTATGAAGAAAATGATGAAGAGGGATCTCTAGATCTGAAATGTATATGTATTTTCTAGATCTGTTTATGGAATTTTTAGATCTGAGATGAGGTGAAATACTTTCTGAAGTAAAGGATGAAATATGAGTTGTTTATCTGATCTGAAGATCTGCATAGTCCTGAAAAGCTACAGATGTATACGCAGGTTCGCTTCAGTAAAAGCGCGTGTATATGCGGGTCTGCTTAAGGAAAAGCGTGTATGGGCAGATAGGAATGCATAGAAGTATATGTGGGTTGGTGTGCATGAAAGCGCGTACATACGCAAGATCAGTGAAGTAAAAGCGCGTATAGAATCTAGGGTTTGCTTAAGTAAGTGGAATAAAATGTCTGATTTGTTTTGTTGTTTTACTGTTATCTGTCAATGATGTATTTATACAAAACTGGGTTATTTGAATGATGAATATGTTGCTGATTATGTTAATTCAAGATCAATTCGTTGGTTAATCGGTTGATGATTCAATGAATGAATTGATGGGTTTATAAGTTTTAGTTTGATGAATGTTGAGCTTAAATGTGTGGAGTGGGTCCAATATGAAAATATGATGAAAAGTGGCCTACAAGATGTGTTGTATGGAAGCTGTTGGATCCAGTATGAAAATTGATGAAACGTGGTCCATGGTGGTGCTGAGGGTCGAAGCCTTCAGTGAGGGGGTTGTAGCTCCCTTCCAGTGGTAGCTGGTAAACGAGTGCAGGGGGTAGTGGCTCCCTTCCAGGAGAGGCTGGTAAACTAGAGCAAGGGGTAGTAGCTCCCTTCCAGGAGAGGTTGGTAAATGAGAGCAGGGGGGTGTAACTCCCTTCCAGGAGAGGCTGGTAAACGAGAGAAGGTTGTAGCCTTTTGCATGTGGGTGCCTGCGTGCTGGTATAAGTCTGCACCAGTACATGGTTGTACGATGTTTTCCTTATAATAAAATATTGAAGACTGAGACGAAGGCAGCGGTGGTTTTCTCCCGAATTTGGTTTCCACCTTAAATCCTGGTGTTCATGTGTGTTTCTTATGTGTGATGATTTATTCTGTTCTTACTGCACATGTTTACTGTTTACTAAACATCTAATGAATGAATGATGCAATGATCTAAGCAAATAATTATCAGCATAATGAGATCTCTGTTAATACGCGAGTTTTATTAAGGATATCCGTGTGTATACACGAGTTGGCTTCATTAAAGTAGCGTATGGGTTTTAGAGAAAGAAAAATTAAAAAGTTTTCAATCTACACTAAATACTGATTCAGCCGCCCCCCCTTCTCAGTATTTTTCCCAACATTATCATCATATGTCTCTGCGTTTAAATTGTGATACATGTGTACTCATATAAGAACCAATATTACCTATTAATTTCCAATGGAGGTTATGTTAATCATTTACGCTATGATATCTAATTCTTTGTCATATTACCAATTTTGAATGACCATTTTAAGATTTTTTAGGAGTTTTTATGTCTTCAAGGAATGAGGCTCCTTTTCCAAGAGTTTGTTTTGCCATTTTCATGGGTCTATTGTCCCTTATCCCATCCTTCTTTGCATGCAAGAAAATAAATATGATGGAAAACTCGATAAATATCAAAAAATCAAGGTAGGATTGCTTCTCTTATTGAAATAGTTATGGATTCCCAAACTCATCAAGATTCTTAATGAATTTTGTTGGTTTATATGAGCCCTTTCTATTTCTTCCTCCCCAAATGAAGAGAAATAGCATAACATTATTTTGCATTGAAGATATAACTATGTACACAAACAATAAAAATGAGTACAAAAGGAGCAAAAGGAACACATAAACATTGCAACAATTTCCATTAGATGATCTGTGTTAAAGTCCATAATAAAATAGTGCTCACCTTAAAACCATAGTCGCAATTTTCCACTATATCTCATTAAAAAAATATATGGTTCACATAACACTCTATTTGTAATTCTCCAATATAGTTTAACATCTGAATTTGGATTCACAGTCAATAATTTTATATCGCCTCATATGTTTACACAACTTTCAAAATGATATATGTTTATAAATTTAATGATGTGCTCATGTATTGTACATGGTAAATTTCATATTTTTATATGTTCTAGGTAAATTTTTATGTGCCTCGAAGTTTTGTGTGAGTGATGTTGAATGACGAAGTAAATAAGACATGACCACTATCGAAACTTAGCATGGGTAGATTTGAGTGTGCATGATATCCCCAGGTTAATATTTCTCTCTTGTAAATAATTGTAATCATTTAAATGGATAAGAGAGGGACATAGATTTCATTGCTTGAGGGAACTATGGATTAAATATTTGACCTGGTTGGATGAGTGGTTTCAAATGGGGTTAACTATGCCATAATTAACTGAAAGAAGAGGATTTGCCTAGTTGTCCTTTGAGCTCCAACCATAAGAAACACAATAATACAATTTTAGAGACGGACATGGGTTGTGCTATCCAATAGTTGAC
Organism: Pinus albicaulis; assembly: GCA_034641835.2. NCBI lineage: Eukaryota > Viridiplantae > Streptophyta > Pinopsida > Pinales > Pinaceae > Pinus > Pinus albicaulis. The sequence continues at coordinate 1,169,034,285 of CM076578.1, forward strand.
TGTGTGGAGCTTTAGGAAAATGGAGACAAATATTCTATTAAGGTAGCATGAACAATTTTGTAGAGGGAATTATCTCATGGACATCCTCAGGAAGAAATTCCCTAAGGAGGTTTAGCAGGAAACACAACAATGTCGAGGATATGTAGAGAGACCAAGATCTCTTAAAGCACATAGGAAATGTGGAAGAGAACAGATAATGAATTTTGTATGAGAAAATTCCTCCAAGGGTGAAGGTGAGATCATGAGACTGACAATGTCTAGAATTGATGTTGTTAAGCTCTGGAAAAGAGCACCAATTGAGGAATCATTTGAGAGAATCTTTCTACATGAAATATTATAGAGAGTGCACTCTGCAGGCTTGCTTGAGGGTTGAAGAACTCACTGGAATTTTGGTATTGAAGAAATTATTGTATTGAGGAGAATCAGTCAAGTGCATGTGAGGATGGTGAATGGCCAAGAGTTTCCTTGGGGGTTGACACTTTTGTGTTTGTCTCATTGATTAACCACTTGTAGGGGTGGTTTCTTCCACCTATCAGTAGTTTATCCACTGAATAATATTCCTTATTATGGACTCTCTTTTACAGAAGGTGAGTTGAACTCTCGGTAATGAAATATCCTTGCACGGAAGTTCATAATGTACGAAAAAGTTTGAGAGTACTGAATGGAAGCCTACGTAGCTATTGGATTAAGGCAGGGTGACCTTGATACATCATGTCTCAACTAGCATCTTGGTTGAAGCTCCCCCTAGAAGAACTCCACCTCAAGCTTTTGAATCTGCCTCGGAGGTGACAACTACAAGTAATAGCAGTTGTAGATTGTCTATGGTTGGGTGGAGAGGTTGATCCAAAATTATGAAGGAACTCAATAAAATACAGAAATAAACATAAACACAGATATGCAGCAGGAATAACACTTCATTTCATTAATATCAAATACTGAAAAATGCTTACATAAAGAATGGAAAATAAAATAGCTCGGACGATAATAGCTTATCTCTGAGAAGATATGTGGAAGCTACATGCCTCTGAGAGGCTAGAAGGCCTATTTATTATTGAGAAACAATGGAAAACCCTAAACATCCAAAAACCTAACCCTAGGAGACGAAGTGTCAAAACTATGGGCCCCGTTTGGGTAAATCGGTACATCAAATTCCTGAGGATGTAACTTTGGCATATGATCTCTGTTTGATACACAAAATACCTCATTGGAAATATATATCTGAGGACTAAAATTTTCAAGTGACATGTCTTGGTTTAAAAAAAAAAAACATCATTTAGGGCCTCAAAACAACTCCGAAAGTTTAGGCCCTGAAAAACTGCCAAAAATAGTAAATTGTGATACAATTAAGGAAATTGAAAGCCTGCAAGAAAAAATGGTGGGGGTCCAAGTGGAATAGGTGGGTGGACACCAATATCCACCTAGATCACTCCTTCCCCCTTAGGAACCAATAGTCCCCATTTTGTTGAGTTCCTCCATGAGATGAGGAAACTTCTGTTGAAATTGGTCCCTGGTGAGCTACTTGACTTGGTGCAGGAGTTGGACGCCTTTGAAAACCTGATACAATTGAATATTTTTTTGTAGTGTGTTCTTTATTTGTGTGTCCATGATTCGATCAGTTGTGGCTTATTTCATGCAGTTTGGGTTTAACTCTATTGGTGTGAGTTGTTCTCCAATGTCGGATGTGTCCAACAATGGTGGAAAGTAGGGTTGAAGGCGCTCAACATTGAACACTGGGTGTAGAACAAGGAATGGTGGAATACTGACCTTGAAGGCATTTTCCCCTACCACCTTGGTGATGGTGTATGACACATATCGGAGAGGGTGAAGCTTTCGGTGGGGCCTAATGAGGCACTCCTTTTGAAAATGTAGCCAAATTTTGTTGCCCACCTGGAACTTGTGTGGCACCTGATGTTGATCATGTCGCTGCTTGTACTTAGCATTGGATTTGTCCAATATTTCATGGACCTATTGGTAGATGTGCTAAATTTTCTCAATGAATTTTTTTTCCTTATCGACTTTAGACTAGACATGAGCCGAATCTTCCTGAGTAGCTGTAAATGGTATGTCCACATCAACATGACACAATGGCTGGAATCCCAAGCCCATCTGAAAGGGGCTATGGCCAGTTGAGTTGTGGAGAGCTCGGTTATATCCGTGCTATAAATAGGGGAGGATTTCATCCCATGTGTGTGGATTCTTTGAGTTGTACATGCGCAAAATGTGTACAATAATCCTATTGACAACCTATGTTTAGCCATCAGTTTGGGGTGGAAAGTTGTGGACTTAGTGAGCTCGGTGTCACGCATCGATTAGAGACTTGACCAAAATGTGCTGAGGAACCTAATATCTCGATATGAGATAATGGACTATGGGATCCCAAAGTGTACCCACGCTCATTCAAAGAAGAGTTTAGTAGTGGCTTCTGCTTGTGATATTCTTCTTGTAGGTTTTCGTAATGGCCATTTTAGAGAATATGTCGACGACCATAAAAACATAGTCGTTTCCATTCTTGGTAGAAGGAAGGCCCGACATGTAATCCATGGAGATGGATTGCCAAGGTCAGCTAGGGGTAGGAAGTGAAGTATATAGGCCTTATATCTTGATGGTCATTTTGGAAATGGCCCAGGCAGTGTAGGATCGGATGTACTTCTTAACATCAAGTTGAAGGTTCGGCCAATAGAAATACTTTCGAAATACTGCCATTTTTTTCTAGACCCTAAAATGTCCAGTGACCTGACTTGATATGAATATGGACAAACTAGTTTTGTTGTGCTAGCTTTCTCAACAGTAAAATAAAGTGTGCTTAAGGATAGTCTCAAATCAACAAGTTTTAATAGGGTTTATGTGTCTTTTATGTGCAATTTATGAATTAAATTAGCTTTAAAAACTCATAACAACAAGTACATTGCAAAGAATGCAATATACAACAAACACATAACAAAGAGCTGATAACGGAGTTCACCCCTCCTGGGATACATCTCCATGGACCTACTTCAATGGCTTGGCCCTCTTTGGATTAATGGTCAATTATTTGATTACATGCACCTACATTGCTATAATGGCTCTGCAACCTACTGCATTGGTTTCAGAAGACCCAAAAACCCCTAGGTATCCTTTTTTGGCTTTGCAAATGATCTTCAAGTGATCTAGACATGGCCTCCTCTCCTGGTGGCCCTGAACTTATTTAATCCTCAAAGTGGAAAAATAACTTACATAATTTGGTTGAAATATGCCAAAGTTATGGCTTCTTCATTTTTTCCTAGAAAAGCTCCTCCAAAATTGGATCAACTCTAGTTAAGTCTGCCACATTTGGGAGCTTCGCTGAAAATAAAAGACTCCACCAATTATTGTTAATCCAAACTTAAAGTTTAACTAGATATTAATTAAAAATAAGCGCAGTTTAAATTGGAGCTTAGGCGCATTAAGCGCGTTTAAAAAAATCAGAACTTAAAAAACAGATCAGCGTGTAATTAAATGGTTTGTGGGATAATAAACCCATATTAGTGGTAATCTTCCACCTTTATAAATAATCCCTCCGTCATGGTTGTAGCGACATGGTCCCGTGGACCAAGGGCTGGCGCTCTTTTCCTCTGATCTATACCAAAGTCAAACTCAAATACATGTGGTTGGAATAAATTATTAAGAACCAAATGATAGTGGGATTGGTAAGGCTTGTGTGTAGCGTGTGGGAGGTCTCGGGGTCGAGCTCGACCTCTGCCCAACCACTATATAAAAATTTTTCCTACCTTATAATATGAAATTTCAACCAACATAGTAAAAAATTCGGCCTTTGGGAGGGGCACGTGGCGGCCTCCGAGCTAGCCATGTGTCAGCATCCCATTGGTTATGTTATCATCAATAACAATAGGTTGGTCATAGAGGTCATTTTGAGTTAGGTCAAGTGGGTTGATCAAATAAATTCATGAAAAATTTCAAAATTTCATGATTAGTATATAGTTTTAAAGGGTCTAATGTGTTTTTTTGTTGTGTAATTAACATCTTGTCATAAGACAATTTCAAAAAATCATATACATCAGGTCAAATAATTCATTCTTGACATTTTTCACCTTTTACTTGAGTCCATAGCGATTTCGGTGCAAATCAGGTGATTTTCGCAGGACTCACCTAACAATTCTGTAGCGAATCTTCCAACTTTAAAACATAATTATCTATGAATTCCTATTTTTCTGCAACGGTTAAGGGATTGATGAGTTGCTAGTTTTTGAGAGGCTGGGATTCAAGTTTTCATCACATGCTTACCTGTTATGACTCAGTTTAATGTGTGTCATGCTTGGTCATAATCACCACCACATCATTTCGTTTTACCTCCAATTTCTCTTTTCTTAATTTAACCCTTATGCATTCAAGCCTAATCAGTTACCTTGTCATCCCTGTAATCTTCTTTTGTCACCATTTCCCTATTGTGTTTTTGATCTAGCTTTTGTCTTAGGTTATTGCCCAATTCTGTCCACAAATAGCTTGTTGTCAAAGGTTATCTTTTGTAGGTGTCAATTTTCAAAGAAGGCAGCGTTGTTTTGGAGGATATGGCCGCACATGAGAAGACCAAAAATGGAGGCTCAGTGGTCAGGTATGAACCTATGGACCTCAAATTTGTCATGGAAGATCCCAGTTTTGCATAGGCCTTCACCAATGCTGGTTGCATGATATTTTGTCAGAATTTGCGTGGGTATCATGCCCAAGTTTCCAAAGATTTTGTTGTGAATTTTGTGTGTAATGCTTTAAAATTAGGCATATTGAGTTTTACAGTTTCCCATGAAACCATTGCTCAAGCAACAAAGATTCCTAGATTAGGGGAAGAATGGTTCAAGGCCACTAAGTTTAAACTAAATAGTTGTGATGAGTTCTGGAAGCAAGAGCATATAGGGGTGGACATGACATCAGGTATACCTAGGAGTTGTCTAAAGAAGAACTATTCAAAACTATTGTTGGTAATCCAGAAGTATTTTACATGTGAGGGAAGATTCCACATGATATACCAGTACCATTTCAGACTTGTACTCCACTTTATAGGTAAACAACTCTTAGATCTTCCATTCTTCCTTTTCAAAAGTTTAGGTAATATGTCTGATAAAGTTCAAGCAGGGCCTCAGAGTAGTGAGACATTTTTATTTCATCATGGATTGATTAAGTTGTTGGTTATAGAGGAATTGAAAAGGTTGAACAGAGACTGGGCTACATTTTTGTTTCTAAGTGGTTATGATGTGGATGTGATTACTCTAAAGAATACACCCAAGTCAAAAAAAAAAAATCCCAAAAATGATAAAGGCCCCATAGTTGAAGCTAAAGATGAACTTGAAAAAGACATGCATCCTCTAGCAGAACCTATGGAGATGGAAGTTGAACATTTGCAGGAAACAACAGTGGCACCTCAACCACCATCCACAAGCAGCAAGACAAATTCTGGCACAAGGAATTCTAGGAGGATTACCAGGAGTCAGACAGAAGGAAAGGGTAAACTTGAAGATATTTTTCAAGATATTGACATTGAAGAGACCCCTGTAGTCAAACCAGTGGAGATAAAGGGAGCCAAGATGAAGAAAAAAGTCATTACTGAAAAGAAGCTAGATTTCTCCGGTGAGGACTCTGGTTATGTTTTCAAGCCTGGAAATCCTTTTACTAGGTCACAACTCTCTAAAGGGGACAAATCTGATAAAAATCATAAGGAAGTAGAAAGGAATAAGTAGCCTATGGTGGAGGAGATCATTGAATTATCTCCCACAAAAGCAGAAATCACTAAGGCACAGAAAGGAAAAGAGAAAATGGTAGAAAAATCTGAAGTGGAAATCCTTAAAGTGAAACTTAAAGAGGAAATAAATGAGGTCATAGAGACCAAGATGGAACTGGAAGATTTCAAGAAAGAAAGGAAAAAATTGTCAAATTTTAAGAAAGAGGTCAGCAAGCAAATTATTTTTTATGATGAGGTGGCTGGAAGGTCTAAGAAAATGTTGAAAAGAAAATTACCTTTTCATAAGGTGATGAAGAATACCATGAGGAGGAATAGATGTCTGCAGCTAGAGAGGAGAAGGCTTCTCATTCAGGTTAAGATATGGAAATTCAAATAGGAATGGTACAAATAGAGTTAAAGAAGAAAGGTTTGAAAATGATCTTAGTAGATGAACCTGTTGAAGGTGAAGCTGCTACTTCTTGAGGAGGGTAAGATGTATTTTCAATCAATTTTTTCCTTATCATGCTTCATGTCATCATCTCACACAGCCTTGGGCCGTTTTTAGGAGATGGGAAGTGAAAATTTTAAAATCTGCAGTTTATCAGGCAAGTTTGTAGCGTACTCTAGGCTTAAAGCTGAGTTTTCACTATGAACTCGCTGAAGATGAATTTTTGCAATTAAACCAAAGTTTTTTCATAAAGGGAGTAAGTAAGAGCATCTATTTAAGTGTTTTGACTTAGCGGACACCTTCAAAACAACAAAGAAGTCAAAAAATTTGCAGAGGAGGTCAAATGAAGACTGCTATGAACTTTCCTAAAGTCTTTTGTTTTTGCGGCAAAGAAGAATTTCAAATTATTTCAAGCATTTAATGCAATTTTGAAGCATATTAATCATCTAGATTAGTCAAAGTGTATCATTGGAGACTTTTTTTAATGAGAGCACTCATCATGGAAAGTGATTGGGCTACCAACTCATCAATTCTGGACACATCATCAAAATATGATAGCACATCCCCAAATTCGAGGAGGAGACCCTTAATGTTAGTTAGGCTGTTTTATTACTCAGTTATGGACATTTCCACCTCACTAAAAGTGGCTTTTTTGATAAATTTCATCATGAATGGATCATATAAAAGTTGTTAGTGAAATAAATAGTGTTGGAGTCCTAGTAGGTTCTGAACTCTTAGAAACAGAAATATCACTAGATTCCCTCCATGTAATATTTTTCATGTTTGGATAAGGTGTATTTGAGAGCATTGGAAGGTCTAGCTAGTTGGAAAACTACATGTAAAGATATCTAATTTTATAAATAGGCATATAGAAGTATTAGAGGGGGTTGATTGATGCCATGCTACAAGCTACTTTTGTAATATTTTTCTGTCAGTAATATACAGTTGCAAAAAGCTTCTCTCAGACCTAAGATTCATCATGTGTTCTCATATGTGTTTGTCTTATCTATATATTTGATTTTTATTTAGTTAACTTTATGTGTAATCACTTGGAATTCATGTTTAATCATGCTCCAATTTCCTGTATGCATACGGTTTACTGTTCAAGTTGTGTTTTGATGAGAATACACACATGCCTCAGCTTCCATTTTAGATGTATTTCATGTAACTGAGTTCCCTCTGACTTCACACCCAATGGTATCTATTTATTTACATCCTTCACCTGCATAAAAAACATTCAAAATACACTCAGAGTTAGCCATCTTTGTTTCCAAGCATTGTCTGTTGAATATCATACATTACCTTGAGAGAGACCTCTCAGGTTGGAAAGGGTAAGTTCCAACTAAAAGTGGTTTGAAATAATTACTCTAAATTGACTGTTGAACTAGCCCATTAGCCTCAATTTGGTGATAACATTTTGTCTCCAGTGGGGATGATGCGCCCTTGAGGTGCATCAAAGAACCTGTAGCTCCAGTGCCTTTCTTATTAAAACTGAAATTTTCTAAAATTGATGAAATATTTCCCAAGCTCTTATGGCCTTCTCCTCAGCCTCAAGCTTGATGATGAATTCATTTTTATTTTCAAAACATCATGACAGAGAATGAAATATATACAATGAAAAGTGTTTCCGCAAAATAGATTAAGAAGAGTAGTGATTTTGAAACTTGCCATTGGCAGATCCTCCTCAACACAGATGTTTATTCATTTCTTGGAGTAAAAATGTGTTGTTCCCATGATATGAAGCTATCACAAAATTCCCCTTCCAGATGTTCTCAAACTTTCCATGCTTCCATTTTTCTTCAATCCTGAATTCACATTTTAGAACCACATATTGAATCTTGAAGTTTTTTTCTTTCGTCTTTCTGTCAAAGGTCTTCTTGACTCTGTTTTTTTATTGTTGATTATTATTTTACACTTCCTCTCTTTTTTCCTACAAAGAAATGAGCTGGTTTATCCTCCTTTGGATGGCATTAGGTTCTTCTTCAAGTCCTTGCAACAACTTCATTACTGGAACTCCAAGAGAAGTTGGGAAAATTGCTTCAACTCCATATACTAGCCCATAAGGAGATGTAACTATAGATATCTTAGTACAAACTCTATCAGCCCACAAAGAAAACTTTAACTTCAAATGCCATGATCTTTTATTCTCTTTCAAAACTTTCTTGATGATCCTAACTATGATTTTATTTGATGATTCAACTAAGCCATTACCTTGAGGGTAATATGTTTTGGAATGACCAAGAGTGATATTATATTGATGAAAAAAACTAATCAGTTTTTTATATTTGAAAGCTTGAGGATTATCGATAATAATCTTCATGGGACAACCAAACCTTGACAAAAAGAAATTCTCCAGAAATTGGATGATGACCGAATATGCAGCTTGCCTTATAGGAACCAATTCAATCCACTTGGTGAAGTAATTAGTGGCTGTCAAAAGCCAGTGATGTTGTCCTAAGGATGTTGGGTGTATTTTGCTAATGAAATCTAATCCCCATTTCTAGAAAGGAGCTTTAACATATATTGGTTTCAGGGGTAGAGGTATCAACTTCTTTTTCCCATCGAAAATTTGGCATTCATGTGAGGCAACAATATTTTTATAGATGTCTTTAAACATAGAAGGAAAATAATATCCTTTTCTGTGTATATTTTTTGTTGTGTCCTTCCAATAATGGTTTCCTCCACAATCTCCCTTATGAAATTCATTAATAATATTTTCAGCCTCTTCTTCTAACAAGAAATTTAAAAGAATCCCACCGGTATCTCTCCAATATAATTTTTTGTTCAAAATACAGTACCTTAAAGACCTCAGCTTTACAAACCTGTATTTGGACTTGGTTAACTGAGGAGGAGATTTATGATGTTGTAAGACAAAATTTACATCTTTGTAACACTCATACATAGTTAATTTTTCTTCAATAGGAACCAATTCCTCTTCTTCACTCACTTCTGGAATTTCTGCAATGAAATCCATGTCTTGGCACTCAAAATTTGATTGTGCCATCAATTTTTCCATCCCTTGACCCTTTACCAACTTGGTAGGCTTGATTTAAATATCATATTCTAACAAAGTTGAAATCCACTTATCTCTTTTTCCATCGGGATCAACTTGGGTCAGTATGTATTTCACCATAGTATTAGGCACAAATGCTATAATATGAGAATGCAGAACATAAATTATGAAATATTTAAGTGCCTTTACTAAAGCATATGCATGTTTCTCCATGATATTATGCTTCAATTAAGAGTTTTAAAGAGTTCTACTGAAGAAATAAATATGATGCTCACTTCCTTGTTGTCTTTTTTGCAATAATACTCCAACAATTGTATGTTCAGAGGAAAAAGTAAAAACTAGAAAATCATTTGAAAAATCAGAACTTATGAGCACTCGGGCTTAGGTGAGGGCCTTCGTAATTTCTTAAAAATATTGCTTTGCATATTTTTTCCATTCAACATCATTCTTTCCTAAGCATATTAGTAATGTGTTTGACAATCTCAGCAAAATTAGGAATGAATCTCCTAACAAAATTTACCTTTCCGAGAAAGGATTGAATCTCTTTTTTGTTTCTTGGAAATTCTATTTTCTGTATGGCAGCAACCCTACTTGGATCAATCCTTATTCATTCCTTTGATATAATGTGTCCTAACAACTTCCCAGTAGTCAAAGCAAAGACACTTTTAGTAGGATTGAGAGATATACCAAATTTTCTGCATTTTCAGCAGAATTTTCTCCAAGTGCTTAAGGTGTTCTCCCTCCTTCTTCGAAAACACAGTGATGTCATCCAAGTAAACCACCATTGATCTATCTTTCTCTTTAGTAAATGCAATGTCCATCTGCCTTTGGAAATTTTCCACTGCATTCATGAGACCAAAAATAATTTTGGCATACATAAATGTCCCCCATGACGTGGTGAATGCATTTTTCTATTGGTCATCTGGATGCAATAGTATTTGATTATAACCTGAGAAACCATCAAACATATTCTTTGAAATCTAATAATGTTTTTAAAAATTTGGTCCATCTTAGGAATAGGATATTTGTCTTTATTTAGATTCAACAAGATGATGAGCTTAGTGAAAAGAGTCGCCTACACTAAGTGGGCCCGCAGGCTATTGTTGGCGCAAGTCTATTTTTAGACATGGTGATCATATTTCAGAAGTTGCAGGATGCTATTTGTGGATGGTTGATCAAGTTGGAAAAATAGATGAAATTATATTTTTAGAATATTGGACGAAGTCTATTTATAGATCGTCGATCTAAAAATAGATGCATGTCGATTATTATTAGCTCTTAATAATAATCAGACAATAAATAGCAACTTATTCTCTTGGAGCCCTTTGTTTCAGTGCACAGATGTGGAAAATCAGTGGACTGAGGGAATTACGCAATTCCCAAGGGAAACTGAAGGTTCATGCATGGAGGACTCAGTTAGAACTGCAGTGACAAAGTTATGACAGAGTTGGAAGAGTAGTTTATGGAGTTGTATTCAGTTTAACTCAGTTAGACTCAATTGAGCTAGTTGTTTCTAGTCTAACTGAATGATACACTAGTGAGAGTGGAGTGAATTAATTAGTTAATTAATTCACAAATAATAACTCATTAATCAACTTAACAAGACAACAGTTAACTACAGTGCATGGCAGTTCCAGTGGAGACCTAGTGGAGAGATAGGTGAAAGGGCAAGATGGACTATCTGTTGTGACTATAGTGATGCATTGATTGCATCAAAAACACATTGGATTTTCCAAAGAGGATTGTACAGTCAAGGAAAGATTAATTCAAATTCATTCAGAGCTATTCTTCAGCAGAGATTGCGCAGTGGAGGCAAGCTAGCAGGGGGCAAAGATCGATGCATGGATTTGCATATTTTTCGTGATTAGTGTATAACGATTGTATTGTACTGAGAGCTTGATGTACTAAGATTTGTATGAGGATTGTTACATGATATCCATGACACATAATATATGATAGTTGGGGTTTTCAGCATCAGGATTTCCCGTTAAACAATTGCTTTATGTGCGATTGTTTTTATTTATGCTTCACATGTGTGTGCAATTAATTTTCCGCAAAAGATTAACAGTGGAATGATTCTGTATTTTGCAAGAAGTTAAATATTGTGAGATCGGGGGAATATAGGAAATATGCATGCTTAATGTATATAATTTATACATGGTATCAGAGCATTTTTAATTCTTTAATATTGAAATTGTGAAGAATTGGTGAGTTTGTGCTGGTGGACAATTCGAATTTGCTACAGAATATTCTTGGTGCAGAAGTTAAGTATACATTGAAATGGCCTTCAATGGGTTGCGATTGGAGTATGCCCTTGATGGCAGCTCAAATTACATAGTCTGGAAGGACAGGATGGAGGTGGTGCTAGAGGATAATGGACTGAAGGAATTCATCGATAGCAATGTTCCTAAGCCGGGATCTAGCGATGTTGCATTACTTGACGCATGGCAAAAGAAGATAGCAAAGACGAGAAGAATTATGTTGGAAGGTGTGAAGGACCATATTGTGTCCATCCTTCACGGAAAAGCCACTCCATTCTTAATGTGGAAGGCTTTGATAGATTTTTTCCAAAGCAGAAGTGACCAGAGGAAGTTGGCGCTTAAAGACAAGCTCAGAAAAATAAAAATGGAGAAGGGCGACAATATTCCAAAATACCTCATGAAGTTTGGCCACTGCAAGGATAAACTGGGAAGTGTGGGGGTTACTGTTGATGATGAAGACTTGGTGAGCTTGGCTCTCCTTGGGATTCCGAAGAGTTGGCATAGCTATGAAGACTTTGTCAATGGACATGAGAAACTGCTGGTATGGGAGCGACTTTGGTCGGATCTTGTGCAGGAGGAGATAAGGCGGGGTACCAGGGATGGCTCTTCATCGAAGAATGAAGACGAAGAGAATTATGCATTGGCGTCCAAAGCAAGGAAAGGGAAGGTAATGAAATTTCCTTCAAAATCCAAAGCTAAAGGCAAGAAGCAGGATTTGTCCAAAGTGAAGTGTTTTCACTGTCACGAACATGGGCATTTCACCACTAACTCTCCATAGAAGAAGAAGAACAAGAAGGTTGTTGGAGATGCAGCTGGAGAGGCCTTAGCCTCTCAATTTGAACTTGATTTCTCTTTGATCTCATGCTTGGTTTCAAGCACAATGAGATTGGTGTGGTATCTTGATAGTGGTACATCTTCCCATATGACGGGAGACAAGGAGTTGTTTAGTGACTTGGAGGAGAAGGACCTCCAGATTCATATAAAGATGGGTGACGATGGTCGGTATAGTGCGACTGGAATTGGGACCATTACCTTTGAGCAGAGATAATTTTAAGAACCCCCCTAAATTTGCCTTATATACCATCGTGTGAATCCCATGACCTCTGGTGAAAAAAAATGGAAGGCATTTCTAATAACCATAACTGCTATATAATTTTGCATAATCTCTATGATTACATATTATCCTGGCAAATGTGTGAATCACACCAGTGTAAATGTGCCTTGCTATAAATGGTGGAAATGGTCCTTAAGTGGAGTTGATGTTGGAACAGTGAAGACCATGGCAAATGATTCAGAGTAGGAGAGGAGAACCATAGGGATAAGCATGGCACATGGTGACTCGTGGGGAAAATAGTTTCTCTAGTGTAGATTTTATGAACTCGTTACCTAGGTCTGCCAGCGTCGTGGTCATTTTGTCATACTCACACTGCCTTGTTATTGAGCATGGAAATGATTTAAGAAAGGATGAGTGAGAATTACAAGAAGGCTTCATGACCTGAGGCTTCATTTTCCCAGTGACATGCCTTGCAGCCCTGCAAGTGAACTGGCAAGACCTTCTGTCCATTGAACCAACAATTAGTCATTCAACCAACAATCAACTTGACTGAGTTGATTAGGTACGAGTCAACTTAGACTAATCTTCAAAACTATGCTTTGCACTATCCCATATTTATCACACTAATGCTACACAACATTGTGCATTTGCACCTAACTCTTAATAATTCTTTTCCAAGAAAAATCTATAATAAGAAAAATATTTTACTATATTCTAAAAGGTGAAGATGTCGAAATCATGCCACAAAGTGAAAGGAAATAAAATATCTTTCCTCAAACTACCAAATATATAAAGAAAACAATAATGATTATAATAATAGAACTAGATCTATCAATCTATGCATGATATTAGAACCATAAGCATTCAAGAGACTAATTTCAAACTCAACAAAATTCTCTAAACAAGCAACAAACAAACCACTAAAATTTTCAAAGATATCAAGGCTAGACATTAACACAATTTCATGTACTTGAATAAGCCCATTGTTTCTTAGCGTTAGACTTCTTAAATTAGTTCTTTATCATTTAATACTATGACACTATCTATGTGAAAAGAAATAGGTCCCAACTTCATCAAATCTGATTTCATTTCCAATCGAAGATCAAAACTAGCTTCGTTTCCAATACCAATATAAAATCACACATTTTCCAAATATCAATAATTATTTTCCAAGAAGATATAAAACTCGAAACTCAACAAAATTCCCCAAACACAAGCAACATATATACCATTAAAATTTTCTAAGATGTCAAAGCTAGACATCAAGGTAGTTTCATGTACTTGAATGAGCCCATTGATGCTTTACATTAGTCTTGTTAAATTAGTTATTTATCATTTAATACTAGTCAAACACTATCTATGTGAAAATAGGTCCCAAAATCATCAAATCCAGCTTCATTTCCTGTCACAAATAAGAAGCAAACAATGTAAGGATTAAATATGAAACATCAATCTTAAAATAACACACATGAAAGAAATGTAGCTGCAATGTTACAATGAAAAATAAAAAATATAGAACCCATTTTTACGTGAATTTGACATGTAGTAATCTTGCATGATCAACGGAACATGTATACCAAAATAAGAGTCCTAGGGTATTTCAATTTCCCAATTCTCATCTTGGTCATCATTTTCTACATTGTGAACATGATCTTCTCCAGATGTACTGTCATTATGAGCCTCGAAAACATTATGTTCTGTATCAAGTTCATTAGATAAATTTGTTATATTGTTTTCTCCCCTTCTATCACAATCTGATCGCCAAAGCGCTAGTGCTCTTTCATATGGAAAATTGTCAACGTCATACTTTGTTACATATAATCTTAAACATGTATCCACATGTTTATCAAGCTTGTTCCTCAACTTTGACTTCAAAAATGATAGTGCACTAAACATTCTCATCCTCCACTGATCCCAAAATCATAGTTTGACACAAATCTGCTAATTTAAAATATTTTGATATGTTTTCTTGCAGGTATTGGCTAGCACTTAAAGTATTCCATAATCTTGTTATAGCACCGTTTTCATTAGGATTCTCCAAAAAAGGATATTGCTTCCACATTGTTTCAGCAAAGTGTCCACCTTGTTGATACAATTTTGATGAATCTAAAATACCTTCAATCTGTTCTCCATGTATCGAGACTTTCTTGCAAAAGTGGTCTACTAAACATTTTAATCTCTTTTGAAAATCGTCTTTTAAATTTCTTGAACATTGACAATTGTTCCAATATTGAGGGTATACCACACACATGGCCTCCAACAATTCATCTCGAGGAAATCGTTCTCTTATCTCTGATGATAGTGATCTTGCAATTTCTATCAAATTTTGTCTCATTGAGATAACAATATTATCAAATTGGTCTCTTGACACGGGGCAATATTTGGTGATTCGTCCTGTCTTACTAATATAATGAAAGGGCACCATATACCCATGCACTGTGATACATAGTATCCCTTTTTCATCAAACGTCAAAAAAATTTCAGTATTTTCTATATTGATGATCTTAGTCCAACTTGTAAACTCTGGACCAGTAAAAGAGTCCGACATCATATACAAATTATCCAATGCAAGGCATGCTGACTTTCTCGCATTTGTGTATTCGGCAATATACATTGTGCAATTCTGAGACATTTTCACGAGGACATTCATTTCATGTAGCATAGGAAGAATTCCAGCCAATGTCAATAATGTTTCTATATCAGTTAGTCGAAAAAGAAGATCTTGAGCTTTGTCTACATTGTAGCGATTTTCATACATCAACCCTACCAAAGATTTGAACTCACTAAATAGTCTTTGAGCTGGTCCATTTAAAGAGATCCATCTTGTATCAACATCTTTCAGTAGTTTTTTTCCATCCGTAACACCATATGCAAATTTTTGAAACTCTAAATATCGTTTGGGACTACGAGAAAAGTATGCATGTGTCTCACGTACAAGATCTTCAACTTTTGAAACTAATGGAAACTTGCTTACTATTTTAAATGCAAGATTCATCCTATGAGCCATACAATGAATATTAATCATATATGGCGAAGCTGATAGTTGTAGTCAAACACAAAGACCATTCCTTTTTCCTTGCATTACCGATGCTCCATTTGCTCCAACACATACCAACTTTTTTGCAATCATTAAATGATCCATACCACTTTCCTTCAAAGTATTAAGAACAAGTTCATAAATATTTTCAGCTGTAGAAGTCTCTCTCATCTTTTTAATCCCAAGTAGATAGGAATGCCTAATATGGTCATTAACCATATAAATTCTCATGCAAATCCATGAAGTATTATCAATAGCTGTAACCTCATCCAAAGACAATGCCAAAAACCTAGCATTTACAATCTCCTGTTTCAAATCATCAATTTCTACTTGAGCTAGATATCTTGCCCATTCCCAACCACTAGTTACCGACCAATGAGAAGATGGAAAGTTTGGCACGTGAAGAAAAGATAGAAATTTCATCTGATCTGGATAATCTGTCATAGGACGACCTTTACATAAGATGTGAAATATAGTGCTCAATTGTATCGTCTTGGATAAAAAACTTCTTTCCATCGTCTTTTCAAATTGAGATATGATGGTTCCTCCACTTGCCTCAAGTTTCTTCTTATTTATTAAATATTTTTTGTATTCTTCCACACATTGGCTATGTCGGCATTCCTCCAAAGATTTCCATCTGACAATAGATTTCTCTTTACCATCTACAATTTTATTTTCATAAACCTTTCCTGCATGCTTTTGTACTGTATCTAGCTTCATCTGAAATTTCACTACCTTGAAACTTTTCCAACTACACGCAAGACATTTAACTTCTCGTAAATCCTCATTTGTAGAAGGTATTTCTTCAATAAATGGAAAACTTGAGAGCCAATCATCTTCGAATTTTCTCCCTATGGTCCACTGGCCTTTTTTCCTTTTCCATGAATGGTTTGTGTCACCTTCCAAGGAAATATCTTTAACATTTTCATCATTAATTTCTGTTGAAACTGCATTTATCTCACCCTGATCACTTGCGAAATCTATTATTTCATCCATCATATGGATATCAGATGCATTTTCACAAGAGTTAACATCTCTCTCAGTAATATATTGTTCAAAGGAGCTTGAAGCATGAAGAGAATGTGTATTCTTGGATTGAGACTTTTTAAAGTATGATAATACATCAATTTGCCTTGATAGTTTCTTCCCGGGATTAGATTTTGACATCTCACTGAATATTCCAGAAGTAAAATTTCAAATCGATCTAGAAACCTGCATCAATAGTTTCCAAGAGTTGAGAATTACTAGATTTGTAAGTATCTTTCAAAGTAAAATAAGTGTAATGTTCACAAAAACCATTATGCAAATTTTTATTAAAATGTTGTGCCAAGGCCCAAGCCCAAAAGAAAAAATAAATCATTATACACAAAACAATAACATCATGAGTCATCATCTATAAAACAAAGAACATCATTCAAATATAAAATACAAAAAAATTTCCACTAAATTAAATCATATCTCCAAATCACCTAATGAACACTTGAAAGCTTTAAACAAAACAACAAAATATTACAATAAATTTAATCATCCTTTCCAAAATACCTCTCCCTTAAGTTGTAAAGAATTGGTTATAAGAAGTTGAAACATATCCTCTATCATTTTCCATGATAAAAGTGAGGAAGGAAACTAGTCAGTTACTAGTGATTCTTTTACTTATCAATGGAAAGAAATCCCTTAAGACATTGTCCTCCTGTTGACCATAATTTCCTTTCCATAGTGAAACACGTCCAGTATGGCCATGAAATAACCTAAAAAGACTCAAATGTTTTCCATGATTTATAAACACACGGGTGCCATGTAAAGTTTCAGGCCCAAAAAAGCACATTTGGGATCCTATAAAGCAAAATTAATTATTGTATCAAACATTTAAAACTACTAATTAGCACTTAGTGTTTGTTATTTAACCAAGTTCCATTGAAATAACAGTCATGGGATGTTACCAAAGAGTTAACCAATAGATAAATGCACACCACAAATCATACATTCACTGGAACTTCCCCTCCCATGAATGACCATCTAAGGGAAAGGGGCAAAAAAGAAGAAAAGAAGTCAACAAATCACCACAGTCAGCCAATGATTCTTAGTGTCAAATCATTGGAAACTGCAAATCAAGTGAAAATTTAACCCATGCATCCATGGGTTGACAAAAAGAGTTTATAGCAGCCACAAGCTAATCATTCTACGAGTCTACCCAAATCTAACACAAACTCCTAAAACTTGTTGATTAGAAATTCCCCAAGAAATTTCACTTGGTTCATGAGAGAATGAAAGACAAGTGCAAATAAACTTCCATGAAAGACGAGTGCAAATATCCTTCCATGAATGGATATCACTCTCCAAAATCATTTTGGGCATATTCCAATATGTAGGAGCCGGGGAAACATGGTGCATAACAACAGTCTATTGTGCCTGAATTTAAACTGCATCAAGGGAACATTTGCACTCTTCACACATTGAACATTGAAGACAATTAATTAATGCCTGACATGACCATAGCAAAAAAAGCATCAAGCAGAGGCTATAACAAGATTATGTGAAAGTGAGAAAGAACACCCATCATGAAGCATCAAGTAATATCATCCACAACATCAACATCACTGTTGGGCAGATTTTGATCGCCTTCACCTACTAGAAGTAACTTTTAGTGGTAAAGGTGGTTTTAAAGCTAATCTACGCGAACGACGGGGGGTAGGATTATGTTCTTCCATGATTGCTGATTAATTTTAACCAAAAATAAATAAACAAAAAGAGGGTAATGCTAGGAAAAAGGGTTTACCAGTAAACTGTGAACTGCAGAATACCTCCTGGCAAGCCAAGAAGTACGGGCAGGCAATCTCCCCGAATGCTGTGTTCGGTGTATCACAATTTAAAGGCGGCCGACTCGGTTCACTATGGATGGATAGCACCTAAAAGTTGTCCTCCCAAATATACCCAAAGGTGCGTGGAGGCCCAAGTCCGTAATAACGTTGTCTAATGTGAAACCGCACAGTGAGAGCACCACCTATATACTTATCGTACTGTAACACCGCCCCAAGGGACGTGCTACGATATAATTACGTACGTGGGGTGAGATATCACACTCGGAATGTATCGCAAACAAGTTAACGACAGCTGCTATGTTTTACGACGCCGGAACACGTCTCTAGCCTAGACCTTCTAAATGTTATTGTTATGGTTCCAATGCATTTTTAGATAAATTGAGATTAATTTTATGTTGATCTTGCTTAAAAATTTGCCTTTCAATGGTACCGCGATGATGTATGTAGAAATTCCTAAATGCAAACTAAGAATGATAAGCAAACTTTTCACTTTTAGTTTTTCAATGAAAGACCTAGCTACAAGGGGAAGAGAGCAAATAATTTTGTGAGCAAGAAAATCAATGAACAAAAGAAAACATTGAGCACAAAACTAAATGCAGATTTCCTAATGTTCCTTTTTTGCAAAAAAAACACAATCCTACATGCAAATGCAAGTTTTTCTTTTTAGTTCCTTTAATGTTATGAATGCAAAAAAGAAACTAAGTGCATCAAACAAATGCTTTTTACTTTTTGAGAAATGAAGAATATGAACGACAATTGTATAACTGCCATCATTGCCGGCGTATACATGCCATTTACAAAATGTCAAGGAACTAGATTAAGAAGAGATATCTCAAAGATCGAATTAAAAAGGAAAATAAAACAATCATCATGATACAAGAAACAAAAATATCAGATGTCTTAAATATCAGATTTTCTCTAACTGACAACAATTTGCTTTCTGTCTGCTCAATATTAGTTCTTATTTTTATGTTATCCATTCTCATTTATTTAAAATTCTCATAAAATTTACATAAAAGGTCCTACAATTCCCTAATTTATTCTTCATTTTGAGGTTTTATTTGAATTCATCACATTTACTTTTCATTTATAAGGTCTACTTCCTTTTCTTCATAATTGAATATTTCTCTGAGGAACATGTCCAAAGAAATTATAGCTTATTTTTCCAACGAATTTCCATAATCAAAATCAAGCTTAAAAAAACATCTATGAACCAGGTTCACTTATGAGAAGTAACTACATTCTATTTTTTAATAAGAAAAAGGAGGCTTGTATCAAGATAAGACAATCTCTCCATGCAAGGAACAATTTCCAAAGTATAATATTAAATGAATTCCTCAATGTAAGCTATTAACTTGTCTATGGTAGTATCAAACTGGTGTTTCAAGTCAGGATGAAATCATGAGGAGGCTTTCATTGATATTTACTTTTCTGAAAGATATTTTCTAAAGGAATCTACCTCCAAATGTAAGGAATCTCTGTCATTTGCATTTTGAGCGGCTTGAAAATCCATTTCATGTGGCCCAAACATATCCTACCACCTGGAATTCATAATGTTTTACCTACCACTCAACATCTAGATCCCAATTTTTGCTCTATCCACTTAACACCAACATTTCAATTGTCACGCACTCTTGAAATATGAAATATGCATACTGTGTTATTTGCACTATCATAATGATATCCAAAATCTAGACCTTTCTTTAAAATCCAAATATTCAAATATCTAGATTTTAAGGAAAGACCGAGATTCAAATTTTCTAAGTTATGAGTTTTCCTTGCTATAATGTTTTGCCTTAATTATTGGGATATCTAAATCATTCTACTCAGTTCCAACTCACCCACTTGTCCACTTGCATCTGACATCACATGTGGCCTATGATATTTCTAACATATCACTTGGGTTATCATAATTTTTTGCATGTTAGGTTATGTGGCATCACAAATGTGAAATTATGTTGTGTTAGATTTATCATCATTAATAATGTGTGTTATCTAAGATGAGTCATCCTATATGGAACCCAAATCTGGGATATCTAGATTTAGTGTTCCTCTACTCATATTATAGATCATAGATATTAGCATCCTATCTCTAAGCCATCCATATATCCAAAATTTCTCTCACCTGACTACTCTTCACTTACATGGTATATGACTTAACATCCAACATGTCATTCTTTATGGCATGTGACGTGTCATTTAGATCTATGTATCTATCTCTTCACTTTAATCTTTATGATATTCATTTCTTCTGGATTACAGAATGTCCATCCATCCAAATTTCACTCTAGGAATGATTTTTACCATTCAAATCCTTTTTTCCTCGAATACAAAACATAAAACCTTCCAAATTTCCTAGAGGAATGATTTTTACCATTTAAATATCTAGAAATGTGGCTATTTGGCTTCCTTAGTAATTTAGTGGTTTCATTTTTTGGTGTTCTCTATTATGTCCATTCTGCTATTGGTAATAGGCTTTGTCCATTTTTATTTTGGAGATATGGGTTAGTGGTTTTAATTATTTTGGAAGTTGGATTTTTGTAGCTCATTTTGACTTAGTTTTTTGGAGACTCATAAGGGCATGAAAATCTACCAAAGTTCTAATATGTACATTGAATACAATTGTCTGATAATGCAATATATCTACCATGTTTCATAGTGACACTTCCTCTGCATTCCCAGCGTTCCCATCTATTGGTATGGTGCTAAATGAGCATCGGTATGGTTATCAGACCCACTGCACATAATTATTTTTGGGCTTTTAAGTTGCTTTGGGCTGAGAGAGGTTGATCAAATACACTAATATCACACATGAATTTTTCAACAATAGGGTGAATGTATTGCTCTTCCAGGAAGCACCAAAAGCGCTTGTATTTGTGATAACATTTGATATAAAATCTAACAAGTTCCCTCCTTCCCCATGCCAATGGTGCTTCTCATTACTCATAAGTAAAACAAGAGAGTGGGGGATATTTTTTTTTCGAATGCCTTAATTCCCTCTCTAGAGAATGACCAATACAGTAAATTTTTGCACAACTCATCAACCCAAACTTCATTGTTTTCCTTGAGTTCTCTTACCTCTATCAAAACTTTTATAAGACTTTTGTTGCCTCATCAAGACATGTTGCATGCTCTGAAACAGATTGACTGTTCTTTCTACCATTTTCCACAAACAAATTACTTTAAATCTTCTCATCATCATGAACTTGAGGATTTGAATTATTGTTCCCATTGTTATTCTGCTCCACAATTGATACATATACACAACATCTGGCATGATGTCCTTTTCGATGGTTTCCTGCCACATGATGCCACTCTGCATGTTTCAGTAGACCACCAAATTTGCCCCCTTTGAATTCAACCTGAGTGGTCTCTTCATTTTCTGTCTGTGTCTAAAAAGAATCAAACCCCGAAGCTCTTTCCCCAAATTACCCTAGATCTGTTTATTAATAAACAAAGATGTTGAAAAAGTGGCATCCATCATGTGCTTTATAATTAAACTCCACGTGTAGGGATAGAAGGCCCTTGCAATAGCTTGCACTGGCTGTAACTGTACAGGAGATAAGTGACATCCCATTTAAATATTAGTGGTGTATGAAATTGTGGCACTGGAATGAATATCAAATGTTCTATTTACTTATGCAAATTTCAGAATTGAAAAATAGCATCCATCCGCGGCTTTGGTCACTTGTGTTATAATCTGTAGCTTCCAAGTTTGAAGGCATCTAAAAAAAGACCTAAGTAGACTCCCGCTTTCTAGAAGTTTTCTGTAACTAGAGACTGTAGCTTGGCTATGGGTATGGGGTTTCTATACACAACAATGCCAATTCCCTCAATTGCAGCAAATACAATACTAGCTACTAAAACATCCCAATCACCTGTTTTCCCAATGATTGTAGCTAATGCATTTGCTGTATAATAAGTTAATAACCTAGAGCAGGAGGAAAGTTTTCACTGGAAAATTGCTTCAAGCTCCAATAATTTTCTTCGAGAGTTGACTTGCACTTGCACGAACTACTCTACCCAAGAGACTATTACCAAGCCTTGATGTCCTGGTATCTCTTCATTGAAAGTGCCACCACTTTAGCACTTATTGTTTTCACTTTGTTTCTCGCTCTCAGTATTATTTTCTCTCCTCTTATGTTTGAAAACCAAAAAAAATATAGAAATCTCCATTATGCTCAGTGTTTTTGTTGAAGCAATGCCCAACACCTCATCGTACTCCTACTAATTGGCAAGATTACAATGAGCCCGACTAACAACCTAGACTCCCATTTCAATTTCTAAAAAAAAAACTCCTTTCTAGAATTTACATGGCTTCCTTAAGGTGATGCTCGAAAGAAGAAATAGAAAACCAGAAACAACATTGTGTCACATTGCTTCTTGTCATTAAATATTCCAACTGCAGTGACAAAATACAGTGAAATAAAAAATAATGAATGAAATCCAGCATCCCGCAAAACTGATGATATTGAGCTTCGGTTAACGATATGCACATTTCCAAAATCCAGTTTCACCTTTTTAGTAGACAAGTCCCTAAGAGTGGGAGTGTCACCAGGGTGGCATAGTGAGAGGATTTATTCACCCTATAATCTTCCATAATTAACCTTATCCTCGTAGAATTTGACCACTGAAAAGGAAAAGGCACTCAGCATCACTATAGCAGAGAAAATAAGCAGAAGCCTCATACTCCAAGGCATCACACTAGAAAACTGCCAAAACCAAGATGTAAATATCTAGCAACTAAAATCATGAAGCCTCCCAATGAAAGCAACACACATTATAGATGGAAATATTTTTTTAGTAAAGAGAATGGGCAATGCCAACTACATAGAATAAGAATAATATTTTTCATTTGTATTCTTATGCAACATTTCTGTTTTTGATTCAGGAAAACAAAATGATGGTTTCAACCATTTAAGGATTTGGGGCTACTATTTTATCAAAATTGCATGAATATCAACTAAAAACACAAGTCCAAAGCCCATTGATGTCCACTCATTATGAAAACTTAAGACTTGGGTCATATGGAAAAATGGATAAGATTGATCACAGTCATAAAATGAAGGAATACACTAGAGAAACCGTCTCATTTAAGTCCCTGTATAGTTCTTTATATACATATCAATTGACTTGTTATGACACAGGTGGTGAAGAAGGTCCAGAATCCAATCAAGTAGCAAGATAACCCAAATCATGCATGCCACCATATCCTCTAATATCCTTCGAGCTCTTCCTGAAGAACTGCTGATCCATTGACATGAATTGTTGCTCTTCATGATTATTAACACCCAAATGCAAAATCTAAGGACTTTATAGCTCAACAATGTAGCTATACTAGACTCAAAATTAACATTTTTTGAGTTCAATGATAGATCCATCTCCTGCTTCTGAAAAACCTATGGACCAATTTCATCTTTGGACCAAATGTATACAGCCAAATGCTGAAAACCACCAATCATCATACTAAGTATGGTCCTCTGTTTTTTCTATCAAATATGGGAACCCAACTCAAGATCTGTGACAATTTCCTTGGGGGATCCATTAAAAATTATGTGGTTACTCTTGATTTCCCAAGCAGAGAAAAACAACAATCTTTCTCAGTATTCAGATCTCAATTCTCTTGTCAGATTTCAATCCAAAAGGTTTAATGGTTTTCATATGGGATCAAGTAATTTAGAACCTTGCAACATATATTGTCAAAAATAATTTCACCATGAAGCACAAGTTAGAAAAGAAAACCCAAAACCTTTACTCTTACATAATTTTTGAAAAAAAACATGTAGCAATAGAGTCTATGGTAGTTTCAAGTAGCATAAATATCCTTGTATATGCACAATTTAGTCCTTTTATTGACTCATGGTCCTCTGTTAAAACAAGCTCACTGCTTGACATACTCAATATAGATTGTTAACAAAAACATCTAAACACATTTTAATATGATACCCCTATACACAACTGTGTATCAACATATATAATGCATTAAAAAGCCCTTCTCTTCCCAATACCAATCCTGATGAGAGAAATTCCAACCATATACATATGAACTCGAACATTGAAACCCATCTATAAGTAAATGTCACAAGTCATAGTTTTTTAAAGGAGTATCCGATCAAATCAGTAGATCAAAAACAACATTTAGATTTTATGGTGCAGATGGTTCTGCATACAACAAATTAGTGAAAATATTATGACCATAGTTCAAATTGTTTCATCCCACTCAGCCCAAACATCCCTTACTCAATAGTAGCAATATGTCCTTTATATCTTAGGGAAATCTTTTTAGTAGTTACTCTTGCAATATTTAGTGACTGATCATAGAATAGTATTGTCGAACATGAGTCATTGAAAAAGGGTCTTGGGGATCCAAATCACAACCAATCAAATCATACAATGATATGTTATCTATAGTATCATTAAGGGTAGATCAATAAAAGGCACTCGGCGTCACTGTAGCAGAGAAAATAAGCAGAAGCCTCATACTCCAAGGCATCACACTAGAAAACTGCCAAAACCAAGATGTAAATATCTAGCAACTAAAATCATGAAGCCTCCCAATGAAAGCAACACACATTATAGATGGAAATATTTTTTTAGTAAAGAGAATGGGCAATGCCAACTACATAGAATAAGAATAATCTTTTTCATTTGTATTCTTATGCAACATTTCTGTTTGTGATTCAAGAAAACAAAATGATGGTTTCAACCATTTAAGGATTTGGGGCTACTATTTTATCAAAATTGCATGAATATCAACTAAAAACACAATTCCAAAGCCCATTGATGTCCACTCATTATGAAAACTTAAGACTTGGGTCATATGGAAAAATGGATAAGATTGATCACAAACATAAAATGAAGGAATACACCAGAGAAACCATCTCATTTAAGTCCCTGTAAAGTTCTTTATCTACATATCCATTGACTTGTTATGACACATGTGGTGAAGAAGGTCCAGAATCCAATCAAGTAGCAAGATAACCCAAATCATGCATGCCACCATATCCTCTAATATCCTTCCAGCTCTTCCTGAAGAACTGCTGATCCATTGACATGAATTGTTGCTCTTCATGATTATTAACAACCAACTGCAAAATCTAAGGACTTTATAGCTCAACAATGTAGCTATACTAGACTCAAAATTAACATTTTTTGAGTTCAATGATAGATCCATCTCCTACTTCTGAAAAACCTATGGACCAATTTCATCTTTGGGCCAAATGTATACAGACAAATGCTAAAAACCACCAATCATCATACTAAGTATGGTCCTCTATTTTTCTGTCAAATATGGGAACCCAACTCAAGATCTGTGACAATTTCCCTGGGGGATCCATTAAAACTTATGTGGTTACTCTTGATTTCCCAAGCAGAGAAAAACAACAATATTTCTCAGTATTCAGATCTCAATTCTCTTGTCAGATTTCAATCCAAAAGGTTTAATGGTTTTCATATGGGATCAAGTAATTTAGAACCTTGCAACATATATTGTCAAAAATAATTTCACCATGAAGCACAATTTAGAAAAGAAGCCCCAAAACCTTTACTCTTACATAATTTCTGAAAAGAAACATGTAGCAATAGAGTCTATGGTAGTTTCAAGTAGCATAAATATCCTTGTATATGCACAATTCAGTCCTTTTATTGACTCATGGTCCTCTGTTAAAACAAGCTCACTGCTTGACATACTCAATATAGATTGTTAACAAAAACATCCAAACACATTTTACTATGATATCCCTATACTCAACTGTGTATCGACATATATAATTCATTAAAAAACCCTTCTCTTCCCAATACCAATCCCGATGAGAGAAACTCCAACCATATACATATGAACTCGAACACTGAAACCCATCTATAAGTAAATGTCATAAGTCATAATTTTTTAAAGGAGTATCCGATCAAATCAGTAGATCAAAAACAATATTTAGATTTTATGGTGCAGATGGTTCTGCATACAACAAATTAGTGAAAATATTATGACCATAGTTCAAATTGTTTCATCCCACTCAGCCAAAACATCCCTTACTCAATAGTAGCAATATGTCCTTTATATCTTAGGGAAATCTTTTTAGTAGTTACTCTTGCAATATTTAGTGACTGATCATAGAATAGCATTTTCGAACATGAGTCATTGAAAAAGGGTCTTGGGGATCCAAATCACAACCAATCAAATCATACAATGATATGTTATCTATAGTATCATTAAGGTTAGATCAATAAAAGGCACTCAGCGTCACTATAGCGGAGAAAATAAGCAGAAGCCTCATACTCCAAGGCATCACACTAGAAAACTGCCAAAACCAAGATGTAAATATCTAGCAACTAAATCATGAAGCCTCCCAATGAAAGCAACACACATTATAGATGGAAATATTTTTTTAGTAAAGAGAATGGGCAATGCCAACTACATAGAATAAGAATAATCTTTTTCATTTGTATTCTTATGCAACATTTCTATTTGTGATTCAGGAAAACAAAATGATGGTTTCAACCATTTAAGGATTTGGGGCTACTATTTTATCAAAATTGCATGAATATCAACTAAAAACACAGACTCAGTCTGGTGATGTCCACTCATTATGAAAACTTAAGAATTGGGTCATATGGAAAAATGGATAAGATTGATCACAAACATAAAATGAAGGTCTGCAGAGAAACCATCTATTTAAGTCCACCAATAGGTTCTTTATCTACGCTATCCATTGACTTGTTATGACAACGGTGGTGAAGAAGGTCGAGAATCCAATCAGTAGCAAGAAAACCCAAATCCATTACTATATCCTCTGTCATCTTTCGGCTCTTCCTAAATAAGCTGTGATAAGTGGGCTTGTGCTGAATTGTTGCTCTTCATGATTATTAACACCCAACTGCAAAATCTAAGGACTTTATAGCTCAGCAATGTAGCTATACTAGACTCAAAATTAACATTTTTTGAGTTCAATGATAGATCCATCTCCTGCTTCTGAAAAACCTATGGACCAATTTCATCTTTGGGCCAAATGTATACAGCCAAATGCTGAAAACCACCAATCATCATACTAAGTATGGTCCTCTATTTTTTCTGTCAAATATGGGAACCCAACTCAAGATCTGTGACAATTTCCCTGGGGGATCCATTCAAACTTATGTGGTTACTCTTGATTTCCCAAGCAGATAAAAACAACAATCTTTCTCAGTATTCAGATCTCAATTCTCTTGTCAAACGAGCGCCCTCTGTATGTTTGGAAGTTTAAAATGCACAATTATATGGTTACGTTTGACTGAAGTAGTTGATGTAAGTTACATGGACTATGGTATGTTGCGCACTCTAAAAAGAACCGCATGAACAATACTAATTACTTGTTTAAGTTGTTATGGACTACGGCTCTTTCAACTCTCTGTCAATCTACTGGTTTGAAGAAAATTAAGGGCAAGATTACAAGGAAAATCTCTTTCAGTATCACACCAAAAGTTAGTCTGTCAGCATGCTTTCGAGACCATAAATATTATTGAAAGTTCTATTATAAAACTTGACTGTTAATTCAATGTTGTGTCATCTTCAATGCAATCCAAACATCTTCTAAAATCCAAGGTTTTTCTCCTTTTTATTTCTGTCTGCTACAAATAGAATGATTATTGTATATGTCACAGTGAATGGTGTTATATATTTCAATATGGAAATGGCTAAAGAGAGGTTCCTATTGTGTCCTAGATGAATGGTGTAATGATATGGTCTTATTTCAGAAAATGTTGTACTTTTACATCCTTCAACACAAATTTCTATATCAGAATGTGACTCCCTAAAACCAAGCATTTATGGCTAGATTAAGCTGCACATACAGGATGTGTAAAGGGATGTGGTAACACAGAGGTGCCTAGTGTCCTTTCGAAACAATTAACATCAATCTTAAAATTTGTGCTTGGTCATGGAAAGAAAAAACATGTCCTTCTCAATATAATCTGATTTGTGATAAGTGGAAAGAGAAATGTGGAAGTGGCAGTGATAGTGGAGCATCCAAGAGTGCCTTTGCAGCCAATAGTGGAGCATCCAAGAGTGCCTTTGCAACCAAATTTAAAGGAAAAAGAAAGCAAAAGCAGCAGAGGCAACTTTCAGGTCTACATAAATTATTTAAGGATTTGAAATTTTTTACGGTGGTAAATATGAGCATATGAGGAATAATTACAGGAAGTGGTTTTGGGATAACCAACACAACCAAGAGAAGATCAAGGAGAAACAAGAAAACGTTTTTGAATGTGGAGAAGCCTATTATTATGCTTTTATAGCACTATAGAAGTGGGGTAAGTCGACAGATGATCAACTTTTTTATTTCAAAGCATCTAAACATGAGACTAACAAAAATCACTAATTTGTTCAGTGTGGGAGATAACCCAGGTCAATACAGTGGTTTTACGTAAGGACAGGGAGCACTGTGTTGAAGACAATGGTCATGTGCAAATCAAGTTGAAAGATAATACCTTGATGTTTATATACCTTGTTACACAACCCAGGAAGTAAAATTACCAACATTCAATCTCCATCGTTTTCAACAGTAATTTCTCAGTTATCTTTTTTGAGGCAATTCAGAAGAACACCATACCTTCAAAAAAAAAATTTGAACACTTTGAGTCAATAATTCCCTGACATAAATCTAAAAGGATGAATCTAAATACTACGACAGGAAATATAACTCCAATATCATTTTCTTCTAGGGACGTGATCTTGCAGCACATCATGGAAGGACAAGATCAACCCCATAATCAACCCAACCAACCTAATCAACCATTGGCTTGGGTAAGAACATGATATGTCCCATTGGCTCTTCCTCGGTATTACATGACATGCCTGACAATTACTTGAAGTTTTTACCCAGGTTTAGTGGCAGGGAAGAAGGTACCATTGAGGAAAATGTCAGCACATTCCAAGACTTCACCGACAACTTCATTATAGAAGATGAGGATGTGTTCATGATATTATTCATGCAAACACTTGAAGGAGATGTAAAAAAATGATTTTTTACCCTTCCTTCTAACTAATTGCACTCTTCTGATAGCTTGTAAATAACATTTTGTGCTCAATGGGGTGATAAAAAGGACTTTCAATACTATCTCACAGATTTTTCCATGGTGAAAAAAAAACATATGAAAACGTAGAAGAATTCATGAAATGATTCATTAAGATTTACAACAATATCCAAAATGAAATTAAATCCACTCCCATCACTACCATGGTTAACTTGTTTGGTCTCAAAGATGACTAGTACAATCAAGTCTGGAATATAAGATGGAGTAGACTGAAAGAAAATTTTCTGGGTTTAAATGTGGATTACAGGAACCAATGTGAGTAGAATGAATCTATGATTGAATGCAGAATCCAAACTACTTGACAGGGATCAGTGTGGGCTAAAGACAGAAAAACGCAGGTAGAATGAATCTGCATTTGAATGCAGAATCCGAATTACTTGACAGGAATCAATGCGGGCTCAAGATAGAGAAATGTGCGAAGCATTACATCATGATTTCATATGAATTAAATACTTAATTTACAGAGGATAATTGTCAGATATATTTTAGATTAAACAACATCCAAGCTCAAATCACTCCAAGAAAGGGACTGAAGGTGCATACCCTTGAATAGACTGGCAAAAAGCGGCGTTGGAGTCTGGACTCTGAGAGCGTCGAGCGAGCTTGTAAATGCGGCGTGCGCTTGAGGTCGAGGGCGTCGGCTCTGGTGAGTGTTATCTCCCACAACAGTGAACACCAATACCATATTTTTCGAACTGTATATCTTTGCTATATACCAACTGGAAGGGCCCTAACAACGAACGGACAAGAGAGGGTCGGCCTGGCTCAGCCAGCAAGAAGATCGGTGTCCAGCGGCCAGCCACCTCTCCTAACCATTGAAAAAATTGGGGCGAATCACTGTAACTCCTCATTTGGACCCTGTAAATCCAGGTGAATGCCATGGAAATTTGCTCCATAAGAAAAAAATCGGGGTGAATTTCATTTATTTCATTTTTCCAGTGTTATGCACCCTTTTTTTTTGGTGGGCTAATACTTAATAATTAATTATTTTTAAAATATTTATTGGGCTAACTTTTTAAACTATAAAAATGGGTTTTATGTAAAAATTTAGCCCTATTAAAATTGAAAATCCCTTAAAATTCGCCTTTGGGCTAAAATTCGCCCCTAAAATTATCCCTGCCTTTGAGAGGGAGTCTTGTGATCCATTCTTGTTGAAGAATTTTATGCATGTTCCAGGTCTGAAGAACAACTTGGTCTCGGTCGCAATGCTGGAAGACAAAGGTTATGATGTTGTTTTTAGTGAGGGAAAAGCCTTCCTTTGACACAAAAAAATGGGACAAACCAAGAAGATAGGGGTTTGAATTAAGAATCTCTACAAGCTGGAGGTAGATGGCTGCACTGCAATGGTGGGAAAATAAGAAGAAGTGGTGAGCCGGGATGAGGGCAAATTATGGCATAGGAGATTGGACCATCTTCACCATGGCGCTTTGAAGATTTTGCAGCAGATTTCTATTGTACTTCCCAAGGGTACTCTTGTGCAGTCAGATCAATGCAAGGGATGTACTACGGGTAAGTTTGTGAAGACCACCTTTCATGAGAAGGATAACCGTGCTTCGGTGATCCTGGAGAGAATTCACATAGACGTGTGTGGACCTTTCTCAGTTGCTTCAACAGAAAACCACAGGTATTATGTTATGTTTGTTGATGAATATTATCATAGATGTTGAATATTCTTCATGCAGAAGAAGAGTGAAACGTTCTCAAATTTCTTTGAGTTCAAAGCATTGGTGGAGAAGGAGTCAGGGAAGCAAGTGAAAGCTCTACGGAGTGATAATGGTGGTGAATACATCTCGGGTGAATTCAAATAATTCTTTAGCAAAGAAGGAATTCAAAGAGAAATCATAGTGCCTCATAACCCACAGCAGAATGGGGATGCTGAGAGGAAGAACAGAACGATCATGGGTGTTGCAAGAGCGATGCTGCATGACCAAGGCCTACCGATGCACTTGTGGGTAGAAGCATGCAACACTGTGGTTTATGTGCAAAACCGTTGTCCTCATAGAGTACTTGGCATGAGTACACCTAAAGAATATTTTACTAGTAAGAAGCCTGATATTTCTCATTTGAAGATTTTTGGCTCATCTGTTTACATTCATGTGACAAAGGACACCAGGAAGAAGCTAGAGATGACTGCAGAAGTTGGGATATTTTTGGGGTACAAAAAAACACCCCATAATTATCGTGTGTATTTTCCAGATAATCGGATGACTGTGGTGCGACGAGATATAAAATTCAATGAGGTGAAAGCCATGAAGTTGTCGCTTGAGAGGGACCTACACTTGCATGCAAAGGAGGAACTTCTTGTTCCCAAAGATGAGCCTCTAGATGTGGATCAGCCACGAGAGGATATTCATGGAGTGGAGGAGTCCACTCATGGAGAACCAAACATCAGACAAGGTAGAAAGCATACCACAAAAGCTGAGAGACTAAAGCTTGATGCAGCACAAAATGTAGGAGTTCCTACATCACAGCGCAGACAGAGATAGTCACTTGACTGATTTACTGGATACATGGCTATTATGAGCAAGTGTATCATGACAGAGCCATCTTCTTTTGAAGAAGCAGTGCAGGAGCCCACATGGGTAGATGCCATGGTGGAGGAGTATGACTCCATTGTCAAAAACAATGCTTGGGAGATTGTTCCAAGGCTGGTGGGAAAATCAGTTGTAGGATCAAGATGGATCTACAAGGTAAAGCAAGCTGCTGATGGGAGCATCGAGAAGTATATGGCAAGATTTTTTGCTCGAGGCTTCTCATAGATCGAGGGGATTGACTATGAAGAAACCTTTACACCTGTCACACGGTATTATTCCATATAGACCATCCTTTCTCTCTCAACGCAGATGGGTTGGCACATTCATCAGATGGATGTGAAGACTGTGTTCCTTAATGGGATCATTGAGGAAGAGGTGTACATTGAGTAGACTGAAGGATTTGAGATCTTCAGCTGCGAGTCACATGTGTGCAAGCTCAAAAGAGTGTTGTATGGGCTGAAACAAGAACCACATGCTTGGTACACTCGAATCGACAGCTATTTCACTGGACTTGGCTTCACCAAGAGTGAGGCAGATGCAAACCTATACGAGATTGTGGTGGAGGGTAGGCTTTTAATCATTGTTCTTTATGTTGATGATTTAATACTAACGGGTGATGAGCAGTTGATACACTCATGCAAGACAGATCTTTCAAAGGAGTTTGAGATGAAGGATTTGGGCCTCCTTCATTATTTCCTTGGATTGGAAATATGGCAGCCGGAAGGTGAAATGTTTGTGTCTCAAGGCAAGTATGCCCAGGAGATACTGGAGAAGTTTCACATGCAAGGCTGCAGGCCTATCGACACTCCTCTTCCAGGAAATTGGAAGAAAGAGGATGCTACATCGGCAGAGGTAGTGGATGCCATTGTTTATCGACAGTGGGTGGGTTTTCTCATCTATTTAGTTAATACAAGACTAGACATATGCTATGCGGTGAACCAGCTTTCACAAGCGATGGTTAAGCCTACCAAGCTCTTTCCAAAGGTAGGCGAGCATGTCCTGAGATATCTCAGGGGCACATCTAAGTATGGTTTATGGTACAGACAAACGGATGAGGTTAAGTTGCATGGCTTCACGGATGTAGATTGGGAAGGTAGCCCAACAGATAGAAAGAGCACATCAGGAGGGATTTTCAGTATCGGATCTACGACAGTTTCTTGGTACATTAGGAAACAAAGATCCATGGCACTCAATTTAGTGGAAGCATAATACATGGTAGCAATTCAAGCTGCATGTGAGGCTATCTAGATGAGGAAGATCCTAGTTGGTTTGTTCGGTTCACATTTAGATCCCATAGTGATACATTGTGATAATCAGAGTTGCATTAAACTCTCAGTTAATCCTATGTTTCGTGATAGATCTAAACATATTGATATCCGGTATCATCATATCAGAGATTGTGTGCAGCAGAAGATCATGTTACTTCAGTACAGTCCTACAGAAGATCAGGATGCCGATATTCTGACAAAGGCACTCACCAGGAGCAAATTCGAATACCATAGAGGTAGGATCAGGGTGAAAGATAATCCCTATCTTGTTGAGAGGGAGTTTTGAGATTCAACAAGATGATGAGCTTAGTGAAAAGAGTCGCCTTCACTAAGTGGACCCGCAGGCTATTTTTCGCGCAAGTCTATTTTTAGACATGGTGATCATATTTCAGAAGTTGCAGGATGCTATTTGTGGATGGTTGATCAAGTTGGAAAAATGGATGAAATTATATTTTTAGAATATTGGGCGAAGTCTATTTATAGATCATCGATCTAAAAATAGATGCATGTCGATTATTATTAGCTCTTAATAATAATCAGACAATAAACAACAAGTTAATCTCTTGGAGCACTTTGTTTCAGTGCATAGATGTGGAAAATCAGTGGGCTGAGGGAATAATGCAATTCCCAAGGACAATTGGAGGTTCATGCATGGAGGACTCAGTTAGAACTGAAGTGGCAAAGTTATGATAGAGTTGGAAGAATAGTTTATGGAGTTGTATTCAGTTTAACTCAGTTAGACTCAGTTGAGCTAGTTGTTTCTAGTCTAACTGAATGATACACTAGTGAGAGTGGAGTGAATTAATTAGTTAATTAATTCACAAATAATAACTCATTAATCAACTTAACAATACAACAGTTAACTACAGTGCATGGCAGTTCCAGTGGAGACCCAGTGGAGAGATAGGTGAAAGGGCAAGATGGACTATCTATTGTGACTATAGTGATGCATCAGTTGCATCACAAACACATTGGAGTTGCCAATGAGGATTGCGCAGTCAAGGCAAGAGTAATTGGAATTCATTCAGAGCTATTCTTCAGCAGAGATTGCGCAGTGGAGGCAAGCTAGTAGGGGACAAAGATCAGTGCATGGATTTGCAGATTTTTCTTCATTAGTGTGTGACGATTGTATTTTACTGAGAGCTTGATGTACTAAGATTTGTATGAGGATTGTTACATGATCTCCATGATACATAATATATGATAGTTGGGGTTTTCAGCTTCAGGCTTTCCTGTTAAAAAACTGTGTTATGTGCAATTGTTTTTATTTATGCTTCACATGTGTGTGCAATTAATTTTCTGCAAAATATTAACAGTGGAATGATTTTGTATTTTTCAAGAAGTTAAATATTGTGAGATTAGGGGAATCTAGGACATATGCATTCTTAATGTATATAATTTATATAGTCTTTAAGAGATGCGTTATTTAAATTTCTGAAATCAATGCATATCTTAATCTCCTTTTCAATTAGGGGCATGAGAAAAGGATTGCTTCTTCTTAATTTCTGTTTGAAAGGTTTTTAATTCTCTTTGATTGGGATGGTATGTTGAATAATATTGGGATCATATCTCTTCAAGTCTGCATAATTCCATGCAAAAACATCAATATACCTTTTCATCATATCCACATACCTTTTTCTTACCTCCAGAGAAATCAATTTTGACAACTTAACCATCTTGGAAATTTTTGCAGTGCCAAGGTTGCAGCTTTCCACCTCTTCATCATCAACCTTCGTATTTGGGAATTTAAATACATCATTATGATCAAAAAACTTCTAAAGGGGTATTAAACCTTTAGGAATGAAATTATTATTTAGTTGAAGAACCTTTGGATTGGATTTAGTTTCAACAAACATGTTTTGCTGATCCACTTGAATATTTTCAAATTCCTCTTTCAGCTCAAGAAAAAATTTCACTTGATGATCACTATCAAACACTTTCCAATTGATAATATTTTCAAGGATAACTTGTTTATGCCTAACCTCAACTTCATAACCATTTTCTAGAATGAGAGGGAATTACAAACAAGTTTCCCGAAACAGCTAAAGAATCAACTATAGAGTTCTGATTTCTAGCATTAATGGTGAAAGTATGCTCTTTGGAATTTTCAAGCAAATCAAGGATCAGATTTCTGTAAGCTCTCATTATAAAATCATTGGTTTGATAATACCCTTCTACTTGCTTTATTACTAATTCAAAATCACCATAGCTCGATGCTTTCATGGCGCCTAACACTTTCAAAACTTCTAGACCCAAAAATAGAGCTCCATACTCAACCATGTTATTTGTACAATCAAAGTTTAATTTGTAAGAGAATAACTTACTCTCATCACCAGGGCTGATAATCCATGTGCCTACACTAGATCCTTCTCTTCTAGCATTTCCATAAAAGTGATAATTCCACCATCCTTATTCATTTTCCTTCATAACTTTCTGATTTTCTGCTTGCTGATTTTTTTCAATTTGTTGATTTTCTACCTCATGTGTGACTTCATTGAACAAAATAGAAGATCCAAATTTAGTATCAACAACAAAAATAGGAAAATTTTATGGTTTTTTCTTGCTACTAACCATATAAGCCATCTTACTTTCTCTGTACAACCTCATATTCTCACCAAAAATTGGAATGGTGGCATAAGTAATATCCATCTGTGTAGTTCCTTTAATTTTGGGAGCCCTGGATCTAGATAAAAGCATGCCAAATTTTGGAGGAATATCAACTACAACTATATCCATTAACTTTGTCTTAGAAGGCACTTGAGCAATACCAACAACCACATCTTTAATGAGACCAATGCACTGAACTCTCTTGGAGTCAAAGGAAAACAAATCTTTATAAGGTCTAGTAATGTCTAAACCCATTCTTTCCATGATAACCTTAGGCATAAAATTGTGGGAGGCTCCTGAATCTAACATGGCATTATGAAAGGTCATATCATTAATGTTTAGACTCACATAGAAAGGAAGAACCTCTTCATTCTGTTTATATTCTACTCTTGGTCCTAGAAAAATGGTAGGATGATCTTCTTGCAAATTTAGAATGTCTGAAGGTCTGGGCTGAGTGTTAAGCATCTTGACAATTTGGCTTTTATAGTCAGTAACCTTAATGATCTCCCCAAAGGGAACTGCAATTTTGATTTTTTAAATCTCATTTTCAACATTAAAAGTAGATGATGTTTTTTTTAATCTCTTTACCATGAGGTGGTGTGTCTTTCTTTTGTTCAGTTGGCTTAGGAGCGTCTTTCTTTGGTTCAACTTTATTGGTTGTGATTGGAACATCTATATTCCTCAAGTTGTATTGTTTTTGCATCTCAAAGATAGCATGTTGATATCCATTTAAATAATCATATTTTTTTCATCTTCTCCTATGTCATGAATAGACTCATCATGTTCTTATTTGGTTAGAAACATTCATGACATATCTTCATCTAAATAGTGAATAATGTCTTCTTGAAATTTAGGTTGTGTCTCTTCTTCATCTATTATATTTTGTTGAAAAGGAGGTCTAACCTGTTGATCAGGCTGATTTATGTTTTCCCTTGGTATTTTTTATTTTAAGGTCTCCTAAAGTGAGGGTTTCTAACTGTGTTTCTTAAAGGATTAGCACCGAGATCAAGCCTATCCATAAGCCTCTCCATGGTTTTCATCATGACATCAAACTTCACATCTAAAGATGAGGAAGGTTTTTATTCTTCTTTTAATTTATATTTTATCATATTAAACCTCTTGGTTGCTGCCATATTTACCTCAACCTTAACAACATCATTCTGCATATCATCCAAGGAAGCAGACACTCTTTCTCTTAACAAAATGGATAAATCATAGTCAAAAGCTTCAACATAGGGTAATTGAGCAGCTCCTGGAGGAGGTTTAATGTGAGAAGGTATGGAATTTTAAATCTTATTAAATATTTTGGAGAAATCTTGGACTGATTCATATGTGTCTTTTTTCAAACTTTTATACTCAGTTAAGGCTTGAAAAAGGTTCACCTTCCCCATTTTGTCAAAAAACAATCTCCTAATTGATCCCAATTTTGTAAAATAGCTGGGGCCAAATATTTAAACCATTTTCTTACCTCACCTATGAAAATTTGAGCAAACAACCTCATTTTCACATCATTGTCATCTACCTCCTCTCTTTCAATAAAGTCATTAAACTGATCAACATGATGTTCAGCAGTAATTTCTTCTTCACTCCCAAAGGTTTTAATCCTAGTAGAGTGCCCCTCTGAAAGGTCATGAAGTATGGCAGGTAGGAAAAGAGGAGCATATCTTGTTGGCCTTGTAGGAGGAGGAACTCCAGCCATAATGACAGGGGTTGTGCTACTTGAAAAATTAGTGGATGAAATCAAATTCCGACTTTGGGAAAAAATACTGAATGTGGATGAAATGCTAGGAGATGTTGTAATGGGAATTTGGAGTCTAGAGACAAAGGAACTCCATTTAGGAAAATGAACACCAAACCTTCTCCTTAACAAGAAATAAAAAGGGTCTAATTCTTTTAAATTTTCAAAAGAATATTTTTTCTAATAACAGTTCTGATGTGACAGTATTCCAAAAGTCTTGTTTTTCTTCTTTCGAAACAAGAGATTATGTATCAGTCCCTAGTCTTTGCAAGTCTAAAATTATTTCAGTCAACTCATTCTTAGATTTAGACCTAAAAATCACTTCTTCTATATTTTCATCAAATTGTTTATCTTCAATACTTCGAATAGTCTTAGAGGGAAAAGATGAAATTCTTGAATGATATGGATTACCTAATTTTAATGATCTTTCAATACCTCTAATAATTCTTTCTGGATTGTCAACTATCTCAGGTGGGTTAGGATCTATATTTCTCCTTGTATGTATATTCTTTGAAGCCACCTTTAAGTTGGGAATTTTAGTGGATTCACCAAGGTAGAATGAAACCTTGAATGCTTCTGAGCTCCTGCTGCCTCCAAGAGTTCAATCTCTCTGTTTGAGCACAAAATTTCAGGAAATGTGTCTTCAGACTCTCGGTAGACTCATTGAAATGTTATCACCAAATTGAGGCTGGGTGGGATGCTTCAACAGTCAATTTAGAGTAACTATTTCAAACCACTTTTAGTTGGA
Source organism: Pinus albicaulis (assembly GCA_034641835.2). Classification (NCBI taxonomy): domain Eukaryota; kingdom Viridiplantae; phylum Streptophyta; class Pinopsida; order Pinales; family Pinaceae; genus Pinus; species Pinus albicaulis. The sequence continues at coordinate 1,169,072,565 of CM076578.1, forward strand.
ACTTGGCATTTCCAACCTTGAGAGAGCTCTCTCAAGTTGGAAAGGTTAAGTTCCAACTAAAAGTGGTTTGAAATAGTTGCTCTAAATTCACTGTTGAAGCATCCCATCAGCCTCAATTTGGTGATAACAGGTTCCTCAAAAACCAACCATAAACTTCCACATACCCCAGAAAATTCGGGCCAACCATATTTTGACACTTGTGAGCACTCCATTGGCTGGAGAAAAATCACTTTTTACCACGAAATTGACCCCTTTGAACTTGTTTGAATTTTTTTTGAAAATTCAACTGTTTGGTCAAGTGGACAACAGGCTCTAAATTTCACATATGAAGTCGGTTTTCAATGAAATGAAGTGCGCCAGATTCCTGGCAACAAGACCTATCTAGTCATTATAGTTTGGAGTGATTCTGCGCACTTTGAATTTTTAGAAAAAATTTTCCCCCAATTCAGTTTCTAATCACTCCTTCCCACTGGCAGGATTTTGGACCCACAAAATCTAGTTATTTGATGAGAGTTGAATACTCTTCTCTTTCCCAAGTTCTATCAACTTGATTCTACTTGAAAATATCTCCATGAAAACCACTTGGGTTCACTCACATGCCTTGCCTTGCAAATGGCTTGGCACTTCAACCAATGTCCTCTTTCACCTGTTGACCCAATCCAGCACTTCTTGGCTACTTGCTGACTGATTAAACACCTTGATATACCAAAACGATCCCTTAGTGCTTAAAAAACTAACTGATTTCCTTCCCAATGAGAATCATATTCCTCCTTGTCACACACATGCATTCGATGCAAGATTCTCCTTGGAAACCACTTTTCCAAGTTAAACCCATATGAGTGAACTACAACAATGAGTTAAAATATCAGTAATCACAAGAAAATAAATGATGATTCTTTTTACCTCCATGGTTCCAAATTCCACATCTGGAATAATGCATTCACCGTCTCTTTCGTTTATTGGCGTCAACACATCAAATGGTCTACAATGGTTTTTTTTGGTTGCAATATTTTTGGCATCTTGTCCACTTTCTACTTTTTTATTCCATCATCCTCCAGTATTGACATGATGCTCATGCCATGAGTTGAGAATGAAGGCTAATCATGATCATGTTTCTCAAGAGTGGACCTTCCAAAATCCCACGACATCTTGTCACAAGAACAACCATTAATCTGAAAAACACATCATGCTAGAACACAACTTGACGACCTCTTCCTTTTTCTCCTTCAAAGAAAAAAATGTCACATCTTGTGAACATTTCCATGTCCTCTTACATCTTGGTGTACAAACCATCGACCAAACAAAAGTAGACAAAAAATGCCTCTTCAAACAACTAACTCTCAATTAAAAAAAAAAACATGTACAACAATTTGACGATTCTTCTCTCAATACAATAATAATTTCACATATCATGAAATAATTCATCAACATATCCCTTTCATATTTGGAGACAAAATAAACTCTTCCAAGTCGATTATGACATACATGTAACATGTAATCGACCAACAAAAGTTGACACTCATGCATGTGCAAATGATCAACACTCTCAAGTTGACAAACATACATGATAAACAAAGAAATCAACCAACACAAGGAAATCACTCATGCATGTTCAAGCACAATGAAACTATGAAAAATTTCACTATTCACACACACAAAATCTCATGCATGTATACAACGCTCAACTTTCTCACAAGTACAAGAATCCCATTGGCATGTACAAGTACTCAAAGAGCTTAAATGACCAAATTTATACCCAATTCGACCTTTGGTATTGTTGCAGCAAACTTGGTCAAACACCTTCCTAGCGTAAACATGAAACATGCATTCTAGAGAAAAAGAAATGCATTCACATGAAAATTTGCAACTACAAATTGTCATCTTTGTTGCATCTAAGTGATTCAACATAACTCTACTTTTCCAACATCTTTATTCGTGAAATATGCAACATAATTTCAAGAGAAAATAAATGCATTCAATTAGAAAATAAATGCATTAATAAAGAAATATTTGCATCAATCATCAAAACAAATGCAAGGCCTTAATTGGTTAAAAAATCTAACCATCTCTTTCCAAACCACTTCAATGGTGCTTCTTTCAGCTGCACTTCATCATATGAATCATCCTGACCCACATCAATTATGGAATCCTCCTTTCCATTCTTGCCAAGATCTCTTTCCACCTTCTTCAAATGCCGTGGATGAATTGTTGGATACAAAGTACAACACTTGTCTACAAGATGACCCTACTTATGGCAATGAGTGCAATGGTTTTCATTTTCCAATGGACCTTAGGCTTTCTGTCTCCTTTTTTTTTAAATTTTCCTGTGTATGGCTACCTTCTTCCAACACCTTGAAACAATATGGTTATTCAAACCACAAAAGGAATATGTAAATTTTCTCCAAATCTTATGTGAAGATTTACCATGTTTATCATAATCAAAAGCAACTTGATTAAAGGCAGATTTATACCTTTCACATTCACCTTTATTGCCTTCTTGAGGAGGTGAATTTTATGAGGTAGTGGCTCTCTTCGGAATACCAACAATGGCTTCAATGACTTTATATCTTTCAACATCCTCTTGTTTTCCATTCTCATTAGTTGCATGCTTACATCCATCTTATTGCAAAGTGGGTGTAAAACTTTTGCATTCCTCATGAACACAAACTTCACAAGATTGAGATAATGAACATGTAATGAAATTCCTTATTGGAACACCTTCGTGTGCCTCTTTGGCTTTGGAGAATTCTCCATCATGTTGTACATAACCAAGACCCAAATACCTAGGCCTTTCCTCAACAACAATTGGCTCAACTATGCCTTGTGTGTGTTTGCCTAACCCTTTACCTTCATAGCCCATATTCATCAATAATTTGCACCCTATTCCTCTAGTTTGTCTTTCAAGATCACCTACAAATTCATTTTGAGAGGAAATAGAAGATAAACTTAAATTGCATACCTCTTTTTCATGCACATAATTGGCTAGAGTTTCATTTTTAATATGGAGCCGAGTCTCCATCTCATGCAACTTTTCAAGAAGCTCTTGATTATATTCCTTCATGGCCATCAAATTCTCTTGAAGTATATTGCTACCCCTCTTATCTTCATATATATCTTGCACCATATCTATTGTGATGAAGAGCTTCTGCAACATCTCTTTATCAAAGGGTCTTGCAAAGGAATTTTGACTAGAAACGGTGTTGGATGAAGCTTCCATCACACTTGTAATGCATAAAAATCTTCTTTGTTGTGATTTAAGAGCTGAGTCCTCAATCTTGGCCTTATATTCTCTTCATATTACACACATAAACTTGCACACAGTTAAATTCTCCTTGCACAATTACAAAACCAAGAGATAATTCTCTAGCTAACCTTGGCAAAACCATCTCAAGGATAAAATGAGCTAAAATTTGCTCTGATACCAAATTGATCTGAATATGGAAAAACTAGTTTTGTTGTGCTAGCTTCCTCATTAGTAAAATAAAAGTGTGCTTAAGGATCGTCTAAAATTAGCAAGTTTTAAGAGGGTTTATGTTTCAAATTTATGTGTCTTTTATGTGAAATTTATGAATTAAATTAGATCTAAAAACTCATAACAACAAGTACATTGTAGAGAATATAATACACAGCAAATACATAACACAGAGCTGATAATGGATTTCACCCCTCATGGGCTACATCTCCATGGACCTGCTTCAATGGATTGGCCCTCTTTGGTTTAATGGTAAATTATATGATTACATGCACCTACAATGCTCCAATGGCTCTTAAATCCAATACATTGGTTTCATAAGACCCAAAAACCCCTTTGTAGCCTCTTCTAGCTCTGCAAATGGTCTTTAGGTGATCTAGACATGGCTTCCTCTCCTGGTGACCCTAGGGTTCTTTAATCTTAAAAGTGGAAAAATCACTTACAAAAGTGCTCCTATCCTCTAAAATTTACACCATCATGCTCAGAGCATCCAAATCATCTAGGATTGACTCTTTCTGAGCCTAATTTGGTTGAAATATGCCAAATTTATGGCTTCTTCAATTTTTCCTAGAAAAGCTCCTCCAAAACTAGAGCAACTCTAGTTAACTCCGCCACATTTGGGAGTTCTGCAGAAAATAGTGGACTCCGCCAATTAGTGCTAATCCACACTTAAATTTTAACTAGAGATTAATTAAAAATAAGCATAGTTTAAACTGGAGCTTAGGCGCGCTAAGCGCATTTAACAAAATCTGAAATTAAAAATCGGATTAGCACGTAATTACATGGCTTATGGGATAATAAACCCACATCAGTGGTAATATTATGCCTTAATGAATAAGACCTTCGACATGGTCATAGCCACGTGGTCCTATGGACCGAGGGTTTTCCCTTTGGGGCTTACCCTCTTTACCTTTTCTATATACCAAATTCAAACTCAAACACATGTGTTTAGCATACATTATTTAGAACCAAATGATAGCAGGATTGGTAAGGCTTGTGTGTAGCATAGGGGAGGTCATGGGGTTGAGCCCGACCTCTGCCCCGCCACCATATTAAAAAAAATTTGACCTTATAATATAAAATTTCGACCAACATAGTCAAAAATTTGGCATTTGGGAGGGGCATGTGGTGGCCTCTAGGCTAGCCACAGCCAACATCCTATTAGTTCCTCAAAAACCAACCATAAAATTCCACATAGCCTAGAAATTTAGGCCAACCATATTTTGACACTTATCAGCACTCCATTCACTGGAGAAAAACCACTTTTGACCAAGAAATTAACCCCTTTGACCCTGTTTGACTTGTTTTTGAAAATTAACCTATTTGGTCAAGCGGAAAACAGTCTCTAATTTTCACATACGAAGTTAATTTTTGAAGAAATAAAGTGCGCTGAATTATTGGCGATGAGACCTATCTGATCATTCTAGTTTGGAGAAATTCTGAGAACTTTCAATTTTTAGCAAATTTTTGCCCCCAATTCAATTTCTGATCACGATTGTAGTGTGCTTCCCAAATAATCTTGGCACACTCACTTGAAGGAACACATAGGTGTCTCAGGTGGCATAAAAGTGCATCTTGGAGGTGAAATTTTGGAACTTTCTTACCCTCTAGGAGTGTCTGGTATGTGTTGCCAAATTCTGGATCACTTTTGTAGAGATGCGGCCAACCCAAAGTCTCTTGCCCACAAGAGTTGAGCACATTGGTTATCGTAACGATCGGTGGTCGGATGAGGAAATTTTCAACATTATTAGTGCTTTACTTCTTCTACTTGATGTTAAAATGGAACTATTGCAAGTATGTGGACCATTTCTGATGGCGATCATCCTACAACTTCCCTTATGTCAGGATGAACTATAGGGGTTTGTGATCTATGTGGATGATCGTTTCCTTCCCCAAAATGTAACACTTCTATTTTCGATATACATTCATAATGGAATACATTTCTTTGTCATAGGTGGAATACTTTCGAACCGTATCTGAAAGTGTATCACTGTGATATTCCATTGGATTCCCCTGCTAATTAAGTATTTCCCAATAGCATATTCAGAGGCATCTGTGTCGATCTCAAATGGTTGTTGCAAGTCTGGTAATGTGAGCACTGGTGCAGAGCAAAGGAGATGCTTCAAATCAATGAACACCTTCTGTTGAGATTCAGTCCAAAATATTTTTTCTTTATCTCCTTCCTTGGTGACCTGACTCAAACTCCAAGTGATATGAGAGAACCCCAACATGAACCTACGATAGAAATTGGCAAGACACAGAAAGCTGCGGAGCTCTGTTAGAGTGGTTGGGGTTGGCCAATATTAAATGACCTGTATCTTGGCTGCGTTCACATCTACCCCCTGTTCATCAATAATGTATCCTAGATAATGAACCTGGGTCATTCCAAAAGTTCATTTCTCGAAATTGGCACACAACTTGTGTTTCCACATTGTTTGGAGGACCAGTCGAATGTGGTGGAGGTGCTCTTCCCAACTCTGGCTAAAGATTAAGATGTCATCCAAATACACCACCACGAATGAGTTGGTGAATGGTCGCGAGATGTCGTCCATCATCCTCATGAAGGTTGCAGGATCATTCGACAACCTGAAAGGCATAAAATTCCATTCAAAAATACCCTCCTTGGCTTTGAAGGCAGTCTTCCACACATCGAAGGATTCGATTGGTACCTAGTGATACTCAGAATTCAAGTCGATCTTGCTGAAATATTTGGCCCCCTTGAATTGGTCCAAAAGTTCATCAATCTACAGGATCATATACATATTCCATACATTGATCTTGTTCAGCTCCCGCTAGTCAATACAAAGTCTCCAAGTCCCATCCTTTTTTTGCACCAACACGATCAGGCTCCCATAGGGTGATGAACTCCAGTAGATGTGACCTTTCTATAGCAGCTCCTAAATCTGCATCACTATTTTGTCGTTCTCCAGAACAAAGCATCAATAGATTGATCCATTGGGTTGCAGTGCACCTGGGGTCAGATTGATGGAGTGCTTGACTTGAAAATGTAGAGGTAACCCTGCAGGTGAGGTGAAGATGTCCCAATCCTCCTCCACAACCTTGTCCATATGTTGTTTCCGTGCAGAGGAGCCATGTTTGGAGGTCATGGCCACAACCTTATTCTTGCCCTGAGCCTGGCAGATCATCAGGAAAACAAATTTCCCGGTTTTTGAAATGAGCGTATTGAATTGTTTTGCAGTAATCAAAGAGATGGCGGTAGAAGGTGCTACCTTCGATATCTTGTACAACTTATTGCCCAAAGTAACAATAAAAACGTGAGGCCTAGACTCATACACAACATGTCACTTCCAAAATTATGGTTGACCTAATAATGCATCACAAACATCAAGAGGAGCAATATCACATAATACGTCATCTGTGAAGGGCTTGATGTTGTAGGGAAGGTGACACTTCTAGCTGACACAGAGATCTCATCCTTTGTGAAGTGACCTGATGGTGTACATTTGTGGGTGTGATGTGGTCGACAGGCCTAGATTCTTCATGACCTCTGTTGAAATGAGGTTATTTTGGCTCCCAATGTCTAGAATGTACTAAATTGGGGAACCCTTCACCCACATATGGGAATGGAAGAGGTGCTCCCCCTCCTCTGGATCTTCGGGTTCGTCCTTTTGGATATTGGTGGTGGAAAAATTGGAATTGGGATCCAAATCAATAATATTCTTCCCTTTTTCATTCCCCTTATCAAGTTCTAACTCATAGTTAGAACATGCATCTAATTCGGAAGCCTTCAGCTCGGCCACCAGTGACTTATTGACTTAACACTCACTTGTGCTGTGAGTGGAGCTCTTATGGAACTCACACCACTTTCCCGTGTGCTATGAGTTCTTAGGCCACCCTGCCTTGGATTTGTCCTTTGTTCTATGGTTTTTGGGCTCCTTTCCCTTGCTTCTGATTCACAGATCGAAAGTCTCGCTTCTTCTATTTGAATTTCTGCTCAATCTTGGCAGCATACTAGTATGATGCACCAAGTGAGGAGATGCCATGGAAATTCATTTCCTCCTGAATGTATCTATGCAGAAAACTATAGTGCTTCAGCACCAATTTTTTCTCTGAATATTTGATACCAAACTTTTTACGTAGGGTATGGCACAGATTCATCACATCATGAACATCTTGATCCCTTTGTTGCCGCAGTGTATTCCATTACATTTACTTGTCATCATAGCTCGCCATAGGATAATATTTTTCTTTGATGGCGTCTTGGAAAGAATTCGAAGTGAGTGCAGCCGATAATAGGGATGGTTCCCTCTCGTCCTTTTGCTCACAAGAGGTTACCCACTAGTCCTTGACATGGGGCGATGTTTTGAGGAGCGCAAAAGTAATCTTTTTCCGATTGGAAAATTCATGAACTGAGAAATATAATTCGAATAGATTTAGCCATCTATCTATGACATTTGCATCTATTTGGTCCTCAAATATGGGAAGGTCAAATTTTACTTGTACCTTAAAAGGAGTGGCACCTCTAGTGTGGTTGTTGGATGAACCCTCCTTGAGAAATATTTTGATAGGATCTCCTTCTCCCTCTTCTTTTTTTTCTTCCACCATGGGAGGTTGTCGAGGTTTGTGAGGCTGATATTTCAAAGGTTCAACTAGATCGAGCCCTAACTCCTTATACCCCGACCTCGTTGGGGACATGCAAAGAAATATTGAGAAAGAGCAAACCGCTCTAATAGCACTAATACAGACTTATGCAGGAACACAATAAAATACAAAAATAAACATAAACACAAAGATGTAGCAGGAATAAAACTTCATATCATTAATACCAAATATTGAAAAATGCTTATAGACAGAATGGAAAATAAACTAGCTCGAGCAACAGTAGCTTATATATGAGAAGAGATGTGGTAGCTACATGCCTCTGAACTATGTTACAATGAGGCTCAAAGGCCTATTTATTATTGAGAAATAATGGAAAGCCCTAAACATCCAAAAACCTAACTCTAGGAGATGAAGCGCCAAAACTACAGACCTTGTTTGGGTAAATTGGTACATCAACTTTCTGGGGACGTAACTTTTGCATACAATATTTGTTTGATGCGCACAATACCTCACTATAAATATCTATATAATGAATACAAATTTCAAGTGGCCATCATTAGTCAACAACCCATGTTGATCCTAGTTTTTTCAGAAGTTCAGGACTCGAAAAACTGCCAAAAATAGTCAACTATGCTACAGTTAAGGAAACTGAAAATATGAAAGAAACAATGGTGGGGGTCCAAGTGGAATAGGCTGGTGGCCACCAAGATCCACCTGGATCATTCCTCCCCCCTTAGGAAGCAATGGTCCCCATTTCATTGAGTTCCTCCATGAGATGAGGAAACTTTTGCTGAACTTGATCCTAGGTGAGGCACTTGCCTTGGTGTAGGAGTTGGCTAGCTTTGACAACCTGATACAATTGGATATTTTGTTGTTGAGTTTTCTTGATATATGTGTCCATGATTTGATCAGTTGTGGCTTGTTCCATGCAATATGGGTTTAACTTTGTTGGTGTGAGTTGTTCTACAATGTCGGGTGTGTCCAACAATGGTGGAAAGTAGGGTCAAAGGCAGTCGACATTGAACACTGGGTGTAGACCAAGGAATGGTGGAATACTAATCTCAAAGGCATTGTCCCCTACCGCCTTGGTGATGGTGCATAAGCTATATTAGAACGGGCGAAGCTTGTGGTGGGGCTCAATGAGGCACTACCTTTGCAAATGTAGCCAAACTTTTTTTCCCACCTGGAACTTGTGTGGCACCGAATGCTGATCATGCCACTTCTTGTACTTAGCATTGGCTCTGTCCAATATGTGATGGATCTATTGGCAGATGTGTTGAATGTGCTCAATGAAGTTGTTTGCCTTGTCGACTTCAGCCTGGACATGAATCGAATCTACCTAAGTAACTGCAAATGGTGTGGCCACATCAACGGGACACAGTGGTTGGAATCCCAACCCCACCTGAAAGGGGTTGTGGCCATTTGAGATATGGAGAGCCCATTTATAGTTGTGTTGGACATAGGGGAGGATTTCATCCCATGTGCATGGATGCTTCAAGTTGTACATGCGCAAAATGTGTACAATCATCCTGTTGATGACCTCTTTTTAGGCATCAGTTTGGGGGTGGAAAGGTGTGGACTTAGTGAGTTTGGTGTCAAGAATCGACCAAAGACTTGACCAAAATGAACTGAGGAACTTGCTATCTCGATATGAGATAATGGACTGTGGGATCCCAAAGTGTACAGTTGCAGGATCCTTTTCCTCTAACCCAAAACACAGACTCTAAATCAGGCTTACATCCAAATACATTGTGTACCATGAATCATAACTTTCCTATGTCTTCTATCTAGACTCCTTATATATATATTTGTGTTTTACAATACCATGGTCCCAAACCATGGAAAGATTCAAAATTTCACAAAAAGTTCCATCTCTTTACATAATTAATGGGCTTTGACCCACCCCAAAGCCCTTAAGTCCAAAAATATACTTCACGCTCTGTGCCTCAATCTGCGAAGTATTTAATTCATGGGGGATCCCAGGTCCAACAGGCCCCTAACACAAAACTGTGACTTGTCCTGATTCAAAATGGTGGTGTTCCATCAATCTTTGCTCTGATGCCACCCAATGCATCTTTCAATGGCGAAACTGTATCGGCGCGTTGCTTTCCAAAATCCTAGACCTCTCTGAGCAATGTTTCTGTGATGGACATGGAAACCTTATAGTTTACTGCGTCGGGGTCCTTCATTGGGTTATTAGCCTCTGGCTTCCAGGGAGGAATGTCCAGAGACAACCTGGAGAGAGGTTCAACCTCCCCAGCGTCAACTTCCTCTAGTGCTTCTTTTGCCTCCTCATCCTCATTTGATTCTACTTCCTCGACTATTTCCTTTTTCCTCTCCTGAACCCCCTTACTCTGTTGTTCCTTCATGATTTTCTTCCAGGGCAAACACAACACTGCTATTTTCTTAGGCTTTCGAGACAGCACTACGCTCGCAATCTTCTGTCCTCTTGGAGACCTTGGCCCTGTGGCTGTTATATGCGGTGTGGCCATCATTGTGTGATCGAATCCTGGAAGGAATGTGTGGCTAAGCCTGACCTTGTTCAAGGTTTCTCTAACTGATTCAAAGTTGTACTTCGACATGCAATATCTTTCTAGACACTCTTGTAGACATTGATTCGCTATTCTAACACGTAGCACACAAAGTGGTCTAAATGGGGGCAGGATCCTTGATTTATAACAAATTTCAAATTTGAACGTCATCATCACCCTTAGACGCTCCTCATAAATGCCGATTTGGTAGGAGATTTGGCCAGATATGACCATTAATTGTGTTTTTCCCACTCCTAACGACCAAGTTGCTATCCAATCAATTTTTACTATTCCAATGGTCATATTTTGGATGAACTCCATGTGACTTGCCCCTTCAATGCAGTCCTACTTCCCTTGGCGTAATAACCTCCAATTGCGCCTTGATTCCATGTGTTGTGTAGTACTGCTACTGTGTTGGATCCATCCTTCAACACAATTGGTCTGCATCTGTTCCTCATGATATCCGCAGATCTCCTCCCCCAACACAGTCTTAGGAACCAATTCTCTCCAAACAAATTGTGGGAAAATTTTTCGAGTATTTTCCCACTGCGCAGCCTGATCCGGCTGTATTAGAGTCATGGGTTCCTTAGCAATGCAGAATAATCTTGTTGTGACTTCTTGAAATTCCTCATTAATAGATTCCCAACCATCAACAAAGTTATACGTCAACAAGAACCCTTCTACCATCTAATCCCAATCTGTCATTCCATGATGCAGTTTTGTTTCAAGATACCATTGCTGAGGTATCATCTCCAAACAATGAAAGAAAATGTGCACCCATTCTGACTGAGGTTCTACTCCCCAAGTTATTTTTCATCGAGCTAAATACTCACATGGATCCTTCTAACCATCACACTTCTCCACAATTCTTGTATCAACTTGACCAAACCTTAACCTTATCGATTTGCAGAACTCCGACCAAACTCCTAGAATTTTTCTGTGCACACCCCACCATCGAGCTAGAGTGGACCTTAAAGTGAAGTTTATAGCCTCATGAAATCTTTGTTCCTCTGACACTTTCTGCTCAAAGTCCTCCAAGAATAAGAAAACATTCCCCGTTCCATCGTAAAAGAGCAAGTCATGCACTTCTGACTTGAAACAACACAGAGATTTCATAACCCTGTTACAACACTTCGTGGTTACTTCATGCAATCTATTTGGCTAGTGCTCCAACTCTTCATCAGAATTAGACACGCACCAACTATCGCTCTCCAAATATATTCTTCCATATACAGTGGGATTAATCCAGTCTTCATCCTTCACAGTAAGTTGATAAATTAGATCAAACATATCATCGCCATACTCATGCCAGACAGGTTTTGTATATCGTGCACCTTCAGAGGGATGCAATGGCACAACAACTCGAGTGCCATCCTTTTTAAATACCATCTGCCTATTCTTCAGGTTTATAATAACATCCATGTCATAATCCCAATCAAATCCTAACAATGTGCGGTACGAATTACTATAATCAATGATATCGATGACCTCAAAGTCAACCAACACACTTGCACCATCGATATCTACGCTGACTCCCTGCAAGCGACCCATAGGGATGATCTCCTGCTGATTTTACATCCTCAACTGAATAGGAAACCATTACAACTTTGGCTTTCCCATCCGATCCCATGTCTGTTTTGGTAGAACATTAGCATATCATCCCAGATGCAGAATTACTTGATCCATCTCATAGTCTCTGATCTGCACAGTTAATCCCTTCTCCCGACTAGTTCTCTTGTTATTCTTGTACACTTTTTTTACTGCATGATTATCCATCCGTAGCTCTTATTTACCAACACAATTATAAATCATCTCCTACAATCCTTCTACATCCCTCTAGTCCCTTAACATCTTCATGCGCGTCTGTAAGAAAGATGCTAGGATCAACGGATCGACTCCCTTTACTTCAACATACTCTTCGAGCTTCTTTTCTACTGGGAACAATTATCTCTGCACAGTACATGTCGCAGCCTTAGGAGTCATAAACGATTTTTTCGCTACCAGGAATGTCTCTTTTTCGTGTTGTACATGAAACCCAAAAATATTACCTTAAGACTTACTTACCCATGTCTCTGGTACAGACCTCTGCCCATCTGCGCATTTTCCTCCAATATTCATACGACTACGCGTGAATATGTTAACACTTGGATCTCCTTGGTGTGGTTCAACCCTCATCATCTGTATGTTCTATGATTATTGTTGGTTGCGCTTCTCTTTCATTTTAGCTAACAAAGTGGGAAAATATTCTATTTCATGACCAAATTCCTGAAAATACTTACAAGAAACATTAATAGCATTCTGGAAATCTCAAGAAAAGTGTCCTATTTGTCCGCAGTTGTAACAAATGATTTATCCTTGCCCTCGGCTAGAGCTTCCTCCTCGGTCACACCCTGAGTCTTGAAAACCCTCTCGTGCAGTTGGTGAGCCCATAACTTCACGAACTTCTACTTGCATTCAATATGTGCCTGGACTATTCTGCAACATTAGATCATAGCTCCTACAATGTTTTTCATCGTGCCCAACCGAACTACAAAAGTTGCAGAATAGTTGCTTCGACGATATGACCAAATTTTGTAATAAGTGATAAAAATCAGTGGAATGTTGCCATGAAACTTCACAGATACTACACCATACTTTAGGCCCTACACTTGGCCCTCTGCTCGATCTAGGTTTTAACAAACTCGGCATCCCAGTGCCCAAATAGTCTCTAAAAATAGGACACTGCTCCTTGTAGTGACTCTCAACCTTGCACTTGATACACTAGACCTCCATTCTCATCTCTGGGTGAACCTCCTTTCCATTTTTAGATCCTGGAGCACCATGTGAAAACTTTCCAACTGAGTCTGAATTTGTTGCACCCCTATGCTTGCATTGACTACCGACGAAGCTTCCAACTTCATCACTATCTCCAACACTTCATCCTGATTCGCGATATTCTGTTGTGAAAATGGAAATATAAGATGCGACAACAACGCAACAATAAACCACTCTTTATGTTGTTCGTCTGGGATCTTAAAGCTAATATGAATAAAAAATGTCTTAAATCTCTGATATAATTCCCACAGTCTCAATTATCAGCTTCTTAATCTCTTTGATCTCAATGATATACCTGGATTGTGACTTCGGTTTCTTGAATTCAACATTCAACGCAGTCTTTGTTTCAACCAATGAATCATTTGCATTCATTGTAACAAACTTCATGTACCAAGATAATGCCCGATCTTGTAGCGCAATAACCAACTGTACTTTCTTCATATATTCATTTGTAACATTGTGCAAACTCCATATCGCTTCTACTACAAACCAGAACTTTTCAGGCTCATCTATTCCCTTGAACACAGGAATCTTCGGTGGTTAGGAAATGGTAAATGGGGGAGGTGGAGGCGTATGTGGAGGTGGAAGGACAAAATGAAAGAGAGTGATGACGGGGGTGGAAGGTTGGTGAATTTCCTCAGCACTCTAATGACTTTCAGATCCCAACGACAGACTTCGCGGAGTGGCGGGGTTGCTTTCTCCTCCTTCAACCTCAAACAATGGTTTATATTCCCTTTCAACGTATGTTCCCCAACTGGTCCTAAAACATTTTCCACTTCACGTATCACTAGGGTCTTTGTCTTCAAAAATAAATTTGAGCACAATCATAGTATACCCTTTTCATAGAATAGCATTTTAATCTAGAACTCCAGTGAATTCAAGTACTTACCTCGTAGGCCTTTGAAAAAGTTGTGCTCTGCTTCACTATAGGACATATAGGTCTCGATCGCAAACTAAGTAATGAATCCCCCAAGGATGCTATCAATCCAGTAATCAACAGCTCTCGTGATCTCATTGTAAGTCTTATTTATTTTCTCAATCAAATCTGGGGTCCACACATTAGGTTTATTATTAAAATACCCTGTTTTCATAAATAGCCTTGAGATCCACCTATGCAACTCACTATAAAATGATGCAAAGAAGAGCTCGTATTGTTCTGTATAGATATACTTATGTAACCAGTGTTTGGTAGAGATACATGAACTTTTGTTTTATTGTGCATAAAACTTACATTATTTCATATCTATCCAATCTTCAATCTCTTTCTTAGATAGATTCCACATCCAGCTATCCCTCAGTCAGATCTCTGTCCCATAAACAAAACCATTTGTTGGCTTTATGGGTTGAGAACTAGGTTCAAATAGTCCGCGCAATCCAACAAAACCCACTATTACCAGCCCTTTCGACAACAATCTGCTTTCATAGACCGAAGTCTCACTCGAGGAAATATAGGGGGATGCTAGACTGCATGATCTTACTTATTCATGCATTAAACATAGTAAATAACCATAAAATGGACTGCACTATGCACTTACAAAAAAAAACCCTTATTCAGCATAGACATTCATAAATAGTAAGAAAAAAGAAAAGACATCATTATAACTTAGATTTTCTCAACAGTTCATTCATTAACATCCAGATCTATCCCATACATCCACTTTCCACCCTACGCACACAACTACATTATTTCCTAAGGTCTCCACACACACATCTCTAGGAGCCTATGATCAATCATAACCTACCTATTAATTCTATCTAGAATCCTTATATATATTTGGCTTTTACAATACCATGGTCCCAAACAATGGGCAGAGTCCAACGTTCACAAAAATTCCCATCCCATTACATAATTAAGGGGCTTTGACTCACCCCAAATCCCCTAAGACCAAAAATATAATTTGCGATCTGGGCTTCGATATGCAGGGTCTTTACTTCATGGGGGATCCTAGCTCCAATGTTAGTCATTGCCATGCTTGGTAGAAGGAAGGCCTAACATGTAATCAATGTAGATGGATTCCCAAGTTCGAATAGGGGTAGGCATCAGAGTGTATAAGCATTTTTTCTTGATGGTCGGTTGTAAAATGGCACAGACAGTGTAGGATCTGATGTACTTCCCAACATCATGTTGAAGGTTCGGAAAATAGAAAAAATTCTGCAATACTGCCACTGTTTTCTCGACGCTGAAATGTCTAGTGACTCAACTATAGTGCGCTTCCCAAATCATCTTGGCATGCTCACTTGAAGAAACACAAAGGTGTACTAGGTGGCATAACAGTGCATCCTTGAGGTGAAAATTTGGAACTTCCTTACCCTCTAGGAGCGTCCAATATGTGTTGTTGAATTCTGGATCACTTTTGTAAAGATACACCCTTTTTTGAAATCTCATGCCCAGAAGAGTTTGTTGATCAGCGGTTGTCATTGATGTCAACCCAAGCAGCACCAGGGGCTAACCCATTATTGCATGGGAATTTGACCTACCAAATTAATATATTCTGGGTCAATAATTCTTTTGATGGTTTCTACTTGTCAAGATGTTTCCGTTGATAGATGGCACGCCATGTAATTCTTCACGGTTCGAGAGATATTCATGTTTGAAGTTTGTACCCCCAGTTAGTGAGCTAAAACCCCATGGGGTTGGGGAATGGGTCATTGAAAATTCATAATTAATATTTTTAAGCTCTAATCCCTCCCACGTTCACTTGTTGAAGCCCTCTCAACCTAAATTTATATAAATTGTGATCCTCATTTCCTCCTTATGCGAGGATTTCGCTATCTGAGACGAGTCCATCGTGGCATGTTCATTCTAACTTTTTTCTACGAAGGTTAAGAAGCTGAAATTTTTATGAGGTGAAGCCAAAATCCTGAGGAAGCTTCTGTGAAAATTTCAGATAAAGGTGAACAACATTTTTCGAGATATGATCTGTGGAAGTTAGGGTTTTTGTAGGCTCTTTAAATTCATCTCAAAGAAGTGACCTTGGTAAACTCGTCATAACTCTCTCCGAGTATCGGATTGGAATTTCGTAAAAATTGATGGATATTTCACATAATTTGGTTTTCACTCTATCAATTTTAGAGCCGAATTAAGAAACAGTGACATGTGGCACGCCATACAAGTTCACTTTGCTGATATAGTCCATAATTAGGGCATTGTGAGAGATTGGAGAGATTGGGTATAACTCTCTCTTGAAGAATCCAAATTGGGTCAGAACTATGGAATTGGAAAGATGACTCAGAGGACTACTACAGGACTAAAAATTAGATATTGGGGATTTGAAATAACAGAGATACACCAGATTCAATATCGAGCTCCTAGAAGGCAAAGAAAAAGCTAGATCATGTGTTGTCAAGGGTTGTAAAGGACCTGACTTTCTAGGGCAACAAAGCAAAGCAAGGTGTAGCAGAGGGTAGCATGAAAAGAGAATCAACGAAGGTTCATAACAACAGCAAGAATTTCATCCTATGAAGTCTTCAAGTGGGCAGCACTGCATACAATCATTGTAAAGGTATCCTTGTACTTATTCATTGTAAATACTTTATTGTACAGAAGTGCTAGTATCTATACGCAAGGATTGGAAAAGGGGAGTAGTGTCGGGTGGTCTAGGATCATCATTAGGTGGTTGTGTCATAGTTGGGGTTATTTTCTAGTGTTTCTTCTTCTTCTACATCATTCTATATCATTGTAAAGTGGACCATTTTCCCTGGTACGGGAGTCTATTCTTCTTTTATTCTTCTACAGGGTGGTAGGGTGGTGCTAGGGTGAGTTGTAGCTCATTGGGTGTTGGGGCATCCATTCAGTTGACTACTGAAGAATCTCGGGTGTTGGAGTGTCCATCCAGTGGGAGCTGGAGAAGAATGATTTTCTAGATTCTAGGAAGTTGGAGCTTTATTTGCAATTGGAGTTGAATATTAAAGAATTATTAGAAAAGCATTAGGTGGTTTTTGTCCCGGAGTGGGTTTCCACCTTAAAAACTGTGTGCATTTGTGTTCCTCTTGTTTGCTGCTATCATTGTACAAACAATGATAATAATTGAAGATTAACTAATGCTCTAATTAAAAGGAATACTGAAGGATTCTGCCCCCCTCTCGATATTTCCAGCAATTGGAATCGAGCTTAGTTTCATGATAGCAGTTTAACAGCTGGAAGGAGGTCATGGAGCATACCAAGAATGGTGTACCTCTATTCAATGAAAATAATTATGCACTTTGGAAAGGAAGAATGGAGGTCTGTCTCTTGGCGCAAGGTTATGAAGTATGGGACACTGTTCAAAATGGATTTACATCAACCACAGATGATCAAGGTAAGAAGAATTGGGTAAATGATGAAAAATAAAATAATATTATTATCAGTGGACTTATTGAATATGCTTATCATAAGGTGTTGGGTTGTAAAACTGCCAAAAATGTATGGGGCAAGCTTGAGAATATATATGCAGGTGACTCAAATATCAAAGAAGCAAAGCTTCAAATCTATAGAGAAAAATTTGAGAAACTCAGAATGACAGAAGATTGCAACATTGTTGCATACTTCCAATACGTTGATGAAATAAACAATACTCTAAAAGGATTGGGAGAGCCAGTTGATGAGAAAACTATTATACAAAAGATTCTTAGAACGTTACCAGGGAGTTTCAACCCAAAGGTATCAGTCTTAGAATATAGTGCAGATCTGGACAAACTCAGCAAAGAGGAATTACATGGAGTTCTAATAGCATATGAAATGAGATTTGA
This sequence comes from Pinus albicaulis, assembly GCA_034641835.2. Lineage (NCBI taxonomy): Eukaryota > Viridiplantae > Streptophyta > Pinopsida > Pinales > Pinaceae > Pinus > Pinus albicaulis. The sequence goes on from CM076578.1 coordinate 1,169,090,673, forward strand.
TGAAGAAGATGGCACTTCGCATCTAGAAACTACGTTCGTTACATCTAAGAAAACCAATAAGGATAAACAACCTTCAATTGAAAAGACATGCACCTGCAAGTGTGAATAAAAGGGAGATGATGAAGAAGGTCTTTCAGATGAAGAATATGCTTACTTCACGAGAAAAATAAAAATTGGTAAGGGAAAATTCAAAGGTAAACTTCCATTGATATGTTTCAGTTGTAATGAGGTTGGGCATTTTTCAGTAAAATGTCCAAACATAAGTGATGGCAACTCAAAAGGAAAGAAAGGCTTTAAGAAATTCAACAAGCAAGGATCCAAAAGGAACTTTCTATCTAAAGAAGATAGCTCATCATCCGATGAAGACAATGACAGTGAAGAAGAAGCCAATGAGAGAGTATTGTTTATGGCCAAGCAAAATAAACAAGAGGTATCAAACAACGAAGAAGAAGGAATGACCATAGAATAATTTTATAAGGAAGCAATCAAGCTTATAAAAGATCTCAAGGCAGAGAAGATCCGTTCCAATACTCTTGAAGAACAAGTTCAAGGTCTCAAAATTGAAGTTGAAGAACACAAATGCATTGAAGAGTCATTCAAAAGAAGTTGGAAGAAAGCAACCAAGAAAGGGAAGAATTGGAAGCCGAAGTAGTCTCACTGCGTGAGGAAGTGAAGAAAGGAAAAACTATCCAAAACTATGCCAAAAGCTCAAGGGCATTGGAAGAACTCATCAACAATCAAAGATCTTACAACGAAATAACTGGCATCAGTTACAAAGAAGAAGAAGCAAGACCTTCTACAACAAAATACAATGAACCTATGAGATCTAACATGCATGTAGACTTCACTGGACAAGATTCACAAGAACAGCCTTGGAAGACAATTCCTCGACGGAAATTTCCATCCAAGTACTAACATATTTTTTATGGCTACTGTTATTCATGTGGAAAATTTGGTCATAAAGTTGTATAATGTCGCACGTACCCTAGGAACGAATAAAATTACAGGAGATATGTCAAATATGAACCTCCCAGGGCTCAGCGAAATATCAATAGATTTGAACATTTAAGAAATAATATTGAATGTTACAAATGTCGAAACTTTGGACACATAGCCAAAGACTGCAGACTTGAAAATCCTCTAGAAGAATCTTCGAAACCACAGAATGAACGAACATGGAAGAAGAAGAAGAATGATAATTGTGCTCTCGCTTTCAAGGCTCAAAATAACAAATATGTGTGGTATGTTGATAGCGATTGCTCAACGCATATAACTAGAGATAGAAATAAATTTGTATCTCTGAAAGAGAAGAAGGATGGAACCATGTCCTTTGGAAATTATGGATCTTCAAATGTTATAGGATCAGGTACTGTCACTCTCGGAAGCAAATATGCTCTAGCCAAGAATGTTCTATTGGTTGAAAACATGAATCACAATCTGCTCAGTGTTGGACAAATGTGTGATCAAGGACACACAATACTATTCAACTCCACAAAATGTGAAATCAGGAAAGGTGTGTATGGTTAAATTGTGGCTACACCAAGTCAAGCTCAAAACGACATATATGTTCTGGATGAAGCAACTAAAGCATTTCTAATAGCTAAAGAGGATGATACAATAATTGGTAGCAATGATGATCGACTAAGTAAGAAGTTTGCTACAAAGGTGCAAAGTGATTTCGAGATGTCTTTACTTGGTGAGATGACATACTTCTTAGGGCTTCAAATATCTCAACAAAAGAAATGAATATTTATATTTCAAGCCAAGTACATCAAGGAAATGCTCAAGAAATTTAAAATGGAATATTGCAAACCCATCCTTACTCCAATGGTAACAGGTTGCAAATTGAGCATAGACGACTCATCTAAAGATGTGGATCAAAGGTTGTACAGATCTATGATTAGTAGTCTTCTATATGTAACAGCCTCTCGAAAAGATGTTATGCAAGCAGTTGGACAAGTAGAAATATTCCAAGCAGCACCAAAAGAATCACATATTAAATATTCGCCAGCATTGGAATATCTTCGTCAGAAGCTTGGGATTCTCCCAAGTTCTCATTAGATTTTCCTTTTTCAGAATATAAAGGGGGAGTGGAAGTAGATTACAAGTCTGCGGGACAGTTGTGTGTCAGGGGGAGTGGAAGTGTGTACAGGTCCGCAGGATGATTATGTTTCAGGGGGAGTTACCCTTTTCCATTGATGTCAAAGGGGAAGAGAATGTTTTAGGAAGAGTTGTCATGATCACAGGGGGAGTACTTGTGTTGCCATCAATGCCAAAGGGGGAGATTGTTGATCAGCGGTTGTCATTGATGTCAACCTAAGCTGCACCAGGGGCTAACCCATTATTTCATGGGAATTTTTACCTACCAAATTAATATATTTTGGGTCAATAATTCTTTTTATGGTTTCTACTTGTCAAGATGTTTTTGTTGATATATGGCACACCATGTAATTCTTCACGATTTGAGAGATATTCATGTTTGAAGTTTGTACCCCCAGTTAGTGGGCTAAAACCCCATGGGGTTGGGGCATGGGTCATTAAAATTCATAAGTAATATTTTTTAAGATCCTAAAATCCCTCCCACGTTCACTTTTTGAAGCCCCTCTCAACCCAAGCATTTATATAAATTGTGATCCTCATTTCCTCCTTATGTAAGGGATTTCGCCATCTGAAACAGGTCATCGTGGCATGTTCGCTCTAACGTTTTTTCTACGAAGGTTCAGAAGTTGAAATTTTTATGCGGCAAAGAAAAAATCTTGAGGAAGCTACTGTGAAAATTTTAGATGAAGGTGCGCAATATTTTTGGAGATATGATTTGTGGAATTTAGGGTTTTTGCAAGCTTCTAAAATTCATCTCAAAGAAGTGACCTTGGTAAAATCGTCATAACTATCTCTCTGAGTATCAGATTGGAATTCTATAAAAAGTGACAGATATTGCACACAATTTAGTTTTCTCTCTATCAATTTTAGCTCTGAATGAAGAAACAGTGGCATGTGGCACGCCATACAAGTTCTCTCTGCTGAAACAGTCCATAATTAGGGCATTGTGAGAGTTTGGGTATAAATATCTCTTGAAGAATCCAAATTGGGTCAGACCTGTGGAATTGGAAAGATGACTCAGAGGACTACTACAAAACTGAAAATAAGATATTGGGGATCTAAAATAATAGAGATACACCAGATTCAATATCAAGTTCCTAGAAGGCAAAGAAAAAGCTAGATCATGTGTTGTCAAGGGTTGCAAAGGACCAGACTTTCTAGGGAAGCAAAACAAAACAAGGTGCACCAGAGGGTAGCATGAAAAGAGCATCAACCAAGGTGCATAAGAGTAGCAAGAAGTTAATCCTATGAATTCTTCAAGTGGTCAGCATTGCATACAATCATTGTAAATGTATCATTGTACTTAGTCATTCTAAATACATTATTGTACAAATTGTACTAGTATCTATCTGCCAAGAGTTGAAGAGGTAGTGTCAGGTGTTCTAGGATCATCATTAGGTGGTTGTGTCATAGTTGAGGTTATGTTATATTTTTTCTTCTTCTTCTACATCATTCTATATCATTGTAAAGTGGACCATTTTCCCTAGTACGGGAGTCCATTCTTCTTTTATTCTTCTACAGGGTGGCAGGGTGGTGCTAGGGTGAGTTATAGCTCATTGGGTGTTGGGGCATCCATTCAGTTTATTACTAAATAATCTCAGGTGTTGGAGCGTCCATCCAGTGGGAGCTGGAGAAGAATGCTTTTCTATATTCTAGGAAGTTGGAGCTTTATTTTCAATTGGAGTTGAATATTAAAGAATTATTAGAAAACCATTAGGTGGTTTTTGTCCCGGAGTGGGTTTCCACCTTAAAAAATGTGTGCATTTGTGTTCCTCTTGTTTGCTACTATCATTGTACAAACACTGATAATAATTGAAGATTAACTAATGCTCTAATTGAAAGGAATATTGATTCACCCCCCTCTCAATATTTCCAACAGAGTTGAGCACAGTGGTTAGGGCAACGATCGGTGGTCAGTTGAGGCAATCTGAAACATTATTAGTGCTTCCCTTCTTGTACTTGATGTTCAAAGGGAAATGTTGCAGGTATGTGGACCATTTTTTATGGTGACCATTCTACAACTTCCCTTGTGTCTTGATGAACTGCAAGGGTTGGTGATCTGTGTTAATGATCGTTTCCTTCCCCAAAATGTAATGCTTCCATTGTCAACATACCTGCACAATGGAATACAATTCTTTTTCATAGGTGGGATACTTTCGGATCGTGTCTAAAGGTGTCGCATTGTGATATTCCACTGGATACCCCTACTAAGTAAATACTGCCCCAATAGCATAGTCAGAGGAATTTGTGTTGATCTCAAATGGTTGCTGCAATTCTGGTAATGTGAGCATTGGTTTAGAGAAAATGTGATACTTCAACTCTGAAAATGCATTCTTTTGAGATTCGATCCATTTTTTTTCTTTTTCTCCTCCCTTGGGGACTTGACTCAAAGGAAAAGTGATATGAGAGAACCCCAATACAAACCTGCGATAGAAATTGGCAAGCCCCAGAAAGCTGTGAAGCTCTGTTAGAGTGGATGGGTCTGGCCAATCCCAAATGACCTGGATCTTAGATGGGTTCACATGCACCCCCTGTTCATCAATAATGTATCCAAAATATTGAACCTTGGTCATGCCAAAAGTGAATTTCTCCAAATTGGCACACAACTTGTGTTGTTGGATTGTTTGGAGGAATTTTCAAATGTGGTGGAGGTGCTCTTCCCAACTCTGGTTGAAGATCAGGATGTTATCCAAATACACCACCACGAATGAGTTGGTGAATGGTTGCAAGATGTCGTTCATCAGCCTCATGAAGGTTGCAGGAGCATTCATTAACCTTATAGGAATCATGAGTTGGTGAGCCACGGTATTGCATCAAGAGTGATGCAACTCCTAGAGGCTACTCAACTGTACTTTATCAACCTGGGGTTCGTACAAACTTGGAGGTGACAGTGCTATATGCACAACAGATGATTTATAATCATGCAATCCTCTTCTCAGTTCTACAATGAGGTGTTACTACTAGGGTTACTTCTAGGAAAGGAATTTCGTCACACTTCTAAATGAAATCTAAGACTGGAATTACATCATGATGATTTGTCTATCAACTAGAAAGAAACTACTCTAGATCGTAATGACTCATCTAACTATTTGCAAAAAGAGGATTCCACACCTAGGCTAATACAAGAAAGTAAATTAATTTAATTGACATTCAAAAATTAAATTGATGAAGTGAAATTGCATAAATGGAAACTAATCTAGGCACACATGCTAAACCAAATGATTGATTTAATTCAATTTATTTTATGCTTTAATAATGTGATTAACAATGCATCTATCAATGAGCTGGTTATACTTCTAAATGAATTTTTTTTTCATCAAAAGAAGGAGGCATTGAGGTGACCTAAGAGGGTCCCTGACTCATGGTTTCATATCTGAATTTGTCTTAGATGTTGTTCCAGGCCTGGATGAGGTAAAAGAGAGGTTTTGGGCTGAAGGAGTGAGTGGTTGGCGCCACTAGAGGATTTCTTGTAGTGCTAAATGTTATAGGAAATAGGCCAAGGGTAGTTTGAGGCCAGAAATGGTGAGGAAATGGGTAGGAGAGGTGGAATGAAGGTGGATCTAGGTGGATTGAGGGTAACCAACCCCTTGGCAAGCTCATAAAATCTCTCAAATCCTGTCTTGCACCTCCAAGGCAGCTCTCGGTGTTGTGGTGGAGATTTCAAAAAAAAGTGTTGAAGGCGACTTGGTTGGAAGTTGGTTGATGAGGGGTGGAGACTGAAGCTAATGGTGTTGGGGAAGTCCTCCTATGCCGCTCTACTCAAACATGCAAGAAAACAACTTTTTCATGCATTCATCATTGACAAATCTATCATGAAAATGGTGGAAAAGATGAGTTGAACTTAAGCACACCTACCTATGCACTTGAACCAAAAAAATAACTCTGCACCTACAACATGTCCATGATAAACAAATCAATCTATCTAAATTTTCCAATAAATCATAAACTGAAAGTAATTTTCAGTCTATGGTGAATATCTACCCTCCTAAAGCTCCAATGGAAGAAGTGAGAGGAGGAGCCTTTAACACAAAATTTTGAGATCGTATATGCTACTGCAACATGAAATGTCAGGAAACTAACTACTTCAACATGAAATAAAAAGTGACTAACTACAACAACATGAAATGTAAAGAAACTAACTACTGCAATATGAAATGCAAACACAAGTACATAAGAGAGATTGAGGCCAATGGATTGGGCCCTAATCCACAAGCTCGGCTCCATAAAACTAACTCAGTGGAAAAAAAAAAACACAAATACTCATTTTATTTCATAACTAGTTTTGTACATAACATATGAAAGTTAGAAATGTCTATTAAAAGAGCTAAGAGTGCTTTATCTACCTCCAAAAATCGAATCCTAGTGAGCTCTTTCTCTTCCCTATTTATCCTAAAGGGTAGCTACCAACAACTCCCTAAAAAGTAGGTGGTTTTCCCCTTGGAACTTGAGAGAAGTGGAACTTGGCACCTCTTGATCTTCCACTTGCTTGGTTGCCTCTGATTTAGAGCTGTTGGAGGAGAATCTCGAGGATATCGGTTGCCTTTAGGAGTTAAGGAGGTGGCCAACCCTCCTACAATCACTCCTTGTTGTCTACTCTGAGCTCTGATTATGAAATCTTCCTCAAAAAGGGCATATTCTCTTGATTGTCTTGCATTTAAACCACATTAGCCTTCGAAGAATGACAACCCTTAATACACCATCTACACTAAGAAACATATGACAATAATGCAATTAAATGTGAGAAATAGAGAATAGTTAGGATAAAAAGGTGACAATTAACCCCTTAAAATGTACCTAATGATGGTGCTCATCATCACCCACCTACCAAATGGTTGGTCATCCTCTGAGAAACTTAGTCCTCTTTCTTCAATTATTTTATTTCCCTTGTGGCCTCTATGACATCCCAAGGAATCATAGAAGGAGTTCCCTCATGAGGGTAGAATATTGCATTCTTTCTGCCTCCTCCCATTCTTTGTTTTCTTCATCTTGGTTTTTTCCTTCACCTAGTCCCAACAACAAAGGTGGATTGAGTTTTAAGCCAAGCCATTGGATCTTCTTTGTTTGCATGGATATCTTGTAAAAAGGCACCCTTTCTAGGGTAAATCTCAATCTCTCTAGAGTATGATACTCCATGTTTCTTAGGCTAAGAGGGAGGCCATTCCACCTTCTCTGACTTGCCATCACACACTCCTCTCCCAACAGTCTAGAAATGTCATCATAATGTGCAATTTCTTGTGCTTGGGCGTTGAGTTATTTATCTGCAAGGTTGGCATCATTTCCTATCATTAGGTGATTGTTTATGACCCCTCTAGGGTTGGATAACTCTACCCTAATATGGAAAGGTTTGTTTCCTTCCCTTCTCATCACCTTTTTGACCTCCTCTACCCTAACCTCTTCATTGATTATCCAAGAGGCTAGGGCCATCAGTTGCATATCCCCCGACCTAGAGTTAGGGTCCCAAATGTTTAGATCAGTCAAGATAATATTATGTATATAAAATTATGCCAATTTTTTCCTTATCCTGTATGTTGGATTGGTTGCAAAAATCAATAAATTTCTTGTAATTTTGGAAAGGTAATGACCGGTATGAGGTTAGTGTTCTAATATGAAATTGCAGCCAATTTTCCTTTAGGTATATGGCATAAGATTTGGAGGAATTCCTGCGTTGTATTTCCTCCATGCACAAATATGCCATGGTGGAAATCTACTTGTTCTTCTACTGTAGTTGGCTTTGTAATATTGCATTTTTTGTTTGTGCCTCTTGTAGCTGCTCCTTTAGCATTGTTTCCCTAAGTCTGACATCATCCAAATATCTCCCTATCTCAGTGAGTTTCTCCTCCATGATCCATACATCTTGCACACTCATATTTTTGTCAATTTTCATCCAGTGGTGTGTGTGTGCTCTCTCTTTCTCTAGCTCATAAAATGGGGAAATTTCGAGCTTTTGAGGGATTATCCTTCCCCCTTCAATGACTGTGTAACAAGAGCTCAGTTTTGGCTATGGGCTAGGATGTGGAACTAATGTTATGTCCTTTGGGAAAAATTTTAGAGAGGCATGCCCCTCCTTCGGTTCCTCCTCTTTCTTTCATTTGGCATCGTGCCCCTCAATTTTTGTCTCTTTTTCATCACCTTGGGCCTCCTTCCCTTCCACAGGTGCCTTATCTTCCTCCCCCGTGACCTTCTTTTCTCTCTGTGGAACATTTGGAGTTTCCTATAGCACTGTGTGAGTTTCCTATAGAAAACTATGGTTTTCCTATAGAAAACTCTCTTTTGCTTGTTGCCTCTCATTTTATTCCTCTTGAAGGTCTGTGGGGGTTGGTACTTATTTTAGGGATGCTAGCCTTGAAGAGTATCTTATTATATAGGTCACAGGTGTCTCCTCAGGTGAAGTGACCTCTTTATTTTTTCCCTCCTCTTGGCCTATTTCATATTTCTTATTAGGTGACTCTTCAATTGTTATTGGGCTCTTAGTTGGAGATTCGGGTCTCCCTTGTTTCACCCTGGCACTCTTCCTGGTCTTGAAGTACATGGGGGTCTGTATTTTTCTCTTTGCCTTTACAAGGGTACTTAGAGTGGCTAATGTGGCAGCCACCTCCTTTTTTGAGGTACCTGGTGATAGGCTGGTTTGTCGAGGAGAGATATCAATTCTCAGCATGGGGTCTAGTATCTCCTCATTTCATGTATTTCCTTCCTTCTCTTCTTATTTTTCTTCCTCCTCCTTTTCATATTATTCTCCTTTTTCATATCTCTTTTCCTCCTCCTCTTTTCCTTCATCTGTTCCTAGGTTTTCTATGTGCTCTGCTTCTATTTCCATTTCCTCTTATTTCTCTTCTTCCTCTGTCCCTTCAATCTCTTCCTCTTCTTCTTTCATACCACTTTCTCCAAGGCTAGATGAAGGGTTTTTTCCAGGAGTGACAACTTGTGTCCCAATGAATTCTTTTATGTCCATGTCTATGAAGGTGGAACAAGGTATAAGGATGTTAAGTATGTTGATAGAATCTCCCACTATAAGTTTAATGAGTTCATGGTGAGCTAGGTGTTGATACTTTCTCTCCCTCACTCTCTTTTTCATGTCTTTGATTGAATGTAGGAGGAATTATGGAATGTTTAGTCTCTACTCTAATTGAAAATCTCCTTTGAATCTAAGCTCATGTAATAATCTGAAGTGGTATCCATAAACCACATTGAGTCTCCCCTCATAGGAAATATATTTCATGATGTGATATGCTACCTCATCCCATGGGTAAGGGAGACTCTCCCTTCTTACCCCATTCTTATCCTCAATGTACTCTTCATTAGGCCATAAGAATCTCTTCTTAGAGGTATTGCTAGAGACTCTATTCTCTCTGTTTCACTTAACTCCTAGAGGCAAGTTTGTAACTCAGTTAATGAGCTCAAGGGTTATGTTAATGGCCATCCCTCTAACCACTATGGTGGCCCTATCATCTGCTTAGGAGTGCAAGGCTACTGAAAATTCTCGAGCCACTTTTTCAAATCCTTTGAGGAGCTCGAATAACCCTAGCCACTGGTGATTTATAAAGATTTCAACCACAAGAGGGTGTAGTCTAATTATTTTAATGTATGTGGGATCCCTTCTGTTAAAACCTCCCCCCATCTTATGACTATGTTAGATAGATAGTTTTCTGTCTTGTTTCTAAAAAACTAGTGATATGGGACCCCAAAGGCTTCAACTTAACACAAAATGAGATTTTCTTACCCCTAATTCTCTGAACATCCTCTTAAATTTATGAACTATGGCTTGACTGTGTGTAATTTTCCATGAAACATTTTATAGCTTGGTGGGGCAATGTCCACTTACCTCTGCATATCTGATGCTTTATTTCTTGGAGGATGGTGTTGGGGTGTCAATACACTCTGAGGGTGGCTTTCATGGTAGTTTCTAGAAATTTTCATCCCTCCTGTAAACTTCCTGTAGCACCAGCAAACTTTCCTATAGCATGAGCTTACATGCAGAACTTGATCTTGGTTCAGAACTCCTCGATGGCTCCTGTCTCTTTCCTAATCTAATTAATCTTAAAATTCATAATGGAATGAGGGATAATGATCCAAAGTACACATTTTATTCCAAATTGAATGGACTTGGAGTGTAGTGGTGATTTGGATTTGGCATGGGGTTTCCTCATTTGGACCGCTGGTCCCACTTGAGTCAATCATTCCCATCTGCCTCGGAATCACCTCCAACTCCTCGTGATATCTCCCTTAACTGATTTGAAAATACATGTGGCATGAAAATCTCCACTTCCTCTTTACTTTAACTTTATGAGGTAGGCCAAGTTAATTGGCCACCTTTTTTACTTTTAAACTCTCTATTCTCGAGATTAATTCATTTTAGCCAAATGATGCATAGCGAGAGGGTGAGGGAGCCATACCTGAGCCTACCTATTGTTGAGGAGTGGCATGATATTTTGAGGTAGGGAGTTGGAGCATGGTGATGGCCATCAATGTTTTTTCCTTTGTTGTGTTTTTTTTTATTCATATTTTTATTTTTTAAGTAAGCATATTATTTCTGAGTGAGATGCTTATTACTTCTGTTTGCTGATTATTTTTGCAGGTGTTGCATGGAGATCCTCAAGTGCTGCTGCTAGTGTGGATTTCCTTCTAGATTCCTCTAGTGATCATCTCGAGCCATCTCCATCATCTATCTCTTACATTTTTTACTTTTTGTTGCATGTACATAATTTCTACAAGATGTGATCATCTTCCTGCAGCAGTCCCTTTTCTGCAGTTTTGGAGCTCCACTTAGCTGAGGAATGAGGAGAAGTATTGCAGGGATGCTAGGAATGGATTTAGGAAGTGGATTAAGTGGTGGAGAGATGAGGGTATGCTAGGAGAGGCCCTGTGTGAAGATATAGCTAAACTAACTCGGAGTTGTGACATAGACTATTTAATGATTGAATATTTATGCATGGAGTGGAGTGATGGTTAGGAGTGGTAGGTATGGGAAAACAATTTGATTTTTCATGTCTTCTTTAGGGTTAGGTGTCCTTGGGTGATCTTGTTCCTTCTCGGATGACCTTCATGTAGCATTATATGGTTTCCTGTAGTACTACATGAAATCTTGTAGCAACCTAGGACATCCTGTAGCACTGCAGAGAGTAAGAAAAACATGGATTTTTTTCTCACCTGGAGGGAGAAATGGATGAATGGATGCATACTGGGATTGGTCATGGAGTGGATAGGTAGAGGAGAGAGAAGGAGATAAAGCATGTTTCTCCCTTTTTTCCAAATTTCCCTTGATCAACAACCTGTAAAATAGAAAGAGATTAGTGCATAGAAGTTGTTTCATCCCTTTTTCTTTTTTTTCTTTTTTTTTGAAGACAGATGAGTTGCCTCAGCAAATTTTTTCAACTCATAGAGGTTTTCACCCAAGGATATTTTATTTATCTGTTTTTGGTTGCACCATCTTACCATTGAATCTTCCAACTATTATTTTACCTGGGAGAATAAGGATTAATTCTAATTATATATTTCCTTAACCAAATTCATTATTTATTCAACTTGGAGCTCATGGATGAATGGGGAGGAATTTGAGAGTTTGGGATATCTTTGGGGTTTGAGGGAAGCAACTTAGACTAGGGGGACACTCACTAGACCAATGATTTAGGTGAGGGAAGAGGGAAGAGAACTCATCTAATAATGGGGATTTTTGAAGATATGCTTTAGGAGGAGATAATGTAGGGTTATCATCCTAACCACCCTACATGGAGTAATGAAAATTGGGTTCCCTAAAATTCTCAACCAACAAATGGGGGCGAGGTGGCGTACATGCAAAACTAGGATGTTGAAGCTATGGGCCCTCCTATCTTTTTTCATATTTACAAAGTTTGAATTTGAGTAGAATAATTCAAAATAACCAAGGGAATCATCCATTAAAAAACTTATTCATAAATATTTACATATAGTTAGAGTTTAAGAACTATTAGTTTAGATTATACTAATGAATATGAATCTTCTTAATTTTTAAAAGCAGTTTTTGTATAATCCAGAACCAACTACACCCATGTTGATGGTTAGTTATTCTCCCAATATAGTAGCTTCTAAAGCCTCTAGAGGTGAATATCTTTTAAAACTTGGTACATCTAAAGTTAATCTTGGAACACTATATGAAGAAAATACAAATAGAATATAAAGGATGTTAGAAAGAAGTCCATGATATAGGAGGATTCCACATCTTATCCAATTTTATGGTCTCAAATTATGATGAAAATGGTTTCATGTTAAAAATATCATCAATCTAATACCAACACAATTGGAGCGGGGTCAAACATACATTGTATGTAAAAGTTATGGTCTATAGAAATTGAAGACAAATAGGGTCAATGCTAACATGTGGACCAATGACATGCTAACACATGAATCAATCATATATTGGCACATGGATCAATCACATGTTGAAATGTTGGTTAATAAAAAGCATTCAATATGACATTAATATGTGGAATTTCATTGAGATTCAAATAAAAATTAATGTGGGATAGATGCTAAAAGGAGGATTTAAAAAACTATAAAATATTCATGCACCTAACATTTCTTTACATGCATGATGACCCATGAATTTCTCCAACTATCCATGTATATTCCAACCATGTTATTAATATCACTTCTATACAATCCATAAGTTGTAAAATATTATAAATTTGTGCCATATATAATATGTGGGATATATTATCCCTATATAAGTAAAGGAAAATGAATATTTTAATTATATTTGAACCATGATCTTATCTACCAAAAATTAATTTCTATATCATTAAGCCATGGGTTAAACATTATTAGTTGCTAAACTTTATTATTCACTGCCTTCGGCATGAGGGACTATAACGATCGCTCAATCGTTTACCAATGTTGACTTGCTTATTAAATCAGACCGTTCTGCTTTTTAAAGTAAAGTTTCAAAAATATTAATTAAATTTTAATTTTAAATACTAATTATTTGAAATATCATTGGTTGATGAAATTTGAGGTCTTATTGCACAATTTTCCTGAGCAATTTCCTATTCTTAAAGTAATTTGTCTATTGGTAAAGTAATTTGTGTCTTTTAACCAAAGTTTCACAATAACATTTTTTATGATTGAACTAATGTTGGAAATAATTTTAGCATTAGTCTTCTAATATTAGATGTTAAATACTATAAATCTATGTATCATAGGCTTTAAATAAACTTTTTTGTTTCCCCATTGTGATGGCATGTTGTCACATTGCTATTAAAGTGTGAATCTTTAATTCTGGAGCTGCCACACATTTCTTTCTTTGAGACTGCCACACAATGTGCTATGTTGCTTCACCACTTGACCATGTTTCAGATTTATATTTTGAAGATGCCACATATTTATTTGTAGCTGCCACATGTTAGCCATCAGTAAATTTTTGTCATAGCGAATGATGGCTAAAACAGGTCTTGAGCCTTCAAGAGATTATTTTCATAGAAAATTTCTCATTCTTGAAGCCTTTTGGTGCTTTCTAACTTAAGAGTAATCTTCACTGTTGTTTCATTCAAAAATATCCACCAAGAAACCCTGTTGATATCAAAAGAGACTGTTTTTTAGGCCATTTTCCATCATTTTCTAAGCCTATTTCATTCATTTTTCCCTTTTTATCCTTCATTTTCCTCTGAAAATCCCCTTTTCTCCTTCTCATTTACCCCTCATTTCATCAAAAAACCCTTCTTAAACAATGAAAACCCCTTTTCCTGGTTTAAAAATCCCTATTTTACCTATCAGAACACTAAAAACCCAAAAAACCCACTTAAATCCTTGTTCCGCTCTTTAAATTAAAAAACAGGCTTTTTAGCCGCTTTTGGCTAAGCCCCCTTCCATTTTTCCGCCATAGAACCTTGCGCCCGTGACTAGGCACTAGCCCTCATCGCGCATCACGCATCGGCGCTTCCAAATTCTTTTTCCCCTTTACCTTTTTTCCCGATGGATCGATCTCCCGAGGGCTTAAACCCTTCACTCTTTTTTTTCATACGACCAACACCCTCAAAACGTGAGCTAAATACCTTTAGCCCCTTATCTCTCCCCTCCCAGTCCATTGCTCCTCCAAGGGACCATTCCCCAGCACCGAGCCTTCAGCCCCATCGCATCGGCGTTTCTCGGTTTTTTCTTCATTTCATTTTCCTTTTCCTCCTCCGATGCTCCAACCCCAACTTGATCTGCACCATAGATCTATGCAGATCGGACGAATGCCAATGCTCCATCACAGCCCCCTTGTTTCATTGATCCCATCCTCTTTACCCCTCAATGGCAGATCTCCAATGTGGATCTAGGAGATCCAACAGTTATCAAACCTCCTCCCTTTACTTCTATTTTCTTATTTACTCCCCCTGCCTTACAATTCCACGGAGCGATCCCAACCATAGATATTATTGATTTGGCGGTCATTGTCTCCCCTTTTACCCTTCATATTACTAACTAATACCTATTCATTTATCCCCATAAACACATCTATGCCGTTAATCCCTCTCATCCGACAGCCCTCGTTAAATCTATAGATTAACCCCGTTGATCAACCATCCTGCTACCAAAAAAAACAGTTGGCATCATACTCTGGACCCACCTTCCATCCATGAAATTATCCCCCAATCTCCATCCAACACCTGGCCTCCACCACCTCCCTTCCACCATGCACCTTTCCCCATTGCGCTCCTCCCCCACCATTGGATCTACACCTCTAGACCCAACGGTTCACATCGCGTTTCGCGCGGATTTTCGTGCCGAGGTTTAACGACCCAGATCTATGTGAAAACGGTGGTTTCCTAGTGGAAACATGGCAAGCAACGAACGATATCACGTTCGATCGCGTCAAAACCACTTACTGCTTGAATGCCGTGCGAAAATTGCCGATGGTTTTCGCAAAACCACTAATTCATAGTTTTGCACGAAATTCAGTTTTAAATCCTATTTTCACAGATTTTTTCATGGAATCTCTTCCTACATGTTGTTTCCCCTCCTTACTACTCCTCCCGCCCTCCGCTAGCCTCTGTAAGAAGTTTATCCAATGCCGCAGGGTTTTATAAAGTTTTAGTTTGTTTTATGCAGGGTTTTATGGCGGTTCTAAGGGTGAAAACCCTTCCCACGGTTCATAAAGAGATATAGCCGGAGGTGACGACCTTCGTGGCCCAAAAAACAACAAATTAACGAAAAAAAGGAGTTACCAGGGTTTATTTCATGGTTTGACCGGTGCTCTATGAGCATTGGTCATATAATCAAACCCTCTCGCATCGATGAAAACCACATGTCCACAGCAAAAAGGAAAAGACAATGAATATTAAAGATTAAAGGATTAAAGCAAATGTATGAAGATTTAAAGTTAATCCATAGTTTAAAGGTTAAAGACACAATTTAAAGCCCCGAAGATGATAAGAAGTCCTAAAAGCCAAATCAAAGGCCTAATTGAAGTTCATAGTGCCAAATCAACATAGATTAGTCAAGAGAGCCTCCAAATGCCACATCAGTGAGGCAATTAATCCTCAAAGATGCCACCTACAGGCCTATTTCCTCAAAAGAATACAAATTTAATGCACAGTCAAAGATATTTTCCAAAGACAACTCATAAGTAATTGCCAGCCTACCAAAAGCCTCCAAAGTCAACAAAAGTGACTGAAGTAGATAAAAGTTAATGTAAAAATTAATTAAAACAGAGTTAAACATCTGAAATCTTCTCCATAAGGCCTCCCAAAGGTAAAGAAGCATTTACTCTGTATTAATTGAACAATTAGACCTTCCTTTCACTCCACCTCCTCAAGTTTACCTATATATATCATATGAGGAGTTCATTGTTATGGTTGGTTGTTGAATACTTATCAAGTGTAAATAGTTATTGAGGTTGTTGAAGCTCTATTTGTAATTGAAGAAACATAGGCTGAGATGAGAAGTTTGAAGCTATAAAGACCTATTGGACTTGAGGATTGTAACTGGTTTGAAAATCAAATATACAAGTTGATTTATGGGTTCATGGTCTATGTCAATGGTGATGTGTTTCTTACTGTAATTTTTATTTTACTTATGTTTTCATACTGTCCACTATTCTCTGATAAAGAACAACAAATATAGATTAGGATTTACTGTAAAAGTACCCTAAATCTCACTGATAAATCTTTATCTTTATGTTTTCTTCTGACTGTGTTTCAATGGTGATTCAATAGAGTATAACCAGTGAAGTGTTGGTAAGCCCATGCTTCCTGAGTATAGCTTGAGATATTGTCTTTGAAAGTTTCCTTAAGGGTATGCCAAAAGCAGGCTAGGTTAAAAATCCTTACTTGATCTTAGGCTACTTTTTGTGTTTATCTTGAATGTTTTCCTTTGAGAATATGCTAAAACCAGACTAGGTTAAAAGTCATTATTTGATCTTAAGTTATTCTTTGTTTTAACTGATTTTCCTTGAGAATATGCTGAAAGTAGGCTAAGTTAAAAGCATTTACTTGATCTTAGGCTATTCTTTGTTTTCATTTAAGAGTATGCTGAAAGCAGGCTAGATTCAAAGTTCTTACCTGATCTTAAGCTGCCCTTTGTTTTTCTTATATGTTTATTTATTTCACTCACTTCTTGATGTTTCATGTCATAACTCAATCTAAAGAGTTCCTTTGATATAGATGACTTTCCCCATAGACAAGTCTTGGAATTTGCTATGCAATTAAATCCTTTGTGACTCCATAGCCCAATGGATTGATACTGTTTCTTACCTATCCTATAAGCTAAACCATTATTTCAACCTGCTCACAACTTTACCCTTCAAAAGACTTCCTTCATTTTGATGATATCCATCCCAACCAAAAAAAAAAAACCCTTGTACTTCATAACTAGCCTAATATCATAAACAAAGCATAAAGATCATATCTTTAGAAAACACTTATATAGAGAGATCCCTCTCTGAATCAAGGATGGCTAGATCCTAGGATTCCAAAGTGGTTTTGATGTAGGCTTTTGTTCCTTGAGAAACAATTTCTTGCTGTGTAAAGAAATCCGTGCTCAAGACATCAAAGATTATGTCACAAACAAAAGTATATCTGTCCCTGTTTTATAAACCTTCAAACATTAAATATTTAATCTTCAAATATTAAACCCATGTAAGGTTCTGCAATGCCATATTCTCCTTATGCTGAAATGAAAGGATGGAAGAAACAAGAAAGAAAGGATTTCAATTTGATATGCTGCTTGAAACAGAATCTATCAGTGTAAAATCCTGAAGGAATGAGTAATGATAACGTTAAAATAGAGGAGCACCCATTAAGGTTTATTTAACTCTTAAATACACATGTATCTAGAGACCTGCAGCTCAAATTACTCTATTTTACTCATAGATATGGAAAACATAATGAAAACTGAGAAACTATTCAGCATAAACAGAATGAAGGAAACTTGCAAAAAAATTTCATTAATTCAGTATTCTTCAGTACAAAATTTTAGCTTCAAGGTCCAAAACTCAGAACCTTCATCTTTCTTCAAATTGTCTTTTTATACATTATCATGAAACAGTTTCCAGTAATGAAACTGATTCTAACTATTCTAACTAACTCTAACTGCATAAACTATTAACTGTTATAGAGGTACATGCCTCGAAAAAAAAAAACTTATTACATTTTCATAATCCTGAGAAATGACATAATGAGAATTTTTATAACTTCTAATCTAAAGGAACAACTGGTCCTAAAGTGGCTGCAGAATCGACGGCTACTTTTGATTTATCCGTTGGGATCTTTTTTACTGTGTCAATGGAGAAGATTTTGCATTTTTTCCAAAGTTCACTTTGAGTTGTAGGAGCATTCCTGTAGCTGAGGTATTCCAATCTAAATGCAACTGCCTGATTGTGAGTGAGCCTTTCTGTGAAGAGTGCCTTTACCATCCATAGAAAATGAAGTGCCTCTGTAAAAATTTAAGCACTGTCTCTCCCTTTAAAACTTGTGTCTTTTCGTGTCTGCTATCTGCTCTGCTCTTTGCCAGTGTTAATGCATCTTCATAAAACTTCCATGTCAAAATATTTCCCTTTTCTGTCCAGCATGAAGGTAAACCTATTCGGATCAATTGCGTTGATACCTGCAGAACGTTTTCTCCCTGCGAATTCATTATGAAACATTTATCGGGGTACATTGAGGACACAAGCCAGGAAATGAACTCAGGAAACAAGTGGGTTTTTGGAATACAAACGGACAAGACACCAGAACTCTTCATGGCAGAAAATACTGGGGATTTATCAATGTTTAGGGTCACTTGGTAATGCAGCAAGGGATGATTGACGGATGACAGGGTATCGTGAATGTCCTTTTCACTGTCCATGAGAGAACTAAAGCTTGATGAACCGGACAGAGAGGCTCGTTTTTCCATGGCTGACAGACAATGAAAACAATACGGGGGTATTGGGTAATGGAAAGGTGGCGAGAGCATGACTAAAAGGGAAAAAGAACCACAGTCAAACGAGAATGGGACAAATAACAATTTAACGACTATGAAAATCCATAATAAATGCTGAAATGACGTGTACAAAACCTTCGGAAGAGAATGACAGCTGTCTCCCACCTTGCCTGATGACGTCACTACGGGGGGTCCGGGAGTACGGCGGAAATATTCAACCTATACCCCCCGTAATGAATCTCAACCGTTGATCACGGCTCACTCCAGATTTGACCAGTCAACTACGGGGGGTCCGGTGTTGATAATTAACGAGCTATTTTCCCCACCGTAATGACTAATCCAGAACCCCTCTTCCACGATCACCACTTCCGCTCGGGAAGCTGCTCGACGCTTAAGCTCGAGAATATACATATCAAAATAAAGTTTTATGACTACTTTTATGTGCATCGAGCTTTATAAAAACATTTTATTTGTTTTTTATGATATAGTATTAAAACTATAGCATATTTTTTGAATTTCCATATTTTTATTTTTTTTTATTTTCGAAATAAAAAATAAAAAGGATATGCAAAAGATGATCCACAACATCTGGCTCCACCTAGGGATAGTGTTTTTACCACAAAACACTAAGAACCTGCAGATTAGCGCCTTCACCTCGGGCATGGAGTCAAACATTGCTTGATGGAAATGTACAATGATCACACTGGATATATACAATGATGATCGAACAACTGTTTAATGCCGAAAATAATACTTGAGATATTGCCCATTCACAGGCATATCCAGCACTTCTCCTTCAAGATTTTCCAACATGAAAGTATTATTCCCTCTGACTTCATTAATTTTGAATGGGCCATACCAAAAGGGATCAAATTTGCCGTGTTTCCCTTTGTCTTCCCTTCGTCTATCCCATCTCAATACTAAGTCTCCCTTCTGAAACATGATTTCTTTTTCTTTCCTATCAAATATTGTCTTCATCTTCTGCTGATAAGTAAGCAAGTTGTCCCGAACTTTATTTCTGTTTTCACTTAGTTCCATCACATTGTTCATTCTTCTGATCATGGCATTCAGTTCTACTTGAGCATCTTGGAGGAAGGAGATCATAGGTTTCACCAACTGGGTGGGAAACAATGCTTGAGTACCATATACGAGCTCATAAGGAGACTTGCTAGTAGACCTCCTAGTAGTCCTCCTTGTTGCCCATAGAGCAAAAACTAACTTTGTATCCCAATTCTTTTGGTTTTCATTTATTGTCTTCTTCAGAATTCTTACCAATGTTTTGTTGGAAGATTCTGCCAAGTAGTTCCCCTGTGGATGATAAGCTGTAGAATGAGACAATATCACATTGTAAGTCTAACAAAAATTGATAAACCTGCGTGAGCTGAAAACTTGGGCATTATCTGTCACAATATTCACTGGGCATCCAAACCTGCTAAAGATATTCTCCTCTAGAAACTTCATAACAACCAAATCATTTGCCTTCCTGGTGGGAATTGCCTCCACCCACTTTGTAAAATAATCTGTAGCAGTAAGGATCCACTTAAATTTCCCACTGGATGGTGGATTGATTTCTCCAATGAAATCCAACCCCCATTGTCTAAAAGATTCTTCAATAAAAACAGGGAAAAGAGGTAATGGAGCTAGCTTTTTCTTTTCTGCAAATACTTGGCATTTTTGACAACTTTTGACTGCTTTATAGACATCAGCAAACACAGATGGCCAATAAAAACCTGATTTGAATATTTTATGAGCAGTTACCTTCCAGCTGTAATGACCTCCACACAAGCATTCATGATATTCTTCGATTACTTCTGAAACTTCTTCCTCTGTCAAACATAACAACAACACACCAGCAGGGTCCTTCCAATATAATCTTGCTTCAATTATGACATAAGGCTGGGCCTTGAGTTTTAAAGCTCTGTATTTAGTTCTATTTATTGAAGGAGGACAAGAAAGAAAGCACAAATAATGAATAATATCTTTGTACCAATCTGAGCAGAGAAATTTATACTTAATTGCCGTCTTTGACTGATTATCACCTGCTTCTCCATCGACTTTGTCTACAGGGGCCAACAAATTGATTCCCAATGCTTGGAAATTTGACTCTATCAATAATTTGGTCAATCCCAATCCTTTCACCAGTTTGGTTGGTTTTACATCCAGGTCATATTCTTGAATTTTAGCAATCCATTTTCCCCTTTTACCTTCCACATCGCTCTATACTAGGACATCTTTTACAGCTGAATTGGGAACGTATGCTAAGATTTGAGAATGAAGGATATAAATTCTGAATGATTTCAATGCTTTCACCAGAGCATATACTTCTCCAATATATTATATTTCAATTCTGCATCTCGGAGAACTTTGCTAAAATATGCTATAGGCTGTTCATGCTTTTCTTCATTTCTCTGTAATAACACAGCAGCAATTGTTGAAGGAGATGCAAATGAGAAGATCTGAAATGGCTTCAAATAGTTTGGACTGATTAGGACAGGTGCTTCCTTTAAAGCCTCTTTAATCCTTTGAAAATATTCCCTTGCTTCTTTATCCCACTTCACTTCTGCATCCTTTTTTAACATGTCTGTTATCTTTTTGACGATCTCTGCATAATTGGGAACGAATCTTCTTAGAAAATTATTTTTTCCGAGAAATCGTTGAATATCTTTCTTACTTCGGGGCAGCGGAATTGACTGGATTGCTTCGACCCTTTATGGATCAATCTTCACTCCTTCTTTAGAAACAATATGACCCAATAGTTTACCCTCCTCCAGAGCAAACAAAGACTTTTTAGGATTCAGCGATAATCCAAACTTTCTACACTTCAGGAAAGTTTTCTGCAAATGTTGTAGATGCTCCTCATCAGATTTTGAAAAAATTGTGACATCATCTAAATAAACTACCACAAACTCATCTCCCACAAATGCGATATCCATTGCTCTTTCGAATGTGGCCCCCGCATTCATCAGGCCAAATGGCATCCTAGCATACATAAATGTTCCCCAGGGTGTAGTGAAAGCAGTTTTCTTTTGATCTTCCTTCTCCACAGCAACCTCATTATACCCTGAAAATCCATCCACCATAGATAATTTGTAAGCCCCCATGACTTTTTGTAAAACAAAATCCATCTTCGGCAAAGGATAATTATCTTTTAATGAAGCCCTGTTCAAATTCCTGAAATCTACGCATAGCCTTATCTCTCCATTTTTCTTTCGGACTGGTACAAGATTAGAAACCCAATCTGAATATCTGAGTGGGACAATTATTTTGGCCTGCAACAATTTCTTTACCTCCTTTTCAATCAGAGCCAACAATAGTGGATTGATTTGTCGGAGTTTCTATTTATGCGGCTTGACTCCATCCTTTAGTGGGATTTTATGCTGTATGATACTCTTATCATATGTTTTCAAATCATCATAGGACCAAGAAAATACATCTTTGAATTGTCTGAACAGATCCACGTACCTTTCTTTGTAATCCTTCGGGATCCCTTTGAACAATTTGATCAGTTTAGGCTCCTGTTGAGTCCCCAAATTGCATTCTTCTACCTGTTCGTCTTGGTTTGCTTTCTTCTGATTCACTGCAACATCATTTGCATCAAACAATCTTTCGAGAGGCACCAAGCCTCTTGGAAAAACATTGTCTTTCAACTGGATAATCTCCTGACCACCAATCCTCTTTTTCATAGTTTTACCAGCCAGCTCATCTTCCTCAGTTTCCAAATCAATCTGATGATCTTCGAATTATTCAATCATCAACAAAAACTGCTTAATCTTTTCATCGTCCTCAAAGACCTGCCAGTGTTTAATGTTATCAGGAATTGAAGGTCTATATCTCATCTCAATTTCATACCTTAGCCTTGGATTGATCGGAGGCTTGAAAGTATTGGCTGCAATGGGCAAAGAATCAGCCATTCTATTCTCTTCCCTTGGTACAAACTGTAAGTTGAAGGCTTCAAAGTAATTTTCAATCAAATCCCAAACTTCATTCCTATATGCCCTTAACCTGGGATGTTTATTTTGACACAAATTCTTTATTTGTCTTATAATTAATTCAGAATCCCCAAACACAGTCATAGACTGAATTCCCATTTGCTTAGCTATCTGCAAACTAATGATTAATGCTTCATACTCTGCAACATTATTAGTGGACTCAAACTCCAATTTGAAAGAAAAAGGCACAAGGTTGCCTTCAGGAAAAACAAAAATGAAACCAACTCCAGTGCCTTCTTTGGAAAATGCACCATCAAAATAACACTTCCATAGCTTGTTAGAATGCAGCTCCTTATGTACAATTGCTGAAGGAAGCTTCTCTTGCGATTCTTCAGCAAATTCTGCATCTTCATGCAGCATGAAGCAAGAGGGGTCATCCTTCTCTTGGCCATAAATTGGTGAATTACCTGCATCTTTCTTGGTAGTAGTTTTTTAAAATCTAGTCTCTCTATACAACCTCCTTTCTTCACCATTGAAAATGGGAATGATAGCATATGTAAAATCTAGCTTCAAAACTCCTCCAAGCTTTGCCCCCCATGATCTAGATAGTAACATACCAAACCTGGCAGGAATATCTGCCACTACAACATCCATCATAATGCTTTTGGCTGGGATTTGAGCCAATGTAACAACCATATCCTTAATCAGACCCACACACTTTACCCTTTTTGAGTCAAAATAATAAAGATATCGATATGGCTTGGTGATTTTCAAATTCAAATCTTTCATCACACACAATGGCATCAGATTTTGGGACACACCAGAATCTAGCATGCAGTTATGTAGAAAAAAATCATGTAACAGAAGTGATATATAAAAAGGAGGGATAGATGAATCTACCTCTTCAACATGAGGTCCAAATATAACCACTGGTTTCTCTTCCTGTAGATTTACTATATCACCTACTTCATCAGACTGAGATAAATTGATAAACTCGGCAATCTCTTTCTTATAGCCAGGTGTTTTCATTAACTCAACAAGAGGTACTTGAATCTTCACTTTCTCCAACTCTTTCGACAAACTAAAAGTTTGATTTGATTTTGTCAAATTTTCAGGTTCTTCTTGATCTTTCTTGGAATTTGAGTTTTGATTAGAAACAGTAACCACTTTCTCCAAAATATTAGAATCCCTAACTTTTGTTTGAGAAGCTTCTACTTGCTTCTTTTCCTTCTCTTTTTCTTCATTCATGGGCTTTTTCCCCTTATCTATTTTCTTAGTTTGATCTTTCTGGAATGGAGTCGCCATTGGAGCAGGTGCTGCTTCTAATTCTTTTTCTTCATTGTCTTGAGTCCTTAGTCTCTTCTTTGACCACAAATCGTAATTTTTATGCAACTCGGATTGCATGAAGTCTGTGAAATGTCTACAGTAATCATCCATCTCTTCTTGATCAAATGAAAGATCATTTTCTTCCACTTCTTCTTCTTCAGCTTCTTCTTTTGTTTCATCATCTTTTATATACACAGCAGAAATTCGAGCATCATCCTCTCTCTCATCATCATCATCTGCTGAACGGGATGGGGTTGCCTCTATGTACAAAGGTGCTTGCACCTGATCTAGATCTTTCTTCTCTCTTTGTAGAATCTGTAGAGGCTGTTTTTTAAATTGGGGATTAAAAACCCCTTTGTTCTGTCTTGCAGGCATACTATCTATTTCCAATTTCACGAATTTATTGGACAGATTTTTATAACCTTAGTCATATCATCAATTATTTGTTCTTGAGCCGAGGTTTCTTCTTTAGCTTTTCCTTTATCTTGAACTTTACCAGCAGCGGACATATTAGCCTCAATCTCCAAAGCATCAATTTGAATCTGCTCCAATGTAGGTGACCTCCTTTCCCTCAATGTGAAACTGAATTCTGGTTCAAATGCACCAGCAAAAATGACCCTAGCTCCAATAGGAGGAGGCTTCATCTCTGCAGGCAAACTATTATACAATTTGTTAAATCTCTTCACAAAATCACTCATATTTTCATTAGATTTCTTCTTGATTGCATTAAATTCTGTCAAAGAATAGCCGTGGTCCCTCTTTTCGCCCCACCTTTCAATGAAACGTCTTTCTAGGGCATCCCAATCGTTAATGGAACCATTAGGTAATCCTTTGAACCATTTCCTTGCCTCTGCACTTAGAGACTGAACAAAGAGTCTCATTACAACGTCTAAATGTTCAACATTTAAATTCTCTGCAAATGTGCAAAACAGGGGCAAGTGATGTTTTGCGGTTATTTCATCTTCACCAGTAAATCTAGGGAGCAACTTGAGGTACTCCTGAGGCATATCTTGCAATGGTTGGGCTAGATTTAATGGTGCATATCTATTCATCAAGAAAGCAGGGGCTGCAGGGACTGCCATATTTACGCCCGGGTTAACTGCTCCTTGAGCGGGAGTAAAATGAATACCAGTTGTAAGTAGGGATGAATGAGGTGAAACAACTGATATAGGAGTTGGAGTATGAACGACTGCAGAAGAGATGGCAACTATATGGGGCTGAGTTTCTGTAAAAGGAAAAGACACAAACTCTAAAGATTTCTCTTCTAATGTGGGTTCTTGAAAACGAACGGGTGATGGTGACGACTCTTCTTCCAAGAAAGTGAGTTTCTTGGAAGCTTTCTTGGATATGAAAGTGTGTGAACTGCTGCCTGGTGCGAGCAGTGTAGTTTCTAGTGTATCAAATATTTTTAGTTTCTGGCCCTTCTTTGAAACAAGCTTCTTAGGATCAGAAAAAACAGGAACGGTTTGTTGAGAGGAATCCGACCTCGTATGAGGTTTCTTGGGAGCCAGAGCTATTTTAAAACAAACACAGCTTACTATCTCCTCCTCTCTAAACAACCAGAGGAAATGTAAAACAAAACCCAGGGAAATTATTCAAATCTCCGTCCCCAACAATGGAGCCAATTAATGTTGTTCCTTAAGAAAACAATTCCTTGTTGTGTAAAGGAATCAGTGCTTGAGACATTATCTAATTCTGTCACAAATGAATATGTTTTGTCTCTGTATTTAAAACCTTTAAAACATTGATTGTATGACCCCTTAAACATCAAACCCATGCATGTTATGTAGTGCTATATTTCACTTATGCTAAAATGATTGAATGGGAGAAAATGAGAAAGGAATTTCAAATTGATATGTTGTTTAAAATAGAATCTACCACTTCAAAACTCAAAAGAATTATGTATAGATAAGGTAAAAATAGAGGAGCGCACATTAAGGTGTGTTTAAGTCTTAGATACACAAGTATAAAGAGACCCGCAGCTCAAATCACTCTATTTCATTCACATACATGAGAACAATATGTAAACTAGAAAAACTTTTCAGCATAAACAAATGCTAGAAACCTACATTCTTTTCATTGATTTGCTATTCTGGAGTATAAAATTTTTCTTTCAGGTTCCCAAAACTCAGAACCTTCATATTTCTTCAAATTATCTTTTTATAGATTATCACGAAACAGTTCCCAGTAATGAAACTGATTCTAACTATTCTAACTAACTTTAACTGCCTAAACTATTAACTGTTATGGAGGTACATGCCTCGAAAAAGTCTTATTACATTTGCATAATCCTGAGAAATGACATAGTGAGAATTTTTATAACTTCTAATCTAAAGGAACAACTGGTTCTAAAGTAGCTACGGAATCAATGGCTACTTTTGATTTATCTGTTGGAATCTTTTTTGCTGTGTCAATGGAGAAGATTTTGCATTTTTTCCAAAGTTCACTTTGAGTTGTAGGAGCATTCCTGTAGCTGAGGTATTCCAATCTAAATGCAACTGCCTGATTGTGAGTGAGCCTTTCTGTGAAGAGTGCCTTTACCATCCATAGCAAATTGAAGTGCCTCTGTAAAAAGTTAAACACTGTCTCTCCCTTTAAAACTTGTGTCTTTTCGTGTCTGCTATCTGCTCTGCTCTTTGCCAGTGTTAATGCATCTTCATAAAACTTCCATGTCAAAATATTTCCCTTTTCTGTCTAGCATGAAGGTAAACCTGTTCGGATCAATTGAGTTGATACCTGCAGAACGTTTTCTCCCTGCGAATTCATTATGAAACATTTACCAGGGTACATCGATGAGACAAGCCAGGAAATGAACTCAGGAAATAAGTGGGTTTTTGGAATACAAGCGGACAAGACACACCAGAACTCTTCATGGCGGAAAATACTGGGGATTTATCAGTGTTTAGGGTCACTTGGTAATGCAGCAAGGGATGATTGACGGATGACAGGGTATCGTGAATGTCCTTTTCACTGTCCATGAGAGAACTGAAGCTTGATGAACCGGATAGAGAGGCTCATTTTTCCATGGCTGACAGACAATGAAAACAATACGGGGGTATTGGGTAATGGAAAGGTGGCGAGAGCACGACTAAAAGGGAAAAAGAACCACAATCAAACGAGAATGGGACAAATAAAAATTTAACAACTATGAAAATCCATAATAAATGCCGAAATGACGTGTACAAAACCTTCGGAAGAGAATGACAGTTGTCTCCCACCTTGCTTGATGACGTCACTATGGGGGGTCCGGGAGTACGGCAGAAATCTTCAACCTATGCCCCCCGTAATGAATCTCAGTCGTTGATCATGGCTCACTCCAGATTTGACCAATCAACTACGGGGGGTCCGGTGTTGATAATTAACGAGCTATTTTCCCCACCGTAATGACTAATCCGGAACCCCTCTTCTGCGATCACCACTTCCGCTTGGGAAGCTGCTCGACGCTTAAGCTCGAGAATATACATATCAAAATAAAGCCTTATGACTACTTTTATTTGCATCGAGCTTTATAATTATTTTTTTTTTTTTTATGATATAGTATTAAAACTATAGCATATTTTTTGAATTTCCAGATTTTTTTTTTTTTTTTTTTTGAAATAAAAAATAAAAAGGATATGCAAAAGATGATCCACAACATAGGCTCTACATCTTTTTTTCTTGCCAATATTTCAAACTAGAGAGTCCTAACATAGTGGCGACCATACTGGGGAAGTATTGAGTAATACTTCACAGCTCAACTAACCCCTATTCATAAATGAATCAAGTGTCACCAAGATTGGTTATTATTGATTTTTGATGGTGAACAACAACCAAACCATTGAAAACAAGTAAAAATCCTTCACCCGATGACTCCATTGGTATTCAGTACGCCTGCTGACCCCACTGGTATTTCCTAAAGACTCCACTGGGAAAAATTTACCATAACATCATGAAAACTCAGTTAAGAAGACTTTGAGAATTGATTTTTCTTTGAAAAAGATTAGTTAACCTCTTAAATACTGTCATATTGGCTGAACTTTTCTCATTATTGGGTCTAAAAATACCACATAGTGGCTTCTAGAAGAATTCATACTAGAGCCTATCCAGACCCAAAACCTCCTGAAATAGTTGATAATCCAGAAAGTATCCTTAGAAAATCTCCTAAACATAAAACCTCAACTGTTTTCAGACCAATTCATAGAGCTAACTCTGTCCCTGAAAATCTCTTAGCTCTGCAAGATACATAAGTTGACTTAAGAAATCCATCCAGAATTAGGTCACTTGGTGATATAGATAAGATATAATTTGAGTCTCCACACTCACCCCAACATAGTGGTGAACATATTGGTGGTAGAGAAACCACTCCACCTGAACTTCATTTCATTCATAACTTTGGTTTCTTTCATCCTAGATCTGCTCAACAGTCTCTTGCTGGTCCAAGTACTTCTGTTATCCATACACCCACTGTTCAAACTACTCCATTCCATCCTCCCCCTCCTTTCATAAACCCTCCACTTATAAACCCCCCATTTATCCCACAACTTCCTATCATGGCAACATGGTATGCTCCTCTAATCCTTCCTTTACCTTTAGTCAATTTTCCTCGGGACTATCAGTCCAAAATTCCCCATTTCACTGGAAGTGAACCCATTACTACTCAAAAGCATGTAGACAAGGTAAATGATGCCTTTGATTATATGGAAATAGAAGATGAGACCATTAAGATGCAAATCTTTGCCCAAAGTTTAGGAGGAGAGGCCAAAAAGTGGTTTAAGGGTTTAACTCCTAATATTATAAATGATCTCCCTTCTTTACATCAAACGTTCATAAACAAATGGAAAATGAGGAAGAACCCTCTCCAAATACATTCAGATTACAACAACCTTAAGAGAAACCCTGGGGAAAGTGTTCAAAATTATTGCACTAGATTTAATAGTGTTTATAATGCATTTCCCCCAAAATTGAAACCTCCACAAGGCTCAGCTTTGGCTAATTTCCTTGAAGGATTTCATCCTAAGATGGCCTATCAGCTAAGAGAAAGGGACCCCTTAACTTTATAAGATATGCAAAGGGGAGCCCTAGGTGTAGAAGCAAATCTGATTGAGAAAAGAGCCAGAATGAAGGCTGAGAAGAGGGTATCTTATAGGGATGAAGCTACACCTTCCACCTCTGACTCAAAATTGGAAAGGATGATGGAAAAGATGATGGAGAGGATGAGCATATATGAGAGAGCTCAATCTATAGAAAACCAACCAGCCCCTCAAAATAGAAACCAACCCAAGAATCAAAATCATAACTTTAGGAGAAATCAACCTCAGAACAGACAAAGAGATGCTGATCAACAGATCAGACCTCATTTTCAAGAAAATTATGTCAATGAGGATGAAGAAACAAATGAACAAACAAAGGATGATCACATAAACATGTTGGGAGTAAGAAATGAGGATTCTGATTTCCTCCATGAAAGGAAACAAGGTCTATATACACCCTATGATGATAGAAGACCATAAACTGAATACTATGAACCAGAATTTGAAAATTCCATCATAGGATCACCTAAAAAATATGACCTAAGAAGTAAAAATAATAAAGAAACTCCCAAGAAGAAAACCTCTGATAATTCTTCCAAAAACAGCCCTATAAATACTTCCAAAAGGACAACAGAAAACCATGACATAAGGGCTGAAAGTTCTAATTCAAATAAGGGAAAAACACCCAAATCAATGAAAAATGGAGTGGTGACCCTAGCAGCACTAGCACTTCAGCTAATGCTCCTGAAAAAACCATTTTGACTGTTGTAAATAGTAGAAATCAGCAAGTTGTTTTTGCTGATAAATAAGTGACTAACAAGGCTGAATCAAACATTTTGAAAAATAAGATTCCCTTTAGCCTAGAGAATGAAATTTCCAAAATCAAAATCTTTGTCCCTCTCACTAAGTTAGTCACTCAAAATGTATATAGAGGTCAAGTTTTGAAAGCCTTTAACATTGAAAATATTCATTACACTCTTAACTTAAGTGATGATACACCAGAGCTTCTGTTTGGTCCAAAGATTGAAGGAAAATTTCAAGAAGGAACTATCCTTCCATTCTATGTTAGTTTGAATATCCATGATAAGATTTTGCACAATGCTATGCATGATTTAGGGGCTTCACATAACCTCATGCCCAAAGTAATCATGGAAATATTAGGTCTTGAGATAACCAGACCATATAAAGATTTATATTCTTTTGACTCCAGTAGAGTAAAATGCTTAGGCCTGATCAAAGATCTTTGTGTAAACTTGACCCATATCCCAGCCAAATGCCTAGTGATGGATGTGGTAGTGGCTGATGTGCCCCCTAAATATGGCATGTTTCTTTCAAGATCTTTGGGTGCTAAGCTGCAAGGTACTATGCAGATGGATATGAATTATGCCGCCATCCCTGTCTTCAGTCAACCTAGAAGATTCTATAGGGAAACACACATGAAATATATGGTGAGTAGTCAAGAAAGACCAGAAAACTCCCCTCTCTATTCTATACACACTAATCTTGACTCATTCATTCTTTATAATGATGAGATTCCTAATGAGCAAGAGTTATTAAATGAAACATCAACCAAGATAGTGGCCATTCCATCCCCAAACACAGTGGCAGCCATAGATGAAGAGGAAAACAAGGAAAAAACTAAAAAATAGTTTGCTAATTCAGAAAATCACAACAAACAGATTAAAGGTCTTGAGGTCCAAAACAATCATGAACATAGTACCAATCATGGAAATCAAAGAATAAGCCCTCAAAAAATTAAAAATCTTGAGGAACAATAGTGACAGATTAGGCAAACAAAACACAGAGGACAGCAATGAAACAAATGATAAATCTGAAAACAATCCTCTTTGGA
Source organism: Pinus albicaulis (assembly GCA_034641835.2). Taxonomy (NCBI): domain Eukaryota; kingdom Viridiplantae; phylum Streptophyta; class Pinopsida; order Pinales; family Pinaceae; genus Pinus; species Pinus albicaulis. The sequence continues at coordinate 1,169,121,257 of CM076578.1, forward strand.
GTATGATTTTTGAGGGGTCTTGTTCTAAAACTGGTGTAGGAGCAGGCATATGGGTGCACAACACTGAAAAAAATCATGCTGAGGGTCATTCCTATAGATTAAACTTCCAATGTACAAACAACATATAAGAGTATGAAGCTCTCCGTTTAGGCCTGCACTTATTGAAAAAATTAGGGGCCAAAATAATAACAGTACATGGGGATTCAGAATTGATAATTAGGCAAGTAAATGGGGAATACACTTCTAGACATCCCAGAATTAGAGCCTATAGAGATGATGCCATGGACTTGTTAAAAACATTTGATGAATTCCAACTGACCTTTGTCCCAAGGAACCAAAAAATTCTTGCTAATGGATTAGCCTTTGCTGCTAGAACTTGTCTAACACCTTATTAAACCAAGCAATGCACCACCCAAGTCAAATATATGCCAATTGTCCCAGATAATGAAAAGTAATGGCAAGTTTTTGATGGAGATAAACAAATAGAAGACTTCCTACAATCCAAAAATGAATTTGAAATATCAAACTCAGATTCAGAGTATGAACAAGACTGTCCTACTGAAGAAAACCCACTTTCTGAAGAAGAAAAGTCTCCTGAGATTGCTGATATAAATTTGTTAACCCGTGAACCCAAACACAAAATAGAAAATAGCACAGATTTAGAGAAAGAAGACCTGGAAGTGTTGCAATCTAAATATCAAATCTTTCCAAAAGGACTGGCCCCATTAGAAGAATTGTTTGACTTGAATGATGTTTCCAAAAATCCAAAACTGGAACCTACTGAAGCTGAAGTGGAAGGATGCAACATAGGCAGTAAGGAAAAGCCCAAAATGATCAAATTGTCTAAAACACTACCAGCTCACATTAAACTAAAATACATTGAGTTGTTTAAAGAATTTTTTGATGTATTTGCATGGAGTTATGAAGATCTGAAATCATATGATACAGAAATAATCCAGCATAAGATACCCCTTAAAGAAAACCAGAAGCCTTTTAAACAAAAATTGTGCAGAATCAACCCTATTCAATTACCTCTGGTAGAGAAAGAAATTATAAAAATGTATGATGCTGGAATTATAGTCCCTGTTAGATATTCAGACTGGGTATCTAATCTTGTATCAGTTAGGAAGAAAATAGGAGAAATAAGGCTTTTCATTGACTTTATAAACTTAAATAAAGTCTCATTAAAGGATAGCTACCCCTTGGCCAAAATGGATCATATCTTACAAAGGGTAGTTGGTTCTAAAATAATTTCTTTGCTGGATGGCTTCTCAGGTTACAATCAAGTATTGGCACATTCTGATGATCAAATTAAAACAGCCTTTACCACTCCTTGGAGTACTTTCATGTATTTGAAAATTCTTTTTGGTTTAATGAATGTTGGTGCCACATTTCAGAGAGCCATGGCTATTGCATTCTCAGAAGAAATAGGTTACTTCATAGTGATTTACTTAGATGATATCACTATCTATTCTAAAACAGATAAAAAACACCTAATACACTTGAGAAAAGTTTTTGAGCAATGCAGAAAATATGGGTTGTCCTTAAATCCAAAGAAAACATTGTTTGGTCTCCAAGAAGGTAAACTTCTTGGACATATCATATCTGAAGAAGGAATAAGGATAGACCCAAACAGGATTGATGGTATATTCCAAATCAACCATCTCAGAAACATCAAGGAACTTCAATCTTCCATTGGGAAGATTAATTTCTTAAGAAGGTTCATACCCAATTTAGCTAAACTCCTTAGAAACATGAAAAAAATGCTTAAGAGAGAAGAAGGAGTTAAATGGACCTTAGAAGCAAAAAAATCATTTGAACTGGTAAAACAAGCACTTACCAAAACACCAGTTCTTATCAGTCCTGATTTTACAAAGGATTTCTTCATTTTTTCGTTTGCATCAGAACACACAGTAGATGTTGTCCTATTACAAAAAAACTTGAAGGGACAAGAGCAACCAATTGCATTTTTCAGCAAGGCATTAAGAGATGCACCTTTGAAGTACAATATAATGGAAAAAAAATCCTTTACCTTGGTCAAAGCCTTAAAAGATTTCAGAGTTTACATTTTACATTCCCACATCATAGCATTTATGCCTCATTCAGTTGTAAAAGACATATTGACCCAAGATCCAGATGGAAAAAGAGGAAAGTGGATTGTTGTAATTTTAGAATATGACTTAGAAATCAAGCCCACTAAGCTCATAAAAATTCAAGGACTAGCAAAACTTATGGCTGAATCCAACTTTCAAGCTCTTGATATAAACATGTTTAATGCATTAGATGAACAGGAGGAGTTGACAACTCCAATTATTGAAGATAATTTTTCTGAATTCATCTTGGTATGCTGACATTTTGTATGTTTTGCTCAATCTTAATGCTCCTCCTGGTTTGTCTAGAACAAAGGCAAGATTCTTAAAGTTGAAAGCTATAAATTACTACATTTTGAATAAATGTTTATATTGGAAAAATGCTAGTGAATTATTGCTTAAATGTTTTCCTAAGATTGATGTAAATAAGATCAAGCGTGAGTTTCATGAAGGAGAATGTGGAGGCCACCTCTATTGGAAGTCAACTGCTAACAAAATCCTTAGAGCTGGTTACTACTGGCCCACCCTCTTTCAAGATGTCCATAAAAGGATTATTGCCTGTCATAAATGCCAAATCTTTGAAGGCAAAAGAAAACTGCTTCCCTTACCTCTGCAACCAATCACTGTTGAAGCTCCTTTTCAGCAGTGGAGTTTAGAATTCATTGGGGAAATCCATTCTGCCTCATCTGCCCAACATAGATGGATCCTCACACCAACAGACTATTTTACCAAATGGATAGAATCCATCCCTTCTATGAATGGCACAGACTCAGTCATCATTTCATTCCTTTAAAACCATATACTGTCTAGATTTGGTTGTACTAGGAATATCATAACTGACAATGCTGCTGCATTTCGGTCTAAAAAGATGGTAAATTTTTTTCATAAATATCATATTATATTGGGTCATTCTACAGTTTATTACCCTCAAGGTAATGGGTTGGCAGAGTCCTCAAATAAAATTTTGGTGAAAATAATCAAAAAGTTGCTGGAAGATAACAAGAAATCATGGCACAGTACGCTAGTACATGCTTTATGGGCAGACAGAATAAAAATTAAAAAGTCAATTGGGATGTCTCCTTACCAGCTATTTTATGGAACTGATGCAATTTTTCCAACCAGTTTAGGAGTGCCAGTCATGAAGCTGATCCAAGAAATACAGTTTGAAGATGATGATGTGACAAGAATAATACACCAGACTATACATCTACAACAAACCAGGGAGGAAGTATACATCAGAGCACAACAACTACAAGAGAACATCAAGAAGTTGTTTGATAAAAGAACCAAGGCAAGTGATTTTAAAATTGGTGATAAAGTATTGAAATGGGATTCAAGGAGAGAAGATAAGGGAAAACATGGAAAATTTGATCATTTATGGCAAGGCCCTTATCTTATTCAATCTGCTATTGGAAACAATGCATTCTTTCAGCAAGAATTGGATGGAGCTGAATATTTTGGAGGTCCTGTAAATGGTAGGATGCTCAAACATTATTTCTGTTAACTGATATTTTAAGTTTCAAAGCTTTTTTTATTCATTTTATATAACTCTGCTTTTAAATTTGAAAAAAGAAAAAATACAAAAACAATAGAAAAGGAGAAAAAGAGGGAAGATATAAAAGAAGAAAGGTACAACCCCATACTAAAAAAGAAAGGAAAAATCTGAAAGTGTGCAAACTTAAATGCCACTCCCAAAAAGAGCACTGCTATTTAGTCATACATCCTAATCTTGACTAGATAGATTTTAATTTACTTCTGATAGGCTAGTGAAGAAGATTTTCCAAACAGTTCAATCATGGCTTATCAGTAGATTAGATTAGGATAGAAATAAATGGCTCTAATCAGATCAAAACCTGAGCCAAAGAGAGAAAAAAGAACATGTTCAAACAAGCTTAAATCCTGAACCTATAAGATTGATGAAGAATGTCTCTAATTGGACAAAAACTTGAGCCAAAGATAGAGGAAAATGGTTCAAACATGCTCAAAATATGAAACAAGAGAAAGGCAAACAGATGACTCAAAAAAGATCAAAATCTGAGTCATAAGAAAGAATGAATGATGTTTATAATTTTCAGATCTTAAGCCTTCATAATTTTGTTTTAGATTTTCTGCAAATAAAGTCTATGTGTAGCTTGTAAATACAGCCATAGGTACAACAACAAATCAGACAGCTTAATCCTAGTTTGACTGTGTTTTAATTTTCTGTTTTAGAATATAGAGAATAAAATCTGACTAATAGTTTAATCCTGCCAGATAGTAGCTTAGGTAGAGAATTTATGAGTTCAACTGCTTAATCTGAACTCATGGAAGAAATAAGGGTAGATTTAGAATAATTTCCTACTTTCAATAAAAGAATAAAATGTTGATGTCAAAATTTTTGCAAGTCCAAGTGCACCTTATGAAGAAAAAATGTTAGGAAAAGTAGGCTATGTAGGTAGAAAGTTTGGGAGAAATTTGTTTGCTGATATAAAATATTGATCATCCTTTTTTTAAGCAACATGATCAATGAAGAATAGGTTGTCATGGATAAGGCATAGGTCTACATTCCAGAGATCAATTTTTGAAGTTCTTGACACCTCCAAGGAGCTGCCATCCCTAAGTGGAGCCATTGTTAGCCATCAATAAATTTTGTCATAGCAAATGATGGCTAAAACAGGTCTTGAGCCTTCAAGAGATTATTTTCACAGAAAATTTCTCATTCTTGAAGCCTTCTGGTGCTTTCTAACTTAAGAGTAATCTTCATTGATGTTTCATTCAAAAATATCCACCAAGAAACCCTGCTGATATCAAAAGAGATTGTATTTTAGGCCATTTTCCATCATTTTCTAAGCCTATTTCATTCATTTTTCCCTTTTTATCCTTCATTTTCCTCTGAAAATCCCCTTTTCTCCTTCTCATTTACCCCTCATTTCATCAAAAAACCCTTCTTAAACTATGAAAACCCCTTTTTATGGTTTAAAAATCCCTATTTTACCTATCAAAACACTAAAAACCCAAAAAAACCACTTAAATCCTTGTTCCACTCTTTATATTAAAAAACAGGCTTTTTAGCCCCTTTTGGCTAATCCCCCTTCCATTTTTCTGCCATAGAACCTTGCACCCATGACCACGCACTAACCCTCATCATGTATCATGCATCGGCGCTTCCAGTTTCTTTTTACCCCTTACCTTTTTTTTCCCAATGGACCGATCTCCTGAGGGCTTAAACCCTTCGCTCTTTTTCTTCATACGACCAACACCCGCAAACCATGAGCTAAAGACCTTTAGCCCCTTATCTCTCCCCTCCCAATCCCTTGCTCCTCCATGGGACCATGCCCCAGCACCGAGCTTTTAGCCCCATTGCATCGGCATTTCTCGATTTTTTCTTCATTTCATTTTCTTTTTCCTCCTCTAATGCTCCAACCTCGACTTGATCTGCACCGTAGATCTACACAGATCGGATGGCTGCCAGTGCTCCATCGTAGCTCCCTTGTTTCATTTATCCCATCCTCTTTACCCCTCGACGGCAGATCTCCACCATCGATTTGGGAGATCCAACGATTTTCAAGCCTCCTCCCTTTACTTATATTTTCTTATTTACTCCCTCCGCCTTACCATTCCACGAAGCAATCCCGGCCATAGATCTTATTGATCTGACGGTCATAGTCTCCCCTTTTACCCTTCATCTTCCTAACTAATACCTATTCATTTATCCCCATAAACACATCTATGCCATTAATCCCTCTCATCCGACGACCCTCGTTAAATCTACATATTAACCCCGCCGATCAACCATCCCGCTACCAAACAAAAGAGCTGGAGTCATACTCCAGACCCACCTTCCACCCATGAAATTATCCCCCAATCTCCATCCAACACCTAGCCTCCACCACCTCCCTTCCACCATGCACCTTTCCCCATCGCGCTCCTCCCCCACTATTGGATCTACACCTCCAGATCCAATGGTTCACTTCGCGTTTCGCACGAATTTTCGTGTCGGGGTTTAACGACCCAGATATATGTGAAACCGGTGGTTTTCTGGTGGACACGTGGTGATCAACAGATGATATCGTGTTCGGTCACGTCAAAACCAGTTACCGCTTGGATGTCGCGCGAAAACCACCAACGGTTTTTGCAAAACCACTAATCCACAGTTTCGCGCCAAATTCAGTTTTAAATCCTGTTTTTGCATATTCTTTCATGCAATCTCCTCCTGCATGCTATTTCCCCTCCTTACTACTCCTCCCGCCCTCCGCCAGCCTCTGTAAGCAGTTTATCCAATGCCATAGGGTTTTATAATGTTTTAGTTTGTTTTATGTAGGGTTTGATGGCGGTTCTAAGGGTGAAAACCCTTCCCACAGTTCATAAAGAGATATAGCCGGAGGTGATGACCTTCGTGGCCCAAACAATGGCAAAGTCATGAAAAAAAAGGAGTTACCAGGGTTTATTTCATGGTTTGACCGGTGCTCTATGAGAAATGGTCATATAATCAAACCCTCTCACATCGATGAAAACCACCTGTCCACAGCAAAAAGGAAAAGATAGTGAATATTAAAGATTAAAGGATTAAAGAAAATGTATGAAGATTTAAATTTAATCCACAGTTTAAAGGTTAAAGACACAGTTTAAAGCCCCAAAGACGATAATAAGTCCTAAAATCAAAATCAAAGGCCTAATTGAAGTTCATAGTGCCAAATCAACACAGATTAGCCAAGAGAGCCTCCAAATGCCACATCAGTGAGGCAATTAATCCTCAGAAATGCCACCTACAGGCCTATTTCCTCAAAAGAATACAAATTGAATGCACAGTCAGAGATATTTTCCAAATACAACTCAAAAGTAATTGCCAGCCTACCAAAAGCCTCCAAAGTCAACAAAAGTGACTGAAGTAGATAAAATTTAATGTAAAAATTAAATTAAACAGAGTTAAACATCTGAAATCTTCTCCATAAGGCCTCCCAAAGGTCGAGAAGCATTTACTCTGTATTAATTGAACAATTAGACCTTCCTTTCACTCCACCTCCTCAAGTTTACCTATATATATCATATGAGGAGTTCATTGTTATGGTTGGTTGTTGAATACTTATCAAGTGTAAATAGTTATTGAGGCTGTTGAAGCTCTGTTTGTAATTGAAGAAATATAGGCTGAGATGAGAAGTTTGAAGCTGTAAAGACCTACTGGACTTGAGGATTGTAACTGGTTTGAACATCAAATATACAAGTTGATTTATGGGATCCTGGTCTATGTCAACGGTGATTTGTTTCTTATTGTAATTGTTATTTTATTTATGTTTTCATAATGTCCACTATTCTCTGATAAAGAACAATAAATATAGATTAGGATTTACTGTAAAAGTAACCTAAATCTCACTGATAAATATTTATCTTTATGTTTTCTTTTGACTGTGTTTTAATGGTGATTCAATAGAGTATAACCAGTGAAGTGTTGGTAAGCCCATGCTTCCTGAGTATAGCTTGAGATATTGTCTTTGAAAGTTTCCTTAAGGGTATGCCAAAAGCAGGCTAGGTTAAAAGTCCTTACCTGATCTTAGGCTACTTTTTGTTTTTATCTTGAATGTTTTCCTTTAAGAATATGCTGAAAGCAGACTAGGTTAAAATTCCTTATTTGATCTTAAGCTATTCTTTGTTTTAATTGTTTTTCCTTGAGAATATGTTGAAATCAGGCTAAGTTAAAAGCCTTTACTTGATCTTAGGCTATTCTTTGTTTTCCTTTTGAGAGTATGTTGAAAGCAGGCTAGATTCAAAGTTCTTACCTGGTCTTAAGCTACCCTTTGTTTTTCTTATATGTTTATTTCTTTCACTCACTTCTTGATGTTTCATGCCATAACTCAATCTAAAGAGATCCTTTGATATATATGACTTTCCCCATAGACCATTCTTGGAATTTGTTGTGCAATTAAATCCTTTGTGACTCCATAGCCCAATGGATTGATATTGTTTCTTACCTATCCTATTAGCTGAACCATTCTTTCAACCTGCTCACACCTTTACCCTTCAAAATACTTCCTTCATTTGGATGATTTCCATCCCAACCAAAACAAACAAAAAACCTTTGTACTTCATAACTAGCCTAATATCATAAACAAAGCATAAATATCATATCTTTAGAAAACACTTATATAGAGAGATCCCTCTCTGAATCCAGGAGGGCTATATCCTAGGATTCCAAAGTGGTTTTGATGTAGGCTCTACAGCATTTGTTCTTGCCAATCTTGCAAAATACGGAGACCTAACACCACACAATATGCTCTGTAGCTTCACCACTTGACCACGCTTCAAATTTATCCATATCTAAGTCGTTTCTTGAGTCCTTTATGCCTTCCTATTACAAAGGGGGATGGGGGATGGTAAATGGTTGAGAATTAAATACCCTCTGTAATCTTATAAGAAACAGGAAAAAATATTGGGGAATCATTGCACAATTTATTCTTAGAAGGAATGGATGCAGAAGAAATAGAAAAAGAGATTGAGGAATCATTGCACAATTTATTCTCAGAAGGAATGGATGCAGAAACAAGTTTAGAGAGAGGCGGGAAGAGGGAATGGATGCAGAAACAAGTTTAGACAAAGGCAGGAACACAACCAGAGATTGCAGAAAAATTACCACAATCTGCTTTGCTTATCATAAAGCATACATGACCTGAGTTGGAAACAACATTTTCAAGGTGCAGGATCAGAACTATCAATCACTATTGGGGAAAAGGAGCGGCACCAGGGGCAACACATCACTTACCTAAGAATCCTGAGAAGCTGTTACGCAAGTTCGAGCCAGAAAACAAGAATCCTATGAAGACCACATTAAGAAGTTCATGCTGGTCGTAGGGCTTATGAATGTGCAATATTCCATATGCCTTAGCAGGTAAGACATCTAAGTTTATGTATTAGCTTGGAATGATTAAATACATCACATACCTTTAGCCCTGTGGTCTAAAATTTTATTGTTTGAGATATATAGGCTACAACTACACCGGTGATCTTGGGAGGCCCATGGTTACCCACCTTATAAACTTCCAAACGGGAAGTATGAAGTATATATTCTCTGATGCTAGTATCATTTTCACACAAACTACACCTCTATTTGCGTCACCAGCCTTCGGAAGATAAATAAACACAATAACCCACCATGGAATGTCGTAGGCATGACCCTCTCTAGCTCCGCGACGACATACCAAAAGGTCCAGTGCCTTGCCTAAATATGAAGTAAAACATTATGTTATGAGCTGCATCTGAGAATGAAATGAAAAGCCAGAGGGCCAAGTTTGAGAGACCTCCTGAACGTGGAATTGGCTTATAAATTGCAGGCCACACAAAATTGGCTTATATTTTGCATGGAACACTGGCTTATAGTTTGGAGTGAACACAAAAGTAGTTTTGACATAGCACACAAATTATAGTTAGAGCAGAGCTTCATGCATCGGGGATCCAAGAGTCCAATCTAACACAGATCCAAAGACAACCATCTACCTCCATATAGAAATATTAGCATAATACTACATTAAGTGGCGTGGTTCAAGTGTGCATTGGGTGGCTCAGGCATGCATGGTGTGTTATGGAGACAGAAGCACATGGACCTCATGTGAGGGCATACATGGTACATCTATGTAGTATTTTTTTTTTATTCCATGAATTATGGTTAAAGATCATATTAATGACTTAATGTACTTTAATTTTGACTTTGAGCTTGTTTATATTTGTGCAGAGTTGGTTTGAAGCTCTTGTTGTGAGAGTGATGGTGTTAAAGTGAGCATACTCATTACAAACCACAGGGGTTGCATTAAGTTGAATGACTAATGACCAATGCTTGGGTTGTATTAAGTTTAATCACTAATGACCAATGCTTGAGGGCTCTCGTTGCTTGGGGTTTTCCGCCTACCATACATAACCATACACATCCCAGACTTGCATAATTATTAGATAGGTGCTAGAAGCAAAACCTCACACAGAGTCCAAATTTTTTAGAAAGGTGCTGGCATCAAGACCTTACACAGTGTCCAAATTTTTCTGAAGTGATAGAGATTCTTCAACAAAATCTCTAAGATTAAATAGATGTAGCCTGTTGATAAGAAATTTCTGTTAATTTGTAAGGTGCTTCATGATAATCTATTAATTTGTAATGTGCTTCATGATAATATGTGTTTGTGCAAGTTTTAGATTAGGGGGAGAATAAGCTGAGGAAGGATAAATCAATGGGTGGTTTCTTTTCTGCTTTTAGGAAAAAAACTGGTCAACTGGTGCTCGCTAACAGAAAACCCATGATTAATGTAACAGACAATTGAATATACAAATTTCAACAACCATCCCAAGCAGTTTCATTGGACGTGCCTATGTATATACAAAGCAAACCGGACTAACAACCTACAAAATCAGCAACCTCAAGTTTGCATGTTGGAGTCGTTGTGTATATGAAGTTGTTTACGATAGAAATTCGTTGTGTATATGAATTTTTTTATACAAAATCTGTAACCTCAAGTTTGCATGTCGGAGTCGTTGTGTATGTGAATTTGTTTATAAAAAATTAGTAACCTCAAGTTTTCATGTCAGAGTCATGTGTATATGAAGTTGTCTACGATAGAAATTCGTTGTGTATATGAAGTTGTCTACGATAAAAATTCTCAGAACATACACCCAAATTGGGTCCCTTTGTAGTATTGTAATGCTGGAGATTCATTGTGTATATAAAGTTGTTTACGATAGAAATTCTCAGAACATACACCCAAATTGGGTCCCTTTGCAGTACTGTAATGCTATGTTAGATTTTTCGTCTTCCTGTGGGGTTCCTGATTTATTGCAATGGTTGTCTTTCTTATTGTCTATCAATCGGCCAATGGCGTCCCCATGTAGTAGTAGCTTAGCAGAGTATGTAGTGGATTACTTCCTATATTATTATGTACTAATAATTTCAAAACTCTCCATTGGCGGCTGGAGCTTTATATTGAATGGCAAGGTAGGAATTTCTACTAGAAAAATGATCAGTGGACAACTAGACTCTGGATTTAGAAGGAGTATAAGTGCTAAATATATGGTTGCTAGTTTTTTGTTCACTTTTTTCAATTTTAAAAAGATGGGTTGAGATCTTGTGCGAATGAATGCATGCAGAGAAATCTAATCTGTTCAGTGAAATGGTGTATAAGACATGAGAATAATACAATAATATATTCATAGTTCATAGTTTATATATTGTAGTTCATATATTCATCGGAGTATTGGAGTCTGCTGCGAGGATAAAACCACAGAACCTTATGGCCTATCGCCTAACCATCTTCTTGTTTGTTTTTATTATTTTCAATATGTATCATGATATCAGCTGCCTATTATTGTTTCCCTTGAACAATCAATAGGTCAATCCTTCACCTTAAGCTTTCCTTCAGCGTAAGCTTTGTGACTTTGACAGCACAAAAGTGTTGGCGAGTGTTTTGATATTTCACTACAGTCAAAATTGTTGACCTTTCAAATGTTGTGTTGTCTACATATTCAGGAAACAATACATTGTGATTTGAAATTTGAAAGGTGATTTGAAAGTAGCCTTGGAAACAATACACGATGACTTGAAAGTAGCCTTATAATTATTTAAAATGTTTGAAAGTAGCTTTATAATTGTCTAAAATGTTTAAGATTATGGGATTTTCCTTCTGCGTCCCCTCATTCCACTCTTAGTGTCATTATCATTAATATTATTTTCCATATAACAGGTTAAAAAGGGGTTGAAGCAATCGTATCGTACATATATGTTATAAACTAATTTTTGGAGCAATAAGTACACAATTTGCATTCGAAATCATTTTTGGAGCAATAGAGTACACAATTTGAGTGACGATAAGTACTAGTAAACTAATTTTAATCTTTATTACTATGTGAAAGTGACATTAAGTTACCAGTGAACTAATTTTACTCATTAATAATATTAGTAATTTATCCATTTTCTTGTACAATTAGTAAACTAATTTTAATCTTTATTACTATGTGAAAGTGACAATAAGTTACCAGTAAACTATTTTTACTCGTTAACAATGTTACTAATTTATCCATTTTCTTGTACAATCTTTATTACTATGTGTTTTACTAATTTATCCATTCTTTAACAATGTTATTAATATATCCATTCTCTTGTACAATCTTTATTACTATGTGTTTTACTAATTTATCTATTCTTATACAATCTTTATTACTCTGTATTTTATTAATTTATCTTTCCTTATACAATCCTTATACCATCTTTATTACTATGTGCTTTACTAATTTATCTTTTCTTATACCATCTTTATTACTATGTGTTTTACTCGTTAACAATGTTACTAATTTATTATCCATTCTATTAATAATCATTTTGGATAAAGTTTGAAGTGCACACAACAATGCTTTTCACAAAGAATATATACGTTATTTTTAGTGAGAAGGGGAAAAACAAGGTTGTCACGTCAATACCATTGTATTCCATGGAGAACATTAAATACTCTTTTCCATATTGGAGACCATTTATTTATGTCAAGAAGACATTTTGATGTATTTTTTCATCATTTGAAACAAATACTTTATTCTTTAGAAAACTTAGTGTGCTTCTCTTTTTTTCCTCCTTTCATTTTTTATTTTCGGTTTTCCCTCCCGGTTTCATCAATATCTTTATTCTTTCATGATTCTTTCCCATGTCTAAAGCTTCATATACTAGTTGAGGTCCTTGCCATTTCAATTATATACCACTATAGAAATTTCTTTTTTGGGTGAAATGTAAACAACAAATTTTTCTAGTTTCATATTTCTTCTCACTTGATTTATTACATATAATTGGTCTTCACAATTTCTTTAACTCATCACCATGTTGATTAATGGCATTGGTGGGAGGCTTTCACATTTGGTCTTATATGATTTCAAGTGTGTTTTTTTTATGAAATTAACTTCAAATAGTGAAAGTGACCATTAATAATGGAGGGATAGGACCATTTTTCTTTTCCTTGGTAATACGTTCACTATACCACAATAGAGGGGCACTCATATTCTCACAAGGTGGTCAGTGCCTCCCCTAACACTCCATTTCATAAACAATAATAATTTTGAGTTCATAATTTGTATCATTTTCTCTAAGTTCCTTGATTCCTCAACATTTATTAAAGGGTATTGGTAAATTAAACTAGATATTTAAAATAAATCAATTAAGAACTTATCTAGATGAAAGGGCCTTATGTTTTTTCCATTAAGAAAACTAAATATTTGAATGCTTCCAACTTGATTTGACCCATCATGATGTTATTTTCCTCCATTTATAAAATTTTTGGAATTAGTGGCTATTAAATATTGATCTTAGTTGAATAGTACCAAGATTTTTACAAAAGTTGGGAACATCAATATTGACTCCTCTCTCTCTCTCTCTCATCAATGAATGCTTCCAACTTGATTTGACCCATCATGATGTTATTTTCCTCCATTTATAAAATTTTTGGAATTAGTGGCTATTAAATATTGATCTTAATTGAATAGTACCAAGATTTTTACAAAAGTTGGGAACATCAATATTGACTCCTCTCTCTCTCTCTCTCACATCAATTGATGCTGGTTGAATAGTGCCAATATTTATAACAAAATTGGGAAAATAAACGTTGCCCTTAATAAATACACATATATAGATATATAATTCGTGAAAAATCAAAATACATATTAAAAATTATAGAAATTTAAAAAATAGATATTAACTGCTTAAGAAAGGATTGCTATATTTTTGTCATCCATCTTGTTGCTTTAGAAGTTGAAAAAATGGATGAATTAGCTTACAAGAGGAGATTCGACGGTGGGATCCATTTTGGAGAATTGGGGTTTGAAACCTTCCAGGGCCACTTTGAGGCCTTAAATTGTGTTTTATAGGGGTAATTTTTTTCCACTTAAGAGTGGCCCCCCCTAACGCTATTCTACACTTAAACACATTCCAATGATGCAAGAAAGACATCAATATAAATTCATATGCAAAATTTATTCCTCCCAAAAGTTGACATATTGTGATTAACCACCATAATTTGAGAGGATTCCATGCCATCCCCTATTACTCATGAAAAATGGGTTGGCCATGTGAAGACTATGAAAAAAACTCTAGAAGGGTCAAATTTGTAACTCTAGTTGAGAGTTGGAATCAAATTTAACCCCTAGTTTTTTATCAAGTCGTTTTATAATTAGGTTGCTAGGAAGAAAATGGATTCTGTTCATTTTTTATTGTATCTTATTCCACAATAAAGTATAAAAAATGCATAGTGGAGAGAGCACAACATATGGGTTTTAGTGTATATAGTAGCCTATCATGTCATAGGTATCAGAGAACTCCACAAAGAGTGTCTTCTAATTTGCACTTCCATTATTTCCATTCCAAACAAAAAGAGAGCAAATACACTTCACCTTCCATCTAGGTTTTCTCCTATAAGTGCTTCCTATAGAATGTCTTATTTTAATTGTGGTTGGTGTGTGATTATATTTCATTGGCCTCATTTTTTCGTATTTTATCTATTACATGCATAAGCTAAGAAATATTAATTAATAAATTTGAAATCTAAGGAAATTAAACCTTATCTTATATACTTCATTCTATTTTTATTAGATATGTTTTGACAAACTATATAGTGGAATATTCATGGAAATTTACATATCATATTGGTATTAAAGCAAGTTTAAGTGGGAATTTCGTGGAAGGTTGCAGGGGATATAGTTTAAGTAAGTTCATAAATCCCCAACCAAGGTGAATGGATCTATTCATAACAACCCTCAAGATACATCAAAGAGATATTCACAAGGCTAGAAGCATAGGTTGTGGTCATTGGTCATGATAATAACCTCTTTATGGAAATTATAGTAGATAATCATGGAATCAAAGAAGATGGAGGTTCTAACTCAGTGGTCAAATCAAAGGGAAAATCATGGGATTAGGAAGATCCATAGAAGGAGTCCAAAAAATAACCCAAAAAAAAGCAGCCAAGTTAGAGTGTCATTAATCATTCACTATCTTTATTTAATATGGAAGAAAAGGTTGAAATCAAGATATATCAAATTGAGATTGATGCTTTAATATTAAATCATTGGTTGCAATAGTTAGAAATTTACTTTATTATTCACCAAATATATGAGGAACATAAAATATCATTTTCTAGATTGAAGTTAGAGGGTCATGCCTTGACCTGGTGGGAAATCCATACAAAGACACATTGTCTAGAGGATGATGCACAGTAACTAAGTGGGAGGACTTTAAAACCCTCACAATGTTCCAATTCTACCCTATTGGGAATGTAGAGGACCGGTGGATTTGATGGAACTACTTTAGGTATAGAAAAGAGTAGTGTGTATAAGAGTACACCATCAAATTCAAGAAGATGACTATTATGTTAGATATCTCTCCCAAGAGTCTATATGTATTTATTAAGTATATGGGGGGTCTATATAACTGTATAAGAAAGTAGGTGATGTTTTGAAGCCAAGAACAATGGATGAGGCTTGTGTATAACAATAGTACCTAAAAAAAAGGCCAAAAACAATGGAAGTCAAGTATTATGAAATAGAAAGATCGCCAGGAATATTCCAAGGAAGTAAAGAATAATTGTAAAGGGGTTAAGGACAAGAAGACAATAACCATTGCACATCAATGCAAGGATCCTAGAAATTGTTGCAATCATTCTAACATTGATGGCCACATAGATGAAAATGTTGGAAATTGCATCTGGAGATGAACTTGAAGAACTAGAAGAAGGAAGGGCAGAAAAGATTCTTTTCACCACATATTCAAGAAATCATATGGAAAGTGACTCTAATGTAGAAAAGAATATCTTATACACCTCAATGAAAAAATGAGGTAAATTATAGTTTTCTTAATCATCAGTAGAATAAGGAGATGACCAAGTTATTCCACATTAATATACCACTTAAGAATACCAAAATCAATGCCTTGTTCTAATGAGGTTCAAAATACAATCTCATAGCAACATATCTAGTCAAAAAATTTGGATTGGAAGTTTGACATCATACTAACTTGTAACCATTGGGAAGGATACATAAAGATGAAAAAATCAAGGTAACAAAATAGTGTATGATAAAAATATGAACTAGATGTAGTTCCACTTAAGGTATGTGGGGTTGTGATTGGAAGTCCCTATATGTATATGAGGAATGAAATATTCATGTGAAGATCCAACTAGTATGATCTAGGGGATCAGTAAAATGATCAAAATTTAAAGTGTTCTAAAGTGCTTGAAACTAGTGCCAAAACGAAGATCTCGACGCTTTGAATCCAACGCAACTCGAATCGCTCAAAATTGTTGTTGTATGCTCCCGATATTTTTTTTTTGACCATTTTCTCAAACAACTAAAATTTTTAAAGTTGGGTTGCAGGTACGCCCATTCAACAATCTGTATGTTGACTAGGCATGTGACTGGGCGAATTTACTGTGTAATTTCGGGCCAGTGGTTGGTTGATAAGTGTCTCATTTTAGTTCTCTTGTGAATGGTTATTTTTAATTTGTTAAGGCTCGACCAATGGTGGAGAGCCATGTGGACCAATTGTTGGTTGTCATGTGGCCTCCTGATGGTGTATTAAAATTTTGTATATGCCTAATAGGGCCTCCGGGAGGTTCAAACAATGGGCCTAGCGATTGGAATCACTGTGCTCCACCACTCCGCCACAGGTGTTCCTTATTATCTATAGTAGTTCACTCCCATTTAAACTTTAATGGGTTGCAAGTTGGGGGTCAAGGTTAGGGTTAACCCTAGCCCTTGGTCCACCCATACCACAATACCGTAGCTAGGCAGCCAAGGGTGCGGGGTTAAGTCTAGCCCCAAACCACAGATCACATGCCACACCATGGTTCAAACAGAGTCAACATAACTGGTCCCATTACCATAGTAATATATATATATATACCATAGTTCAACAGGAGTTTGGTTCGACAGTCAATTAACCGACGATTATATAGCCAAACCTTATGTGCTACCACAGTTGCAACACTAGCTCAAAACCAGCAGAACCGTGGGTATTACCTAAGTTGAATTCAAGTTTGGTTTATGTTTATGGCGTGAAGTTTAAACTGACGATACACCCAACCTTACCATCATTCAACCGTGGTCGAAAATTTGTTAAGATTTTTTCACGTTAGTTCAAATGACCCCGCATCCAACGACAATAAAAGTGCCATGTGGCCCTAATCCATCGGTTCATGGGGGTCACTACAAAATTTAAAGAGGTGATAATTTGCACCCAAACCGACGTGAATCTTGTCGACGCAGGGCTAATATGTCGCTCCATGTTGTCAAAAAGTGCGGAAAATGTAGGATGCATTGTAGGTGGGTGTGAATTGTAGCACAGTTAGCAAAGAAATTGTTCTAGAGCATAACTCCGTCAATTTTTTACCTTTTTGAGTGCAGAAAGAGCCCATCTAGGGGTTTTTTTAATTGTTATGGAGCCATTGGAGATAGTATTTTTTCATTCTGAGCACTGCAAATCCATGTAAACACATATTTTGAGCACATAATGAAAGAGGCCCAACATTGGAAGTTGGACCAGGAGATGTAGCCCAAGAGGGGCAAACTCCTTCATCATTTTGTTGTATTGTGCTTTTATTATGGTATTATTGTCTCTATTTATTGTTGCAAAATTGATTTTAAAACTCAATTTATGTGATGTGGAAACTTTTCTTATTGCATAAAAAAACATAAATTTTCACTTGCAAACTTTCATCAAAACCTTCAAGTTCTCTAATACATATTAGTTTGGTATCAGAGCTTTGGTTCTTTGGTTGTATTCAAGGTTTAATTCTATTGCAAGTGTTTTCTGATGCTTACAAGGTTGAAGCTAAAAAGAGGAGAAGGGAAACTTGTGGGAGTAAGTACTCAAGCTAGTTCAAGGAGAGAATATGATCTAAAAGGAGGAGTATTAGTGAATGCTATGCTAAGTACCTCTTTTAGATTTTAAACATGCTTGCTTCTTATGTGCATAGATTTGAGCTGAACAACATATTACTTCAATGGTTTCTTTTAAGTGTCTTTCAACAATGTAATTCCATGAACAAATTGTAAAGCATGAAATCATCAAACACTTGAAAATAAATATGCATCAAACCATAAGAAAAAATCCAATGATGAAGGAGTTCACCCATCCTCGGCTACATCTCCTTGCCTATCAACATGAATATACCTCTTCTTGTATTCGGTGTCAAAGTACATATCAATTTTCTGCTAATAACATGTGGCTATTACCCCTTCAAGGTAATGTTCTTTTGCAAAGAACTCTCACAATATCAACAAGACAACATATCTCCTACATAGATGACATTATTTCATGGTGAGAGCGAGAAACCCCTCACAAGCACCCTTCAATTACACATTAAAGAATACAATAAACAACTTCATGAATAAAGAATTCAAACTAGAGCTGAACCATGCTGGTCATAACTACTGAAAAATTTTTCCTGGAATTGGGAAAACCCCTACAAGGTCTCCTCCATGCTCAACGACTTCCAAAACTACTTCAAACATCTAATTGATCCATAAAAATTACTTGTAAAACCTAAAATATGAACCTGAATATGTGCTCAAATCAGTAAATAGAGGTTACCAATGGATTCACAATATCCAAAAACCCCTAAGTAGCCTCTTTCGGCTCTTCAATTGGTCTTTAGGTGAAGCAAATATGGCCTCCTCTCCTGGTGGCCCTGGGCATCTTTAATCTTCAATATGGAAAATCAATTCCAAAAGTGCTCCTCTGCCTCTAAAACCTGCACCAATGAGTCAATAATTCTTGAAAATGGCTATATAGCCTCTTCTTGTGCTCAATTTGGTCGAAAATTTCTCAAGTTATGACTTCTTCCAGTTTCTCCTAGGAAAACTCCACTAAATTTGGTAAATTGGAGTTAACTGGGGTTAAAATAGCATTTTCCCCAAATTTGGAGGTCCGCCAATTAATACTAAGTGGAGATTAGCGTGTTAATTAAGTGCATTTAAGGCAAAATTAAGCGCTAATGGCGTGATTATACAAATCTGCATTTAACATCGGATTAGCACACTTTAATCTAGATTATGGGTTAATAATCATGTTTAGTGGTTAATACTCCACGTTTATGGTTTGGAGCTCCACCGAGGTAAAGGTGTGTGGTCATGTGGTAAGGGTTTGGCCCTTCTTTTCTTCTGACATAGCATCTTTGAAACTTCATATAGAAGTTTAAACCTTAGACTTATAACAATTATTTTCGTGGTCTATTGGTATGGTGGTTGCGTGTTGCGGGCGAGGTCGTGGGGTCGACTCTGACCTCCGCTGGTACTCCGACATAAAATTTTTCCACTATATAAATGTGATTTTTACCATACCTTAGTCCACTAGGGGGGCACGTGGCAGCCCCTGGCTGCACCATGTGTCTGCCTTTGGTTGGCCTATTTCCGACCAATGAGAAACTGACAATCAATCAACTTAAAAGCCAATCCCACAGTGACACTTGTCATGAGCTCATAGGACCAAATGGAGGAATATTCTAGGAATATTATAAGGATTATTCCTTATAATATTCTTTTTGTTGACTAGGCCAGCCAGTCATCATCTTGCTTATTCTGCACAAATTTTAATTGTTTGGAAAATGAATAGTAGGCTCTAACTTTCACATACGGAGTTAGTTTTCAATGAAACGAAGTGCGCCAGAATCATGGTGAGGAGACCTATCTGTTCATTCAGGTTTCAAACGATTCTGAGAAATTTTATTTTTGAGCTTAAATTTGAGCTCTTGATCATATCTCCCCACTAAAAGACTTTTGGTCTCCAAAATTTCATTTTCATATGTTTAGAAATTGAAGGTATAGTTCCTTCATTCTTCTAAACTCAACCTAATTGAAGTTTGAAGTTCCTTGACGACTCTTTTTCATGTTGAACTTGAATTGTAACTTGATGAAAGGTTTCAAGTTGGTTGTTCTTCTTGACTTGTCCATGTCGCTATCACAATGCATAACAACATCCTTCCCAAGAATAACCCTTACTGAGGATAATATCCAAAAGACTTTGACATAAACCAAGACAAGCTGCTCATGGTGAATACTTGTAAAAATCAAGTTTTGAAAACATTTTTACATACAAAATATGTTGCCACTACTCATACAACAATTTTAAAAATGCTTTCTGACATAATCAAAGAGAAATGAATTTTACAACATGGAGAAAATTGACACCCAAATTTTCCATTTCAATTGACAAACGACCAAGCCAAACTAGCATAAACATGCTAAAGAAGACATTGTTGCATGTAAGTGATTTATTCATAAATTATCACTTTTACAAATTACCCACTATGGTGATATGCAACTAGTGCAAACAAATTCTTACAACCTTCAACTAAACAAATAGTCTGAACAGTTCTTACCCAACATGGTAACTAAACCCTCTATTTGAACTTTTCCTTCTATTGAAGTTTCTTCATGGATGGTCGCATCTTACGCCAATTTTTCTTTTGTCGCTTCCTTTTCTTATTCTTTCATGACTTGCTTGCCCTTACCAGGATGAAGTTGTGGAAACAATTTCCAACACTTCTCGATCCAATGCCCACTGAAATTGCAGTGAGTGAAAAAGTTCCTTTGAGCTCTTCTTAGCTCACATGCTTTTTTCTTTGATTGAGTTTTCCCCTTCTCATTATCAATCTCAAGAGACATAAACATCTTCTTGATGATGCCTTTTCTTTTGTCGCACTCATCTACAAAATGGTTAGAATAAAGGAAAAATGTGCATGGAGACATTCTTCTCAACATTTCACTCAAATCAAAAGGTTGTTTTCCTTTAGGAGAATCATTTGAATGAACAAGATGAGTATACCTTTTCTTGGAATCCTTTGGCTTATGCTTCCTAGATGATGAACTTGCATGATAAGAAGAACTTGAATCAGTTTCTTCTTCAACTTTTTCATTATATCTGAGAAATATTTGGAGAACCAAGCAGGTACTTGTTCCGGATGAAAATTCCAAAACCTTGCATTCTCATGTCCTCTTTTGTGACAGAAGGTACATGATACACAATAGTTGTCATCAGAAGACCATTATTTTGGTGCAACATGACCCACGCCTTCATACTTAGGTCTCTCTGTTACCTCTATTGGGTTCTTGATGCCTTGTTGATTCACACCAAGACCTAAGCCTTCCTTGTAACCCATCTTCTCCAAGAGCTTATACCCTATACCTTTGTTGTGTATTTCAAAGGCTGCAAAATAATTTACATGAACAAATGCATGTAAATAAGGAGCATATGCATGCTCACCATTTGTCTCATCTCTTGATTGAGGCACAAAGATGGTTTCATACTCCTTTCTGATTCTGAAGGTGTCCTCTTAGACTCTTTTGTTCTCTTATTTCAACTCGTTAACATGAGGTGTTGATTGAACCTCATCCTCCACATCATGTGAACAAAAGGCACAAACATGTCCATCTTCCATCTTGGAAGGACTTTCTATATTAACATTTTGCATCAAAGTTGTAGAAAAATATGAAGTTTGTGGAGAAGATGGTGGTTTATCACCATTCTTTTTACCTTCTTCCTTTGTTGGAGAACCTTCTCCTCTTGAATATCTAGATCCTTCACCTTGCAATTGTGAGTTCCTCTCTTCATAGATGACCTTCACCATATTTGACATGTCCCAAAAATCATTTTTGAAGCTTTCATATTTTTTCGGACTTGTATTCTCTCCTCCTTGATACATGCTTACTAAAGCCTCATAAATCTCTGGAGGTGAAACTTGAGGTCGAGCTTGTGGTAACTTTTTCCTCCTTCTCCTTGTTCCAACTTGGGAATCTACATGAACAAGTTTTCCTTCTCCTCTCTGGAGCTTTAACCTTGTCAGCATTTTCACCCTGCAAATAGTCAAACCATCTTTGCACAAGAAACACAAGTTAAAAATAAACCTATAGCTCTAATACCAAATTTATATGATTGGAGGAGTATTAGTGAATGCTATGATAAGTACCTCTTTCATATTTAAAACATGCTTGCTTCTAATGTGCATAGATTTGAGTTGAACAACAGATTACTTCAATGGTTTATTTTAAGTGTCTTTCAACAGTGTAATTCTATGAAAAAATTGTAAAGCATGAAATCATAAAACATTTGAAATAAATATGCATCAAACCATAAGACAAAAGCCAATGATGAAGGATTTCACCCCTCCTCGGCTACATCTCCTGGCCCATGAACATGACTAGACCTCTTCTTGTATTCAGTGTCAAAGTACATATCAGTTTTTTGCAAATAACATGTGGCTATTACCCCTTCAAGGTAATTTTCATTTGCAAAGAACTCTCACAATATCAACAACACAAAATATCTCCTACATAGATGACATTCTTTCACCGGTGAGAGCTAGAAACCCCTCACAAGCACCCTTCAATTCCACACTGAAGAATACAATAAAAAAATTCATGAATAAAGAATTCAAACTAGAGTTGAAACATGCTAGTCACAGCTACTGCAGAAAATTTTTTGGATTTGGGAAAACCCTACAAGGTCTCCTCCATGCTCAACAGCTTCCAAAACTGCTTCAAACATCTGATTGATCCATACACCTCACTTGTAAAACCTGAAATATGACCCTGAATATGTGCTCAAATAAGTAAAAAAAGGTTACCAGTGGATTTATAGCATCCTAAAACCCCTAAGTAGCCTCTTCTGGCTCTTCAATTGGTCTTCAGGTGAAGCAGATATGACCTCCCCTCCTGGTGGCCCTAGGCATCTTTAATCTTCAAGCTGGAAAAATCAATTCCAGAAGTGCTCCTCTACCTATGAAACCTACACCAATGAGTCAAGAATTCTTGAAAAATGTTATCTAGCCTCTTACTGTGCTCAATTTTGTCGAAAATTTCCCAAGTTATGACTTCTTCCAGTGTCTTCTAGGAAAACACCGCTAAATTTGGTAAACTAGAGTTAAACTAGCACTTTCCCCGAATTTGGAGGTTAGCCAATTAATACTTAGTGGATATTAGCGCATTAATTAAGCACATTTAAGGCACAGTTAAGCACTAATGGCGGAATTATACAAATCCGCATTTAGCATCAGATTAGCGCACTTTAATCTAGATTATGGGTTAATAATTGTGTTTAGTGGTTAATACTCCGCGTTTATGGTTTGAAGTTCCACCGAGGTCAAGGTGTATGGTCTTGTGGTAAGGGGTTGGCCCCTAATTTCTTCCGACAGAGCATCTTTGAAACTTCATATAGAATTTTAAACCTTAGACTTATAAGAACTATTGTCGTGGTCTATTGGTATGGTGGTTGTGTGTTGCGGCCGAGGTGGAGGGGTCGACCCCGACCTTCGCTAGTCCTCCGACATAAAATTTTGCCACTATATAAATGTGATTTCGACCATACCTTAGTCCACCAGGGGGGGCACGTGGCAGCCCCTGTCCGCACCACGTGTCCGCCTTTGGTTGGCCTATTTGCGACCATTGAAAAACTGACAACCAACCAACTTAAAAACCAATCCCACAGTGGCACTTGTCAGTAGCTCATAGGACCAACTAGAGGAATATTCTAGGAATATTCTAAGGAACATTCCTTGGAATATTCTTTTTGCTGACTAGGCTTCCCAGTCATCATCTTGTCAATTTTGCACAAATTTTAGATGTTTGTGAATACGAACATCAGGTTCTAACTTTCACATACGGAGTCAGTTTTTATTGAAACGAAGTGCGCCAAAAGAAGGGCGACGAGACCTATCTGGTTGTTCAGGTTTCAAAAAATTCCTAGAACTTTTATTTTTGAGCTTAAATTTGAGCTCCCGATCAACACATTTGCTACAATATCCACCACAAGTTTCACCTCAAGTGTCACCAAAGGCCTCACCAATCATGGCACATGAAGGAGAGCCTAACAATATGACTGAGGATGAGAAGCCTTTTAGAAAATCATTCTTTGACATCATTGAAATGGTGAAATTTCTTTATGATGAAATGAATTCAAGGTTTCAAGGTGAGAGCTCAAACCATCCAAATTGAAATGGAGGAAATGGAGACAAGCCTCCAAAAGGGAATGGAGGGAATGGTGATAAACCACCTCTACCTCCACCTTTCTCTTCACCCTCATCTTCACCATCATCATCTTCTACATCAAATCCTTCACAAACACCTCCACATTCTCCAAAGGGACATGGTAAAACTCCATTTTTAAAACTTGACATAAATTTTGAATGCCTATGTATAATGGAGACTCGTTAAATGCCCAGAAAATAGATAATTGGGTTTGTCAGCTTGAAGTGTATTACAGGAAACAAAGAATCAAAGATGACGAAACCAAAATTTAGCTTGCTTCATTAAGGTTGGAAAGTGCAACACTCATTTAGTGGGAAGCCAAAATACAAGAGGATCTCAAGAAAAGAGGTAATATCATAACTTCTTAGCATACATGAAAAAAACTATAATGGGTTGGAAAAACTTTAGGTAATTAAAGGTTAAAATTGTGCAAATTTATAGCCAAGGGTTTAGAAGGAGAGCATTGATTTTGGGTGTATATTTATCCTCTCAAGACACTTTACTCAAATATATTGGAGGTTTACATAGCTACTTTAGAAACACAATTATCATGTTTAACCCTAAAAATTTAGATGAGGTTTTTGTACAGGAAACACATCTAGAAGCAATAGGGAAGAATGTCCCACAAGAGGTCAACTAAAATCCATTTAAGGGTGGAGACAAAGGAAAGGGAAAATTCAAAGAAAAAGGGAAGAAGAAATGCTTCCATCAAGAAAGAGGGAGAAAAACTCAGATGAAAACATTGTTCAAAAGAAGGCCAAAATGAAGACCATTGTTGGAAACTTCATCCTGAGATGAGACCCAAAAATTTTAACAACAAAGGAAAACAAAATACAATTGCAACTTCACAACATGATTTAGGATCTAATTCGGGGGATGAAACAAGGGTCACAACCATGGGATTAAAAGGTAAGGAATCCATTGCAAGTACTAGTTCTTCAAATAACCTCAATGAAACTCAAAATGAAAATTAAAGAATATAACTTTTCCATATTAGATTTATTTCAAAACATAACAAAATAGACACTCTATTTGATAGTGGCTCGCACACAAACCTCACTTCTGAAAACATTGTCAAGAAATTGAATTTGGAAACCATTCCTCATCCTAAACCTTATCCTTTAGGTTGGGTGTGTGACAATGCAAAGTTGCAAGTAACTAGAAAATGCAAAATAAAATTCTCCATTACTGCAAACTTCATTGATCAGGTAGAACTTGATGTAGTTCCATTAGACATATGTGGTATTGTTTTGGGAAACCCATATATTTATGATAGGAAAGTTATCTTTCATCGCCATGAAAACAAGTATCATTTGTTTAAATATGGTATTGAGTACATTGTTAGATCACATCGCAAGAAACTAAATCTTTCACTTATGAATGTTGGACAAATGAAGATGCTTGTTAATTCTAGCAAGAATTTTGTACTTTTGATGATCAAACACAAGAATTGTGTTGAGAATGAAGCCTTTGAAGGATGTGATACAAAGTTGAAATATTATTTGGTTGAGGTTGTTAACCAATACAATGAGATGTTTCGGGAGCTTAAAGGATTGCCTCCTAAAAGAGGAACCCAACATGAGATCCAATTGGAGAAAGATTGTCGTCTTCCTAACATCTTCCTAACATTGGCATGTACAAGATGTCAGTGATGAAAAATGTAGAAATTAAGAAACAAATCCAAGAGTTACATGATAAAGGGATCATCTGACCAAGTACATCGCCATGCGGGTCACCTGTTGTTTTAGTGCCAAAAAATGATGGTACACGGTGCATGTGTGTGGACTTATGTGCAATGAACAAGATTATGGTAAATAATTGTTACCCTCTTCCTAGAATCGATGATTTACTTTATCAATTGAAATATGTTGTTTATTTCACTAAGTTGTATTTGAGGAGTGGCTAGCATTAGATTACGATCTTTGAAGGAGATATATGGAATACAACATTCAAAATAAAGCAAGGTTTGTTTGAATGGTTGGTTATGCCCTTTGGGATTTGTAATGATCTTGCTACATTCATGTGGGTAATGAATTATGTTTTAAGACTTTCTCTAGATTATTTTGTGATATTAAACTTAGATGAAATATTAATTTTCAGCAAGTACTGTGAAGAACATATCATGAATGTCAAGCATGTGTTAGATGTCTTAAATAAGGAACAATTATTTTTAAATATGTCAAAATGTGAATTTGGGAAAACTTATTTAGTCTACTTGGGTCATATTGTTGCAGGGAGTGAGTTGAAAATAGATCCCTCAAAGTTCGAAGTCATTTTGAATTGGCCAAAACCCAATACAGTGACAGAGGTTAGAAGTTTCTTGGGAGAAACCCAATATTGGAGAAAGTTTATTTCTAAATTTTCTTCCATTGCAGCTCCATTGCATGGATTGACAAGTGTGAAGCAAGTTTTTCAGTGGAGAGGCAAACAACAAAAAATATTTGATGCATTAAAGGAAAGAATCAGTTGAACACATGTACATGCACTTCCTAACTTAAGACAATCATTTGAGATACAAACTGATGCAAGTGACTATGCCATGGGTGCAGTATTGGTGCAACATGGTAATCCCATCTGTTTTCATTCTAAAAATTTTAATGGTACAGTGCTTAACTATCCTACATATGACAAGGAATTGTATGTATTGATGAAAAGTGTGAAAAGTGGAAACATTACTTGATGGGTAAGGAAACAATAATTCACACTGATCATCATCCATTGCAATACTTGCAATCACAAAAAAAGCTACAACAAGAGAGTCACTTCATATGGATGGGTTTTCTACAGCAATTCCACTTGGTGATAAGGTATATGGAAGGTATATATAACAAGGTTGTTGATATGATTTCTAGACCAATTGTTAGTGCATCCATTATTATTAATCATAATTTTGTCATGCATGAGAGCTATGTTGAGCAGTATGCTTTAGATAATTATTTTAAGGATGTATATGTGAATTTGTGTCAAGGTAACCAAGTAGAGGAATTGGATTATCATGTGCATGATAACTTGTTATATCATCTTGGAAAGCTATTTATTCCACAGGGATATAGAGTCAACATCATAAGAGAAACACATACTTCTCTTATTGCTGGTCATTTCGGTGTAGGTAAGATAGTGGCACAATTACAAAGGTAATGTTACTAGCCTCATATGCTTGAAAGTGTGTCACAATTTGTAAGAGTGTGTTCTTTATGTGTTGCGAGTAAGCCTAGCAATAGAAATTTGGGATTGTATACATCACTTCCAGTGCCTTCCCATCCACAGAAAGTGTATCTATGGATTTTGTAGGAGGTCTACCTATGTCTAGGAGAGGTCATGATTATCTTTATGTAGTTGTGGATAGGTTCAGCAAAATGTGTATTTTGATTCCTTTTAAAAATAAGGTTAAAACTGAATAGACTGCACAGTTGTTCTTTCTGAATGTATGGGTACATTTTGGGTTTCCCACATCCATTGTTAGTGATCGAGATTCTCGCTTTGTCGAGAACTTTTGGTCAAGCTTGTGGGGACTCATGGACACCAAATTGAAAAATAGCACAAAATTCCATCCCAAACAAATGGCCAAACAGAGGTGGTGAAAATAACGATGATACATCTTCTTCGTGGTTATTGCAGCAAGAATCCTAAGTTATGGGATGAACATTTGCACTATATTCAACATGCTTACAATCGGGCCAAGCATTCATCGACTCAAACATCGCCATTTGAGGCATGCTTGGGATACTTACCCAAATCTCTTTTAGATTTTATATTTTGGAAATATGTTGATATCAATGTACATAGTGACATAAATAAGGCTAAAGTATTCATTGAACAAGTTCAATTGGTACGTCAAACACCCAACCTTACCACCATTCAACCGTGGTCAGAAATGGTTTAAGATTTTGGTGCATAAGTATAAATGACCCCACATACAATGGAAATAAAAGTGCCACGTGGCCCTAATCCATTGGTTCGTGGGGGTCACCGCACCATTTAAAGAGGTAACAATTTTCACCCGAACCAACGTGAATCTCACCGGTGCAAGGCGAATTAGTCGCTCCACGTTGCCTAAAAGTGCGGAAAATATGCGATGCATTGCAGGTGAGTGAAAATTATAATGCAGTTAGTAGACAAATTTTTCTAAAGCATAACTCAGACATTTTTTTACCTTTTTGAGTGCAAAAAGATCCTAGCTAGGGTTCTTTACAGTTCTGAAGCCATTGGAGACAATTGTTTTTCATTCTGAGAACTCTAAATATATTTAAACACATATTTTGAGCACATAATGAAAGAGGCCCAACATTAGAAGTTGGACCGGGAGATGTAGCCCAGGAGGGGCGAACTCATTCATCATTTTGGTGTCTTGTGTTTTTGTTGTGTTATTACTATCTTTGTTTATTGCTACAAAACTGAGTTTAAAACTTAATTTATGTGTTATGGCAACTTTTCTAATTGCATAAAAAAACATAAAATTTCACTTGCAAACTTTCATCAAAGCCTTCAAGTTTTTTAATACATATCATAGTACCACCTCATCAAGGATGGGAAATCATTCAACATAAATGCACATAAAGGAAAGTTTAAAATTTCACTAGTAAGTGTCAACCAAGACAAGAAATTGATTTGTTGTAGAAAGAGGTATGCTTTAATATTTTTAAGAGAAAATCAATCTAGTGATGAGTCAATAAAGTAAAATGCATCCTAGGAGGGGTGTACAAAATAATTAAAAAAAGAAGAAGAATGGTTGCTACATTCATAGATAGGAGTGTTGTTAGGTCCCTCTAATAATAGTGTAGCCCCTTTATTGTTATTGTTAGTGTAGCCCCTTATTTTTATTGTTGTGCCCATGCAACCCCCATATTTTTATTGTTATTAACCATAGAAGCCCACTATTTTTATGATTATCTCCTCACATTATTATTGTTATGTAGGCTCCAAGTATATTATGACCCCTTAGACTCCTAAATATAGTAAGGAGGTATAATCATTTGTATCATTCAAAAATTGTGCGTGTATGTGATGTAAAGAAGGTTTCCCCCTCGAAGAGGCTAATTTTGAAGTCGTTGGTCTATCTTCTTTGTGATCTGGTTACATAACATTTGGTTTCAGAGCTTTTGATTCTAGGGTTTCCCTTCTGCAAACAAGAAATCTTGTAATTGTAACAATAACATTTTTCTGTGAATATTAAGAAGCTGAAATTGCAACCACATGGAGCTTAAATCTTTGTGAACTTCATGTAGGAATTTCAAATCTTGGTTCACTATATTTTTTGAGATATGGGATGAATAAGTTAGGGTTTTTGCATTCTCCAGAATTCAATCGTAAATAAGAAACTGAGGGACAATCATCATAAATTTCCCTTCAAAAATTGTATTTTAATTTAGTAAAAAGTGACATAAATTGCATGTACCACAGTGTCTAGTGTATCAATTTTAGGGCCAAAAAATGAAACTGTGACATGTGGAATTTCATACAAGTTTTCTCTACTGAAACGGTCCATAATAAGGGCATCATGGGAGATTTGGCATAAATTTATCTTGAAGAATCCAATTTTGATATGACCTGTGGTGTTGGGAAGAATACTCAGAGGGATACCATAAGACATAATTCTAGACCTTGAAGAGTCGAAATTACAAATTTTGAAAGGATTTAAATGGCATATTGAAGAATCGATATCGTTGTTTGATTCCAAAATGCCTCGAAGCAAAAAATGGATACACCTTGTAAGCAACCAGAAAGATATACTATGACGCATGAAGAAGAGGAAGACATGCAACATGATATATCAAAATTATGAGACCAAGTGCAACAAATTTATCTCTCGCAAAGAGTAACCAAAAATGAAATGGAAGCTAAGATGGATGGCTTGAAGAATGGTTTAAAAGTATACATGGAAGATTTAAAGGAAGGTTTGACAAAATTGCTACAAGAAATTCTTCCTAGTGGTGACAAGGCACTCCATGAAAATAATTATAAGGATAAAATGAATACGAACTTTGATTTTAGAGACTCCAATAGTGGGTTGAAGACTAGCCACATTCCAAATATTGATATGAGGAAGTTTTATGGCAAGGATCACGTAACATGGATACTACAGATGGAGCAATTCTTTGATCTACATACAAAATGTACGCATTGCATATTTATATTTAGAACAAAATCAATTTTTGTGGTATTGATGGCTTTGTTCTCGTAAATTAATTGTCACTTGGACAATTTTGCGGAAGAATTGGTAGCACATTATGAGGATACACAGAGAAATACCTTATTTAGCCAATTGATAAATCTTAAACAAAAGGTTTCAATGGTTGAGCACATTGAGGACTTCCAAAGATTGAATATCAAGGTATGATATTCCATAGGACCATAAGATTGATGTCGTCATAGGAAATTTAAAGGATAACATCCAACATGAGGTTCGCCTTTGGGAGCTTGATTCATTGGAGAAGGCATTCAAGGTGGCAAGAAAAGTCGAAAGAAAAATTATGGAAATAAGGAAGTCTACCAATCATAACTATAAAGAGGGAAGTGTTATTGCTTCTAGCCTTCCACAACATACAAGGTTGACACCACAAAAATTGGAGGAAAAAATAGCAAAAGGACTTGGTTATAGTTGTGATATTAAATACACTAAAGGTCATAAGTGTGCTGAGAAGAAATAATTTTACATAGATTGTGAAGAGGAGGAATAAAAGGAACAAGAAACATCAAAAGAAGATGATATACACCAGGAACCAACCCCAGAGAAAGAATAAATGAATCCAACCATATCTTGTAATGCATTGGTAGGAATTAACACTCCTCAAACTCTCAAGATAGAAGGATATATCAAGAAGAAATAGGTAATAGTGTTGATTGATTTAGGTAGTACCCATAATTTTGTTCATTGTAAGATAGCCAAGGAATTAAATGCTTTCTATATCTAGCACCAGAGTGTCAATTGATGGTTACAAATCGATGAACTATAAATTGCTCTGGAAAGTGCCATAATATGAAGCTAACTATGGAATAATGTGTATTGAATAGTTCAATGTTTTCCAATCCAATGGGTGGTTTTGATGTTGTACTAGGATTCCAATGGTTACAATATTTGTAGATGATAGCTTTTAATTTTCAAGAACTTTTCATGAAATGTTTTTGGGAAGGAAAGGAAATTCAATTAAGGGGTAATGCATGGAAACCATGAAAGATATTTATCTCTCATGGAATGACAAATATTTTTCAAAGAAATACAAATGGGGCATAATTTTGTAATTATGCTCACTAGAGGATCAAACATTGAAATCATATATTTCTTCAAATCTCCAAAAAGTCTTGGAAAATCATTCCAAGGTATTTGAGACTTCCAAAGGCCTCTCACCTATTTGTGGTTATGATCACATTATTCACTTAATTCCAGGAAAATATCCTCCAAACATCAGGCCTTACAAATATCCCTATTCCCAAAAGAGTGAAACTGAACATATGGTTGCATAAATGCTAGAGGTCAGTATAATTCAACCTAGTCAAAGTTCTTTCTCTACTCCAATAGTATTGGTGCACAAGAAGGATGAATCATGGCCTATGTGTCTGAATTATAAGGAGCTCAACAAGATCACTATTAAATATAAATTTACCATTCTTTTCATTGATGAATTTTTGTATGAATTACATGGAGAAATTTACATCACCAAGCTAGATATTCGTTCAGGATATCATCAAAGTAGAATGAAGACTGGAGACATTCGGAAAACAACATTCAAAACTCATGAAGGCCATTATGAATTTTTTTTCACGCATTTTGGCCTTACTAATGCACCTTCCACATTTCAAGTTTTGATGAATTCCATTTTCACACCCTTCCTTAGAAAATTTGTGTTAGTACTTTTTGATGATATACTAATCTACAGTATGTCTTGGAACGATCATGTTCAACATGTTGACAAGGTAATCAAACTATTGGAGGAGAAACAATTATATGAAAAAACCTCCAAATGCTTGTTTAGAGTACAAGAGATGGAATATTTTGGTTATATTGTATCTCATGAGGGTGTTAAGGTAGATGTTAACAAAATTAAATCCATTAAGGAATGGAAAATCCCCACAACCCTAAAGCATCTTCAAGGATTTTTGAGGTTGACAGGGTATTATCACAATTTTTAAAGATTTATAGGATAATAACAACTCCTCTAACAACATTAATAAAGAAAGATGCATTTTATTGGACTCCATAAGAAACATAGGCCTTTGAACATCTTAAAGAGTCAACATGCCAAGCATCAGTCTTAGCTACACTATATTTCACAAAAAACTTTATTGTGGAATGTGATGCCTCAAGAAATGGAATTGGTGTTGTTTTAATGCAAGAAGAAAGACCCATTTATTTTTAAATTCATCCAATCAAGGGAAAGTATTTGCATAAGCCTATTTATGAGAAGGAAATGTTGCAAATACTACATGCACTAAATAAATGGTGACCTTACGGGAATCCAATTCAAGGTAAAAATAGATCATGGTAGCCTTAACTGTTTTTTATAACAAATATTATATTCATAAGAACAACAAAATTGGGTCATTAAGATGTTGGGTTATGACTTTGAAAACATCTACAAAAAAGGGAAGCAAAATGTTGTTGCAGATGCACTCTCAAGAAAGGATGAGGATTTGGAAGCATTTCTCTATGTCATTTCTATTATCCAACCTGATTGGATAACTAAAGCAAGGGATGAATGGAAGAATGACGAAGAGGTGTGGACACTCATTAAAAATTTGTAGCAAGATCCCAATATATATAATATATTTATCTGGAAAAATGATTCATTATGGTACAAAGATTGCTTATATATTTGTAATAATTCCCAACCCCAACAAAATATTATTTTGGAATTTCACACCTCCCCCTTAGGAGGGCACTCAGGATTTTTAAAAACTTACCAAAGGGTCAAGAAGGATTTTTTTTGGGATGGCCTTAAATCTAATATTTAGGAGTTTGTGGCGGAATGTTTAGTTTTCTGACAAAATAAATTTGAGACAATTAAGGCCCTAGGTCTGTTAAAAAATTTAGCCATTCCAAGTCAAAGTTGGGAGGAGGTCTCAATGGATTTTCTCATAGGTTTACTTGCAATATCTCATCCATTTAAAACTAGTATATTTACTACAGTGCTTATGGAAACAATTCAAAAGCTACATGGGAAACCAAATATTATTGTAAAAAACATAGATCCCATTTTCACTGGAAATTTTTGGACATAATTATTTTCTTGTCTGGGTACTCAATTAGCTTATAACTCTTCTTATCATCCTCAATTTGATGGGAAAATAAGATAGTGAACAAATTTTTGGAAGGATGTATTCATTGCTTTGTGTCTGATAAAAAAACACAATGGGTCAAGTGGTACCTCTAGCTGAATGGTGGTATAACACTTCCTTCCATACTGCAAAAAAAATTACCCCATTTATGGAACTTTATGGATATCATCCACCATCGATCACGTCATCTTTAAGGGTAAGTTTTAAGGTTCAAACAGTGGAAGATCAGATTGAGCATCAACAAAAATTTCTCAAACTCTTAAATGATAACCTCACTCTGGTGCAAAATCGAATGAAGCAACAAGTCGATCAAGTACATCACAGTGAAAAAAGTTTTGATGTAGGCTAGTGGGTATTTTTACGGCTACAACCATAAAAAAAAATTTCCCTCAAGCAAGATAAGAAGGATAATAAATTATCACCCAAGTACTATGGTCCTTATAAGGTTTTGCAAAAGATTGGTACTATG
Organism: Pinus albicaulis; assembly: GCA_034641835.2. Classification (NCBI taxonomy): domain Eukaryota; kingdom Viridiplantae; phylum Streptophyta; class Pinopsida; order Pinales; family Pinaceae; genus Pinus; species Pinus albicaulis. Next base: position 1,169,155,085 of record CM076578.1, read on the forward strand.
GCATGAAAATTGGAGCTGCCTACATCTTCCCGACTACACCTATTTTTCCATGTTTCATGCTTAAATAAGGTTGTCGGTGACAAGCTCCTAGTTCAAAAAATATATCCAAAAATTGAGGAAGAAATAAAAATAATATTGGAGCCTAAAGTAGTCTCAAAAATAAAAACCCGAAAGTTAGAAATCTATCAATTTCAAAGTATCTCATTAAGTGTAAGAACTTACCTACTGAAGATTCCATGTGGGACGATGAGAATTTTATACAGAAGCATATAGAACTACTCAAGTGTTGAGGACAACACTTTTTGAAGGAGAGGGACATGTTAGGTCCCTATAATACTAGTGTAGCCCCTTTATTGTTATTGTTAGTGTAGCCCCTTATTGTTATTGTTGTGCCCATGTAGCCCCCATATTGTTATTGTTATGCCCCATAGAAGCCCACTATTTTTATTATTGTGTCCTTACATTATTATTGTTATGTAGGCTCTAAGTATATTGTGACTCGTTAGACTCCTATATATAGAAAGGAGGTATAGTCATTTGTATCATTCAAGAATTGTTCATTTCTGTGATGTAAAGGATGTTCCCCCTCTAAGAGGCTAATTTTGAAGTCATATATCTATATTCTTTGTGATAGGGTTACATAACAAGTGTATTAGGAGCCTAAAGGGATACCATGCATGAGGGAATTGGAGCATGAGATGCAATTGTTTCTATAATCTCCATCACCAAACATTGGGTTGTAAAAATAGTTCATCCTGGAAGAAAGTGAAGTGAACAAATAGTTGCAACAACTATTGGATCAAGGTGTGATTTTACCAAGTACCTCACCTTGTGGGTCACCCATCATAATTGTGAAAAATAAGTAGGGGACTTGGACAATATGCATAGTTTATAGAGCATTAAACAAGATTACATTCATAATAGGTACCCACTCCACATGATTAATGATCTACTATATCAATTGTAGGAAGTGAAATACTTCACCAGGATGGATTTGAAATAAGGGTATCACTAGGTGTGAGTCAAGGAAGAGGATGCCTGCAACACCACCTTTAAAACTAAATAAGGTTCATATGAATTTTTAGTCATTCCATTTAGTATATACAATGAACCATATATGTTCATGAGATTGATGAATGATGTATTGCAACCTTATCTAGATTCATTTGTTATTTTTTATTTGGATGATATATTGGTTTACAATGCTACCTAGGAGGAGAACACATCACACTTGATGCAGATGATAGAGACTTTGAAGAAACACCAACTATTGAAAAATCTAAAAATTGTGAGCTTTTACAAAAGGAATTGGTGTATTTAGGCTATATGATTAGTGGAAGAGAGCTTCAGATATATTCCACAAAGGTGGAAGCCATGATGAAGTGGTTAATGCCTACAAATTTTTCTGAAGTTAGGAGTTTCATTGGAGCAGCATAAAACCTAAGGAAATTCATAGCTTCATTTTTAGTAGTAGCTACACCACTCCACACTACAATTGAAAGTAGCAAGAGTTTCTAGTGGTGGAAGGGTCGGTACAAGGCCTTTGAAGAATTAAAACTAAAATTAGTTAGGAATTCGTTCTTGCATTACCACACTTGTAACGACCCTTTGAAGTGGGGACAGATGTGAGTGGGTATGTTATGGGAGTGATCTTGATGTAGGGAGGAAGGCTTGCATGTTACCATTTTTAAGTGTTTTGTGGGAAAATTATCAACTACCCTACCTATGAAGAGGAGATCTATGCCCTGGTACAAGTTGTCAAAAAGTGGAATCACTATCTGATGGGTAAGGAGACCATCATCCACACAAATCACTAGTTCTTATAGTACCTATAGTATTAGGAGTAAGTTATAGTAGATTAAATGGTACAAGTGGATGTGGTTCTTATATCAATTTCATTTAGTGATTGAGTATAAGAATTGCAACAAAAACAAGTTGGCTGATACACTCTTAATACCACCCACATAAAAAAATTTAGCTTTGGGGACTCTAGTGCATATATAAATTTTCATCCACTATGCATATAGAGAGGCATATATAGATGATGAGAGCTTCAAGGAGGTGTTTCAGCAATTGTAAGGCCAGATTCATGTAGAAAATGGAGATAGCATAGTTGACTACTATCATCTCTAGAATTGGTTACTATATAGGATGGAAAGCTTATGTGTTCTTAAAGGTGAGAAATTGTAGTTAGTGAGAGAGGCTCACACCTACAAGGTTGTAGGGAATTTTGGTGTAGGTAAAACAATGGCCAACTTAATGAGGTATGTGTACTCACTTAGAATGTAAGAAGATGTAGCTAGATTCATAAGAGGACATATTATTTTTTGTACCAACAAGCGTAGTAATAGGCAACAAGGTCTATACCATACCTTATCTGTACCCACTCATCCTTGGGAAAGAATTTTCATTTGCTTTTTTGAGGGTTTACCAATAACCAAGAATGGACGTGACTACTTGTTCATGGTTATAGTTTACATGTTCAACAAGACATCCATTCTCATTCCTTGTAAAAATACCATTATAGGGCAAGAAGCAGCAACCTTGTGTTTTGAACAAATTTGGGTACACTTTGGGATACCAAGGAGCATGATTTTAGACAAGGACACTATATTTTTTAGTGAAATTTGCACTACATGGTAGAAGAAGATGGCCATGAAGTTGTAGAGGTCTATAACATTCTATCCATGAGTAGTTTGGAAAATGGAAGTAGTCAATTTGACTTTAGTGTAAATTTTTAGGGGTTACAATCATAAGCATCTTAAGACTTGGGATGAAAATACAGTATATATACAAAACTCTTATAATAGAGTAGTCCACACTTCCACTCCTAAGTCCCCATTTAAATATTACTTTGGATATTTGTGACCTTCACCTTTGGATGTTGCATATGGTTAGTAAGGGGTGAAGGAGGATTTCACAAAAATTCTTTAAGAGGAGAAAAATTTGTTGAGTAAATTAGGAAGATCCATTTGCAAGTATAAGAGACGTTGAATAAGTCACAAGAAAAGTACAAATCTAGGCATGATCAACAGAAAACAGAAAATCCATTCAAAGTGGAAGACAAAGTATGGTTATAATTGAACAAGGAGAAGCTACAATATCCCAGTAAAAAAATCAAATATTGCAATATGGTCCTTTGGATATACTATAAAAGGTGAGAGATAATGCCTGGAGACTCAGTATACCCCAATACATGTGCATTTACTTGGTGTTAAATGTAAATATCAAACTGTATAATCCTTCCATGCTATATTAGGAAGAGGAGCATGCCCTACTTTCCATATAGGAATTAGATCTAGATGCTCAGGCATAGTTGATAGAGGATACAATTTTGCAGAAGAGTCCCAAAATTAAAAACATTGGTATATTAGGTTGAAAGGAAAACTTCCAGGCAAGGCTAAACAATAATTTAGAGAAGGTAGACGAAAAATTTCCTCATGTCATCTAGTAAAATCTTTTGGGGACCAAAATCCTGCAAAAAAAGGGAGAGAGGTATGATCTGGATAGATCATTATATTATTATTCATCCATATTGATGCTTTCAAATTGGGAAAATTGGAGGAATCAACTTAAGGAGCAATTTTTAAAGACCTAGTTTGGGAATTTGGGGTTTAAAAAATTATAAGGCCACTTTGAGGCCTTAAATGATGTTTTTTGGGGGAATAAATTTCCCTCTTAAGTGTAGGAACCCATGACATTATTCTAGACTCAAAGGCATTTCCAACGGTGTAAGAAAGACATCAATCGTATTTCTTATCCAAAATTTATGTCTCCAAGAAGTTGAACTATCTTGATTGAGCAACATAATTTTAGAGGATGCAATGTCAACCCCCACTACTTATGCGAAAGGGTCTAGCCACATCAAGAGTATGAAGAAAACTATAGAAGGTTCAAAGCGATATCTCTAGTTGAGAATTGAGGGAGTCAAATCTAACACCTAGTTGGGTATTAGGTTGTCATAATGAGGCCACTGCGAGGAAAAAAGTTTCCATTCATTTGAATTGTATCTTATTCCATAGTAGAGAAAATCAACTTGTAAATGGGAGTGAGAAACTATAACATAAGGGATTTAGTGTTTGTAGCAGCTAATTAGGCTGTAGATCTCAAGCTACTCCATAAAGAGTCTATTTTCCTGTGTACTTTCATTATTTCCACTCTAGACAAAAGAGAGAATAGAAGTCTCACTTTCCAGCTTGGTTTTCTCTTGTAAGGGTTTTCTAGAGCATATATTGTGTTCATTGTGGTTGGTGTGTGATTGTATTTTATTTTTCTATATTTTCCACATTTTATCTATTACACCCATAAATAGAACACAATAATTAATAAATATGGAATCTAAGAAAATCAACCCTCATAACATAGATTTCAATTTATTTTTATCAATTTGTTGTAATGAACTATATAGTGAATATCATCAACAATTTTAAAATCATCAAATTTTGATTTGGATTTCCAACTTGTATCATTTTCCAAAAATATAAAATATGTGTTTTGCATTTCTTTTCCTATCATGTGTTATACTCCCACATGCAAATAGAGATCCATTATTTTAGTTTAAGATTGATTCCCTATTTTTGGAGTGGTTAGTCTTAAGGATAAATCTTCCAGCATCCTCATCCACCACTATAACTACCATTATTTTTCTCTTCAGCCTTATCCTAGTCTCCATGGCATCCACTTCTCTTCTCACAACATCGTAGTAATGGGTTTGGTATGAGGTGATAATGGTCTTAACTACACATACTTTCTTCATTAAGAAGGATGACCTTCTCTCCTTTGCTTCCTTCCGTGGATTGTTAAAAAATTGGTCCACCATTAACATCAATCTCTTTGTTCTTTCCCATGTGTAAAGGCGGTTTTATTTTGATGGAATCTATAGAGTTTCCAATAAAATTAACTACAATAAAGTGAAAGTGACATCTTGCTTCACCTTGCTTCAAGGGAAGGGTGAAGAATTTTAAATTAATAACTTATATGATTCTCCATTAAGTTCTTGATTCTTCAACATTTATTAAAAATTATTTGAGAAATTATGGGCTAGAGATTTAAAAAATCAGTTAGGAACAATCTAGGCCAAGGAATTTTCCTTGGATGTTTTCCAACTTGATTGGACCCATCTTCATGTTATTGTCATTATCCATTTTAAAGAAGAATGTGGTACCAACATTTATAAGAAAGTCTGGAAAAATATATATTAAAAAAGTCTGGAAAAATATATATTAAAAGTCTTCCATTATGAAGAGAAATTTCAAAAAATATTGATTTCCAAACTTTTATATCAGTGCATGAAAACCCCACTTGTACCATTTTCTAAAGGTATTAAATATTATTTTAACATCCCTTTAAATATTGTTTTCACATCCTTTTCCTAGTCACGTCTTATCCTCTCACATTCATGGATGAAAATAGATGAACTCCAATCTGAATAGAGTTATTTTCTCTCTCTCCGATAGATTAGTTTTGCTCCAAAATCAACCTTACCAAGTCAATGGAATTTCTAAATCTATATGGAATTACTTGGTTTATATGTTACTTGGTTTATATGTTACCAAGTCAATGGAATTACTTGGTTTATATGTTAAAGTTTTTTTCTCAAAATCAACATTAGCAAGTCAATGAAATATCTAAATCCAATATCAATATAAATATAAATATAAATTTAAATTACTTGGCTCATATGTCAAAGTTTTATCTCTCCTAAATTATAGGGACAAATTTGGTCCACTTGAGAAGTATTCAAACAATCCCCTTAATTAAAGGAGTGAATGAAGGCATTTTGCATTCCATCAACGTTAACGATATATATTATGCACAGCGCACACAAGAAATACATTTGCCATGATCAAGGCACCAATTGAATGTTGGTATTCAATTATATATATATGGGGCCTTTCCTTAGTCATAACATTGATTAGTTTTTTTTATAGTGGAATAATTAAAATCTTTTTTAATTGTTATTTTGGTAATCCTTTTGATTGGGTTAACTTGTTAACTAGTTAGGATCATATTTTAATTTTAATTTTTATTAAATTAATTAATTGGAATTTTTTTAATTATGGTCTTGATAATTTTCTTTGATTAGATTAATTAATTATGATTATAATTTTAATTTTAATTTTAACTAAATATTTTATTGAGTTGATAAATAATAAATTATAATTATATATTATTTTGATATTATTAAATTTTTGATTGGATAAATAAATTAAAATTGGTATAATTCTATTTTATTGATAAGAATTTAAAAACAAGTGAAATATAATTTTTTTATTATTATTTAAATAATTTCGAGTTAAGATATATTTAAGTAATTTCTATTTAAAGTTAGATGTTTGATATTGTACAATCCACAATTTTGTACTTTATCTTGGTGATTCTTAATTAGTTATAATCATATCAAGGGCTAGAAAGCATATAGATAGTAAGAGCAAATGTTGATTAGATCTCTAAATAATGAGAGGTTGGAGAATAGAAAAAGAGTCACAAAGATGCAAATATTAAATTAAAGTTATTAACTGTCAAAATGGTATAAGATTAATAAGGATAATAGATAAATTTATTAAATGCAGAAAAGAATAGTAAAAGGGGTCAAGAAATGAGGTTAAAATAAAGATGCAATTTTATGAAGGTAAAAAAAAGAAAAATTAAATCAAAATGGAGAAATTATTTTTTTAGATAAATACAATTATATTAAATTTTAAAATAAATATATTTTTATATAAATTAATGTATTTATTGGAAGAATTATTTGGTTAATGATTCGAAATTTTGTATTAATATATGAAGTATTTGAAATTTAATTATATGATATTGTGATATAATATATTAAGTAATAAATGAGTTTTATATATAAAAAAGAAATGGTGTATATGGTATTATAAAGAGTATATATATATATATATATATATATATATATATATATATAAGAAGCAAAGTGATAATATGATGAAAGCAATATAAAGGAAGAAGGGGGAAGGGATAAAGGGGCTAAGCTAAGGATTTTTTACTAAAAAATAAGAAAAATGAGGAAGGAATTTTAAGGGGAAGAAGGATTCGAAATAAGGGGTGGCGGGGGGAAGGGTAGAAAGGAGATGTATAATTGGTTTCTAGGAGTGGCTAAGTTTATAGTTATCTTCCCAATTAAAATTATTGCAGGGTTTTTTCCAATTTCTAAAGCTTCCCCTATGACACGAGTATTATGAAAAGGGATACTTGCTAGGATTCTAGCCATGTCAAAACAAATAAGGTGTTTTGTGTTAAAGGAGTGTTAAGCTATGGTAGACTTGACCACCCTATGATGGTTGTTATTCATGATATGATCTTTAAGGAAGTTGTGACCATGTGACTTGTTTGGTCAATGTCAAACTTACTGCATGAGCAAGGAATTTGGTAGACACTTGACTATTGCATGGGGCCAAAATTATCTTTAGTTTATCGAAGTAATTGCCTAAGGGTTATATGATGCTTGAATACAATCTAAATTTTATCTTAAGATAGAATCTTGGCAATGGTATCGGTGGTTCCTTTTATGTAAGGGAGAGTGACTTGGCCAGGGAGGGGGCAGGGTGAGAGGCGGCTTAAAAATCTTTATAAATTTGACTAACATAGTAGCCATTAACTTTGAAAGATTGTGTTATTCAAATAATATGAATAATTATGGAAATATCCACTTTCAAATAGTTACAATCATATTTTAATTTTGATTTTTATTAAAAAATATTAATTAATTAATTAATTATAATCTTTTTTTATTATTGGGTTGATAATTTATTTGAATGGATTGATGAGTTATAATTATATTTTAATTTTGGTTTTTATTGAATTGATAAATAATAAAATATAATTATATACTAAATTGATATTAATTATATTTTGATTGGATAAACTATTATTTTTTTTTCAAAACAGAAAAAACTCTGGTCATATATTATGTACCAGTTCAATATATGTTCAAGAATAGTTCATCACATTTTGCCAATACTAAGGATCGACGCCCATACTGTCATTTCAGTAAACATAATTCAACAGACATAATAGACAAAAGTACTCCCCTAGAAACGTAAAAAACTTTGATTAACATCCAAAATTACTTTCAGAATTTCTAAAGCGCTGTCCAAAAACAAAATACTTCCCCAAACGAGTAAAAACAACAGTGTAAGTCCCTTCATAGTTCCTGTACTTCACCAGGTATCCACCGGCTGTAGTGCACTGTAAAAAAAGAAAATATCAACCACTTTCTTGATGAAGGCTTCCGGATACTCGTAAGTATTCCCTCTGTTGTAAGAATTGTTCTTGTCAAAGGCAACCAGGGCAGTGACCATTCTGTAGCAGCAATCTTATTAGAGAAATTTTACTGTCCCTATTGTTCTTCTCCAATCTTATTAGAGAAATTTTACTGTCCCTATTGTTCTTCTCCCTTCCGGATCAGACAACTCATATTGCATGTTCCCAAAAACCCCCTGCAAGCCTTTCTTTGATAAACTGTCAGCCACTCCATTTTTTTCCCTATAAATGTGATTAAAGTGTAAATCAATGAACATCTTGCGAAGCAAGGAGATACTATCCATCCAAGACCCCAAATTGCCAAGATTTAAGCTTGTACCCTTGTTGAGGTTTTCTATTAAAACTTTTGAATCACCATAGACTCACAAACGTTCGACACCAAGTTGTGATGCAAACCACAGTAAACCCCAGCATGCCAGAATTTCTGCTCGCATATTGGTTCCATTCCCTCCATGCCAGAAGAATTTATAGTGACAATTAGGAGACATCCTGAGCCAAGCGCCACACCCACATTTGGACAGTTGGGAAGCTCCGTAAAAAAATCTCGTCGAATAATGCATTTCCACAGGTCACATTCTATTAGACAGATCCTTTGGTGGTTTCTACTTTTCCCTCAGTCCTTCCCACGAGGAAATGATAAAGCCCATAGTCTTCTCCGGACTGCAAGCAACATCCTCAAATATCCACTGATTTCTGGTTCTCCAAATTTGCCAATGAAACAAAGCTGGAATTACCCTAAGTGAAGAGGCACACAGATGCCACCATAGGATAAACTCCATTGTATTAGCGAAAAAAGGAATACTGAAATTAAAAACTTACCCAATTCCTCCATAAGCTTCCGAGAAAATGTACAACTATAAAATAAATGTACATTGTTCTCCTCATAATTCATACAGAGTCTGCAATATCCAGGTCCACTCCATCCTTTTCTTTGTAAAGTGTCCCACGTAAGAGTTTTATTCATCTTAATCAACCAAAGTAGGATCCTCATCTTCAGCGGAGAATTGGTTCTCCAAATTCTTTTATATATTCCATCCTCTCCACTAGAAGAAGTGGAAAAGGTCAAGTGTTGGTAAATGTCACTAACAATCGGTCTCCCATTTACAATCCTACCCTTCCATGTGAGCCTATCTCCATCGTTGTCCATAAGCAACCCTTGGCTTCTTAAAGTCACATTGTAGCTGTCCCATTCTGCCCTTAAATGCTTAGGAATATACAAGTCCTCAGACGTCATCCATATCGGTCTCCCGTTTACAATATCCTTTATAATTTATGACAAATAGAAGATCCCTCTAGAATTGAGAAATTTTATAATGTCCATGCCAAGATTCCCTTGATCAAAGATTCCATTCAACCCTTATTGTCCAATCAAAATATTCGATTCCCCACCAAAGTGCCAAATCAGGAAATTAGTAAAACTCGAGCAGCACTTGCTGAAACCATTCCATATTATAGATCCTCCCTTTTTCTGTTGCCAACCGGTGACATATAATTCCTCCATATTCTTTTCATTCAAGTATTTAAACTTTAATATATCACTCCAGATACCACCATTGTTTAGCCCTCTCCAAGTGGATTTCATGATCAAAGCCCGGCCAAAAATGTGCAAGTCTTTAAGACCCCATCCACCATTGTCCAAACGCCTCATAACCAATTCCCATCTTGCTAAATGAAATTTTCTCTTATCCCTTCCCCCACTCCACAGAAAATTAAGTATGCTACTCCTTATGCCCTTTAAAATGTTTGATGGGATCACATAAATATGTGCCCAATAAACCATAATTTGTTGAATCACAGCCTGTGCTAATATAAGTCAACCTCCTTTGGTTAGCCATTTCGAATTCCATCCCCCAATCCTTCTTTCTGCTTTCTCAATCAGCCATTTCCAGTCCTTTATTCCATACTTGTTAGGTTTCATATAAAATCCCAAATATTTGAAGCCCATATCTAATGGGGCAAGCCTGAAATTGAACAGAGAACCAATCCAGACCACTAGCTCCATATCTCCGTTACCATGGTATATACAAGATTTTCCATGATTGGCCATCATACCTGATGCTCTACAGAATTTTGTGAAAATCCCATGAAAAGCCTCCCACACCTCCTTCACAAGTAATCCAAAAAAAAGGATATCATCCACAAATAGATTATGAGTAATATCTTTGTGAAATGTGATTCCAATCCCTCTAATAGTACCTCTGCTGACTACCCTGTTTAATTTGGTGCTCAAAGAATCCATAATAAGAATGAAAAAAATAGGGGAAAGGGCACAACCTTGACGAAATCCCCTTCTAGGTTAAAAAAAATGAGTGGCCACTCCATTTATGATAACAGCCATGGAAGTATTACTAACGCAACCCATGATCCAATTGACCAAGACCCTATCCAGACCAATCCTATATAAAATAAGTCTCAGCAAACCCCAATCGACCCTGTCGTAGGCCTTACTTAGGACCTCTATTTTCATAACTAGTGCCTTCAAATGTTGAGAGTGAATGGAATGAATAATTTCCTGAGTAGATGCTACCACATCATGGATACTTCTTTCCCGTAAAAAACCTGTCTGTTCCGGAGTGATAAATCATGATAACACGTTTTTCATTCTCTCAGCAATAATCTTCAAGATAATCTTATACAGTGAATTACAGAGAGATATCGGTCGGTAGCTATCAAAACAATGAACATAGAGTTTAAAGCCCCACTAATTTTGCTAGTGTTCATTGCTTCCTCTACCATAACTCGGATATGATCAATGAAAAATCCTTGAAAAAAATGAAGAAGTCTGGGGTCCAGCCATCCGGCCCCAGACTTTTATCCACAGCAAAGGATTTTAGAACAGCAAGAACCTCCTCGTTACTAGTTGCTTGTTTGAACTCACTAATATCTTCTTCTCCAAACATTACTAGCAGATCTTCGATTGCCCACAAGTGCTCTACATGAGCCGAGTCATCAAGACTGTTATATAAATTGCAGAAATGATTTACAACTTCCCTATGAATCTCCTTCACCGAAGTGTATGTGGTCTCATTAACCTTAATTCTCCAGATAGAATTTTGATTTTTCCTCCCTGTAGCACAGGCATGGAAAAAATGAGTGTTTTTATCTCCCTCTCGAAGCCATATTGCACGGCTTTTCAATCTCAAAATCTGTTCCTCAATCCGGAGAATGTTACATCTTTCCTCCTCCACCCTCTTCAATATTTTCCATATGTCTTCACTTGATGCGGGGCCTTCTAGTTCTTTGATCAGAACTATTGTTTCTTTTTCCAGTGCCTTTAGGCCTTTCTTCATATTTTCCTTTTTAACCCGCTCCTAGCCTTTAACTTTACCCTTTAATGTCCTGAGTGAATCCGTCAAATAGTCCATCGTTGTTTTAGAACCTTGACCGGGCAGATGATTCAGGAACTGCTCAACCATGGAGATGAAAGAAGGGTCCTGCAACCATGTGCGGTTAAATTTAAAAGGTGGTCCTCCCAATGCCTTCTCAAAGCGCCATTTAAGAGCAATGGGTCTGTGATCCGAAATACATATATCCCCAATATCTGCCTCCCACTCCCCCATACACGCCAGAAGATTGGTTTTCACCATGAACCGATCGATTCTTTTGCATATCGCGTCATCACCCTTTCTTCCGTTGAACCATGATGGTCCCCCATCCTTCATCGATATATATTTCAGAGAATGGTCTGCAAAAACCTTTATAATAGTGCCTGCCAACCCCTCCTTTCTACTTCTAGTTCCCCATATTTCATCCTCATGCAAGGATAGATTAAAATCCCCAGCTATAATGAGATTATCCAACATCAAAATGCCACTATTTGCCATCCTGCGCCAGAAAATTAACTTCTCCATGTGGGGTGCATAAATGTTAATCAAGTGAATCCTTTGTTTAAATCCTCTGATGAAACCTGTTAGTAAAATCCCTCCAAAGAAGCCATATTCCTTCATCTCCACCTTAACCGGATCCCACATGAATAATTCACCCCCGGATCTTCCAAAAGCATCCCTCGCCACCAAATGCCACTCAGGAAACATGGCGCTGAAACAAGAAGTAGCTTTCTCTGCATAATGCATAGTTTCTTGAATAAAAATAATGGAGGGTGCCCTATTCCTAAGAAAATGGCGAATAGACAGAAGTTTTCTCATCCCCCCAAGTCCCCTAATATTCATAGAAAGCAGGAAATTCATGGACAAACCTTCGGAGGGCTTAAAGCTCAAAGAACCCTTTTCAGTGCAATATTAACAAGTATGTCTCGAAAATTCTCAATATCATGAATCCCCATTCCGCTCACCTGTGATAATGATTTCTTTTTAATCTTAGGTCTCCCCTTCCCTCGGTGTAAAGTAACATTAGCAGTGGATATCGGACATATGAAACTAGAGGATGATGCCAGACCTCCCTTTACCACGGGAATACTAACCAGTTTAGCATCTTGGTCTAACAGAAGTAGATCCACTAATTACGATTGGTATAATTCTATTTTGTTAACTAAAACTTAAAAACAAAGGAAACATAATTTTTTTGACATTTAAATAATTTTGAGTTAAGATAAATTTATGTCAATGCTAGGGAGAGATTCTAAATATCATACAACTCACAATTTGGTATTTTTAATAAAAAATAGTTAAAAATGATGTTAAACAAAAGTGTCTCAACTTGTTTTTCTAACAATTGTTTTCATATTTACATTGATAGTCATAGTTATTTTCAAATTGGAGTTCCAGAATATAGGTTTTTCAAATAATAAATATGGTGGATGGCTAAGATTGAATAAACACTAAATATTCTTCTTCATCATAAAAACTTGAGGGGCCAGGTCAAATTTTATACCTAATATTGACACTTATTTATGTTATTGTTTTATTTTTTCTCTCCTTGGATATATATATATCGACCACATCACATCTTTATATCACTCCTAATGTAGCTTGCAATTTAGAAAATGTTATGAGCATAACTGGCACTGTGGGAAGGGAAGAAGTGGCCATGTGGTGGATCAAAATAGCTCTTCATAGACATTATTATTTGAATAGAAGGCGATTGGATATGATTGAAGAAGAATGCACTCTAAGCAACAAGGAAGTCATGTTTGGCCTTCAACTTGCCTTTTTTTTTATTGTTTGTTAGTTTGTTTGTGACTTGTTGGATTAACTTTTGGCTAAAAAATCACGACCAAAAGTCATCTAAGCTATCAAAAGCACTCAAAGATCACAAATGGCCTAGACCACACCAGTGCTTAACATGAATAAGTTTTTTTGTATACATGGGGATCTGAACCAACTACCTTCACACAAGGAGTGGCCCAACAAAACACCTTATTGTTAACTATTATACATCTATTAGGCACCTTCCTATTTTTTAAACAAAGAGGTTTTCAAATTTCTCATTAAATCCTAATCTTTGATTTTAGTTGAAAAAAAATGGGACAATCAAGTTTTCAATAATAAATCTCTATAAAATTTAATTACAATAATTTCAAACTAATTTTCTATTTTCAAATTATTTTTCCTTCCAGTATTAAAAATATGTTTTTTTAAATATATATGGTTAACTCATTAGTGCTCATCATCAAGTACTAATGTAAATATGTTATTGTTTTAGAGATTAATTTGAAATTGTAATTCATATTAAATTTATTATTATCATATTATTTAAGTCTCTCCCCATTGAAAGCATGGTTATGATTAGGTATCTTATGTATAAGAAGAAACTAAATAACATGGAAGCAAATAAGTTTTCTAAAATTACTTCTAACTCTAGTCAAAACAATAACTTTCAGGTCAACCTCATATGACATACGGATTTCCATTCTTGGCTAGAAAATTGGGGATAAAAGGATATCGTGTTGTATAATAATGATTTAAAAGACTGATATTAGGTACTTGAAGACAGTACTTACAGACTTAAGATGCTTATGTTTTGGATGACCTATAACTCTTTAAGACAACCAACAGAGTTGGTTTCCTACAGGCGGGTTGAGGCCAACAGTTGTATCTTGTTGTGACCTTCATTTTGTCTTTGAATAAAAAATAGTAAGGACCTAATAAGTTTACAAAAGAAAAAGGATACAATTTAAATTATTATTACATCAAAATTTAAAGAGAAATTGTAGGGTGATAAAAAGTTAGAAGGGAAAATGAAACTAAGATTTTATGAGGAGGTGATCATCTCCAATCTCAAAAATAAATAATATTTTTCTATCTTGACTAGTATAAAGAAGAAAATAAACATTGTTAAATCAAGAACAAATTCTCATGAGCTTCATGGTGAAAGTGGATGTTGGTTAATTCCAAAAATACCATGCGCTGAAAGAGTCTATCACCTTTTGCAACACTAAGAAGGTTGAATATGAAAAACACTTTCTCTTAAATTGTCCAACTTATATCTTCGTTCAATTTACATTTCAAAATATTTATCACACTACCATCCTTATTCACCTTATAAGACAACAAAAAGATGGTAATCCAGAAAAACTTTTCTTGATACTTTTAAATATAGAAATAAATATTAAAATATTATGCATAACTTCCTACCTTCTTAAATCCAATAAACTATTTCAATCTTAACATAAGTTAATCATCATTATATCAACATTTAATCTATTCAATGTTATATTTTAAATTACACTTTATTTATTTCCATACAACTATTCAATTTTTAATTAACTACCCATCCATCATTAAATAAAAATATCAATTTTATTTATCTCACATAAATTTTCAAATTAATTTTAATTTATTAAATTGATTAAAATTTTAATTAATTTAAAATCTATTTAGTTTTTGGCGAAGCTTACTTTCCAATCCATCGGCCCATAAATGCGCGGGGCAGAAAATGCCCACCATAGGATTAAAACAGGGACATAATCCTATGATGGGCACTTTCTGCCTCGACACATTTATGGACCAATAAACTAGAAAATAAGCTTCGCCTTAATTTTTTGAATTAAAAAATAAGTATCATTATCTTCCACATTATTTTCTTCACCATGGTTCAAAGTGGACAAAACATAAGACTAGGTGTGAATATCCTAAGAGTGCACATTCACTTCCTTTGACTTTTGTAGTACCGTCATTTCATTTATTTTTATCTCATAAATGCACAACTTTTAATTTTCCCATGTAAATTGCACGGTCATTATTTAATTTTCTGTGAAAAAGACAATGCGCATTGTTTCTATGCCATGACCCTGTCCACTTGATCCTATCCCTATGGAGAAGGTTGGCATCTTCTTATCCCACCATTCACTCACCGACACTGCATTTGAGGGAGGGCGAAGAATGTTGAATCCATAGCTTAAAAGAAAGTTCTTGATTCTTCAATAATTTAAGGTGGTCCTTTATTCTTCAATAATTGAGAGAAAATTTTAAAAATTGTGAAGGTCAAGATATGTGTTTTTTATATGAGTTATAGGGTTAAATTTAGGAGTGAGTAGAGTAAGTATACTTTTTGGGTGGGTAGAGTATGTACACTTTTTAGGGATGGTAGAGTATGGACATTTTGTTTAGGTCACATGTTTAAATTTCAAGGAGATAGAATATATACATTTTGCTAAATTTTAACTCTCAAATCATTCCTATAAAAGATTTCATAAATAAGAAAATTTTTTAAACCAATTTAATATACCTTAAAACGAGATCATTATTATTAATACTAGCATATATCTATCTTAACTTTGGATCTACCAAGTGTTGAGAGAGACCACTTCTCTCAAGATGCTAACCTTTTTTTTAGTGCAAAAATTTAGAAAAAGTTTGCACCTCTAAAAATTTGATTACTCTAGACTCTTGGTAGATCGACACTTAAGATGGATCTATACTAGTTTTAAGCAAAATATTAATAAAATAATTTAGCTATAAGAAATCTTTTATTTTCACTAGTTTTATATGATATATATACATAGTTGACATTGAAATATTTTATTTGTGATTCACATTCTCCACAGCAAAATATTAATACACGTCTCTCATATTTGGAAATAAAAAACATACATACATAGATAATTATAACTATAATTATAATTTTTTCTATTACTCTCAACATGCATATTAAGATATTTAATTTATGATTCAAATTAAGCTTTTATTATTATTATTATTTTTTAAGATAATATATATATACTCCATATCAATAATAGTACAAATTATACATCTTTCTCCCAATGGAAAGTGTATATAGATATATATATATATATATATATATATATATATATATATATATATATATATATATATATATATCTATATCTATATCGAAATTATTTTCCTTAATATGGATATTGAAATATTTTATTTATAGTTAGTACTATTTTTTTTTGTTATTAATACTTTTTGTTTTAAATATAACATGTCAATTAAACATAGAAGGAATTACACATCATATAATATAATATTATTTTTACAAGCTATTTGTCAAGTCCATATTAAGTAGTAAAGAAATTATAGATCTCTCTAGTGTTAATTTATTTTTTCAATTACATTGTATTTTTATATAAAATTGAAGTGAAAATTAAAATATTTTATTTATAACAAATTTTTTTTTTTTTTTTATTATTTACTTTGTTGCAAAACTGACTTTCTTAGCCTTTTAAGATGTCAGAATTATAGTGAGCTCGAAAGGCTTCTTCTAAAGCTTTTTGAGCATAGGAATAAAATCTTAAATCAAACTAAATAATTCGTTTCTTTAGATCTGATAGACCAAAGATTGGTCTCAATAAACGTTAACCACTATCATCATCATCATCATCATAAATATTATTTTTAAATATAATGTTATATAACAACATCTCTAATAAAATATACTTTATCTAATACTTCAAATAAAAAAATTATTTAATATTAATTTACTTAATAATAAAATCTCTATATATATAATTAATTTAAACTTTCCAATGAAATATGCTCTATATTTTTTTAAAATAGGAGTATATTTCCAATCAATTTCCCTTTCGCACTCATTCTCCACATTCATGGATGAGTGTGAATAACTCTAATTTGCCGAGAGGTATATTCTCCACACGGTTAACCCAGTTATAAATCCATTATATAGTGTTGGGTCATGTGCTAAAGTTTATCTCATAGATTTGAGTAACAAATACTCATATCAATAATAACCTTCGATTTCTCAAAGAGATTGATCATGAATTCAAAGCAGTGAATCAATATTTATATTATAATAATAATTTATTTTAATAATTTATGATGTATATATAAATTTTTTTAATAATAATTACAAGTTTATATTTAAAAATAAAATCTATATTTCCATAAATGTATTACAAGTTTATCTTTCAAAAAATCTAAATATATACATTTTTATAAAATATAACAATAAATTTATTACATGAAAATAAATTTATATTATATTTATAATCAATATTAATGTTAATGTTTTATATTTTATTTTTAAATAATTAATATTATTTTATTTTATATTGTAAATCATATTTGATCATATTTTTAAATGTTACATGCATTGGATTGATATATATTGATGTTTATTTCATATTAAATTAAAAATATAAATTTTATTTTATAATATATATATATATATATATATATATATATTTCAAAAAAATTTATTTGATAAATTTATAATTTTAATTAAAATTTAATTAAAATTAAATAAAAATATCAATTTCATCTCTTTAAATTCATTTATTTTTAAGTTAAAATTTCAATTTTTTCTAATTTAATATATTAATTACTTTTAATTTTAATATAATATAAAATATTTCAATTATTTCATCTTTTATAAATTTCATTTTTGCCACAAATTTCATTATTATATATATGTTTTTATTTTAATTTTTTTAATTTTCAAAACAAATTAAACTAAATTTTATGAACAAAACTCCCCTTCTAAAAATATAACTCAAGTTTTCCGTATTTAATTTAATTTTAACAAAAATATAACCAAAATTACCCGCCAAGACAACAGAATACTTTGAGTGACATTTATTCCACAATTGACCATTCGAAGTGTATAAATGCCCCTGATGACCCCGGGCCCCACATTCACTTCCATCCCATAAATGCACATATTTTAATTTTATGTAAATAAATAAGACTGGGCATTGTCTATTTGCCCAGTGGTATGGAGTGATAACCAAGCTAGTGGAGGTAGCTCTAACATATAATATTATAACATAACATGTGCATTGTACCTCTTTATGTCAAGAATTGTACCTCTTTATGTAAAAGCTTTCTATTCTTCAACCAATAAATATGCTTGAATTATGATTATGATTATGATTAAAACACATTTTTAAAGATTATGATTGAATTTATTTATAGATATTTGAATTTATCTATTCATCCTAGTCTCAATTAAAAAAATTCGGCTAAAAGTTTCTTAACCAATATAAAATGAAGAAAGTACACTAAAATTAATATTAATAATTGAATTTATTGATTAATTTTTTAAAAAAAATTTAGTATATTTTAATTTGATAGAAATTTGGTTAACTTAAATTCAATTTAAGATCTATTAAATATGAAGATAGATCAAATCTCTCAAAGCTGCAAACTTTTTTAGGGTATAAAATTTAAGGAAAAGTATGTATCTTGAGAGAACGGATCTCTCTTTACGCTTAATAAATTCGTGATCATGTGCTCAACAGATTGGATGTGGTGGGGGGTGACTCTGCATCTGACTGAACACCATTTCTATAAGCTCAATATTGGCCTAGGCAGGGGCACAAACAATTATGCTGAATTAACTTGCCTCAAATCCATCCTTACATTTGCACTCACCAAAGCTTGCAACCGACTACAAATTTTTGGCGACTCAAAGATCATCATTGACTGGTTCAATGAAGAAACAGTATGTCACGTGCACACACTGTGGAATTTTCTAGATGATGTCCTACTTTTGAAATCTCAATTTGATTTTATTTCTTGTTGCCATATATACAGGGAAAGGAATCAGGTTTCCGATTCACTTTCCAAGGAGGTTGCGCACCTACCGAGGGACCATTGGGAGATACATGAACACAATGATCATCAGTGTTACCAGATTTTTCATAGGCCAGACAACGATGCACCAACATAGGGGACGAATGGCCCCTAACATCTACACATTAAATATTGGTCTTTTTTTATGAGATTTTGTATTTATTTAAGTTTATGTACAACTACACATATTGTATATATTCTATAAACTACTACTGAACAAACACAAATATATGATTTTGTATACGATCAGGGCCGTCAATTGCATATGCTACCAAGCATTTACAACATGTAATTTTCATCTTAATTAATGAAAGTTACAATTCCTGAGGGAAAAAAATAGATCCGGATTAAGATGTATCTTGTTCGACTCAATTTTTACTAAAATTTAAAAATATTAATATAGATGATAATTCATTTATATGGATCCACTTACCAATATTAAATTGAATACACTCATCCATCTTGATTCCTAAGTTGAGTGAGATACTCTTAACCCTTAATTTCTAATTGAAATTAATTGAAAATAATATGAAACTAGGCTAGCTAGATTTCTACTAAAGCTAAAAATTATTAAGGTAATTACATTAAAACAACTTCTTATATTCAACAAAATTTTGTTTGGAACATGTTCCATCCATAATTTAGTCATAGTTTTAAAGGGAAAAGGAATATATTCATGAATGAAATCTGAATATAGGTTGTAATTATGATAGTAATTTTAACTTGTAAGTAAATTACAATTTTTTCAATTGGGGTTACCATGGGAAGTTGAGTAGAATGACTCTTATTTTCTCTACCTAGGTTCAAATCCCCGTGTTGATGGTGCTAGAAATCCATCAACTAGGGTGATCTCCTCGATGTGAATTCCCAATTAGACCCCACGTTGTTTGGAGTAGGAGCCCCAACCAGAAATACAATCGGTTTCCATAACGACGATTTCAAAGATGTGCCTTGGCTGCAATGAACACATAAGAAGATATATGCATAGCCTTGGTGATAACAAGTGAGTGAGCTTTGTGAAATATCAATTGTAATGTATAAGATCTTATTTTACACAAGGGGAAGAGAGTGAGCCTCCAGAAGAAAAGTAATAGTACTATCCTAAAAGAGACACGAACATATGAAAGAATCATTAGTTGTCCTGCAAAATAGTTCATAAGATACCAATGATCATGTAAGTGCATACAACACACATTCAAAAAGTTACATACTAAATTTAGTGAAATAGTTCATTGACTATAGCATGAATAAAATAACATATGTTGTAAACATTTAAAGAGTAGTCTTGCAACATTCATGATACATGCATGAAAAGTGTGTTGGCTTTGAGAGCTTCTAATCATTAAGTGAAAGTTCTAAGTATACAATTACATTGATATGACACTAGCCCCAATAATGGAACATGACGCCACCACTTGCTTCTCCAAAGAATGATACTCACTCCTATGCTAGACTAGAGAATCCAAGGCTACCAATCCCCAATTCCAAGCCCTTTGCTTGCGTTATGAGGGCTTATTTATAACAAATGAGATGACCTTTCATCTTCCATTATGACCTTTGAATTTCCCTCATGACTCTTGGACTTCTTTTGGCTTTACTCTAACTAATGACTCTTCATATTCCACATTTGACTCTTGGGCTTCCACTTACATTTACACTTTTATTATTTTCTAAATACTATAAGAAAAAATTCTATACATAAGAAAAAAATGGCTAGAGCCTAATAAGAAAAAACCTTGTACATTATGCTTGAGTTTGAGGAATCTCTAGCTCGACAACTTCCACTTGTAGTTATGTTGTAACATATTGCTACCAAGCTTTATACTGTGCTGCTATGTCCTCAAACTTTGAAGGAAGGTCTGGCTTATATCTGACTCTTTCCTCCATAGCATCCAGATAGATATATTTGGATCCAATGGAACATTATTCCATAAAAATAACAACTTCATGTGTACCTTGGCAGGTTTGGCTACATACAGCTGCACGTTTTTCCTTGTGATTTCCAAATCCTCTTTAGTAATGAACTACTTCAAATTGTTCAAGTATTCTTGGATTTCTTACCTGATAACTTTTCTTCCTTTTGTCTCTGCAAATTCTCCAATAGAAGGAATCTTGTGTGTCCTAGCCAGGGAGTCCAACGAATTATACAATTGTGCATAAGAAGTTATAATGTTGGCCACATAAGTATTGAGCTTCTTTTTACTTTGTATAAGCATTCTAACTTCATCCTTTTCTAATTATGCTTCCTGTCTTGATTTTCTGGCCAACTCAAATGGTGCATCCCTGTACTTGGTGCCCCATTCCTATATTGCGCTAATGGTTGCATGGATTACCATCAGAGCTTTCACATTCTCTCGTGATCTCTTTTACATTGCAAGCAAGGGCACTACCACCTTGTGAAGGGTGATCATCTCTTCATAGAATTGTCTCATGGTGTCTCCCAAGGATTATATTTCATCATATATTGCTGCTTGCAGCTCCTTCAAGTGAGAATCAATAGAAGAAAATATTTTTTTTTCAACTTGGAGATGATTAATCTATTGTCTTGCGTCAGTTAGGTCCTTTGCCAATTTTTTGTTTTCCTCCATCAAGAAATATCTAATCACTTTTATAGCTCTCACAAAGGCTAAATTTTACGTTGTGACTATTATTAGATTCCTTTTGGTGTCGAAAACAATCAACATTTCTGTATGAATGGAAACAAGATGAACTAGGTCATTAGGAAAATATTTTCGCCTCTCCTGTACTATTATGTTCTTTAGCTGGCCAAAGGTCAAGTTGAAAATATCCATGACCATATCATCATCTTGAGGGGATATTCCAATTTCACTGTATGGGATGTGGCCACCTGTAAGAGGGGGTGAAGGATGACTACTGGCTTGTTCTATAATGGGCACAATGTCGGCCTCTTGGTTCTCCTCCTCTCGCTCAATATCCATGCCTGGGGCTTGTAACTACTCCTCAACTTCTCCTGCAAACTCCTCATCCTTCTTTTGCCTACTTTCTTCATCTTCCAAATTTTTATGTTGTTCTTCCTCAAGTTGTTTCTATCTCTCTTCTTCTTGTTCCTTCTTCCTTAATTATTCCCGTGTCTGCATATATTCCCTTTCTTTCATTTCTTGCTCTTCTTTCTGCATTCATTCTTCCTCTTGTTTCCGTTCCTCCTCCTACCTCTTCTCTTCTTCTCATTTCTTTCTTTTCAGTTCTTTTGATTACTTTCTCCTATTTTTTTCTCCCATGGCTTCTCCCAGGATAATAGGATCTGATTTGAACTTGCTCCTCTGCTTCACTTTTAGATTATGCACAACCTTCCTCTTATACTTGATACTGACTGGAGTGGTCACTTTATGCTTCTTTCCTTCTTGGACAACACCCTGCTTATGTACTACACTAAAAGGGCCCTCATATTTTCCTGGTGCATGTGTTCAGGAAGCATAATAACAATTATTTGTCTTCTATTCCTCTATCCTGGAATAAGATTGATAAACCTTGGAAAAATGAAACTTAGCACAATGTCTTTTGCATACTCCTCTAGGATAATACATGTGGAAGCCCATCTCACCGAACTTAAGGCTTTTAAGTTGTTCTACATCTACTTTTGTGACCTTTAATCTCTTGAACTCATAAGATCCCACTTGCATAGGGAAGGAAGGCTAAGGTGCCTTCTTCTTCTTCTATAGTAACTAAGAAACACTTGTGCTAATATGATAGGAAATATCCTAGATGACCACCTTATCTATTGCATACATAAAGATGAAGAGGCTCCTAAGAAACAATTACCCTGAGGTATGTGTCATCAGGTGAGGCAAACCAATCTGCTACTTTTGCCACTATCTTCATTGCCTCATGGAACATGCATGCAGTTTCTTCCTCAAAGATCATCTGATAAATTTTTTTGGAGAAGTTCTCAACAAGTTTGTCGTGCACTCTCCTATAATTGTATTTTGACAACAATTTGCAATAAATATGGATAGGGGACTCTCTTGGGGTCAACCTCCAACCAGACTCGAGAACTCTTGGTGATCACATATTCCATCTAGCAAGTAGGTAGACATGTAGATTTGTAGTTCCTTTCATTGCATTGTGCTCTTCGTCTTATTAAAATTAATTTGTAGCTACTGAGACAATAAGTGTGATAAATTAAATTCCTTCCCTTCTGTGACGATTAGATACAACATGTAGATCCACCCTTCGGTAGGGATTCATTATTACTCTATCCATAGAGTTGGCAACACCTAGCCATCAAGTATTAGTACACTATTATGAGATACTTGGTTTTTAAGTATTATCAAGTTTCTAGAGAAATTTGATTGGTTCCTTCCACCATGACTTGGTAGCTTCTTTGGTATTCAAATAACTCCAAGCACCATAGAATTGAGAATCCAAGTGCTCCTCAAGCTTAGGCAAGTTTTAAATCAAGTGACTGTCATGCGGTTGATAGGAGGCAAGTTGCTCTTGCTAAAATTGTTTAAAGACATGCTCTTGGTGTCTAGAGCTTGCAATATCCAATTGATAACATCTTCACATGGTAGTACTAGATATTTGCAAGCCACCTTATGGAACCCTGATTGCTAGATGTTTACATAGACTTACCTATCCTCCATATATCCTTCAAACAGTATTGAAGTGAATGCTTCTTTGATGGCGATCAATGTGACAATAGAATCCTTTTCAATATAGCATTGTGTATCTGATAGGATAGGAACTCTTTTCACGGTATTATCAATGGCCTCTTCAGTACTGCTCTCTGTAACCTCCTTTGATGATGATTTCTTGGGAGGAATGGTTCTACCTAATGATGAAATATTGACGTGTTCAATATTTGCAGTACCTGTTGCAAAATATGCACTCATGGTGATGACAAGTTAGTTATGTAAGATATCAACTAAAAAATAAACTTGGAAGCATAAATAATAGTCAAGGAAAGGGATTGCGCAATGTCGGGCATAAGAGGGGAAAATGAGCACTATAAATGCGCATTGTGCAACTTGTGGAGGAAGATTACATAGTTCTGGTTTGCAAGGAGCTGACTGTGCACTGGATATTCGCAAGGTGCAGTTTTTTTTGGGAAGAGGGAGCCTAGATTACGCAACACACAGTTGTAGTTGGCAGTGATACCTCACTGCTTCTTGCGATTTCACAATGTGTAATTGGGGGAGGCCACTGAGTGCATAGTGCACAGTTGGAACTAGAAAGGAAGAGCATATGATGCTTGTGATTGTGTAATGTGTAGTTGAGTAGGGCAGCAAGGCTTTTGGATAGCACAGTTTCTGATGGGGGAATGGAAGACTCAAGATTTGTGATAGAAGAGGGGAAGGATGTGGATCAACCAAAGAATAAATCAAATTAGGAACTAAAATTGAGAAAACAAGATAGTGAAAAGAGAATAACATGCATGAATAAATACACCTGACATCAATAATTGTTGGTAGGCGAAAATCCAAGGAATGTGATGCGTGTAATACCCCCTCCCACATTTACCCAATTTCACAAGTTTTACAAGGTAAACATGAGCCAAGTGTCACTATAGCATGAAACAACCTTCAAGTTATAGTTATGGAAGTGGAGATGACACACCAACACTTACATACATCCCTTAGGAACATTCGATCACCCAGAAGTCAGTCCACAACGTCTAATGACCAGATATTGAGATGGAACTAATTTGTCACAATATTAACCCCCAGCCACAGACAAAAAAAGGAAACAATGTAGTTATTAGGCCCAAATCACATGCAAAATCCTGCTTCCATGCAATTATGACCTCAAATCCCTAGTTCAATGCCAACGGTTCTGATATCTGAGCCACTTTTTTAGGCTAGCCTCTGACAATTTCCCAAAACTTCCTGTAACTTTCCAGAATGAAAATTAACATGATGAAAATTCCAAACATTCAAACTTGAAGCAAGAACTTGAGCTAGATTTCCTAATCCATATAAATAAACATTTCGTCAAACCTATGGTAAACATATAAGCTACAACATGAATGCATATATGATCATTAATTGATAGTATTCATTCGAGAATCACCAAGAAGGCTATAAGCCCTCTTTAGCTAGCTACAATAGCACTTGTTAGTCCATATATTCATCAACCAATCAATAAATTATCAAAACATGTCAAGATCCACAAATGAAGACATCATATAACCAACATATAACCAACATAGAAACCATGGAAAATCAACCATAATATCAACAGCATAATCACTGCAAATTCTTATTGATCACAATTAAAAAAAATCTTATTAACATTGTTTGGAAAAATACTGTGGGGGGGGGGGGGGAGTGAACCAATATTTACAAGAATCACAATATTTTACTTGTCGTTACTGATTTATATACGTGACCATAATTATTCCAACTAGCGTATGCACATGGTTTCCTTAAAGGAAACATGTGTATACCTAAATAGCTTAATTTTCAAATAAATCTTCATAAACTCTACTAAGCCCAGTTCATCATTTATGCATTAGAAATTTAAGCAGTAAACATGTGCAGTAATAAAAATAATAAATCATCACACAAAACCATAACACATGAACACTAAGATTTAAGGTGGAAACCCAAGTCGAGAGAAAACCACTGTTGCTGTCGTCTCCGTCTTCAATATTTATTATATAGAAAACTGATTACAATGTTGTACTGGTGCAAACTCATACCAGCATGCAGGCACCCACCTACAGAAGGCTTCAACCTTCTCTCGTTCTCCAACTACTACTGGAAGGGAGCTCCAACCCCCTGATCTCATTTACCAGCCACTATTGGAAGGGAGCTTCGACCCCCTGCTCTCATTTACCAGCCACTACTAGAAGGGAGCTACAACCCCATGAACTGATCACCAACTTCTACTGTTAGGAATCTTTGACTTCCACACTGAAGGCTTCAACCCTCAGAACCACTACAGACCACATTTCATAAATTTTCACACTGGATCCACTAAATTCAATGCATCACAACTTGTAGGCCTATCACATACTCCATGCTGAACCCTTTAACATCAAATAAGCCAAATATCAAAAAAATAAAATGATTACTATACCCAAAATATTCATCCAATCCTTGAAAACAACCACTGAACCAAACAATCACAAATCACTTGAATATTGAACCAACCATTTAAGAAAAAAGTCACTTAACCAATCGCCAAGTCAATGCAGATAAAAAAGTGAGATCAATGTAACCAGAACATCAGAACTGAACCCAGACTACTGCATCAACACACTAAATCAACTACAACCCTGATCCTCATAAAACAAATGTATAGGAAATTTTATTGATGGCAACCCGAATGTATACACAATTTTCTGTGGAGGAACTTGCGTATAGATCTTTATATACTGAGATTATAGGTATGACTAGACTCATAACAGATCAGAGATATTCAGACACATTTTTTCAGATTTAAAAAACCCTTATATAGTTAGTAGCATCCATTATATTCAATCAACCAATCGATAATATTTATACCCAATCAACTAGCAGCATAATCAATATTCAAACAACCCAGATATATACATGAAGACATCATTGAAAGGCAACAAAAATATAGAAAAAATGATCAGACATTTCCTTCAGCATTCTTCAGAAAAAACTCTAGCTTCCACATGTGTCTTTGTAGAGCTAAACCCTCATACAGTTAGCAACATGAAGTATCCTTACTCAATTTCAACTTCATACATTGTTACTAAACCCAGATCAACATGAAGACATCATTGACAGACAACCAAAATATAGCAACACTGATCCGATTGATTAGTTATTTATAAGCATAAGTCCCTCCTTTATGTATGCGCTTTTCATGAGGTTTTTCCATGTATATACGCGCTTATCCAGAACTAAACCCATGTATAGATCTAAACATACTTCAGAAAACACACACTACATTGCATAGTCAAACCCACGTGTATACGCGCCTTCCTTGAGTCAAACTTGTGTATAGATCTACAACTTTGAACTTATAACAATGTTGTGCATCACAACTTCAGACATACCCAGATCATGACATTCAACATAATAAACAGACGCCAAATCACAGATCTAATAAAACCATAAGCAAATCATGCAATACATAGTCATTTCAGGTCTAAAGATCTTGATCCATCATTGTATTCATGAGTACATATTTATTTCAGATCTATCAATCAACTATTTCCCATTCCATGCAGATATACTTTAGATTGAAGTATCCATACAATTCACATCCTCATGCACACACTTGCACTATGATATTCTCCTCCTTATATAGTTTGAGCCTTAGCGAATACCATGAGCCAAAACCACACATGTGCCGGTGGTATTCTTGGATGGGATAAAATAGTCGTTACTGCACTCAATATTGTGGACTAATACCATGGTAAATACCCTTGGTATTGATAAAATTAGTGCGCCAACCCATACATGACTTTGATTCTTTGTAACCACGTGTATATACGACTTTGCTTCTTTGTACCCATGTGTATATGCAACTTTTCTTCACAAAAACAAAAATTATGGATATATACATGACTTGGCTTCATTGAACCTGCGATTATACATGACTTTCCTTCATCAAACCTACGTATATTTCTTGAAACATTACCTTCATCATTCCTTTGTCACTGACTAGTATTCCTTTCTCTGTCACATCTGAACTGGCTTATAGATACATCAAGTTTACATATTCAACAAATAGGTTACTATCAAAAGGAAACTCATTGAGTAGGTTGCCATCAAGGACAACATATTACATCATAATTCCAACAATCTCCCCCTTTGGACTTGATGGCAACCATGTTGGTGTTTTATCACCACAACTTGTAGATACCTGTTAGATACATCAATCAGAAGCATGCTTCAAACACCAAGTTACTCTCCCCCTTTGAAATCAAGGGAAAAGGGTGGACCAATGTTGAAACAAGGATTCTCTTTCCTTCTAGATAGAAGAGCTTTGTAGATCTGATCTGCACTATACTAACCATGCTCCTGCTGAGCACATGCTGAATCTTCAGTTAGATTTTCAATGAAGTACATGACCCTATAACTCAACTGAGTATGACATTTCATATCACCAAGGACTCATACTTACATCAATAACCCAACCAAGGGGGGTTACATTTGTGACACAACCACCAAACCAAGTGGGATTACATATTTAACACAACCACCCAACCAAGTGGTATGACCTCAAAGTCCATATATGAATGAGTATGACAATTATTACATCATAGGTCTCAACATGACCTTTACATCAATTTACAGATATGATTTCTATAACCAAGTCCAAAATTCCTCAAGAGTGAGAGATCAAGACCATGATTCACAACCATCATATACTGAAAAGAATATGCACCATAAGTATCTATCAACAACAACATGGATAAATTTCAATATCATCAAACTGTGACCAAGTCATCATAATATGTTTCCATAGAGATCAACTATCAACTCAATATCTTGACTTCAAATTTCCCTTTTTCCTTTGTAGAAACATATGCGGGGACCAAGTATATCATCATGAAATAACATAGAGTAGTGAGGAATCATATAGCATGAGTAAACACCATAGACATGTATAAAAAATATATGAGAGAACCAATCAGTAAGATAAGACAATGTATCCATGTCTCCAAGTATCATCCAACAATTGTATCATAAGCATATCAATAACCAAGTCTTTAGGATCCTTGCAACAACATCATATTCTTGCCACAATATGAAAGAAGAATTATCATACTAGAATCACTTCATCAATAATCAATATGTATCAACCAGTCATCCCTGTGATCTCTTATCACCAAGGTCTTCATGATTTTGATTTATTCCATTTTCATAATTACGATGTAACATGTGTAGGAATCAAGCACAATAGGCATCATTCACGATAGAAGTCATCAACAACAAGATCTACATGTTCTTTCCTCATATATGAATCATTAGTCATGCATCAACTCCATGTGTGCAAATAAAGATAATCCTCTACAAAATATGACTAGGGCTAATCCATAATCTCATCATAAGCATTCCATGTATCGTGAAAACATCATTCGAACTACCATTTGAGCATCACAAGTAACATAGTTACCAATCAAACGGGAACTATTACCTCAAAACGAGAACCCTAACCGAAAAAACATAAAAAAAGATGAAAAAACAACCCAAAAATGAAAATTTGAATTCTAGAATAACCTCTCTTTTTTTCGGGGCAAATTTTCAACATTTTTTAAAAATGGAAGTAAAAGCCAATTTTTTGGTGTAAAAAACACCCCGAAAATGAATAGTTGTATTGTGGAATAACCTCCTTTTTTTTTTGGAGTAAATTTTCGACATTTTGTAAAAATAAAAGTAAAATCCATTTTTTTGGGTGCAAAAAGCACCCCAAAAACGTAAAGTGTTGAAACAAAAATTTTAGAATAATAAAAATTTATATGAAAAATTAAAAAAAAAAAAGAAAAAAAGAAAAAAGAAAACATTTTAAAATAATTGAAAGAAAGCAAAATTCATTATATTTTTTTAAATTAATTTTTTTAAAATAAAAAAATAAAAACTAAAATTTAAGAAAAAAATTAAAAAAACATTTTAAAATTTAAAATTTAAAAATATATTAAAAAAATAAAAAATAAAAATAAAGATATTAAATTTAAAAAA
Organism: Pinus albicaulis; assembly: GCA_034641835.2. NCBI lineage: Eukaryota > Viridiplantae > Streptophyta > Pinopsida > Pinales > Pinaceae > Pinus > Pinus albicaulis. Next base: position 1,169,184,951 of record CM076578.1, read on the forward strand.
ACAAATTTGAAAAAAACAAATAAATTTAAAAAAATAAAATAAAAATAAAATATACAAATTAAATTTAAAAAATAAAAATAATTTTTTTATTAAACTAAAAATTAGACAATCAACTCATTCATCAAAGCATATCCATAAATTAGACAATCATCAATGTGAGAACCATAAGTCAATACCATATTAGCAGACTGTACCCATCAACATTGGACCAAGAAAATTAAATCATAACTATCAACATGATGTCAGAGTCTGTTCTTGAGTCTGGCTCACAGTTTTTTTATCAAAGAAAAAACATACACGACAGTTGGAAACAAAACTCGCATATATACATGGATTTAGTTCATGAAACCCGCGTACATAAAGTGAAATACTGAAAATTTCACAGCTTCAGCTCCCCCTTAGCTTGTGCAGTCTATACATGTCTTCTGTTGTCACATCATATGCACTATTAGAAATATAAACAACTAATATTTATGAACCATTCTTCATATATTGCAGTCATTGTTAACAATATTATTTCAAGAATGATGGACCACAATGGGCACTGTCTTCTTTCAGTCCAAGTCAGAATCCTCCTTATATTTGTGAGAGGTCATATCTTAAAACACATATAATTTATCAGCATTTTTGTATCCCCTTGCTACGACTTCTCCGGTTTCTTTGTCCATGACCTTACATTTGGTTGATGTGAACACAATTACATTTCCTTTATCTTCTCTTTGGCCTACACTTAATATGTTTTGTTTTAGGCCTTGAACTAATATGGTATCGATTTCCCTTCTATTTTGTTAATTATGGCTCTACCTTTTCCCGAAAATTTTGCTGGAGCATCATTTCAAAGAATAACCTTACCATCTTGATGTTTCTTGAGAGACTCCATCTTACTCTTATCACCAGTCATGTGATGAGAACATCTGTTGCCTATGTACCATTCATCCTCATTTTTAAATGCACAGAGAGAAAGACCACACCTTATATCTTCTTCTTTCTTCTTGTTAACATGAATGTTGGTGGATCCAACTTTTTTTGGTCTTATGATATCATCTGTTTGTCTTTCATGTTGTCTTTGGTGATTCATTGATCTATTCCTGCATTCCTTTTCTACATGCCCAAACTTGTTAGAAGCATAACATCTTATGTGACCAGAAAAGGGAGAAGAGGAATCATAATAAGTTTTCCTCGTGTTCCTTATATTTCAATCAATAGCTTTATGTCCAAATATTTTACATGAAAAACAATAACCCTTAAAGAAACCCGAATACCTGGGAGTTGATGATATTTCTATGTAGTGTCTATTTGTCTGTGATTGAAAAAATTTGCTTCTGCAATTGGCTGCAGCATGTCCATAATTATGACATACAAAGCATTCAACATTATTTATCAAAGGAGAGAATCAATTGATACTTCTATAGTTAGGAGAAAATTATTTCCTTTGAGAATTCATGATTTTCGGTTGACCTTTTGTCTCTTTAAACTCTTCAGGTTTTGCATTGATATCCTTTGAATCTTTAGCACTGTCTTGTGAACTAGATTCTCCTTTAACAATTTCATGAGAACCAAGACCAAATTTAATAGAAGGAGACCTAAATGACTATTAAGAATATTATCTAGAATCTTAGTACTACCTTGAAACCTCAAGTGTTTATCATTTTCTTCTAATTTACCTTTTAAAATGTTTACCTCAACCTCCAATATTTGGCACTACTTCTTCATACTTTCTTCGACCCTTCTTCCTTCTACTTGCTCATTCAATTTTAGAATCTCTTCTTTAAGCCCATTTTATTGTTCTTCAAATGTTTGTAGAAGTTCTTCATTCTTCTTATTTGATTTTTCCAGATCTTCTTTGAGAGAGATGATTTTTGCTTCAAGTCCTTCACTGTGATTGGTTACTTCATCATGTAGCTTTTGACATTGGTTTATCTGTTCTCTGTTCAGTTGCTCAATTGAGTTTCTTTCTTGTAACTAATTATTCAATCTAGTAATCACATATTTGTAGATACATTTGATTTCATTAAATAGAATATGTTGATCTTCAACTTCATTTTTGAGTTTAGAAATTTCTGCTTCTAGATCCATAACATTATTTTCACTTTCATATTCACTATCTTCAACATTGCATGAATAAATAAGTGGATCACAAGAACAACAATTAGTACGTATTTTATGATTCTTCTTCATTTTTTGTTGCACACATTTTCTGAGATATCTTCCTCCTTTGAGTAGCCTTCTTCTTTTGCTTCCTTCCCATTGTGACAGATCTCCTTTAAGAGATCAAGCTTCTATAAAAGGACTAAGCTCTGATTCCAATTGTTTGGAAAAATATTGAGAGGGTGGTGGGGGGGTGGGCGAGAGGGGGTGGAGTGAATCAATATTTACAAGAATCACAATCCTTTACTTTTCTTTACTGATTTATATATGCGACTCTATTTAGTCAAACTAGTGTATTCACGCGAATGTCTTAAAGGAAACATGCGTATACCCAAATAACTTAATGTTCAGATAAATCTTCACAAAATTTACTTAGCCCAGTTCATTATTTATGTATTAGACATTTAAGCAGTAAACATGTGCAGTAATAATATAATAAATCATCACAAAAATGCATCACACAAAGGCATCACACATGAACACCAAGATTAATGGTGGAAACCCAAGTCGAGAGAAAACCACCATTGTCGTCTCTGTATTCAATAATTATTATACAGAAAATTGTTACAATGTTGTACTGGCGCATAATCATACCAGCACGTAGGCACCCACCTGCAGAAGGCTGCAACCATTAGAGAAATTTTGAAGTCTATAATGGGCCTCCTAAGGAAATAATAAAATAATAGCTAAACCAATAAAATAATATTTATGAATTTACAATTCATTTTTGCACCAAAATCCATGTAACCATGGTTAAATTCAATTGAAAAGTTGTACCAAAATAAAATTAATATAAAAAATTGTATTGATGTGACTATAAATAAAAATTAGATTTTCAAGAAAAAATCATTATCATTGAGCAACTAATGAATTTGTACTTTGTACTTAAATAACTTAAAATAAATTATAAATATGAATTCATAAATTCTTAGTTGTACAACATACCATTAATTAAATTTATATTATTTAAATTATAAAATTAAATTATATAATAACATGTAAGTAATATATTATATAAAAATCAAATAATATAATAAAATAAATGTAATATATTATTTTATGTATTAGTTTTATATTACATATTGAATTGATTTGACTGATAACATAAGAAAAAATAATATATAATATAAAAATTAATATGATATATGAAAATCCCGGATGCGGGTGGGTAACGAGGCATTCAGTACGATGGAGTTTTGTTGGGTTGGCGCGTGGCTTATCACCACCGCCATCCAACCTCGCATGCTGCCTGTTGTTAATTCACCAGCTCATGTCTTCAATGCTTCATTAATGCAGCTCGTCCCTCTACGTCTGCCGACTCATTCTTCCACCATGGCATCCCACTGTGAACTCATTTGTGCTCCTCCCCTGCACACTTGCTGCTCCCTTGTTGCCGCTGAGCATCACTCACGCACCAACACAGGGAAACGATGCGCTTTGGGTTGTTGTGTTGATCTTATGCTGGGATTTCACATGTCCCATAGCACCTTCTGCAATCTCAGACGTTCGCCCTCCGTTTCTACCAGTCATCCATTGTAGGCTGAAGCAAATTTCCTTTCGGCTCTCTCTATCTCCACAAAACTGCTGACAGTTTCATTCTCACTGCACTCCATACCATGCCTCGCTTGCGCTAGAGAATGCGCTGCAGGAGAGGTAGCTCCTGTGGGCAAATTCAACGCCGGTCCACCTCCTCCAACACTGATTCTTCGTCTTACTCATCAGAATTCACCCCTGTTCGCTTTCCTGCCTCCAGGAGAGGTCGTGGAAGGGGTTGAGGGCAGCCTAATTCCGCTACGCACTTCCGTCTTTCCGCCGGGGCTCATTCTCACCATGCTCGTCTTCAATTCCCCTGCACTTTCAGCAATATCTCCCTCTTAGCCACTGTCATCATTGAACTTCGTGAATTTTCCTCGGGTTTGGTCACGGCTACTCCTGAAGTGGCTCTGGAGATTAATGTGGATGAAGCGCATGGCATTTCTCAGAATGACAATAGGCAGAGTGAGGATCTCGGTGGCATCGCTACCCAGGATGTGGGCCTGCAAGCAGGTCCCAGTGCTCCAACTGATGGTGGCCCCATAAGCAAGGACAACCCTCCTCCTGTAGATGAAGATCCATACAAATATGCTTGTCTTATTGTCGAGGAAGAGCCACCCACCTCTCATGAAGTTTAATCAGGTTTGCGCTCCTTGGTTTTTGTTTTTCGATGGCACGGATGTGTTCTACTCCAGTTTGTTGCTCATGTTATACAGTCAAACTCTGTTCAACAGTTCTCAAGTTCATATATTTACTCTTTTGTTAAACTGTCGGTTTCCCCTGCGTGGGCGGCACACTACTACTTATGACTTCATTTTTTGGCAATGGCTATGGAATTTCAAAATGTCAGTTTTGGATTCTGTCATGGGAAGCGTTTGTAAGAACCCAGTCAATCTAGTTAGGTCTTTCAAGGTCAATCTGTCAAGGTATGTTCACAATCCTTTCATAGGAGGAAGCTTTTTATCTGAGCCCGACAAGGTCATGGTTTTTGAAGATCTCTTGGTCAACATCCAGCAAGTTTTGTTAGTCAATGACCAACATTGTAATGTGGGAATGCCGCAACTGTGGGCTAGACTTTCTGAGGCCTCTGCCTCTCTGTAATTTTATTTTGTATCAATATAGAAGTAGACCAATTCAGAAAAAAAAATATGATATATGAAAAGTGTGTAAAGACATGAAGATTGTATAGGGATATGCATTGTTTTTTTTTTAAAATATGAAATGAAAATAATAATATTTTATTCAAAAAGTGTGAAATGACATTTATTATGAGTACTTTACTTTGTGACTTTAAAAGTACTTATAATACTACCATGGTTAACCATTAGTTTTTATCCACTATTGAGAATGTGACAAGTACATTTAACTCAAGCAATGCCACCTCAACCATGGGGGATGATGTCATCCCTAAAATGTGATTAGTTCTCATAAAGTGAATTTTGATTGTACATTTTCCTTAGTAGGCCCATTTTTTACCTCAAAATTCCCCTAATGCTTCTCTCATTCTCCAACTACTATTGGAAGGGAGCTCCAACCTCCTGATCTAATTTACCAGCCACTACTGGAAGGGAGCTTCGACCCCTTGATCTTGTTTACCAGCCACTATTGGAAGGTAGCTGCAACCCCCTGAACTGATCACCAACTCCCACTAGCAGGAAGCTTTGACTTCCACATTGAAGCCTTCAACCCTTAGAACCACTGCAGACCACACTGGATCCACTGGCTTCAATAGATCACAAATTGTAGGCCTATCACATAGTCTATGCTGAACCCTTTAACATCAGATAAGCCAAATATCAAAACATAAACTAATTATTGTACCCAAAATATTCATCCAATCCCTAAAAAAAACCAATGAACCAAACAATCACAAATCACTCGAATACTGAACCAACCATTGAAGAAAACAATCACTTAACCAATCACCAACTCAATTCATACAGATTAATGAGATCACTATATGAAAAACATCAGAACTGAACCCAGACTGCTGCATCAATGCACTAAATCAACTGCAACCCTGATCTTCATAAAAAAAATGTATACACAACTTTATTTATGACAACCCACATGTATATGTGCTTTTATGTGGATGAACTTGCATATACATCTTTATATATTAATATTAGAGGTTTGACTAGACTTAGAACATATCAGAGATATTCAGACACATTTTGTTATATTTACAGAACCCTTATACAGTCAGTAGCATCCATTATATTCAATAAACCAATCACTTATCTTTATACCCAATCAACTAGCAACATAATCAGTATTCAAACAACCCAAATATATATATGAAGACATCACTGACAGACAACAGAAATACAACAAAACTAATCAGACATTTCCTTTAGCATTCTTTAGAAAAACCCTAGCTTCCATACGCGCCTTTGCAGAGTCTAACCCTCATATCCTTATTTCAATCCAAACCAAAATGCGCCTTTCCAATGTTGGTATCCTCCAACTCACTTATCTTGGTCCATACCCTCTCCTTGGTCATACTCTCCCCAGTGTCCTCCTCAACCTATCAATCCACCCTTTCAAACATACCAACCTCAAATTCCTAAATGGGGAAATCATTCACAAGGATGGAGGCCTCGGGAAAACCAACCCCCTTCCTTGTTTCCTCCCCCTCCACCTCAATCAAAGTTGCCCCATAGTAACCCACCTAATAAACCTTAGATGCCTACCCAACCCAAGAAGAACTCAAAAAATAGGCAGACACAATAGGTATATAGTATGGAAACAACATATCGTACTTATGATATGGAAATCCAAGAGATCAACCTTAGTTCTAGGAAGGTACTTATGGATTCTCACCCACCTTCTCCATCTGAATATCTTGAAGAGTAGACGGAAGAAAATGCCCCTCGAGCCAATATACATTGGTATAACCTCAACAACACACCCCAGAAGAATCTAAACTTATGGGAGAATTGAATAACTTGTGTGTTAAGATACCCCTTCTCGAAGTCATCAACATGTTCAAATTTACAACAATATCATTAGGGAATAGTGTTCTAAGAGGCTTGGTTGAAGAAAAATATATGCTCCCATTATCAATGTTGTTAGGTAGCTGTATGATCTAATGCTTGGGAGGGTTATCTCTCCAAAGTACTTATATACCGGTAGCCTATTATTAGATGTGCACATTAACAATATTGTAGTCCCAAAAAAATTTATTAACCTTGGGGCTGCAATCAATTTCATGACCAAAGAAACACTGTTGAAGATCCACCTCCAAGAATCCTTGAGAAATACCACTATAGCGTTGTAGCTTGCAGATAGATCCACAGTATCCCCTGAGGGAGTTATTGATGATGTGATGGTATCGATCGACTCCTAGGAATATCCCATATATTTCATTATCCTCCAATCCAAAACAAAGTTTAATGGCTACCCTCTCATTCTAGGGAGACCTTGGTTTGCCATTGCTAATGCTTACATTAGTTGCAGGGCTAGAAACATCACCATTCAAAATTGGAACCTCACAAATCATCTTGTATTGTATCCCCCTTCTCAACCCTCTATTGAGCATGGTTTACCATTGTGGGTAGAGGAAGAGGAAGATGAATATTTTTATTAGTCATCCCTCTACCCAGTTTGTACATTAGACCCTGTTGGAGGAAGTAGGAAGCTAGATGAGGATGACCTAATTGATCATCTCTTACAAAATCAACCTCCTGTTTCCATGACAATTGGTGAGATAATGAAAGAATACTTAGGGAAACCATGGACAATCCATGGGATGAATGGTTTCTGCAAAGTTTGACACAGATCATGATAATATTGTGGAAATTAACCCATCCAAAACTCTAAAAATCAAACATTTCCTCTCAGTAGAGCAAGAGGATAAATTATGCATTATATTGAAACAACATCTTGATACCTTTTCTTGGGACTATAAGGAAATGAAAGGGGTGCATCCATCAGTTTGTACCCATCATATCTACATCAAAGAGGGATGAAAATATGTGTTCCAACCCTAGAGGAGAATGAATATTTCCCTTAAATACATTGTGAAAGAGGAACTACATAAGTTTATGGATGCAAGGTTGATTTACCCCATTTCATGTAGTGAGTGGGTGTCTCCTCTTATCATAATACCCAAGAAAAATGGTAAGTGGAGGATCTGTGTTGACTATAGGGAACTCAACAAGGCTAAAAATGAAGATCATTTCCCTTCTCCATTCATTCATTAAATCTTGAATAACCTTGCACGGAAGAAATTATTTTAATTCCTTGATGGATTTAATGGATATAATCAGATCCAGATCATCCCTGAGGATCAAGACAAGACCACATTCACATGTCCATGGGGGACATTTCCCTATAGTGTCCTTCCATTTGGATTTTGAAATTCCCTTGCTACCTTCTAAAAAAAATTCTTGAGTATTTTTGTTAATATTTTTAATGACACAGTTGAAATCTACAAGGATGACTTCACCCCTTATGGAAATAATTTCCAAGAAGCTCTTTCCAATCCATGTAAAGTATTAAACAAATGCACTAAAATGAATCTCTCACTAACCCCTGAGAAGTGTGAATTTTTTATGAATGCAGGGATTGTCCGAGGTCACTTCCCTAATAAGGAAGGGATCAAAAATTGACCCTAATAAGGTTTTCATTATCAAAAGGGTCCCTATCCCTCATAAATGAAGGGATGTTAGAAGTTTTCTTAGGCTACCTATATGTTACAAAAGATTCATTAAGGAATTTAGTAAGTTATCTTCACCTTTGTTTGGATTGTTGACCAAGGATTCAAATTTTTGTTTGACATATAAATTTAAAGATGCATTTGAAGATATGAAAGAGAAATTGACCATTACGCCAATTCGTAGGGGTCCCAATTAGGAATTTCCTTTCCACATCCACATATATGCATCAAACAAAGTGACATGATCACCTTTGGGACAAGTGCAAGACAAATTTCCTTATGCCATATATTTCAGCAGTAAGAACCTTTCAAAAATTAAACTTAATTACATAGTCAATGAAAAGGAACTCTTAGATATTATGCATTCCTTGAAAATTTTTAGGCATTATATCACTGTATACCAAGTCTTTGTTCATACTGATAATGCAACCATTAAATATTTAGTGAATAAACCTAATTACAATTATAGGATCATTAGATGGTTATTATTGTTGCAATAGTTTGATATAACCATTGTTGGCAAGCTAGGGAAAGAAAATGTGTCTGTATATTTTTTTTTAGACTAACATTTCCTGCAGGAAACGAGGAGATGATAATTGACCAACTTTTGGATGAGCACCTTTTTTCTATTTCACTATTTTCTCCTTGGTTTTATGGTATAGAGTTAGGTCCCCATATTACTAGTGTAGCCCCCTTATTGTTATTGTTGTACCCTTATGGCCCCCATATTGTTATTATTTTGCCTCATTTGTTATTTTTGTGCCCTTACATTATTATTGTTAGGTCGGCTAGGATGATATTGTGACCCCATGGACTCCTATATATAGAAAGAAGGTTTTGTCATTTGTATCATCCAAGAATTGTTCATTTATGTAACGTAAAGGAGGTTTCCCCCTCGAAGTGGCTGATTTCTAAGATGTTGATCTCTCTTTTATTCTATTTTTGGATCTGGTTTCATAACATTTGGTATCAGAGCTTTGGACTATAGGGTTTCGCTAATTCAAATAGGTCATCGTGGAATTTTCTCTATAACTTTTTGTCTACGAAGTTTAAGATGCTAAAAATAACCCATTTTCGAAGACTTTCTAAGGAACTTCATGCAAAAATTTTAGATCTTGGTTTGCAATATTTTTGGAGATATGATCTATGGAATTTAGGGTTTTTCCTGGCTCCCGAATTTCATCTAAAATTGGTGACCTTGGAAAATAGTCATAACTCTCTCTTTGAGCATCGAATTTGAATTATGTAAAAGGTGACTGAAAGTAGACGGACTTTAGTTTCCTATGTATCAATTTTAAAGCCGAAGGAGGAAACAGTGACACGTGGCACGACGTACAAGTTCACTCTACTGAACCAGTCCATAGTCAGGTCAAAATGGGAGATTGGGCATAAATTTTCCTTAAAGAATCCAAATCAGGTCATACCTGTGGAATTGGAAAAAAGATTCAAAGGGATACTAAATGAATGAAGATAAAATCTTAGGGACCTGAAATTATAGATATACACAAGTTTCAATATCGATCTCCTCAGAATCAAGAAAAAGGTGTGTATTTATTTTTCGAATTGCGTAAATCTTTTTTGAAAAATTATTTTGAAGTGATTCCAAGGGAATATTGAAGCATAGATATCAGTATTGGGTTCTAAAATTAACCCTAAAAATAATTCAATCCCATTAAGCACTCAAAATACTCTACTATGACTTATGAAGAGGAAGAAGTGCATCATGAGATATCAAAATTACAAGAGCAAGTGCACCAAATTTCGCTCTCGCAAAGAGCAAAAAAAAATGAAATGGAAGTTTCAAAAAAAGGCATAGAAGCTAAGATGGATGGTTTGAAGAAAGATTTGGAAGCTAATATGGATGGTTTGAAGAAATGTGTGGAAGCTAAGATCAATGAAATTAACGAAAAATGAAAGACAACATGGAAGACATGAAGAATGATCTAAAAACATTCATGGAAGGTTTGAAGGAAGGTTTGACAAAATTGATACAAGAAATTATTCCTAATGATGAAAAGGTAGTAGAGGAAACTCATGATGAAAACAAAATAAATGTTAATCATGATTTCATAAACTCTAATATATTGAAGACCCACCATATTCCAAATATCGATATAAGGAAGTTTGATGGCAAGGATCCCGTAACATGGATATTGCATATGGATAAATATTTTGATCTCCATAAGGTTCAAAACACACAAAAGGTATGCATTGCAACTTTATATTTAGAACAAAATACATTTGTATGGTATCGATGGCTTTGCTCCCATAAATAAATTGTTACTTAGTCAATTTTAAGGAGGAAATAATAGCACCTTATGAGGATACAAAGAGAAACACCTTCTTTAGCCAATTGATAAATCTAAAACAAAAGGGTTCAATGGTGGAGCACAATGAGGAATTACAAAAATTTAATATAAGGGTAACTGATATTCCATAGGAACATAGGATTGATGTCTTCCTAGGGACTTTAAAGGATAACATACAACATGAGGTTCACCTTTGGGAACCTGATTCATTGGAGAAGGCATTCAGGTTGGAAAGACTCAATTGAATGTAAAATTATGGTGACAAGGAAGCCTACTGCTCACATCTATAAAGATGTAAATGTTGCTACTCCTATAATTCCACAACCTACAAGGTTGACACCACAACAATTGGAAGAAAAAAGAGCAAAATGGCTTTGCTACAGTTGTGATAGAAAATACACTAAAGGTCATAACTATGATGAGAAGAAATTATTTTACATATATTGTGAGGAGGAAGAAAATGAACAAGAAACTTCAAAAGAAGAGGATATACACCAAGAACCAACCCTAGAGAAAGAAGAAATGAGTCCGACCATATCTTGTAATGCATTGGCATGAATTTCCACTCCTCAAACTCTCAAGATAGAAGGAAATATCAAGAAGAAAAATGTAATAGTGTTTATTGATTCAGGTAGTACCCATAATTTTGTTCATTGTAAGGTAGCTAAGGAATTGAATTGCTTCCTATACCCAACACCAGAGTGTCAAGTTATGGTTACAAATGAAGGAAATATAAATTTCTCTAGAAAATGCCATAATATCAAGCTAACCATGGGGGAATATGTATTGAATATTCCAATGCTTTCCATTCCAATGGGAGGTGTTGATGTTGTACTAGGCGTACAATAGTTACAATCTTTGGGGACGATAGCTTTTAATTTTCAAGAATTTTCTTGAATTTTTTTTCGGAAGGAAAGGAAATTGAATTACACGGTATCGCAGGGAAGCCAGGAAAGATAATAAGATATAATTTCATGACAAAGCTTCTAAAGAAACAACAACGAGGCATAATTGCACAATTATGCTCACTAGAAGTTCCAACATCAAAATCATCTATTTCTCCAGATCTCCAAAAAGTCTTGGACAATCATTCCAAGGTGTTTGAAACTCCCAAAGGACTTCCACTTGTTCATGATCATGATCATGCTATTCATTTTATTCCAGGAAGTGTTCCTCCAAACATAAGACCTTACAGATATGCTTATATGTCCAAAAGAGAGAAATTGAACGTATGATTGCAGAAATGTTAGAGGCTGGTATAATTCAACCTAGTAAAAGTTCTTTCTCTGCTCTAGTCGTATTGGTGCACAAGAAGGATGGATCATGGCACATGTGTCCAGATTATAGGGAGCTCAATAAGCTCACTATTAAAAATAAATTTCCCATTACTGTGATTGATGAATTATTGGATGAATTATAAGGAGCAATTTATTTTACCAAGTTGGATCTTTGTTCAGGATATCATCAAATTAGAATGAAGGCTGAAGATATTCCGAAAACAACATTTCGAATTCATGAGGGTCATTATAAATTTTTGGTCATGCCTTTTGGCCTTACCAATGCACCTTCTACATTTAAAGGGTTGATGAATTCCATTTTATTACCCTTCCTTAGAAAATTTTTGTTAGTATTTTTTAATGATATACTAATCTACAACAGGTCTTGGAAGGATCATGTTCAACATGTTGATAGGGTGCTAAAACTATTGGAGGAGAAACAATTATATGCAAAAACCTCCAAATGTTTCTTTGGAGTACAAGAGGTGGAATATTCAGGTCATATTGTATATTAGGAGGGTGTTAAGGTAGACCCTAAAAAAATTAAAGCCATTAAGGAATGGAAAGTCCCCACAACCATAAAGTAGTTGCGAGGATTTCTTGGGGTAACAGGGTATTATTGCAAGTTTTTTAAGAATTATGGGAGAATAACAACACATTTAACAACATTATTGAAGAAAGATGCATTTTCATGGACTTGTGAAGCAACTAAGGCCTTTTAACATCTTAAAGAAGCAATGTGCCTAGCACCAGTCTTAGCTACGCCAGACTTCATAAAAAACTTTATTGTGGAATGTGATGCCTCAGGAAATGGAATTGGTGTTGTTTTAATGCAAGAAGGAAGACCCATTTCTTTTGAAAGTCGTATAATTAAGGGAAAGTATTTACAGAAAGCTATGAGAAGGAAATGTTGGCAATGCTACATGCATTGAAGAAATGGTGACCTTACCTAATGGGAAGACACTTCAAGGTAGAAAATGATCATGATAGTCTTAACTATTTTTGGAGCAAAGACTATCTTCATAAGAGTAGAAAAAATGGGTCACAAAGATGTTGGTTTATGACTTTGAAATCTTCTACAAAAAAGGGAAGCTAAACATTGTTGTAGATGCACTCTCAAGAAAGGATGAAGAGGTGGAAGAATTTTTTTGTGCCATTCCTATTATCCAACTAGATTGGATAACCGAAGCAAGGGATAAATGGAAGAATGACAAAGAAGTGTGGATACTCATTCAAAAGCTGCAGCAAGATCCTAGTACATATGATACATTTAGTTGGAAAAATGATTCCTTATGGGACAAATATCACGTATATATTTGTAAGAATTCCCAACTAAAACAAAATATTCTTTTGGAATTGCACACCTCTAACTTAGGACACACAGGATTTTTAAAAACTTACCATAGGGTGAAGAATTTTTTTTTTTTTTGGGGTGGCCTTAAATCGGATATTCAGAAGTTTGTAGTGGAATATTTGGTTTGTCAGCAAAATAAAGTTGAGACAATTAAGACCCCGGCTTTGCTAAATCCTTTATCAATTCCAAGTCAAAGTTGGGAGGAGGTTTCACTATATTTTATCATAGGTTCACCTAAGTTTCTTAACCAATATAAAATGAAGTTTCTTAACCAATATAAAATGAAGAAAGTACACTAAAATTAATATTAATAATTGAATTTATAGATTTTTTTAATTTTTTTTAATTTTAGTATATTTTAATTTGATAGAAATTTGGTTAACTTAAATTCAATTTAATCTTAGATCTATTAAATATGAAGATAGATCAAATATCTCAAAGGTGCAAACTTTTTTTAGGGTACAAAATTTAAGGAAAAGTATGTATCTTGAGAAATTGGATCTCTCTTTACACTTAATAAATCTGTGATGTTGTGCCCAACAGATTGGATGTGGTGGGGGGTGACTCTACATCTGACTGAACACCATTTCTATAAGCTCAATATTGGCCTAGGCAGGGGCACAAACAATTATGTTGATTAACCTGCCTCAAATCCATCCTTACATTTGCACTCACCAAAGCTTGCAACCGACTACAAATTTTTGGCGACTCAAAGATCATCATTGACTGGTTAATTGAAGAAACAGTATGTCATGTGCACACACTGTGGAATTTGCTGGATGATGTCCTACTTCTGAAATATCAATTTGATTTTATTTCTTGTCACCATATATACAGGGAAAGGAATCAGGTTTCCGATTCACTTTCCAAGGAGGTTGCGCACCTATCGAGGGACCATTGGGAGATACATGAACACAATGATCATCAATATTACCATATTTTTCATAGAACACACGATGATGCACCATCACAGGGGACAAATGGCCCCTAATCTCTACACGTTAAATATTGGTCTTTTTTTATGAGATTTTGTATTTATTTAAGTTTATGTACAACTACACATATTGTATATATTCTCTAAACTGCTACTGAACAAACACAAATATATGATTTTGTATACGATCGGGGCCGTCATCTGCATATGCTACCGAGCATCTACAACATGCAATTTTCATCTTAATTAATGAAAGTTACAATTTTTCCTGAGGGAAAAAAATAGATCCGGATTAAGATGTATCTTGTTCGACTCAATTTTTACTAAAATTTAAAAATATTAATATGGATGATAATTCATTTATATGGATCCACTTACCAATATTAAATTGAATACACTCATCCATCTTGATCCCTAAGTTGAGTGAGATACTCTTAACCCTTAATTTCTAATTGAAATTAATTGAAAATAATATGAAACTAGGCTAGCTAGATTTCTACTAAAGCTAAAAATTATTAAGGTAATTACATTAAAACAACTTCTTATATTCAACAAAATTTTGTTTGGAACATGTTCCATCCATAATTTAGTCATAGTTTTAAAGGGAAAAGGAATATGTTCATGAATGATATCTGAATATAGGTTGTAATTATGATAGTAATTTTAACTTGTAAGTAAATTACAATTTTTTCAATTGGGGTTACCATGGGAAGTTGAGTAGAATGACTCTTATTTTCTCTACCTAGGTTCAAATCCCCGTGTTGATGGTGCTAGAAATCCATCAACTAGGGTGATCTCCCCGATGTGAACTGCCAATAAGACCCCACGTTGTTTGGAGTAGGAGCCCCAACCAGAAATACAATCGGTTTCCATAACGACGATTTCAAAGATGTGCCTTGGCTGCAATGAACACATAAGAAGATATATGCATAGCCTTGGTGAAAACAAGTGAGTGAGCTTTGTGAAATATCAATTGTAATGTATAGGAGCTTATTTTACACAAGGGGAAGAGAGTGAGCCTCCAGAAGAAAAGTAATAGTACTATCCTAAAAGAGACACGAACATATGAAAGAATCATTAGTTGTCCCGCAAAATAGTTCATAAGATACCAACGATCATGTAAGTGCATACAACACACATTCAACAAGTTACATACTAAATTTAATGAAATAGTTCATTGACTATATCATGAATAAAATAACATATGTCATAAACATTTAAAGAGTAGTCTTGCAACATTCATGATACATGCATGAAAAGTGTGTTGGCTTTGAGAGCTTCTAATCATTAAGTGAAAGTTCTAAGTATACAATTACATTGATATGACACTAGCCCCAATAATGGAACATGATGCCACCACTTGCTTCTCCAAAGAATGATACTCACTCCTATGCTAGACTAGAGAATCCAAGGCTACCAATCCCCAATTCCAAGCCCTTTGCTTGAGTTATGAGGGCTTATTTATAACAAATGGGATGACCTTTCATCTTCCCTTATGACCTTTGAGTTTCCCTCATGACTCTTGGACTTCTTTTGTCTTTACTCTAACTAATGACTCTTCATATTCCACATTTGACTCTTGGACTTCCACTTACATTTACACTTTTATTATTTTCTAAATACTATAAGAAAAAAACTCTATACATAAGAAAACAATGGCTAGAGCCTAATAGGACAAAACCTTGTACATTATGCTTGAGTTTGAGGAATCTCTAGCTCGACAACTTCCACTTGTAGTTATGTTGTAACATATTGCTACCAAGCTTTATACTGTGCTGCTATGTCTTCAAACTTTGAAGGAAGGTCTAGCTTATATCTGACTCTTTCCTCCATAGCATCCAGATAGATATATTTGGATCCAATGGAACATTATTCCATAAAAATAACAACTTCATGTGTACCTTGGCAGGTTTGGCTACATACAACTGCACGTTTTTCCTTGTGATTTCCAAATCCTCTTTAGTAATGAGCTACTTCAAATTGTTCAAGTATTCTTGGATTTCTTACCTGATAAATTTTCTTCCTTTTGTCTCTGCAACTTCTCCAATAGAAGGAATCTTGTGTGTCCTAGCCAAGGAGTCCAAATCATTATACAATTGTGCATAAGAAGTTATAATGTTGGCCACATATGTATTGAGCTTCATTTTACTTTGTATAAGCATTCTAACCTCATCCTTTTCTAATTATGCTTCCTATCTTGATTTTCTGGCCAACTCAAATGGTGCATCCCTGTACTTGGTGCCTCATTCCTATATTGCGCTAATGGTTGCATGGATTACCATCAGAGCTTTCACATTCTCCCGTGATCTCTTTTACATTGCAAGCAAGGGCACTACCACCTTGTGAAGGGTGATCATCTCTTCATAGAATTGTCTCATGGTGTCTCCCAAGGATTATATTTCATCATATATTGCTGCTTGCAGCTCCTTCAAGTGAGAATCAACATAAGACAATCTTTTGTTTTCAACTTGGAGATGATTAATCTATTGTCTTGCGTCAGTTAGGTCCGTTGCCAATTGTTTGTTTTCTTCCATCAAGAAATATGTAATCACTTTTATAGCTCTCAAAAAGGCTAAATTTTACGTTGTGACTATTATTAGATTCCTTTTGGTGTCGAAAACAATCATCGTTTCTATATGAATGGAAACAAGATGAACTAGGTCATTAGGAAAATATTTTCGCCTCTCCTGTACTATTATGTTCTTTGGCTGGCCAAAAGTCAAGTTGAAAATATCCATGACCATATCATCATCTTGAGGGGATATTCCAATTTTGCTGAATGGGATGTGGCCACCTGTAAGAGGGCGTGAAGGATGACTACTGGCTTGTTCTATAATGGGCACAGTGTCGGCCTCTTGGTTCTCCTCCTCTCGCTCAATATCCATGTCTGGGGCTTGTAACTACTCCTCAACTTCTCCTGCAAACTCCTCATCCTACTTTTGCCTACTTTCTTCATCTTCCAAATGTTTATGTCGTTCTTCTTCAAGTTGTTTCTATCTCTCTTCTTCTTGTTCCTTCTTCCTCAATTATTCCCGTGTCTGCATATCTTCCCTTTCTTTCATTTCTTGCTCCTCTTTCTGCATTCGTTCTTCCTCTTGTTTCCGTTCCTCCTCCTACCTCTTCTCTTCTTCCCGTTTCTTTCTTTTTATTTCTTTTGATTAATTTCTCCTATTTTTTTCTCCCATGGCTTCTCCCAGGATAATAGGATCTTATTTGAACTTTCTCCTCTACTTCACTTTTAGATTATGCACAACCTTCCTCTTACACTTGATATTGACTGGAGTGGTCACTTTATGCTTCTTTCCTTCCTGGGTAACACTTTTCTCATGTACTACACCAAAAGGGCCCTCATATTTTCCTGGTGCATGTGTTCAGGAAGCATAATAACAATTATTTATCTTCTATTCCTTTGTTCCGGAATAAGATTGATAAACCTTGGAAAAATGCAACTTAGCGCAATGTCTTTTGCATAATCCTCCAGGATAATACATGTGGAAGCTCATCTCACCGAACTTAAGGCTTTTAAGTTGTTCTACATCTACTTTTGTGACCTTTAAGCTCTTGAACTCATAAGATCCCACTTGCATAGGGAAATAAGGCTAAGGTGCCTTCTTCTTCTTCTATAGTAACTAAGAAACACTTGTGCTAATATGATAGGAAATATCCTGAATGACCACCTTATCTATTGCATACATAAAGATGAGGATGCTCCTAAGAACCAAATACCCTGAGGTATGTGTCATCAGGTGAGGCAAACCAATCTGATACTTCTGCCACTATCTTCATTGCCTCATGGAACATGCACGAAGTTTCTTCCTCAAAGATCATCTGATAATTTTTTTTGGAGAAGTTCTCAACAAGTTTGTCGTGCACTCTCCTATAATTGTATTTTGACAACAATTTGCAATAAATATGGATAGGGGACTCTCTTGGGGTCAACCTCCAACCTAGACCCGAGAACTCATGGTGATCACATATTCCATCCAAAAAGTAGGTAGACATGTATATTTGTAGTTCCTTTCATTGCATTATGCTCTTCTTCTTATTAAAATTAATTTGTAGCTACTGAGACAATAGGTGTGATAAATTAAATTCCTTCCCTTTTGTGACGATCAGATACAACATGTAGATCCACCCTTCGGTAGGGATTCATTATTACTCTATCCATAGAGTTGGAAACACATATCCATCAAGTATTAGTACACTATTATGAGATACTTGGTTTTTAAGTACTATCAGGTTTCTAGAGAAATTTGATTGGTTCCTTCCACCATGACTTGATAACTTCTTTGGTATTAAAATAACTCCAAGCACCATAGAATTGAGAATCCAAGTGCTCCTTGAGCTTAGGCAAGTTGTAAATCAAGTGACTGTCATGTGGTTGATAGGAGGCAAGTTTCTCTTGCTAAAATTGTTTAAAGACATGCTCTTGGTGTCTAGAGCTTGCAATATCCACTTGATAACATCTTCACATGGTATTACTAGATATTTGCAAGCCACCTTATGGAACCCTGATTGCTAGATGTTTACATAGACTTACCTATCCTCCATATATCCTTCAAACAATATTTAAGTGAATGCTTCTTTGATGGTGATCAATGTGACAATAGAATCCTTTTCAATATAGCATTGTGTATCTGATAGGATAGGAACTCTTGTCATGGTATTTTCAATGGCCTCTTCAATACTGCTCTCTGTAACTTCCTTTGATGATGCTTTCTTGGGAGGAATGGTTCTACCTAATGATGAAATATTTACGTGTTCAATATTTGCAGTACTTGTTGCAAAATATGCACTCATGGTGATGAAAAGTTAGTTATGTAATATATTAGTTAAAAAATAAACTTGGAAGCATAAATAATAGTCGAGGAAAGGGATTGTGCAATGTCGGGCATAAGAGGGGAAAACTGAGCACTATAAATGCGCATTTTGCAACTTGTGGAAGAAGATTACGTAGTTCTGGTTTGCAAGGAACTGACTGTGCGCTGGATATTCGCAATGTGCAGTTTTTGTTGGGAAGAGGGAGCCTAGATTACACAACGCGTAGTTGTAGTTGGCAGGGATACCTCACTACTTCTTGCGATTGCACAATGTGTAAATGGGGGAGGCCATTGAGTGCATAGTGCACATTTGGAGCTAGAAAGGAAGATCATATGATGCTTGTGATTGTGTAATGTGTAGTTGAGTAGGGTAGCAAGGCTTTTGGATAACATAGTTTCTGATGGGGGAATGAAAGACTCCAGATTTGTGATAGAAGAGGGGAAGGATGTGGATAAAACAAAGAATAAATCAAATGAGGAACTAAAATTGAGAAAAAAAGATAGTGAAAAGAGAATAACATGCATGAATAAATACACCCGGCATCAATAATTGTTGGTAGGCGAAAAGCCAAGGAATGTGATGTGTGTAATACCCCCTCCCACATTTACCTAATTTCACAAGTTTGTCAAGGTAAACATGAGACAAGTGTCACTATAACATGAATCAACCTTCAAGTTCCAGTTATGGAGGGGGAGATGACACACTAACACTTACATACATCCCTTAGGAACATTCGATCACCTAGAAGTCAGCCCACAACCTCTAATGACTAGATCCTGAGATGGAACTAATTTGTCAAAATATTAACCCCTAGCCACACACAAAACAAGGAAATAATGCAATTATTATGCCCAAATCACATGCACAAGCCTGCTTCCATGCAATGATGACCTCAAATCCCTAGTTCAATGCCAGCGGTTCCGATATCTGAGCCACTTTTTTAGGCTAGCCTCTGACAACTTCCCAAAACTTCCTATAACTTTCCAGAATGAAAATTAACATGATGAAAATTCCAAACATTCAAACTTGAAGCAAGAACTTGAGCTAGATTTCCTAATCCATATAAATAAACATTTCGTCAAACCTATGGTAAACATATAAGCTACAACATGAATGCATATATGATCATAAACTGATAGTATTCATTCGAGAATCACCAAGAAGGCTATAAGACATCTTTAGCTAGATACAATTGCACTTGCTAGTCCATATATTCATCAACCAATCACTAAATTATCAAAACATGTCAAGATCCATAAATGAAGACATCATATAACCAACATATAACCAACATAGAAACCATGGAAAATCAACCATAATATCACCAACATAATCACTGCAAATTCTTATTGATCACAATAAAAAAAAATCTTATTAACATTGAGCGGAAAATGCGAGAGGGAGTGTGATGGAGTGAACGTTTTACAAGAATCACAATATTTTACTTGTCTTTACTGATTTATATACACGACTATAATTAGTCCAGCGTATGCACACGATTGTCTTAAAGGAAACATGTGTATACCTAAATAGCTTAATTTTCAGATAAATCTTCATAAACTCTACTAAGACCAGTTCATTATTTATGCATCAGACATTTAAGCAGTAAACATGTACAGTAATAAAAAAATTAAATCATCACACAAAACCATAACACATGAACACAAAGATTTAAGGTGGAAACCCAGGTTAGGAGAAAACCACTGTTGTTGTCGTCTCTGTCTTCAATATTTATTATATAGAAAACTGATTACAATGTTGTACTGGTGCAAACTCATACTAGCACGCAGGCACCCACCTACAGAAGGCTGCAACCTTCTCTCGTTCTCCAGCTACTAATGGAAGGGAGCTCCAACCCCATGATATCATTTACCAGCCACTACTGGAAGGGAGCTTTGACCCCCTGCTCTCATTTACCAGCCACTAATAGAAGGGAGCTACAACCCCATGAACTGATCACAAGCTTCTACTGTCAGGAATATTTGACTTCCACACTGAAGGCTTCAACCCTCAGAACCACTACAGACCACGTTTCATAGATTTTCACACTGGATCCACTGAATTCAATGCATCACAACTTTTAGGCCTATCACATATTCCATGCTGAACCCTTTAACATCAAATAAGCCAAATATCAAAAAAATAAAATGATTAATATACCCAAAATATTCATCCAATCCTTGAAAACAACCACTGAACCAATCAATCACAAATCACTCGAATATTGAACCAACCATTTAAGAAAAAAGTCACTTAACCAATCACCAACTCAATGCATACAGAACAATGAGATCAATGTAACCAGAACATCAGAACTGAACACAGACTACTGCATCAACACACTAAATCAACTGCAACCCTGATCCTCATAAAACAAATGTATACACAACTTTATTGATGGAAACTAGAATGTATACACACTTTTCTGTGGAGGAACTTGCGTATAGATCTTTATATACTGATATTAGAGGTCTGACTAGACTCAGAACATATCAGAGATATTCAGACACATTTTGTTAGATTTACAGAACCCTTATATAGTTAGTAGCATCCATTATATTCAATCAACCAATCGCTGATCTTTATACCCAATCAACTAGCAGCATAATCAATATTCAAACAACCCAGATATATACATGAAGACATCATTGACAGACAACCAAAATATAGAAAAAATGATCAGAAATTTCCTTTAGCATTATTCAGAAAAAACTCTAGCTTCCACATGGCCTTTGCAGAGCTAAACCCTCATACAGTTAGCAGCATCAAGTATCCTTACTCAATTTCAACTTCATACATTGTTACTAAACCCAGATCAACATGAAGACATCATTGACAGACAACTAAAATACAACAACACTGATCTGATTGATTAGTTATTTATAAGCATAAGTCCTTCCTTTATGTATGCGCTTTTCATGAGGTTTTTCCATGTATATACACGCTTATCCAGAACTAAACCCATGTATAGATCTAAACATACTTCAGAAAACATACACTACATTGCATAGTCAAGCCCACGTGTATGCGTGCCTTCCTTGAGTCAAACTTGTGTATAGATCTACAACTTTGAACTTATAACAATGTTGTGCATCACAACTTCAGACATACCCAGATCATGACATTCAACATAATAAACAAACGCCAAATCACAGATCTAATAAAACCATAAAAAAATCATGCAATACATAGTCATTTCAGGTATAAAGATCTTGATCCATCATTGTATTCATGAGTGCATCTTTATTTCAGATCTATCAATCAACTATAGCCCATTCCATGCGGATATACTTTAGATTGAAGTATCCATACAATTCACATCCTCATGCACACACTTGCACTATGATATTCTCCTCCTTATATAGTTTGAGCCTTAGCCAATACCATGAGTCAAAACCACACATGTGCCGGTGGTATTCTTGGACGGGATAAAATAGTCGTTACTGCACTCAGTATTGTGGACTAATACCATGGTAAATACCCTTGGTATTGATAAAATTAGTGTGCCAACCCATACATGACTTTGCTTCTTTGTAACCACATGTATATATGACTTTGCTTCTTTGTAACCACATGTATATATGACTTTGCTTCTTTGTACCCGTGTGTATACGCGACTTTTCTTCACAAAAACAAAAATTATGGATATATACATGACTTGGCTTCATTGAACCTGCGAGTATACGTGGCTTTCCTTCATCAAACCTACATATATTTCTTGAAACATTACCTTCATCATTCCTTTGTCACTGACTAGTATTCCTTTCTCTGTCACATATGAACTGGCTTGTAGATACATCAAGTTTACATATTCAACAAATATGTTACTATCAAAAGGAAACTCATTGAGTAGGTTGCCATCAAGGAAAACATATTACATCATAATTCCAACAATCTCCCCCTTTGGACTTGATGGCAACCATGTTGGCGTTTTATCACCACAACTTGTAGATACCTGTTAGATACATCAATCAGAGGCATGATTCAAACACCAAGTTACTCTCCCCCTTTGAAATCAAGGGAAAAGGGTGGACCAATTCTGAAACAAGGATTCTCTTTCCTTCTAGATATAAGAGCTCTGTAGATCTGATCTACACTATGCTGACCATGCTCCCGCTGAGCACATGCTGAATCTTCAGTTAGATTTTCAATGAAGTACATGACCCTATAACTCAACTGAGTATGACATTTAATATCACCAAGGACTCATACTTACATCAATAACCCAACCAAGTGGGGTTACATTTGTGACACAACCACCAAACCAAGTGAGATTACATATTTGACACAACCACCCAACCAAGTGGTATGACCTTAAAGTCCATACATGAATGAATATGACAATTATTACATCATAGGTCTCAACATGACCTTTACATCAATTTACAGATATGATTTCTATAACCAAGTCCAAAATTCCTCAAGAGTGAGAGATCAAGACCATGATTCACAACCATCATATACTGAAAATAATATGCACCATAAGTATCTATCAGCAACAACATGGATAAATTTCAATATCATCAAACAGTGACCAAGTCATCATAATATGTTTCCATAGAGATCAACTATCAACTCAATATATTGACTTCAACTTTCCCTTTTTCCTTTGTAGAAACATATGCGGGGACCAAGTATATCATCATGAAATAACATAGAGTAGTGAGGAATCATATAGCATGAGTAAACACCATAGACGTGTATCAACAATATATGAGAGAACCAATTAGTAAGATAAGACAATGTATCCATGTCTCCAAGTATCATCCAACAATTGTATCATAAGCATATCAATAACCAAGTCTTTAGGATCCTTGCAGCAACATCATATTCTTGCCCCAATATGAAAGAAGAATTATCATACCAGAATCACTTCATCAATAATCAATATGTATCAACCAATCATCCCTGTGATCTCTTATGACCAAGGTCTTCATGTTTTTGATTTATTCCATTTTCATAATCAGGATGTAACATGTGTAGGAATCAAGCACAATAGGCATCATTCACGACAGAAGTCATCAGCAACAAGATCTACATGTTCTTTCCTCATATATGAATCATTAGTCATGCATCAACTCCATGTGTGCAAATAAAGATAATCTTCTACAAAATATGACCAGGGCTCATCCATAATCTCATCATAAGCAATCCATGTATCGTGAAAACATCATTCAAACTACCATATGAGCATCACAAGGAACATAGTTACTGATCAAACGGGAACTATTACCTCAAAACGAGAACCCTAACCAAAAAAACATAAAAAAACGATGAAAAAACAACCCAAAAATGAAAATTTGAATTCTAGAATAACCTCTCTTTTTTTCGGGGTAAATTTTCAACATTTTTTAAAAATGGAAGTAAAAGCCAATTTTTTGGTGTAAAAAACAGCTCGAAAATGAATAGTTGTATTGTGGAATAACCTCTTCTTCTTTTTTTTTTTTTTCGGAGTAAATTTTCGACATTTTTAAAAAATAGAAGTAAAATCAAATTTTTTTGGTGCAAAAAGCACCCCAAAAATGTAAAGTGTTGAAACAAAAATTTTAGAATAATAAAAATTTATATGAAAAAAAAAGGAAAAAAGGAAAAAATCATTTTAAAATAATTGAAAAAAAAGAAAACTTCATTATATTTTTTTAATTTTTTTTTTTTTAAATAAAAAAAATAAAAAAATAAAAACTAAAATTTAAGAAAAAAATAAAAAATAAAAAATAAATTTTTTTTTTAAAAATTAAAATTTAAAAATATATTAAAAAAAAATAAAAAATAAAAATAAAGATATTAAATTAAAAAAAACAAATTTGAAAAAAACAAATAAATTTTAAAAAATAAAATAAAAATAAAATATACAAATTTAATTTAAAAAATAAAAAGAAATTTTTTATTAAACTAAAAATTAGACAATCAACTCATTCATCAAAGCATATCCATAAATTAGATATTCAACAATGTGAGAACCATAAGTCAATACCATATTAGCAGACTGTACCCATCAACATTAGACCAAGAAAATTAAATCATAACTATCAACATGATGTCAGAGTTTGTTCTTGAGTCTGGCTCACAGTTTTTTTATCAGAGAAAAAACATGCACGACAGTTGGAAACGGAACTTGCATATATACATGGATTTAGTTCATGAAACCTGCGTACATAAAGTGAAATACTAAAAATTTCACAAGCTTCAGCTCCCCCTTAGCTTGTACAGTCTATACATGTCTTCTGTTGTCACATCATATGCACTATCAGAAATATAAACAACTAATATTTATGAACCATTCTTCATATATTGCAGTCATTGTTAACAATATTCTTTCAAGAATGATGGACCACAATGGGCACTGTCTTCTTTCAGTCCGAGTCAGAATCCTCCTTATATTTGTGAGAGGTCATATCTTTAAACACATATAATTTATCAGCATTTTTGTATCCCCTTGCTACAAATTCTCTAGTTTCTTCGTCCATGACCTTACATTTGGTTGATGTGAACACAATTACATTTCCTTTATCTTCTCTTTGGCCTACACTTAATATGTTTTGTTTTAGGCCTTGAACTAATAAGGTATCGATTTCCCTTCTATTTTGTTAATTATGGCTCTACCTTTTCCCAAAAAGTTTGCTGGAGCATCATTTCAAAGAATAACCTTACCATCTTGATGTTTCTTGAGAGACTCCATCTTACTCATATCACTAGTCATGTGATGAGAACATCCGTTGCCTACGTACCATTCATCCTCATTTTTAAATGCATAGAGAGAAAGACCACACCTTATATCTTCTTCTTTATGCTTGTTAACATGAATGTTGGTGGATCCAACTTTTTTCGGTCTTATGATATCATTTGTTTGTCTTTCATGTTGTCTTTGGTGATTCATTGATCTGTTCATGCATTCCTTTTCTACATGCCTAAACATGTTAGAAGCATAACATCTTATGTGACCAGAAAAGGGAGAAGAGGAATCATAATAAGTTTTCCTCATGTTCCTTCTATTTCAATAAATAGCTTTATGTCCAAATTTTTTGCATGAAAAACAATAACTCTTAAAGAAACCCGAGTACCTGGTAGTTGATGATATTTCTATGTAGTGTCTATTTGTCTGTGATTGAAATAATCTGCTTCTGCGATTGGCTGCAACATGTCCATAATTATGACATACAAAGCATTCAACATTATTTATCAAAGGAGAGAATCAATTGATGCTTCTATAGTTAGGAGCGAATTATTTCCTTTGAGAATTCATGATTGTCGATTGACCTTTTGTCTCTTTAAACTCTTCAAGTTTTGCATTGATATCCTTTGAATCTTTAGCACTGTCTTGTGAACTAGATTCTCCTTTAACAATTTCATGAGAACCAAGACCAAATTTAATAGAAGGAGACCTTTGACTACTAAGAATATTATCTAGAATCTTAGTACTATCCTGAAACCTCAAGTGTTTATCCTTTTCTTCTAATTTACCTTTTAAAATGTTTACCTCAACCTCCAATATTTGGCACTACTTCTTCATACTTTCTTCGACCCTTCTTCCTTCTACTTGCTCATTCAATTTTAGAATCTCTTCTTTAAGCCCATTTTCTTGTTCTCCAAATGTTTGTAGAAGTTCTTCATTCTTCTTATTTTATTTTTCCAGATCTTCTTTGAGAGAGATGATTTTTTCTTCAAGTCCTTCACTGTGATTGGTTACTTCATTATGTGGCTTTTGACATTGGTCTATCTGTTCTTTGTTCAGTTGCTCAATTGAGTTTCTTTCTTGTAACTGATTATTCAATCTAGTAATCACATATTTGTAGATACATTTGATTTCATTAAATAGAATATGTTGATCTTCAACTTCATTTTTGAGTTTAGAAATTTATGCTTCTAGATCCATAACATTATTTTCACTTTCGTATTCACTATCTTCAACATTGCATGAATAAATAAGTGGATCGCAAGAACAACAATTAGTACCTATTTTATCTTCATTTTTTGTTGCACACGTTTTCTGAGATATCTTCCTCCTTTGAGTAGCCTTCTTCTTTTGCTTCCTTCCCATTGTGACAGATCTCCTTTAAGTGGTCAAGCTTCTATAAAAGGACTAAGCTCTGATTCCAATTGTTTGGAAAAATATTGAGAAGGGGGGGGGGGGGGGGGGGAGTGAATCAATATTTATAATAAACACAATCCTTTACTTTTCTTTACTGATTTATATATGCGACTCTAATTAGTCCAACTAGCGTATTCACGCGAATGTCTTAAAGGAAACATGCGTATACCCAAATAACTTAATGCTCAGATAAATCTTCACAAACTTTACTTAGCCCAGTTCATTAGTTATGTATCAGACATTTAAGCAATAAACATGTGCAGTAATAATATAAGAAATCGTCACAAAAATGCATCACACAAAGGCATCACACATGAACACCAAGATTTACGGTGGAAACCCAAGTCGAGAGAAAACCATCGTTGTTGTGTCTGTATTCAATAATTATTATATAGAAAATTGTTTACAATGTTGTACTGGCGTAGAATCATACTAGCACGTAGGCACCCACCTGTAGAAGGCTGCAACCATTAGGGGAATTTTGAAGTCTATAATGGGCCTCCTAAGGAAATAATAAAATAATAGCTAAACCAATAAAATAATATTTATGAATTTACAATTCATTTTTTTGCACCAAAATCCATGTAACCATGGTTAAATTCAATTGAAAAGTTGTACCAAAATAAAATTAATATAAAAAATTGTATTGATGTGACTATAAATAAAAATGAGAGTTTCAAGAAAAAATCATTATCATTGAACAACTAATGAATTTGTACTTTGTACTTAAATAAATTAAAATAAATTATAAATATGAATTCATAAATTCTTAGTTGTACAATATACCATTAATTAAATTTATATTATTTAAATTATAAAATTAAATTATATAATAACATGTAATTAATATACTATATACAAATCAAATAATATAATAAAATAAATGTAATATATTATTTTATGTATTAGTTTTATATTACATATTGAATTGATTTGACGGATAACATAAAAAGAAATAATATATAATATAAAAATTAATATGATATATGAAAAGTGTGTAAAGACATGAAGATTGTATAGGGATATGCATTGTTTCTTTTAAAAAATATGAAATGAAAATAATAATATTTTATTCAAAAAGTGTGAAATGACATTTATTATGAGTACTTTACTTTGTGACTTTAAAAGTACTTATAAAACTACCATGGTTAACCATTAGTTTTTATCCACTATCGAGAATGTGACAAGTACATTTAACTCAAGCAATGCCACCTCAACCATGGGGGATGATGTCATCCCTAAAATGTGATTGGTTCTCATAAAGTGAATTTTGATTCTACATTTTCCTTAGGAGGCCCATTTTTGACCTCAAAATTCCCCTAATGCTTCTCTCGTTCTATAGATACTATTGGAAGGGAGCTCCAACCTCCTGATCTCATTTACTAGCCACTACTGGAAGGGAGCTTCGACCCCTTGATCTTGTTTACCAGCCACTACTGGAAGGTAGCTGCAACCCCCTGAATTGATCACCAACTCCCACTAGCAGGAAGCTTTGACTTCCACACTGAAGCCTTCAACCCTTAGAACCACTGTAGACCACACTGGATCCACCAGCTTCAATACATCACAAATTTTAGGCCTATCACATAGTCCATACTGAACCCTTTAACATTAGATAAGCCAAATATCAAAACAGAAACTAATTATTGTACCCAAAATATTCATCCAATCCCTAAAAAAAACCAATGAACCAAACAATCACAAATCACTCGAATACTAAACCAACCATTGAAGAAAACAATCACTTAACCAATCACCAACTCAATTCATACAGAATAATGAGATCACTATATGAAAAACATTAGAACTGAACCCAGACTACTGCATCAATGCACTAAATCAACTGCAACGCTGATCTTCATAAAACAAATGTATACACAACTTTATTTATGACAACCCGCATGTATACGCGCTTTTATGTGGAGGAACTTGCGTATACATCTTTATATACTAAGATTAGAGGTCTGACTAGACTCAGAACATATCAGAGATATTCAGACACATTTTGTTATATTTACAGAACCCTTATACAGTCAGCAGCATCCATTATATTCAATAAACCAATCACTTATCTTTATACCCAATCAACTAGCAACATAATTAGTATTCAAACAACCCAAATATATATATATGAAGACATCACTGACAGACAACAGAAATACAACAAAACTGATCAAACATTTCCTTTAGCATTCTTTAGAAAAACCCTAGCTTCCATACGCGCCTTTGCAGAGTCTAACCCTCTTATCCTTATTTCAATCCAAACCAAAATGCGCCTTTCCAATGTTGTTATCCTCCAACTCACTTATCTTGGTCCATGCCATCTCCTTAGTCATACTCTCCCCAATGTCCTCCTCAACCTGTCAATCCACCC
This sequence comes from Pinus albicaulis, assembly GCA_034641835.2. Classification (NCBI taxonomy): domain Eukaryota; kingdom Viridiplantae; phylum Streptophyta; class Pinopsida; order Pinales; family Pinaceae; genus Pinus; species Pinus albicaulis. The sequence continues at coordinate 1,169,214,450 of CM076578.1, forward strand.
TTTCAAACATACCAACCTCAAATTCCTAAATGGGGAAATTGTTCACAAGGATGGAGGCCTCGGGAAAACTAACCCCCTTCCTTGTTTCCTCCCCCTCCACCTCAATCAAAGTTGCCCCATAGTAACCCACCCAATAAACCTTAGATGCCTACCCAACCCAAGCAAAACTCAAAAAATAGGCAGACACAATAGGTATATAGTATGGAAACAACATATCGTACTTATGATATGGAAATCCAAGAGATCAATCTTAGGTCTAGGAAGGTACTTATGGATTCTCACCCACCTTCTCCATCTGAATATCTTGAAGAATAGAAGGAAGAAAATGCCCCTCAAGCCAATATACATTGGTCTAACCTAAACAACACACCCCAGAACAATATAAACTTATGGGAGAATTGAATAACTTGTGTGTTAAGATACCCCTTCTCCAGGTCATCAACATGTTCCCATTTACAACAATATCATTAGGGAATAGTGTTCTAAGAGGCTTGGTTGAAGAAAAATATATGCTCCCATTATCAATGTTGTTAGGTAGCTGTATGATCTAGTGATTGGGAGGGTTATCTCTCCAAATTACTTATATACCAGTAGCCTATTATTGGATGTGAACATTAAAAATATTGTAGTCCCAAACAAATTTATTAACCTTGGGGCTACAATCAATTTCATGACCAAAGAAACACTGTTGAAGATCCACCTCCAAGAATCCTTGAGAAAGACCACTATATCATTGTAGCTTGCAGATAAATCTGCAGTATCCCCTGAGGGAGTTATTGATGATGTGATGGTCTCGATCGACTCCTAGGAATATCCCATATATTTCCTTGTCCTCCAATCCAAAACAAAGTTTAATGGCTACCCTCTCATTCTAGGGAGACCTTGGTTTGCCATTGCTAATGCTTACATTAGTTGCAGGGCTAGAAACATCACCATTAAAAATTGGAACCTCACAAATCATCTTGTATTGTATCCCCCTTCTCAACCCTCTATTGAGCATGGTTTACCATTATGGGTAGAGGAAGAGGAAGATGAATATTTTTATCAGTCATCCCTCTACCTAGTTTGTACATTAGACCCTGTTGGAGGAAGTGGGAAGCTATATGAGGATGACCTAATTGATCATCTCTTGCAAAATCAACCTCTTGTTTCCATGACAATTGATGAGATAATGAAAGAATACTTAGGGAAACCATGGAAAATCCATGGGATGAATGGTTTCTGCAAATTTTGACACAGATCATGATAATATTGTGGAAATTAACCCATCCAAAACTCTAAAAATCAACCCTTTCCTCTCAGTAGAGCAAGAGGATAAATTATGCATTATATTGAAACAACATATTGATACCTTTGCTTGGGACTATAAGGAAATGAAAGGGGTGCATCCATCAGTTTGTACCCATCATATCTACATCAAAGAGGGATGAAAATATGTGTTCCAACCCTAGAGGAGAATGAATATTTCCCTTAAAGTCATTGTGAAAGAGGAACTACATAAGTTTATGGATGCAAGGTTGATTTACCCCATTTCATGTAGTGAGTGGGTGTCTCCTCTTATCATAATACCCAAGAAAAATGGTAAGTGGAGGATATGTGTTGACTATAGGGAACTCAACAAGGCTAAAAATAAAGATCATTTCCCTTCTCCATTCATTCATTAAATCTTGAATAACCTTGCACAGAAGAAATTATTTTCATTCCTTGATGGATTTAATGGATATAATCAGATCCAGATCAGCCCCGAGGATCAAGACAAGACCACATTCACATGTCCATGGGGGACATTTCCCTATAGTGTCCTTCCATTTGGATTTTGCAGTGCCCTTTCTACCTTCTAAAGGGAATTCTTGAGTATTTTTGTTAATATTTTTAATGACATAGTTGAAATCTACAAGGATGACTTCACCCCTTATGGAAATAATTTCCAAGAAGCTCTTTCCAATCTGTGTAAAGTATTAAACAAATGCACTGAAATGAATCTCTCACTAACCCGTGAGAAGTGTGAATTTTTTATGAATGCAGGGATTGTCCCACGTCACTTCCCTAATAAGGAAGGGATCAAACATTGACCCTAATAAGGTTTTTATTATCAAAAGGGTCCCTATCCCTCATAAACGAAGGGATGTTAGAAGTTCTCTTAGGGTACCTATATGTTACAAAAGATTCATTAAGGACTTTAGTAAGTTATCTTCACCTTTGTTTGGATTGTTGACCAAGGATTTAGATTTTTGTTTGACATATAAATTTCAAGAGGCATTTGAAGATATGAAAGATAAGTTTACCATTGCGCTAATTTGTAGGGGCCCCAATTAGGAATTTCCTTTCCACATCCACATATATGCATCAAACAAAGTGACATGATCACCTCTGGGACAAGTGGAAGACAAATTTCCTTATGCCATATATTTAAGCAGTAAGAACCTTTCAAAAGTTAAACCTAATTACATAGTAAGTGAAAAGGAACTCTTAGATATTGTGCATTCCTTGAACAATTTTAGGCATTATATCACTGTATACCAAGTCTTTGTTCATACTAATAATGCAACCATTAAATATTTAGTGAATAAACCTAATTACAATTATGGGATCATTAGATGGTTATTATTGTTGCAATAGTTTGATATAACCATTGTTGTCAAGCTAGGGAAATAAAATGTGTCTGCATATTTTTTTTTAGATTAACATTTCCTGCAAGAAACGAGGAGATGATAATTGACCAAATTTTGGATGAGCACCTTTTTTCTATTTCACTATTTTCTCCTTGGTTTTCTGGTATAGTGTTAGGTCCCCATATTACTAGTGTAGCCCCCTTATTGTTATTGTTGTACCCTTATGGCCCCCATATTGTTATTATTTTTCCTCATTTGTTATTTTTGTGCCCTTACATTATTATTGTTAAGTCGGCTAGGATTATATTGTGACCCCATGGACTCCTATATATAGAAAGGAGGTTTTTTCATTTGTATCATCCAAGAATTGTTCATTTATGTAATGTAAAGGAGGTTTCCCCCTCGAAGTGGCTGATTTATAAGATGTTGATCTCTCTTTTATTCTATTTTTGATCTAGTTTCATAACATTTGGTATTAGAGCTTTGGATTACAGGGTTTCGCTGCTTCAAATAGGTCATCGTGGAATTTTCGCTATAAATTTTTGTCTACGAAGTCTAAGATGATAAAAAAAAAACCCATTTGCAAAGAATTTCTGAGGAACTTCGTGCAAAAATTTCAGATCTTGGTTTGCAATATTTTCAGAGATATGATCTGTGGAATTTAGGGTTTTTCCAGGCTCCTGAAATTCATCTAAAATTTGTGACCTTGGGAAAATAGTCATAACTCTCTCTTTGAGAATTGGATTTGAATTATGTAAAAGGTGACTGAAATTAGACGGACTTTAGTTTCCTATGTATCAATTTCAGAGCCAAAGGAGGAAACAGTGACATGTGGCACGACGTACAAGTTCGCTCTACTGAACCAATCCATAATTAGGTCATTGTGGGAGATTGGGCATAACGTTTCCTTAAAGAATCCAAATCAAGTCATACCTGTGGCATTGGAAAGAATATTCAGAGGGATACTAAATGAATGAAGATAAAATCTTAGGGATCTGAAATTATAGAGATACATAAGTTTCAATATCAAGCTCCTCAGAATCAAGAAAAAGGTGTGTATTTATTTTTCGAATTGTGTAAGTCTTGTTTGAAAAATCATTTTGAAGTGATTCCAAGGGAATATTGAAGCATAGATATCAGTATTGGGTTCTAAAATTCCCCCTAAAAATAATTCAATCCCATTAAGCCCTCAAAATACTCTACTATGACTCATGAAGAGAAAGAAGTGCAACATGAGATATCAAAATTACAAGAGCAAGTGCACCAAATTTCGTTCTTGCAAAGAGCAACAAAAAATGAAATGGAAGTTTCGAAGAAAGGCATAGAAGCTAAGATGGATGGTTTGAAGAAATATTTTGAAGCTAATATGGATGGTTTGAAGAAATGTGTGAAAGCTAAGATTGATGAAATTAACGAAAAAATGAAAGACAACATGGAAGACATGAAGAATGATCTAAAAAAATTCATGGAAGGTTTGACAAAATTGATACAAGAAATTATTCTTAATGGTGAAAATGTAGCAGAGGAAACTCATGATGAAAAATAAATAAATGTTAATCGTGATTTCATAAAATCTAATAGATTGAAGACCCACCATATTCCAAAGAACGATATAAGGAAGTTTGATGGAAAGGATCCTGTAACATGGATACTACATATGGAGAAATATTTTGATCTACATAAGGTTCAAAACACACAAACGGTATGCATTGCAACTTTATATTTAGAACAAAATACATTTGTATGGTATCGATGGCTTTACTCGCATAAACAAATTGTCACTTGGTCAATTTTAAGGAGGAAATAATAGCTCCTTATGAGGATACAAAGAGAAACACCTTCTTTAGCCAATTGATAAATCTAAAACAAAAGGGTTCAATGGTGGAGCACAATGAGGAATTACAAAAATTTAATATAAGGGTAACTGATATTCCATAGGAACGTAGGATTGATGTCTTCCTAGGGACTTTAAAGGATAACATACAACATGAGGTTCACCTTTGGGAACCTGATTCATTGGAGAAGGCATTCAGGTTGGCAAGACTCAATTGAATGTAAAATTATGGTGACAAGGAAGCCTACTACTTACATCTATAAAGATGGAAATTTTGCTACTCCTAGAATTCCACAACCTAGAAGGTTAACACCACAACAATTGGAAGAAAAAAGAGAAAAATGGCTTTGCTACAGTTGTGATAGAAAATACACTAAAGGTCATAACTATGATGAGAATAAATTATTTTACATATATTGTGAGGAGGAAGAAAATGAACAAGAAACTTCAAGAGAAGAGGATATACACCAAGAACCAACCCTAGAGAAAGAAGAAACGAGTCCGACCATATCCTGTAATGCATTGGCATGAATTTCCACTCCTCAAACTCTCAAGATAGAAGGAAATATCAAGAAGAAAAATGTAATAGTGTTTATTGATTCAGGTAGTAACCATAATTTTATTCATTGTAAGGTAGCTAAGGAATTGAATTTCTTCCTATACCCAACACCAGAGTGTCAAGTTATGGTTGCAAATGAAGGAAATATAAAATTCTCTAGAAAATTTCATAATATCAAGCTAACCATGGGGGAATATGTATTGAATAGTCCAATGCTTTCCATTCCAATGGGAGGTGTTGATGTTGTACTAGGTGTACAATAGTTACAATCTTTGGGGACGGTAGCTTTTAATTTTCAAGAATTTTCTTGAGTTTTTTTCGGAAGGAAAGGAAATTAAATTACACGGTATCACAGGGAAGCCAGGAAAGATAATAATATATAATTTCATGAAAAAGCTTCTGAAGAAACAACAACAAGGCATAATTGCACAATTATGCTCACCAGAAGTTCCAACATCAAAATCATCTATTTCTCCAGATCTCCAAAAAGTCTTGGACAATCATTCCAAGGTGTTTGAAACTCCCAAAGGACTCCCACCTATTCGTGATCATGATCATGCTATTCATTTGATTCCAGGAAATGTTCCTGCAAACATACAGTGACATGTGACCTCCTTATATGTCCAAAAGAGAAAAATTGAGCGTATGATTGCAGAAATGTTAAGAGGCTGGTATAATTCAACCTAGTCAAAGTTCTTTCTCTACTCTAGTAGTATTGGTGCACAAGAAGGATGGATCATGGCGCATGTGTCTGGATTATAGGGAGCTCAATAAGCTCACTATTAAAGATGAATTTCCCATTACTGTGACTGATGAATTATTGGATGAATTATAAGGAGAAATTTATTTTACCAAGTTGGATCTTCATTCAGGATATCATCAAATTGGAATGAAGGTTGAAGATATTCCGAAAACAACATTTCGAATTCATGAGGGTCATTATAAATTTTTGGTCATGCCTTTTGGCCTTACCAATGCACCTTCTACATTTCAAGGGTTGATGAATTCCATTTTCTTACCCTTCCTTAGAAAATTTTTGTTAGTATTTTTTAATGATATACTAATCGACAATAGGGCTTGGAAGGATCATGTTCATCATGTTGATAGGGTGCTAAAACTATTGGAGAAGAAAAATTATATGCAAAAACCTCCAAATGTTTCTTTGGAGTACAAGAGGTGGAATATTTGGGTCATATTGTATATTAGGAGGGTGTTAAGGTAGACCCTAAAAAAATTAAAGCCATTAAGGAATGGAAAGTCCCCACAACAATAAAGCAGTTGTGAGGATTTCTTGGGGTAACAAGGTATTATTGCAAGTTTTTTAAGAATTATGGGAGAATAACAACACATTTAACAACATTATTGAAGAAAGATGAATTTTCATGGACTCGTGAAGCAACTAAAGCCTTTTAACATCTTAAAGAGGCAGTGTGCCTAGCACCAGTCTTAGCTACACCAGACTTCACAAAAAACTTTATTGTGGAATGTGATGGCTCAGGAAATGGAATTGGTGTTGTTTTAATGCAAGAAGGAAGACCCATTTATTTTGAAAGTCGTATAATTAAGGGAAAGTATTTACAGAAAGATATTTATGAGAGGGAAATGTTGGAAGTACTACATGCATTGAAGAAATGGTGACCTTACCTAATGGGAAGACACTTCAAGGTAGAAAATGATCATGATAGTCTGAACTATTTTTGGAATAAAGACTATCTTCAGAAGAGTAGAAAAAATGGGTCACAAAGATGTTGGTTTATGACTTTGAAATCTTCTACAAAAAAGGAAAGCTAAACATTGTTGCAGATGCACTCTTAAGAAAGGATGAAGAGGTGGAAGAATTTTTTTGTGCCATTCCTATTATCCAACTATATTGGATAACCGAAGCAAGGGATAAATGGAAGAATGACGAAGAAGTGTGGATACTCATTCAAAAGCTGCAGCAAGATCCTAGTACATCTGATACATTTAGTTGGAAAAATGATTCCTTATGGGACAAAGATCGCTTATATATTTGTAATAATTCCCAACTAAACAAAATATTCTTTTGGAATTGCACACCTCTAACTTAGGAGGACACACAGGATTTTTAAAAACTTACCAAGGGGTGAAGAAATTTTTTTTTAGGGTGGCCTTAAATTAGATATTCAGAAGTTTGTAGTGGAATATTTGGTTTGCCAGCAAAATAAATTTGAGACAATTAAGACCCCAGGTCTGCTAAATCCTTTATCCATTCCAAGTCAACGTTGGGAGGAGGTTTCACTATATTTTATCACAGGTTTACCTAAGTCCGAAGGAAAGAGTTTCATCATGGTGGTAATTGATAGACTTACCAAGTATGCACGCTTCTGTGCATTATCTCATCCATTTAAAGAAAGTACAGTTTCCACTGCATTTATGGAAACAATTCAAAAGCTACATGGAAACCCAAAGATTATTGTAAGCGACAGAGATCCCATTTTTACTGGAAATTTTTGAACGAATTTATTTTATTGTTTGGGTACTCAACTAGCTCATAACTCATCTTGTCATCCTCAATTTGATGGGAAAAATGAGATAGTGAACAAATGTTTGGAAGGATATATTCATTGTTTTGTATCTAATTAAAAAAAATAATGGGTCAAGTGGTTACCTCTAGCTGAATGGTGGTATAACACTTCCTTCCATACTGCAACAAAAATGACCCCATTTATGGCACTTTATGGATATCATCCACCGTCCATCACATCATATTTAAGAGAAAATTCTAAGGTTCAAGTAGTGGAAAATCACATCGAGCATCAACAACAAGTTCTCCAACCCTTAAAGGATAACCTAAATTTGGTACAAAATCTAATGAAACAACATGCAGATCAACATCGAAGCGAAAGAAGTTTTGATGTAGGAGACTGGGTATTTTTATGGCTACAACAATAAAAACAAATGTCCCTCAACCAAGCTAAGAAGGATAATGAATTATCTCCAAATTACTATGGTCCTTACAAGGTGTTGGAAAATATTGGTACAATGGCATACAAATTGGAGCTTCTGGCTTCTTCTCGAGTGCACCGATTTTTCCATGTTTGATGCTTAAAGAAGGTTATAGGTGACAAACTTCCAGTTAGTACAATAATTCCAGAACATGCTGAGGAAGGAAATATCATATTGGAACCTAAAGCAATCACGAAAATAAGAACTCAAAAGCTATGAAATCAATCAATTTCAGAGTATCTCATCAGGTGGAAGAACTTACCCACTGAAGATTCCACATGGGAGGATGATAATTTTATACAGAAGCATTTAGATCTACTCAAGCGTTGAGGACAACACTTTTTTGAAGGAGAGGGGCATGTTAGGTCCCTATATTATTTGTGTAGCCCCTTATTATTGGTAGTGTAGCCCCCTTATTATTATTGTTGTACCCATGTAGCTGTCATATTGTTATTATTGTGCCCCATTTGTTATTGTTGTGCCCTTAAATTATTATTGTTAGGTCGGCTAGGATTATATTGTGACCCCATGGACTCCTATATATAGAAAGGAGGTTTTTTCATTTGTATCATCCAAGAATTGTTCATTTATGTAATGTAAAGGAGGTTGTCCCCTCGAAGTGGCCAATTTATAAAGCGTTGATCTCTCTTTTATTCTATTTTTGGAGCTGGTTTCATAACATATAAAAAATTTCTTGAGTGCTTGGAGGTTCCCTCCTAATCTATCCTCCAAGGAGAAGAGAAATATTGTTAGAAAAGGTTCCCCTTTCACCTAGATTGGGTGAAATATCTTCAAATTGGGACTAGATAATATCTTGATGATATGCGTGAGGAAGGACGAGGTATTTGAAATACTCTTAGCGTGCCATGATGGACCATGTCGAGGCCATTTTGCTGCTAAGAGGACAACCTTAAAAATTCTCCAAGTTGTCTACTATTGGCCTACTCTACACCAAGATGCTAGAATATACACTGCTATATGTGATGAGTTTCAAAGGATGGGAAAGACTACATTCTAGGATTAAATTCCCCTACAACCTCAAGTGACTCTTGATCCATTTGAGAAATGGGGCATGGATTTCATTGGGCCAATTGATCCCCCATTTAAACAAAAGAGATATATCATTATGTTCACTGATTACTTCACATTGTGGGATAAAGAAAAATTAGTAAAGGAAACAACTGAGCAGATGGTGGAAAAATTTCTAAAGGAAAATATATTTTATAAGTTTGGATTCTCAAGGGAGATAGTCACTCATGAAGGAGTTCAATTTACTTCAAATATAATTGAGGGAATCATGGATCAACATCATATAAAAAAAAATTACATTTCCTATAATCCTCAAGAAAATGGGTGTGGAGGTCACAAATAGAGCTTTGGAGAAAATCTTGATTAAAGTTCTTAGCAGCAACAAAAAGGATTGGGTAGGCTGACTTGTAGAGGCCACTTGGGCCCATAACACCACTTGGAAAACCACCATTGGATTCACCCCCTTTGAGATGGTTTATTGCAGGAAGGCTCTATTGTCCATTGAGTTTGAGTACAACACCTACAATTGGATTTATATAACACTTTAGCATAACAACAAATTTTTCCCTAACTCAAAGGTTTGGATGAGTTCAGATTACACGCTCTCATGCACACTAAGGTGTTCCATCTACAGAGGAATATTTGGAATGATAAAAATGTCAAGGAAAGGACCTTCGAAGAGGTTGATTGGGCCCTGTTGTATGATTTTTGGTTCATTTATTTCAAAGGAATATTGATGACAAGATGGTTGAGTCCTTATCTAGTAGAAAAGTGTCATGAGAATGAATCTGTCCAAATAATAACCATTAATGAAGAAGGAATTCCATTGTTAGTTAATGGTTACCGGTTAAAGTTTTACAAGAGGCCTCTATCAAAGGAAGAGTTCACCAACTCAATAAGAAAGGATATGGATGTCATTGGGGGTATCACAAATCTCATTTTATCCAGCCTCTGATTAGCAGAAGAAGAAAGAGAGAGAGAGAGAGAGAGAGAGAGAGAGAGAGAGAGAGAAACAAATCCTCTTCAAAAACGAGTTTAAAGAATTGAGTGACTAAGAAAATTTTGTTAGATGAGAAAAAATACTCACAATAATTCCCCCATTGGTAAATCGTAAATAAGTGAATTTATTTTCTTCTTTATTTCAAATAGAAGCAATAATGGGTGGTACTTTCTACAAATTTCAACAACAAAATATCTATATAGCATAAAATTAGGAACAAGAAAGGCTTACCTTGAAATCCATAGATTATAACTAAGGTATGGTCTTCCCTCTCTTTGTGTACTCCCTTTCCCCATAGGATAATTTGTGATTTGGTATGAATTATCTAGGGATATTTTTGAGCTAGCATGTAATTGATATCTTTAAAAAATACAGTTCGAATCTAAAAATAATGGAATGGATCTTTATGCTTCCATAGCACATGATACTAGAATTGCATTGGCTCCACATTTGGATTCAAATTGATTTTATTTGTTATTACATTAAAGTATTACATGAGACAAGATCCATTACTAGATAGGAAGTCATAAAAAATCTCTAAGTTTTAAACAAATCCACTAACTCAATGGAAACCTTATTTGAGATGAGCTCTTCCAAGTTGAAGATGACATCTCCTTTGAAATAATAATACAATGCATATAAATATAACCTAGGAAATTTTGTTGTTGTTTCTTGTCCCATTATTTGTGAAAAAGAAGAAGAAGATAAATCTCTATATGGCTCCTCGAATATGGAAATATCAATAAAATGTATATTAGGCAGGATTGGTGCTAATGGTGGCATGAACTCCTAGATTATATTTATCCCACTACCATAAGAGTCTAGAAAAGCATTGACTTCAGATAATTAAGGTTGTCTGGTGGGTTGCAACAACTTAAATGTTTTCCTGAATACCTTTGGGGTCAGACACTATTACATATAGGAATAAATTATGATGACATGATCTGACAGATGGCCCATATTGTCACAAATTACAAGAAAAATGTCATTAAAATAAAATAAAATTACAAAGTACTTGCATTCATCAGTATTCTGATGGTTGATCTATAGGGCGTCGTTATTATGACAATTGATCCATATCGCATATGTATATCAATGCAATCAATGTAACTTTTCTGTGACCATTTGTTTGATTAGTCAACGAACTTTGAAATTTTGACGATCAATAAATATATAAATATCCCACATGTAAGAGATGTTGCAACATCCTTGCTAAATTTACTATAATTAGGAAAGGTTATAAGGTATTTTTCGCGTGCGAAAAATAGATTTTGTTTTATATATTAATGGCATAGGGAAAACATATTTTGTTTTATAAAATTAATATTAATGGTGATTAGCATTAATATTAGATTACATAATATATATTACAAATTCCCTATTAAAATCCTAGAATATATATTAATAGGGCACACACACACACACACACAAATATATATCAATTGCATTATGAAAATATAATATTAGATCTACTTACATGACCACTCAGTTTATGACATAATCATCACATAATTTTGTTGTGACTCAGAAGAATGTCAAAAAACATTAGATGTGGAATTAATCGACTAGGGGTTGATGATGATAAATGTTATTACCCTTGCACTCTTTGCAGGTGCTCATGTATGCAAAGAATTTAACATGATATAGTTGATAGACATTCTATGAAGAATTGGCACATTGAAGGGGGGAACGAATATCATTTGGTGGCAAGCTATTTATGAATCATTATATTTTCTTTATATTAATCATATTTGTAATTTTTTTTATTGTTATAATATTTTTTCTATAGATTACTTTCAAGTGATTGTTTGTAATTATTATAAATTCAAGGTTCCCCCCTAGGTATTGTGATTTGAATGCACCAAATAGTAGTTCTATCAATTATGTTCTACAATTTGAGGAACATGGAGTGAATTTTAAAAATAAAGATAATGATCCTATGGAAGAAGATGACAATAATAACATAGTTCAAGATGATGGGACAGATGGATTGATCCAAGACTTGTTCGTCGATGAGAACGATGATGTTATTTGTGATGAATTTATGCTAGAGTGTTGAAAATGCAGCGGGATGATGGAGCTTAGTGAAATGAAGTCGCCTTCACTAAGTCGGCCCGCAGGCAAATTCTGGCGCAAAATCTATTTTTAGACTATGTCTATTTTTAGACATATGGAGCATGGTCTGGGGATTGAAGTATGAGATTCTTGGAGCATTGGTCATGTTGGTAAAAATAGATGGGACTCTATTTTTTGGACCTATAGGTCGAAGTCTATTTTTAGACTGCCTCTCCTTAAAATAGGGAAGTCAAATATTATTTACCCTTAATAATATTTGGACTATAAACTTCAGTTTACTCTCTTGGAGCACTTCGGTTTGAGCCTTGGAAGTGGCTCATGCATATAAAAGAGGAATTACGCTATTCCTAGGGTTTGGTGAGCACATCCATGGTTGACTTCAGTTAGGACTTCAGTGGCAGAAGTTTGGTGGAGTTAATGAGACAGCTAGTGGAGTTGTGTTCTGTTTATTTTAGTTGAACTGGTTGAGATTAGTTTAACTAGCTAATCAATTAGTTATGAGTGGAGTGAATTAAATATTATTTAATTCATTAACTAGTAACTCATTATTCAACTCAAGAATACATCAGTTCACTACAGTGCATGATCAGTTCAGTGGAGACCAGTGAAAGAGGTAGATGAAAGGGTGGAGTTAGCTATCAGTGGCGACATCAGTTGTGCATGAGATTTGCACCACACTTGGAGGAATTTCCCATGATGATTGCGCTGTCAAGCCAAGGGGATTCGAACCTTGGATCTCTATATAGATAGGCCATGATTGCGCAATAGAGGCAAGGCAATTAGTGGTGAGTTTTGAACCAGTAACCTGTTCAAAACCAAGCTAATTTGTGTGTAACTTTATGAGAAAGTACTGAGTACTTGTGAGGAGTATTGTACTGAGTTTGTTACATGATTTCTCCATTATAATATACACAATAGCTGCGGGGTTTTCAGCTATAAGCTTTCCCCATACATACTGTGTTAATGTGTACGATGATTTGATGTGTTATCGCTTGATTTTATTTCCGCATGTTTGATGATCTGAGTGGAAGAGATTATGTGTTGCATATAAATTCGAATTGTATGTGATCAGGATAGTCTCGGTGGATAATTAATCATTATTCAGCAAATTTCTACATGGTATCGGAGCTATTGAAGCAGAGATTGATCATCACGGTGATTACAAACTTATTTCGGTAGACAGAGTCTGCATGCGGGCCAGGTAGCCTCCGGATTCATCTTTCTTCGGAAAGTGAAAGGTCTGGTAAATGCCCCTTGCAGTCAATCTCTGTGCTAGAAATAATTTGTTCTCACAGATCTAGAGCGGTTGAGCTTTGAGGTGGAATTCGGAATTTTGCAGCAATTTTTTTTTTTCTTGGTGCCGGTGTTGAAAATGTCTTTCAACAGTTTGCGACTCGAATATGCTCTTGAAGGCAGTTCGAATTATGTTGCATGGAAGGATCGCATGGAGGTAGTATTAGAAGATAATGGTATGAAGGAGTTCGTAGATACGGATGTCCAAAAGCCCACTGATCCTGCTGAAGTCGAAGCATGGCAAAAGAAGATGGCGAAATGTCGAAGGATCCTGTTGGAGGGCGTCAAGGATCATATTGTATCCAGCCTGCATGGAAAAGCTTCTCCATATTTAATGTGGAAAGCTTTGACGGATCTATTCCAGAGTAAGAGCGACCAAAGGAAGCTGGCGCTCAAAGATAAGCTCAGGAACATCAAGATGGAGAAGGGCGACAGTATCGCCAAATACCTCATGAAGTTCACTCAGTGCAGAGATGAGCTGGGAAGTGTGGGGGTGACTGTCGAAGACGAGGACATGGTTGACCTAGCTCTCCTTGGTCTTCCGAAGGCTTGGCACTCATATCAAGATAGTGTCAATGGTCGGGAGAAGCTGCCGGGATGGGAGCGCCTTTGGGCGGATCTCATGCAGGAGGAGATAAGGAGGACTACTCGAGATGGATCTTCATCAAGGGGAGCTGATGAAGAAAATTGCGCTTTGGTTGCCAAAGCAAAGAAGGGGAAGGGTAAGAAAACCTCTCATTCTGGTGCAAAGGGCAAGAAGCAGGATATGGCGAAAGTGAAGTGTTTTCATTGCCATGATCACGGACATTATGCTACCAATTGTCCAAAGAAGAAGAAGAACAAGAAAGCGGGAAGATCTGCAGATGGAGAAGCTTTGGCTTCACAGTTCGAGCTTGACTTTTCACTGATCGCATGCTTGGTTTCAAGTGTGATGGGATCGGTGTGGTTCTTGGACAGCGGTGCATCATTTCATATGATGGGAGATCGAGATTTGTTCTCAGATCTGGAGGACAAAGATTTGGGTGTGCACATCGAGATGGGCGATGATGGTAGATACAGTGCGACTGGTATCGGTACCATATCCTTTCAGAGGGAGTCCGGTAAACCCTTTGTATTGAAGGATGTCATGCATGTACCTGGATTGAGGAAGAACTTGATCTCTGTGGTGATGTTGGAGGATAAGGGAGGATGGAAGGATGTGGGGTCTTCGGCGAAGGAGGAAAGACCTTCTGCGTATTAAGGCCTCTTGGGAGAACCAGGAAGATCGGATTGGTCAAGAACGCGTGCGGTTGCGGGTCAGATGGCTGCGTAGCTACAGCATACAAGGGCGGGAGAGTGAACGAGGGCGGGAGGATGGGGCGGGGGGCTGACATCACAGGAGATTGGGCCATCTTCACCATGGAGCTTTGAAGATTCTGCAGCAGATTTCTACTGGACTTCCTAAGGGCACTCTTGCGCAGTCAGATCATTGCAAGGGGTGTACTTTAGGGAAGTATGTGAAAGCCACCTTTCACGAGAAGGATAGTCGCGCCACGACGATCCTTGAGAGAGTTCACACAGACGTGTGTGGTCCTTTCTCAGTTGCTTCGACAGCAAAGCACAAGTATTATGTGATCTTTGTTGTTGATTTCTCTCGAAAGTGCTGGATCTTCTTCATGCAGAAGAAGAGCGATACATTCGCGAAGTTCTGTGAGTTTAAAGCACTGGTCGAGAAGGAGTCGGGGAAGAAGGTGATTGCTCTAAGGAGTGATAACGGTGGTGAATTAATCTCGGCTGAATTCAAGGAGTTCTGCAGCGCAGAAGGGATTTGGAGAGAGCTCATCGCACCCCATAACCCACAGCAGAACGGGGTGGCTGAGCGGAAGAACAGAACGATCGTGGGTGCTGCACGGGCGATGTTGCATGATCGGGGCCTACCCCTTCACTTGTGGGCTGAGGCATGCAATACAGCAGTGTATGTGCAGAACCGTTGTCCTCACAAGGTTCTTGGCATGAGTACACCAGAGGAGGCTTATTCTGGCAAGAGGCCTGATATTTCCCATTTGCGGATTTTTGGTTCTCCTGTCTACATGCATGTGACGAAGGATGCGAGAAGGAAGATGGATCCAACTGCTGAGGTTGGAATATTTGTGGGGTACACTGATACACCTCACAACTACCGGGTATATTTTTCAGACAGTCGAAAGACTGTTGTGCGACGAGATATAAAATTTCAGGAGGAGAAAGCCATGCAGTGTTCGCTTGAGAGGGAGCTACACTTGCATGCAGATGAGGAGCTGTTAGTTCCTAAGGAGGAGCTTCCAGATGTGGATCAGCCACAAGAGGAAGTTCGGGAGGTGGAAGAAACCACCCAGGCAGCGCCAACCATCAGAGGGCGCATGCGCACTACAGAAGCTGAGCGACTGGCTCGGGATGCAGAGAAGGTTGTAGGACCACCTACAGCACAGCGCAGACAGAGGCAGTCACCAGATCGGTACACTGGATACATGGATCTTGTGAGTCAATGTGTTGTGACGGAGCCATCCTCTTTTGAGGAAGCTGTGGAGGAACCCGCATGGGTTGATGCCATGATCGAAGAATATGATTCGATCGTCAGGAACATTGCATGGGAGATTGTCCCAAGACCGGTTGGGAAATCAGTGGTGGGTTCGTGATGGATCTACAAAGTGAAGCAGGCGGCTGACGGGAGTGTGGAGAAGTACAAGGCGAGATTTTTCGCCCGTGGCTTTTCACAGATCGAGGGGATTGACTATGAGGAGACCTTTGCACCTGTCGCAAGGTACTCTTCCATATGGATGATCCTTGCTCTCTCAGCGCAGATGGGGTGGCACATTCATCAGATGGATGTGAAGACTGCGTTCCTCAATGGAGTTATTGAGGAAGAGGTGTACATAGAGCAGCCTGAAGGTTTTGAGATCTTCAGCAGTGATTCGCATGTGTGCCGACTCAAGAGAGCACTGTACGGGCTGAAGCAAGCACCTCGTGCTTGGTACACTCGGATAGACAGCTACTTCACCGGGCTTGGATTCTCCAAGAGTGAGGCAGATCCAAACCTGTACCAGATTGTGGTGGAGGGGAAGCTGTTGATCATCGTACTGTATGTAGATGATCTGATTTTGACTGGCGACGAGCAGTTGATACTTTCATGCCAGGAGGATCTTGCACGAGAGTTTGAGATGAAGGACCTGGGCATCCTTCATTATTTCCTGGGATTGGAGATTTGGCAGCGCAGTGGAGGACTGTTTGTTTCTCAGGGCAAGTATGCTCGGGAGATTCTGGAGAGGTTCAACATGCAAGGCTGCAAGCCTGTTGACACTCCTCTTCCTGGTGGTTGGAGGAAGGAGGATGCTACTTTAGCGGAGGTAGTGGATGCCACTGTCTATCGACAGTTGGTGGGGTCACTTATGTATCTGGTCAATACACAACCCGATATATGCTATGCAGTTAACCAGCTTTCGCAAGCTATGGTTAAGCCTACCAAGCTCTTTTGGAAGGCAGGCAAGCATGTATTGCGCTATATTAGAGGCATATCGGGATATGGTCTATGGTACAGACAGGAGGATGGAGCGAAGCTTTCTGGCTTCACTGATGCAGATTGGGCAGGGAGTCCAACGGACCGGAAGAGCACTTCTGGAGGAGTTTTCAGCATTGGGTCGACAGCAGTTTCCTGGTATAGCAGGAAGCAGAGATCCATGGCACTCAGTTCAGCAGAGGCCAAGTACATGGCAGCTAGCTTGGCTGCATGCGAGGCTATTTGGATGAGGAAGATCCTCGCAGGATTGTTCAGGTTGCATTTGGAGCCTATAGTGATCTACTGTGATAACCAGAGTTGCATTAAACTCTTGGCTAATCCAGTATTTCATGATAGGTCCAAACACATCGACATCAGGTATCATCATATCAGAGATTGTGTTCAGCGGAGAATCATGATGCTTTCATATGTTCCCACGGAGGATCAGGATGCTGACATCCTGACGAAGGCGCTCACTAGGAGCAAGTTCGAATTCCACAGAGGCAGGATAGGGGTTGCAGATAATCCATATCTTGCTGAGAGGGAGTGTTGAAAATGCAGCAAGATGATGGAGCTTAGTGAGATGAAGTCGCCTTCACTAAGTGGGCCCGCAGGCAAATTCTGGCGCAAAATCTATTTTTAGACTATGTCTATTTTTAGACATATGGAGCATGGTTCGGGGATTCCAGTTTGAGATTCTTGGAGCATTGGTCATGTTAGTAAAAATAGATGAGACTCTATTTTTTAGGTCGAAGAGGTCGAAGGCTATTTTTAGACTGCCTCTCCTAAAAATATGGAAGTCAAATATTATTTACCCTTAATAATATTTGGACTATAAACTTCAATTTACTCTCTTGGAGCACTTCAGTTCGAGCTACAGAAGTGGCTCATGCATCTGACAGAGGAATTACGCTATTCCCAAGGGTTTGATGGCATCATGCATGGTTGACTTCAGTTAGGACTTCAGTGGCAGAAGTTTGGTGGAGTTAATGAGACAGCTAGTGGAGTTGTGTTCTGTTTAGTTTAGTTGAACTAGTTGAGATTAGTTTAACTAGCTAATCAATTAGTTATGAGTGGAGTGAATTAAATATTATTTAATTCATTAATTAGTAACTCATTATTCAACTCAAGAACACATCAGGTTATCTGACATGATAGTTCGGTGGGGCAGGCAGAAGGGTAGGTGAAAAAGGTGAGTTAGCTAAGCATGAGCATTGCATCGGTTATGCCGTGAGGTTACACACCACACTTGGGAGGGATTTCCCATGATGATTGCCTTGTCTGACAAAGGTTGAACATGGATCTCTCCTGGGCAAATTATGGTTAATACTGTGACGAAGGCAATTGGTGGTGAGTTTTGAACAAGTAACCTGTTCAAAACTGAGCTAGATTGTGTGTAACTTCATGAGAAAGTACTGAGTACTTGTGAGGAGTATTGTACTGAGTTTGTTACATGATTTCTCCATTATAATATACACAATAGCTGCGGGGTTTTCAGCTATAAGCTTTCCCCATACATACTGTTTTAATGTGTATGATGATTTGATGTGTTATCGCTTGATTTTATTTCCGCATGTTTGATGATCTGAGTGGAAGAGATTATGTGTTGCATATAAATTCGAATTGTATGTGATCAGGATAGTCTCGGTGGATAATTAATCATTATTCAGCAAATTTATACATAGAGAAGGTAAGGATACCACTTTATGAAGGCTCAAAAGAATATTCTCTTTGCTACATTATTTTTGGTGAAATTAAATGTTTTGAATTGTTTTTCAAACACTTGTATGACATAGATCCCAAGGTATAATGTAATATGTTTCATCACATTAAAGGTTGAACATTTTCCCTTTTTTTAGTGTTAATTAATGTTTAAAATAAGAATAAAATATTCATGATAATATTCTTTACACTAACTAGTGATTTTTTATGTTGTACTAGATTGTTTGGCGAATTTTTGTTACCATCGTAAAATAAGTTAACTCACACATACCAAGATTAATATGCCATTATGAAAGAAATTGGAAGGGAGTATTAAGCTATAGATGAATTTCCTAATGATCATATTATATATTATAGAAAACATGCATTTAAAGCAAAATTCCTACAATGTCAAAGCAATAGATATCAAAACAATCAACTAACAAAAAGAGTGCCTTGAAAGGTTCTTCGTCATATTTCCATAATTCCACATGTACAATTATTGTTTATGTGTGAAAGCATAACATATTTTATGGATTATCATACATGGAAGAGAAGTGGATATGGTTTTATTCGAATTCCTTCAAATGGTTATGCATTTAAGGAAATTGAGGAAAAATGGCCACATTTTAAAGATGAACCGCGTAATGTTAGGCTTTCATTGGAAGTTGAAGGTGTTAATCCATTTGGAGAACTCAGGTCTATTTAATCAGTGTGGAAAATTTTTGTTATAAAAATAACCTTTCTCCTTGGATGTCAATAAAGAGGGAGCACATTATGTTGACAATGATTGTTCCAGGTATTTATTTACATTATTTTTTTGAATATTGTGACATTTTCATTTGTCTTGTTTGTTGCATAATATGTTATATTTATTTATTTACTTATATGTATATTTCATAGTAGTAATTATGTGTAATTTCAAACAATTAGGTAAGTACCAAGTTAAATATATGAATGCATGTATCGATCCTCTTATTGACGAGTTAATGAAGTTATGGGATGACATTACTATGTACGACACTTGCAAACCAATAGGGTGAAGGAAATTTCAATTCGATAGAAAACTTGTATGGACAATTCAAGATGCCCAAGGACTAATACATTTTTGTGGCATGTAACATTCCGTTTCACTTTAATAGTATATAATTATTTCAACTATATCATATCATGCATGCTTCTTAAATCATTCCTTTGCTTATAATTGACATTAATCCATCTCTTGCAGGCCTTCAAACAAAGGATAAAATTTCATGTCCAGTTTGTGGTCCAAGTATGAAATCTCGTTGTTCAACAAGTTTAGGAAAGGAGGTGTTTGATGAGTATAGGAGCTTCCTCTAAGAAAAAAAGTATCATGCTACTAAAAACCATATTTTTTATGAGAAAGAAGAGACTATATTAAAACCATGAAGAATAACACCTCACCTATGGAAGTTGGAATATAACAAAAATGGTCATGAAGGAGATGGGATTCCATGAGGAATGAAAATTTATCCCACTCAATTCATGAGTTTTCCCTAATGTGAGAACCAAAAAATAGCTCATTTATTTGATAGAATGCATGTCAAGAATAATGTGATATAAAATTTATGGTGGATCATAGATGGTAGGAGGAATAAAGAAAAAATCTTCAAAATTTGTAATGATATTGTGATTGCCAATCATGCAATGAAAGAGGGATATGATAAAATAATGATGGATACCAAAACAACATTACATGGTTATTAATAGAGAAGCAAAGTGGTGATATAAAAGAGATCATTTGAAGAATTAAATTTCCCACAAGATTTTCTTCAAACATAAATAATATCTTAACAAAGAAAGGTGAATTTGGTGGGGTAAAAACCATGATTGGCATACCTTCATTAAGGTAATTATTTTGGTATACATATTTTATATTTGTATATATACATATTTATGCTTTTCTTTCTACTTTTGATTTAACAAGTAGCGATTCATTTTTATTGTTACAATATATTCTACCTCTATCTCTCCTATAGGACTTCGACAACATTGTCAAACAAGTTATATATGATCTTGGAAAATACATGAGGTAAGTAGCGATTATATGTCGATTATTTTTTGAATTAGTTGTTTAAATTAGTGAAATGTATATTACTTGTAATTCAATATATTATGTTTTGTTGAAACATGTTAATTTCTTGAATCATTTGTAGATGGTTTTCAATGAAAGAAATACATAAAGACAATCAAAATCATTTGAAGAGAGAAATTCCTCGGCTAATGCGTGAAATGCAAAAGTATCTACCTCTAGCTTTTCTCAATGCACAAGAACACTAACTCATACACCAAGATAAGTAGATTGAATTGTTTGGACCTATACAAACAAGGTCAATGTGGATGGTGGAGAGGTACTTGAAATCATTGAAGGCTTTGGTTAGACAAAGATCAAATCCTAAGGGTTCTATGATGGAGGGATATATGGAATATCATTCCATGGTGTATATTAGTCATAATCTTCCTATATTAATAGAAAATATGCATGTGGATCACATTTGGGATGTGAAATCCATCAAAATATTTAAAGGGGAGCATCTGTTGGGGAAAGGTAAAATGAAAAAAGTGGGAGGTAATTAAATATTTAATGGATATATATATATATATATATATATATATATATATATATATATATATATATATATATATATATATATATATATAAATTTATTTTTTGCATTTCATACTTATTTATTTATTATTATTTCATCAATTTTTAATATGACCATTGTACTTAATATTTATTAGTGAATTATTATTTTCTCATACAGTTTCTCGAGAGTGAGATGCACTACATTTATACATAGCAAACAATCTTGATTGGATGAAGCCAACGATTGAAATATGTGAACAATGTTCTGGTACATTATCATGGGGAGGAGTGTCTGCATTGGTTAGAAAAGCTCATCGTGCTCGAGATGCCAATATTATGCAGTGGGAAAATTATTTAGCAAATGGTTTGAAATATAAAAAAGAAAACATGCATTTTCACCCTACAATATTTTATTGATTTATTTTATAAATATATTATTAATTTGAATGCAGGTGTGTTTTTTTTTTAGATACTTTCCAAGTTATATGAATATGTTTGTTAATTGAAAATGTTTTTTTATGTGTTTGGAATATTGTAGTTAGAACACCACAAGGCTATGTGGTATAATTGTTGTAAATTTTGCATCAAAAACTTGGATGAAAAGAGGAAAATTTATAATTATGGGATAACTACAATATTTTAGGTCACTAATGTTTCCTCTAGAAGTGACACACATCCACAAGTATCCGAAAAATTGATACTAAGGGTATTTGGATGACATACTTGATTGTGAATTTGATTCCTTAAAATTGGTTTTTTTTACGTGAAATGGTATAGGATACGAATGAATGAACAAGATCTCGATAGAACTGTTATTCAACATGATAATGGGTTTACCATGGTTAATACAAGGCCATTTGAGCTGAGATAAAATTGATATTCCAGACAATGTTCTCGATGAAGATGATATCAATGATGTATTGTCATATGAAGAACTTGAAGAAGTTGAACCAAATGTAGGATATGATATTTTTGATGATGACAAGGATGATGATTTGATTAATGTAAATGATGACATTGATGATGATGTTGAAATGGATGACCGTCTCAATGTCATTTTTGAACCAAATGACATAAATTTTGAGTTGGATGAAGAAGAATATTAAAGATATCAAAATTTTGAAATGTACTAGGTATGCATTTATATGTTTTTAATTGATTTTTTCTCTTTCATTTAAATTATTTTTTTGTTTTCTTAGTAATTTATATATATGCGTGATTCTTACTATGTTTCTTTCAAATATTTTATAGTAGATAAATTGGGTATTGGGAATATTGAGAGTGATTTGGGGGGGAGGGGTCATATGAGCTTCCATCTTCACATGGTTGGCCTCGTTTAGTAGAGAATATTGTATTATTTCTTAAACCAAGAGATCATTATTTTAATTAATCTGAAGCTTGTTGTCATGACCAATAGTACTTGACATAATTTATTATATCTCTCTTATGTTGCTGCTTCCAATATCAAAGTATACCAGTCCCGATGAATGAAAAAATGATGGCTAGGAACCAATTATCTGCACCTATATAAAGCTTTTTGTTACAAATTGTCAGCCTACCCCAACTAAGGACCAATCCACCACTTAAAATTTACCAATAATTAGTGGCCAAAATGATGCTCTGATTAATTGACCCTGCACATAGTGACCTGTGAACGGGGCCAAAATTGAAAAAAAAATCAATTTATGCTCATACACACTAAAATTAGACATGGCTTTAGTAGATACATGCATTGATAGTGTGGAAGGGTTTTGAGACTAAAATACGAATCATAGAAATAATTAACAATATTTGTAGAGATTTGTCAAATTCGAAAGTGTTATCAATTGATTATATACTTTATTGTTTTACATTCTCTCTATTCGCTACAAGTTTTAGTGAATTGATTTACAGAGGGCCACAAAAGTGTAGGAGGGTTTTGAGACTCAAATATGACTCATAGAAAGAATTTGACAATCAAACTACAAAATTATAAAATAAATTTCAAGGATATGAAATTATTTATTACTATTTATGTTATGAAACTAGCTCCAAAAATAGAAGAAAAGAGGGATCAATGTCTTAGAAATAAGCCAATTCGAGGGGGCACCCTCATTTAAATTACATAAATGAAAAATTATTGGATGATAAAAATGACAAAACCTCCTTTCTATATACATGATTCTATGGGGTCACAATATAATCCTAGCCGACCTAGAAATATTAATGTAAGGACACAATAATACCAATATGGGGGCTACAGGGGTAAAAAAATAATAACAATGGGCTACACTAACAAAAATAAGGGGATACACTAATATTATAGGGACCGAACATGCCCCTCTCCTTCAAACAAGTGTTTCCCTCAACGCTTGATTATTTCTAGATGCTTCTATATAAAATTATCATCCTCCCATGTGGAATATTTAACGGGTAAGTTCCTCCACTTGCTGAGAAACTCTAAAATTGATCGATTTGTTAGTTGTCAAGTTCTTGTTTCTGTGAATGCTTCAGAAATTCTTTCACTGCGATGTTGATCTTCCTATTGTTTCATTCGATTCTACACCAAAGTTAGGTTATCCTTTGAGAGTTGGAGAACTTGTTGTTGATGCTCGATGTGATCTTCCACTACTTTATCATCCATATTATATTTCATTTGATCCTTCAAACCATCCAACTTAGCCTCCATTTTTTCTTTTAAACGATCTATGTCATCTTTGATTTCTCTTTGTAGGATTGAAATTTGTTGCACTTGGTACCTTAATTTTGATATATCACGTTGCAATTCTTCCTCTTCATGCGTCATAATATATATTTCTGAGGGCTTAATAGGTGTGGAATTATTTTTGGGAGGCATTATATAACTAAATACTGATATCTATGCTTCAATATTGGAATCACTTCAAACTGATTTTTCAAACAAATGTTATCCAAACTTGTTTAAAAAATACACAACTTTTTCTTGCTTCTTAGGAGTTCGATATTGAAACTGAATTATCTCTGTGATTTCAGATCTTCAATATCTGAAACTCGGTCCTGTCGTATCCCTCTGAATCCCCTTTCGAATTCCATAGGTCTGACCTGATTGTTGAGATTCAACAAGATGATCCTAGTGAAAATTAAGCACCTACACTAGGATGGAGCCGCAGGCTATTTTTAGGTGGAAGTATATTTTTAGAATGCATGAGAAAATTCTATTTATAGATGATGTCTATTTATAGATGGTGAGAAAATTATATTTATAGATGATGTTCTATTTTTAGATGTATGAGCGAGTTCTATTTATAGATCACATGTCGACTATTATTATCCCTTAATAATAGTTGGACAATAAACATTAATATATTCTCAATGAGCGCTTGGAAATAGTTAATTGAAGTGGAAAATTAGTTAGCTATAGGAAATTCGAGTTCAAAGGTTGGATGGTGGGACATGCAAGTGGAATTATTTGTAACTGAGTGATTCGAAGTTGTAACAGAGTTGGATGTGTAGTTGTGTGAGATGTAAAGTAGTTTAACTTAGTTAAGTGAGTTAAACTCAGTTGTGCTAGTTGTAACTTGAAGATACACTAGTGAGATATCAGTGAATTAATTATTAATTAAATCATGATCAATGGTATCACATGCAACTGAATATTTACTACTGTTAACTACATGCATGTTAGATCTAGTGGAGACCCGGTTGAGATGTAGGTGAAAGGGACAATTTGACTATCAGTTGTGACATTAGTGGGTTCACTCATGTAACCACACACACATTGGATGTGCCCTTGAGGATTGCGCAGTCAAGGAAAGCAAGATATCATTCATTCAGGGACTATTATCAGTAGGGATTGCGCAGTGGAGGCAGGCTATCAGGAGGCAATAAATTGGCACATGTATTTGCCAATTTTTGTATGACAATGTGAGACGATTGTATATTTTACGGAGAGCTCTTGGATTATAGTTTTGTATGATATTGTTTCATGATCCATGATATATACATAATATATGATAGTGGGGTTTTTAGCTTTATGATTTTTTGATAAAAACATCTGTGTTATGTGTGATTGATCTTTCTTCATGTTATTGCAATTGGCGATCATGTTTTAAATTCCGCAAGATTTTTTTGTAGAAGAGATTCTGTATTTAAAAGTTACATATAATTTTTATATCAGGAGAATCCAGGCAATACATAATTGTATTAAAATTTCTACATTATATCGGAGCACAAAAGATTGCAATTTTGAAGAAGGAGATGATTTTGTTGGTGGAAACAATTCAAATCTGCTGCAAGATTTCCTTGATGCTACAATTGAGTAAAAATCAAAATGGCTTTCAATGCTTGTGGCTAGAGTATGCACTCGAGGGTAGCTCAAACTACATTTCCTAGAAGGAAATAATAGAGGCGGTGCTTGAAGATAATGGCTTGAAGGAATTCATTGACAATGATGTTCCTAAGCCCACTTTGATGGATGCTACATCACTTGATGCATGGAAAAAGAAAGTGGTGAAGGCGAGAAGAATTTTTTTGGAAGGTGTATATGGCCACATTGTCTCAAGCCTTCATGGGAAAGCCACACCATATGCTATGTGGAAGGCTTTGAAGGATCTTTTCCAAAGCAGCAACGACCATAGGAAATTGGTGCTAAAGGATAAACTCAAAAAGATCAAGATGGAAAAGGGTGAAAATATTCCGAAGTATCTCACAAATTTTGTCCAATGTTGGGATGAAATAGGGAGTGTGGAAATAACTATTGCTAATGATGATTTTGTTATATTAGATCTCTTGGGACTTCCTAAGAGTTGGCACAGTTATGAACACTGTGTCAACAGATGGGAAAAACTACCAGATTGGGAACCACTGTGGTCGGATCTAGTGCAGGACGAGTTTAGGTGGAACACCAGATATGGCTCTTCATCAAAGCATGATGATGAAGAGGATTTTGATTTATCTGCCAAGGCAAGGAAAGGGAAGGGGAATAAATTCCATTCAAAATCTGAGTCTAAAGGAAAGAAGCTGGATTTTTCCAAGGTGAAGTGTTTTCACTATCAGGAACATGGGCATATCGCTACTAACTGTCCGCAGAAGAAGAGGAACAAGGAGGTTGATGGAGATGTAGCTGGTGAGGCCCTTGCCTTGCAATTTGAATTTTATTTCTCTTTGATCACATGCATGGTGTTAGCATTGGGATCGGTATGGTATTTGGATAGTGGTGCTTCCTTCCACATGACGGGAGATAAGGATCTTTTCAATGAATTGGAGGAGAAAGATCTCCAAATGCATATAGAGATGGGCGACGATGGACGATACAGTGCGAGTGGCATTGGTACCATTACCTTTGAGAGGGATTCAGGTAAACCATTTCAATTGAAAGATGTTATGCATGTTCTAGGTCTAAAGAAAAACTTGGTCTCAATCGCAATGTTGGAGGACAGAGGCTACGACGTTGTTTTCAGTGATGGAAAATATTTCATGCGACATAAAACAACGGGTCAAGTCAAGAGGATAGGGATTCGAGTTAAGAATCTCTACAAGCTGGAGGTAGATGGCTGCGCTGCCATGATGGGCAAGGCAAAAAAAGTGGTGAGCTGGGATGAGGGCGAATTATGGCACAGGCGATTAGGCCATCTTCATCATGGAGCCTTGAAATTGATGTAGCAAATATCTACTAGACTTCTAATGGGAACACTTGCTCAGTTAGATCAGTGCAAGGGTTGCACCATGGGGAAGTATGTAAAGTCCACCTTTCATGAAAAGGATAAATGTGCTTTGGTGATCCTGGAGAGAGTTCACACAGACGTGTGTGGACCATTCTCGGTTGCTTCAACAAAAAAGCATAGGTATTATGTTATTTTTGTTGATTAATTTTCTCATAAATGTTGGATCTTCTTCATGCAGAAGAAGGATCAAACATTCTAAAAGTTCCGTGAGTTCAAGGCATTGGTGGAGAAAGATTTGGGGAAGCAAGTGAAAGCTCTGAGGAGTGATAATGGTGGATAATACATCTCTAACAAATTCAAAGACTTCTACAACAAAGAAGGAATTCGAAGAGAACTGATAGCGCCTCATAACCCACAGCAAAATGGGGTCGCAAAGAGGAAGAACAAAATGATCATGGGTGAAACACGAGAAATGCTGCATGATCAAGGCCTATCAATGCATTTGTGGGTGGAAGCATGCAACACAACGGTTTATGTGCAAAATCATTGTCCTCATAGAGTACTTGGCATGAGTACATCTGAAAAATCTTTCACTGGTAAGAAACTGGATGTTTCTCACTTTAATATTTTTGGTTCAACTTTTTATGTGCATGTGACCAAGAATGCTAGGAAGAAGCTAGAGCCGACTGCTGAAGTTGGGATATTTGTGGGGTACACAAAAATGCCCCTTAATTATTGTGTGTATTTTCCTAACAATAACATGACTGTTATGCGACATGATATAAAATTCGATGAGGGGAAAGCCGTGCGGTTTTCGCTTGAGAGGGAGTTGGACTTGCATAAAAAGGAGGAACTATTGGTTCCCAAAGATGAGTCTCTAGATGTGGATCAGCCACAAGAGGAGGTTCATGGAGTGGAGGAGTCCACTCACGTAGAGCCAAACATTAGAACTGGCAGAAGGCATACCACAGAAGCTGATAGGCTGAGACTTGATGCTGCGTAGAATGTAGGAGCCCCTACCTCACAGTGCAGACAAAGACAATCTCCTGACAGATTTACTAGATACATGGATCTCATGAGAAAATGTATTGTGGATGAGCCATATTCCTTTTAGGAAGAAGTGCAGGAGCCCACATGGGTAGATGCAATGGTGGAGGAGTATGAATCCATTGTTAGAAACAGTTCTTGGGAAATTGTTCCAAGGTTGATTGATAAATCAGTGGTAGGTTCAAGATGGATCTATAAGGTAAAGCAAGTTGCTGATGGGAGCATTGAGAAATACAAGGCCAGATTTTTGGCTCAGGGATTCTCACAGATCAAGGGGATTGATTATGAAGAAACCTTTGCACCTGTCGCACGATATTCTTCCATAAGGAAAATCCTTGCTCTCTTAGCGTGGATGGGTTGGCACATTCATCAGATGGATGTAAAGACTTTGTTTCTCAATGGGAACATTGAGGAAGAGGTGTACATAGAGAATCCTGAAGGATTTGAGATCTTCAACAGCGATTTTCATGTGTGCAGACTCAAAAGAGCGATGTATGGGCTGAAGCAAGCACCCTGTGCTTGGTACACTCGGATAGATAGCTATTTCACTAGACTTGGCTTCACCAAGAGTGAGGCAGATGAAAACCTATACCAAATTGTGGTGGAGGGTAAGATTTTGCATTGTTCTTTATGTTGATGATTTAATACTGATTAGTGATGAGCAGCATGCAAGGAGGACCTTGCAAAGGAGTTCGAGATAAAGGATATGGGCCTCCTTCATTATTTCCTTGGATTGGAAATACGGCAGCGAGATGGTAAAATTTTTGCGTCTCAAGGAAAGTATGCAAGGGAGATACTGGGTAAGTTTCACATGGAGGGCTGCAAGCCCATGGATACTCCTCTTCCAGGAAACTGGAGGAAAAAGGATGCTACATTTGGAGAGGTAGTGGATGTTACTTTTTATCTAAATTTAGTGGGTTCACTAATGTATTTAGTGAATACATGACCAGAAATATGCTATGTGGTGAACCAGCTTAGTCAGGCGATGGTTAAGCCTACCAAGCTCTTTTTGAAGTTGGGAAAGCATGTCCTGAGATACTTGAGGGGAACATATGAGTATGTCTTGTGGTACAAACAAATGGATGAGGTGAAGTTGCATGGCTTCATGGATGCAGATTGGGAGGGAAACCCAATGGACATAAAGAGCACTTCATGGGGGATATTTAGTATTGGATCTACAATTGTTTCTTGGTACAACAAGAAACAGAGATCTGTGGCACTCAGTTCAGCAGAAGCGGAATACATGGAAGCAAGTCAAGATGCATGTGAGGCTATCTGGATGAGAAAGATACTGGTTGGTTTGTTTGGTTATCATTTAGATCCTACAGTGATTCATTGTGATAATGAAAGTTACATTAAACTCTCTATTAATCCTGTGTTTCATGATAGATCTAAGCATATAGATATCTGGTATCATCATAGAAAATATTGTGTGCAGCGAAAGATCATATTACTTCAGTACATTCCTACGGAGGATCAGGATGCAGATATTCTAATGAAGGCGCTCACCAGGAGCAAATTCGAATACCATAGAGACAGGGTTGGGGTGAAGGATAATCCATTTCTTATTGAGAGGGAGTGTTGAGATTCAACAAGATGATCCTAGTGAAAAAAGCACCTACACTAGGATGGAAACTCAAACTATTTTTAGGTGGAAGTCTATTTTTAGAATGCATGCGAAAATTATATTTATAGATGGTGAGAAAATTATATTTATAGATGATGTTCTATTTTTAGATGTATGTGCGAGTTCTATTTATAGATCGCATGTCTATTTATAGATGCATGTTGACTATTATTATCCCTTAATAATAGTTGGACAATAAACATTAATCTATTCTCAATGAGCACTTGGAAATAGTTAACTGAAGTGGAAAATCAGTTAGCTATAGGAAATTTGAGTTCAAAGGTTGGTTGGTGCGACATAAAAGTGAACTTAGTTGTAACTGAGTGATTCGAAGTTGCAATAGAGTTGGATGTGTAGTTATGTGAGTTGTAAAGTAGTTTAACTCAGTTAAGTGAGTTAAACTAAGTTGTGTTGGTTGTAACTGAAGATACACTAGTGAGAGATAAATGAATTAATTCACAATCAGTGGTCTCACATGCAACTGAAGATTTACTACTATTAACTACATGCATTTCAGATCTAGTGCAGACCTAGTTGAGATGTAGGTGAAAGGGACAATTTGACTATCAGTTGTGACATTAGTGGGTGCACTCATGCAAGCACACAAACACATTGGATGTGCCCATGAGGATTGCGCAGTCAAGGCAAGAAGGATCCCATTCAGTCAGGGATTGTTATTAGCAAGGATTGCGCAGTGAAGGCAGGTTGTCACGAGGTAGTAAATTGGCACATGTATTTGCCAATTTTTGTATGACAGTGTGAGACGATTGTATATTTTATTGAGAGCTCTTGGATTAGAGTTTTGTATGAGATTGTTTCATGATCCATGATATATACATAATATATGATAGTGGGGTTTTTAGCTTTATTCTTTCCCGGTAAAAACATCTGTGTTATGTGTGAATGATCTTTCTTCATGTTATTGCAACTGGCGATCGTGTTTTAAATTCCATAAGATTTTTTTGTAGAAGAAATTCTATATTTAACAGTGGCATATAATTGTTAGATCAAGAGAATCCAGGCAATACATAATTGTATTAAAATTTTTACACTGATTTGGATGCTTCAAGGCAAATTTATGCCCAATCTCCCACAATGACCTATTTATGGACTGGTTCAGTAGAGAAAACTTGTACAACATGCCATGTGTCACTGTTTCATCCTTCAACTCTGAACTTGATACAAAGAAAACTACAGTCTATTTCCTTTCAGACACTTTTAACAAAATTCCAATTTGATGCTCAGAGAGAGAGTCATGGCGATTTTCCCATGGTCACCTCTTTGAGATGAAATTCGGGAGCCTGAAAAAACCCTAAATTCCATGGATCATATCTCAAAAAATATTGCGAACCAAGATCTGAAATTTTTAAGCAAAGTGCCCCAGGATTTCAGCTTTGCGTGATAAAATTTTTAGCTTCTGAACCTTCATACAAAAAAATATATAGCAAAAATTCCACGATGACCTGTTTGGAGTAGCGAAACCCTAGAACCCAAAGCTCTGATACCAAATGTTATGAAACTTATTCCAAAAATAGAAGAAAAGAGAGATCAACGCCTTATAAATAAGACACTTCAAGCGGGAAACCTCCTTTACATTACATAAATGAACAATTCTTGGATGATACAAATGACAAAACCTCCTTTTTATATATAAGACTCCATGGGGTCACAATATAATCCTAGCCGACCTAACAATAATAATGTAAGGACACAATAATACCAATATGGGGGCTACAAGGGTACAAAAATAGAAATAAGGAGCTACACTAACAAAAATAAGGAGACATACTAATATTATAGGGACCTAACAATTTACTAGTTGTAGGCCTACCCCAACTAAGGATCAATCCACCACTTAAAATTTACTAATAATTGGTGGTCAAAGTTATGATGCTTTGATTAAATGACCCCACATATAATGACCCATGAATGGGGCCTACATTGAAATGTTTTCAATTGGTTTTCATACAAACTGAAATTTGACATGGCTATAGTAGATGCATGCATTGTCATTTTGGGAGGGTTTAGAGAATCAAATATGACCCACAAAAAGAATTCGACAATCAAATGGAAAAATTATAACATAAATGGCGATAAGATTAAATTATTTATTACTATTTAAAAATTACGGGCCTACCCTGACTAAGGACCAATCCACTGCTTAAAATTTACAAATAATTAGTGGAAATGATTCTCTAATTAATTTATACCGCACATAGTGACCTGTGAATGGGGCCAACATTGTTTTTTTTTTAAATTTTGTGCTCGTATGCCCTAAAAATTGACATGGTTATAGTATATGCATGCATTGATAGTATAGGAGGGCTTCAAGACTTTTTAAAGGGAATTAGGCACTTGTGGTTTTTTCAACAATTTCAGTACAATGGCGCAGTAGGTACTTAGGTCACCTAAAGTAATGAAGCCTTAACGTTCAACTTAAAGGGCAATGTTGAGAATGGTGTAATCTTCACATGGGCCCACAAAACTATTGATATTGTGTCATTAATGTACTTAGATATGAATTTATTATAGCTAACTCCATCATCTATTGTAATATTAAGATATGGCTAATGTTGACCTTTTCAAATTTGATATGTAGGCTCAACAACCCTCTTGGGAAATGTGCCTACTTATATGGGCCCATAACACCTCTTGCAAAGACACCCTACTTTGAGTTTTGATCTCTTTAACTTATGGTAAGCACTCTTTTATGCCAAGTATTAAGTCCACAAAGACTATATTTTTTACAATTCCACATTCCATGGCTCTGTCTTTCTCTCTCAAGTGTGTCTCTTACATAGTGCCAATGCAGTTGTTTAGTGTTGTTTTCTCTTTTATTTTGCAAGTTTTTGGGCTGGTTTTTTAGTTCCATTTCATCCCATCATTGTTTTCTATATCAATGCACAACATTATAAGTCAAGTTTTGCACTTTCAGAAAAAATCAAATAAAAATTTTAAATATTTTTGAAATCTATTAAATATTGTAAATATGATCTTCCATTTCATGAGGTACTCAATAAGTGCTTTATTTATCAGTTTCTTAACCCTTGTTTAAAGGATTTTTTATAGTTCTAGTATGATGTTTCTTATTCATTGATATCTAGTAAAATAGTTTGGAATGGTATCTTATCATCGTTTGCCTTGTTTAAATAAGAAACATGGAAGATTGTATGTATATATGAATATGGATACAACTCGAACTTGGAACCCATACTTCCAATCCTCTACAACACCTTGTACCCAGTGCTAATTTATTGTCGTAAGAGTTCCTTCATCAAAAAAGCACACTAAAAAACACTAATTAATCTACTTTAAAACATTTAAATTAAAAGAATATGCATCTAATTTATTGGAAGGATATAGAGTGTTGTATAATGGGTTCAATCTGGGGAAAAGGGGATAAAGTAAATGATGGAAAAAGTGAAAAAAAGGGTGGTTGAGGATGTCATTCTAGATTTCAACAATTACATATTTACTAAGATTTAACTAGATTCTTTTTATTGTGCTCTCAACTACTAGCAACTAGTGGTTCACATTATCACTCTTCTATAATGCAGGATTCCAATTATGTTTCCTTTTGGCTAGGGGTTCAACATTATTCTCTTCCCGTAGGACATGAACACGTTTGAGACTAGGGTATATTATTTATATATTGCAGACTATATATATATATAGACACACACACACACACACACAATTTTCTTTTTGTAGTTCCAAGAAATTTGTATTGGCACAATCCACTTTATTTTATTAAGTATTGAACTAGAAGTATTTACCTGACACACATTTTTTTCTCCTTACCATTTTTTTCCTTACCACCCAACCTCCATTTCCTATTATGGCTGGAATGAATAGAGCACAATTTAACCACCCTCACATCTATGGAAGCACAATTATTGGAAGCTAGGGGCATAGATTCAAACTCATAATATAAGGTTTGTTTAGAATAACTAAAGAAGAAAGAAAGGGATCCACATAGAAAGGGCTTATTCTTTCCCTCATCAATCATATACTTTTCCCTATGAATCCATAGATAAAGGAGGAGATATATTCAGCGACCTAACTAGCTGGATATTTTGGAGGCACTTCCCTTGCCTCCCTTCCACTTTGTGTTCATTGACATGCCCCACATCATTTGTTAGCAAGCACCAAAATATTTTGCAAGGCCTTATTGCACCTTCCCATTAAAGTTCCAAGAAATTCATATGTTAGGGTCACATTAGAGGAGACATTGATCTGATAAGGTCACGTCAAAGGAGGCATTGATCTACTAGGGCCACAATGAAAGACTGAGTAACAAAGTAGAACAATGGTAATGTGGTTTCTTCATGCTTAAAAATTTTTAAGTTCGGATTCAAAATATTTTGTCTACAACCATGTATGACCTATGCCCACTCACCATACCTTGAATCATACTTGCTCAAAACAACCCTAAAACAAACACTCATCTTCAAGATTCGCTTAGGGCTTCACATGTAACTAACGAGGGTAATTTTTCCCTCGAATTTCTTGCACAACTAGGTTTTATTCAACAATTTTCTTTTCAATTCATAAGATAAACAACTCTAGTACAAAATATATCCTTTAGTAACCACAGTTAACAATATAACATAATTGTATGATTCATCCAAAAAATTACAGTGTTAACTGAGTTCATTGTCTAGATAATCCAACCAACCCATTAAAAATTTCAATTGTTCTAAAAAAATAGAGTTCAATATGAATTTGACACTTATAATTCCAAAATCTATTGTGTAAATTGGACTAGTCCAGAAAATTAGGATCTAAATATTGAACGAACCCTTTTTTACTCTATCGTAATTTTTTCCAGGATGTGATTCAATTTAGGAGTGATGATATCGGTGTTACAACCTTGACCCCTGGTCAAAACTTCTCAAACCCTGTCTCCACCTTATGAAAAGGTTCTAAGCACTATATACACCTTCACGAACCATATCCCCACCTGCAACAAGGGATTATAGGTACTCCATCTAGCTTCTATCCTTCGTAGAGGCCTTATATTAGCGTTGACTCTCTTTAAAAATCCACATAAATGGCTATTATCCCAAAATAATGTCTCACGAAATATTCAAGATTATTCAACTTTACACAAAGTGTTGAACTCCTGCTATAATATGCCCATAAAAGGGGGTTTATTTAGCTCTAGACACTTCCAAATGGTTCTGGGCTTGGCCTCATAGGTGACGTCCAATCTCATTCAATTTACTTACCTCACAGAACCTCAATCTAACTATAATATTACCCAAAAAGACCTTCTCCTTCCCTAAGATACAAATTGAGCTACTACAGATCCTCCACAAAATTTCGCTACTTTAACTAGAGGGTTTCCTGTGGCTAGAACAAGGAAAATAAGAACAAAAAGAAATTTTTTACTTCTCATATGGTATTCCCATGCTAGAATAAAATGAGAAAAGATATAATTGAGTCAAATAGGGTGGAATATTTCACCACCGAAATTGACAAAGGAGAAGGGGTCTTAAAACCCTCAGAGCTTTATGCTCAAGAAACAAATAAATTGATCAACACTTATTGATCATTTGATTTCGACTGCTCTCTTATTTATATATTTATCCATCGACTTTAATATGTGAGGGGTTGCAGGTACAACCCCTAGTTTTTGGTTCCTTTTCACTAGCTAACCCAACTTTTGCCCCAAATTGGGAAAAATTGGGTTTTGAGCATTTTATTAAGACTATATCCTATGGGTTTAGATAGGCTATATTTTCCTCATTAATCCTTAATTTGAAGAGGAAATTACATCACAAATGTTCCTTCTTCACGTTTATATTTTTTGTACATGCACCTAGGAATGATTAGGAAAAGAATAATCAGTTTCATTCTAATCTCTTTGGAAGGGTTGATTTTAGTATCGACTTTGGTCTTAAGGATGAAGACTAAACTTTCCTATACTTTATAAATTTTTTTGTTATTCATGTATAATTAGAGACAATATATTTATGAATAAAATGAATATGACACCTATAAAGGTCATTTTGAACCTAAAGGCAATGGTTTTATAATTAAACTAGTAATGCGCTAAAATTTTCTACAAGATAGATGTTTAGCTGAGAGAGAGAGAGAGAGAGAGACCTTGATTTTGAACATGTGTGGTTTCCTATATAGAAACCACAACATTGAAATTCATTCCTTGTAAAGGGTTTTATAAAATCATAAGAAATTGTTTGGGTACTTTTGAGTGGGAAAATTTTCCACAAGTCAAGATCGTAAGTTCACCCAACAAAAGGGCCCAATTAGACATTCCTCCATTGAAATTGTTGGCCCTTCAGATATGGCTTGATTGCCATATGTTCTTCATGCTTTATCAATTATTACCTGGTCCACTTTTTTAATTATTTTATAATGAAATAATATAATATAAAATGCAAAATGAAAACGAAATGCAACTTAAACTAATCCCACACAAGGTTAAAAAAGAACTTGTTTGACATGAAACAAAAGAGAGGTACAATGAGTGGGGAGAATAGTCTACCAACTACTATTACCACCAAACCTCAAGGCATACTCTAAGGATTAAGTATATCCTACACACTACCAAGCGAACACTCATTACATGTCGAAATATTGGTCGTAAAACAAAGAGGAAGTTGCCTCATAGTTACAACTTACAATAAAAGTCTTGCACATGTAGGCCTCCTTTCTCTTCATAATTTTTGGGATTCATAAACCATCATCTTATTAGTTCTCTTGCATGGAGATGGCTTGAACTTTCTTCCATTATTTGATTTTCCAACTTTCTATTTTATTTATTTTCCAACTTTGTACTGTTCATTTTCCTTTCTTTGAAATATAAATTTTTCTTTTTCCATTGGGGTTTCATAACCTCTTTCAAATCTATAGCAAGAATCTATGTGCATGATCTTTTGTGCATTGTTGATTTGAGGCTTGTTAGATCCAGGATCTATGTTTTCCATCTTGTTAGAGATCTGTGATAATCAATCCATAAAAAATCATTAAACATTTGTGAAGATGCTTTGAAAAATGATAAAAAAAAATTGATGCATATTTGAAATAATAAAATCTATGGGAATTTGAATAAGTTTTTATTTTAGCTATAAATATTCCTTTATAATCCATATAAAAATATGTGCCTTTATTCACACAAGATATCCTCTTCATATGCTCTTGTAAATCTACACATAAATGAGGAAATGCAATTAATTCATTCATATTTAGAGGAACATAATGCTATAGTTGAAAGTATGTACTCCAGGATGAAAATATGCAAGGCATGCAAGAGTGAGATTAAACCT
Source organism: Pinus albicaulis (assembly GCA_034641835.2). NCBI lineage: Eukaryota > Viridiplantae > Streptophyta > Pinopsida > Pinales > Pinaceae > Pinus > Pinus albicaulis. The sequence goes on from CM076578.1 coordinate 1,169,251,230, forward strand.
AATCCATTTTTTTTCAACTTTAAGCTTGTTATATATATGAATATATTTAAACAAGGAAGCTTAATAAATCACAATAATTCTGCAATCATTCTCAAACATAAATAAGTGACATATTTTGAGTTTCCTTTACATAGTTCAAATCCCTATTTACAATTCTATGCCTCTTTCAAGTCTTAGAAATGATTTTGAAATCACAAACTATGAAAGGATTAGATAAGAATAAATCATAAAACAATAATAATATAGAAGGTAACAACAAATAAGATTAGTTCAAGCTAGCATGTCAAGGATAGAGTTCTCAAGTGTTTTATTTAGAAAATCAGTAATGTAGGGATCAAAAGTTTTTCTGTCGAGTTGGTTTTGAGCCCAAATCAATGTATTTAGAAGAATAAGAAGCTTAGGACATTTCTTATGAGTTTTACTGGTTAAAATTGCAACATTCAATTTATTGGCTATGTTTTGACATTGGAAAATATTTAAAAAGTATCCAATTAGGATAATTGATGGATCATAAAAGGTAAAATATGCAATTATATGTACTACCTTCTCTAGAAAGGCATATTTTCCTTCCCCCCTTGGTGCCAATTCTTCCATGTGTAAATTCAAGGGCTTCTTCAAGATTTCCATTGCATATAATTTCTATCAATATATGTTGTTGTATATGAAAAACCAATTTGGGTTCGTGTCCAAATTCTCTGGATTCAAATCATTGACCTTCTCAATAACATATTTTACATTGTAATTTTTTGTTTTTGAACAAAAATACTAAATAGATATGTTGGACACCTAATCCTCTATGGGTAGGTGTGGAAGGCGAACAATCACAAAGGAGTCCAAGTGACCTTGGAAGATAAATGTACATCATATCAATGGTAATGAACAACGAATGCCTATCTTTCCTATTTGTGTGTTTAGTTTCTTCACCCACCATGTGTGTATTTAACATGGTATCAGAGCCATGATGTGTGGCCTATTTGTACAAGTTTCCTCTGGTGAAAATATCTGTCACCTCTCCTTCAAAAACATCCTTATTTTCCTTAATACGAAGACCAACAACCCTTCTAAAGTTCTCCATGAGTACCTCTGTCTTTTTCACTTCTGACGAGTACACCTCTTACCCCACCATAGGACAGAAAGGAACCTTACTTCTGAGCTCCTAAGAGATACCAAGAGCAAGCGCAATTTTGCCGGTTCCTAGAGCACTTGCGAGAAGAAGGGCATGACCAACCATCCTCTTCTTGTGAATCATATCGACCACCAACCAGGTTGCTTCCTGAGGAAAAGCTCTTCCATCTTCCCTGAGGCCGAGGCCTTTGATGTGTGTGTGCATTGCAATCCGCTGCTTCTTTGCGGTGGACTAGAATTCTTCTATCTTCATTTCTACTTCCTCTATCTTCATTTATACTTTCCATCCCCACTCCCGCTGCCTCACTTTCTGCGCCCTTAACCATCCCGTGGCACTTCCTCCCCGATGCTCTGTCTCCCTACCTCACCTCACCACTCCGCTCTCCTCATTCCCGCTGATTTTCCTACATGCGCAGAATTTACGAAGCTTTTTTTTGAGGCAGAGAAGATTATCAAGAGTTTCGTGTTGTTGAAAATGAAAGAAGAGAGAAATTGGATTAGTGCGTCATTTGTGTCTGCATATCTTGCAGGAATACAGTCGAACAACTTCCTCCCCACTATGTTGATGGACTACCTTCCTTCCAGAATCCAAAGTACGAGTAATGGAGGCAATTAAAATACTATGCCCGGGGACATTCGAAGCGCGGTCATAGTATCCCAACAGTTAAAAGAAGTCGTGCATTTGATAAGGGATGAAAGTCAAGTGGGTATTACACCACATGTGAGGAAGGTATGTAGGGGAGTATTTGGAAGGTGGCATTGTGAAGATGTTCTCAACGCTCTCATTCTACGACATTAAAACAACCATCTCTTTTAGTAACAATACGACTTACATTGATGATCATCATATCTGATCCGCAGAGTGCCATTTTTTTTGGTGTAAGTTCTTTTAAATATTTCGAGTATTTATTCGATTTTCACGGTCCAACGGAGATAGGAGCATCAAATTTGTTTGAATATAATTTTTTTGGGGGGCTGTCTGTGAAGAATTAAAAAAAAAAAAAAAAAGAAAGAAGAAGAAGAAGTTGCAACTTGATTGTTCACTATATTTAATTTCTCTAGTGCAATAGTAAAATTGATGAGTTCCCACAAATTCTCGAGGCAAGACCTAGTTGATAAATTGTTGAATAATTCTATGATGTGAGTTATTGTTGGTTGCTAGTGAGACATCCAAGTCTATGCCTTGAAGTCCTTGTACATACATTGAATAGAGTTATTGCACACTCGTTATTTGGTGAAAATTTATAGAGGAATTGCAGTGACATTGTATTGTATTGACATTGTGAGTGGGTATTGCTTCTTAGTTCATAGTTGCAGTTAGATTTTGAAGTGTAACTTTGAGTTGTTGAGAAAAATGGCTAAAATCAATGATGCATTAGAGTTGTTGCATAACCTTGTTTATTCCACCTTTCATGATATGGAAAAAATGAGCAAGAATGCTCTTTTTAATATTCAAACTTGCTTGCAAGATGCACAAGACAAGATTGAGTTTTTTGGAGTTGGAGTCTCAGCTCCAGCAAGATGAAATTCAACAAAATATTCATCATTCCAAAATTGTTTATGTTGAGAAAATTGAGAGGGACTCCCATCAGAAGCAAGAATATAAAGTTGCAGTCGATTCACATTTAGTTCCTTATACAAGAGTATATTTACATGCGGATGCAACAGCTCAGTCTGCACTTCCCAAGCCCATCATCAGACCTTGGGAAGATCTTGTCCACAATAAGCACAAAACAGGTCTTGGATATGACAAGGAGTTTTCCTTTCATATTCCGGACTACTCCAAGCATAACAAATTTTAGAGTGCTAGATTTCTTCATGACAGTTCACCTTCAACTGTTCCAGATTCTGCTCCTCTTCCACAACAGCAACAACAACAAATTGTAAAATTCCAACACTGTGATCGAGTTGGCCATATGAAATATCACTATTTTGATCTTCACGCATGCAAGCACTGTGGTTGGCACATCCATTCTTCACACAGATGCTTCAGAAACAAGCCTCCTGCAAGAACAAAGATTCATCTTGGATGGATCGCTTCTTGGCAATGGACATCAACAACCAAGAAGATGTTTAAGTCACATGTCAGAACTTATTCTAAAATATTGAACAATCTTGCAGTTGAGTTTTCGCCATCATCTCACCTTGTACTTGACAGGGGGGAAAATGGTGGTCATCTACAAGCTTCGAAGCCACATCAAGTGAGCCTGAGCCACAATCTCTCATTCCAAATTTAGAGTTGTAGCCAGAGACATAGCAGTTCAAGCGAGCCTGAGCAATAATTCGTCATTCCAGATTCAGAGTTGTAGCCAGAGACATAGATGCCCACAAGCATGCCTTTGGTTGGTGGACAACCTTAAACCATCTATGTGAGGTTGATATTATTCCTCTTTCAGAACACTTCCTCTAGCGAAAGACTTCAGCGTCTTGCCAGTTTTGGTTGAGTTCTAGGAAATGCATTAAGAATTCCAGTGTTGGTGGTCATCGTTAAACCATCACAAGTTGTAGACTTCCCTTGTTTTAGGTTGAAGGTCTCCCTCTTCAAATATGAGGGACACTTCCTCTAGCAGAAGCCCTTAGCTTCTTTCCAGTTTTGGAAGAATTCCGAGAACTGCAATAAGCGTTGTGTTCCAGTGTCGGTGGTCATCCTTAAACCACCTCTTAATGCCAACATTTCAGAGAGCTGATTCATCCTAAGTGCTTCCATGCATACTTTGCAGATTTGTATTACAACTCTCTTCTTGGACTCACACATACCCCTTCGGATTAAGGGGGGAATGTTGGACACCTAATCCTCTATGGGTAGGTGTGGAAGGTGAACAGTCACAAAGGAGTCCAAGTGACCTTGGAAGATGAATCCAAGGGTCACTTCATTGTATTATAAATGTACATCATATCAAAGGTAATGAACAACGAATGCCTATATTCCCTATTTGTGTGTTTAGTTTCTTCACCCACCATGTGTGTGTTTAACAAGATACATTGTTTTCTTTAAATCTAGCTACAAAAAATACATCATTTTATTCAAAACCAATTACAAATCTATAAATAAGTCCAAAAAAATTGTAATGACGATGTCCAACATCTTGCCCAACTACAAATTCCTTTTCATTATTATTCCTCCTTTCAAATCTACATCCATTAAAAACCACTAAATCTCTTCATCAGGAAAAATTAAAATCCAAATATATTTAAAGGTTATTTAAATGGCCTTTTGTTGCTTCCATGAGATTCTCAACATGCAACTGCAATAGATTTTTCTCCTTCATACTTATGCTAAGAGAATATATATAAAAAGTATATAAATTGTCTAAGCACGAATAAGAGGAACAAATCCTTGTATTTCATGATCTTCCCACAATGTAATGTCTCCTTTGATTTATATCCCAAGCCATCCAAATCCTTACTTTTATATTTGTTCACAAGTGCAAAAATTACCTCCAAAAGAAGGACCATTATATTATCTACATTTCATCGACTTGACTACCTAAAACCAACTCTAGCTTGCTAGCCAGCCAAATCATAAATACTAGCATGGTAGGAAAGAAAGGATTTCTAGGGGCATCATTTGAATTAAAAAATATATGCACAAGGTGACCTGAAACCTTAGATGTTTCATTAAGTGCATTCTATAATAAGGTAGAATGTTGAAATTTTTTGGCAATTGCTGGTTGTAGAAAAGAAGTAGTTCCATTTGCATTATTTACAGTGAAAATAAATATAAGTATATAGATAAGTTAAAATATTCTAACCCAACTGATGCCAGTGTTTATGATACCTTAATGCTCTGAGCCTAATCCTACTTCAAGGAACATATAAGCTAAAGAAAGAAATTGCTTCAACTCACATGTTGAAGCAGCATACACCTGTGGAATTGTCTCCAACCTTGCACTTGTAAAAAATATCCTATTTTGTCCAACAAAGTGAATGAAAAAACCCCTTCTAGAGTTCTAAAATAGAAGTTGCATTCTATTTCTTGTGTTCTTAAATAACCAATTTCATTCCATCAACTATTGGAAGTGCCTTCCATCCTTTTATCTGTGCATTCTTAGGAATTTTGAGGCTTGATAATTTTCATTATTGTCATAAGTATACATTTGAAAATAATGTTGTCAATTATTCTAAAAAAAAATCAAATTTCCTCATACTACAAGAAAAAATGTGTTTTCACCATATATTGGGATCTTTGTGCTAGCATTTTATGAAAAAAATAGTCCCAAAGCACCCAAAATATTAGTAGGAAATGGATAGTAGTCTTATGTTGCCACTGACACTATTGATACTGAATGAATTTTTGGAGGTCTAAATGCAAGCATAGGCCTTAGGAATCCACATGATAAATATACAACATTTAAATGGTGGTATTATCCTTGGTAGTATTCTTCATACATCTCAATGGAGTCTTATCTAAGTATGAATCTGCATCATTGAATTAAAAAAGGAAAAAATAATCTAGTTGTTATAGGTTATTTTCATTATTTCCAAAATGATGTTAAGGTGAGTAAAATTAAAAACGTCCCTTATGATTATTCACTTCACTAATACAATGCTCCAAAGAAAGCTACTACACCAATTAAATCTATTGAGCGCTTATCATTTTGTCATGAAAAAAATGAGTACTTATAATTTAGGTTATCTCAATTAGAGAATAAAGTTAATAAAATAGATAGTAGTATGTGGAAAAGGTGGATTTTTTAGGTTATGAAGAAAATATTCAAATGGAAATGAAAGATAAGATGAATGGAAATAAGGAAGACATGCAAAATATAAAAAAATATATACAAAAATTCATCAAGGAAGAAATAAAATAATGGCAAAACATTCTATTAAAAAATCTCCCTAAAAGGGATGTGGATATCCAATGAAATCAGGAACATTAGGAGAATCATGGTGTTGAGAATAAATCTCATATGTGGAGTATGCTATCACAAAATCACATAACCATAATTATAAAATTTCAAATCAAGATCCAGATCATCAAGGCTTCAAGTAACCCCCAAAGAACTAATACATTCCAAATATTTATGTGAGGAAGTTTGATGGTAACTTATCATAAGAAAAGCTTGGATAAGCAAGAGTTCTTTACGCTGGAATAACCTATAATTTGTTTCTAGAGAGCCATATGGCCTACATAGTTGTGTATGGAAGGGATATATATGGCCAACAAATTTTCATGATGGAAATCCAAGAGAAATGGTTCAAGGCCACAATAGTGTTTCTTTTCTTGCAAATATTTTCCATATCCAGTGTTTCCTTCATCTAGAAGCCTTTCTTTTCTCTTAATGGAATTTATTATTTATTTACTCAATTCATATCAATTTTAAACATGGACATGTTGGATGGATTACAAATACAACCAAATATTTACTTTTCATATCTATCTTCATCAAGCGAGGGAAGTTTAGGTATAGTGGATGAAGGTCAATTATCTAGTACGTGTAACAAGCAACTATCAACTAGGGGTGAGAATATTAGAAGAAAATTTTGTAGACACATTGTTGAATGGGGGTCATTTTATTATTATATTGAGATAATAGACGATGTCGAGGTTCCCTTGAGGTGCCAACATCTAGTGAAAAGATGGGTACCCACTGTCCTTCCTCAAGTAAACATAGATTTTTGTCTCAACGAGAGGATACATTGCATTTCTCCATCATTGCTACATGGTTTGGGGCTATATTCCATGGAGGACATAAATGTTCCTTATGGTGAATTAACTAAATTGATGGAGTATGTCGGACCCTGTTGCAATTGTAAAGATTGGATGCAGCTGGTATGCTATATGCGAGGTATGCATAGATACAAATTGGTTAAAAATTATATACATATAAGAGACAATGATAAAAATAAACTAGTGTCTATCTATATTGACAGAAGGCCAAATGAATTGGTGAATATTGCAGGGTTTATAAACAATACACAACCCAGGACAATAAATAAGAATGTCAATTTCATATTTGAGGGACGTGAAGGAAATTGTGTATTCGAATGTGCAATAAGATCAATACTTGCAGGAGAAGAGTTGTTAATCAATTACAACTTGAATTGAATAGATGCAAACATTGCAATTATTGGGGTAGTGTTAGCCACCTATAAAATTTGTTATATCAAAAGGTGGCTAAGACTTTTTGAGCCTTCAAGGAACAAATTTTATTACTAAAAAGTGTTGGCTCTTAAAGACTCTTGAAGGCCTCATGCCTCTCCTCTATCCAAACCTTCACTGCTTTTTCCCTTCAGAAATTAGAAATCCTGCTGATTTCCAGGCCAGAATACCACTGCAAGCACCATTTCCATTTTCCCCTTCTTCCAAAACGAACCTCACCTTTGCCATTTCCTTCTCCCATGAAATCCTTCTTTTTCATGTCTTCCCCCTTCCCCCTTCATCAAAACCCCTTTGATAAGGTTTAAAGACCCCTTCTTCGCCTTATCGAACCCTCAAAACCTTTGAAATCATTCAAAATCCATAAAAATCATACTTTTATGTATTGTAGACTTAAGCCCCTTTGGGCTAAGTCTTTAAACCCCCCCCTCCTTATGCCCAGGAGCCAGGATCGAGCGCTAAGTCTTCTAAGCGCTTATTGCATTACCCCATGCCTATTAGCCCTCATCCACAATCCCCTGGTCATATGGCTTTCCATATAACCTGTGGCCCTGCAATCGGGCACCAAGCCACTTTGAATATTAAACATATCCGCCCGAAGTGTAAAACCTTTGGTTTTATATTATTTTAACGTTTTTATTCTATTATAAACTTTTCGTCGGTGCAAAAAACCAAGTCAATCTCCACCGTCGATCTGATCGGCAGATCGACGGCACGGAGTCTATCACCCCGGTGGTCCCCGCCATCCACTCACCGATTGAAAAACCGGGCGGTTTTCATCGCACCACTTCCGAGCGCGTGGAGGTTTCTTCCAGTGATTCCATACGCTGGCCGACACGTGTCTTGGGCATTGTTCATGAAAACGCCATCCATCGTGCGTTAAATTTCGGACGTGGACCCGGCACGATATGGACGTCCACTGTTCCGATCTGAGGCCACCCATCGGACGACGATCGCTCACCGAAGATGCCCACGCGATAACCAGGCTACGACGCGGTGTTTAAAATATCTCTGCTGTTAATTTGATCTGTAGATCGATGGCCCACATTCCATCGCCCGGTCCCCTCGTCCACAGTAGTGCCAGTGGTCCCAACGCCACATCAGCGTCCACACGACAGTTTTCTATTGGGGCGAGTTTCCATGGTTCCTCGTCCAGTCAGCAAATCTGGGCTCGGAAATTTTATTCAACATGGTTTAATTAAAATATCGATGTCCGGTCACATTTTCTAAAGTTTTTAATGCCTTTTCTCTGCAGTTGATCGCTTGGGCCGATCTCATCCGATGGCCCACGATCGTCCCTTCACCTCCGCTCCTAGCCGTCGATCTCTGCGTGATCGACGGCTCTGATTTAAATTATTCTTCCGCCTTCCTTTTGTTTTCCCCCGATCAATCTCGACCGTTGGATGATGCCATCCAACGACCCTGCTCTTTCCACGTGCTTTCTGAAGCAGCAGACCTATATATGCAGGATTTTATAATGTTTTTTGTATTTTGTAGGGTTTTCAATGGTTTTTTCGCCATGAATGAAGAAAATTCAGAGGCAGAGGGTAATTATCCTCCCATCTCTGATCCATCAAAGAAAATCAATTTCAGGTTTCAAATTCACGTATCATCGGTGTTTCATGAGGCATTGACGCCATATCGCCCCTGCGCGGCCCTGCACATTAGAAAAACACAACAAGTCAATCACAAATCAAAGAGTATCAATGTCGACAAAAAAAACATACCAGAGCAAAGGATTGAAAACAGGTTTTGTGGGGATTACGACTAAGAATGATTATCAAAAGCCTAATCCCCAATTAAAAACATAGTTAAAGAAAAAAATATTAAGTGTTTTATCGACAGAAAGCCTCCACCACCACCTCTGAGGAAAATTGATTCCTCCCAGCTGCCGAAATGCCACCTGTGCCTCAAAGTATTCAATCAGAGGCCGAAGTTATTGATCAAATGAAGATATTCGCCTCAGCGCAGCCAGAGAATCACTTTTGCAGGGAAAATTAATGCAAACAATATCTGCGGAGTAACCCCGACATCACATAGAACCTCCAAGGTCAAAAAAAGCTCCCACCGAGCTTAAAACTTTATGTAAATCATTTAATAGAGAAGACACCTATTGTAAGTTTCTTCATTGAACCCCCCAAAGGCCAAGAAGCCATTAAGTCTGTATTAATTGTAATTGGAGATCTTTTATTAGATCTCACCTCCTCATTCTTCTATATATACTTCTGCAGAAGATGAGAGAGGGGTTGGTTGAGTTGGTTGCAGAACTTTGAAATAAATTTGAGCTTAAGCTTCTAATTGTAGATAGTGTTCATTGGCCCTTGAAGCTTTGTTTGTGTTAGACTTGTTAGGCTGGATAGTGAAGATGATTGTTGTACTGAAACATTGGACTTGAGTACTATAACTGGTTTGACATCAATAACAAACTATTTCTTGGGATCCTAGTCTATATCACTGGTGAAGTGACTCTTTCTTTGTTATCTTTTTCCTTCTATGTATGTCATATTGTTCACTATTCTCTGATAAAGAACAACATTTATAGAGTTAGGATTTACTGTTTACCAGTACCCCTCTCTGACTGATAAGCTTTATCTCAATGTTTTCCTCCAATTTGTTTATTTAAGAATGATTTAATACAGTCTAAACAATTAGGAATGTTGGCGTTCCCTCATTCTACTGTTTGCTTTAAAAATTATTCTTGAAGGTTATTTTCCTTATTTGCTTATTAAAGTTAGACTAGAAAAGTGATGGTTTTCCCTGTTTCTAGCTTCTATTCTCCAAAGGCAGATTTTGAAGGTTTCCCTTGGTGTTGGCTGAAAGCAGACTAGGTTTAAAAGTACCTTATCTAATCTTAGGTTACATTTTGTTTCTCTTATATGTTTTCATACTTTCTGAAGGTAATTATGTGGATTACTAGATTGTTTGTAAATTAAGCTACTTTAATACAAACTTGCCCAAGAAGTCAATGGTTAGCCCTTTCCTTGGTTGGTTTTAAACAGTTACTTAAAAGGATTTTCTTGTTTGGACTGACTATAAATCCTTTGTGAAATTATTATTAGTTTCCACCCCTCCAACACTTTATTGTTTCCATTTCATCACTCTAATCTCAATAATATTGTGATATAGATGACTTTCCCCTTGGATCACTCTTGATGTTGTTGCTCAATTAAAGTCCTGTTATGACTCCATAGCCCAATGGACTAAAAACCAGCGTTATATCTATCTTTTTGGCCAAAGCTGTTCTATTCGCTTGCAACTTCTCCCTTTTGAAACTTTTTTCACTTAGAACTTTCCCCTCAAGTAATTTTCATGCTCAACCATCCAAAAAACAAACAAAACCCTTGGCCTTCATGACTAGCCTAATATCATTACCCAAAACTCCAAAGACAAATCCATATTTGCACTTATTGGAGAGATCCCTCTCCGGATTCAGGAGGGCTAGATCCTAGAATCCCAAAGTGGTTGAAATAATGTTGCTTCTGCAGTTTTAGTCTCACTAATCTGCTAAAATTACAGATTACTAACATTTATGGCGACTCCGCTGGGGACGAAACCCAGAAACATTTTCATTTGAGGGTAACCATAGGATATCAGGGATTTGGTTCAAGAACATTTGCTATACTAACCAGCTGAGCCACCAAAAACTAACATTTCTGGTGACTCCGCTGGGGATCTTAGCTAAATTTTCACCTTAGGTTCCCTTAAAAACTTCATAAAACTTGTGAGTAAAATCAGCCTTTTCAAGCACTACCAAGGAATGGTAATCATGATGAAACTTGTTTGAATCAGTGACAAACTAGGTAAACCCTAGGATTCTCATAAGACTTTATCTAACCTTGAAAAATCAGCTGGCTTAGCCATAAGAGTAGACTACCTTTGTCTCATAACCATAGCTAAGTTTTGAAACAAAGTTAGTACATTCTTAGAAACCACACAACTGAAAAATAACCCAGAAAACCTAAAATGTTTTAGATTGGTATCAAATAAACATGGTGGTGGACCGTAAAACCTTTTACCTCCGAAAAGAGCTGAAAACTTCCACTTGGCGACTCCACAATCCTGAACAGACCTTAAGAATCCACTGGGAAGAACCCTTATCATCATAACATTAGTCAAATTTATTCAGAGGACTGCAGGATTGAATTTGTGTAAAACAGATAAGTTAACCTTTTAAAGACTGTCATACCTGGTTGAAATTTTCTTGTTTATTTCGGTCTAAAAAACACAACATAGTGGCTCCTAGAAAGATTCACACTAGAGCCTGTCCTAACCCTGATCCACCTGAGTTAGTTGATAACCTAGAAAGTATCCTTAGGAAGTCTCCTAGGATTAAATTATCAACTGTTTTCAGATCACCCTTGAGAGATAATTCAATTCTTGACAATCTTACAGCTCTACAACAATCGCAAGCTGACTTAGTAAATCCATTTAGAACTAGGTCATTTGAGGATATAATCCAGCTAGACTCTGAGTCTTCACTTTCATCCCCGGAGACAAGTGAACATCCTGGTAGCAGAGAAACAACACCTCCTGATTTACATTTCCTTCACAACTTAGGTGTCTCTCATCCAAGATCAGCTCAGCAATCTATTTCTGGTCCATCCCCTTTTGCTCACCCAACATCCACTATTCAAACCACTCCACTTCAGCCTACTTTCCCTCTTGTTAATACACCTCTTGTAAATCCACCTCCAGCACATATCATGGTGACATGGTATGCTCCCTTAGTCCTTCCTGCACCATTAGTCAATCTTCCACATGACTATCAATCCAAGATTCCATTATATGATGCTAGTAATGCTACAACTACATCACAACATGTGGATAAGATGAATGACTACTTTGACATAAATGAAATTGATGATGATTATGTCAAACTTAGATGATTTGCTCAAAGTTTAGGGGGGGGGAGTAAGAAAATGGTTTAAAGGCTTAACCCCCCATAGTATCAATGATCTCCAAGCCTTCCATCAAACTTTATTAAACAAATGGGAAGTAAAGAAGAATCCTCTCCAAGTCCTTTCTGATTACAAGAAATTCCACAGAAACACTGGGGAAAGTGTGAAAGCTTATTGTACCAGATTTAATAGTGTATATAATGCATTTTCCCCAGATCTAAAACCTCCACAAGGCTTAGCTTTAAACAATTTTCCTGAAGGTTTTGACCCCGAGATGGCCTATCAGCTAAGGGAAAGAGATTTTGCAACTCTTGAAGAGATGTAAAAGGGTGCTCTTTCTGTGGAAGTCAACTTGATGGAGAAAAGAGCAAGAATGAAAACTGAGAAGAGAGTGTCCTTTAGAGAGGAATATACACCTTCTACTTCCAACTCAAAAATGGAGAAAATGATGGAAGAGATGATGAAAGAGATGAGCATAATTAAGAGAGCACAAGCAAGCCAAAATCAAACTGCTCCTCAAAATAGAAACCAGAACCAAAACCAGAATTTTAGAAGGAATCAATCTCCAAACAAACCTAGGGAAGATGATCAAAAAATCACTCCTCCCTTTCATCAAAACTATGTAAGTGAAGTTGAGGAAATGGATGAAATACCAGAGGAAGATGATATTAACATGTTTGGGGTAGAGGATGATGACTTTGAAGCTCATTATGATAGAAAACAAGGTCTTTATACACCTCATGATGATAGAAGAGATGATGATGAAAATTATTATCAAGACATGGAAAATGTCATCATAGAATCTCAAAGAGAATATGACCTTAGAAGAAAAACTAGTCAACAAGCTCCCAACACCAAAACCTCTGAAAAATCTTCACAAAACAACACTGCAACCAAGCCTAAAATGGTCAAACAAAAGGACAAAATAGTTGCTGTAAATTCTGATAAAGGTAAAGAGAAAGGCACTCAAAACAATGAAAAACAGAGTGCAGACCTTAGTATTACTAACACTTAAGCTAATACTCCTGTGAAAACAATTTTGTCAAGTATAAATAGAACAAATCAGCAAACCCATGTTGCTGATAGAATGATAGCTAATAAGGCTAAAACTAGCACTTTAAAGAGTCAAATTCCTTTCAGCCTGGAGTAGGAAATTTCAAAGATCAAAATCCCTGTTCCCTTGACTGAGTTAGCTGCCCAACATGTATATAAGACCCAAATTTTTAAGGCTTTAAGAATAGAAGAAAATGAGGACACAGTCAATCTTAATGATGACCAACCAGAGCTGATTTTTGGTCCTAAGATTGAAGGTAGATATCAAGAAGGACTTGTTTCTCCTTTTTATGTAAGTTTAAACGTTCATGACAAGATCTTGCACAACGCTATGCACGACTCGGGAGATTCTCATAATTTAATGCCAAAAGCTGTAATGGAGAGCCTAGGTCTAGAAATCACCAGACCTTACAAAGACCTTTACTCCTTTGATTCCAACAGAGTAAAATGTTTAGGATTAATCAAAGAACTCTGTGTTAACTTAGCCCAAATTCCAGCCAAATGTTTAATCATGGATATTGTTGTGGCTGATGTGCCCCCAAAGTATGGAATGTTACTATCAAGATCTAGGGGGGCTAAGTTACAAGGGACTATGCAAATGGACATGACCTATGTGACTATCCCTGTTTTCAATCAGAATAGAAGACTTTACAGGGAGTCCCATATGAAATTCACAGTTAGAAGTCAAGAAAGACCACAAAACTCTCCCCTTTATTCTGTAAATACATGCCTTGATTCTTTTATTATGTTTAATGATGAAACACTTGGTGAACAAGTCACTTTAACAATATTAATGGCCGATAGGGAGGAAGAGGAACACAACGTAGAAGTGTCAAAACAATTTGCTTCATTTAAAGACATTGGAAAACCAAACGAAGGTCTTGAGCTACAAGGCAGGTGTCCATTTCTTTTAAAAATTCACAATCAAGAAAACAACCCTCAAATAAACGAAAAACTTGGGAAATCAAAACAAATACAACTAAGTGCTGAGATTCCACTACAACCCTTGAGCACATTAGTTAAAGAGGACACTAACCAAGGAGAAACCAAAAATAGTCCTCTGTGGAGTATGTATTTTGATGGGTCATGCACTAAGAACAATGCTGGTGCAGGTGTCTGGATTAATAACACTGAAAAACAACCACATAGAAAGCATTTCCTGCAAACTAAAATTTCAGTGTTCTAATAACATAGCAGAATATGAATCCCTTCTCTTAGGCTTACGATTGTTGAAGAAGTTAGGAGCCAAAAGAATCAATGTGTATGGGGATTCAGAGTTAGTAATTAGGCAAGTCAATGGGGAGTATAACGCAAACCATCCCAGATTTAGGGCCTACTGAAATGATGTCATGGACCTTTTAAAAACTTTCGAGGAGTCCAAATTAATTTTTGTCCCAAGAAAAGGAAATATTTCCGCCCACAATTTAGCCTTTGCAGCTAGAACATGCTTAACGCCATATGAAACCAAAGATTGCACAACTCAGATAAAATTTAGACCAGCTGTGCCTGATAATGAGAAATATTGGCAGGTGTTTGACAATGACAAACAAATAGAAGACTTCATGCAGTTCAGAAACGAATTCGAACTACCAGGTTCGGATTCAGAACATGAAACCGACTGCCCTAGTGAAGAAAATTTTCTTGAAAAAGAAGAAAGGTCTCCTGCACTTGCCAATATAAACCTGTTATCTAGCAAACTTGAAAACGAAATAGAAATGAATGTAGAGTTTGAAACAGAGGAGTTATAAACTTTGCACTCTAAAGATGAAAGTTTGCCTAAAGGTCTGGCACCTTTAGAAGAGTTGTTCGATTTTAACGATGTGCCAAATAAACCAAAACTGGAAGCTGTAGAGACTGAAGTGGAAGAGTGCAATATAGGCAGTGAACTTAAACCTATGATGATTAAACTGTCTAAGACTTTACTAGCTCACATTAAACTCAAATACATAGAGCTGTTTAAAGAATTTTCTGATGTTTTTGCATGGAGTTACAAAGATCTTAAATCCTATGACACTGAAATAATACAGCACAAAATTCCCCTCAAAGAAAACCAAAAGCCATTCAAACAAAAACTGTGCAGAATAAACCCTGTTCAGTTGCCTTTGGTTCAGAAGGAGATCATGAAAATGTATGAAGCTGGTATTATTGTCCCTGTTAGATACTCTGAGTGGGTGTCTAATTCAGTGTCTGTTAGGAAGAAATTTGGAGAGATCAAGATTTGTATAGACTTTAGAGACCTAAAAAAACCTTCATTGAAAGATAAATACCCTTTACCTAAGATGGATCATATTTTACAAAGGGTGGTAGGGTCTAGAAGAATTTCTTTTCTGGATGGTTATTCAGGGTACAATCAGATCTTAGTTCACCCTGCTAATAAATTAAAGATAGCCTTTACTACACCATGGGGCACTTCAATGTATGTGAAAATGCCCTTTGGTCTAATGAATGCTGGAGAAACTTTTCAAACAGCCATGGACATAGCATTCTCAGAAGAATTGGGCTAATTCATCATTATATACCTTGATGATGTCATTGTGTTTTCAAAAACAGATGAAGAGCACTTAGAACATTTGAGAAAAAATTTCGAGAAATGCAGGAATTTTGGGATATTTTTAAACCCTAAGAAGATGCTATTCGGTCTCCAAGAAAGTGACATTCTTGGGCACATCATTTCAGAAGAGGGTATTAAGATAGATCCAAAGAGGATTGAGGCCATATTGCAAATCTCTCATCCTCGGAACATCAAGGAGTTGCAATCTTTCTTTGGGAAGATTATCTTTTTGAGAAGGTTCATTCCCAACTTGGCCGAGCTCCTTAGGAATATCACAAACATGTTGAAGAAGGAGCAAGGGGTAAAATGGACTGTGGAAGAAAAGGAATCCTTTGAGCTGGTGAAACAAGCGTTAAAAAAAACGCCGGTTCTTATAAGTCCTGATTTTTCAAAGGATTTTTATATTTTTTCATTTGCATCAGAGCATACCATAGCTATTGTCCTTCTACAGAAAAATCCACAAGGACAAGAGTAGCCTATTGAATTATTTAGCAAGGCATTGAGGGATGCCCCTCTAAAGTATAATATTATGGAGAAGCAAGCTTTTTCTTTGGTTAAAGCTTTAAAAGACTTCAGAGTTAACATCCTTCACTCACACATCATTTCCTTTGTCCCAAACTCAGTTGTTAAAGACATTCTAACACAGGACCTAGATGGTAAAAGAGGTAAGTGTATTGTTGTTATCCTTGAATATGATTTAGAGATAAAACCAACTAAGCTCATCAAAGGCCAAGGTCTAGCTAGATTAATGGCTGAATCCAATTTTGAAGTTCTTGATCTTAATATGATTAATGCTTTAGATAATCAAGAGGAAGTCTCAACTCCCATTGTTGAAAACCATTTTATGAATTCCTCTTGGTATGCCGATATTGTTTATGTTTTTTTTAATTTGAATACACTACATGGTTTGAAAAAAACAAAGGCAAGATTCCTAAAATTGGGAGTTGTAAAATATTGCATTATAGATAAATGTCTTTATTGGAAAAATGCAAGTGGTCTATTGCTTAAATGTTTTCCTGAGTTTGATGCAGAGAAGGTTAAGCACGAGTTCCATGAAGGAGAGTGTGGGGGTCATTTATACTGGAAGACAACAGCCAACAAAATTTTGAGGGTTGGTTTCTATTGGCCTACTCTTTTTCCTGATATACACAAAATTATCATTGCCTGTCATAAATGTCAAATTTTTGAAGGCAAAAGAAAACTGCTACCCCTGCCTCTGCATCCAATCACTGTTGAAGCCCATTTTCAACAGTGGGGACTTGACTTCATAGAAGAAATCCATCCACCATCTTCTGCCTAACATAGATGGATTCTTACTACCACAGACTACTTCACTAAATGGATAGAAGACATTCCTTGTAGGCAAGCCAATGAATCTATTATTATAAAATTCATTGAGACTAACATTATCTCCAGATTTGGCTGTCCTACCAAGATCATCACTGATAATGCAACAGCATTTGGATCAAAGAAGATGGTTGAGTTTTGTCACAGATATCAGATAACACTGGGGCATTCCATGGCCTATTACCCTCAAGGTAATGGACTTGCAGAATCCTCAAACAAAAGTTTAGTGAACATAATGAAGAAACTGTTGGAGGACAACAAAAAGTCTTGGCACACAAAGCTGGTCCATGCACTGTGGGCTGACAGATTGACTTTGAAGAAATCTATTGGCATGTCACCTTTTCAGCTGGTGTATGGTACTGATGCAATTTTTCCAAACAGCCTTGGTGTACCAGTAATGAAGTTGATTCAAGAGTTGCAAACTGAAGATAATAACATGATCAGAAGAATAAATCAGACCATTCATCTTCAGCAAACCAGAGAAGAGGTTTATAACAAGACATTACAGAAGCAGATCAACATTAAAAATATTTTTGACAGAAGAACAAAGGCCAGCAATTTCAAAATTTGGGACAAAGTTTTAAAGTGGGACTCAAGGAGGGAAGAAAAGGGCAAGCATGGAAAATTTGACAACTTATGGCTTGGCCCGTACTCTATTCATTCAGCTACTGGTAACAATGCATTTTTCTTGTAGGAGTTGAATGGAGCAGACTTTTTTGGGGGTCCTGTCAATGGCAGGATGCTTAAGCATTACTTCTATCGATCCATGTTATGCTCCGAAAGCATTTTTATATTTTTCTCATTATAAATACTTCACCCACCATTGCATTCAAAATTATAAAAATAAAAAAATACAAAAACAGTGAAAGAAAGAAAAGAGGGCAGATTGTGAAAACAATAAAGGTATAGCCCCATACCAAAAAAGAGAAACAAATTTGAAAGTGTGCAAGCTCAAATGCCACTCCTGAATAACACACTTCTAGTTAGTCAAACTGTCTAATCTTGACTAATTAGCTTTAAATTTTTTGTTGATAGGATAGTGAATTCGATTTTCCAAAATGTTTAATCTTGGCTTATCAGTAGATAGTTTAGGATAGAAATTAAAGGTTCAAACAAGATCAAAATATGAACCTAAGGTTTCAAAAAGAAAATGACTCAAATCTGCTTCAAATTCTAAGTCAAGAGATGTAAAATTCTGGTTCCAATTAGCTCAAAATCCGAACCAGTTGATAAAGACAAAACAACTCAAACAAATTCAAACCAGAGCTGTAAATAAAAGAGAAGGCCATGATGAGAAACTTTCAGATCTTAAGCATTCCATTTTTTATTTAATTTTCTGCAAAATAATATCTATGTGCAGCTTGTTTTTATGCCATAGACCAGCATCAAGTTAGACTGTTCAATCCTGACTTGAATGCTTTTCAATTTCTGTTGTAGAATTTAGAGAATAAAGTCTGTTGGACAGTTTAATCCCAACAGACAGTAGATTAGGTAGAGAATCATATGGGCTCAATTGTTTAATCTGGGTCCCTGGAGAAATAAGGAGTAGAAATAGATTAGATTTCCTGCTTTCAAAAGAATAAAATGTTGTAAAAGAGTCTGCCAATCCAAGTGCACTCTAATGAAGAAAAAATGTTAGATCAGTAGGATTGGGTAGGTAGAAAGTTTGTATTGATGAAAATCCATTGTTTTTATGGCTGCTAATATGTTTTCAGAGAACATCATCCACAGAAAGAAAGGCAGCCCAATGGATGTGGCACAGGTCAGCCTCCTAGAGAACACAATGGATGTGGCACAGGTCAGCCTCCCAGAGAATGCAAGTCTGAAGTTCTTGATGCCTTCAAGAAGGCACCATCCCCAAGTGGAGCCATTGTTATCCACCTATAAAATTTGTTATATCAAAAGGTGGCTAAGACTTTTTGAGCCTTCAAAGAAAAAATTTTATTACTAAAAAGTGTTGGCTCTTAAAGACTCTTGAAGGCCTCATGCCTCTCCTTTGTCCAAACCTTCACTGCTTTTTCCCTTCAGAAATTAGAAATCCTACTGATTTCCAGGCCAGAATACCGCTGCAAGCACCATTTCCCTTTTCCCCTTCTTCCAAAACTAACCTCACCTTTGTGATTTCCTTCTCCCATGAAATCCTTCTTTTTCATGTCTTCCCCCTTCCCCCTTCATCAAAACCCCTTTGATAAGGTTTAAAGACCCCTTCTTCGCCTTATCGAACCCTCAAAACCTTTGAAATCATTCAAAATCCACAAAAAACATATTTTTACGTATTGTAGACTTAAGCCCCTTTGGGCTAAGTCTTTAAACCCCCCCCTCCTTACGCCCAAGTGCCAGGACCGAGCGCTAAGTCTTCTAAGCGCTTATTGCATTACCCCATGCCTATTAGCCTCATCCACAATCCCCCAGTCATATGGATTTCCATATAACCTGTGGCCCCGCAATCGGGCGCCAAGCCACTTTGAATATTAAACATATCCGCACGAAGTGTAAAACCTTTGGTTTTATATTATTTTAACGTTTTTATTCTATTATAAACTTTCCGCCGGTGCAAAAACCCTAGTCAATCTCCACCGTCAATCTAATCTGCAGATCGACGGCGCGGAGTCTATCACCTCGGTGGTCCCTGCCATCCACTCACCGATTGCAAAACCGGGTGGTTTTCATCGCACCACTTCTGAGTGCATGGTGGTTTCTTCCATTTCACAGCGATTCCATATGCTAGCTGACACGTGTCTTGGGAACTATTCATGAAAATTTCGTCCATCGCGCATTAAAGTTCAGACGTGGACTCGGCGTGATATGGACGTCCACCGTTTTGATCTAAGGCTACCCATTGGACGACGATCGCTCACCGAAGATGCCCACGCGATAACTAGGCTACGCCGCGACGTTTAAAAGATCTCCGCCGTCGATCTGATCTATAGATCAACGACCCACATTCCATCGCCCAGTCCCCTCGTCCATAGTAGTGCCGGTGGTCCCAACGCCACATCAGCATCCACACTGCAGTTTTCTATTGGGGCGGGTTTCCATGGTTCCTCGTCTAGTCAGCAAATCTGGACCCAGAAATTTTATTCAACATGGTTTAATTAAAATATTAATGTTTGGTCACATTTTCTAAAGTTTTTAACGCCTTTTATCTCCCGTTGATCGCTTGGGCCGATCTCATCCGACGGCCCACTATCGTCCCTTCACCTCCGCTCCTAACCGTCGATCTCTGCGCGATCGACGACTCTGATTTAAATTATTATTTCGCCTTCCTTTTGTTTTCCCCTGATCAATCTCGACCGTTGGATGATGCCATCCAACGGCCCTGCTCTTTCCACGTGCTTTCTGAAGCAGCATACCTATATATGCAGGATTTTATAATGTTTTTTGTATTTTGTAGGGTTTTCAATGGTTTTTCCGCCATGACCGAATAAAATTCAGAAGTAGAGGGTAACGATCCTTCCGCCTCTGATCCATCAAAGAAAATCAATTACAGGTTTCAAATTCACGTATCATCGGTGTTTCATGAGGCATTGACTCCATATTGCCCCTGCGCGGCCCTGCACATTAGAAAAACACTGCAAGTCAATCACAAATCAAAGATTATCAATGTCGACAACAAAAACATACCAGAGCAAAGGATTGAAAATAGGTTTTCTGGGGATTACGGCAAAGAATGATTATCAAAAGCCTAATCCCCGATTAAAAACATAGTTAAAGAAGAAAATCTTAAGTGT
Organism: Pinus albicaulis; assembly: GCA_034641835.2. Lineage (NCBI taxonomy): Eukaryota > Viridiplantae > Streptophyta > Pinopsida > Pinales > Pinaceae > Pinus > Pinus albicaulis. The sequence goes on from CM076578.1 coordinate 1,169,272,035, forward strand.
TTTATCGACAGAAATCCTCTACCGCCACCTCTGAGGCAAATTGATTCCTCCCAGCTACTGAAATGCCACCTGTGCCTCAAAGTATTCAATCAGAGGCCGAAGTTATTGATCAAATGAAGACATTCGCCTCAACGCAGCCAGAGAATTACTTCTGTAGGGAAAATTAATGCAAACAATATCTGCGGAGTATCCCCAACATCACACAGAACCTCCAAGGTCAACAAAAGCTCCCACCGAGCTTAAAACTTTATGTAAATCATTTAATACAGAAGACACCTATTATAAGTTTCTTCATTGAGTCCCCCAAAGGCCAAGAAGCCATTAAGTCTGTATTAATTGTAATGTGAGATCTTTTATCAGATCTCACCTCCTCATTCTTCTATATATACTTCTGCAGAAGATGAGAGAGGGGTTGGTTGAGTTGGTTGCAGAACTTTGAAATACATTTGAGCTTAAGCTTCTGATTGTAGATAGTGTTCACTGGCCCTTGAAGCTCTGTTTGTGTTAGACTTGTTAGGCTGGATAGTGAAGATGATTGTTGTACTGAAACATTGGACCTGAGTACTGTAACTGGTTTGACATCAATAACAGGCTATTTCTTTGGATCCTGGTCTATATCATTAGTGAAGTGCCTCTTTCTTTGTTATCATTTTCCTTCTATGCATGTCATATTGTTCACTATTCTCTGATAAAGAACAACATTTATAGAGTTAGGATTTACTGTTTACCAGTACCCTTCTCTGATTGATAAGCTTTATCTCAATGTTTTCCTCCAATTTGTTTATTTAAGAATGATTTAATACAATCCAAACAGTTAGGAATGCCGGCGTTCCCTCGTCCTACTGTTTTCTTTAAACATTATTCTTGAAGGTTATTTTCCTTATTTGCTTATTAAAGTTAGACTAGAAAAGTGATGGTTTGCCCTGTTTCTAGCTTCTATTCTCCAAAGGTAGATTTTGAAGGTTTCCCTTGGTGTTGGCTGAAAGCAGACTAGGTTTAAAAGTACCTTATCTGATCTTAGGTTAAATTTTGTTTCTCTTATATGTTTTCATACTTTCTGAAGGTAATTATGTGGATTACTGGATTTTTTGTCAATTAAGCTGCTTTAATACAAAATTTCCCAAGAAGTCAATGGTTAGCCCTGCCCTTGGTTGGTTTTAAACAGTTACTTAAAAGGATTTTCTTGTTTGGACTGACTATAAATCCTTTGTGAAATTATTATCAGTTTCCACCCCTCCAACACTTTATTGTTTCCATTTCATCACTCTAATCTCAATAATCTTGTGATATAGATGACTTTCCCCTTGGATCACTCTTGATGTTGTTGCTCAATTAAAGTCCTGTTATGACTCCATAGCCCAATGGACTAAAAACCAGTGTTATATCTATCTTTTTAGCCAAAGCTGTTCTATTCGCTTTCAACTTCTCACCTTTGAAACTTTTTGCACTTAGAACTTTCCCCTCAAGTAATTTTCATGCTCAACCATCCAAAAAAAAAAACAAAACCCTTGGCCTTCATAACTAGCCTAATATCATTACCCAAAACTCCAAAGACAAATCCATCTTTGCACTTATTGGAGAGATCCCTCTCTGGATTCAGGAGGGCTAGATCCTAGAATCCCAAAGTGGTTGAAATAATGTTGCTTCTACAGTTTTAGTCTCACCAATCTGCTAAAATTACAAATTACTAATAGGTAGTTTGTAACCTCTCAGTAATGATTCCTATATGCTATGTTTATCATTTAGAAATGAAGAACGTGTAATTTTTTATATGTGACTGAATTTAAAAATGAAAATTTGATCATAAATATGTCAAAAATAAACCCCTAATCTGAATGGATAGATGTTCTTTAATGTAGTTACTTAGGACTAAACCATGTTTATGTTCCAAATGTTTTATTCCCTGACGTAATCTAAATTTTCTTTCATGTTTGTGAACAATCTAACCTTAATAGTTGATCTATGATTGTTATTGAGAGTCTTAATAATCTACTTTGTGGTTGTTCTTATTTGATTTATTGAAATGAAAGGCCCATAAATTCCTTGTTTTAGATCTATTTAGATGCATATACCAAATGTTGACTCAAATTTGTAATAATTTTTCTTGTCTCATTGTTAGTATGAATCTTGATTCGAGGTGTACGAAAAAATACCACTTTAGCTATGCATAACAAACAGTGCTAATAGCAGAAATGATTGCTAATATCTTCAGATTTGCAATTAGATGATCAAGACAAATGCTACAAAAATCTAGATCTATGCATTAGAAGGCATTAAACAGTAGAAAAATAAGATTTACTCCATAGATCCAATAGACAAGACAAGAATATATCCAATGAAATTTTATATTAAGGGAACCTGGGAGGAAAAAAAAGAGGGTGTTCCCTGTTCTCCTCAATGGGACGGGTTCTTGTAAGTCCTCAGTACTTTAGAATTAGAATACCTCTCTCTTGATGGTGTAGAAAACCCAAAAAAAAATGGAAAAATATGGCTAAGATAATGGATCAATAGCCAGACCAAGAGTTGAGATCCAGAGTGATCTTTAGGCAACAAAAGGTAAAAAATGAACGGGAAAACCCTTCTATTTATAACAAAATATTGAGTTAGTCTAGATATTGGTGCATAATTAAAATATTATTAACCAAATCAAGATCCAAATTTTATGGAATATTTTATTATATTTGTTGGAGGGAAAAGGAATTTGACTTGAGTCAAATCCCCTTATTTGTAAATAATAAATAAATAAATGATTTATTTATCATTTTAAGGATGTGATTAAGTGATAATAAATAAATAAATGATTTATTTATCGTTGTAAGTATATGGTTGAGTAATAATCAAATAAATAATGATTTATTTAATTATTTAAGGGAGGTGTAGTCATATTTAACAAATAATATTATTTAAGTAATGTTTAAATAGTTATTCTTAGAAAATAATAAGATAAATACTGATTTATCTAATTAATTTCCTTGTTTTGGGTTAAATATAACAAGGAATATTAATTAAATTGATGTTTAACTAATTATTCCTTGAGGAAAAATAAAATAAATATGGCTTTATGTAATATTTCCCCATGGGGTTTCCTGTTAAGACCATAAAAAACTTAATAAAGGTGATTTAATAAGTTATTTTCATAGTGAAAGAAATTTTACTTGGAGTAAAATTGGTCTTACATGGTGTACTTGGGTCCATCTAATGATAATAGGTTAGATGACCAAAAAATGGTGTAACGGATTTCCCCCCAGCGTGCGAGCGTTAGGAGCTAATCGTATGACCGAAGTACGTTGTAAGAACTCAATCAATAGATGTCGAAGGGGAAGTCAAAGAGAGAGGATTGTAAGGTAGACCAAAGTGCTGAAAGAAATAGACCTTGAGGAGGTGACTTGCAGGTGCGACAAGTCTTTTTGATAAGTGAGTACCTGCTATAAGCGGCGGGGAAGGCACACCTATGCCCGCCGAGGCAATAGTACAAATAATAAGGCATCTGGAAAACCACGAAACACAATAATAAAGCATATTCTGGAATAAACATGAGCCAGATGAATGACATAATAATGAATCCCACATACATATTGTGCTTGGGATAATAGCCAGGACTTTGTTCAATAATATCTGAGTACATGAGATGTGAAAACAACCTAGATGCTCCTGTAACCAGAAAAGGGCTCTGAAAATCTAACTGTTATATGCAATCAAGAAGGTGCTACAAGCAACTGCGGTTGGTATCATCAAATCTATGGAGCTGCATTGAAGGCTAAAATGAAGAGGTCATCTGAGTGTGTGGAGGGCTACCTATAGGGCCACCCCCTCATGAGGGCTGAGACATCTCACACACACCCGAGAATCACCGATGTCAGTTTCTTCATCATGGAACCATCGAGTATACAGATCTCGATCATGCTGAAAGGAGATGGAGCTAAGAAACAATCAAGTCAAAGGGAAATAAGGAGTCCCTTTTCCTGATCCGAGGCACGGAACAAAAGTGGAAGCTGGAACCAAGGTACACCGCCCTCTAGACCTGTATTCTGGAATGAATGAGCTGATGTCGACAGAAGGAGGTCCACCATAGGTGAGGCAATAAGGGATCCTCAAATAAGGCACGAGAAAAAATTGTAGAGTGACTGACAGATTGACACCAATGATGATGATGAAATGGGAGAGACTGAGTAGCGAACGGATGACTTCCCTTGTTAGAGCATAAATGGCATGGATGACCTAGCAACGACTGACACAATATCATGAGGGATAGGGGACAGTGGGACTGAAGGCCATAATGTGCGAAACGAGAGAGGGGCCAAGCAGTGAAGGATGGAGGAATATGGCGAGATGTGAAGGGACTCGAGATAGACTCCATGAAAGTAATGATGACTCAAATCAGATTTTCTAAGAAAGGGTGACTCTATGGTGCTACCACACACAAAAAAAAGGGTTCAATGGGGACCGTAAAACCATGAGTACAAGATGGTAACTCACTACAAAAGTCGACATGAGCATGGAAAAGTATGGAGGTGGCATGGTGCCCCCGGTACGAGTGATGCAAGTGAAGAAATTCGATTTTGAGGAAGGGTGAAGTGGTGCTTCTTGGAAAAAATGTGTCCTGGTGAAGTATCAGATCACAAAAAGCTAATAGATAACAATTTGAGGGTTTGGTGGGATCTTTCCAATGGTAGATATGGTTCGTCAAATTGAGCTACGGTTTGGTTGCAATAAGTGAAAGAAAAATCAGGGGTTTTCTTTTAATAAGGCATTTTCCTTCCAGATTCACTTATGTGCCAGTGGAGCTGTGGTGAATGTCATGAAGAGAGGAGGCCTTAAATCTTGCGGCGGTTGTAGCGGATAAACTGATTGTTGGAATTTGAGATCCGACAGTTGTAGCTAAGATGCTTCATCCTACTTTTTATTTTAGTCAGTTGAAATTTCAGCTTAGGTACCCAGAGCTCATGAATAGGCCAGGTCATACTTTCTTGGGGTCTGTTATGTGACCTGGGTAGCAGGTACTGGGTAGAAAACTGCTACTTGTCCCAGGGAATGACCTGGAAAGTGTGACCTGTCAGAGAAAGGGGATTTTAGTGCTGTTATGGGCTGAGATCCGGGATTTTATGGTTGAGGGGCATGGGTGCCCCTAGGCATGTTATGCCAAAATGCATTTAGAAAAAGGGAAATCTAAACACATTTTAATTATGTGATGTGCCACTTGATTTTGGCATGGTTATGCAGTTTGAGAAATGAAATAGACGATTACCAATCTCTTTCGGTAATGCATATATGAATCAAATGGACTTTAAGTTTCTGGGTTTGCATACATGGTGTTGCTATCCCAAAGGTAGGACTTGGGGTTAACGAACTGATGTTCTCCCATAAATCTCATAGTTTGGTCAACCACAATGTATATGAGACTGGGTTGTTGCTAAAATATGAAGGAATGATGAGGGGTGTCATCCCTATAGTGATCTTGAAGTGTTATGGGACTAGAGGTTCTTCTAAATGTGGAAGAATAATGGGACTAGAGTCGACACGACTAGATTTACTAGGAGAGTAGTGGATAACTACTTCTCCTGGTCTCTCAAATATGGGTACCCCCTTACCCAAACATTGGGTGTCAATGTAATGGCCACAAGTTTCATGTGGTTCGAATGTCTGAGTTCGATGTAAGGGGGGTTAGATAAAGTCAGGAATGGTGGCTACTTCCATAATGTCATGATTGTAATAGAATATGGGGTGACTGATGGAAGGAAGACCACCTCACACAGCGAAGTGACCTTACTCCTCATTATGAGAGGAGAGGTTCGTATGCGCATCTTCACAAGGGATGACAGAAGAGTGAGTAGACAGAGGATCCACCGATGTTGAGACTAGGGAGGGTGCTTAAGGGAGGTCAGGTGAAACATTAGGGGAGGTCTCATCGTGGACTTCCAACCAAGGCCCCGTTATCTCAACATCATAAGGGGAAAAGTTAATGGGAGCATCTGTGTCCTTGGGTGTTGCCGAAGTAAGATGCGAAAATAAGGTAGCGGGTGACTCATTGCACTCGACCTCGAATTGGCGTAAGGCTTCTAAGGAGGAACGATACTCTTCGAAGTGAAGACAAAGATGAGTGTAGTGACCGTGGAAATCACACAAAGAACAAGGGTGATTTGTGCGTAATGGTTTGAGTTCCGAGATTGAATTGGGTATAGTGATATATACCTCTGGGATATTAGATTCCGGAAACAGCTCATTGACTGTGGACTTGAGGTGAGGCAAATTTGGACAATTATGGGTGGCATGGCCAACAACATCACACAAATCACAGTAGATGGTATGCTTTGGAGGTTGAGAATGGGCAGGGTTTGTTGGGGTAGCTTTGTCCTTTGATGCTCCCATGCGAGCTTTGCCCTTCTTACCCGAAGCGGTCACAACAAGAGGTGGTTCTTCTTGAGGTGAATGAGGCACTCTTGCAGCGGGAGAAGTCATAGGGACTGGCTGAATCGGGGTCAAAGCAAGATAAGGTTTAGGTTGACCAAGTGGGGTAGTGGCTGGAGGATCGATGTACCAAACAAAAATTCCAAGGGTCAGGTTAGGAAGAGAGAGGGTGGCCATAACAGGTACTGTGTGCACTCCTGGTGGGGGAGCTAGGAATGGTATCTGAACAGAGGGGTAATGACCAAGCGGGATGATGCTAAGATGGTTGAGACCGGGCGGAACCGTCCCAGGAGGGTAAAGGGGGTCAAGAGTACCAACTGAAGGTGAAGGGCCAGGAGAAGAAGGTTCAAAAGGCTGATCAGAGGACATCATGAAAATCTTGTAATCGGGGGAACCAGATGGAAGAGATTGAGTGGCCACTTGTCCTTTAGGTGGTTGGGTAGCCACAAATCCCTATTGAGGGAAAGGATCAGTAAGCACAACCGACTGACTAGGTGCGGGACTGGGAGGAATAGAAGGGATGGCTTGCTGTCCTCTCAATGTGGCTTGAGACTCCCATAGTTGTCGCATTTGTGGCAAAAGAGGACAATCATGCATATAATGACCATAAACACCACAACAAGAAAAAGGCTTGTTCGTACGAAGAGGCCTATCCTGCTTGGGCTGAGAAGTGTTAGGAGCATTACCTTGAATGGGTCCAGGATTACTAGAGGCAGTTTTATTTTGATTTCCTTTCCTCTTCCTTTTTGAGGGAGGAGGATTAGTCGTGCCCTACTGTGCGTACACCTGCCCCGGAGGGGGTGGTGGTTGCTGTTGTGGGGGTTCAGAAGGCAAGGGAGGAGGAGGTGCTAATGCTATAGGAGCTGGAGCACCAGGCTATGGATATGGATAATAAGGAGGTTGGGTAGCAGTGTGGTAAACAGGATGTTGGGCAAAAGGAGGAGGCATTTCGTATCCTGGATACGTGTTATCGGGAGGGGGAAAAGTGCCGAAGGAGCTGGCCCCTCCCTGAGAGAAAACATAGCCCATGGGAGGTTGAGCATACAGAGTAAAGAGAGCTCCAATGATATCGTCGGCGGCGTGAGATGCCCCCGGTGCATTGGCACCACTAGGTTTGGGAAGATCAGGTAGGACGGTATAAACATAACCTGACTGAGTATATATTAGGTCATATTTTAACGCAATTTGGAGAGCGAATTCTTCGATTTGAGGAAAGTGCGATGCGACATCGTTCCCGATAGGCGGTAAGAGAGTCCTAAGGAACTAGTCCATGTAGACACGGTCTTCGAAAGTAGGGGCTCGAGATAGGCTCCTTCTTCTCTGCCATTCCCGAACATGTTCGGATAGGTGGGTCGCAGATGATTGAAAAAAAGAGGTCAAGAGCTTAGTATTAGTGTCGTAATGAAGGGGAAGCTAGAAATAAGATAAAAAAGCCCGGGCCAGAGTCGCAAAGGTGGTATGAGAGGAAGGGGCCTGATCAACATACCACTTAGAAGCTTCACCTGTAAGTGTTCATTAGAACAACCGAAGACGAACATAGTCATCGGTAATGGAATTAGACAAAAACCACATGTGGAAATATCGAATATGATTTGAAGGATCTTCTCCAGCCAGACCTTCATTAAGTCCCAGATGGGAGCGGAGTCCTACAGTGAAAGGGAGCAAGAGGTGTAGCGGGGTAGCAGTAATCATTGGATTACATTAGTGGTGTTGCACGGACATGGTGAAGGTCACAAGGGGAGAATCAAAGGTGGAACGGGAAGGAGAACCCAAAGGACCAGAAGAAGAGTCGAAGTGCGGACTCGGTTGAGGACTAACTCGAATCCTCTGCGGAGGAGTAAGTCTCCCTACCGTAAACTAAGGATGAAGGAAAATAAGTCTCCGAGATGAATGCCTTGGTGGCGCAATGGTGATGACACAAACATAGCACAAAGGAAAAAGAGACCAACAAGGGCAAGGAGGTGCAGGATCTACTGATCATAATGTCGAAACAAGGGCAGAGGTGCAGGATCAATTGATTTTAATGTTTTAGAGTCTTTGCTTGGTGGTGTTAACCAAGCCCTTTTTCACTTAGGGTGTCTGTGTAAAAGTGTGTAAATTTTAATTTTTAAACCCAGACATTTGTAGAGAAAAGAAAAAGTGTTGTTGTATAGTTGTAAATAAACCTGCAAATGACAGTATATAGGCCTGCAAAACAGAAAATAAACAGATAATAATGCAATAATATGAACCCAAGTGGGCGAGCCTCTCAAAAATTAGTCTATAGGTGAGTGAAAAAACTAATCAAAACACACTAAAACAACCAATAGATCTAAGGTCAAAAGGGACAAGGATCTAAAGGACAAGATCTGCTGGAAAGTGGTGCAGAAAACAACAACAAATCAGAGGAAATTTGCTGTAAAAAGAGGTGGTGAAAGGCTATCTACAGGAGGGAAGGGGAGTGCACCCTAAAGGAAAACCCAAACAAAGCTAAATGAGGAGATTTGGATGGATAACAAGCTGATTTGAAGATGAGGTATCAGATCTGAAAAAATGGCTGAAGACTCTGAAATTTCAAACAACCTGCAACAGAAAAAACTCTTCCACAAAAAGTGGAGGATACTGAAGCCCTAGGGAGCTAGGTTCCCACTTAGTTGAGCAAAAAATAACAATTACAGGTCCAAAACGGGCGGAGATGGAGGTCAGACGACCCTGAACAGAGGCTCAGACAAACCCAGAAAACTATCAGAAAAATCCCTGCAAAAAATCCAGGTCACAGTTTCTGACTTGTTTTTAGAAGAGGTCGCACTTTTTGGGCAGTAAAGCGCGCCTGGAGGTCTAGGTCACAGGTTTTGGGCTGAAAAGTGTGACCTGCACTTCCGGCACTCTTGGCGGCATATTTCAGAAAAATTAGTCGTCTTAACTGCGGCTGATGTCTATCACTTGCGCAATAGGTCCGAAAACACAGGGAAGTCGGGAATTTTTGTCGTTTTAGGGTTTTATGGGTTAAAAACAACATCAAGAAAAGAAAAGCAAGGGGTTGAAGAGAAATCCTAGGGCCTGGAGCATCTGGATATGCAAGGATAAAAAAAACGACAGCGGTCGTAATTGTAAACTCGTGTGGAGTCGCTAGTTGTTAGTATGAATCTTGATTCGAGGTGTATGAAAAAATACCACTTTAGCTGCGCATAACAAACAACCCTAACAACAAAAATGACTGCTGATATCTTCAGATCTACAATTAGATGATCAAGAAAAATGCTGCAGAAATCTAGATCTATGCATTAGAAGGAATTAAGTAGTAGAAAAATAAGATTTACTCCATAGATCCAATAGACAAGACAATATTATATCCAATGAAATTTTATATTAACGGTACCCGGGAGGAAAACACAAGAGGGTGTTCCCTATTCTCCTCAATGGGATGGGTTCTTGTAAGTCCTCAGCACTTCAGATTTAGAATTCCTCTCTCTTGATGGTGTAGAAAACCCATAAAAAATTGGAAAAATATGGGTATGATAATGGATCAATAGCTAGACCAAGAGTTGAGATCCAGAGTGATCTTTAGGCAACAAAAGGTGACAAATGAATGGGAAAACCCTTCTATTTATAACAAAATATTGAGTTAGTCTAGATATTAGTGCATAATTAAAATATTATTAACCAAATCAAGATCCAACTTTTATGGAATATTTTATTAAATTTGTTGGAGGGAAAAGGAATTTAACTTGAGTCAAATCCTCTTATTTGTAAATAATAAATAAATAAATGCTTTATTTATCATTTTACGGATGTGATTAAGTAATAATAAATAAATCAATGATTTATTTATCATTTTAAGGATATGGTTGAGTAATAATCAAATAAATAATGATTTATTTAATTATTTAAGGGAGATGTAGTCATCTTTAACAAAGAATATTATTTAAGTAACTTTTAAATAGTTATTCTTAGAAAATAATAAGATAAATAATGATTTATCTAATTAATTTCCTTGTTTTGGGTTAAATATAACCAGGAATATTAATTAAATTGCTGTTTAACTAATTATTCCTTGAGGAAAAATAAAATAAATATGGATTTATTTAATATTTCCCCATGGGGTTTCCTGTTTAGACCATAAACAACTTAATAAAGGTGATTTACTAAGTTATTTTCATAATGAAAGAAATTTTACTTGGAGTAAAATTGGTCTTACATGGTGTACTTGGGTCCATCTAATGATAATAGGTTAGATGACCAAAAAATGGTGTAACACTCATAGTCCCATTTATGCAAGTCCTTTGCCATAAAAACCTGGGTTTGAAAATTGCATAATTACTCACATGCATGTTATATGACTAGTCATTTATTCCTCATGTTTGTATGCATTTATATGTCCATAAATTAAATGTTTATGTTAATACCTATTATTTAACATTTTTTAAAAATATTTCATGGTTCTAATTATTTTATTATGTGGCACACTGATTTGTGTGGAAAAGCACCTGCACGGTCAGAAGTAAGCAATTAACAATTTCAAATTACATTTAATATTTCCCCATGGGGTTTCCTGTTTAGACCATAAACAACTTAATAAAGGTGATTTAATAAGTTATTTTCATAGTGAAATAAATTTTACTTGGAGTAAAATTGGTCTTACATGGTGTACTTGGGTCCATCTAATGATAATAGGTTAGATGACCAAAAAATGGTGTAACACTCATAGTCCCATTTATGCAAGTCCTTTGCCATAAAAACCTGGGTTTGAAAATTGCATAATTACTCACATGCATGTTATATGACTAGTCATTTATTCCTCATGTTTGTATGAATTTATATGTCCATAAATTAAATGTTTATGTTAATACCTATTATTTAACATTTTTTAAAAATATTTCACGGTTCTAATTATTTTATTATGTGGCACACTGATTTGTGTGGAAAAGCACCTGCACAGTCAGAAGTAAGCAATTAACAATTTCAAATTACATTTAATGTGACATTTTGATTATTTATTTATATAATCAAAATAATAACTTTTCTTTTGTTGAAATATGTAGTCTGAGCCCCATGATGATGATGATGTTCTTGATGAGGAAGACTTGTGGTCACCCCCCAACCTTGAGGTCACAATATCAAAGCATGTGAAGAAAATTAACAAACAAATTATGGAGTTGAATCGTAATAGAGATCAAAGTCCTGTGACTAAGGCTTGGATCAAGGAATTGAGAAAATATCTTAATATGTTCAAGGTAATAACTATATTTTAAAGTGATTTTTTTTAATGTCATAATTTCAATTATGAAAGTTTGTTTCTTAACTTTTACATTATCTATTTGAAAATTTATTTTAATTCTTATGTAGGGTTATTTTGAGACACATTGTTTCCTGAATTGATCTATTGATCCTTAACTCAATGTTGGTACTAATGGAACTGCTGAGACACAACATGAGCATCTGACCAACACTATCACCCCACATATATCCGCGAGGTAGTTATTCGCTTCTCCAACTTTGAGTTGTCATACTCCCAGTAGTGACACTGGGTTCACACCATTGGATGTGACCCATGGGCACATGCCCCTCGATCCAAGCACACAACTAGGATCTGAATTAGATGGTGACAGAGGTGACCCTAGTGTCGATGACACTATGGGTTCATTTCCCAGATAATCATGTTTTAAGGGCACATGGAAAATTCTGTGAACATTTTCAGTGAATGACAAAGGAATTCCAGCATCCACTTTACCAAATTCTTGGTATTTTTTGATGTTTTAATTATTTCATGCTGTCTATCTCAAGCATAAGTCTAGTATATTATTATTTTCAAAATAAATGATTGTATCTTTTTTTAATGTAGGAAACATTTTTTTTTTTAAATTGGACAAAAAAGTGTTAATAAAATTTGGGCCCACCATATGCAAAAGACAAAATTGCCAAAATTCCAACCTTAAAAAAGAGCTTATGGACTACCTTGAAGATCTATTCGGTTGGATACCTTCAATAAAATTGAGATCATCGCCATAGTCAGAAGACATTTAAAATATGTATGAGACTTAGTATAGGGTTATTTTTTTAGATAACCCTTGGTATGAGCACCCTCCATGATTCCTGGGATGGAATGGAATGGCCTCATCGATGATGCAAAGTGGAAGCAAATGAGAAAAGAAGGGAAACAACAACCTAGTAAAGAAAACTATAAATTACATCTTGAATTCAATACTTTTAATTTTCTTTATTTTTGAGTAAAATTGTGGTATATAACATACTTTGAAACTTTTCATAGCCCCCCCAAAAATTTGAATTAAACCAAGTCAAGGCTTGAGAAGCATGGGTAGCACAAACTAGGCTAAGGAGGCTATTTGAAGCTACATGCAAAAATTGTAAGTACCAAAACATATTAACAATATTATATGTTATATCGCCTTCCAACTTTCTGGTAATTTTGCTAACCAATAACAAAAATAAATACTCTTATTCAATGTGGAGTGATGAATTTGAAATTAAAGCCATGGAGAAGACCTCTGAATTGGTTTCATTTTTGGATTTCAAGTCCTAGTTGATCGCCAAAAAAGCATGGGGCTAACCCCAAGATCCAATTTGAAGGATAGGGTAAATAAAAATCAATCGACATTAACCTTTCATTACTTATAAAATAAAATTATGCTTGATATCATCCACAAATATAATATGTTTCTTTGCTTTAGTTATCATGGGAGTAATATGTAGAAATATGGTGATAGAATTGCAACTAATCAAGAAATATAATATAAATCAAGAGACATAATTCTACTATACTTCTCTATGGAAATTAATTCAAAATTTAGAACATTCACAAACATGCATGAATCACATAAAAAATTACACAAATTTATCTAGGGGAACCAATTGGTAAAATGCCCTTAAGCCTGCTTGCATTAATCATATGAATAGAGAATGTATTAAAATTACTAGCTTGCTTTGAGCTCAACCTGCAAGTGAATAAACTTTCTCTCTGCTCAATAAGAAGCTCTAACCCAAAGTTAGTTAATTTCTTCCTCTGATTGAGCCCATATTTCCTTGTGCAAATTCTAAGGAATCAGGACCTTATTTTTTAGGAATTTTCCTCCAATTCATTGTGAAATTCCAAAGGATTGATCATCGATTGCATGCAACACGTGTACACTAAAAAATAGTCTACAATTGATGTTACACTACCTTGGAATCTACACCATAGCTGAGAAATTCAAATTCCTTCCATGTACGACCAATTTTTTTGATTGATTAGTTAACTAGATTATCACTGAGTTAGATTGTTGTCCCACTGCAAAACTAACCTCCAAATAGTACTATCAACATTTAGAACTAGTTTGACTGAATAAAACTAGAAATAATTGAATTAGATTGCTAAAAATTATCAATCAACACATGCAAACTAAACTCCTAGCCCTTAACTTGAATTTACTGAGATAAGTGAGTGACAAGAGTCATCTCACCTAAGTTAACTACCTCCAAATTGTGTGTTGATGTGGAAATTTCAAATTTTCTCAATTTGACCAAGGCTAAGTCAAATTGAGTCTTTGTTGCTACATTTTTTCAACGCTTCCTCTTATCAAGAAATGGATTATCAACCACCTCTATCCTGCACCTATGGAATTCAAAATTCCCTCTTAACAAAGCCTTTGTTAATATGTCAACATCTTGTTCCTCTATTGGAATGTATTGTAGCAACATTATCCTCCTTTGCACACAGTCCTATAAATGATGATACCATATATCTATATGCTTGGATCGATCATGAAATATCAGATTATAAAAGAGCTTAATGCAACTCTAATTATCACAATATATCATAGTTGGGTCAATCTCCTAACCAAACAATCCCACAAGTATATTTCTCATCCAAATCACCTCACATGTTGCTTGACTTGCAACCATGTATTTAGCTTCTGTCAAGTTGAGCACCACAAACTTCTGCATCCTATTGTACCAGGAAACTGTTGCGAACCCAACAATAAAATTTCCATATGATGTAATCTTTCAGTCAAATGGAATCCCTTCCTAATATGAATCTGTGAAGCCACACATCTTCACTTTGTTTTTCCATATGTACCATAATCCATGCTAGGTAGTGCCTATGAGGTACCGTAAAACATGCTTAGTTACCTTCCAATAAAATTTGGCTGGCCTAACCATATTTTGGCTCATTTGGTTGACTGAATAGTACATATCTAGTTTTGTGTTGACAAGATACATCAGTGAACCCACTAGCTGCCAATAAATGGTAGCATCAACCTCTTCGCTTGAAGTGGCATTCTCTTTCCTCTAGTTGGTCACTAGAGGTGTCTCCATGGGCTTACATCTCTCAGTGTGAAATATTTACGGTATCTCGGTCGCATAATTTCCTTGAGACACAAAAAATTCCCCATCGTTTTTCCATATTTCCAACCCGAGGAAGTAGTGCATGAGACCCATGTATTTCATATCAAATTCCCTTGCAAGTTCCTCCTGGAAAGAGCTGATCAACTTCTCATCACCTTTCAATATTAAATAATAAAAATATAAATCAATGATAATCAATTTACTTTCTACCAAAATATGATATAGGTTTTCCTCCGCTTCACTTTTGGTAAAGCCCAATCCAGTGAGATAACTATTGATCTGAGTTTACCAAGATCTGGGTTCCTGTTTGAGACCATATAATTCTCGCCCGAGTCTACACACATTATAATCCTGATCAAATGTATCAAAACCTTTTGGTTTCTCTTTGTACACTTCCTCCTCAATAACACCATTAAGAAATATTTTTTTTACATCCATTTGGTGGATCTTCCACCCCATCTGTGCAACCAGTGCAATAATTGATCTAATGGATGAATTCCTTACTACACGAGAAGTGGTTTCCTCATAGTCAATTACCTCAACTTGAGAGAATCCTTTGGCCGCAAATATGGCCTTATAATTATCTATGCTTATTTTTTCTACATGCTTCTTTAAAACAGGCACTACCGTGGTTCGTAAATTCTGGTAAAAACCTGTAACTGCACAAAAAATGTAATGCCATTAGAATTTCTGGTAGTGCTCTGTTTCTTTTTCAAAATTTTAGAGTAAACACTTGAAAAATTTGTGCAGAATTATACATTTCAAAATTTGAGCTGTTGTTCAGAATTGCACTTGATAAGAAAAAAGGTGTTTTATTAGGAAACCTTTTTAACTTTATTGTATATGGGCTTCATATTTAGCAAAATTGTCCAAGTCTGATTCGCTATCAATAGCTGATCTTGATTTTGTGGTTTTTGGTGGCTGCTTCTTTGACAGTGGCCTTTTCCTCCTTTGAAACCTTTTGGATCTTTCTTCTTTTTGAGGGTTGTGTTTGCTGATCTGTAGGGGTTTTTCTTTTATATTTCTTCTTAGACTCATTTGTCTTTAATCCTTGAGATTTTCCTTCTACATCAATGACCTCTATAAAAAAACCTGGATTATGCAGAGCCTTAGAATTGAGCTTGGACTTGTTGCTATTTCCGGTGTGTCTTTTTTTGGTACCAACAACAGGTTTGGTCTCCTATTTATTTCTCTTACTACTTATTTCATACCCTTCATCTTTGAGGAGCTCTTCATCATAATTTGTGGGTTGATGCTCTTTCTGCATTTTCTGTTGAATTTCTTCTTCCAGAATTTCCGGTAGCACCTGTGCTTTGGATTTTTTTGCTTTTGTAGACCTTCCTCTTCGAGTTATGGTATAGACGTTGGGAAAAGGTGAAATGTGAGGCACCATTTTCATGGATTTAGGTTTATTTATTGATGAGATTTCTCCTTTCTCCAACTTCCTCTCAACCTTAACTGAAGGAGTATTTTCTTTTTTACTCTTGGCCTTTTATGGATATTCTCCTTCTTAGCCTTCCTCTTTGTTCTTCTTGCAAGCTGAGGTTGTTTTTGTGAGGCTGGAGATAGCTGAGTTGGAGGTGTAGGTGTAGGCTAGTATGCCTTGTAAAACAAAAAATGGTCCCATGATTGATTTATTTTTCTTAGCTCTTCTTCAACTAACACTTTAATGAGATCTTGATGATACAAGTTGTATTCTAAAGCAACAATGTATGTTTGAATTCTGGTTGACATCTTTGTCATACTCTTCAACAAAAAGTATGGCAAGTTAAGGATATTTGTACTTGCAACATGAAACATAAATCTCATATGATAAAGAAACACTACAGTATACCTCCTTTCACAAGTGAGGTAAATTTTGATGAGCTTAATAGCTTTAGCCCATTCATTTTTTAGGTAGTTGTTGGGAGTTCCTTTGGCCCAGTTGGGATCTCTATGTCCATCTTTAAGGAAATTGTTGAGGTCTCCTCCAGTGATTAATTGGCCCTTAAACCACCTTTCTCCTTCACGTGGAAGCTTGAATGCCTCAACAATTGAATATTTTTATACCTGCAATTTAAGACCATATATGGTTGCTTCCTGTCCATTGAAAGAATGTGCAAACTCCTGAGCTACTCCTAAGTGAGAGCTTCCCAGGAGAACATAGAATACCACCTTTCTTGAACAAACAACCTTCTCACATTCAAATTTTCATCCATTAGGTCAGCTCCTTGTCGTTCAATTCATTTTAGCTTTCCTCCTCTTTTAGTCATCTTCAGTAATTAATAAGTCTATCTGCTGAAATTTGATAGGTGGAAAGTCTATAAGAGCTCACCTAATAGGTGTTGTTGTGTCTTCTATGAGATCCTATCTGAAAACTAAGACTCCCTTCTTAGGTTTCACACTAGAAAATCTCGTTCTCCAACAACTAATCTCAAAACTGATAGTGTTCCTTTCTTCTCGGTGGTTTAAAATAGCTACATAGGTTCACCCTCCCATGCAAGATATTTTCATTATGGTAAGTATCCTGGACAGTAGCATGCCCCATGTGATATAAATTATGATCTTCAGTTGGCTGCGTAGTTTCAGATGGCATTCTTTAAGTGGCTAGAGATGAGTGGATCTGTGACTGGCAGTCACATCCACCATATGCTGATTATTGGCCTAAATTTCCGGCAGCATATATGCATGATAATTAAAATGGTCATCGCATTAATACTATGGATCCATGATATTTTACAATGAAAATCAGATAATTTGACATAAAGCTAAACCAACTCAGCAGAAAGACAGGATGAAACAACGACTTGTTGTGTTAACTGCAGATCAACGCATAGACACTACACATATAACCACGACTCTAATATTAACACTATTGATCGTAAAACCTACCTATCACATGACTTAAATCATGAATAAATATTTAAAACATATTTTAAAACAAGAACATGTGACTTGACACAAAGAGGATGTACTTTTTATTTTATTAAAAATAAAAATAGGGGAAGCTACTAGAATTTCCAGTAGCATTGGATTAAAGAAAAATAGACATAAAACATAATTAAAGAGATTGTCCGAAAAATGCTAAAATATACACTACCGGAAATTTCTGCAGCATTCGATTTTTTTTGAAATTTACAAAGTCTAATCCTAAAAAAACAAAAATTTAAAATGGACTCATGAGTTAGAAAAGAATTGTGCTAACAGATAGACATAAGACAAAATTTTCTACAGAATGGGGCTCATATCAATACGCAATCATGCTTTTTGGATCAAAGAATTCCCCTGCTATATTTTCTAGGGTGGTGATCGCAAATTTTAAGGAGTACATTCACAAATTTTTGGAGTTATACTTTGATGATTGGACAATATTTGGATTGTTGAGTAAACATGTGGGAAGTTTGAGACTTATGTTAGACACATGCAGAAAGTATTAGATCTCTTTGAACTTAAAGAAGTGCTTATTTTGTGCACCCTTCGACATATTGTTGGGACATATTGTCTATAAGAAAGGACTAATGGTGGACCCTTCTAATATTACTATCATCGTGAAATTGGATCCACATAAGACAATAAGAACACTTCACACTATGTTGGGAAATACTAGGTATTACACGAAGTTCATCAAGGGGTATGGGAAGATCACTGCGCCCATGGAGAAATTGTAGAAGAAGGATGTAACTTTTTCGGTGGGATGAATAATGTCAAAAGAGCCTCGACATATTGAAATAAAAGATGGTAACTACGCCTATACTAGTGTTCCTTTATTGGAACAAGGAATTTCATGTCCATGTGGATGCCTCTCGTATAGCTTTGGGTGTGGTGTTGGAACAACCTAATGAAGGAGAGATTAATCATCCTATAGATTTTTCAAGTAGGAAGTTATCTATAGCAGCAAATAATTAAACTGCTACAGAAAGGGAAGGATTGTCCATGGTGTATGCTTTTCATAAGTTTAGAAATTATTTGTTGGGGTCACATTTTCATATGTTTACAAATCATTTTGCACTAAAGTATTTGATTAACAAGCCTATATTAGGAGGAAATATTTGCGGATGGTTGTTGTTATTCTAGGAGTATGACTTGACCATCTGTCAAGATTGGAAACTGGAGAAGAACTAACTAGCATAGAAGATAATATCCCTGATGCGCAGTTATTTTCAATAAGAGAGGTAGATCATCACTTTGAATATATCATTCACTTTTTTACTATGGGAATGGCTCCTTTAGGCTATACTACACAGCAGAAGAAATAATTGGTGGTTAAGGAAGCTAAATTTTCAAAAATAGCAAGACACTTATATAAGATGGGGCCAGATGAGATAATGCACATATATGTTCTTGAACATGAAAGACAAATGATTATAGCAGAAGCTCATGGAGGTGCAGCTGGTGGACACTATGTAGGTAAAGTTATTTTGAAGAATATTTCGAGAGTAGGATTGTCATGGCCTACACTACACAAGGATGCAAAGGAGTATTGCAAAGAATGTGATGTATGTAAAATAATATGGAAGCCTTCCAGAAGATATGAGATTTCATTGGTACTACAAGTTACATTGCAGGATTTTAATAAGTGGGCCATTGATTTTGTTGGACCAATAAACCCACCTGGAAAAAGGAGTGGTGTGAGGTACAAAATTAAAACAACTGACTAATGGACAAGATGGGCCGAAGCACAACCAGTGAGGAACGAAAACACATAAATTGTAGTGAATTTTATTTTTGAATATATATTTTCTAGATTTGGATGATTTTGATGAGTAATCAAGGTTCACAATTTCTGAACAATACTATTGAAGCATTGACTAAGGAGTTCTGGTGGGCATTATAAATGCAATATTTACACAAACATTTAAATTGTCAATCCAGGTTGGTAAGCTTAGAGGTGTAGCACAATAAATGCCACAATACAACCTCAGGGATATGTGGAATAAAAATCAAGCTCTCAAAAAGGCATCATTCAGGAAAAGGAACAAGACATTTCAAAATAAAGAAATCACACTGTGAATCTACTTCTGGCTCCTCTTCTAGGTTGAGTGACTCCTATAGAAAGTCTTCCTCAGTAGTCCAGGGGACAAGGGAATGTATATTATACTCAAACCATTCAGGAAATAAGGAATACAAAGCCTCTTAAAGGATTACTACCATGTTCCAATGGAAAGCATGAAATAAAATAGGAAGCATGAAGCAACTTCATTCCAACTAATCTGAGGAAATCATTGAATGTTTGAAAAGGAATCTAGACTATATGTGAACTTCTTCTCTCAACTGTAAGGAAATTTTCAATGGAAATAAGCAAGATAAATGCATTCCCTGTGTTATCACACATAAATTTTCAATTTTTTTAATAGGGTCACTCACCTAGGTTTAATTTTGTCTCAATAGCGTGGTTCATGAAATTGATGAAAAATCCATGAAATAAACCTTTATCCTAAGTCTAGTACACTCCATTAATGTTATGTCACTCATACCCACCATATTCCACTTTAGGTTCACATGCATGGTTTCAAATCAAAGTAATGCCACCTATCTGTTTTTTCATGGTTTTGCAGCGAATATAACTGCAGAATGGCAGATTTCACTTCGGAATCACCTGACAATTTCGTAGCGAATATGCCAGGTTTTTAAATATCTTCGCTGTGGAGTCATGTTTTTCTACATAAAAACAGAGGATGATGAGTTGTCAAAGTTCTAGTGGTTAGGGATAAATATGAGTTCATCTAGTTCGTTATCATGATCACCCAAGCATGCAAAAGCATGAATACCCTTATCATTACCTATAACTCCCACATTTGGCATCATTTTCCCACTTTCAAATTAATTTTTTAAAACTCATCTCAAATCACCTCTCTATCATCTGTTGTTCGAGTTTTTCATGCAACAATCCACCATTGTATTTGAGAAGTTGACTCCCACCGCAAGATGCTTGTTGTTTATTTTTTTCTCTCTGCAGGTGTCACAGTGAAGGAGACAACATGGTTATAAGATAAGATGGTTATGAAGAAGAAATTCAACAAGGGAGGCTCTTGTGTGATATACGAGCCCATGGAACTCAAGTTATTAAATGAAGTGAACCCAGTTTTATGGATGCATTCAGAAATGTCAGATGCCTGCAATTCTGTCAAAAGCTTCAAGGATTTCATTCTCAAATATAAAAGGATTTTGCAGTGAAATTTATAGGCACAATTTTGAAGGTGGGGGTTTTAAATCTCACAGTGTCACCTGATACTATTTCTCATGCCATAGGGATACCAATAGAGGGTGAAGAGTGGTTCAAAGCCACTAAATTCAAGATGCAGAGTTGTGATGAGTTTTTCAAACCAGAACACATTGGAGCTGACATGGAATATGGGATTCCAAGGAGTTATATGAAGGAGAATTATTATAAAATGTTGTTTTTTATCCAGAAGTACTTTGATTGTGAGGGGAGGTTTCATATGGTTTACCTATACTATTTCAGGCTCCTATTACACTTCACTGGTAAGCAGTCCCTTGATCTTCCTTTATTTTTGTTTAGGAGCTCAGGGAAGATGTCTGATAAGGTTCAAGCTAGGGCTGAAGGCAGTGAGACTTCAATATTTCACCATGGTTTGATTAAACTCTTAGTTTTGGAGGAATTGAAGAAATTAAATAGAGATTGGGAATCTTTCCTTCTCCTTAGTGGTTATGAAGTTGATTCAGTGACACCTAAGAAAATTCCAAATCCAAAAGCTACTTCATCTCTAGCTGTGACAGAAGGTGTAAATGAAGAAGAAGCGGAGCCCATCATAGAGCCAATGGATGTTGAAACAGAACCCATGCAAGAGGAATAAATCCCACATCCTGGATCTAAAAGCAACAAACAAAATATTAGTAAGCATGGTAGCAGGAGGATAACTAGAAGTCAAACAATTAGAAATGGAAACCTTGATAGCATCCTCCAAGATATAGATATTGAGGAAACTCCAGTTGTCAGAGCTGAATACAATGAAGGTGACAAGAAGAAGAAAAGGAAAGGTATGGCTGTTAGAAAGCTTGATTCTGCAGGGGAAGATGCATGTTTCTTATTTCATCCAAGGAAACCACTTACTAGGCTGTAAATAGAAAAGGGTGTCATGGAAAACAAGAAGACAGAAGATGTTGACAAAGGAAAGAAACCTATCATAGAAGACATCATATACTTGTCCCCAGCAACCGAAGAGGTTTTGTGCAAAGGGAATGAAAGGAAAAGATGGTGGAAAAAACTGAAGTGAAGGTATTGAAGGAACATTTAAGAGAGGCCAGAGAAGAAGTCATTGAGACCAAGTTAGAGTTACAGGAAGCCAAGGTGGACAAAAAGCTAATGGAGGATTTCAAAGAAGAAGTAAATGACCAGCTAAACAAATATGATGAATCACTAACCAATGCCAAGAAGTTACTGAAAAGAACACTTCCTTTGAGGAGGGTAATGAAAAACACCAGAAAGAGAAATCTATGGTTACAGTCTGAAAGGAAGAAACTCAAGGGACAGGTTAAAGAATTAGAGGATCAGATAGAGATGATTTTGGAAGAATTGAAGAAAAGAGGACTTAAAATCAAAGTGATAAATGAGCCTGAAGAGATGCAGCCTTAAACTGCTAAATATGAAGTTCCCAAAGTTTGAAGAGTTGTCCTAAAACATTTTTGACAATTTTGCAACATTAAAGAACCATCATTCCGAGTTTTAAAGGTGAAATTTTGAGGAAAAAGGGATTTTTTTGTTTTTCTGCTAATTAGGCAATTTCGTAGCGAAGCCCAAGCTTGAACGCCAGATTTCGCTACGAAATCCCTATAGGTTAATTTTTGTAAAAAATCACATTTTTGGTGGAAACCAAAGGAGGATAAAAATTGTGTTTAGACTATTTTGTCCAACAAACATATCCAAATTAGAGAGGAAGGCTAAATATTGACCTAGATGGGTGAAATGGAACTACCACAAAACCATGCTATGAAACTACCTGTTCCACTCTATTTTTGTAGTGAGCAGCTTTTTGTAGTATTTTGGTATTTTAAAGGTGTGGTGAAGGTCAGCCAAACGCGTGGAGGAATTAAAGGGTATCAGTGGAACACTCCCAGCTCAGCATAAAGAGAGTGACCAATTTCATGATTATCTTCTCCTTAAAAGTAGGGTGATTGTTTGCTATATCTAGTGGGGGTATTTGTGTCTTAATTATGGTTAGTGCCACTCTAGCACTTGGCCATTATTGATGTAATTATCTAGTTATGAACTTTGTGAATGTAATAAATAAGATGTAGAGTTCTAATAGGCTTCTAAGTCTAAGTCATTAGGTGTCTATTTTAGTTCCAGGTATATAGTTTATTGTTAAGTGAGGTGTCAAAGATAATGGTTTGATGATCTAGCTAGATGGGCGGTTCCAATGTAATTGAAAAAAACCTATTAATAAGAAATTTTAAGGAGAAATGGGTTTGAGAATGTTATTTGGCACTACAAATTTGTAAAATTTTGATGATCAGGACTATATAGAGTGACTGTGTTTTCTTCTTCACCTAAGATTCTTTTGGTGTTTCAATGAGATTATGTCTTATGTATCTTAATATATTTCTTTCAATCACTTGATGTTTAATTACTTTGAATTCATGTTCCTCATGCTTTGAATTCCTTTGAATACTAAGCCATTGAATATTATTGTGCCTGTTGTCCTTTCATTGAAACATTACATGCCTCAGCTTCCACAAGGAGAGCCATTTTCATTGAATTTCCTAACACTAACTACATAAGCCCAATGGTAGTGAACCCTACACATTTTTCACTTGAAATCAAACACATTTAAGTAAATATCATAGAGTTAGCAATCTGATTGAATCCTAATTGAAAAAATCACAAGTTAATTTGAGAGATCCCTCTCAAGCTAAAGAGGGTAATCCTTAGTCAAAAGCTGGTTTGAGAGATTTAATCTAAGTTTTCTGGTGGAGCAGCCCATCAGTACCAATTTATAGATAACACACTGCTACTTCCAAGCTCACCCTGATGTTAAAAAAATATTAAGTACATTCTCTTCGACACAAAAATATTCCACATGATATATATTTTTTAAAGTAGCATTCAATTATGATGAAGGAATATCAATCACAGATTTTAACCTTAATATCTTCTAAGAATCCTGTGAACACTTCAATTTTCCAATAAAACAAGATTTCAATCTCTCCTTAAGATTTGATGAGTGAGTGCAAGGTTCAGTTTCACATGTAGAATAATAGTTCTATGGAAGTAATGAATGCTCCAGATAAAGCATGATGAGTTAAATAAACCAGAACTCTTGATGAGAAATTGTTCCCTTCATCATTATATCCTGAAATTAAACCTTGTTATGAAACAAATGAGATCAGGGTAAGTATCACACTTAAATTGCAATATAAATAAGAGATGCAATCAGAAAGAATTCATTATCTACTCTTTGTCCTTCTTATCTCAGTATTCATAAAAATACATTCC
Organism: Pinus albicaulis; assembly: GCA_034641835.2. Taxonomy (NCBI): domain Eukaryota; kingdom Viridiplantae; phylum Streptophyta; class Pinopsida; order Pinales; family Pinaceae; genus Pinus; species Pinus albicaulis. The sequence goes on from CM076578.1 coordinate 1,169,296,195, forward strand.
AAGAAACAAAGATATCATTAAACTCAATTGATGAAAGCAATGGAAATGAGTTATGGAATGAAATTACAAAGTTGTACCAGATCACACTCACACACTATGCATAAAATAGAATGCAGAAAGAAAATTTTATGAGGTATGGGGCAATGGACTGGCTGGTGGGCCCAAACCACCCGGCTCGTTGCCCTTGTAAAGGATAACTCATAACACTAGAAGATTCAAGAGAATTGTAAACATAAAATCGAATACCAAATTATATTAATATTGAAATCTTGTTACATAAGTATCGAACAATGTAGAGATGGGCTCCAGTGGCCCCGGCCTACAGGGATCATCCCATTGGGTATAGGCTTCTCCCTTCCTTGCACAATGAAATCTACCTCAGTCTACCAAAAAATAAAGTATGAAAATTATAATTATTATCTATCTATCCCTCTACAGTATGCAACCTTCATATTTATAATAGTGCTACCTCCTAGCTACTCCAATCAGAGGTAATTAGCACATCCAAGTTTATAACTGCAAACTAATTCTGAACCAACATAAGGAGACTTGATCTGCAAATACAATGACTCCTCTCTCTATATTACAGGATATTTCATATCTATTACAACGATGCCATCAAGTTACTCTGATCTATCATTACACAATGCATAAATTTAGAGTCTGCAAACTGATTCTGGGCCAAAATAAAGAGTTTTCCTATTCGACTGGATTCCTTTTTATCTGTAGTTCCCATGTACACACATAAACTGATATGGAACCTCGCCATCGTGTCTATGGGCGTATCATGTTGTTAACAAACTTTGTAACTGATAAGAGGCATTTTGACTGAGTACTTTGACCATCGTTTTATGCACTATCTGGAAGACCTGGGCACGATTGAGGGAACAAATCAACATATTGACCCTTTTTTCCTCAAAATATATGTGCTCGTTTTCCATCATGACAACTTGATGTATGAGAATCGCGGAGGTGACAACATGATTTTCTCTATTGGAACAAGAACTATACACCTACCACAAGAAGAGCCTATTATTAATGATATTTTAACATCAAACACTTTTCAACTGAAAAAAACAAGACGAATTCATAGATCAATAATTGTTACCTCTGAGTGAATCTAGATAATAGCCCAATAGTGCATAAAAAGGATAATAATGACTATAAACACCCAACGTAGGCATAGAGTTATTCAACAAAAAGCATGAAAATCTGGACAAAATGGAGGCTCAACAAGTTCAAATTCTATCATTAGAAAATTACCCCTTAACACCCTCAGGGCGATGGTATAGTGGAAGATTTTAATAATATTTTAGAGAATGCACTCACTAAGGTATGAAATTTGAATAGAGATAACTAGGATCTTAGAATTCCAATAATATTATGGGCTTATAGGACCACATGTAAGAAGTTGACAGGTCAAACACCCTTCAGGTTGGTTTATGGGCAAGAAGTTGTGATTTATATGGAGTACATTGTGCCTAGCTTGAGGATTGCATATTTTACTGATATGATTGACCCTCAGAAAATGGAGGAAAGAATGCCATATTTTATTGCTTTGGAGGAAGATATATTTGTAGCAGGATTTCATCAATAGGTGTAGAAATCAAGGGAAAAGGCTTGGCATGACAGACATATTAGCACAAAAAATTCTGGGTAGGAGACCTTGTTATCCTCTATGATAGTAAGTTTGTGAATTTTACAGGAAAATTCAAGATACAATGGTTGGGCCCATACATTATCAAGCATATTACCGATGGAGGCACAATTCACTTAGAGAAGTTAAATGGAGAAGTGATTCCAGGAAGAATAAATGGCAGTAGATTGAAGTTGTATAGGGACGACCCTGCCTCTACAACCTCACTCTAAAATAGAAAGGATAAAATTCTTAGTGCCACCTGCAGTTGAAAGTGGGAAATCGACTTTAAACTTGGCTACAGAGAGAGATTCGATGGAGGAGGTTACTTCGCTATAGCCTGGATTATGAAGTTGCGATGTAGGAAGGATTGTTCATAGTAATATGAATGCATCAAAGTTTGCCAGAAAAATATGAATGTTAAAAGGGAAATTTGTCATTGGAAGGAGCACGAGGATGCACTTATGAAGACACATTGGAAATATCTAGCGACAAATATGCATTTAATGAACATAATTTGAACAATATCTGAGCTAATTATGAGGTTAGAAGTTTAAAATTGTTATAAAATGTTGTGTCCTGACAATATTTTTGCATTTTGCTATCTGAAAGCTCAAAAATTGCTAGGTGTCAAAAAGTGGCAAAAGTTGTGCTACTGTATGAACACTGCGGAATTCATTCATATATTCAAAGAGAAAGGTATAACATTCATCATGGAAGCCATGACACCATATAGTACACCCGCAGCAGCATCTCCACTCATGCAGCATCGATCTCCATAGAATAAACCATCTAAGGAGCAGAGAATAAAGCACAAATAGGGAAAAAAACATGTCAATCCATGACCAAAATCCCAACCTATAAGAGACAACGAGGAAGAAGCAGAGAAGGAACAAAGGGAAGTAGAGGGAGCAACATTTCCATCACCTCTTCTAGAATATATTCCATAAACAAAACCAAATGCGAATCCGGTTAAAGATTCAAAGGATGTGAAGTATGGCACCTTTACACAACTATTACCAGATAAAGTGTAGTTTGAGGGAGAATTACATCGGAAAATTTTGCAGTTGAAGTTCTGTAATATTCCCAATTAGCCCAAGCTAATGGGAATATAAAATTTTGTTTCAACTTTCTGTCTTATGAGTAAAATTGTAAAGGAGGATCAATAAAACTCCTAATCAACAAAATAAATCAATGCCACATGTGAACATAGCTAAATCTAGGCTATTTACATAAACACACTTAGGTGTGAAAGAGACTGGATCACTTGAACAAGTCAACCAGGACCAAATCAACAGTGTTTTCAAGATACAGTGAATCTCCTAGATACACAACGGAGTTTTAGTTGGAGGCTACACATGTGAATGGAGCTAAATCATTGATATGGTTTAGGGTTTGACAAGAATTTCATCCTATAAAAGGAAGAGGAGGACAACAGAAGAAGGGTGTTGATTAAGTATATTTATGAATATATTATCTGTTTAGACATATATCATTCTCTGTTGTTTAGTTGAGGATAATGCTGTTTAGCACTAGGGTGTTACTATTTGGGAATCCCACCTCTTCCATTGAGTAGCTCTTGGAGGAGTCATGATGACCTTGTATACTATCAGGCATTTGGCCAAGCTCATCTTCCAAATACAATGCATATACTGTTGAGGGTTTGGTTTTCCTTGTAAGTTGCAACAAGTGGAGGCTAGATCTACTCAGATCTAGGCCAATCTAGTGCCTCTTTTTAGTGGGAAAGCCATCTATCCCCTCGATAAGAGAGTGTTAGATATTTCGAGATGCATTTTCAGATCTTGGCATCAAGCCAAACTAATGCTAGAGCCTATAGTGCAGTTTCCCTTCCAGGACTGTGTTATTTGCAAGTGTACAGTTGCAGGGTGTTTTGACACACATTCGGAGGAGAGATCTCTGGTGTTGGGGTTCTTCCCTTCACTATGGTGATCCATGGATTATATTTCTGATCCATGTTTTGTTTAGATCTGATCTGCTTCTATTGCATTCATATTCATAAATTTCTGAATACTATTGAAGATCTGCAACTTTAGATCTTAGATCTACTCTTTGTGTTTCATGTTTTGTTCAAAACCCCAAGGGGAATTTGTAAAGGATCTCTTCTTGTGTACAGATATGAAATGGATCTACTATTTTGTACACATATCTTCTATAGATTTGGAGTGTAATATATAGCTTCTGCAACTCTCAAAAATAACGCTGTCAAGCTATTTTCAGTCAATACATGTGTTGCAGCCCTCTTTTGAGGAATTTCTTCTATTCTCGTCTTCTACATTCTGTCATACATTGTATGGGCCTCAATATTGATCTGATTTATTTCTGTATATATGAATATTTAGCCTTCTTATTTTTCTCCTACTTTTACTCAGAAAAACTACGTTATTTTCCTGCAGTATTGTTGCATATTTCCGCAGCCCCATTCTTGGGTGTTTTCCAGCCATACTAGGTGTGGGAGGTCTGTTTACCTCACCTAGTTTGATTTATTTTTTATCTCCTTTTGGATTTAGATGCTATATATCTAGATCTAAGGGATCCAAGAGCTGCAAACTCATTTCAGTGCACAAACTTCTGAAAAATGCGTTATTCCAGCAGATATTGTTGAATCTTCCCTTTTGGGGATATTATAGTGGTATCAGAGCAATCATCTTGGCACAACCTGTGATTTTATTTTTTAAAGAGCCAATATGTCTTCAGAAGAAGATGAGCCTCTCACTGATAGAGAGAAGAGGTACCTGAGAAGAATACAGAAGAAATTTGATTACACCAATGATGATAAATCCAAGGGAAAAGCCCCTAAATCTGGAAGTGGTGAAGATGGGAAGGAGTTTGCAAAAACCCTTCTGAAAGCCATGCAAGATCTTGCTAGAGATATCAAAGAGATGATATTGGACAGGATCAAGGAATATTCTAGGATATTTCATCCTGGAGAAAGCTCTGACATGTCTCTCCATTGGAATGATCAACCAGTGAGCTAGCCACAAGCTCCACAATGCTCTACCATGCCTACTTTTTTGGCTGTGGAGAATGAAGGGCCTTATGAGCAAGCATCCCTTGAAGACTAATTTGAAGAATATGAGTCTCAGAATCAAATATTCAAGGACCACTTGATTTTTCAAGAGTTTTTTCACCTCAAGGAAAAAAGAAGACCAAGGCATCAACATAGAGATGGTGGATTCACTCAGAATCATGATCGACATCACTCTATGGGCAGATTATTTTTACCCAAGTTTGATGGGTCATCCACTTGTTCTGCCAAAGCATGGGTAGAAAAACTGGATATCTACTTTCAGTTGAACAAATTCCCTGAGATGGAAGCTATCAAGATTGCAGCGCTGCACTTTGAAGGTGAAGTACACAACTGGTGGTTCCATGGGTTGTCTACATTGGGTCATGCCAATGTGACTGCCTATTATGAGTTCACTAGAATATTGGTGGAAAGTTTTGACAGAAAGGATCTAGAAGCACCTTCATGAGCCTTGAAAATTTGAAGCAGTCAAGTAATACAACGTCTTATATCTCTGAATTTCTGAGATTATATGCTATGGTTCCTGATTTGTTTGCAACAAGGAGGGTGTACATGTTCATTGATGGCTTAGATGAACCTCTGCATGGGTTGGTTAAATATACGAAGCCAATACCTTGAATGATGCCATTGAGAGGGATAAAGACCTTCAAGATTCCTTGCCAAAAGTAAAGGAAAAATTTCAGAACAAGCCCTCTTTCCCTTCTAAAGGAAAGGAAGAGAAGGCTGCTCCTTCAAAGGAGAGCTCATACAAGAAGCCTCTTGATGATGAAGTCAGGAGAGATCTAAGAAAGAGGAAGCTATGGTTCACTTGCAAAGAACCATGGGTACCTGGAAATAGATGTGCTATTGGTAAAGCACATTATATAGAGGTATTCTCAGATATTGAAGAAGATGAAGATGATGAGCCAAGGAAAGCTCACAACGTTGACATTGTTGGAGGAGATCTAGCACCATCAGGAGATGGGAATGGAGCATTTTCTCCTATTGGAGGAACTCTTGCATCCTTGAGGGGAGTACCTAAGTAATTGACCTTAAGAGTTCAAGGTTCAATCATGAATCAAAGGGTTTCTGTATTGATTGATAGTAGGGCTACCCACAATTTCATTGATGCCCATCTTGTGCAAAGGAGGGCAATACCCCCTGATACTTTTGAGGGATTCTCTGTTTTGGTCCCAGGAGATAGGACAATGCAATGCATGCATTATGTCCCATCACTTTCAGTCACCATGGGATCCTACACTTTGGTGGATCACTTCTTTGTAGTTGACATACCAGACACCAATGTTATTTTGGGTGTTCATTGGTTGATTACATTGGGGAAGGTCACCACTGATTGGGAGGCCTTGCAAATGGAATGGGTGTACAAGAAGAGTGGTGCACCTCAAATGATCAAATTCATGCATACTTACCCCTCACACAACACTTCCACACAAAAACAAGAGATGGATTTTCACAGTGGAAGCAAGGACCTCACTGTCCATTCCATCATGTTCATGAGATTTCTACAAGGGACACTCTTATCTAGTGGAAAACCACATGGGAGGCCACCTGATTCAGTTTTGGTGAGAGATCCCTCACTACTTGATTCTACAAAATCAGATCCAGGAGGGATGGGAACATTAGAAGACACAGCTACAACGTTGGAAGGCTTGGGCAAGCACAAGAAGGAGGGATATTTTCTTATCTCATCATCATCACCCACCTTCATTTATGATTCTGCGCTGTTGGAGGAGAAGAAGGGAAGGAATTTCCTTCCTAATTATAAATTTGGCATAAGATATGTCAAAGAGGAGACCAACAACATGGCAGGCATTCCTATTGATGCATCATCAATGCTGTCATTGTTGGGGTGTGTATATTTATATTGGAAATCCCAACTGTTGGTGGATTATTCCAAAGATCTTCACACTTGTATGATGCTTGATGACCAGCTGCATGAAGAGGGTTATCTAGTCCATGAGGGAGTCATCTATCATCATGATAGGATCTGCTTACCTAGAGCCTCCAAGCTCAAGGAGAGGATGCTACAAAGGGCCTACAAAGAGTTATGTTTAAGCCCTACCTATTCTATGAAGATCTACAACACTATCATGAGATGCTTTGAATGGGAAGGCTTTGGAGGAGAGCTACATCAGCATTTTCTAGAATTCAAGAATTATGTGGAGTTGGGACAGCCAAAGGACTCTATGCAAGAGTCATTTCAACCATTTCTTCCTTCTCTTGAAAGGGGAGAAAAATATATGCACAATTCCATGTGTAGGAGAAATATTGTTGGTGAAAAATCTGATCATGTAATGCAAGTTTCATTTTCTGATTTGACATATTATTTCACCATGTTTATGCAGGACATGACTCTAAAGAGGAGTGTTGTATCATGTAAATCTCATGGCAAACATTGGGCCACTAAAATTTCTGAATTTGGTCACTCCCTTGTTGTGCAAAGGGAGATTTTCTTTCATGATGGGTGCTTCCCAAAGGCACAAAACATATCTCACATTTTCAGCCATGGTGAGATGATTTGTGCAGCAAGTCATGGGGAAACCACTTACCATACCTTGATATGATGCAGGAAGGAGATGCGCTACGTTGGTACCATATGTGGGACTATGACGCACCTCCTCATGCTCAAATTTCTCTTTTTGTATATGTAATTATGCTTCCATACTTGGATGATATAGTTGTGCTTTTTATGGGATTGTATGGAGGGAGGATGGGAAGTTTGTATGTACCACATGGGATGGAAACTCTCTATGTACCTCATGCTACATGTTTTAGAGAGAGCATTGCTCCAACCATGTTTGTTTCTATTGAGTTTTTGACTCCTTGTGGGATGGATTATGTACATCTCATGATGACTTTGGAGGAACAATTCATGGAGGCTTGGATTGGTGAACACATAGCTTGTGAGGAGATCTTGATCTTTGATGGTGTCACCAATGGAGGAGGAGAAATGTTGAAGCACTCACCCTATCAGTTGCTTGAGGACAAACAAAATTTTGGAGGGGAGGACTGTAATATTCCCAATTAGCTAAAGCTAATGGGAATATACAATTTTGTTTCAATTTTCTATCTCATGAATAAAATTGTAAAGGAGGATCAATAAAACTCCTAATCAGCAAAATATATCAATGCCACATGTGAACATAGCTAAATATGTGCTATTTACATAAACAAATTTAGGTGTGAAAGAGATTGGATCACTTGACCAAGTCAACCAGGACCAAATCAACAACGTTGTCAAGATACAATGAATCTAATAGATACACAACACAATTTTAGTTGGAGGCTACACATGTGAATGGAGCTAAATTATTGATATGGTTTAGGGTTTGACAATACTTTCATCCTATAAAAGGAATAGGAGGACAACAGAAGAAGGTTGTTGATTGAGTATATTTATGAAAATATTGTCTGTTTAGACATATATCATTCTATGTTGTTTAGCTGAGGATAGTGCTGTTTAGCACTAGGATGTTCCTGTTTGGGAATCCCACCTCTTCCATTGAGTAGCTCTTGGAGGAGTCTTGATGATATTGTCCAGTATCAGGCATTTGGCCAAGCTCATCTTCCAACTACAATGCAGATCCTGTTGAGGGTTTGGTTTTCCTTGTAAGTTGCAGCAAGTGGAGGCTATATCTACTTAGATCTAGGCCAATCTAGTGCCTCTTTTCAGTGGGAAAGCCATCTATCCCCTTGATAAGAGAGTATTATATCTTTGGAGCTACATTTTTAGATCTTGGCATTAGGCCAAACCAATTCTAGATCCTATAGTGCAGTTTTCCTTCCAGGACTGTGTTATTTGCAAGTGTACAATTACAGGGTGTTTTGACACACATTCGGAGGAGAGTTCTCTAGTGTTGGGGTTCTACCCTCACTATGGTGATCCATGGATTATATTTTTGATCCATTTTTTGTTCATATATGATCTGCTTCTATTGCATTCATCTTCATAAATTTTTGAATACTACTGTGGATCTGCAACTTTAGATCTTATATCTACTCTTTGTGTTTCATGTTTTGTTCAAAACCCCAAGGGGAATTTGTAAAGGAGCTCTTCTAGTGTACAGATCTGAAATGGATCTAATATTTTGTACAAAGATCTGATTTAGAGCTGGAGTGTAATATATAGCTGCTGCAGCTCTTAAAAATAACACTGTCAAGCTATTTTTCAGTCAATACATGTGTTGCAGCCCTCTTTTGAGGAATTTCTTCTATTCTTGTCTTCTACATTTTGTCATACATTGTATGGGCCTCAATATAGATCTAATTTATTATTGTATATATGAATATTGAGCCTTCTTATTGGTCTCCTACTGTTGCTTAGAAAAACTACATTATTTTCCTGCAGTTTTGTTGCATATTGTTGCAGCCCCATTCTTGGGTGTTTTCCAGCTATACTAGGTGTGGGAGGTCTATTTACCTCACCTAGTTTGATTTGTTTTTGCTCTCATTTTGGATTTAGATGCTAGATCTATAGATCTAAGGGATCTAAGAGTTGAAAACTCATTTCAGTGCACATACTTCTGAAAAATGCGTTATTCCAGCAGGTATTGCTGAATATTTCCTTTTGGGGATATTACAAGTTCGCAAACTTTGAATTCAATGATAGAAGAAAATACCCACAGTTCACACTAGGAAGATATATGAAGCAGGTAAAATACGTGGAAAGTGGTGTGACAAGGCTAGAACCACAACAATGGGAGACTAGGTTGCAGTAGCCTAGATTATTAAACATGTTGAATGTGTTGCACTTCGGCAGAAGTACACCAAATAGAACCTGTGTCAGAAAATTTCATGTACTGTACATGATGGATGAATTTGGATGGGAAAAAGGATCCCCATAGATGAAATGTTGATATGGAGAATTACAAGGTTTCTGTATCAAGGACAGGACCATGTGGAGGAATTTGTGGGAAAAGACAAGGATAAATAATTAGTTGAAAACATGAAGAAGAAGTTAGGGTTGAAAAAATGGAATCACGGATACGACATCAACTTAATCAGTGACTAAGGAGTCCAGTTTTCCGCACGCATATTAGCCGGGAAAATCATGAGAAAATGATGCGCTAATGAAGTCCCTGTAGCGCTAGTTTCATTAGCTGCTCAGTGTGCGAACGAGGTTCAATACAACTAGGTCAGATATATCTGCAAGGAATTCCTAGATGTCTATCGCGAAGTTTAGGAGAAAGGTACAACATTTCATTATGCATGGTTGATTTTGATTATAGAAATGTTAGCCTGGAAATCGCTGGAGGATTCACAATTTCCTTCAGTAGAATAATATGTTTGTGAAGTTGCGTGATATGCCTCATTGTGGTATACCAATGAGCAATAGTGCACACAAGAGAGAAAGATATTATTTTTATTATATCACATGGATTTGCATATGTTGGTAAACCAACATCCTTGCATCTCGCCGAGCTTGTACCAGCAATATAACTGTGTTGCGAAGTTCAAGGCATATTTTCACAGAATATATATACAGGCCCACAAAGACAACATGAAGACATGGAATTCCATGCCATACTTGGTAATAGAAGATGATGTATTCACACTAGTACAAGGATGGATCACAAAATGGATGATTTTGATGGAGAAAGATGCAGAAGATGGTCAAATAGAGGAGGAAACATCGAAGCATGGAGAACCTAGTAGAAAATATAAAGACAAGGATGAGGAAGAGGAAGAATATGAGGAGCAGCATGAAAAATATCCTCATGGAGGAGATGAGTATAGAAAAGAGCTAGAGAAGATAGAGACATATAAATGAAAGAGGAAGATACACAATGAAGCTTCCTCAAGGAGAAAAAAGAAGAAAAAGGCAGATAATTCAAAGTATGTACTACCCTTGGTCCTTAATGATGGGGACCTGGATGAAGCCGGGTAGAAAATTCAAGAGGAAACAATAGAGTCTTGGAACAAGATATAAGATCGCTACGGTGCACTCCTAACAGGTGTCGAGGAGAGTATTGTAGAGTCAAAAATATTGGCATAGACAACCAAAAAATCAGTGCAAATAAGGGAAGGGCTTTGACAAGAAAGACTGATAAAGCTGACATTTGGGATATGGATAATGTAGATACATGTCGGAGCTCTGCATTTTGACCCCGTCGAAGTACAATATTAGGCGAAAGTATGCAAGCATGTCAAAATGAACACCGCAGTGCTGTCAATTCATACATTGCATGAGTTGCATCAAGGAATCACAGATAAGCTGTAGAAGTGAGAAAAACTCACCTCCAACTTGAATATTTAGTAGAACAAGAGTGATATTCATTGAATAAAAAACTTGACCAGGCCATCAAGGAGAAGGAGTAGGCAGAGTAGCAACAACAAAAGTTAAAGGATGTGGCCGAAGCCACATGCCGATAAGTTCTGAACATGGATATCCGTGAGGAGGAATCAATCGAAGACAAGGTCGCAAATCTTAGCCTTATAGTCAAGGAATACAAAAATAAGATCACAGATGTCCAATTTGGGTATGAAATAAATATTGGGGAGCTGCAAATGAAGTTGTAGCCAACCAAACAACCGGAAGTAAGAGAGAAGAGGGAGACTGACCTGAAGATTGTAGTGGTCGGTGTCTCCGCATCAATGGCAGATTATTTGATGAGACTTTGTATATTTTGACTTCCCTGCAGCAGGATAAAAATTTGGAGAAGGTAGAAGAAGAGATCCAGCAGAAGCAAAATTAGCTGGAGGAAATTCGGGCAGCTGCGAAGACCTTTCCGGTATCACAAAAACTCGTGAGGATTAGTGAAGGAAAGGTCCTTCATAAGCAGATCGAAGAGCTAAGAAGGGAAGAGCGTGTTTTTATGGAGAGAACTCATCCATCGCATGATGAGGCTCTCCAACTATCTCAGGAAGTATATGGGAAGCTTCAGGAGTTTTGACAGAGAGATAGTACTGAAGAATACTACAGGACCAGTGATAGAGGCACTACTGGAAGAAGTGTGTAGTGAAGAGAGGCAGGCTGCAGAGATACTACAGAAATTAAACAAGGCCTACGACAAAATTGTAGCAAATATTAGGGGCAAAGAAGCTGAGTGACTCGTGACGAGTCACATGTGAGTGTTGGCGGCATGTTGGGCGTAGTCGAACTTGGCCTAGATTTTGATGAAGACTCCACATTTTTAGGAGTGGAGTGAAAAGTGGATTTCACAGTGAAACACTTTGAATATACCGCATGGTATCATATGGGCTTCAAGGCGGGTCGAAGACCCTCCTTTTTGTAAAGAAAATTTTTGTAATGGGTTTTGGGTCATATTTGAATTTTTTATGGAGTCCATGGTATTTGGACCATGGTATTTTGTCGATGATGTAATTTCATATAAAGGGATGTAATTCTATGTTTAGAGACAATTAGTTTGACCATGGTTATGGGAAAGTATTTGTAATCAATATTTTGTAGTGAAGGGAAGGCTCTGCAGCTGAGTGCATAGAGACCTGGAAAGATTCTGCATCTTAGTATGTAGACCACCTGCAACTTAGTGCATTGGTCGAGGTTGATTGTATTCAGAGGCTCATCATAATAAAGAAGAATTTTTGCGGATGGTATTTTGTGTTTTTATGTGCTTTATATATATATTTTCTTAATATCTATTGTCGCATTTTAGTTCTGTGCATAATGGTTTATGGGTTTTATGGTTTGTTTATGATTAAACTGAATGAGGTGAAGTAATTTGTAAGTGTGAAGAGTAATATAACCGAAAAATACCACATTTGCGAGTCCCTCAAGGATGAAGAAACCTGGTTCTGCATCCTCCCATAGTCACCTCGAGTGAGACTGCGATCTGCTTGCAGGTCATTGCCGAAAGGGCCAATGATTGAGGGTTTTGTTGGTGCACAATATAGTTTGAACCTGGGTCAGCCTAAACCAAGCCAACATATAGAATTGCAAATTCTCAAGAAATTTAATCTAAATCAAGAGACACAATTCTACTCTACTGCTCTATAGAAATTAATTCACAATTTAGAATAACATTTTCAAACATGCATCAATAAGATACACAAGTACAAATATGTATCTAGGGAAACCGATTGGTGAAATCCCTTCAGCTTGCTTGCATTAATCAGATGAATAGATAATGTATTACAATTTCTAGCTTGATTTGAGCTCAAACTGCAAGTGAATAACCTTTCTCTTTGTTCAATAAGAAGCTATGATCGAGAATTAGCCAATTTCTACCTCTGCTTGAGCCCCTATTTCCTTGCGCAAATCTTGAGCAATTATGCCCCTATTTTTTAGGGATTCTCTTCCAATTGATTGCGCAACTCCCAAGGATTGATCCTTGATTGCATGAAACACTTGTACACTAAAAACCAGTATACAACTCTCATTGTTCAATAAGAAGCTATGATCGAGAATTAGCCAATTTCTACCTCTGCTTGAGCCCCTATTTCCTTGCGCAAATATTGAGCAATTATGCCCCTATTTTTTAGGGATTCTCCTCCAATTTATTGCGTAACTCTCAAGGATTGATCCTTGATTGCATGCAACAGTTGTACACTAAAAACCAGTCTACAACTAATGTTACACTGCCTTGGAATCTCCACCACAACTGAGAAATTTGAATTCCTTTCATGCATGAGCTATTTTTGGTTGATTGATTAGTTAAATGGATGATCATTGAGTTAGACTATTGTCCCACTCCACAACTTTCCTCCAACTAGTTCTATCAACGGTTAGAACTATTTTAACTAAATACAACTGGAAATAATTGAATTGGATTGCTACAAATTAGAAATCAACACATGCAAACTGAACTCCAAGCCCTTAACTCGAATTTACTCTTCTAATTGAGTGACAAGATCCATTTCACCTTAGTTAACTACCTCCAATTTGTCTGTTGATGTGGAAATTTTGAATTTTCTCAGTTTGACCAAGACTAAATCAAATTGAGCCTTTCTTGCTACATTTTTTCAACATAGTACAAATATAAATGATCCCATGACTACAAGTAGCAATCCTCTGATAGTTTGCACCAGCTAAATTTTTTTGGTGCTCCCAAGGAACCCCATGAGAGTTGGGTGCAACCCCAAGGTATTTCATCGATAGATGAGGCCCACAATGGTAATAGGGATGTATAATAATAATATAATTAATAATTTCACACTTATAAAGTATATACTTCTAAGTTTTTTTAGTTGTTCATTTACGATTGTCTACTTATAAATTTTGTGGTTTAAATGGAAGAGAATTATGTATAGGAGGATGCTTAACTAGAAGTGGAGAATAAGGTAGTAATTTCAACGATGTCGACTAGTGCACCCGTTAAATAATTATATTGCAAAGGTATTTTTTGTTATTAAAAAACTACTTCAATGATATTAAATAATTTTCCATATAAATTTAATATTTTTTGTAGGTGATGCCCCCCCCATGACATCCTCTACTTTGTGAGATTATGACCAAGGGTGCAATATATGAGAGGAGCCAATTAGAATCATCATCATAACATCCTCCGACCAAAAGATGAAAATGCATAAATGGATGGAAAAATTAAGAACTTTTTAGGTCGTAATAAGAAGAGGAATTTTTTTTTGATGATGTACAATATTATAATGTATTGTATAAGAGAGATCATTTTATAATATTTTTTATGTATAAAATGACATATTGATGTTTTAATATACTTGAATGAATTCTTGCATATTTTTTTTGGATATATGACTTTGAATGAGTATATTGAATAATTTTTTGTACTTATGTTAGAAAAATATGAAATATACTTGCTTAGAAGTTGTCATAGGATGAATGTGACAAATATGTTTCTTTATCAATTTTTTGTTTTACTAGTGTGTATGCTTGAATCTTAATGTTTCAGTATCAAATTTTTTTATATTGGATAAATTGGGTACCGGGGAATGGAGAGTGATGTGAGGTAGAGGATTGGACAGAGCTTCCACCTTCACGCAGTTGGCCCAATTCATTAAAGAATAATTTAGGATTTGGATAGTATTGGAGAAAACCTCCCTCATTCAAAATATGAACAACAAAATCGATGCTGACTTCATTATTGCTCCGCAAAATCATGGAATATTTTCTGCAAGATTATACTACTCCAATAAATTTTTCTTTAAACCAAGATGATATCATTCATGTATTCATGTGCTTGATTCCTTTTTATTTTTATTTTGTCATAAAAATGTTTCTTAATTTTTTTAATTTTAATTTTTTAATTCTTTATCTACATTTAACATAATTTATGTGCATTGCATGTATTCTTATTACAGAAACTTGTCATCCACAAATGTAACATGGCTAGAAATCAAGTGGACAAATTTCTAGGTATTTTTTATCATCTTTGAATAAAAATATATGTGATTAAATGGGTGGTATTGAGATTAAATGGTAGATATGTGATTAAAAATATAATTTGAGAGTTTTCGACGCAATTAGGGTACTCTATGCATTAAAAAAAAAGATTCTTTTTCCAATGTTAGGTCCTCACACCTATTAGCCTATTATGTTTCCATATTAGTACATTGTAGTAAATGATATGAACCTATCTTTACTTGAAATTCCGACATCATTTTTTCTAGGTGATGTCTTCCAATTGATTGGGCAACCTCTTAGCCTGTTGAGCTAGGGGATGTTCTCTATCATGAAATGCATTTTGAACACATGCATTACTTGCCAACTCTTTCTCCTATCCTTTGTACAAAATCCTCACGATGTGTCTATGCAAATTTTCACTTCCAGCTAAAGTTGTAAGCTTGTATAATTTAAAGTTAGGATCATTTTTAGTTAACAAATAATCAAATAAATTTTCTACTCAAATCAACTTATACCATCTAATTCTAATTCATTTAGCTTTTCTATTTTGAGAAATAGGGTTTCTTATCCATTCTTCAAGCCCTCTATAAACCTTCCTCAAGGCTACTCTTTTTCATACTATCTTTTTATTTTAGTAGTAAAAGTTCTAATTTAGTCATTATTTCCTAACAATTGGTCCCATTTTCTATTGTCTTATTGTGAATTATTCAATAGGAGTTCCCAAACTCTGATGGAATCAAGTCTATAAACACAAAAATTCCTTGATACCAACTGTCATGGACCTAAAATTAGACTATCCTTCTTAACCTAAGGGTTATATCACTTATAATATAAGAATTTAGAATCCTTTCCATGTTTAACCCACTTAGTTCATCCAATAAAAAATATTATACATACCATCCAATTACAACCTAAAAATACTTTTCAATACAAGACTTGACCAATTCCATAAATTAATTAGAAATATATATTCAAGGAAAAGTAACATTCAAAACACATGAAACACCCACAATGCACAAAACATGTAAATGAATTGCATCCAAGCACCTCCTAAGAATATCCAACAACCCTGTAGAAGCCAATCCATGAAGCATCAGTAGCCCTTCCTCCTATAGGGATTACTTCCATATTATTTTTAGTTAGTTTACATAATTTTGTTTCTCTACCTAATCTCTAAGCATGGTAAAATATCAAATAAGACTTATCTGACCCAACTCTCGTCTTCCTTCCTCTTGTCCTATGCGAAATCATTCCATGTAGTTCTAGGGGTGCTCAGAATCCTTCCCAAACATCCCTGGCAACTAGGTCATTGGTTCCCACATAGTTCCATTCACTAGGTTGTCTTGATCTTGCCATGGTAGTCCCGTTCTCCAATTTTTCTTGAGCTAGCCTAAGTATTCTAGTCATTTCATCCATCTAGGCCCATGTGTTCCCAAGTGGTTATATGCACTCTGTTTATCCAAAGGAAAATAATTCTAGTCATCTTTGTCAATGTTTTCCAAAGTGTACTTGAATAATTTCATAGTGCACTTGAATCATTTAAGTATGATCCTAGGAGAGACAAAATATTTAAAAAAAAAAAAAATTGGTTATATTTTTAAATCCTTTTCATGTACTATTATAAAACCTCCAAATCTGATATTTGTTGATAATCAAATTGAATAATTGGTTCTCATTATTATAAATTATTGATAGCCTATAAGCCAAGGCCATGGATCTTATTAGGTTTGAAATTTGAAATTAAAAACTAGACTATATTTATCTTGAAAAAAGAATGAGTTTCTTGCTAGCCATAATCATGCAAATAGTCAAGTATGGCACAAATTTTATTCCTTTAGCTCTATTTCACTCATTCGTTTTTTGAAAGACTCCTAAATCCTTCATTCACGTGTGGTATATTCAAACTCTCAATTGAATTTCTTCACATATAAGCACTTAATGAGCCAACATGATATTGTTTCTTTTTGTTTTTTACTTGAAATAGAAATTTAAGACCCTTTATCGGTATTCTTTATGTTCCATAATTTATTTCATTACTAGTGTATTTCTTCAATATTCAAAGAGATGTTTGAATAATATCCCAAATTAGCATACATGGTTAAACAATATCTAAATGTTTGGTTGTTTGATTTGATCATTATGCCTTCTATGATTAGTAATTCTAGCATGGCTTCTACGTATTTTATCCACATATGCATTACAACAAGTTGAATCTTCTTCTTTACATCTCAACCATTTTTTATCCATGTAGTAATATATTTTGGTCTCCTAACCTGTTATTTTCTTGAGTATATATATAGATGTGTGTGTGTGTGTGTGTTAATGAATAGTGAGTCATCACACAAAGATGATGGTGAAAAGAGTGTAAATGGTTTTAACGATAGAAATTTTATGCACCTATGCATGCATTGGCATAGCCAAGAATGAAATTCAACTTCCACCAAGTGTACCAATTCAATTTTAGGTAGGCCTTGGTAGAAAAGGGAACACATTCTTAAGAGTTGGCATCTCATGAGTGCACAATAGTATGGGTATTAAAGCTACCATTTTTTAAAATGTTTTTCTCACATCAAGCATCCCCATATTCTCTTCATTGTCAATTTTTGTTGCAAAGAATTGTGAATTACGGATAAAACACACTTCCCTAGATAGATGAAAATCTAGAAAAATAGATTAAAGACTATAAGACTAACTTTCCTAACTCAGAGTAGACACACAGAAAGGATTAGAGGCTTACCTATAATCCAAGCGCTTCTAAAGGGCTCCTTTTGTTGCTTCTGTTGTAGCTTAAAATTTAAGCGGTTTGTAGGCAAAAGGATTCCTGCAAGAAAGAACACAAAAAATAGAAGATAGAAATAATACAGATGTCTATTCAAGTTAGTTAGCTAAATCAGTAAAGCATAAACAATATACATCAACTAATATCTTACAATATGGAAAATCAAAGCTAATACAGATGCATATAGGGAAAAGTACGTTGTATTCTTTATTGATGATAGAAGGAGAGGTTACAACGCAATGAATGATTTTAAGTGACCCTTATAGCAAAGATCCTCAGTGCCATCACAATATAAATCTCTCCAGCAGATGTTACAAAAATCTAACTCTCAATTGAAAATCCACCAGCATCTCTCTACTCAAATTATTCCTTATCTAACACTCAAATCTATGCTCAATTTATCGAGGAGTTGAAGGTTGTTTTGCAACCAATGACTTTCCAATAATAGGCAAGACATGTTCCCAATCTTGTAGATGTCAAATGGACACTTGGATTCGAAGCTTGACACATGTGAACTCTTCTAGAAGGCACTGGCCAAGTGGAGATTCCAGAACAATGAGAATTTCGCTCCCAATGTGACCAACGCACCTGTGAATGTCGGGAAGTGCTTTTCAGAGTAGCCTTGCATGGGGCTACTTGCATATGCAACACACTTAGTCCCCTTAGAGGTAGTGTTTTTGAGCTCTCATATGCTATATAATAAACTTCAAACCTTGGAAACCTTTGCTTGATGAAAGTCATGCTTGATTTGTCTTGTTCTTGCCTTAGAGCATGTGGCAACTTGAAATTATAGGGAATGATAGACCCTTAGTCATTGGTCCTAAAGATCATGCCCATTTAACCAAGTCATTGGGAATTATGCCCAAACTGATCTATAACAATTTCTCCCTAAAGCATGAGGTAAAAATAATAAAAACATTTGATTGAGATGCTTTACACTATGATGGGATGGATATGAAGAAGAGTGGTCACCTACATCAATATTACAATAAATACATCATGATATATCATCTTTGATCATAATTGATAAGCGTAGGCATTCCCATGTTCAACATATAAACAATCTAATAAAATGTACACAATTCAGAAAGTCGTCGACACTGGAATGTTGCCCAATGCAGACATGCCTACATATATAGGCCCATGTTCGGATGAAAATATGTATGTAAGGTCACCGTATAGATGATGTGTACAAAAATCCTAAAATCATAGCCCGGATGGCTGAAAATAGATTTGGGGTCTTCTTATCTCATTCACTCGATCATTCGGGTACAAGTCTAGCCATGCGAATATATGATTTGTCGTCAAACATGAAAGACATCGTTTGATTACCAGCCAATGGTGTGAGCTGTTAACAAACATGAGAGAACCACCATTAATAAAAATGGCCCTCAAGGTACTGCAGTACATTTTGTAAGGTGTGAATAGATGATTTGATGTCGAACGCCAAACAAAATATTTCAGTCAAAGGTCCAGAAGCGAGGATCTTGTCGATGTTGTAACAAGCCTCATGGTACTGGAATATGATTTTTCTAAGTGAACTTCCTAGATATTGATTTTTTGTCGACAGGAAGCCACCTTATTGTGAAACAGGAGTTACTGATTTTGGAGACAAGGGTATGAATTGATATAGAAATTTTCAGGGATGACAGTCATGAGAATAAAGGTTTACAAGTATTGCAGAAGGATGATTTTATTCTCTGGATGACTTCTCTTGAACATATCGATGACACTGTGATGAGTTGGCAGCATTGACCCAAAACTGAAGTGAAGGTATGATGAACCATAGGTGTGAAGGAACCGTCAAGATGATTACCCAACCCAAACAGTCACGGACATGAAGTGAAGGAAGTGTCATGTTCAAGAGCGACTTGCTACCATAAAGAAATTTTTCTCACTTTTCCCAAATTTTCCCCGGTCATTTGTCGACCATTACCTCTTTATTTTTTAACAAGCTTGAGGAGGGTAACATTTGCTCGATCTATAATTCAACCCTTTGGGTGAATAAAGTATCGCTATTTAATAATTTAATGAGTCTAGCGATGAATGAAACTCGATTGTTGCCATGATCGATAAGCTCGTTGCTATTTTATGTTTTAACAAGCTTAACAACAGTGACAACCCAATCATTTTTCATATTTAGAGAGTTTGAAAAAGAGGACGAAAGAAAACTTCATAAGTACTTTTTCGTAAATTTGTCACTCAGATCTGAAAAAGTGTAAATAATATCGGAGAGAACCTCTTTGGTCAGTTTTAACCAAGGTATTCCTTTTTCGTAAATAATATATCTCAGTCTGGAAAAGGGTTAAACTTATACTGAGTAGATATCGATTCATTTACTTTTACGAGCTTGAAAAGACAAGTGCTTGACAATCTTTTCACATTATCGGAGTCTGAAAAGAGCTAAAAGAAGACTCCAAGGGTTCCTTTTTCACTGTTATCGAAGCTCGAAAAAGAGATAAAAGTGCACTTCAAATCATTTTTCGTTTTTAATAAAGCTCGAAAAATAAGGAGAAAAAGTATGCTTTGTGGTCAAGTCATTCTTTGAATAAATCTGCACGATTAATCTTTTCATCAGTTGTATTTCTTGTTCAAAACAACATCAAATGGATTAAAAATACCTGTTTCATGATAAAAACATAATAAAACTATAGTCATAGCAATAAATTTAACTCGCAAATAATTAAATGACTATTAAAAGTAGTTTCACTATTCATTTTTACCATTCCATAGTTACCATTTGCATTTTGGAGCTCTGAACCTAATTTTTTCCCCGAACTTCAGCTATTGATTATGATCGTTTCTGTGGACATATTTCGTCGCTGTTTGATCTAGGTTAGTGCCATGAACCTCCTCTTTCCTTTTGTATTCATTTTATCTCCAATTTCTGCAAATTGTTAGGGTTTTAAGGCCCCTAGGGTAAATTCTGCCAAAAATGAGGGAAACGCACCCATGAATGTCGAAACCTGTGTTGCATAGAAGGTAAAGTGAAGTGTACTTACATGTGTAACACACTATCTCTTGTTAGGGAGTGCGTTGGGCATAGTTTAATTTTTTTATTTTCTCATTATGCCCAAAATTGACCTAGTATTTTGCAATGAATGGAATCTAATGGATTTTATGGTTGTATTTCATGTTTCCATCAAATTATAATTACGATTACATGGAGGGAAAGAGAACATGAAGAACAAGATATGATTTCCTTGAATGATCCGGGTACTGTAAGAGCCCTAAGAGATTGTGGACTCCTTAAGTACTTCAAATTTTCCAGGATGAGGCAACAAATAGAACTCTTGGAGTTCTTAGTCTGAGCATGGGATCCGGCAATGGAGGCATTTCATATTAAGAACCAAGTGGTTCCCATAACAGTTGAGGATGTGTAGTTTCTCACAGGTTTGTCGAGAAGAGGTTTGCCCATTTCAATCTCAGGGTCTACTGTTGGAGGAGAGACAGTGAGGGATTATATTCTGCAGTATTTATATCTAGGGGTAGAACCTAGCAAAGATGGAAAAATAAACATCCGGGATGTAAGATATTTTCCTTTGAGAACTATCCTTTTCACAATCGCTAAACTTGTTGGCACCGTTACACTACATGTAGTGAATAGATCGTATATGCAGTATGCGCTAGGGTGTATAAAGCCAACAGTATTCAATTGGTCTGAAGCTGTTCTATCTTAGATAAAGGAACAATTGAATAAATCAAAGGGAGGAAGGAAGAATAATTTCAGCTATGGTTCTATCCTTATATCCTTCACCTTGGAAAGGATTCCAATGATGCAGCCACAACATGTGACACTGGATATAGCTAGTCCTAGAGATTCTCGAATGCAGAGATGGGTAGATTCACTCATGGGTTGACATGCAGGCCAATCGAATGTTGTGTTCTCTACTTCATTCTTTGCTTAGTTCTGATGACAGATTGTTGCCATCAATGAGTATGCATATGCAGGCATCGATTTTCGAGGAGATCCAAATTTAGCATTACCAGAAGGCACTCAGTGGGGTGCAATAGGTAAGAATGTTTTGACCATGTTTTTTTATTTTCCTAAGGTTTATACAATGTTTTTGTATTGATGATTTTTTCCCAAGACTAAACTAAATTTTTGATGTAATGCAGATGTTGGTCGTGTTCAACCAGTAGTGGAACCGGAGTGCGAAGCATATGTAGGGCTGTTGGGAGAGCATTCCTTCAGGATCTTGATATGGCTGAGACTCTGAATGAGCTTCAAAAAAACATAGAAAGCTTGACCTTCGAGATTCCAGATTTCCGGACCGAAGAGCTTCCTATGTGACTGTAGCGACACACTATTGGGGTTCCTAACTATTGGATGCAGTTACTTCGTAGAATAGCTAGATCTATAGCATGTTATCATGAGCACCACTAGTTTACTATTGAAATTTTTCATACATTTTGAGGTTAGATGACCAATGTTTCTTGGGCACAAATTTTGTAAAAACCTATAACTATCCATCTATATGATTTTAGATTTTTTCCTATGTTTATTATGCAATCCTATTCAATGATGTCAATTTTTTCTTTACATATGTTGCAAATGTCTGTCTAAAACCTGATTAGCTAATGAATCAGTCAATGTGTTCAAATTTCTGGAAATGTATTGATATTGAATAAAATAAAAATGTCTTTCCAAAAGTTGAACTCTTAGGAACAATCTAAGAAGTGTTGGATTTCTAAGAGTATAAACACTAGTAAGTTGCAATACCACAAGTTGTGAGTCTAACCCTATGATTATGCGGTTAATGCCAAATGAAATGGCATCAGAGAGAATTTCGATCAACGCGCTATACTCAACGATATTGTTCTTCGATCTACCAATACAAATCCCTTAAAAACTCACTAACTCGCCGTTCGAAGCAAAATTGGCCCACGCTGCAAAGGATAGATTTTGTGTACTATGACTAGCACCATCAGCATATCCAACAAATGGTTCCGAAGATTCAGACATCTGCGATGAATGTAAAGCGGATTAATAACGTCAATAAAACTCTAAAAAAAAATTAATATAGTGAATGAAAATCAAAATCATATATACAATATAATACAAAAAATTACTACGCTCATGATTAAGCATAGTAACGTTTCAAATACAACCCATTTTGGCTGCACCAACGAAATTCCATCGTAATCAACTAACCCATAGGCACCCTTAGCAAGAAATATTTTGACAATATAGGGGAGATTCCATAATGGCTCAAACTTTCCTGTACCTATTACATCAGCTTCTTGATCGTAAAGAAGGACCAAGTCATCCTATGAGAAAATGTGAGGCTGGACATTTTTGTCGTATTCCACCTTTATACGTCTCTTATGTGCTTCGTTGGACAATTGGGCTTCATGATGTGGTTCATCAATATGGATGAGGTTAAGTAGACACGCTTCTTCTTCTGAGGTGTCAGGTAACAAGTCTATTGCGAGTTTTAACGATGATATTTCGCATTGGATTGTTAAGATAGCTTCCAGACCATACACCAATTGAAAAGGAGTAAATCTGGTTGTGTTTCTCACCGAGGTTCGATACGCCCACAAGGCGGAGTATAGGATCAAATGCCAGTTCCTTTTACGAACTCCTATCATTTGTTGAAGCATTCGTTTAAGAATTTTTTTAATAGCCTCAACTTGTCCATTTGCTTGTGGATAATAAGGAGTAGAATTATCATGTGACAATCCTAACTTGGAAGTCAATTCAGACATCATGTGGTTGCAAAAATTCTTCCCATGATCTATAACTATAGCCTGTGGGACCCCAAACCATGCAATAACATGGTTGAAGAAAAAAAATGCAACTGTCTATCCTATGTTGTTGAATGTAGGCATCGCTTTGGCCCATTTGGTAAAATAGTCGAATGCGACAATAATATAACCATGCCCCCTGGATGAACGAGGGTTACAGGTCATGAAGTCAATACCCCATTTCGTAAATGGTCCAGAAGAGACAACAGGATGCATTGGCACTGGTGGTGTGTGGATCTTACGATAAAAAATCTGGCATGCATGAAAACTTCTGACCGCGAGGGTGCAGTCTCGAAAAATAGTAGGCCAAAAGTAATCGATGCGGAGTATCTTCTGCGCGGTAGCATATCCAGATAAATTTCCACCACAAGCCCCAACATGAAAATAATTTAACACTTTTTCCACCTCCTCATGAGTGAGGTACCTCCTTAAAATGGTATCGACACCATGATGATAAAGTGTATCGCCAAAAATCAAATAATCTTTGGCTTGGTATCGAATACGTCACTGTTTAGAGCAAGAGGTATTAGGTCGAAAAGTTTGGGTTTGGAGATAAATGATGAAATTCCCATACCAAGGATCAGATGATCCGATCAGAAACAAACACTCATTAGGAATTGATGGTTCCGACATAGTTGTAGTAATATCAAAGGGAAGGTCACAGAGAAGCTCAGCCAAAACTAAAGAATTCTTTGACTTGGATTTGATAAATTCCAAATAAAATTCCTGCAAAATGATGATCCATTTTGAATATTTTCCCCCTAGCAATTGACGTGATAAGATATAAGTCATGGGGTTGCAATCTGAAACTATTGTTGTTTTTCAGAGCAGGATATAATGGTGAAATCTTTGGATAGATTGAACAGCTGCCAAGGCAAGCTTTTCTACGTATGAGTACTTAACTTCCATATCATTGAGATTACGACTCAAATAATAGATCGGATGTTCTATTCCATATTCTACTTGGACCAATACCTAGCAATGGTCATTTCAACAACGACAATATATAGGAAATAATCATTTTGATAATTAGGGGGATACATTAATGACGCTCAGACAAGAGTATCCTTGACAACATCAAAATAAGCTTGCGCAACTTGGTCCCAATGGAAGGGAACCCCCTTTTTCAAGAGTTGAGTAAATCCTTTAGCCATTTCGGTGTAGTTTGGAATGAACCTCCTTAGGAAGTTAGCCTTTCCTTGAAGTTTTTTTATCTGAAGTAAGTTTGATGGCGCAAGAAAATCAAGAATGGCCTGAACTTTTAATGGGTCGATTCGAATTCCTTCTTTTGAGACTACCAATCCAAGAAAATGACCAGAACCAACACAAAACACACATATATGTGGATTGAGGCATATTTTTTAGTGTCAGTAGCGTAAGAAAATGTTTCTCAAATGCATCGGGTGATCAGTATAATTTCGTGAATGCGATGGTAAATCATCTAGATACGATTGAACAATGTGCTTGATGTCATTGAAATCATAATCCATTACAAATCGGGCAGTGGCGACGGAGAAATGCTGCAGAGGCGGAGGAATGGTGGCGGAAGAGCGGAGAAAGAATCATAGTGTAAAGGCCAAATGCTTTTACCTGGGCGAATTACAAAGAAAAGGAACACAAAACAATGGAGCGGAGCATTAGATGTGGGGCCGACCGAGGCGGAGGGCGATTAAACATGAGCCGTGGATTTGCACGGGAAACGGACGGTGGGGATTTAATCGCACCATCGCAATCGGAGGTCGGAACGATCGTCAATTGCAACACATATTCAAAAAGTTCTGATTGCGATTAGAGGGGTGGTGCGATTAAGCGATAACCGTCAGATCATGAAACAGATGGACGGACAGGATTGAATCAGGAGACAGAGGAAAGGCCTGTGATCAGCGATCGGGAGAGGACTTGCGATTGTGCGATAGCCATTGATCTGCGGAAGAATGGACGGTTAGGATGCAATCGGGAGACAACAGGGGATACTTGCGATTGCGATCGGGCGGGGCAATGCGATTGAGCGATGACCGTTAAATCTGAAGGCCAGATCAACGGCTCAGATGTAATCGGAGGGCCAGTGCGATCGGGGGATCGGGAGTTGCGATGGCCGTCGGATCTGCGGGAGGATGGACGGCTGCGATTTAATCGGGGCGGAGACATGAAGACTTGCGATTGCGATCGGGCAGAGGGTGCGATTAATGCTGGACCGTCAGATCGCGGGGCAGATCAACGGTCAGGACGAGATCGGAGGATCGCAATCGGAGCTCGGAGGACAAGTCTTGCGATTGATCGAAGGCTGCGATTAGCGCTCAGCCGTCGATCTTTACAACCGATCAACGGACCAAAATACGTCGCGAGACATTGTTAATAAAACAATCGCATCGGGATTTATTTTTGATATAACAAAGAAAATGCACCCGCCCGGTCTTCCGATTGCGATTAGCGCCTGGGACTTAAGCGCTTGGTCCCAGCGCTGGGGCATGTGTGGGAAGTGGTTAAGGGGAAGGGGCTAGGCCTTAGAATAAGGTCGGAAAGTGGGTTTTAGCCCCTTTTAATGGATTTTCAAGGTGAAGGAGGGGAACGATAGAGGGGAAAAGGGGGGAAGAAAGCTAAAAAAAGGGTAGGGGAAGAAATTAAATGAGATTTTGGGAGGATTTGGGGGGTAAATGGGGAAATAGAAGGGGAGAAAAGGGGGGAATAGAAAGAGGTTAAATGAGGGAAAAATAAAGGGGAGAGGAGGCCTTTGGGCATTTCTTCACATAACAGAGAGGCTTTAAAAGGGGAACCAGCAGAGGGGATTTGATCAGAGGACAAAAGACACAAAGAGGCTTCACGGAGACTGTGTTTTTAGAGGAAATGCATTCCTTGAAGACTCAAAAACAATTTAGCCCCCCTATTTTCTTGTCAAAAATTTCATAGGGGGGCTAACAGTGGCTCCACATGGGGATGGCTTCTTCTTGAAGGAGCCAAGAAACCAGAAATTGATCTCTTGGTGTAGGCCAGATGCCTGCTGCTTAGCACATCCCTTCTTCTTTGATCAGCTGCCACAAGCTGTGAAGACAACATATCAGCAATAAAATTCTCCCACACAACTACCTACCAACAATATAGTCCTAACATTTTTTCTTCTTGGGTGAATTTGGACTTGCAGACCCTTTACATCATTAAATTTTACAAACAGGAAAAAATAAACCTATTCTACTTCTACCCTTATTACTCCATGGGACCAGATTGGACTGTTGGTCTCATATGTTTCTCTACCTACACTACTACCTGCTAGGATTAGACTGTCTAGCAGGTTTCCTCTCTACATTCTAAGACAGCAATTTAAACAACTAATCTACTTGCTGATAGGCTGAGCTTTATTGAGCTTTTCCTACCTACCCTACTCTAACTGAAATATTTACAAGTCTAGCTTGCAAACATGGTTTTCCAATGTAACCATCCACCAAGTGATCCCATGGCTGGTCCTTCTTGCTCAACTCCTTGAGCATGCTGGATAGGCAGGGCAGCTCCCACTCTTTTTGTTTGATAACAGCAGCTTTGAAAAATTTTCTTTCTGTCTGCAACATGCTGCTCAAAAATACCTTTGATCCTTCTTCATATGTTTGCAGGAAATGTGCATAAGGATCATGGAAAGATACCTGGCTATGAATATTTGGCAGGCTGGCTTCGACCAGGATCTCTTCTTCTTCCACTGGATCAAGAAGAAGACTCTCGAGAGAGAGAGAATCTCCCTCATCTTCTGAACTGGAGGACTCATCGATAGACAAAGGAGTCCTTCCTGAGTTTCATATACTGTACAGCCTGAAAGGTCCATGCATTTTGACAGGCTTGTCTTATACATTTCCTTCCTTTCAAGAGGAAACTTTGCTTACCGTGCTGGGAATTCTTTTCTCTCATCTTCCATATGCAGAACGTTACGTCCATTCACAGACACTATCACCATGCTTTCGTACTTCTAACGTGCTGTGTGATGAAGTAATCTCACCAAGCTTCCACTGCCTCCATGACAATGTACCTTTTTCGTCTGACCATAAGAGAGGCCTTTTAACTGGAATCAATTAAACTCAATTAAATGACCTACAGAGTTTGCAGTTTCTAGTAGAAGATGTGTCTGTGGATCATTTATTTAATATTCTACCATCTTTTCAGATCAAAAGAGGGATTTCCCTTTCATTAGGGACAGAAGAACATCAGTCCTCTCTCTCTTGCGTTAGCTGACTGGGAGGCGGGATGTCTTCTTGAACCTCTTCTTCTTCATCAGACTCTGCCTCTTCCACGTAGTCGTCTGCTTCCCCAAGGCAGCTTTCCCTATCAGCCTTTGCTAATAGGTCCTGATATTCTTTGGTCGGCATAACACAAGACGCAGGTAAGCAATCAGGCAATTTCTGATCACTTTCCTCTTCATCTTCTATAGATTCTTGAGCATCATATAGGTCCTGCTCATCTTCTAGATCTTGAGTTTGTTCTTGTTTTGAAGACGACATGGCCTGCTCTAAATAATCATCATCTGCATTCATATTAGCCATGTACGTCTCCAGCATTTCACCAAGCACTTCTGTTATTCTGCATACTTTATTATACAAAGCATTATACTTTGCATCCCTATCCATGCTTGGATTCACGCTTCTGTAAAGAAGGCTACTGTCTCTTCTCAACCAGTTCAGTGTTCTTCACCAGTGGAGTCATCAGGTCTTTGGATCATAGGGAGTGTGGAGTCGCCAGGTGGATGATTATGACTGTTTGGAGCTGGATGCTGTCCACCATCAGCAATGAAAAGCCAATCTAGAGACAAAGAAGTTCTGTCCCCAGTGGAGTCGCCATTATGTTGGGGTTCCCATGTTTTGGCCAGATTGGCAAGACCAAAAGATGAGACAACATCAAAACCACTTTGGGGCCCTAGGATCTAGCCCTCCTAGACCCGGAGAGGGATCTCTCCAATAGAGCAAAGAATGATTTGTCTTTAAAGCTTGAATTGAGGTATTAGGCTAGGTATGAAGCACAGAAGGGGGTTTTAAATGATTTGGTTGAAGGGTTGCTGGGTTGGTTAGGAGATCATGGACTGGGAAAGCAATGGGAGAAAAGGAACAAAGCAGCAGGATGTTTCAGCAAAGAGGATGGGTTAAGACAGTGCCATCCATTGGGCTATGGAGTCGTGAAAGGAAATTACTTGCATCCACTAGCCAAGGCTTTCAAAGGGCAAGTCATCTAATACTAGAGGATCTTTAGATTAGATGGTGGGGTGGAACATTAAGGGAGAAAAGTGAAAGAAGGAGAACAACCCAATTTCTGTCTATAGATTAGGTCAGAGGTCATTTAACTCCAGACCTGCTTAGACATACTCGAATGCAACTCTCGAAGAGGGACAAAGGGGCTGCTTATAGATCAAACAAGAGGACATTTAACTCCAGGTCTGCTTTAGCAACTCCAAGGGAAAGATAGAGATAAGATTACAGAGAAAGATCTAAGAGGCAAACCCCCAAGTTCATACATCAGCCAGCAGGCAATAACATCCGTTGCGCTGGTTAAACCCATGAATTAACTCTTAGATAGCACATGGAGCAGAAAACATAAAGGTAGGGAGAGTAGACAGCATAGGGAACCTAACAAGGGTGAATCCTATACCATTATTCTGATGCCTACCAGAAGAACATGAAACAATATGGAAATGTAATAAACAGAGTTAAGAAACACATCACCAATAGTAATAGACCAGGATCCTGTGAAAAGTGCTTTGATTAATTGATGCAACACCAGTCATGTACAATATGGCTCAATGGTTGTTATAGCCCAGACTTTCTCCTCCCAGCCTATTACATACAACTACTCTGCTACTCCCTCCCACGACTGTTCTAACAATCAAACTGAATCCCTCTAACAACAGATGCCCAACAAGGCAACAACAACCGAGCAACCGACAACAACCTTTACATTATGTTCTCGGGGATCTTTTATAGGAGAAGAGGAAGAAACAGAAGTAGATAGACAATAAATGAATCTCATTAAGACAGTAAGGCGAAAGTGTTCACGCCCATACTGCTTAATGGCTTTCTACAGCTCTGTATGTACTCTTTAATCCGTCTGGGGAGTCTCTGTCAGGTCAACTTTGACCTCGGATATGTTCCTTGGAGTCCTTTCTGGTGTCTGGAGCTCTGCGCTAGCCTTCTGAATAAATTAACTGGTGAAAGATTTGCAACTTCTCCATACCTCCATAACTGCTGACCAACAGTCTTTAATGAAGCTCTGTCAGGGCAATTAATCGTTCCAGGGCTCGAGGGGGCATGGAGATTTCTTTGTAGGCGGGTGACCTTCTGGAGAAGAGTACTTCTGCTGATATTTAAACACAGATAAGACTCTTTGCGTGCTTAAGTCTTCAAACTGCGCTTGAATCCTTTGAATGCGGGATTAGACGTTAATTATATCAATAATGTGCATTAATCCCTTTGAATCTCTTCTGCCGACTTGCTGGCGATGCCGAAAATACCTCTCTGTGCTAATCCGCACAGTGGAATAAACCTGTTACAAACTGGGCAGTGGCGATGGAGAAATGCTGCAGAGGCGGAGGAATGGTGGCGGAAGAGCAGAGAAAGAATCATAGTGTAAAGGCCAAATGCTTTTACCTGGGCGAATTACAAAGAAAAGGAACACAAAACAATGGAGCGGAGCATTAGATGTGGGGCCGACCGAGGCGGAGGGCGATTAAACATGAGCCGTGGATTTGCATGGGAAACGGACGGTGGGGATTTAATCACACCATCACAATCAGAGGTCGGAACAATCGTCAATCGCAACACATATTCAAAAATTTCCGATTGCGATTAGAGGGGTGGTGCGATTAAGCGATAATCGTCAGATCATGAAACAGATGGATGGACAGGATTGAATCGCGAGACGGAGGAAAGGCCTGCGATCAGCGATCGGGAGAGGACTTGCGATTGTGCGATAGCCGTTGATCTGCGGAAGAATGGACGGTCAGGATGCAATCGGGAGACAGCGGGGGATACTTGCGATTGCGATCGGGCAGGGCAATGCGATTGAGCGATGACCGTTAGATCTGAAGGCCAGATCAACGGCTCAGATGTAATCGGAGGGCCAGTGCGATCGGGGGATCGGGAGTTGCGATGGCCGTAGGATCTGCGAGAGGATGGACGGCTGTGATTTAATCGGGGCGGAGACAGGAAGAATTGCGATTGCGATCGGGCAGAGGGTGCGATTAATGCTGGATCGTCGGATCGCGGGGCAGATCAACGGTCAGGATGAGATCGGAGGATCGCAATCGGAGCTCGGAGGAAAAGGCTTGTGATTGATCGGAGGCTGCGATTAGCGCTCAACTATCGATCTTTACAACCGATCAACGGACCAAAATACGTCGCGAGACATTGTTAATAAAACAATCACATCGGGATTTATTTTTGATATAACAAAGAAAATGTGCCCACCCGGTCTTCCGATTGCAATTAGCGCCTGGGACTTAAGCGCTTGGTCCCAACGCTGGGGCATGTGTGGGAAGTGGTTAAGGGGAAGGGGCTAGGCCTTAGAATAAGGTCGGAAAGTGGGTTTTAGCCCCTTTTAATGGATTTTCAAGGTGAAGGAGGGGAACGATAGAGGGGAAAAGGGGGGAAGAAAGCTAAAAAAAGGGTAGGGGAAGAAATTAAATGAGATTTTGGGAGGATTTGGGGTGTAAATGGGGAAATAGAAGGGGAGAAAAGGGGGGAATAGAAAGAGGTTAAATGAGGGAAAAATAAAGGGGAGAGGAGGCCTTTGGGCATTTCTTCACATAACAGAGAAGCTTTAAAAGGGGAACCAGTAGAGGGGATTTGATCAAAGGAAAAAAGACACAAAGAGGCTTCAAGGAGACTGTGTTTTCAGAGGAAATGCATTCCTTGAAGACTCAAAACAACGCTTAGCCTGTTCCAAAGGCATTCTGTTGATGGGGATGGCTTCTTCTTGAAGGAAACAAGAAACCAGAAAATGATCTCTTGGTGTAGGCCAGATGCCTGCTGCTTGAACCATCCATTTCTTTCTTTGATTAGCTGCCATAAACTGTGAAGACATCATATCAGCAGTAACATTCTCCCAAACAACTACCTACCCACACTATAGTCCTAACATTTTTTCTTCTTGGGTGCATTTGGACTTGTAGACCCTTTTTACATCATCAATTTTTATAGACAGGAAAAAACAAACCTATTCTAAAGCTACCCTTATTACTCCATGAGACCAGATTGGACTTTTGGTCTCATAGTTTCTCTACCTACACTACTACCTGCTAGGATTAGACTGTCTAGCAGGTTTCTTTTCAACATTCTAAGACAGAAGATGAAACAACTAACTGCATGCTCATAGGCTGAGCTTTATTGAGCTTTTCCTACCTACCCTACTCTAACTGGAATATTTACAATCTAGCTTACAAACATTGTCTTCCAATGTAACCAGTCCATCAAGTGATCCCATGACTGGTCCTTCTTGCTCAACTCCTTGAGCATGCTGGATAGGCAGGGCAGCTCCCACTCCTTTTGTTCAAAAACAGCAGCCTTGAAAAATTTTCTTCCTGTCTGCAACATGCTGCTCAAGAATACCTTTGATCCTTCTTCAAATGTGTGCAGGAAATGTGCATAAGGATCATGAAAAGATACCTGGCTGCAAATGTCTGGCAGGCTGGCTTCGACCAGGATCTCTTCTTCTTCCACTGGATCAAGAAGAAGACTCTCGAGAGAGAGAGAATCTCCCTCATCTTCTAAACTGGAGGACTCATCGTATATTGGGGTTGAGTCCTCTCGGAGCTCTGATATGTTCTGCTCTGGTGTGCTAAGCTCCATGAAAAGGTCCATGTATTCTTGAGCAGGGGCTTGTTCCATTACTTCCTCCTTTTCAAGAGGAAACTCCTTGCTTTCATCGTGCTCAAGAATCTCTTCTTTGCTTTCCTCCTCATCTTCTGTAAGGAAATACTATTGGCGTCTGATCTCATGACACTCGTCACTGATGCTTTCATAACTTTCCCCATCAGTGTCATAGATATGTAGACCTGACCAAGTCCACCGTTTTGGGCGCACAACAAATATTTCTTCGTTCCGAACCACAGAGAATTCTTCTGAAACTGAATCATCAAACTCAACTAATGACTGAGCTGAAGCTTGTGTTCTATAGAAGATGTCTGGGGTGGACTGCTGGTTTAATATCCGGTCAATCTCTTCTTCTGTCAAAAGAGGGATTTCCCTTTCATTAGGGACAGAAGAACAACAATCCTCTCTCTCTTGCATTAGTTGACTGGGAGGCGGGATGTCTTCTTGAACCTCTTCTTCTTCATCAGATTCTGCCTCTTCCACGTAGTCGTCTGCTTCCTCAAGGCAGCTTTCCCTATCAGCCTTTGCTAATAGGTCATGATATTCTTTGGTCAGCATAACACAAGACACAGGTATGCAATCAGGCAGTTCCTGATCACTTTCCTCTTCATCTTCTACAGATTCTTGAGCATCATATAGGTCCTTCTCATCTTCTAGATCTTGAGTTTGTTCTTGTTCTGAAGGAGACATGGGCTGTTCAAAATAATCATCATCTGCATTCATATTAGCCATGTACGTCTCCATCATTTCACCAAGCACTTCTGTTATTCTGCATACTTTATTATACAAAGCATTATACTTTGCATCCCTGTCCATGCTTGGATTCACGCTTCTGCAAAGAAGGCTACTGTCTCTTCTCAACCAGTTCAGTGTTCTTCACCACTGGAGTCATCAGGTCTTTGGATCATAGGGAGTGTGGAGTCGCCAGGTGGATGAATATGACTGTTTGGAGCAGGATTCTGTCCACCATCAGCAATGAAAAGCCAATCTAGAAACAAAGCAGTTCTTGACTCTCAGATTTTTCCCCAGTATGGTCGCCATTATGTTGGGGTTCCCATGTTTTGGCCAGATTGGCAAGACCAAAAGATGAGACAACATCAGAACCACTTTGGGGCCCTAGGATCTAGCCCTCCTGGACCCGGAGAGGGATCTCTCCAATAGAGCAAAGAATGATATGTCTTTAAAGCTCGAATTGAGATATTAGGCTAGTTATGAAGCACAGAGGGGGGTTTTTAAATGATTTGGTTGAAGGGTTGCTGGGTTGGTTAGGAGATCACAGACTGGGAAAGCAATGGGAAGAAAGGAACAGAACAGCAGGAGGCTTCAGCAAGGAGAATGGGCCAAGACCGTGCCATCCATTGGGCTATGGAGTCATGAGAGGAAATTACTTGCATCCACTAGCCAAGGCTTCCAAAGGGCAAGTCATCTAATACTAGAGGATCTTTAGATTAGATGGTGGGGTGGAACATTAAGGAGGAAGGTGAAAGAAGGAAAGCAACCAATTTTCTGTCTATAGATCAGGTCAGAGGTCATTTAACTCCAGACCTGCTTGGACATACTCAAAGGCAGCTCTCAAAGAGACAAAGGGGCTGCTTATAGATCGGACCAGAGGTCATTTAACTCCAGGTCTGCTTTAGCAACTCCAAGGGAAAGACAGAGATAAGATTACAAAGAAACATCTAAGAGGCAAACCCCCAAGTTCATACATCAGCCAGCAGGCAATAACATCCGCTGCGCTGGTTAAACCCATGAATTAACTCTTAGATAGCACATGGAGCAGAAAACATAAAGGTAGGGAGAGAAGACAGCATAGGGCACCTAACAAGGGTGAATCCTATACCATTATTCTGATGCCTACCAGAAGAACATGAAACAATATGGAAATGTAATAAACAGAGTTAAGAAACACATCACCAATAGTAATAGACCAGGATCCTGTGAAAAGTGCTTTGATTAATTGATGCAACACCAGTCATGTACAATATGGCTCAATGGCTGTTACAGCCCAGACTTTCTCCTCCCAGCCTATTACATACAACTACTCTGCTACTCCCTCCCACGACTGTTCTAACTGTCAAACTGAATCCCTCTAACAGCAGATGCCCAGCAAGGCAACAACAACCAAGCAACCGACAACAACCTTTACATTATGTTCTCAGGGATCTTTTATAGGAGAAGAGGAAGAAACAGAAGTAGATAGACAATAAATGAATCTCATTAAGACAGTAAGGCGGAAGTTTTCACGCCCATACTGCTTAATGGCTTTCTGCAGCTCTGTATGTACTCTGTAATCCATCTGGGGAGTCTCTGTCAGGTCAACTTTGACCTCGGATATGTTCCTTGGAGTCCTTTCTAGTGTCTGGAGCTCTGCGCTAGCCTTCTGAATAAATGAACTGGTGAAAGATCTACAACTTCTCCATACCTCCATAACTGCTGACCAACAGTCTTTAATGAAGCTCTGTCAGGGCAATTAATCGTTCCAGGGCTCGAGGGGGCATGGAGATTTCTTTGTAGGCGGGTGACCTTCTGGAGAAGAGTACTTCTGCTGATATTTAAACACATATAAGACTCTTTACGTGCTTAAGTCTTCAAACTGCGCTTGAGTCCTTTGAATGCGGGATTAGACGTTAATTATATCAATAATGTGCATTAATCCCTTTGAATCTTTTCTGCCGACTTGCTGGCGATGCTGAAAATACCTCTCTGTGCTAATCTGCACAGTGGAATAAACCTGTTACAAACCGGGCAGTGGCGATGGAGAAATGCTGCAGAGGCGGAGGAATGGTGGCGGAAGAGCGGAGAAAGAATCATAGTGTAAAGGCCAAATGCTTTTACCTGGGCGAATTACAAAGAAAAGGAACACAAAACAATGGAGCGGAGGATTAGATGTGGGGCCGATCGAGGTGGAGGGCGATTAAACATGAGTCATGGATTTGCACGGGAAACAGACGGTGGGGATTTAATCGCACCATCGCAATCGGAGGTCGGAACGATCGTCAATCGCAACACATATTCAAAAAGTTCCGATTGCGATTAGAGGGGTGGTGCGATTAAGCGATAACCGTCAGATCATGAAACAGATGGACGGACAGGATTGAATTGGGAGACGGAGGAAAGGCCTGCGATCAGTGATCGGGAGAGGACTTGCGATTGTGCGATAGCCGTTGATCTGCGGAAGAATGGACGATCAGGATGCAATCGGGAGACAACGGGGGATACTTGCGATTGCGATCGAGCGGGGCAATGCGATTGAGCGATGACCGTTAGATCTGAAGGCCAGATCAACGGCTCAGATGTAATCGGAGGGCCAGTGCGATCGGGGGATCAGGAGTTGCGATGGCCATTGGATATGCGAGGGGATGGACGTCTGCGATTTAATCGGGGCGGAGACAGGAAGACTTGCGATTGCGATCGGGAAGAGGGTGCGATTAATGCTAGACTGTTGGATCGCGGGGCAGATCAACGGTTAGGACGAGATCGGAGGATGACAATCGGAGCTCAGAGGAAAAGGCTTGCGATTGATCGGAGGCTGCGATTAGCGCTCAGCCGTCAATCTTTACAACCGATCAACGGACCAAAATACGTCGCGAGACATTGTTAATAAAACAATCGCATCGGGATTTATTTTTGATA
The DNA here is from genome assembly GCA_034641835.2 of Pinus albicaulis. NCBI lineage: Eukaryota > Viridiplantae > Streptophyta > Pinopsida > Pinales > Pinaceae > Pinus > Pinus albicaulis. The sequence continues at coordinate 1,169,332,153 of CM076578.1, forward strand.
TAACAAAGAAAATGTGCCCGCCCGGTCTTCCGATTGCGATTAGCACTTGGGACTTAAGCGCTTGGTCCCAGCGCTGGGGCATGTGTGGGAAGTGGTTAAGGGGAAGGGGCTAGGCCTTAGAATAAGGTCGCAAAGTGGGTTTTAGCCCCTTTTAATGGATTTTCAAGGTGAAGGAGGGGAACGATAGAGGGGAAAAGGGGGGAAGAAAGCTAAACAAAGGGTAGGGGAAGAAATTAAATGAGATTTTGGGAGGATTTGGGGGGTAAATGGGGAAATAGAAGGGGAGAAAAGGGGGGAATAGAAAGAGGTTAAATGAGGGAAAAATAAAGGGGAGAGGAGGCCTTTGAGAATTTCTTCACATAACAGAGAGGCTTTAAAAGGGGAACCAGCAGAGGGGATTTGATCAAAGGACAAAAGACACAAAGAGGCTTCAAGAAGACTATGTTTTGAGAGGAAATGCATTCCTTGAAGACTCAAAAGCAATTTAGCCCCCCTATTTTCTTGTCAAAAATTTCATAGGGGGGCTAACACTGCCCAAGACAAATAGATTGATTGCTATGACAGCTCAATAGGGCTGGGTGGAAGAAACTCATCCAACGTATAAATATCATAATCACCCATACTCTCCCTTAAGCCAGATAGAGTGGAAGAGATCATGTAGTAGGTATCTATACTTGCAATTTATGCTGACATCGCGGGAAACGATAATGCAAAGGTTCCTATGAGAGTGTAATCCTTTAAGAGTCCTACACCAATGTTCTGAAGTTCTAGTTGGGGTATGTGAATGAACGGAATGCTTCCAGTTACCTGTGAAGCAGAGGCAAAGAAGGATAGTTGATTAATGATTGTGATTGTACCTTTATGTGGAAAGGCAATCATTCTAAAATATGTAGAAACAATAGCAGTCATCGCATATACCCATGGCCTTCCAAGTAAAATATTATAATCAAGGGGTCCGTCAACAACCTCAACATCAATATTCACTATTTTTCCCCCTGGTTCAACATGCAGGTTATTAATAAAACCACAAGGTTTATATGTACGTCCATCAAATACCTTCAACGTCATTGATGATTGTGATAAGCGCGGTGAGCCAAGTGAATTCCAATAGTTTAGAGACATAATGCATGTAGATTCTCCCTCATCAATAATAGTGTGATGAACAAGGTGATTGAGAACATTTACATGTATGGAGAATGCCAATTCTGCTGGTAGTTGCGGCACATACCCCGTATTATTAAAGACGACAAGATTAGAATCATTCAGATCAATGCCACGCATAGTGGACAACAAAGCCTTTTTTTGGGAGGAACAATTTTGTAATACCTCAAGAGAAGACATAGCCGAAGGGGATAGAGCCAAATATTCAACTATATTATAAATTTGTGCAGCTATTTCCCGAGGATTATATGTCAATTTATGAATTACTCCCTTTGGTGGCTTGATTGTCAATTCAGGAATAACAGTAGGCATTACTGATTCTGTAGATGGATTCATTGTCCAGGTAGTAGGTTGATCAGTGGTATGACTACCATAATTTTTATTTCGCATTGACACCAAAATATCTATTGAAGTTTTTGTGACAGATAGCATTAAAAATTGGGAACTAGGAGCTGGATCCATAGCAACCATGTTTGTGTCCGGATTTGGAAATGGGTCTATCAACACAGCTGACGCATGAGAAGTCTTCATGATTTTTGAGACTTTAGTGTGGTGAGGACAATCCCTAACAAAGTTTTCCTCATTACAGATTATGCATGGATAACAAGGTTTCCAAGGTCCAGATGGTTGATCAGATGATCTTTCCTACGGGTTAGAAGTTTGCTTTTTCTTTGATTTCCCCTTTTTCTTACTTCCTTGTTGCTTGTCACTTTTTCCTTTGTCAAATGACACGGCATTAATTTCAGAAGTAGGAGCAAGATTAGATGTAGTAGGGTGGTGTGTGCTTGCAGTACCTATCAATCCGTCTCTGGCATGAGAGTCATTTAATTGAGGAGGAACATTGAAATTAGATCTCGACGCGTTAGGAATTTTTTCATAGAGCATGCCAAACTGAGTATAGATCAAGTCTAAATATTGGGCATGAGTGATAAATTTCTCTTCTGTGATGACGCCACCCTTAGCCACATCCTCAGTTATAGATGGTAACAGGGACTGAATGAACCATTCACGAAGGAGCTGATCTGGAACAAAAGTTTTAACCATTCGACGACAACGATGCCACTCATGAATATGATCAGAAATGTGAGTAGCATTAGTCTGTTTGAAATTGGTCAAGATTTTCGTTCCAGTTTCACATCTGATTGGTAACTAGAAATGAGTCAAAAAGACAGTAGCTAGGGCTATGAAATTATCAAAAGAAGCTCTAGGTAATTCAATGTACCATTTTGCAGCCGGATTTGTGAGCATACGTTGGAAAAGACGTAGTCGAAAAGAATCATTATTCAGGTTATTTTATGAACACCATAAATGATAAGTTATAACATGAGTCGAGGGATCTTCTCCAGGTTTTCCATTAAACTTAGGAATATCCAAGGGTAATTTTTGAGGTATCACCGGCCACCAAGGAGCATAGTTGATTGGATCATTAGTTAGTCGATTTAAATCTGGTAACTCTAAAGTTGCAACAAAGGGAAAATGTTGATTAAGGTCAGGTTGAGCATAGCCAAGGTAAGATGGAATTGCTTGAGCAACAAGCCTTTGAGCACCAACATAAGGAATCTATTGCTGGTAACCCAGATAGGGGTTGTTTTGCATAGCAAATGCTTGAGGATTTTGTTGACAAAAACCTGGATATGATACTTGTTGAAATGAAGTTTGAGGCATTTGCACCTGAGGTTTCCAAGGGGTATTTCCACCAATGTTCTAACCCAAATTAGGATAAATTGGATTTGGTTGATAGGTATAACTCGATTGCAGTTGTGACATCCCATAAAATGGTAGACCAACTTGTGAATAAATAATTCCTGATATAGGTTGTTGTAAATTAATCAAAGGATTTGGAGTCTATGGACTCAACATTTGATGGTATTGAGTTGAAGGACCCGCTTGATAAGGTTGATGTACAACATTTTGATTTTGTAATATGGGTATAGATGTATTAACAAGTGATATTGAAGTGGGTGTAACATGTTGAACCAGTTGATACAATTGTACAACCATTTGTGGTTGGATAGGCAGAGTGGGCTGCCATTGACAAACATTTGTTTCAACATTAGATTGACCAAAAAGTGACTGAGTACTATCATATTGGGTGACCAAAGGTTTCCCCCAGCATGAGGAGGATAACAATATGGAAAATATTTCTCTCCAAATGTTGGGAGTCCAGTTGATATGGTACTTGAAGGAATAGACCTAGAAGGACCGGTTTGATATTGCTCTGATGATGTGTATAATGAATCAAGTCATTCAGTACTTACAATAGGATTACCAGTTAAAATACCGGATGATGACATTGGTAAAGTTCATGGATTTGAAGATGCACCAGAGAAAATTCCAGATAATGATTTGTAACCTGATGGGACCATAGGGCCACCATGAAAATATGACACTGGTGAAGTAGTAAACATCGATGGGGTAGCTAGGGCAGGAGTTGATGTAATTGGAACAGATGGCCCAACCGAAGATGTTGGTTCAAGCATGGTTACTTGACCAAATGTATACCCTTTTGAATTGACGAGATTTTGAAAAGGAGCAAGATCAAAAAAAGCAAGTGGTGCCGATTGAGAAAAAGACTCGTACAGGTAAAGGTCCTCCCCAAAATGGGTTGGAGTTAAAGGTGTATCGTCTTGTGGGATTTCTTCAATCATAATTAAACCAGGTGGAAGTATTTCATCGTTAGGCCCAAAGTATATTTCAAGTGATTGACTGTGTCATATGGGAGATTCAATGGCTAAAGAAATTTGTGGGATGACCAAGGTAGGAACAAATTCCGGTTGTTCAACTTCAAGATTCAGATGTTCTGGCAAAGAAGAGATATGATCTGGATCAATTTGTGGTTGAACACCGTTGGGTCCAGGAGGTATGGTCTCACTGATTGGATGGATTGTGACCTCGGGTAGCTGTGAAGACTCCGTTTCGACAACAGTAGATGAACCGAGATGTGTAGAAAAAACTTGAGCTAACTCTAGTTTATTAGAAAATGATGTTTCACCATAGGTACAGATTGTACTTGATTCGACAGATCATGATTTTCTTCTCCTACCAGAAGTAACTTCTAGTGGTAAAGGAAGTTTTAATTCAATTCTAAGTGAACGATGAGGGAAATGATTTTGTTCTTCCACGGTTACTGATTAATTTTAACCAAAAAAAAGAGGGTAATGCTAGGAAAAAGGTTTTACCAAGAAACTGTGAAATGCAGAATACCTCCTGGAAAACCAAGAAGTATGGGAAGGAAATCTCCCCGAATGCTGTGTTTGGTGTATCACAATTTACAAGGTGGCCGAATCGATTCACTATGGATGGATATCACCTAAAAGTTTTCCTCCCAAATATACCCGAAGGTACGTGGAGGCCCAAGTCCATATTAGCGTTGTCTGATGCAAAACCGCACAGTGAGAGCACCCCTTTATACTTATCATACTATAACACCACCTGATATACCCGAAAGTACGTGGATGAGCGATGATATACTTACGTATGTGGAGTGAGTTATCACACTCCGAATGTATCACAGACAAGTTAACGAAAATTGCTATGGTTTACGAGGCCAGAACACGTCTCTAGCCTAGACCTTATGAATGTCATCGTTATGGTTCCAATTCTTTGTTAGGTAAATTGAGATTAATTTTGTGTTGATCTTTCTTACAATTTTCCTTTCGAAGGTTCACCACGATGATGTATTGGAAAATTCCTAAAATGCAACTAAAAATGATAAGCAATCTTTCACTTTCAGTTTTTCAATGAAAATCCTAGCTACTAGAGGGAAAGATAAAACAACTTGTGAGCAAAAAAATTAGAAAACACAAACTAAATGCATATTTCCTAATTGTTCCTTTTTGCAAAACACACAAAAATCCTACATGCAAATGCAGATTTTTCTTTTTCAGTTCCTTTAATGTTATGAATGTAGAAAAGAAACTAAGTGCACTAAATCAACAAATCAAATGCCTTTTACTTTTGAGAAACGAGGAATATAAAAAACAATTTCTCTTTTGAAGGAAAAATGAGGAATGAAACAACAATTTCTCCTATCAGGAAACAAAGATTTTACGACAATTTCCTTTTTCAAAAGAAAAAGGATCTAATGCGAAAGTAAAAATACTTTGAAATGAACTTTCCAATGGTAAAGAAAAATGCTTTAAACAAACATTGAACAAATTTTATTTCAAAGGAGGAAGAAATAATAGATTCACTAGTCAATATGAGGTTCAAAATTTTCAAAACACAATAGAAAACAAACTGAATCAACTTGCAAAGACAAATTCAATGGAATCTGGATGGCTTCAAGAGTTAATGCAGTCTCTAAGGGGAGATAGTGCTCTGCAACGCAGGCCTGAAAGGGAGACAGTGCTATGCAAAGCACTATGTCCTATCCGAGAGTGTGTTGGGCGCAGTGTATAAGGAAAAACACTACTATTTAACACACTTATTTTGCAAATTAATATCTGAAAAAGTTTGATCTTTATGAATAACAACTACTGGGTGGATAAAAAAAGAAAATCATAGGCTAAGTCACCTAGATCTAAGAGAAAATTTCCCCAGCGGAGTTTCCAATTTGTTGGGCATAATTGTGAATTACGGATAACACACGCTTCCCTAGACTGATGGCAGTCTAGAACAATAGATTAAAGAATATACAACTACCTTTCCTAACTCAGAGCAGACACAAAAAAAGAATTAGAGGCTTACTTGTAATCCAATATCTTCTAAATGGCTCCTTCTATCGCTTCCGTTGTAGCTTCAAATTCAAGCGGTTTGTAGGAAAAATGCTTCCTGCAAGAAAGAACACTAAAATAGCAGAAGATAGCAATAATAGAGATGTCTATTCAAGTTAGTTAGCTAAATCAGTAAATCATAAACAATATACATCAAATAAGACCTTACAATATGGAAAATCAAAGCCAATACAGATGCATATAGGGAAAAGTAAGCTGTATTCTTTATTGATGATAGAAGGAGAGGTTACAACTCAATGAAATATTTAAAGTGACCCTTCCAACAATGATCCTCAGCCCCATCACAGTATAAATCTCTCCAGTAGCTGTTACAAAAATCTAACTCTCAATTGAAAATCCATCAGCATTTCTCTACTCCAATTCTTCCTTATCAAACACTTAGATCTGTGCTCAATTTATAGAGGAGCTGAAGGTTGTTTTGAAATCAATGACTTTCCAATAATAGGAAAGACATGTTCCCAATATTGTAGATGTAAAATGGACACTTGGATTCGAAGCTTAACACATGTGAACTCTTCTAGAAGGCACTAGCCAAGTGGAGATTCCGGAACAATGAGAATTTCACTCCCAATGTGACCAATGCACTTGTGAATGTCGGGAAGTGATTTGACGAGCAGCCTTGCATGGGGCTACCTAAATATGCAATGAACTTAGTCCCCTTAGAGGCAGCGTTGGTGAGCTCTCATATGCTATATAATAAACTTCAAACCTTGGAAACCTTTGCTTGATGAAGGTCATGCTTGATTTGTCTTGTTCTTGCCTTAGAGCGTGTAGCAACTTGAAATGATAGGGAATGATAGACCCTTAGTTATTGGTCCTGGATATGATGCCTAGTTAACCAGGGCATTGGGAATGATGCCTAAATTGAACTATAGCAATTGTACCACCATTTCCTTCCACCTTATAGCTCAATATCTTATTTATTTCCCCCAAGGTTGAAGTCCATTCATAAAATGAAAAATGGATAAGCCCAGTCTTTGATTTCGAACATAAAGTTTTAAAAATCCTTGATATATTTTATTTCTAGCATAGTTTCTTAAAACTCTTTGATATGTGATTGGATTTATCTCAAATGGTTAAGAACCAAAAATTGGGTTTATCTAATCTATGACTATATCCTAGCCCAAATAAGAACTCCTGACATTTTTAATTTACATATAATAATAATAATGTATTATTAAATTTTCTCATATTGTGTTCTAAAACCAAGTCCTTTACTATGCTTTTATGCTAGATCTTAGCCACAACTATTAATGATGGTGTAGTAATGCTCACACTAGATTTGTTTAAAATTTCTTTCATTTGCTCCAAATATTGCTCAATGTAACAAAATAAGTTACCAAGTAACGTAGTGTTGTAGATGCCATCATTTTTTTCCTTTCTTTGATCTCTACTCACGCAGGAACCATGGATTAATTTTTCCATGTAAAACAACTTATTTCAAAATGGTTATGATGTTCTCTAATATTTTAATTTATCCAAAATAAAGTTCAACATGTCCTTTGTTGTGCTCTACTAGTTTTCAATATCACTGGTAATAGATGTAATAATCATTTATGTGGTGTGCTGAAATGCATTCATAGTGATATTAGAATTCTAGAAAATTTATGCCATCTATATTGCAAAATATTTAATCTTCTCACTATGCTTGAAAGAGAGATTTTCATTTTCTCGACAACCTTGTCCAAATTTGCAAGTTAGTTCCCTATTATAGGTATCTTATGATCTTGTTACCTTTTGTCACCTTACACTTTCAAACTATCCATGTTCATTTACCCAAGGGCATAGCAATCAATCCCATCATTTATTGTCTTATTGCAAATCCTTCAAGGGGGTGCCCAAATTTTGTTTATAATCAAATTCATTTTCTTTATTTCTAGGCCATATCTTAGCCATAATTGTCAATAATGTTGCAGCAATGTTCACCTTGGATTTCTTTAAAATTTATTTCAATTTCTTTAAATATTTCTCAGTGTACCAATATAAGTTTCCAAGTGTTGTATGTTCCATCATAGTGTTCATTTCTTAGATCCCTATCCATACAAGAATCATGGATGAAATTTTCCTATTAGCAAGAAATCATTTCAATATGATTATGGTGCCTTCCTAATATTTTAAAATTTCCAAAATAAAGTTTGACATGTCCTTTGTTTCCCTCAACCAGTCTGAAATATCACCATTCATAGATGTAATCATTATTTATGTGTTTTGTTGACATTCATTAATAGTGATATTGGACTTATAGTGCATATGTTCCATATATATATCAAAGTATTCAATATTTTAGCTATGCTAGTTGAAAGATATATTTCCATTTCTCAACAACCTTATCCAAGTTTTCAATTCAATTCCTTATTCTAGGTTTCTTTGGATTTTGTTTCATATAATTACCTTACACCTGTAAAATAGTCATGATCACTTACCCAAGTGCATAGCAATATGTATGATCATCTATTTTCTTAGCAAAAATAATTTAAGAAGATTGTCCAAATTGTGACAGAGTCTAAGTCTATAGAGATAAAAATACCTTGATACCATCTCTCACGAACCTACAATTAAAATATCATGGGGCACAATAGTATGGGTCCTAAAGCTATATTTTTTTTTTTGAAATTTTTTCTCACATTAAGCATCCCTGTCCTCTCTTAATTGTCAATTGTACCACCTTTTCCTTCCACCTTATAGTTCAATATATTGTTTATTGCCCCCAAGGTTGAAGTCCATTCATAAAATGAAAAATGGATGAGCCTAGTCTTTGATTTCCTACATAAAGTTTTAAATCTCCTTGATATATTTTATTTGCAGCATATTTTCTTAAAACACTTTGATATATGATTGGAGCTATCTCATATGATTAAGATCCAAAAATTTATGCTATGGAATCTAAGACTATTTCCTAGCCCAAAATAAGAACTCAGAACATGTTTAATTTGCATATATTATTAAATATTCTCATATTGTGTTCTCAAACCAAGTCCTTTACTATGTTTTTATGCTAAATATTAGCCACAAGTATTAATGATGTTGTAGTAATTCTCACATTGGATTTGTTTAAAATTTCATTCATTTACTCCAAATATTTCTCAATGTACCAACATAAGTTACAAACTAAAGTAGTGTTGTAGATGTCATCATATTTTTCCTTTCTTTGATCTCTACCCACACATGAACTATGGATTAATTTTTCCATGGGAAACAACTTATTTCAAAATGGTTATGGTGTTTACTAATATTTGAATTTTTTCAAAATAAAGTTCAACATGTCCTTTTTTGTGCTTTACTAGTTTTTAATATCACTAGTAATATGTAATATTCCCAATTTTCCATTAGTTAATTGTAATATTAGAGTTCTTACTTTTTCTAATTAATTAAGAAAATAAGAGGGTGGAGGGACCCATAAAACACATAGGTGAGTAAAATCCACTTTTGATGTGTGTATGTGGGTTATTTAGAAGTAGATCAGCATTATGGAGTAGTGGAGAAGCTTCTTAATCATAGGAAGAGCGAAGATAATGGATCATTATTGAGATGATCATGGAGATAGTGGAGGAAGTCAAATAATATCACAGAGCAACAAAAGTAAGATAACATAGCACTAATGATGAAATAGTGGAGGAATTGGTGCATCTAATGCACACATGATGGAGATAGTGGGAATTAAATGCATAGATGATGGAGATCATGGAGAGACAATGCAGTCTTCATGGAGGCTTGTGGCCACATGTGCAGTGCAGTTATGAGGTGGGAAAGGGCTATGGAAGGCTCAACAAGCATAAAAGGAAGATGAAGGCAGCAATAGAAGGAAAATTTTAGAATTTGATTTTAGATCTATATTTGTTCGTTGACATTTATATGCTTGCTTCAACTATTTAGCTAAGTATGTAGTGTTGTTTATCACACGGGTGTTTCCGAGAGGAAATCCAACCCTTACCCATGGGGGACTTCGAGTGGCTACTCTGGGAAGGTTATTTTGAGCTGCCATACATAATCAGGAAATGGTTCCACATTCATCCCCTCTCTACAACACATTCAGTCTCAGGAATTATGCATTCCTGCTTGAGGGTTTGAGAGGAGGAGGTTGTTTCTAGCATTTTATCTAGGAAACCGGTGGAGGATTCATCCTTTCACCTTGGGCTTCAAGATCAGTCTTCCAAGAGCATCATATTGTTATCCAGAATTTAGGCCAACATTTCACACCTCCATGTAGCAGCAGTTCCCCAAGGAATTGTGAAGTCCAGTCCTGTAGATCTATTGGAGGAAAGAAGTTTCTAGTATTCTAGCTGGAAATCCTATGAGGGACCATATGATCACTTTGGGCATACTATTTGCATCATTATTGAGCTAAATTTCAACATATATCATCAGGCTATAGCTTCAACCTCCCTGACAGTGCAATTTATTGTAGTTGTTGAGATTCGGTAGCTGCATGTAGTGAAGGAGGAAGGCAGAGCTAGATCTTGAGCTTCTAGCTTGAGGATATAGAGAAGGGATCAACCCTTCAAGCATTGAGTTAGTTGTATATTATTGCAACCATCTTATTCTCAATTCATGCTTCAGATCTTGATACCCATCAGTCATATGTTGCAATCCCTAGGAGGGTTATTTTCCAAGATTGTCAAATGGAATTCCTTCTGGGTTATCTTGGGTATTCATCATAGAGAAAAGATCTGAAATCTAGACATCATCTGAGCTCCAGATCTTCCAGATATACCTTTTTATTTTCAGTCGGCAATTGCAGTCCCAAAATTTGTAGCAGGGACAACGTAGTAGAGCCTCCAGTAGTCTAGCAGTTACGCAGTGCCTTTGAGGAGAGGGATTCAGGGACATTTTAGCCTACTTGTTTGGCTTGAGTGTATCATATTTTGAGCACTGTTGTACGTTGTAATCCACCTCCATATTAATAAAATGGCTCAGTTATTATGTATATTTTGATGGTTTTTGTTGTTTATGTTTACATTTCTACAGTTTACATTCATTTTGTTTCTATATTCTTGTCTTTCCCATTTTGGGATATTACAATGGAATCAGAGCATGATCTTTGGCTCAGCTTTTGGGGAATAGATCTTATGGCATTATAAGAAAAAGCAAAGAGTATATATCTACAATGACGAAGGGATTAAGTTTTTCCTCATTTCTCTTTAGATTTATGCAGGATATCTCCAAGTAGGTCAAAGAAATAAGAAGAGGAAGGAAAAAAGAGACCTCAAGAAGGTTTCTGAATGAGGAAGGTCCCAACACATCCTATCAGTAGCATAAACAACTGGAAAAGAAATCAGAATCCACAACATTCTACTAGATCCACTTTCTTTGAGAAGGAAGGTGAATGGTATGAATATGGAGGAGAGTTGGGGTATGAGACTCTAACTAAATATTGCCAGAGTACAAATCAAAGTCTAAAGCACTTAAGGAGAATCTAACTCTCCAATAGTTTTTACAACTCAAAGAAGAAAGGAGATCCCTTATCAACAATAAAAGAAATAGGCATAGATTCTTCTTGCCTACATTTGATAGATCAGCCACAAGCATAGTAAGGGCTTGGAGGAAAGAGTTATATGTATTCTTTTAGATATAACTAGTAGCAGAAAGAGAGGTTGTTGAAATTGCAGTGCTGCATCTTGAGGGTGAAGCAAAGAATTGGTGGTTCAGTCATTTGAAACATGCAGAAGTGACTGCTTATGTAGATTTCACTCAAATATTGAAGAAGAAGTTTGGTAGAAGAAAACCAGAGACACTTTCCATAGATTCACTTGCCGTCATTGATGAGATAGTACATGAGGAGCCAAAGGAATCTGTCATCATTATCACTCCAGAAGAGGATCCCCTACCACCACCACCAGCTGCAGAAGTACTTACATTAGGAGAAGGAGTTGTTGAATCTTGGCAAGATGGTCTTGAGCTCTTGACATTGGGAGTCCCATGCATGATTCATGATATGCATGAGGGAGAGTAGGCAGATACCAGTGCTGGAACATTATAAAAGGAGCAGCCATCTCCATTACCAATGGTTGGAGAGGCTATTACACTGGTTGGAGGAACTCTTGTGGCTGAACAATATGTTCCCGAGATTGAGCTTATCCAAGGTTTGAAAAATTTTCCATCTCATGTTATTTCAGTACCTCATATTGAGATTTGTGATATTATGGCATCAGAGCCATTGCATAACGAAGGATTAGAGGACCTTGCTGATTTGGAGCAGCAAACTATCACTGCGTAGAGGACCCTTGACTTGATCAAGGAGGAGATGTATAACCATCCCTGTTTTTCATTTTTGTGCTACACACAACACTTTGTGTTGAAGTGTGGAGTTTCATAGGATGGGATGAGCCTAGTTTTAATCAATAAAATGACGGGTTATGAGGTCAGCATTGTGTATGGCCATGAGACAACAGATGCATCACCATGTAGATCAGCAACGCTGTCACTGAGCAACAATGATGAAATGAGGGCCCCATTATTCTTGGAGCATTTTGAGGATAATTTCACTCATGAAGCATTGGAGGGATAGATGATAGATGGTATAAATCTTGTGATGGATAACATTTTCCATTATCAAGATGGATTTTCCATTATGGGGATGGATTTTTTAAGTTCTCGACACGCTCAAGAATGAACATTGGCGAAACCATGTATCGATTGTTATGAAAGAAGGCGAAACATTCATGAGTGAAACTGACCTGGGGATGGCACGTTCATTCTTGAGCGTGTCGAGAACTTCGCAGACCACCTGTTTATCTTCTGTGGACACCTTTCCTCGGCACTTTTAATTTTCCTCCTCATGATCCATCATGGCACACACACATTATTCAATCAAAGACGAACACAGTAACTAATATACAATATGATGCATCAGGCTCTCTCGGCCTGACTTAGAACTGGAAATAAGGCTTGGGAAACTGACCGTTTACAGGGGCTTCGAGCAAATCTCCCTGTAAATTCTGCAACTTGAAAGCGTTGTTGCCTCCTTGTTCTACAATTTTAAAGGGGCTGAACCAGAGGGGGTTGAATTTACCGTGTTTCCCTTTATCATCCCTTTGAATGTCCCATCTGAGCACTAAATCCCCTATCTGTAACTTTCTGTCCTTTGCATGTTGATCGAAAAGATCCTTCATTTTCTCCTGGTATTCAACTAGCCTCTGACTCACCTGATTCCACGTTTCTTCTAGCTCCACCAGCTGGTTGATTCTCCTAGTCACATCATCGGGCTCTTCCTGACTTTCTTGCATGAATCGAGCTACTGGTAATGCTAACTGTACAGGGAAAACTGCTACCCTCCCATATACCAATTCGTACGGGGAATTCCCGGTTTCCCTCTTGCTGGTAATCCTGTTGGCCCATAGAGCGAATTTTAGCTAGGAATCCCAATTCTTCTTATTTTCATTGATAGTCTTCTTCAGTGCTCTTACCAGCGTTTTATTTGATGACTTTGCTAGGCCATTTCCTTGTGGGTAATAGGCTGTAGAGTGGCCTAGTGCAATATTATACTATTGACAGAAGCTGACAAACTTTGTAGATTTAAAGGCCTATGCATTGTCGGTCACAATCTTGGCAGGGCAGCCAAATCCGGATATGATGTTTTATTCCATGAATTTTATCACCACAGTATCTGTTGCGTTCCTGGAAGTTATAGCTTCCACCCATTTTGTGAAATAATCCGTGGCAGTTACTATCCACTTATGCTGACCACTTGATGGAGGATGTATTTCACCGATAAAGTCAATCCCCCACTGCTGGAAAGGTTCATCTACATGAACAGGGATCATGGGAAGAGGTGCTAGCTTCTGTCTTTCAGCAAATCTTTGACATTTCTCACAAGCTCTGACCCGACCGAAGACATCTCCAAAGAGTTTGGGCCAGAAGAAACCAACCTTCAGGATTTTATGAGCAGTAGCCCTCCAACTGTAATGGCCCCCACATATTCCTTCATGGAACTAAGCCATTATACTCTCTACCTCTTCTTTTGTGAGACACAGGAGCAGGATGCCTGAGGGGTCTCGCCAGTACAGCCGACCGTTTGCAAGCACGTACTTCTGTGACCTCAATATTAGTGTTCTGTATTTAGCTTTGTCATAGCTAGGTGGGCAACTGAGTGTTAGAAGATATTCCACTATCTCCTTGTACCAGGGGCTGACGAGGTACTTCATATGTGTCTTCTGAGAAGCTATCTCTACTCCCTATGGTTCCTCTTTCCTTTCAGACTCCTCGTTTGTCATCATGGACAGGTTTATACCCAGAGCCTGACAATTTGATTCAGACAAGATTTTGGCTAAACCTTGTCCCTTGATTTTCTTGGTAGGGTGGATGTCTAGCTCATACTCCAGTATTTTGGCTATCCATTTCCCTCTTTTTCCTTCACTATCTCCCTGGATAAGGATATCCTTAACAGCTGCTGTGGGCACGAATGCAATGACGTGAGACTGGAGGACATACATACGAAAGACTTTGAGGGATTTCACCAAAGCATAAGCCTGCTTTTCCAATATGTTATATTTCAGCTCAGCATCATGAAGCACCTGACTGAAAAAGGAAATAGGCTGCTCATACCCATCTTCATTTTTCTGTAGCAGAACTCTTGCTACTGTATGAGGTGATGCAAAGGAAAAGATCATAAAAGGCTTGACATAGTCTGGCCCAGCTAGCACAGGGGCTTCAGAAAATGCATTTTTAATCCTGGCAAAAGCCTCTCGTGATTCTTGTGACCACTTAACCTCATTATTCTTCTTCATCATGTCAGTTATGTGCCTAACTATCTCAGCGTAGTTAGCGATGAACCTCCTCAGAAAGTTGATGCAGCCTAGGAACACCTGAACTTCCTTTTTGTTTCTAGGGAGAGAAATTCCATTTATGACTTCTACTCTCTTAGGGTATATCTTTACTCCCTCTTTGGTTACAATATGCCCCAAAATCTTGCCTTCTTCCAGTGCAAACAAAGAATTCTACGCGTTGAGGGAGAGGCCATACCTTCTGCACTTATCAAAAGTTTTGCACAAGTGTTGAATGTGCTTTGCATCATCTTTTGAAAACACAGTAATGTCATCCAAATATACCACCACAAACTTATCTTGCTCTCCGACAAAAGCAATATCCATGGCCCTCTGAAATGTGACCCCTGCATTAATCAACCCAAAAGGCATCCTGGCATACATAAACGTTCCCCATGGAGTGGTGAAGGCAGTCTTCTTTTGATCTTCTGGTAGTACAGCCACCTGATTGTATCTAGAGAATCCATCCATCATCGACATTCGAGAAGCTCCTACCACTTTCTGTAAGATGTGATCCATCTTGGGCAGTGGATAATTATCCTTTAAGGATGCTCTGTTCAGATTCCTGAAATCAACACATAGCCTTATTTCTCCGTTCTTCTTCCGCACAGGGACTAAGTTTTCTACCCACTCAGAATATCTCAATGGTACAATGATTTTGGCCTTCAGCAGTTTCTTAATTTCTTTCTCAATAGAGGGTAGCAACAGGGGATTTATCTGTCTAAGCTTCTGTTTATGTGGTTTTTCATCTCCCTTCAGTGGAATTTTATGTTGCATAATGATGATATCAAAGGTTTTTAGGTCTTGATAAGACCATGCAAACATGTCTTTATAGGATTGGAATAACTTCTGGTAGAGCTGTTTATATTCATCCGGGACCTTCTTGGACAACTTCACGATTTTAGGGTTAGCCTCAGTGCCAAGATTCAGATCCTCTACCTCATTCTCCTCTACCACTTTGTTCGGCTGCAGTGGAACGTCATTCTTATTAAACAACCTTTCTAGGGGCACCAATCCTCGGGGAATGACATTCCCTTTCAACTGCAGAAAATTGTGACCAGCCACCTTTTCTTCCCATTTATCTCCTAAAGTGTTTTCAGCCTCCTCTTCTTCACAAGTATCAATCTCCATGTTGGAAAATTCCCCAACTGTTTCCAAGAATCTCTTCACCTGATCTTCATCTTCAAACACTTGCCAATGTTTGATGTTGTCTGGGATTGATGGCCAATAATGTACCTCAATTTAATATCTCAAGAGAGGATTATGAGGTGGACGAAAAGTGCTGGCAGCCACTGCAAGGGAATCTTCCATCCTATTCTACTCTCTAGGCATGAACTGGATATTGAATGCCAAGAAGAAATTCTCCTCCAAATCCCAAACTTCATTCCTATAAGCCGTTAGCCTAGGATGTTTGGCTTGGCACTGATTATTCACTTGCCTGACTACCAGTTCTGAATCTCCCAGAACCTTCAGACTTCGTATGTTCATGCTCCTGGCTGTCTGCAGCCCCAACAGAAGTGCTTCATATTCGGCCACATTATTTGTGGCTTCATACTCTAGCTTGAAAGACAAAGGGACCCATTGGCCTGCAGGAGAAATCAATAATACCCCAGCCCCATTTCCTTCTCTGGAATTTGCCCCATCAAAATGAAGTGTCCAGACTTCTGATTCAAGACTCTCTATGGACTGCTCCGTATTGATCTGATAAAATGATGGTTCATGAGCATACTCCCGATCTTCCTCCAGCATTAAACATGAGAAATCTCCCTCCCTGTTATAGACTGGAGAATTAACTAAGTCATCTGCCTTGGTAACTATCTTGAAAAATCTGGTTTCTCGGTACAACCTCCTTTCTTGACCACCAAATACAAGGATAGTGGCGTAGGTCAGGTCCAGCTTGATTGATCCACCAATTTTAGTCCCCCAAGATCTTGATAGTAGCATGCCAAAACGAGTTGGAATGTCAGCCACCACTATATCCATCACTACACTTTTTGCTGGGATCTGAGCCAGATTAACCACTAAGTCCTTTATCATGCCCAGGCACTTAACTCTTTTAGAGTCAAATGAGTAAAGGTCTTTGTATGGGTGGGTGATCTGTAGTCCTAGCTGCTCCATGACCGAGAGGGGTAAAAGGTTATGAGAGGCTCCCGAATCTAACATACAGTTATGCAGCAGCAGGTCATGTATTACTAAAGACACATAAAAAGGGGGAGTAGCAACATCTAACTCTTTGACATGTGGGCCAAACACAACCATAGGCCTTTCTTCTTGAAGGTTCAGACTATCAGGAATATGTATTACTTCTGGGTGAAGAATAAAGGATGTGACCTGGGACTGATATGCAGGTTGTTTTAACAATTCGGTCAAGGGAACCAGGATTTTTACTTTCTCAAGTTCCTTTTGTAAACTAAAAGTGGAGGAGGACCTATCTATTGACACTTCTTTTGGTTCTTTATCTTTGGAGTCTTTGTTCTGGGGGAGAGGCTTGACTTCCTTTATGATTGGCTTGACACTAGGGGGTGTAGCCACTTGTGAAGATGAGGGAATTTGATCAGTAGACTGCAAAGATTGGTTAAGGGGCCTCTTACCTTTGTCTGGGGTCCTTTGAGTCGTGGCCTCCTTCTGAGCAGGTGCTTCCTCTTGAGGTGTGTCCTCCTCTTGATCCTGAGTGCGAGTTCTCTTCCTGTAAGATCTGAGGTCATATCTTCTATTGAACTGAGCTTGCATGAAATCGATGAACTGCTTGCAGTAGTCATCAATCTCAGGATCTTCGGCATCTTCAGTAGTTTTTCCTTCGGTGTGTGCCTGTACCTCTGCTTTGTCACTTTCATGTAGGGGGCATTATACTTCATCATTGTTTGAGAAAGCAAGGTATGCTTCTTCTTGATCATATGTGGTGTCTTCGGTAGGACCCTCTACCTGTCCTTCCAAATATAGAGGGTGTGGTACCTGGTCTTGCTGCTCCTTCTGTCCCCTCTGCGGTATCTACAAGGGTGGCTTCCTGAATTGAGGGTTATAACCTCTGTTTGGAGCATTTTGAAAACTCTTGGAGGATGAATTCTTGGCCTCAATTTCAAGTTTAACCAGCTTACTTGGAAGATTTTTAATCATCTTTTTCATCTCCTCAATCCTGTCATTAGCTGAATCTCTATCTTGGCTCGAGGTGGATACCTCCTCTTTTCCCCTTCTTCTAGTATCCTGCTCAGATTTTCCCTTGGATTTACCAGTGGAGGAAAATTTTTCCTCGAGTTCTAGTGCATCTGTCTGAGCATCATCCAGGGTAGCTGGCTTTCTTTCTCTCAGAGAGAAACCGAATTCTGAGTCAAAATCCTCCATGAAAACAACCTTGGCAGTGGTCTGGTGAGGCTTCATATCTGCGGGAAGGCTCAGGTACAACTTGTTAAATCTCTTAATAAATTCAGCCACCCCTTCATTATATCTTTTCTTGAGTGTGTTAAACTCAGTAAGACAATGTCCATGATCTTTCTTCTCTCCCCATTTTTTGAGAAAAGTGTCCTCCATTCCATCCCAAGTGGTGACAGAATGATCTCCCAGAGTCTTGAACCATTTTCTGGCTTCACCATCAAGAGATTGCACAAACAGTCTTAGGAATACGTCGAGATGTTCCACATTAAAATTATCTGCGAACGAGCAGAAGACCTCAAGGTGTTTTTGAGCTTCGATCTCGTTTTCCCCATTGAAACGGGGTAGGATATTCAGGTAGTCCTGAGGCATATCATTTAGCACTTGAGGTAATGCCAGGGGGGCATATTTATTCAGCAAGAAGCCTGGAGCATTAGCCATTGGAGGAGGAGGTGGTGGTAACAGAAGGGTTTGATCAGTCAGAGGAGGTGGAGGTGGAAGTGAGGTGTGAATGAAAATGGGAATGTATTGGACAACAACTTGGGGTGGTGACGAAAAAGGCAGAATATTAACAGCAGATACTTCAGTGACTTCTTTGACTTCTTCAGCCTTTGGAGTGGGGTGGAATGTGTAATGAGTGGTATCTATTGATTCAGCCTTGTCCTTAACTTGAATGTTTCCCAGAGGTAGATTGTCTGAGTAGTAACCAGTTTCTCCCACAGCGGAGTCAGAAGCTTGCACTTGGGCTACTTGAGAAGAGGAGGAACGGAAGTCTTCTAAAGAAAATTGTGGGATCTCAGTATGAATGAATTTTCTCTCCCTCCAATTTCTTCTATGTAGGATTCTCTCTGGGTCAGACACAGAGGGTGTCTTTGGCTAAGACATATCTGACCTAAGGTGTGGCTTCCGAGGAGCCAGGACTACAAATAGATTAATCTAAAAAATGAAAGTGGAGTCGCCAAGGTGAGGGATATACAACTCTCAACTCTCCATGCTCACCTAATTGAAGAGTGAATAAAGGTTTTGTCGAGGCCCAGGGATTTCAATTTTTCTCAACTTTGTTCCCTGGCAACAGTGCCAAAAAGATGTTGTCACTCCTAGAGACAGCCTTGAGTTGTAAAAGACCAGTGCCTAGGACATCTTATGCAGTAAGGAGCGTAAGGTATAATTCAAGACTTTTACAATATGAGGCTCCTTACTACTTCAATTCTCACAAGGGAGTGTAGTATAAATGGAACCAAAATATTCTTAAAGTCAGCAAAATAACAAGATGCCGTAGAGGCAAGGAATGAGTCCTTAATGTAGATGCACTAGATAGCTTAAAGACAGCTTCCTTTAGGGAGGGCTGGATTCTAGAATGCTTTACAAAGATTTAAAG
The DNA here is from genome assembly GCA_034641835.2 of Pinus albicaulis. Classification (NCBI taxonomy): domain Eukaryota; kingdom Viridiplantae; phylum Streptophyta; class Pinopsida; order Pinales; family Pinaceae; genus Pinus; species Pinus albicaulis. The sequence continues at coordinate 1,169,351,553 of CM076578.1, forward strand.
ATCAGATGAAGTTTTCTATGTAGAAAATACAGAAGGATAATAACTACTAATGAGAGGGAACTCCGTAAACATGTTTGAACATGAGATGGGCTTAATCAGATAAGAATCCACACATGTCAATTGTCTTAAAAGAATAACATCTCACAATATTTAATATAGAGGAATAATGAATGAAGTGAAAAGTGAAACAACATACCATGCCTGAGCTATATGTAAAGCGCTTGACAAGTCCAGTATAAGTATCATTGGTGATAAATTTATACCAAAAGCTAGTGAGCCACTCGCATTCCAGAACATGATATAAAGAAGTGGAAACAGGGAAATAAACAGTAAAACGATATCACATAAGACAGAGTTACACACTATAGAACACTTAGACCAGAATCCTCACATAGGGAAAACTTCTTCTTGCTGAGACCCGACGGGCTCTTCGCATTTCTATTAAGATTTTCACAACAAGCATACAACAATTCTTACACAGCAAAATTCTTTTGAAAATCTGGAACCTGTTTTTCTCTTCTGATCTTGCTTATATCGAAATCTCCATACATGAGCGAGAAGATATTTTTTGGAAAAATATCTTCTTCGCATGCCAAAAATTTGTTAAAGGTCATTATCAAAATAATCAAAACTTATGATGAGGAATAAAGGCCTCTCATCATTTTTAGTTAGGCACTCGGCCGTTTTGAAACAAACTTTAAAACAAACGTCTGGGCAGAAAGTAAAATACTGGGATGAAATATAAATTCCACCTGAAACTTGAAAATAACTTACTAAAGTAAAAGTAAAAAGGCCACTAGGGCCGGATCATGAATTAACAGTGTTTCATTTCTGAGAAGGGGTCAAGGTGGTTACTGATACTGGTGGCAGAACGTTTGCAGACGAGCTGGCGATCTGGCTGGCAAACTGGGTGCACCTCTGCTGACTGTCCGCTGAAGGTTCAGGCATAGCCACGAATCCTTCTACTTTGATGAAGGCCTCAGTAAGATCATTTAGACTCGCCTCAGTGGGGATCTTATGTTTTATCAGATGAAGGAGAATGAATTCTGGGCGGAGCGCTAAGACAATTGTTTCTTCTTTTAACCGAGCGGTTTTATCTGACAAGATGTCCATGCGGTCCCTTTCTTCCTGGAGTCGTGCTTCATATTCTGGTAATGATCGTAGCATGGAAGGAGTGGTAGGGTCCCATCATGACAGAAGTCCTGGCGTTGTGATCTCGGCCCAAACTGCATCGAACCGGTCCATGTTGGCTGCCAACTGTTGTAGGGTCGTCGAAGCTATGATGCAGGTCGACTCCTTATCAATAATATTTTGGCATTCGACGGCTTCCCTAAACTGACTCGCTATTCCATGCTACTCCACCTCACTAGCTCTCAGCCCTTTCAAGAATGAAAAATATCCCCTGGTGTGCTGGGCTCTGTTGGACAAGTTGAGATCTCCCTCATGAAACTTCCTCCTGAGATAGAGTACAGAAGATTTTATTTCCTCGATGAATTTCAGGAACTCCCACTGCTCTGTAACTGCCGAAATGATCTCTGACCAAATAATCCTTCTCCCATCCCTGAGGGTGATGTTACCTTTTAGGCGGCTGTTGAGATCATTGATGGTATTCTGCTGGTCGGCTCTTGCCTGCGCTTTTCTCTGCCACTTCATCTTTACCTTAGGTCCACCCCGTGGCATGTCACGTTAATTCCGCGGGGGTGTGGCTCTCTTCCCCCTTCCGCTTCTTTATCCCCGCGGAAATTCGCATATGAAGGGTCCCTTCACGTGTGTATTGCGAATGCAACGAGCTTTTTTAATATTTTTGTTTTGTGTCCTTTGCACCATGCCTTTGCCCCTTTTGTATTACCTTTACCCTTTTCATTTCATATTTGAACTTTTCTCGTAAATATGTTTCGATTCTTTTTTAGGCACGTGACTTGTCTTACATCACTTCTCTTCCACCATCCCTTTGATGTTTCGCCTTCTGTCATAACACTAGATACATGGTTTCTCAAGTTTTAATTACAAAATGACTAATGTTAATTAATGATCAACAGAGTGCAAAGCTTATCAGATTGAGGAGGATGGTATTCTACCTTCGGTGGATACCAAGTTAGAGCATGGTATGTTTCATCATCTATAGTGGGATGGATCGATGAGGATGATGAGAAAATGGTTGAAAACCTGCTTGCATATCTATGATACAGGGCAACAAGAAGCATGGTTGCATTGGTTTCTCTTGGGTGAGTATGGTTACTACCCAACATCTCACATTTTTATGATCCATGCCACGTACATTACTGATGATATGCAGCAACATCAGGCATGGTTGCGCTGGTTATTGTTGAGAGAGTTTGGCCATCACATGACATCTCCTATGTCAATGGGTCTGTTAGTGTTTGGGAAATTGTATGGCACTCACATGATGTGGCAGTAGGGAGCTTGGTTGTATTGGGCTGATATGACATCCCACATGTTAATCAATATGTTGTTGCTTTATGACTTGCATCATGATGATGTGAGATGGTAGCATGAATCCTTGTTTCTTCGGTTATTGTTGGGAGAGTATGAATTGAAATTCTCCCATAGATAGCATGATGATGATGGAGGATGGAAACATGAGGTGGCTTCTTTCGAGAGAGTATGGATCTCATAATTGGTTTAATGATGATTTGGCATGACAGTAGCAGGCTTTGCTGTGGTGGCTACTACTGGGAGAGTATGGATTGACATTGTAAATGTCTATCCATAGATATCTACTTCTTATTTTTCACAATGTTGGGATGATGCTTGGAGCCAATAAGGCCAAGAAGGCCAAGGATGGAAGCATGGAGAGAGACAATATACTTCATGTAGCATGGGATGGAGAGGTAGTTGTTGAGTTGGAAATTTAAATTTGGGGAAGGAACCACTTCACTTTATGTATCTCATGCATAGAGGAGGATTTTGGACGGCATATGGTTTCCACTTGGGCAGTCATTGATGATGAGAGGCATTTAACTTTTCAGTTGGAGGCCATTCTAGACATTCTAGAGAGGCAACTTTGGATTTGGGCATGCACAAAACATTGGAGCATATGGGGAGGCCTTCCATATGAGGATGCCATTTGGAGGGAGATGGATTGTTGTAGCATCTACTACTGTAGTTGCTTGAGGAAAAGCAACGTTTTGGCGGGGAGGACCGTAATATTCCCAGTTTTCCATCAGTTAATTGGAGTATTAGAGTTCTTACTTTTTCTAATTAATTAAGTAAATAAGAGGGTGGAGGGACCCATAAACCCCATAGATTAATAAAATCCACATTTCATGTGTGTATGTGGTTATTTAGAAGTAGATCAACATTATGGAGTAGTGGAGCAACTTCTTAATGAAGGGAGAGTGGAGATCATGGATCATTAATGAGAAGATCATGGAGATAGTGGAGGAAGTCAAATAAGATCATGGAGCAATAAAAGTAAGATCATAGAGCACTAATGATGAAATAGTGGAGGAAGTGGTGCATCTAATTCACACATGATGGAGAGAGTGGGAATTAAATGCAGAGATGATGGAGATCATGGAGAGACATTGCAATATTCATGGAGGCTAGTGGGCACATGTGCAGCTCAGTTATGAGGTGGGCTAGGGCTATGGAAGGCTCACAAAGAATAAAAGGAAGACAAAGGTAGAAATATAAGGAAAATTTTAGAATTTGATTTTAGATCTATATTTTTTAGTTGACATTTTTATGCACGCTTCAGCTTTTTAGCTAAGTATGCAGTGTTGTTTAGCACACGGGTGTTTTCGAGCAGAAATCCCACCCTTACCCACGGGCGACTTCGAGTGCCTACTCTAGGAGGGTTATTTTGAGCTACCATACATCATCAGGCATTGGTTCCACATTCAACCCCTCTCTACAACACATCCAGTCTCAAGAATTACCCATTTCTGGTTGAGGTTTTGAGAAAAGGAGGTTGTTTCTAGCATTTTTAGCTAGGAAACTGGTGGAGGATTCATCCTTTCACCTTGGGCTTCAAGATCAGTCTTCCAGGAGCATAATAGTGTTATATGACATTCAGGCCAACATTTCTCACCTCCATGCAGCAGCAGTTCCCTAAGGAATTGCGTAGTCCAGTCCTGTAGATCTATTGGAGGAAGGAAGTTTGCATTATTCCAGCTGGAAATCCTGTGAGGGACCATGTCCTCACTTTGGGAATACTATTTTTATCATTATTGATCTAAATTGAAACATCTAGCATCAGGCTATAGCTTTAGCCTCCCAGACAGCACAATTTATTCCATTTGTTGAGTATTTAGCAGCAACATCTAGTGGAGGAGGAAGGAGGAGCTAGATCTTGAGCTTCCAGCTTGAGAATCTAGAGAAGGGATCATCCCTTCAAGCCTTGAGCTGATTGTATATTATTGTAGCCATCTTATTCTCAGTTCATGCTTCAGATATTAATACCCAAAAATCATATGTTGCAGGCCCTAGGAGGGTGATTTTCCAAGATTTTCAGATCTAGAAATCCTTTCTAGGTTATCTTTGATATTCATCATAGAGCCCGGATCTGAAATCCTGGCATCAACTTAGCTCCAAAACTACCAGATCTAAATTTATATTTTCATCTGGTAGTTACGGTCCTGACATTTGCAGCAGGGACAACGCAGTAGAGCCTCCAGCGGTCTAAAAGTTACGCAATGCCTTTGAGGAGAGGGCTTCAGTGACATTCTAGCCTACTTGTTTGGCTTGAGTATATCATATTTTGAGCATTTTTGTACATTGTAATCCACCTCCATATTAATAAAATGGCTCCGCTATTTTGTATCTTTTGATGGTGTTTATTGTTTATGTTTACATTGTTGCAGTTTCCATTCATTGTGTTTCTATATTCCCGTCTTTCCCATTTTGGGATATTACATAATAGATGTAATCATCATTTATGTGGTGTTTTGAAATGCATTCATAGTGATATTAAAATTATAGCACAATTATGCCATCTATATTTCAAAATATCAAATATTATTTTTATGCTTGAAATAGATATTTTCATTTTCTCAACAACCTTGTCCAAATTTGCAAGTTAGTTCCTTATTTTGGGTATCTTATGATCTTGTTCCCTCTTGTCACCTTACACATCAAAACCGTCCATGGTCACTTACCCAAGTGCATAGTAATCAATAATTAGAGAACTTCTGAGGTCTAAAATGGGCCTTCTAAGAAAAATGTACAAACAAAATAAACTTTATAAGAACCAATAGGATTCAAGATGATGATGTCAACCATGGGGGATGATTCACCATTTTGGGGTAAAAAATTAAAAAGATTAAAAAATAATAAAACTATATTTTCAACTTGTATTTTCAACTTATATCCCTAAGGTTTTACTCAAATTTTGAGTGGGAGTACTCGTTGGATGAAAAATTTAATTATTCATCCAAGGAGAATTCATGCTATATACTTCTGATGGACCCCGTTGCACGAAAAATGAGAAATACATGAAAAACGTGACTGCAATCACGATTTTTCATGTATTTATCATTTTTAATGTAATAGGGTCCATCAAAAGTATGAAATAGGGGTACTCCTTGGATTAAAAATAAAATTATGCATCAAATGAGTGTTACCATCCAAAATTTGTGTAAACCCATAGGGAGATAAGTTGAAAATATGAGTTATTTGAAAATATGAATTGAAAAAGTAGTTTTTTCTTTTTTCCCTCCTAAATTTGATGATGTAATCTAATTTTAATTTATTACTTCCACTATTATTTTATAATTTCCTTAGGAGGCCCATTTTATATCTCAAAATTCCCCTAATGCCCATTATTTATTGTATTATTTCAAATCCTTCAAAGGGGTACCCAAATTGTGTTTAGAATCCAATTCCTTTCTTTATTTCTAGGCTAGATCTTAGCCATACTTGCTAATAATGTTTCAACAATGTTCACCATGGATTTATTTAAACTTTATTTCAATTTATTCAAATATTTCTCAGTGTACCAATAGAAGTTTCCAAGTAACTTACTGTTGTATGTTCCATCATAGTGTTCATTCCTTAGATCCCTATCCACACAAGAATCATGGATGATATTTTACTATTGAAAAGAACTCATTTCAATATGATTATGGTGTCCTCCTAATATTTGAAATTTTCCAAAATAAATTTCATCGTGTTCTTTGTTTCCCTCAACTAGTTTGAAATATCACTATTCATAGATGCAATAATAATTTCTATGTTTTGTTGATATTCATTCATAGTGATAGTGGACATATAATGCATATGTTCCATCTATATATCAAAATATTAAATATTTTAGCTATGCTAGTTGGAAGGAATATTTCCATTTTCTCAGCAGCCTTATACAAGTTTGCAATTCAATTCCTTATTCTAGGTTTCTTTGCATCTTGTTCTATATCATTACCTTACACATTTAAACTAATCATGGTCACTTACCCAAGTGCGTAGCAATAGGTCTGATCATCTATTTTCTTAGAAAAAATACTTTAAGAGTGTCCAAATTGTTATCGAGTCAAGTCTATAGACATAAAAATACCTTGATACTTAGATTAGAATAATTTAGATGCCTAGCCATGTTTAACCCACTTATTTCATCTAATACAAAATAATAAACATATATCCAATTATAGCTTTCAAACATTTAGCAATAGAACACTTAACCAATTTGATAAAGTAAGAAATCAGGTGAAAATTATAGGACTTTCTATAGATATTGGTTACCTTTTTTGGGATACACATGAGCATTGCAAGTAAGAAATATTCCTAGAATGTATATATATTCCTATGCATTGATGTTATCCTTTGATAGAAAATTATTTGTAGGTTTAACTTATTCTATTTATTAATTTTTTTTTTACTTGTGGCTACTAATAATTTTCTTCTTTCTGAAATCTCTTGGTAGACCCCCTGAATTCAACTATTATTATGTGCATGAAAAATACATCAAGGTACAAATATCTGGGTTATTGTAGTGCTTGTGATATGATTTTGGATGCTTAATCTTGTGAACAATACAATGCTAGTAAGTTTATCAACATGGTTCAAATTTTGAGTGTCTTGTGTCATTTTTTATTTAAACATACATCTAGTGTTGTTCTATATATTTTGTCAAAAGTGTTTTTTTATGAACTACATTCTTCTTTGAATTTTTCATATAAAGGTTTTTTTGGCATATTGGGATTGAAGAAGTAGATAGATCAATTGGAAATGACGTTGAAACAATAAAAAGGACTTGAAAATTGCATTCAATTAAAACAAAGTTGTTCAGAAATGTGTTTGCATTGGATAAAAGAAAATATTCTTGTTTTTGTCATGTTTTCATAGACAACACAGAATCCAATGACGTTTGTGAAAACAAAATGTATGTAAAAGATTGGAAACATACAGAGCTAAATACAAAGGAAAAAATGCTTGTTACAATGTTTGAAGAAATGCAATCAGAGGAGACTACAATATCATCTGATGGTGATCGAGTTTCTAATCTTGTTAGAGAAGGTAACATTTGAATTTCTTTCAAATGATAAAGATCTAGAAATAAATTTAAATACATAAGTTTGTTAAGTTTTTTTTATTGTGCAGGAGATGTTTTTGTTGTAATTGCACCTACTGACAATGATGAAAATGTGAAGTATTATTTGATGCGTTGCATTGAATGAAAAATGAAATTATTAGAAAAGTATAATGATCACGTGTTTCCATATGAAAGAGGATCTATTATATTGAAAGGCTATTTTTTAGACAAACTAATCAAAGTGGGAATTTTGTTTACTTTGAAGACTATGAACTTGATGTCATATGTTGTCAATATAGTTACTTGGTGTGTGCAGCATGCATAAAGTTGATAGAGGTTCAATCAAAGAAAAAAACGAAAATTAAGAAATGGAAAATGTCAAAATCCGATCATGAATGGATCATTGAATATGGCATTCCATTGGAATTTTTTTGATTGAACGGCTCAACAATTTCTTCTCTTTTGATTATTTTTTAGAACTTCCAGAACTCAACTAAAAATTGAGCTGCCTTGTTATGTTATCTGTGCAAGTGTTTGCACATGTGCAAACTGTTTTGATACATGTACACGAGGATCAACTGAAAGTAGCTTTTCTATACATGCATTGATGAAAAATGTTGCATGTATTGGATATATATATATATATATATATATATATATATATATATATATATATATATATATATATATATGTGTATGTTCTACAATGCAATTAACTGTTCAAGTAGTTTTACTATATGTGCATTGATGAAAAATGTTTCATGTATTGAATATATATGTTCTAGAATGCAATTAACTGAAAGTAGTTTTTCTATGTGCATTGATGAAAAATGTTGCACGTACTGGATATATACACGAACTAAATGTGACCAGTTTTTCTCATGGGATTTTCTAGTAAAACGTATGGAATGTAAATAAATCATCCACAGTATAGTTTTGTACGAAGATTCCTTTCAGACAAGAGACTCGGAGCACTTCTCCGACTTTTGGTGGGATTTGACCCACATATCTATTCTTGATAGAAAATCTAGTACAAAATTTGTCTGTCCAATGGTCGGATATGTTCTAGGAAATTAACTGAAGTAGCTTTTCTATGTGCATTGATGAAAAATTTTGCACGTATATACATACATACATACATATATATATATATATATATATATATATATATATATATATAGATATATATATATATATATGTTCTATAATATATATATATATATATATATATATATATATATATATATATATATGTTCTATAATGCAATTAATTGTTCAAGTAGTTTTCCCATGTGCATTGATGAAAAATGTTTCACGTATTGAATATATATGTTCTAGAATGAAATTAACTGAAAGTAGCTAAATTCTATAGCCATTGATGAAAATTAGCTTAATTCTATTGACATTGATGAAAAATGTTGAAGTAATGGATATATATGTTCTAGAAAGAAATTAACTATTCAAATAGCTTTTCTACGTGCATTGATGAAAAATAATGGACATGTATGTACATTATAGATTGTATTTGAAAATTTTATGATTGTTTTCAACACATCTAACAAGATCTACAGTCTTATGATTGTTTATATATATATATATATATATATATATATATATATATATATATATATATATATATATATATTTTACTTCACAATATTACTTCACATGCCAAATATGCTTTGACATCTGACTTGGTTCTAAACTTTTGATTATATCACAAAAATTACTTCACATGCCATGCCAATTTGTAATTCAACTATCCAATATAAAACATTTAACATTATATCACATGCCAAATATAGATCAACCATCCAAAACTTAAAAGTTTTAATTTAACAAAAATTATAGATCACAACATTAATTCACATACCAAATGTACTTCAACCATCCAAAACTTGAGTTTTAAGAACGCAATTATATCAAAACATTACTTCACCATGCCATGCTAATTGTAGTTCAACTATCCAATAAAAACATTTAACATTATATCACATGCCAAATGTAGATCAACCATCCAAAACTTAAGTTTTAATTTAACAAAAAATTATATATCACAACATTACTTCACGTACCAAATGTATTTCAAAATCTAAAACATTAATTTATAGATCACAACATTACTAGTAGTTCAACTATCCAATACTTAAGTTTTAAAAACCAAACAAATTATAACACAACATTACTTCACATGCCAAATGTAGTTCAAAAGCAAAACATTAATTTAGAGATCACAACATTACTAGTAATTCAACTATCCAAAACTTAAGTTTTAAAAACCAAACAAATTATAACACAACATTACTTCACATTCACATGCCAAAATTACTTCAACCATCCAAAACTTAACTTTTAAAAACAAAACAAATTATAACACGACATTACTTCACATGCCAAATGTAGTTCAAAAGAAAAACATTAATTTATAGATCACAACATTACTAGTAGCTCAACTATCCAAATGTAGTTCACATAAAATATGTCAAAAATTTGTAGATCTCACAAGTATCAAGTATCAAGTTATATATATGACTGCATCTAGATAATATATAAAAAAGTAAATTTAAGACTAGAAATCTCAATCAAAACTATAAATCATCCATCAAATTCATATAGATGTAGTCTCTTTCCTAGCAAAGTCTCAATCCGCGAGCTATCCTGCGAGCATGGGGAACCTGTACACAATGCACGTACAAACATTAAAATTTGATGTTTTAAAATTGAGTGAGAATATATAGAACTTAATTTAAAAAAAAATGTAAAAAAAAATCATGCAATACCTCATGAGGTTCTCTCTCCATTTGTTGCTCATCATCTACAACTTCCCCATGGGAACATCTCCAACAGTAAATTGTACAATATACATGTATGTTAAAAAAAAATAGAGAACTTTTTCAAATGGTTGAAATGCTGTGGATGTTCCTATCTCCATTGCTATAGTCCGTGGAGAAAATAAATCCTCTAAAGAAACCTAAAATCAAAAAATTTAAATTAAGTATAAAATATCTCAAGATCAAGATCTCAGTTTATAATAAAACTTTTAAACTTCAATTTATAAATTATAAATTAAAAACATATATATTTAAAAGTGAAAAATTGAATACTTCTGCAGGTGGATTTGGCACATCTCCTATGAGAGTCTCCAAAATAAAATCTCCAAAAACCTAAAATTCAAAAAATTTAAAATAACTCAAGATATAGATATATCTCATTTTTTAATGGAACTTTTTCAGGTGGAATATATATAAATTAAAAACATATAAATTTTAAAAGTGAAAAATTGTCCATACTTGTTGTGAACCTGGCACATCCCCTAAGGAAGTAGAAGGTACATCTCCTAAGGAAGAAGAGGGTACCTCCATCCCAAAAAAATCAGATGGAATCAAAATCTATTAAAACTTTTATTATATATACATGAAAATGTACATGTGTGCACAATTTTTTTTTTTTTTAAATACCAAGTTTAAAAAACACTAACATTTGCCAACATATCTTGATGGTGAGACCCATCTTTATTGTTTGAACCTGAGGCTCCAAATGTGATACTAAAATTTTCTTCTTTCATCAAGCATGACAACTAGAAATGGTTTTAACATATAATAATACATTTTTTTTAGATTAATATACAACATACAAATAAATGTATATATATATATATATATATATATATATATATATATATATATATATATATATATATATATATATATATATTACAAATTGTATGCATGTGTTAAAATAATTGAATCATAACCATTAACACATACCGTTCCCACGTCCTCTTCCTCATGAAAAATTGGGTCATGCCAACCATTGTAACAATTATTTGTATATGTTTTCAGATCCTCAACACTCATGTTGTCAATCTCTTCATCTGTATAATACACAAAATTGGCGTGTGCATTCTCACGTGCTCTTTGTCGATTCAGACAAACATCGACTCCACCCAATCCATTGTGAACATTGTCGATGATGGCATCCCTTGCTTCTCGACTAATTTGAGAAGAGGATTCCATCTTTGACTGCAAAGTTTTGACACGAACAGGTCGACTAACCAATAATGGCTCAGGACAAGGCAACTTAGCATCATGCCTAGCACCCCTACAATCACACAATCGACCTTTCCCAGGACCAAAAAATTCAGAGGGAATGTCATTGTAATTGTGTTTCATTTCCAAAAATAATTATGCATAAAATAATTTTGCAAAATAAAGAAGAACACCGTCATTCCATGGGAGTCTTCCATAAGCCGCAAGGTGTCTATCATACAAATAGTGAGTTATATTAAGGTGCTTGAAATATTTCACCTTTGGCATCTTTCTTTTCGGCCCTTCTTTAAAATTAAACATAGAATTTTCCATTATTGTTGTCACTTTTTCTTTAACAGCCTCCCATTTATTGGGTCCTATCACTGTTTCTTTTATTTTTCTCATGACATCCACAAAAGTATCCGTGGTTGGCCCAAGCTTTTGGTACACATCTACTAGTTGGCCTAAAGAATGTGTAACTATTTACAAACTTTATCGACTCTCAGTAGGTAGAGTCAAAGACACGAGATCTCTCTGAAATTTTGCATGAAGATGTTGATACCTTTCTAAGGTGCATTGTTGCATGTTTCTTTTCCACGGTATATCGAAAATGTCGGTCGGATATTTCGTGGTGGGTGGACAACCTTCTTCTTGAATGAAATGTTTTAACCTACGTCTATTTCGACCAACATTTGGAGCATCTTCAGCCTCTGCATCAATATATAAAATTTTGTATATTAGAAAAAACACATGTAAACAAATTTGTACAAATTGAATGAAAAAAATATTCAAATTGATGGCAACCTCGATGTGGTTGGCTAGCATCTTCCCCACCCTAAAAAAGTTGAGAACCAAAATGACCCTGCTGAGAACCAACACCACCAGCCATTGATTGGCCTCCGGGGAAATAAATATCACCACCTTTACGCAACTTGCTAGCACTTATTGATCGCCCTCTAAGGGGATTTGAACCACCACCAACCTCTTGAGACGAGAGAGAAGCTTCATAAACAAATACGAATTTATAATCAATTGAAAATACATTCATAAATATAAATACACATACATATTCATTGATTAAATTGCGTGAACCATACCACGACTGGGTGAACCATGAGCATGCTCCATGGATGGAGTAGAGACCCTTCTCCTCTTATCTCCTAAAAAATAAAAAAATAAACTTATTAGCAATTAATTTAACTCACAAAGTCGATAAAAAATCAATTCCATATGTACACACATGTATGGAGATTTAAGATTATATTTAAATACTATGAACATCCCTCGATCCCTTATCCCCCCCTCTCGTAGAAATATGGGATTATGTTGATATTTGTCGTTCATCCTCCATGATATATATATCTACGGTGGGAATTTACAATTTTTTTTTTTAAATGACTAGAATTTAAAATAAATTCAAAATAAATTTCAGAAAATTAATTTAATTTACTGTACACAAATTATGTAAAACACAACTTTCAAAGCACTAATTGATGTGTGAAACCAAATTTAAGCAAAAAAAATTATAAAAATGATAAGTTCACCAAATTTCGCTTTACATGGTGGGAGCACACTTGGTATAAAATTGAAAAAAACACATGTCATTAAAAAAAAGTGAAACTCCATTTAAAATTTTTTTTGTTGAAGTCCCCGCATTTTAATTTTATAAAAATGTGAAGTTCACCACTTGTCGCAAATGTGAAGTTCACCAAGTTGTGCTTTACATGGTGTGGTGGGAGCACACTTGGTATATAATTGAAAAAAGCACATGGTCATTAAAAAAGACGCAGTTATAAGTACAAAACACACACATATCCAAGATATGTTACAATGTCCATCAATAAATTTTGAAGGAGAGAGTCTCAACACTAATTCATATTTGACAGATGAATCTTGAATTTTTGAAGAAGAGCGTCTCAAAACTAATTCTTCTTTGAGAGATGAATCTTGAATTTTTAAATAAGAGAGTCTCAAAACTAATTCATCTTTGAGATATGAATCTTGCATTGGCATTGCCCCGTATAATTCTAATTCATCTATTAATTCATCTTTGATAGATGAATCCTGGATTAGCATTGCCCCACGCACTAGATCAACATACATCTTATTCACATTTGAACAATGTCTTCTACTAAAAAATTTAAATTGGCTAACAATATTGTTTGCTATTCCATGCAGTTCTTTTAGCCTCTCCTTCATAACTTGGTACACTCCATTCATCTGGTTGCACACAAGTTCAGAATTGGTGAAAACTAAAATTCCATTTGATCCATACTCCATAGATGTTTCCAAGCCTTCTATCAATCTAATATAATATTCCTCGTTATTTGTTGTTCTTCCCGGTACATTCATTTTCCTTTGGACGACTGTACTAGTCACAGTATTGGAAATCACATATGTAATCACTGCTTTCCCTGAATTGGGATAGCAAGAAACTTCTATGCATAATTTCCATTTTCCAACCATATTTAATGGTTTTATTATCCTTGAAAAAAAAAAATTTCAATAAAAATATGTATTAAATTGACATTTATTGCAAATGCATGGGAGAAATGACACATGATCATGAGATAAATGACATGTGCATGGTTTATCTTAAAGTTTGACTTAAAATTTTTATGGTAGAATTCACATCTAGAATTAATGGGAGGAAGCCTTTAGTTTGTGGGAGAAATAAATTTTATGCACTTACTAAAACAACTAGTTATGTCAAAAGTCACACCTTTATGAGTTTGTGGGAGAAATGAAATAGAAATGACACATGCCTTAAAGTTTTCTTATAATTTTACGGAGAAGGGAGAAATGACACATGTACAAGCTTTGCCTTAGAGTGGTAGTGGTTTATGGATATGAAAATGAAAAACTTCTATTTAGATCTGTTACAGAGATTGAATGTAGGGGAATTTGCTAGATATGTCACCTTTGAAAAAAGAGAAATGACACATGTACAAGGTTTGCCTTAGAGTGGTAGTGTTTTATGGATATGAAAATGAAAAACTTCTATTTAGATTTGTTACAAAGATTGACTGTAGGGGCATATACTGGACATGTCACCTTTGAGAAAGGATGAGATCTAGAGGCTACCTTGCCCTTTACAGACTCTGCCTTTAGAATTTGTAGAAGTTAACGTTGAACAGATAGACTGAAATCCTATGGAAGTTCAAAATTCTATGAGAGTTCAACCACTTTAGGTTCAATTTTTAGGCCTTAAAGCTTGAGAGAAATGACATTTACATGCTTTGAAAAATTATTTTATGCACTTACAAAAACATGCTTTAAAGTTAATGGGAGAAAGGCAACATGACATGTACATGCTTTAAAAAATTTTCCTAAGAATTTATGGGAGAAATGACACATGTACACAGTTTGCCTTAAAGTGGTTGAGGTTCATGGATATTAAAATGAAGAACTTCTATTTAAAGATTTGTTACAGAGATTGACTGTAGGGGCATTTACTGGATATGTCACCTTTGAGAAAAGATGAGATCCAGAGGCTACCTGGCCCTTTACAGACTCTGCCTTTAGAACTTGTAGAAGTTAACATTCAATAAACAGACTAAAATCTTATGGAAGTTCAAAATTCTATGAGAGTTTAGCCACTTTAGGTTCAATTTTTAGGCCTTAAAGCTGAGAGAAATGACATTTACATGCTTTGCAAAATTATTTTATGAACTTACAAAAAGCATGCTTTAAAGTTAATGGGAGAAAGCCAACATGACATGTACATGCTTTAGAAAACTTTGCCTAAGAATTTATGGGAGAAATAACACATGTACATAGTTTGCCTTAAAGTGGTTGAGGTTTATGGATATTAAAATGAAGAACTTCTATTTAGATCTGTTACAGAGATTAATTGTAGGGGCATTTACTAGATATGTCACCTTTGAGAAAAGATGATATCCAGAGGCTACCTAGCCCTTTACAGACTCTGCCTATAGAACTTGTAGAAGTTAACACTACTTGTCCCAATTATACCCTATGAAGGGCGTAGAGGACCCGTGGAATCACTCACACTACTTTATGTAGACATAAGGGTGTATAAGAATCTATAATTTGAAACAATTACCTATATACGGTTAAAACCTATGTTTTGTATCAAATCACTTTTAGTTTCAACGGGAAAATTTTATGGCTAATGTGTTTTTTCTCGAAATGTGATACACCCCATTCAAATGCAAGATATATTGAAATGATTCCTATAGTGTAATAAAATAGTTTCAATTAGTTTAAAAATATAGGTGCATAAATTCAATGAGCATAGTTTTGAGATATAAATGTCCAAAATAGAAGAGTTGTTTGTGAACAAATATCAGTGGGTCACTATGGATATATCTGCTTCATTAAAAAGGATTTTTCTAGAAGGATGTCCACTAAGTTGGAAAGAAGGGAAAGTATCACAATTATATGTTAATGTGCATGTGTTTTACATTGAATATTTTTCATTTTATTAAAAATCTATTTGAAACAATCAACTATAAAAAGTTAAAACCTATTTTTTGTATCAAATCACTTTTGGTTTCAATGGGAAACTTTTATGGCTAATGTGTTTTTCTCAAAATGTGATAGACCCCATTAAAATGGGAGATATATCGAAATAATTCCTATGGTGTAATAAAATAGTTGAGTAGTTTAAAGATATAGATGCATAAGTTCAATGAGCATAGTTTTCAAATATATAAGTCCAAAATGGAATAGTTGTTGGTGAACAAATATTAGTGGATCACTATGGACATATTTGCTTCATTAAAAGGGATTTTTCTAGAAGGATGGGCTAAGTTGGAAAGAAGGGAAAATATCACAATTGTATGTTAATGCATGTGTTTTACATTGAATATAAAAGGTTTTTTTCTCTCTCTCATTGTTTGAGTCCTGATCTTATAAAAGGTTTCCACTAAATCCATCCCTATTACTTTTCATGTGAACCACATTCCCAAACCCACCCATCTATGTACCTAAGAGCCAAGCCAAGTGTAAAAAGGGCTTATTTCATATTCTACTTTAACACATATGTGATTAATTATCGTTAGAATTTATATGGTAGAAATACGTAGAAAGAGTAATCCTTAGTATATATCTATTTTGACTTTAAGGAATAAAGGGAAGTGTTTTAGAAAGTTTATCTTAGGAGGTAGAACTAAACCGTCTATAACCCACAAAATAAACCATGGCCCGTGAGCATCACATGCAAACAAAATTTACTCCCATGTTTGAAACACCACCTCACATCATCATAAGGGTTGGAAACCACTAAGCAACCCATACTAAATTCCCTAGAAGGTAGGACTATCATATTTAATGATTGGGTTTATCTCAAAGGTCAAAAGGAAAATCAAAGTTAGGAAAGGGAATTAGAATAGAAATTAAGGTAATACCATGACCTTTTACCCAATATTGAACGAAGGTGAGCAACCATATAGATATCATAAAGGAAGTTCAAGAAATATTACCTTTTTTGTGAGCAACCATAGATATCATGAAGGAAGTTCAAGAAATATTATGTTTTTTGTAGAGGCTTAAATTCTGATATGATAAGAAATATTATCTTTTTTGAAGAAAGTTCTGATATGATAAGAAATATTATCTTTTTTTTCAGATGCTTAAATTCATGAAAATATCATGAAAAGGTGGAATATTTATTCTGTGCAAAACAGTCGGAGATCATGATAGCCACTCTGTCTTTTCTAGGGACGATCAACTCATCAAATTCTGATATGATAAGAAATATTATCTTTTTTGAAGGAAGTTTTGATATGTTAAGAAATATTATTTTTTTTGCAGAGGCTTAAATTTATGAAAAGATCATGAAAAGGTGGAATATTTATTCTGTGCAAAATAGTGAAAGATCATGACAGCCACTCTGTCTTTTCTAGGGATGATCAACCCATCAAATTATGATATGATAAGAAATATTATCATTTTTAAAGGAAGTTCTGATATGATAAGAAATATTATCTATTTTTCAAAGGCTTAAATTCATGAAAAGATCATGAAAAGATGAAATATTTATTTTGTACAAAACAGTTGGAGATCATGATAGCCATAGAAATGTGCACCCTAGTTATAAAACACTCCAGACAACCACAGTGTAATAGACAACATTACTAAACAGAGTGAAAAACACCTATTTTACAGGAATTATTCCGTTGTAAAATTCTTATTCCCTTTCAAATTTTACACGAATTATTCCCTTTCAAATTTTACAGGAATTACTCCCTTTCAAATTTTACACAAATTATTCCCTTTCAAATTTTACAGGAATTACTCCCTTTCAAATTTTACAGGAATTATTCAGGCATCTGTTGGCATATGTCTATAGGAATTGAGGAGGTGGAGGAATTTTAAGTTGAATAGGTGGCCACGCAAGGTGAGCAGGGGACCAAACATGACCAACAAATAGGTGGCGACGAGCTACAAGTTGGAGAAATAGCTTTACACCATACATTATTTATCCCAATAAATTCGATCCAGTAAATGAGAAAATTATAATACAAATTTTATAAATTTAGATTTTTTTTATGCACATAAACAATAAACAATAAAAAAAATGGATAAGAAGAATTATGTTTTATGTTTGCAGAAATAAAAAAATATAAGTACAGGAACATTGCTAACTTAAGGTGGAAAAAGGGACAAAATGCAGAGAAACAATTAAAAAAAGTGAATACACAGAATTATATTTGCATTCAGAAATTCAGGGAAGTGCAAACCTGAAAAAAAATGAATACACAAAATTATATTTGCATTCAGAAATATAGGAAGTGCAAACCTAGGTATATATCTGCATCCAGTGTAAAATGAAATAAAAAATAGAAGTACACAAACATTCAAACATTCAAAACTGAGGGATAACTTGGGGGAGAAATGGGAGAAAATTCACAGAAACAATAAATAAAATGAATACACATAATTAAACTAAACACTTACCTCACCGGATGCGGTTGCCTCTAGTTAATTGTGATGGGACTCCAGTCCCTCATCGCCTCCCGAGGCAGAACATTTGTGCAGGCCATATAGCCTCCCATGCTCGCAATTACTATGGCATTCATTTCGCCACCCCACGCCTTATCACCTACAGGCTCTGGAACCGTCTTCGCAGGAGGATCTTCATCTACTTCATTTCGGCTCTCGACATGGATCGGGATTTTATGCTTGGCGACTGCCCTATTTGCTCTATCGCTGTGTTTCACTGTGTTGCTTTCCCGTCTGCTTGCTCGATACCCAGTGTTCGAACACAAACTGGCAGAAGGTGTGAACTGGTATGCTGCTTGGAAACCACTCCAGACTTCCATTTCTCGCATAGTCATTTCTATTCTACCAATTTGCAGTATTGCTCCAGAGATATTGTGCATTATCTGCCTTCTTGCTGCTTCATTTGCCTCCCTCCGCCATGCCGCGTTTACGCCAGCACATGCGCTGTCGACGGGGCTCCTGTCGGGGCAGAGCTCATCGCACTCCGTCACCCCTTGCTTCTGACTCTTCCTCGGATGATTCACTGGCATCTAGAGGCTGCAGAGGCAGACATCGTGGCCCTCCCTCCGCACCTCCCTCTGAGCCTCCAGTCCGCCCTCCGGAAGCTCCCTCCGCCCCTCACCCACACTCCTCTTCTTCCCGTCGCCAGACTTCCCAACGTGCTGAGTTCACCTTCCACTGCACATTTGATCGTCCGGTACTCAAAGCCTTTGTTATGGTTTCTGTTTGCGAAGAATCCTTTCATTTGATGCTTCCTCCACCTTATGCTCCTGGTCCCTCCATCACTCTCCAGGGCCCCTCTGTTCCCAGCCCTGTTCCTGCTGACTTGGCCTAGTTAAATCCTATCCCGAACATTTCTCTACAGGTTCAGAATGTGGATCACGAGCACAAAGGCAATGTGCCACCTTCCGCAGAGGACGAGAGGAACAACGACGAATGAGGCTGTAGAATCATTGAAGAACCACCCTCAGACACCGATGCTCAGTAGTCAGAAGACACCTCAGAGGTTTTGGTTTACCAGGTTCAAAGTATTCATGCTCTTTCTGGTTGTTTTGTGGTCTTATCCTCTACTTGCAGAGCGGCATGTTATATTTTTAGTTTTTCTGACAAACTATTGGGATGTAATGCCGGTTTCCCTCACAAGGGCGGCGAATTTTAACCTTTTGGGACTGGTTTCCCCATGAAGGGTGGTCCAAACCATGATATTTCTAGGCAGTCACGCCTTGTGCTCAGGCTTCCTTAGCTAGGACAGTGGCAGCTCTGTATCATTATGTTGATTATTAATAGAATTAGTGTTAATTAAAAAAAAAAAACTAAACACTTACCTGGAAATTCATAGAAATTCATCGCGGCACAACTCTAGATTAGCAACAGAGCAGCAATTCAACAAAGCTCACCACAACACAACAGAGCAGTAGTGCCACAGAAAATCAGAAAAGAAACGTGCAAAAAAGATGTGAAACCTGTAATAGTTCGCGGGTGATATATTTATAAAATATGAGTTCGGTCGAACTATTTTAAAATTTCAGCCGAACTTTTGTTGTCGGTTTTCCCATCTCCGGCCAAAAATATGTTTTCCCATGCCGTCAGTGCGTCGTCAATCTAAATGGAAGAATGATTTTGGTCGAACTAATTTCGAAAGTTCGACCCAAATCTCTAATAGTTCGGCCGAACTATTGAGGAAAAAATTTTCCGCCCCCGATTCTCACAAAAGTGTAACCCAACTTCAGATTTTTAGCCAGTTGTGATTAGGTAGGTGCAGATATTGCTATGTTACCCTTTATGTCATGTTTCCTTTCAACCATTTCTTTTATAATGTAATAAGTTTTTAGTGTCATTTTCTGTCATTTCTTTTATAATCTAACTAGTTTTTAATATTATGATATAGTTGGATTCATTACATTCACTTTCATAATCTAGTTAAGATTCTAATTTCATATTATTTAGAGCTAATCATATCTTATTTTGAAATATAGTCTAGCTGCTATTTCACTAACATGGTAGCTATATTTACTCATCTCATTTCAAATTTTAGTTGCTTTGTTTTCAGTAGTTGGGAAATTTCTACTTTGAAGGGCCTCTTTTTTCTGAGTTTAAGGGCAACACATGGGTCAAAATAACCTCTTTACTGTTTTTGTAAATCTTTTAACATTGTCCAATCTGCTAAGTTTTGGGAAAGTACTCGAAAAAAAGGGCTAGCTTCCATTATGATCGTATTTGTGATTGTGGTTCAAAGAGTTGTGATTAGGTAGGTGTCGGCATTTATGTTACCCTTTCTATCATGTTTCCTTTCAACCATTTATTTTATAATGTAACTAGTTTATTATCATTTTCTCGTCATTTCTTTATTATCTAACCAGTTTTTATATTATGATATAGTTGATTCATTACATTCACTTTTCATAATCTAGTTAAGACTTAATTTCATATTATTTAGAGCTAATCATATCTTATTTGAAGATAGTCTAGTCATGGTTTCACTAACATGGTAGCTATATTTACTCATCCATTTATTTTAGCGTTTTGTTTTCGTAGCTGTACTCCCTACTTTGAAGGGCCTCTTTTTTATGAGTTTAAGGGCGTGGACATGGGTCAAAATAACCTCTTTAATTGCTTTTAAAACCTTTTAACATTGTCCAATCTGCTAAGTGTTTTAAGTACTGAAACAAGGGCTAGCTTCCATCGTTATCAGTAGCCGTGATTAGGTTCAGTAGTTGTGATTAGGTAGTTGCAGATATCGCTATGTTACCCTTTCTGTCATGTTCCTTTCAACCATTTTTTTTATAATGTAACTAGTTTTTAGTATCATTTTCTCTCATTTCTTTTATAATCTAACTATTTTTTAATATTATGATAGTTGGATTCATTACATTCACTTTCATAATCTAGTTAAAATTCTAATTTCATATTATTTAGAGCTAATCATATCTTATTTTGAAATATAGTCTAGCTGCTATTACACTAACATGGTAGCTATATTTACTCATCTCATTTCATATTTTAGTTGCTTTGTTTTCAGTAGTTGGGAAATTTCTACTTTGAAGGGCCTCTTTTTTCTGAGTTTAATGGCAAGACATGGGTCAAAATAACCTCTTTACTGTTTTTGTAAATCTTTTAACATTGTCCAATCTGCTAAGTGTTTTATGTACTAAAACAAGGGCTAGCTTCCATCATGATCAGTAGCCGTGATTAGGTTCAGTAGTTGTGATTAGGTAGGTGCAGATATCGCTATGTTACCCTTTCTGTCATGTTTCCTTTCAACCATTTCTTTTATAATGTAACTAGTTTTTAGTATCATTTTCTGTCATTTCTTTTATAATCTAACTAGTTTTTAATATTATTATAGTTGGATTCATTACATTCACTTTCATAATCTAGTTAAGATTCTAATTTCATATTATTTAGAGCTAATCATATCTTATTTTGAAATATAGTCTAGCTGCTATTTCACTAACATGGTAGCTATATTTACTCATCTCATTTCATATTTTAGTTGCTTTGTTTTCAATAGTTCAGAAATTTCTACTTTGAAGGGCCTCTTTTTTCTGAGTTTAAGGGCAGGACATGGGTCAAAATAACCTCTTTACTATTTTTGTAAACCTTTTAACATTGTCCAATCTGCTAAGTGTTTTAAGTACTGAAACAAGGGCTATCTTCCATCATGATCAGTAGCCGTGATTAGGTTCAGTAGTTGTGATTAGGTAGGTGCAGATATCGCTATGTTACCCTTTCTGTCATGTTTCCTTTCAACCATTTCTTTTATAATGTAACTAGTTTTAGTATCATTTTCTGTCGTTTCTTTTATAATCTAACTAGTTTTTAATATTATGATATAGTTGGATTCATTACATTCACTTTCATAATCTAGTTAAGATTCTAATTTCATATTATTTAGAGCTAATCATATCTTATTTTGAAATATAGTCTAGCGGCTATTTCACTAACATGGTAGCTATATTTACTCATCTCATTTCATATTTTAGTAGCTATATCCTCATTTTCAGAATTCCTCCTCCCTTCGATGGTATGTTTACCCATAGGTTGAAAATCATCATAATTTGTAGTTTCTCCTTTCTGTAATGTTCCACTATAGTTCCTCTTGACATGATGCCATGGACCCTCCAAATATATGCTCTAGTTAGATTTCTCTCTCCCATCTATCATTTCTTCTTGAAGGAAAGTGGTCATTCATTAGGAGGGACTTTTACCATTTTGTAGTTATGATTTTGCTTATTAATTTGTGGGATACTAATATGAATCAAAGGGTGATCTAAATGATTGACCGATCTTCATTGTATTCTTGTTCCCTCACTTTACTTGGGAGGTTAGTCTTTGATCCTAGTCCAATGGGACCTCCTCTAAGGCCTTAGTATTATAATAAGGATAATACTATTGAGGCTCTAATTGAGGTAGGATGGCCATGATATTCCATACTTTCCACTTTCCATCATTCCCTCTATTCCATATCCATTCTTCGGGAAAGTAATCTTTGATCATGGAGATTGACACACTCATCCCCATCCTTGTGTTTGGGCCAAAGAAAATTGCACTAGAGTTTCATGCATCTAAATGAATGATGAAAGAAAAGAAAGCCACGATAAAGGAAAAACGAAAAATGAAAAAATGGTTGGGACAAAACTTAGTGTGTGGGAAAAATCCTAGTATGAGCTTTACCCCATAGTCATCACCTACTTCCTAGAGCACTTGATGCTCCACACATAAAAGGAGCCTTGTATTGTTCCAACCTTAACAAGCAATAAACTGCCTCATCCTAAAGAATTATAAATGCTCAATCTCTCAAATGCAAGATTGGGCTCTTGAGCCATGCACCCATAACAAAAATTATTTTAACATACATATACATTTGTATAATTTGTAATAAATACATGTGTATGTACATGTATAAATCTATTTGTATGTACATTAATCTAACAAAAATGTATGATTATATGTTAAAACACCATTCTTCATAAGGAAGAGGGCACCAAAACGGTATGTATTAATGACCTTAGGGTTTGAAATTATTTTAACATGCATATGCATGTGTACAATTTGTAATAAATACATGTGTATGTACATGTATACATTTATTTGTATGTACATTAATCTAACAAAAATGTATGATTATATGTTAAAACACCATTCTTCATAAGGAAGAGGGCACCGGAACGGTATGTATTAATGACCTTAGGGTTTGAAATTATTTTAACATGCATATACATGTGTACAATTTGTAATAAATACATGTGTATGTACATGTATGCATTTATTTGTATGTACATTAATCTAACAAAAATGTATGATTATATGTTAAAACACAATTTGCATTTCTCACACATGATGCATGACGAAAATGTTAATATCATGTTCGGGATCTCTGGTTCAAACAATGCAGATGGGTCTGACCATCAAGATATGTTGGCAAATGTTAGTGTTTTTTAAGTGATATTTTAAAATAAATAATTGTGCACACATGTACATGTATGTATATATAATGATAAAATGTTTTAACAGATACCGATTCCGTCCGATGTTTTTGGGATGGTGGTACCTTCTTCTTCCTTGGGAGATGTACCTTCTACTTCCTTAGGAGATGAGCCACAAGTATGGACAATTTTTCACTTTTAAAATTTATGTTTAAAAGTTTTATATATATATGTTCCACCTCAAAAAGTTCCATTAAAAATTGAGATATATATATATATATATATATTGAGTTATTTTAAATTTTTTGAATTTAGGTTCCTATAGAAGATTTTTTTAATCCACGAACTCTAGCGACGGAGATAGGAACATCCACAACATTTGAACAAGTTGTCTTTAACCTTTTTTTTAATATTATTGAAAATAAGTTTATATATGTACACATGCATTTTCATTTGAAAGTTATATATATATATATATATATTTAACTCTACATGTATATTTTATAGTTTACCGTTGCAGATGTTCCTATGGGGGCAGAACTTGTTCATCAAATGGAGAGGGAACCTCATGAGGTATTGCATGATTTTTTTTGTTATATTTTGTTTTTTACATGAATTTTTAGATATATATTCTCACTCATTTTTAAAACATCAAATTTTAATGTTCAAGTACATGTGCATTATGTATGTAGGTTTTCCATGATGCTTCACATGATAGTGCGCGGATTGAGACCCTGATAGGAAAGACGCTAGATCCATCTCTATTTGATGGACATGATTTGTAGATTTGATTTCAAGATTTAGATAGTCTTAAATTTTCTTTTGTATATATATTCAGATATATATATATTTTGTAACCAGCTCCAAAAATATAAGAAAAGAGATATCAACGCCTTATAAATGAGCCACTTCGAGGGGGCAACCTCCAATACATTACATAAATGAACAATTCTTGGATGATAAAATTTACAAAACCTCCTTTCTATATATAGGAGTCCATGGGGCCATAATGTAATCCTAGTGGGGCCACAATGTAATCCTAGCCGACCTAACAATAATAATTAAGGGCACAATAATAACAATATGGGGGTTACAAGGGTACAATAATAACAATAAGGGGGTTACACTAACAACAATAAGGGACTATACTAGTAATATAGGGACCTAACATGCCCCTCTCCTTCAAAAAAGTGGTGTCCTCA
This sequence comes from Pinus albicaulis, assembly GCA_034641835.2. NCBI lineage: Eukaryota > Viridiplantae > Streptophyta > Pinopsida > Pinales > Pinaceae > Pinus > Pinus albicaulis. The sequence continues at coordinate 1,169,376,667 of CM076578.1, forward strand.
ACGCTTGAGTAGCTCTGGGTGCTTCTGTATAAAATTCTCATCCTCCCATGTAGAATCTTCAGTGGGTAAGTTCTTCCACTTGATGAGATACTCTGAAATTGATCGATTCCGTAGCCGTCGAGTTCTTGTTTCCGTGACTGCTTCAGGTTCCAATATGATTTTTCCTTCCTCATCAAGTTCTGGCAATATTGTTTGAACTGGAAGATTTTCACCTATAACCTTCTTTAAGCATGAAACATGGAAAACTGGATGCACTCGCGAAGAAGCACGAAGCTCCAATTTGTATGCCATAGTACCAATCTTTTGCAACACCTTGTAAGGACCATAGTACTTTGGCGATAATTTATTATCCTTCTTTGCTTGCTTGAGGGACATTTGTTTGTATGGTTGTAGCCGTAAAAATACCCAATCTCCTACATCAAAACTTCTCTCGCTACGATGTTGATCTGCCCGTTGTTTCATTCGATTTTGTGCCAAATTCAGGTTATCCTTTAAGAGTTGGAGAACTTCTTGCTGATGCTCGATGTGATCTTCCACTACTTGAACCTTCGAATTTTCTCTTAAAGATGATGTGATGGATGGTGGATAATATCCATAAAGTGCCATAAATGGGGTCATTTTTGCTGCAGTATGGAAGGAAGTGTTATACCACCATTCAGCGAGAGGTAACCACTTGACCCATTGTGTTTGTTTATCAAATACAAAACAACGAAGATATCCTTCAAACATTTATTTACTATCTCAGTTTGACCATCAGATTGAGGATGATAAGATGAGCTATGAGCTAATTGAGTACCCAAACAAGAAAATAACTCCGTCCAAAAATTTCCAGTAAAAATGGGATCTCTGTCGCTCACAATAACCCTTAGGCTTCCATGTAGCTTTTGAATTCTGTCCATAAATGTAGTAGCAACCGTACTTGCTTTAAATGGATGAGATAATGCACAAAAGTGTGCATACTTGGTAATTCTATCAACTACCACCATGATGACACTCTTTCCTTCGGACTTAGGTAAACCTGTGATAAAATCCATTGAAATCTCCTCCCAACGTTGACTTGGAAT